>OX451735.1:487072766-488332202 GCA_948472305.1 Vicia faba | reverse complement strand
GTTTTTAAATATAAATAGAATAATAAATAAAAATGAAAATATTTTTTACAATATTCTTTAAGTTTTAATAAAAGAAAATAAATCATTTACATATTTATACTAGTAAAATAAAAATAAATATCAAATAAATTTGAAAAAATATAGAAAATAAATTTTTGGCATTTTTTATATTTGGACAAAAAATAATAAAGTCAAAATAAAAAATAAAAAAATGAAATGACAAATATTCAAATAAATGAGCCAGGGGGGTGTAAACTGAAAATGCATGTGTAAAGAGTAAAAACAACCAGGCCCAGTCCAGTCAGACTTCATCTTCTTCCTCTTGTTCACAAAAACGCGCGTTCTGTACATCAATGGCTATCTCCTGATTCTTTGATTTTTTTGACAAAACTCATAACATAAAACTTGTAGAGCATCAAACAACGAATTCAACCATATAAAAAACTTAAGCTAACTCTCAAAGACCAGAGAGAATTTCTCTGGCCCTAATTTCTAACCTAGTTTTTTCAGAAAGTTCATGAACAAAATTCTCCTAGCACGATTAATATAAATGAAAACTAAGCATATGTATGGCTTCAGGGCTATGAATACAACATCTTTCATTCACAAACCTAAGTCTAACTATCCCTAAATAGAGAGATAAAAGTTCATGAAATACCTGTTTCAGTTGACTTCGAGCTGGGCAATATAGTAACTGTCAAGGATGTTTGAACTTCTTTTGAGCTTGTTTGAGGTCCAATGAAGCTTTCCCAATGCTCACTTTATTTTGAAATGGCTTGAATCGTGCCACAGAACTCAACCTGCAAAGCTTTGAAATAAAAATGGCAATGTATGTTAAGGGTGTTACAGCTAGCAATGGATGATCTGGATAGTTTAGGTATGTTGGTTGGAAGGTGTTTGAAGTGGTTTTGGACAAAACGCACGAGGGGATTTGATTATGGAGATGGTTCTGCGGGGCTTGCCCTATTTTGCAGGTAAACCAGTGATTCTGTGTGCAAGGGAGTTTGAGAGGAAAAGGGGTCGTGTTTCTGGCTTGTTAGGAGGTATGAAACTTGTTTACAATGTTTGTGTAAGTTGGTTTCTTCGGATGTGAGAGATGGCTTGTATTTTGCAAGTTTCTTCTACTTGAAGCAAGAGTATGTATGTTCTCAATGCAAACCTGTACAAGCCCTCTATTATGATGCACACTTTCCGCTTGGTTTTTGGAATTGGTAGATTGGATCTTGCTTCAGAGATATGGCCCTATGCCTCAAGGATTTTGTTTTGACATAAAGTGCAACTCTATAAAAATGGCATTTTACCTTTTTCCAAATAGGGATTAATCTTGTATGCAATGTCCAAATGAACAAGATAATACCTTAGCTCAATGGTTATGCATTAAATTATGGAGTATAAACTGGTTTTGAGGCTTGCAAGCTAGTACCAAGCATGCTGATCTAAAAATGCAAGTTTGTATGAACATGTATTGGTCATGGACAAAAGTGAGTTTTTGCCAACTTCAAGCAATCGATTCTCTCTAACCACAAGGGTGTTTGAGGTGTTCTTGGACAATTTGGAAAGCTTGGAACATGTACTATAATCCATATTTTAAATGCAACTTGAAACTCCAAGTGGAACTATGTTAAAAATGGCCAAGAAGATGGGTCAAAATCCTGCCTAAACTAGGGTAAAATTTCTCAAAGTTAAAAGTTTTAGGTACCCTTATTCCAAAAATCATAACTTGAGATACAAGCTTCTTTTTAGAAAACTTTGTGAATAAAAGTTGTAGACTTTGTGATGGACTACAACGTTCATGTTGCAAGTTTTGTTTGAATCCATTTGCATCTTGGTAAAAAAATGGGACAAAGTTAGGAAAAAATAAGAAAATTTCATAACTTAGAAAATTTCTAAGTTATGAAAATTTTCCATTTTAAACCCTAATTTGCATTTTTGGGTTTCTTGATGATCAAGTTTCATAATTTGACATGTCTTGATGAAAAATAACTCTTGGCACTTGATTTTGACCAAAAAGTCAAAATTTGACTTTTCAGTGTACAGTCAAATTTTGATCAGTTGACTGAAAAATTCATCTGTCAATCCTATGCATTTGAGATCTTTTGAACTTGTTGAATGGGTCAAGACAATTTAATTGAGTTCTTGAGTCCATGTGTGAGCTTTATTTGCCATTGGTTAGGTCAAACAGTAAAAAATTGCCTTTGTGCAGTCAAAACCCTAAAAATGACCATTTTGTCCTTTTGGTGATCTGATCAAATTTCTTGTGGAATTGTGATCCAAACTTGATCAAATGGTTCATATGAGTTCATAATGTTGATGTGGATCAAAATTCATGAGGTTTGACTGTTAATTGGCCACAGTTTACTTTTTCCCCAATACAGTTGATTTCTAGGTCAACTGTCCAATTGACTGGGCAAAAATTTGAATCAAGGCTTGAAACTTGGTATGGACAAACTTGTGAGTCCAACATGAAGTATTAAAGTCACTTTGGGCATTGTAGGTCAAAATATCCCTGTGCAAACTCAAACCCTAATTTAGGTCAACAGTGCAAGGAGGTGTCTTAAGTAGAGCAAACCCTAGCTTGATCTTGAGTTCCAAGAGTCTTGTGATGAGAAATGTTGATGAAATGAGAGGGCAAATTTTGGGGTACAAAACCAACTTATTGGGTAGACAAGAATGATATGATGGATATCCCCATTATTGGTGCTTATTTTCCCTGGTCTAATGGTGTATTTGGTAACATCAAAGTAGAGAGAAGACTTAGCATTTTTTTGTAACCAATCTTGTTGGCATCATGGTTTTGTGATTGACGAAGTTTTGGTAAAACATGGTTTGTCATAACAGGATGTGCTGTTATATGATTTTCAACCAGATGTCGAAGACAATGTCATGACATATTGGTCTGGTGCAGCAGGTGCTACTTTTTGATATTTCTTGACAAGATTTGGTTTCATTTTTTGAGATTCCTTTTAGATATATCTCAGTCATTTTTGCAGATCAAGAATATGCAATTAGGAACAAGTGAATCAAATCTCCAACAAGCATTAAAAGTTTCTAAATTTGGTTGTTGAGTTAATTTATGATATTTGAGATTAGTTCCAAGATTTAAAGAGATATTATCTACACCAATTAGCGCATAGATCAGGAAATAATTGGGAAGAAACTTCGAAGCCCATGGACAACTGAAGGGACCTAGGGAAAATTAGTTCTTAACATATTGTAAAATAAGGGTTTAGGTTTGAGAGTCTCTTGTGTTCATTGTGGTGTAAGTCTCCCTTGTATCTTTTGATACTTGTGGTAGACATAGTGTTATCACTAAGAAACCTTTAGGTAATGAATTGAGTATTGTTATCCTCTAAGACTTTAAGAAAAGAGTCGAGTATTATTATTGGTGGAAGCTTTTAAGCAACCCAAGTATTATTCTTAGTTATGAGTCTTAACTAGGTATTGTATTTGAAGTGTAATCTTCTATTAGGTTTATCCTTGTGCTAGTTACTGTGATTGTAACTGGTTTACAGACTACCACTGAGATTGAGGTAGGTATTTTATCACTACGGTGATTGGAAGTGGGTAGGGTCTCATATCTAGGAGGTGACTGGGTAGAAGTTGTCATGGGTAGGTATTAAGTGAGAAGTTATAAACGGGGGAGGAATTTTATTTCTCATCTTTGTATTCTTGGAATGAGTAAATACTTAGCTAAGAACTTCCCAGCTAGATCATTCCATGTGGAAATGGAATTGGGCTCTAAAGAATTTAACTAACTCTTGGCTCTATCTCTTAGAGAATACGAAAAGAGCCTCAACTAAAAGAGTCATCAGCCACACCTGGATTCTTGAAATAGCTAACAACATCCAGGAACTGTCTCAGGTGCAAGTGAGGATCTTCATGAGGAGAGCCTGAGTACGGGCCAATGGTTTGTAGCATCTGAAACATCATAGGCTTGAATTCCAACTGAGTTGCAGTGATTTTTCGTAGTATGATACCAATACTCATGGCATTGGGATCAAATATTGCATAGTTCCTAATGTTACGCACCCTATCATTGGTAATGTCAATAATGTCGGTGGATGCCATGACAACTTCTGCCTCTGCTTCTCATTTTTGCACTAGTACCTCTGGTTCAGAATCTCTTTTGTAATTTGGATGAAATAACTTGTGCTTAGAACAACTAAACACCTGTTGTGACACCATAATACAAGAAATGTTAAAAGCTCAAATGCTTAAAAACAAAAAAATGTGAAAAATAAGAAATAAGAAATGTAACAAAACACTCCACGACAATGGCGCCAAAAACTTGTTTGGTAATCAGGTGTCACATGCAAGTATACATATTGTAATTGCAGCAAGTAATAAGTATGTGTATTGTACCCACAGGGAGTGATATTACTTATATTTGATTTTTATATGTGAACTATTCTTTTGATTTAAGCATGAGCAAAGAGAAATAATGATTGGTGTTTATGAGTTAAAGTTCACTTAAAATAGAAGTTAAAAGTAAGGTGAAAAGAAGTGGAAATATAATAAGAGTGATTGAGTTGAGCTTTGTTCCATTAATATAATTAGTGTATTCATGTGTTTATGTCGTGTGGTGTAGTGAATGGTGAGGTTGATGTGATCTATTAGTGTACCTCTACAACATCAAAGCATACAAATAAAGGGCAATGGGACAAATCTATAAGCCTCACTTATACCCTAATATTAGTCTGTTTATATTCCGAAATCCTTAATAGTTACAACTCCTTATATCTAAGCAAGCTAGGCGAGTGAATATCTCTATCCTACTCATTCAACCATTTTTATTAAGAAAACCACTTGTTGTTGGATCTCTCACAATAATAAGTTGTTATCTACTCCTAAGTTGGCCAGGCAAATAAATATACTTATAACATGTTAACATATAATAAAACAAGTCACTAAACCACACATCATATAACATAAAAACAACTTAATATTAACTTCACATTGCTCAACTACAAAGGGTTTAACTCATAGTAAGTTGAGTACATGATACAAACATGGTTCTCAATAGGAGCATCTCTTAAACAATAAATGAAGAAAAGATATAACCTAAGAGAGACTTTAGAAATTACTTGAGACAGATAGTCTTCAAGAGATATCTTTAGTCACGCCACTGCTCGTCAGTTGGTACCAGATTGGGTGAGGGGAGAAACTCTTCCATACTCCACTATCCATGCACTCAAACTCTTGGTGTTTTTTCTCTTAGAACTCTGAACACTTTTTCGATTTCTACAAGGTCCTATTTATATACTTGAGCTAGGGTTTTATGATGCATTAAACAACTTAGCCAACAAGGAATCAGGTACAAGTGGACAATTGTGAGGGACAAAGCAACCTATGGCAGACTGCCACAGTAGGCTGCAGATAGTGCGACAGGCTGCACATAGTACTTTTGTAATACATTTTGTCTTCTAGTGCCACCAATCCTTCTCCTTTGAATTCAAATAAAATTTCTTCAAAACACAACAAAGATTCCCTCCAATGCTTTCATCCTTCCATGTTTTCCCTAGAAACCAAATGACTTCATTATTATTTCCCCTTTTTCCAAGTCCAACTTCTCTCTTCAGCTTGCGCTCTTTGTTATAGGCGACTGCAGTCTTGTCTCAGCTCAACAAAGTTAACCTTAAATTAAGTAAAACATATAAAACCATAAAAGGGAGCACCTATTATGCTCCAAGCAAATTATTATAAAACAACTAAAATGCAATAAAAAACAATTAAAAAGAAAATTAAAACCTAATAAAGACAAAGATTAAGGTATGTATTAACTCACAAAATGTGGGTTAACAACAACCCTCCCCTCAAATTACTTCTTGAGCAATAATCTCTAACCATATCAGCCAAAAACAAAGACAAACTACCAGATCAAAGCTTTCAAGATCTTAAAAACCCTACCCCTAACTTTTAGACACCAACCTAAAGTGAACCCAAACTCCAATTAAACAAACAATTAACAACCACAATATACAGAAACTCCAAAGTAAACATGAGTCAAAGCCAAACATGCGGAATTAACATCAAACCCTAAAGTTTTCCATCTATTCATTCTAGTTCCACATAAACAAAGACACACATGGAGGTTTACAAACAAAATGTGATAAACACACAAACATAAAACAACGAGCAAACATGAAGGATTCAAAAATTACCATTATAGATGTTTCTCTAGGGAAGAATCCACAAGTACTCCTATTTCTCTCTCTTTTGATTTATGTTTGTGCTCCCATTTGATATATTTTCTTATATGCTTCTGTTGCTTCTATTTATGTTGCTTTGTTATTGCTATGTTGACTGTGTAGGGTGTAGGTTTAGGTCAAACTCACCTTGATGAGAGCTTCGATGTAAAGCTCTGACAAGGTTTAAGGATGGAGAGCTTTAGGTGTAGGTAGAATGGTGACTTTTGCAGAGTAAGGTTGAGGGAATTGTTTATGCTAAGTGATGAACAATAGTGGGGTTTTAATAGGGTTAGGGTTTATAGTTCATACATGTGAGATTGTTGTAATATGTGTGAGTTTGTTACAATTTGTGTGAGCAGAGTTTAAGAGGGAAAGGAATTGAGAGAATGAGTAAAAAATGAATGGTTTAGATGGATTTTGGTTCTAATCCTCGTGAATGATTAGGGTATTGAAGGGCTAAGATGTAATAAGAATGTGTTTTATATTTACCATTTGTTCTTGTTAAAATGAAATTTGAATTGGTAAATGAAATGTGAATTTGAATGTGTGTTTTCTCAATTACAATTGTGATTTGTAATTAGAAGTGATTTCAATTTGTTGTGGTTAACCATGTGAAAATACCGCGATTTTAAATAACATACTTATAACCACACCCTACCTAACAACGGTTGTTCAATCGTTATTATAGGTCTTTCGTAACTATTGTTATATGTGTTTTTGTAGTAGTGTAGGTTTCACGCGGATCACTAATGGAAGTGTCTTGAGCACTGATATTCATGAAATGGACGACAAATATTTGTTTAAGGAATGTGATCAATATCCTCAATAATCACGCAAAAGTTATTATCTCGATTTTGGTCAAAAACCAAGGTAAAATATAATTACCCATCGTTTCAGTAGAAAACTGAGGTGAATAAGCTTTACTTAATATTACATTGTTTATACATAATATTAAATTACACTATTACAATAAATGGAGTGCTATCATAGTAGCTGTTACTCTTGTAGGACAAGACATCTTTGTTGTAATCCAGATTATGTTAGATACCTTTTGTGCTCATTCTTTTAAGGTTCTATGAACTACATGCATTGGAAATGTTTTTTCTGCACTTGTAATCCATCATAGAGAATTTTTCCAAGCTTTTTGAAGTTCTAAGATTTCATTATCTTGAGCAAATGTTTTAATGGAAAATGCTTTCACAAGATATATATATATATATATATATATATATATATATATATATATATATATATATATATATATATATATATATATATATATATATATATATATATATATATATATGATCTTACCGGTTGATAAGAATCTGAGAAGTGGCCGGAAGATGATCTGTAGTCGGGATGTGAAGTCGAGGAGAAAAGGGGGTTGTACCTGCAAGGAACTCTAACGATCAAGTAAGAGTGGGGACAACGAGGTACAAGCAGAGTAATAGGTGGTGAATGGTGAATATTCGATACCTGGCCCCCACAACTATGAGGGTTTATATAATGCCCCTGGCGCATGGCTATTGGTTCCTGATTTCACGCCTAGATATACAGGTCGATGAAATCAGGTAACTGCCAGGACTTGGTCAAACCGAGAAGATGTTCCTGTAACTAGTCGTTGGTAAAGGGGAGGGAGTTAGTTATGGGCATCTCTCTGGTCGGTTCCTGGTGGCTTGTACGACGTTGATGTCGGGCGGGCTGAGAGGACGCTCGTCGATGATCCTGGGCCAGTCCTGAACTGGGAGGGCAACGACTGTCATTTCCCGATGGGTAATGGGCATTTTGGGTTATGGCTGTGCGGGCCGTGCCAAAGGAGATCTCTTAGACTGGGACCAGTCAAGCTGTCGAACCAGTCCAGGACAGTAGCCCCCCAAGTCGTTGCTTCTGGGCACATGAGTGATGGCTTTAATATCTGCTCGACGGAAGGGACGTGTCTGATGGGGAAATGAGTATTGCCCGTTGATATTTTCCTGCGGGGAGGTGAGACGTTGGTCGTTAGAACTTTTAAGTTTGGAGAGGTAACGTGTTTTGGTAAGCGTGCTAGCAGAGCGGCGCAATGATGGCCTAGGGAAAGGGTGTACGATGACGACCCTAGGGTTCCCCAGGCGCGTGTTTTGTACATGCGGATTATCTCAGTTATAAATACGAAAGGAACATGGTGTTTAGTATTTTTCGCATTCTCTCTCAACTGCTCATATTAGCTCGACAGTCGGTCATCTGTGTTCGTTGGGTTTCTCTGCTCGTAGCTGCCAGCTTCCATCTTTTCCTCTGTTACTGGTATGTTTTTGACCTTCTATTGTTGTTTTCTTTCGTACTTTTGCTTTTTCCTTTCTAGAGATGCAGGTGGTTAGGATTTAGGGTTCCATTAGGGAGGACGTCATTGGAGACTGTTGGTAGTGGACAGTGTTTCTATGATTTAGAATCGCCGGAGCCGCCGTGGGGTCTCCCGGGCTTAAGGGTTAGGGCTTTTTCTACAATTCATGCCCATTAGTGTGCCTCAATTAGGGTTCTGTTCGGGGATATGATCCTTGTTTCCCAGCGCCCTTTCGTTTGTTTAGCGGTGGAAGGGTGGTTTTGGCATTAATGTCGAGCTCATCTTTTTCCTTTGCTTTTCAAGTGCCATAGCTGATACTGCTCGGTCATTATTTTGAGCAAATTCGCACAGTCTTCTGGGAGTTCCTCGAACGAGACAAGTAGCTCGTCAAGCATCCTAGAAATCTCTAAGGGTGTGCAGAACCAGATGGGAGAGCAAATGGGGGAGCCTGATGTAGGGGCGAATTACGCTGACTAGTGAAACTTGTTTCCTCCTGGAGACGAGGAGAATCTCGAGGATTGGGTCGCGAATGATCCCTTGGACTGGCGGTCGGATTTTTACGAGCACGGGGAGGATGTCTTCACAGACGTATACACTCATGAGGAGGGGGCCCCGGAGGAATGGTTGTTATACATTCCTGGGAAGGAGAGTAGGATATGCTCAAAGTATGACAGAAGGTGGATCCCAATGTATGACATCGTTTTTTGTGAGATGGGTCTTCGCCTCCCCTTCTATGACTTTGAGGTGGCCATTTTTAGGCATTTGCGTATGGCTCCTTCTCAACTGCACCTGAACGGTATCACATTCATGCGAGCGTTCGAGATAGTTTACGACCATCTCAAGATAGGGGCCACCATTCCACTGTTTTTCTATTGCTTCCACATTCATAGGAGTAAGGTAGACGAAAAGTGGGGATGGGTTTCCCTGAATCAAGGCAATGGGAAGTTATTCAAATCCTATTCGGAGTCTGTCTGCCACTTTAAGGACATATATATCTTGGTGCAGCCCTCCTCGACCAACACGATATTGAACGCTTTTAGGACTACACTGTCGCTCAATGAGGATGGAACTTTCCGTTTAAACTAGCTAGGGGAGCTCACTGTGAATCTAATTTACAAGTTCCCGTTTCAATGGACGAGAATGCATTTTGAGAGGGAATTAGGCTCCTATGTTTTAAGAGAGGGGGAGCTCAAAGACGAGGATCTAGAGATTTTTTTCTACTCTGACCGCATTCGTGGCTCAAATCCCTCGGGTCCAGCGAGTTGGTCGGGGAGTGTTGTACCCCAAAATTTTCCCTCTCATTATATCAAGATTTCTCCTCACAAGACTCTTTGAACTCAAGACCCAACTAGGGTTTGCTATGCTTAAGACATCTCCTTGCACTGTTGACCTGAAATTAGGGTTTTAGTTTGCACATGGATTTTTGGACTTCCAATGCTCAAAGTTACTTTCAAACTTCATGTTGGACTTATAAGATTGCCTCTACCAAGTTTCAAGCCTTGAATCAAATTTTTGCCCAGTCAATTGAACAGTTGACCTAGAAATCAGTTGTATTGGGGAAAAAGTCAACTGTGGCCAATTTACCGTCAAACCTCATAAATTTTGACCCATATCAATATTATAGGCTCATATGAACCATTTGATCAAGTTTGGACCACAACTCCTCAAGAAATTTGATCAGATCATCAAAAGGACAAAATGGTCATTTTTAGGGTTTTGACTGCAAAAGGGCAATTTCTGACTTTTAACCTAGCCAATGGCAAATTAGGTTCAAGCATGGATTCAAGGACTCAATGGCATCATCTTTACCTATTCACAAGGTTCAAAAGATCTCAAATGCATTGGATTGACAGATGAATTTTCCAGTCAACTGATCAAAAAATCAATTGTACACTGAAAAGTCAAACTTTGACCTTTTGGTCAAAATCAAGTGCCAAGGGTCATTTTTCATAAAGATATGTCAAAACATGAAACTTGTTCATCAATAAACCTAATTTTGCAAATTAGGGTTTAAGATTGAAAAATTTCATAACTTAGAATTTTTCTAAGTTATGAAATTTTCTTATTTTTTCCCAACTTTGCCCAACTTTTTCACCATGATGCAATTGGATTCAAACAAAACTTCCAACATGAAAGTTGTAGTCCTCCACTAAATGTACAACTTTTATTCACAAATTTTTCCAAAAATATGCTTGGATCTCAAGTTATGATTTTTGGAACAAGGGCCCATGAAACTTTTAACTTAGTGAAATTTTGCCCTAGTATAGGCAGGATTTTGACCTATCTTCATGGAAATTTTTCACATAGTTCCACTTGGAATATCAAAATACATTTCAAATATGGATTGTATATCATGTTACAAGCTTTCCAAAATGTCCAAGAACTCTCCAAAATCATTTATGGTTAGGGAGAATCGAAGGTTTGAATTTGGAAAAAAGTCACTTTGATCCATGGCATTTTTCATGTTGCTACAAGTTGCAATTTCCATCCAGCATTGTATATACTTGCTTACAGGTATCTAAACCCTTACACAATCAAGAATTAAATGAAAAATCAATGGATTGAAGCTTTTTTCTGATCAATAGAGGTTTACACAAGGGATTAATCCAAAAATAGCAAAAAGGCAGCATTGCATTTTTGTCAAAACTTGCTTTATGTCAAATTGCATCCCTTGAGCCTTGAACCAAATCTTGGATAGAAAACAAAATCCACAAACTTGGGGCCAAGCTCACCAAATGTATGCATGATTAGATCTAGCCTGTACAGGCGTGGCTTTTGTCACTTCTCACATTTTGCTTCAAAAACAAGAAAGCTTGCAAAAGTGAGAGAACTTGGAAATCTGATAAAACCAACTTTTGTAACCATTCCAAACAAGTTTGGAACATTTCCTTGAGCCATAAACACGAGCTATTCACTCCTCAAGCCTCCTAAAACACCAAAACACCTTCTTCTTGCAAAACATGGTAGTTTCTACACTTTGAGTTCCAAAACAAAAACTAATCGTGCGTTTTGTCCCAAACCAGTTCCAATACCTTCCATATAACCCACCTAAGTTATCCCAACCATTGGCCATTGAATGTAACTCCATTTACAAGCTTCACCATTTCTGATTTCAGCTTTGCAGGTTGACTTCTACAGGCTTATTCAAGCAAGCTCAAAGTAAACAAAGCATTGGGGAAGGTCAGAGGAAGTTCAGGCAAGCTCACAAACATCTCAGGCCTCACTGAAAACCCTTGCATTGCCATACACAAGTTCAACTGAAACAGGTATTTTCCAAATTTCTATCTCTCTATTTAGGAATCACTAGGCTTAGGTTTGTGAATAAAAAATGTAGTACTCATAGCCCTTAAAATGTACATATGCATAGATTTCATTTAAGTTAAGTGTGCTGAGAGAATTTGATTGATGAACATTCTGAAAAAGTTAGGTTAGAAATTAGGGCCAGAGAAATTCTCTCTGGTCTTTGAGAGTTAGATTAAGTTCTTTATATGATTGGAATCGTGTTGAAAAATGCTATAACTTTCATGTTGTGAGTTTTTGCTTTAGAGCACGTATACAGGAGTTGGACATTTGTACAGGAAGCGCGCGTTTTTGTTTGAACGAAGGTTGAAGATGAAGTAGTTGGGCTGGGCCTGATTATTCCTTGCTTTTGACACCCCCTGACTTGCTTCTCACACCCCCTTGGCCCATTGTTTTATATTTTTATATTTTTCTATTTCTTTTTCATTTCTGATTTTATTTTATTTTTTCTAAACATGAAAAATTACCAAAAACATTTTCATAAATTTTCACATTTTTATTTTGTATTTTTTATTTATTTTTTCTAACATAAAAATAATTATTAAATAACCTACTTTTATTTTCTTTAATAAAAACTTGAAAATAATACATAAAAATATCATATTTTTATTTTTATTATTTATATATTTAAATAACATTCTCCTAACATATTTTTATTTTTTGACATTTGTATATATTTTTATTTTATTTTATTATACATAAATAATATAATTAATATATATGTTTTCTTAAAACAAAATTAGGGTTTATTACCCTTTCTAAAAAATAACCATTACTATTTTTAATATTTTTCTACATTAAATAGTTTATTTTTACATGCATAAAAATAATACAAAAAAACATTTTTTTTGCATATTTATAATATATTGCATATTTATTTAATTGTCCATTTAAATATTTGCCTATTTATTTATTTGAACAATTAATTCAATTTGGATGTAATAGTTAATCTTAAGGTTTTATTTTCTTGCAAATACTCCCCATTCAAAATTTTATCCCCCCTCCCCATATCAATGTTGTAATAGCGTAGATTTATTTTTACGGACTTTATGCTTTCAAATATGCCATGATAGAGATTAGGGTTTATATGCAATATCCAAAATCAAAACAAAAAGCTAGACCTAAAACAAGACAAAAAATGCATGAAAATGAAAACACAATGCACACATGCACCCCTAGGGTTTCATCCACTTGTTGCCTTTAAAATGGCCATGGTATGCATGTTGAGTATCTTGGCAAAACAAAAACAAAACAAAAAGATCATAGTCCCTCGATGACGCTATCTTGGTTGCCTATACAAAATGATCTAGTCCCTCAAAAATTTGCTAAAGATACTTAGCACAATTGCTATCATGGTCAATACGATGACCCACGCCTGTCCCGTTTAATATCCAAATACAAGTTTGTTTACCAAATGCAATGGTAAAGCAACAATGTAAAAGGGTTAAAAATGTGTAGGAAAGACTCTTGAGTAGATAGGGTAGACAACTCTTAGTTACTTGATCAAAACTTGCAAAAAAAAACATCCTTGCTATTTTCAAACACACCTCACAACATAATTTCAAAATATTTCCCAAAACAAACTTTCAAACTTTCAAACATTGAAACATATTTACAAAAGATAACACATCTTTTTATACATTCAAACAAGATTCATTACAAAGGTTGCCACAACGATGGCCTCTTTTCAAAACATTTTCAAAACCACACATAAAGCACCATTTCAAACAATTGAAGAGCAAAAGCAAGTGATTTAAACAAGTAACTAAGAGCCCATGGATAACCATGGAAGAAAAGGGTGCTTGCACCTTCCCTTTTCATAATATACCACCTGAACCCAAGAAAACATCTCAAAGGTCTTTCCTGTGCTTTTTGACATTTCCTTTGGATAAAATAAAAAGTCGGTGGCGACTCTTGCTAAACCGAAACATTTGCAAACACAAACGCAAAACCTCAAGTCAGTTCTCCCACCGTATCACAAAACTGGCGACTATGCTGGGGATTTTTCTAAAAGTGGGGTTACCTTAGGGTTTAGATCACCTTTACATGCTTACTTTGTTTTCTTTGATTGCTTTACATTTGGTTCTATTGTTTGGGGTTGAAATCCTCTACTCGGATTTGGGAAACATTCATAGGTAAATAGCAATACATTATGGAAACTGTGCGGGGTATACCGACATGGTTGAAGCAATAGCTATATTAGTGCAACATATTTGTGGGTACTGGTAGCCTTTTAGTTAATCAAAGAGATTACGGGGCCGCTGAGTGATGTCATGAAGCACTAATGGACTGTTAAAACCTTTACTTGACCATCTTGGCCTTATTAGGGGTAGTGAGATGACCGGCTTTGGTGCAGTCCGAAGTTGGTAGATACTCGATACTACACTCATTGAGGGTTATTTTCTTGGAATATTTCGGTCGCCAGTTAAGTGGTTAAACTGAAACAATGAACACAAAAAATAATCCAGTGATATTGAGCTCCTTAGAACCCAGTTACTATTTATAGGACAAGTTGAGCCAACTAAACTTCAAGAGGGTACTTACCTATGAAACCCCATGCAAGCCTGAAACTAGGATCTTATGTGATTTGTTTGTACATATACTTGTGCATACATCATGAACATCATGAAGCATCATATGCATCCACTAACCATTTCAAGGGTTGGATTTTCATCTTTGTTCCTGTTTTGTAGGTCATGGAATCACTTCGCAGGAAAATAATCAAGGTCCACCTTGTGAGAATTGCTCCCCTACTCAAGGAGCTTGCTTCCAAGATTCCAGATAATTCTCCCTTCACTGAAAGACATGGTAGACTTCTCAACTTGGTCAACTCCAACATTGAAGAATACATGGTGAAAGTTCTCTTCCAGTTCTTTGACCCCCTACACCATTGCTTTACATTTCCTGATTATCAACTAGTGCCTACTTTGGAGGAATTTTCTCAACTCCTGAGGATTCCTATTCTCCATCAACTACCCTACAACGGTACGAAAAGAGATCCAAAGCCTGAAGATGTTGCTCAAGCCTTACACTTGCAACCATCTGATATCAAAGGTTATTGGGAAACCAGAAGTGGTGTCAAGGGTTTCTTGGCAAAGTTTCTGTTTGAGAAGGCACAAGACTGCTGGAATTCTCTAGATCTGCAAGCTTTTGAGGAGATTGTAGCACTTCTCATCTATGGGTTGGTCTTGTTCCCAAACCCTGATCAGCTTATAAATGTGAATGCTGTCAAGATTTTCATATCTCGGAATCCTGTGCCTACATTGCTTGGGGATATCCTCCACTCATTTCACACACGAACAATGAGGAAAAGAGGTGTTCTCATGTGTTGTACTCCTCTTCTAGCAAGGTGGTTTATTTCTCACCTTCCCCAGTCAGTCTTGAAGAATGAACAAGGCTTGAGGTGGTCACAACGATTGATGACTCTCACACATTCTGATGTTCATTGGTGTTCTTGGTCCAGAGAAAATGTCATCATCATTGATCATTGTGGGGAATTCCCTAATGTCCCATTACTTGGCATTAGGGGAGGCATTACCTACAACCCCTGCTTAGCTCTGAGACAGTTTGGGTATGCCCGAAGGGATGGCCCTCATGACATGCTGATTCCGGACTTGGTTTTTGACTTAGACAACGACGCTCAAGGACTTCGACAAAAGTTTATCCGAGCTTGGAGGATGCCCAACAAGGTAGACAGTAAGACACTGGGACACAAGAATTCCATCCCCCTTGAGCCTTACCTCAAGTGGGTACCAACCCGCGCCCAGAGTCTTATGATGCCTTACCCCTACATTCTCCCTATGATCAAAGAGCCTGTTATAGAAGGAGAGGTTCCATACACCCTTCTACATCCTGACATGCCAACATCATTGGAAGATTTGCAAAAGAGTTGGATACATCTCAAGGAAGAACGAAACACTTTTGAAGCCAGCTTCTACGCCAGTGAGAAGAAGGTTTTAGAACTTATTCGTCAACTCCACGAAGAGCAGACTCTCACACCTACATCGCACCAAAGAGGATGCGCAACGTCTTTTTACATTAGAATTTTGTAATATTTTGCCCATGGGGCATTTATGTACTAACAAATTTCTTCTTATTAATATGACGTGTGTTCTTTTTGTTTGCAACAACTTTGAATTTCTGAATCCTTGAATGCATTACATGAATACACATCATTCATCATATGCATAAATAGGTCTTCACACCAGGTTTCCTTATCTCTCTGTTGTTTATTTCAGCAAGATGGATATAGAGCAGACGGTCAAAGACTTACAAGCGCAGAATACACAGTTCCAACAACTCCTCATGACCTTGGTAAAGGGTCAGGAGGATCTTTAAGCACTGTTAGAGAAGGAAAAGGAAAAAGAGAAAAAGAAAAAGAAAACAGTTGGTGTGGCTACTCTGGGTAGAAGGTTTGAGAACCAAGCTAGAAGGGTCCTGGATTTCCCCTCAACATCAGATGAAGGGATAGGTAAAGGAAAGGGAGCTGCAATACCATCTGAGTCTGAGGCTGAAGAAGAAGAAGAAGAAGATGAAGACTATTCTGAGTAGTAGTACCCTCCTGCAGACGACAAGTAGAAGAATCTGGAAGAGCATCTGGCAGCTATGGAGGTACAAAGAGTGCCTGGGCTGGACTTCGAAGAGCTAGGGTTGGTTGCTGGGATTGTGATTCCCCCTAAATTCAAGTTGCCTACATTTGCTAAATACGATGGTTTGTCTTGTCCGAAGATGCACCTACGGTCTTACGTCAGAAAGATCCAACCTCATTCTTCTGATAAGGATCTGTGGGTCCACTTTTTTCAAGATAGTCTTTCGGGGACGCAATTAGATTAGTTCTACCAGCTTGAGAGATCTGAAGTACACAATTGGGAGGATTTGGCTTCTGCCTTCTACAGACAATATCAATATAATGCAAACTTAGCACCTACTCATACTCAACTGCAGAGTATTGGTATGGTCTCTAATGAAGGCTTTAAGGAGTATGCCCAGAAGTGGAGGGACTTGGTTGGAAGGGTGCAACCACCTTTGTCTGAAAGAGAGCTTGTTGATATGTTTTTGGGGACGTTGTTGGGTCCATTCTTTAATCACCTGGTAGGGAGTTCGTCTGCGGGGTTCACCGAGTTAATTCTGACTGGTGAAAGAGTCGAAGCTGGCATCAAGAGCAGTAAAATTCAAAAAGATACATCTGCTTCCGCTGCCGTTAGAAAACCTTTTCTAGCCAAGAAAGAGGTGTCTGCTGTTTACTCTCAAAGAGGTCGAGGAAGAGTGGAGCGTCGGCCAGCGGTGGGGGCTGTAATGATTCAAAAGACTGCAGCCGATCAGCCGAGAAATGATTAACCCAGAACCAACCAACAAAGAGTGGGAAGGCCTGCTAGGAAATTCACCAAAATAAACATGACGCCTGCCCAGGTTCTCCCCCATCTCTTGAAGTTAAACCTTACAACCTTGAGAGAGCCACCATAAAATCTGAATACAACTTCTCCTTTTTACCATGCCAACGCTAAATGTGCTTATCATTCAGACGACATAGGGCACGACACCAACAATTTTTGGGCCTTAAAAAATAAGATCCAGGATTTAATAGATTCCAAGGAGGTGGAATTCGACGCGCCCGAAAAACCTAATGTGATATCCGCTCCAATGCCAAAGCATGGTCACAATGCCCATGCTATTGAAGAGGATCTGTATGTTGCTGTTGTTGATGACTTAATGACCCCTTTACCAATAATCAAGATGGATCTGTTGAAAGTCCGGATTTTCCCAGGCTGTGAAAAAGATTGTTAACTTTGTTCGTCCCTACAATCTGACTGTCCATTATTGAAGTTAGGCATCCAACGCCTAATGGATAATCAAGAAATCCTCTTCGAGAAAACTCCTGTTACTCCTGTTACTCCTGTTACTCCAACTCCTATCAACGATGTTGCTATAATTACCATTTCCGTCAGTCTTTCCAAGGTCTCCAAAAGACCTGTTAAGATTACACCCGATCCAAAGATTGTACTGCTGAAGATTACTATGTCGGGGCCTATCCCATACAAGTCAATACCGTGGAATTATGGAGGAGAGATCTTCTACCACGGTGTTAAGCAGATTGAATCAGTCGAAGAAAATTCCGATGAAGAGACTCCTGACATAGGAAATATTACGGGGACGAGTAAGATCACCCGCAGCGGAAGAATTTTCTCTCCAGAAATTGCTCCTCCAAGGGCAATCTTCGGACCCTCAAATGCTCCTAAGGTTACTCCTGTGCCAGTCAACACATCTGTGCGAACTCCAGTGATTGAAGAAATTGTTACTCCCGAAGTTGTACCCTCTGTTGTTACTGCTGATAAAGGTAAGGGGATCCAAGAAGCGCCCGTCAGGACGAGGGCTCAGCCTTTGGTCATCCCCAAGACCACTCAAAAGGAAATGGAGGAGATTTTAAAAATAATTAAGAAAAGCGACTATGATGTCGTAGAACAACTGGGGAAAACCCCTTCAAAAATCTCTATACTGGCCCTATTGCTCTGTTCCTAAGCTCATGCCAAAGCCCTGATCAAATTCCTGAAGACGTCCCACGTGGCTCAAGAAACCTCTGCGGACCAGTTCCAGGAGTGTGTAGCCAGCCTAACCGCCGACAATGGTCTTGGCTTCTCTGATTCCGATCTAACATCTAAGGGGAGAAAGCATAATGACGCGCTGCATGTCTCGGTGGAATGTAGAGGGACTACTCTTGCTCACGTTCTGGTTGATACCGGGTCGTCTTTAAATGTCCTTCCAAAGAAAGCATTGGACAGACTGGACTGTGAAGGTTTGACCCTAAAGCCCAGCATTATCATTGTTAGAGCCTTTGACGGTTCTAAGAGGATGGTCCACGGGGAGGTGGACATCCCAATTAAAGTGGGAACGAAAATTTTCAACTCTACATTTTATGTGATGGACATCCGTCCTTCATATTCTTGCTTGTTGGGAAGACCCTGGATCCACAACGCTGGGGAAATCCCTTCTTCTCTACACCAAATGCTCAAATACCCAGTCTAGGGGAAAATTATAACAGTTCATGGCGAGGAGGAGTATATGATAAGCCATCTTAATTCTTTCCTCTATGTGGATTTAGATGGTGAATTCATAGAAACCCCTTTCTAACACTTTGAAAAGGTTTCTCCTAAAGTGGAGCCAGCCAAGACAATGACTTCTGTACCTGCAGTTACCAAGCATGTGTCCCGGACGTCATCCCTTAAAGATGCGAAGGCTGTGATCAAGGAAGGAGGAAGCACAATATGGGGTCAGCTACCAGATTTTCCTTTCAAGACAGATAAGTTCGATTTGGGTTTCACCACTTCTGCTCAAAAGGCTGTGCGCCGCTCCCGGGCTGGAGGGCCACCATTAAAGATCACTCATCACGGAGTTAATGCTTTGGAGGATGGTGAAGTTGAGAGCAACTTTGAAGACTGGATTTTCCCGACTATTGAAGGAGGACTGAACAACTGGGAGGTGAAAGACTTCGTTCCCATTACTTTCATAAATCAGTAATTTATCTTTCGAACATTTTTGTTGGTCTGTAATAATTATTAAACAATTCGTACACTCTTTTTTTCCTTGTGCCTTACCCGGGGTATATAGGTCCATTTGTAAGGGGTTTTGATTCTTCATTTTCATATGCCATTTTTAATGAATCATGGACGTTTTCACATATAAACTTTTGTGTTCATTTTCTTTCCTTTTTACATTTTATTTTGTTTAAAGGTGGCTATCCCTTACACACACCCACACTCACAAAATGCAGGTACCCTTCCATTCCGGATTCCATGGGCAATAATTCTGCTATGGCCTTCAATGACTCTGAAGATCTGGTTAATCATGCCGAATACGAAGGTGATGAAGACTGTGAAGTTCCTGGAGAGTTGGCTAGACTTCTACAACAGGAAGAAAGGGCTATTCTTCCCCATGAAGAGCTGTTAGAGACTATCAACTTGGGTACTACCGAAGACAGAAAAGAGGTTAAAGTGGGTGCCAACCTAAAGTCGAATGTCAAAGAGCGCTTAGTTCAGCTGTTGAATGAATATGTTGAGATCTTCACCTGGTCCTATGAAGACATGTCGGGACTAGATACAGATATTGTGGTTCACCGTCTCCCTACAAGAGGACTGTCCACCAGTTAAACAGAAAGTCCGCCGAATGAGGCCGGATATGTCTGAAAAGATCAAAGTCGAAGTGATGAAGCAGTTCAATACCGGGTTTCTTGCTGTTACTTACTACCCACAGTGGGTTGCTAACATTGTGCCCATGCCTAAAAAGGACGGTAAAGTGAGAATATGCACGGATTACAGAGACTTAAATAGGGCTAGCCCTAAAGATGACTTTCCACTATCGCACATTGACATCTTGGTTGACAATACAGCTCAACATAAGGTATTTTCCTTCATGGATGGATTTTCAGGGTATAACCAGATCAAAATGGCCCCCGAAGACATGGAGAAGACTACTTTTGTTACGCAGTGGGGTACCTTCTACTATTAAATGATGTCGTTCGGACTGAAGAATACCGAGGCAACCTATCAACGCGCCATGGTGGCTTTGTTTCATAATATGATACATCATGAGATAGAAGTCTACGTAGAGGACATAATAGCCCGTTCACAGACAGAAGAAGAACACCTCGACCATCTGCAAAATCTGTTTGTCAGATTGAAAGAGTACAAACTCAGACTGAACCCTAACAAGTGCACTTTCGGAGTCAGGTCTGATAAACTTTTGGGATTCATCGTCAGTAACAAAGGCATCGAGGTTAATCCTGCCAAAGTCAAAGCTATACAAGAAATGCCGGCCCCTCGCACTGAGAAGGAGGTCAGAGGTTTCTTGGGACGCCTAAAGTACATTGCAAGGTTCATTTCTCACCTAACATCTACCTGTGAGCCAATCTTTAAGCTGTTGAAGAAAGATCAGGTGGTTAAATGGAATGATGACTGTCAAGTTGCTTTCGATAAAATCAAGAGTATTTGCTAGAACCTCCTATCTTGATGCCACCTGTCTAAGGAAGGCTGCTAATCATGTATTTGATTGTTTTGGATAATTCAATGGGGTGCGTACTGGGCCAACATGACGAGTCTGGTCGAAAAGAGCATGCCATTTATTACCTTAGCAAAAAGTTTACCGACTGTGAGACTCGCTACTCACTGCTCGAGAAAACTTGCTGCGCTTTGGTATGGGCTTCTCGCCAGCTAAGGCAGTATATGTTGACAAATACCACTCTGTTGATTTCTAAAATGGATCCGATCAAGTACATCTTCGAAAAGCCTGCTTTATCTGGAAGAATAGCTAGATGGCAAATGATCCTGACTGAGTATGATATCCAGTACACAACCCAAAAAGCTACAAAGGGGAGTGTACTAGCTGACCATCTAGCTCATCAAGCTGTCGAAGATTACCAACCCATGAAGTTCGACTTCCCCGACGAAGACATTATGACATTGGACAACATTGAAGGTAACGGACCATATGACGGACCTGAACAAGGATCCCGATGGACTCTGTACTTTGATGGTGCCTCCAACACACTTGGAAACGGTACCAGCACGGTACTTATCTCTCCAGAAGGTTGCCATACACCTTTTACTACTAGACTCTGCTTCAGCTGCACCAACAACATGGCTGGGTATGAAGCTTGTATCTTTGGTCTCAAAGCCACTATTGACTTGGGAATCAAATCTTTGATTGTATTTGGGGACTCGTCTTTGGTTATCAGTCAAATCAAAGGAGAGTGGGATACTAGACATCCAAACCTAATCCCTTACAAAGAACATGTTTTGACATTGTTACCACATTTCGAGCAGATTACCTTCGAGCACTTCCCGTAAGAAGAGAATCAGCTAGCGGATGCTCTAGCTACAATGTCGTCCATGTTTAAACTTAACTGGGATAATGAGGCTCCTCAAATCACTATTGAGCGGATGGATAAACCTACACATTGTCACGAGATTAATACCGAAGAAGTAGTGGACCAACCCTGGTTTCACGAAGTCAAAAGGTATCTCGAGACTCGAGAATACCCTGAAGGAGCTACAGTCAACGACAAAAAGTTCTTAAGGAGATTTTCTGCCAAGTTCTTCCTGAGCAATGGTATCCTATACAAGCGCAACCATGATTGCATTCTGCTTCGTTGTGTGGACAAGGTTGAAGCTGAGCAGATCATGACTGAACTGCATAATGGTACTTTTGGCACCCACTTGAGCGGACATATGATGGCTAAGAAGATTCTAAGGGCAGACTACTACTGGTCATCCATGGAAGCTGACTGTCATCAACATTCCCGTACTTGTCACAAATGCCAAATCTATGCGGACAAGGTACATATTCCTCCAGTTCCTCTCAATTTCCTAACAGATCCTTGGTCATTCGCAATGTGGGGTATCAACATGATTGGAGAGATCAAGCCTACAACATCCAATGGACACCGCTTCATCCTGGTGGCTATTGATTACTTTACAAAGTGGGTTGAAGCAGCTTCATTCGCCTCTGTTACAAAGAATGTGGTCGCCCACTTCATCAAGCAACACCTCATTTGCTGATACGGTATACCCGACAGGATCATCACGAACAACGGTACAAACCTAAATAACACTATGATCACCACTCTGTGCGAACAGTTCAAGATTTAACATCACAATTCATCTCCCTATCAGCCAAAGATGAACGGTGTTGTCGAAGATGCAAACAAAAATATCAAGAAGATCATTCAAAAGATGACAGTCACCTACAAGGACTGGCATGAGATGTTATCGTTTACTCTGCACGGATACCGTACCACGGCGCGTACATCAACTGGGGCAACACCCTTTTCTTTGGTATACGGAATGGAAGCTATTTTACCTATGGAAGTTCAGATTCCTTCCCTGGGAATCATGAAGGATGCTGGTTTGAGTGAAGACGATTGGATTCAGACCCAGCTTGATCAACTTAACTTGATTGACGAGAAGCGACTTACTGCTGTTTATCATGGTCAGACGTATCAAAAATGGATGATCAAGGCTTTCAACAAGAAAGTCAGACGTCAGGTGTATCAAGTCGGAGATCTTGTAATCAAGCGGATCATCTTGCCGCAAAGTGATCCCAGGGGCAAATGGACTCCTACCTATGAAGGACCATTTGTGATCAAAAACATCTTTTCTGGTGGGGTTATGATTCTAACCACCATGGACGGTGACGACCTGTCGCACCCTGCAAACGCAAACATAGTCAAAAGATACTACGCATAAACGACCCGACAAGTTGAAAACCCGAAAGGGTGACTTGGGAAAAAATGGGCATCCCGGTGAATCGAAAACCCGAAAGGGCGATTCAGGCAAAAATTAGGGATAAACAAAAAAATTTGTACACCCGACAAGTTGAAAACCCGAAAGGGCGACTTGGGCAAAAAGGGGTTTCCCGGTGGATCGAAAACCCGAAAGGGAGATCCAGGCAAAAGTTAGGGAATTAAAGCGTATGACTATGTCTCGTCGGATCACTTCAAGGACAATCTCTTCACGGACAAGCTCCAAGTTTCCGATCAATCCAATCATCTGCGAACGAAGCAACGAATGGATAAGATACTCAGAGTTACGAAGGCTATAGCAGAATGGGAACCCCATGGAATTATTACACATAGCCACCTTTCTTTGTATAAATTTTTCTCAATTTGATGACAACATTCTCTTACTAGGATGTCTGTCTCCTTTGTACAAAATACTTACACAAAGTTAATACAAAGATACTTCAAAGTGCAGAAAATTGTTTGCCTTTTCTTTCTTTTTTACACTTGTGTTTTATTTGAAAACGTCCAATGATTTATTAAATGAGCTTATGCATTTGAATATAATCACTGCTTACAAATAAAACGAAATAAGAAAGAATAATTACTGTAGGTTGAAAGTATAGGAAAACGTCTTTAGGCTATTCCAGGAAAAATCCCCTGCAGTACATCATCCAGATCTTTGGCGGAACTAAAGCCTTGAAATACATATCCCCAGTGGAGTTAAGTTTCAAAAATCCCCATCAGAGTTAAGTTTTCAAACTCTCAATCCCCAGTGGAGAAAAAACTTTGAACTACAAACCCTCAGTGAAGATGAAACTTTCTTCCCCAAATAGAGTCAAAACCTTCAACCTTTGGACATCATTGGAGACCATCCAGTTTCCTCCAATTTTCTCAGAGAGTCGCTTTAAAACTAGATAAATCCCCAGAGAGTTATTTTAAAACCTTCTTCCTCAACGGAGTCAAATTTCCATGCACGATCAAATCATCACGTCATTAAGATCCCCAGCGGAGATGAACCTTTGAGCTACCAATCCCCAGCGGAAACCATTCAGTTTTCCCCTAATATCCCCAACAAAACGGAGATTCTCATTCTTGAAATCCCCAGTAGATTGGCATACAACCCAAACTCCTAATCTCCCCAGCAGTATGGCCTCTCCCCACAGAGGTTTGTCAAAGATTTTGAATCTCCAATAGTGGTCCAGGATTTATTTTCCCCGACAGCAGTCAAATATTTTATTATCTCCAGCTATCCAGGATTTATTTTCCCCAGCAAGACAGTGAATTAGCTTATATGCGCATACATTACATTCACATATCATAAACATTGATGAAACACATCTTATTGCATCATACATTTCATGCGACATAACTTTGTGTTTTAGATAACATTCTACCCTTTTTAGGATGCAATTGATAGCTACCTAAAACAGATATTCAAAGCTCAGAAAACGGCTTAGAGATGCTCTAGACACAGATGTTCCTATCTACTTATTCAAATCAATGTGTAGATTCCTGTTCCAATTATGAAGCCTGGATTCGACCAGATTTTATCTTGATTATACTGATGCCCGGAGATCGACCGAAAAATAGTTGATTTTGTGAAGCCTGGATGTTGACCAGATAGCAATACAAGACTGTGAAGCCTGGATGTTGACTAGATAATAGTAAGGTATACTGTGAAGCTTGGATGTTGACCAAATAACAGTTTACTCGGCCAATTACTTTGAAGCCCAGATCCAACCAGATATTAGTAGGCCCCGAGATCAAAGGGAAACCTGGAGGCGACCGGATAACCATTTAATTTCCTTCTGAAAATTGGATGTTGACCAGATAGGAAGTAAGGTATCATGAAGCCTGGATGTTGACCAGATAGCAATACAAGACTGTGAAGCCTGGATGTTGACCAGATAACAGTAAGGTATACTGTGAAGCTTGGATGTTGACCAAATAACATTTTACTCGGCCAATTACTTTAAAGCCCATATCCAACCGGATATTAGTAGGCCCCAAAATCAAAGGGAAACCCGAAGGCGACCGAATAACCATTTGATTTCCTTTTGAAGACTGGATGTTGACCAGATAGGAGGTAAGGTATCGTGAAGCCTGGATGTTGACCAGATAGCAATACAAGACTGTGAAGTCTGGATGTTGACCAGATAACAGTAAGGTATACTGTGAAGCTTGGATGTTGACCAAATAACAATTTACTCGGCCAATTACTTTGAAGCCCGGAGGTGACCGGATAACAATTTAATTCCTTCTAAAGCCTGGAGCACGACCAGATAGCAGTTCATTTTCACCTCTTCAACCAAGAGATGACTCCCCAGTAGAATAACAGACGACCGAAGCTCCTAAAATTCTATTTCTCCCAAGACAGAGACGAGCATTCCCCGATGTAGTCCTCCTCAACAACAAGTATACAGACTCTCGTAAAGGAATCTCTTATGCGACCAACATCCTTGGATGGAATCTTTAATCCCATCTCCAACAAGATTCAATCATCTCCAAATGGCGTCTTTAAGCCCATTTCCTCAACCACAGTGTGACGAGTGCAAATTTACGGGCACTCTAGTGTCCAATCCTCTTTTACCTTCGAGTCACGAAAGGCAAACTCGCCAATCTAACTATTCAGGTTCAAGAAGATTGAACAGGGGAAGCTGTTGTGCCCCAAAATTTGCCCTCTCATTTTATCAAGATTTCTCCTCACAAGACTCTTTGAACTCAAGACCCAGCTAGGGTTTGCTCTGCTCAAGACATCTCCTTGCACTGTTGACCTGAAATTAGGGTTTGAGTTTGCACAAGGATTTTTGGACTTCCAATGCTCAAAGTGACTTTCATACTTCATGTTGGACTTATAAGATTGCCTCTACCAAGTGTCAAGCCTTGAATCAAATTTTTGCCCAGTCAATTGGACAGTTGACCTAAAAAACAGCTGTATTGGGGAAAAAGTCAATTGTGGCCAATTTACAGTCAAACCTCATATATTTTGATCCAAATCAATATTATAGGCTCATATGAACAATTTTATCAATTTTGGACCACAACTCCTCAAGAAATTTGATCAGATCATCAAAAGGGCAAAATGGTCATTTTTAGGGTTTTGACTGCAAAAGGGCAATTTCTGACTTTTAACCTAGCCAATGGAAAATTGGGTTCAAGAATGGATTCAAGGACTCAATTGCATCATATTAACATATTCACAAGGTTCAAAAGATCTCAATTGCATTGGATTGACAAATGAATTTTCCAGTCAACTGATCAAAAAATCAATTGTACACTAAAAAGTCAAACTTTGACCTTTTGGTCAAAACCAAGTGCCAAGGGTCATTTTTAATCAAGATATGTCAAAACATGAAACTTGTTCATCAAGAAACCTAATTTTGCAAATTAGGGTTTAAGATTGAAAAATTTCATAACTTATAATTTTTCTAAGTTATGAAATTTTCTTATTTTTTCCCAACTTTGCCCAACTTTTTCACCATGATGCAATTGGATTAAAACAAAACTTCTAACATGAAAGTTGTAGTCCTCCACAAAATCTACAACGTTTATTCACAAAGTTTTCCCAAAATATGCTTGGATCTCAAGTTATGATTTTTGGAACAAGGGCCCATGAAACTTTTAACTTAGTGAAATTTTGCCATAGTATAGGCAGGATTTTGACCTATCTTCATGGCAATTTTTCACATAGTTCCACTTGGAATATCAAAATTCATTTCAAATATGGATTGTAGAGCATGTTACAAGCTTTCCAAAATGTTCAAGAACTCTCCAAAATCATTTGTGGTTAGGGAGAATCGAAGGTTTGAATTTGGCAAAAAGTCACTTTGATCCATGGCATTTTTCATGTTGCTACAAGTTGCAATTTCCATCCAGCATTGTTTATACTTGCTTACAGGTATCTAAACCCTTCCACAATCAAGAATTAAATGCAAGATCAATGGATTGAAGCTTTGTTCTGATCAATAGAGGTTTACACAAGGGATTAATCCAAAAATAGCAAAAAGGCAACATTGCCATTTTTGTCAAAACTTGTTTTATGTCAAATTGCATCCCTTGAGCCTTGAACCAAATCTTGGACAGAAAAAAAAATCCACAAACTTGGGGCCAAGCTCATCAAATGTATGCAGGATTAGAGCTAGCCTGTACAGGCCTGACTTTTGTCATTTCTCACCTTTTGCTTCAAAAACAAGAAAGCTTGCAAAAGTGAGAGAACTTAGAAATCTGATAAAACCAACTTTTGTAACCATTACAAACAAGTTTGGCACATTGCCTTGAGCCAGAAACACGAGCTATTCACTCCTCAAGCCTCCTAAAACACCAAAACACCTTCTTCATACAAAACAGGGCAGTTTCTGCACTTTGAGTTCCAAAACAAAAACTACTCGTGCGTTTTGTCCCAAACCAGTTCCAATACATTCCATATAACCCACCTAAGCTATCCCAACCATTGGCCATTGAATGTAACTCCATTTACAAGCTTCACCATTTTTGATTTCAGCTTGTGCAGGTTGACTTCTACAGGCTTATTCAAGCAAGCTCAAAGCAAACAAAGCATTGGGGAAGGTCAGAGGAAGTTCAGGCAAGCTCACAAACATCTCAGGCCTCACTGAAAACCCTTGCATTGCCATACACGAGTTCAACTGAAACAGGCATTTTCCAACTTTCTATCTCTCTATTTAGGAATCACTAGGCTTAGGTTTGTGAATAAAAAATGTAGTACTCATAGCCCTTAAACTGTACATATGCATAAATTTCATTTAAGTTAAGTGTGCTGAGAGAATTTGATTGATGAACATTCTGAAAAAGTTAGGTTAGAAATTAGGGCCAGAGAAATTCTCTCTGTTCTTTGAGAGTTAGATTAAGTTCTTTATATGGTTGGAATCGTGTTGAAAAATGCTATAACTTTCATATTGTGAGTTTTTGCTTTAGAGCACGTATACAGGAGTTGGACATTTGTACAGGAAGCGCGCGTTTTTGTTTGAATGAAGGTTGAAGATGAAGTAGTTGGGTTGGGCCTGGTTATTCCTTGCTTTTGACACCCCCTGACTTGCTTCTCACACCCCCTTGGCCCATTGTTTTATATTTTTATATTTTTCTATTTCTTTTTCATTTCTGATTTTATTTTATTTTTTCTAAACATGAAAAATTACCAAAAACATTTTCATAAATTTTCACATTTTTATTTTGTATTTTTTATTTATTTTTTCTAACATAAAAATAATTATTAAATAACCTACTTTTATTTTCTTTAATAAAAACTTGAAAATAATACATAAAAATATCATATTTTTATTTTTATTATTTATATATTTAAATAACATTCTCCTAACATATTTTTATTTTTTGACATTTGTATATATTTTTATTTTATTTTATTATACATAAATAATATAATTAATATATATGTTTTCTTAAAACAAAATTAGGGTTTATTACCCTTTCCAAAAAATAACCATTACTATTTTTAATATTTTTCTACATTAAATAGTTTATTTTTACATGCATAAAAATAATACAAAAAAACATTTTTTTTGCATATTTATAATATATTGCATATTTATTTAATTGTCCATTTAAATATTTGCCTATTTATTTATTTGAACAATTAATTCAATTTGGATGTAATAGTTAATCTTAAGGTTTTATTTTCTTGCAAATACTCCCCATTCAAACTTGTATCCCCCCTCCCCATATCAATGTTGTAATAGCGTAAATTTATTTTTACGCACTTTATGCTTTCAAATATGCCATGATAGACATTTGGGTTTATATGCAATATCCAAAATCAAAACAAATAGCTAGACCTAAAACCAGATAAAAAATGCATGAAAATGACAACACAATACACACATGCACCCCTAGGGTTTCATCCACTTGTTGCCTTTAAAATGGCCATGGTATGCATGGTGAGTATCTTGGCAAAACAAAAACAAAACAAAAAGATCATAGTCCCTCAATGACGCTATCTTGGTTGCCTATACAAAATGATCTAGTCCCTCAAAAATTTGCTAAAGATACTTAACACAATTGCTATCATGGTCAATACGATGACCCGCGCCTGTCCCGTTTAATATGCAAATACAAGTTTGTTTACCAAATGCAATGGTAAAGCAACAATGTAAAAGGGTTAAAAATGTGTAGGAAAGACTCTTGAGTAGATAGGGTAGACAACTCTTAGTTACTTGATCAAAACTTGCACAAAAAAAACATCCTTGCTATTTTCAAACACACCTCACAACACAATTTCAAAATATTTCCCAAAACAAACTTTCAAACTTTCAAACATTGAAACATCTCTACAAAAGACAACACATCTTTGTATACATTCAAACAAGATTCATTACAAAGGTTGACACAACGATGGCCTCTTTTCAAAACATTTTCAAAACCACACACAAAGCACCATTTCAAACAATTGAAAAGCAAAAGCAAGTGATTTAAACAAGTAACTAAGAGCCCATGGATAACCATGGATGAAAAGGGTGCTTGCACCTTCCCTTTTCATAATATACCCCCCGAACCCAAGAAAACATCTCAAAGGTCTTTCCTGTGCTTTTTGACCTTTCCTTTGGATAAAATAAAAAGTTGGTGGCGACTCTTGCTAAACCGAAACATTTGCGAACATAAACGCAAAACCTCAAGTCAGTTCTCCCACTGTATCACAGAGAGGCAGGCATGTGTTGGATAAGAACGGGGAGCCCGTATACGAGTCGGGCCTCATAAACATCAAGGAGCTCCTTGGAAGCGAGGACCCTATTAGATTCTTGGGTATATATGTTTCTAATATTAGTAAGTAGTCGTCGTTTATTTGACTCCTCGTTTTACTGACTATGTTTCTTTTTGTTTGTTTTGCATAAAGCATGAATCCTGCTCAAGAATGTTTGGCCAAGACTCTTTCTTCCCAAGCGAGGAGGGCTTTGAAGGATGGATATACTGGTGCGGGGCATACTCCTGCCTCGGGGTCAGGAGGCTCATCCTTAACTCAGGCCACAATCGCTCTCTCTCTCTCTCTATCTATCTATCTATCTATCTCTCTCTCTCTCTCTCTCTCTCTCTCTCTCTCTCTCTCTCTCTCTCTCTCTCTCTCTCTCTCTCTCTCTCTCTCTCTCTCTCTCTCTCTCTCTCTCCTGTTGTTGTTTCTTCAAAGGCGAAGAGACCGCGAGCCGAGGGGAGTGTCGACCTAACTGGAGAAACAGGAAAATGGACGTACGACTTGCCTCCTTGCTGGCTGAAGAAGTCTTTTTTCGAGGGAGAAACTCTTCGTCTTCCTCAGGCCGAATCCCTCCTTCTTGAGGGGATGGGTCATCCAGAGAAGAGGGCGATGTTGGCGCAAGATGCGGGGGTTTGATGCGGATCTTGGAGCTGGAGGTTTCTTACACCGAGGGGAGTTCATCTCAGGAGGCGGAAATGAAGAATCTCTGGGACAAGCTGGATGCGAGTGAGAAGGCCTTGGTTGAGAAGGACAAAGCCTTGTAGCTGTCTGAGGAAGAATCGGGAAGCTCTCCGAGGAACGCAAGGTTCTTTTGCTCGAGAAAGAGGGCCTCAAGGGAAAGGTAACGGCCCTAACTGCTGAGATTATGCATGTTGAAGACGAGCCGGAGGATACTAAGGATCTGAAGACTCGGGAAATGTTGGTTGCTCATTTCCAGTTGGCCGTGGATGACGCTCAGGACGCTTCAGTGGGGAGCTTCAAGAACACCATAAATCAGATGCGTATGTTGAACCTTGGTGTCGAGCTCAACACCTTGGGAATAGGGGTCAACTATTATGTGGCCGGTGGCCAGATTCTGATCCGTGATTATCTTAAGGATATTGTCGCTCAATCGACCAGAGATCCTGCCCAACTGTCGCCCATTGTCGAAGGGGAAGAGGAAGGATGATTGTATGTTTATTTCGGTCTGTGTGTCGTATTTGTTGTATTTGTTTCTCTTGGCTATTGACTGTTTATGTAATATTTGCATAATATCGGCCCAAGTGGTCGCTTTATTTAAATTCAGGCCATTAGCCATTTGCTTTGAATATTTAACTTGTGGTTTTACATGTTTGTTGACAAACTAACCCGTTTAGGATGTTTTTTTATTTTTCTAAGAGTTTATAGTGGGGATGTGCTTGTTTTTTTATGTTCGTCAGTACGGGGAAACTGATTAAACGACCAGGGTGAATACCAGGCGAAGGTCGGAACTCAGGTCTCGTTTCGAGGGACCCGAGTTCGACAGCGTGAACTTCCCGTCAGGTGTTCTACCATCGTGGCACAAGGGCTAAGGAGCTCAGTTGAGTTATCCACGTCGGGATGAGGGTGCGCTCGTCAATAGAGCGGAGCCTCGCACCTTCTAAATATTTTGGGTGCTATGCTCGTGCCTAGGCATGCACGCGTGGTCGGGCCTGGGTGAGTTTGTCTTATTGACCAAACTTTCCAACTGCTCATCGTTTTTAACTGTAATATTGTTTTAGATTTTCAGCATTCCATGATCGAACGAGCTTTCCCCTTGTAAGTTTTCCAAGTAATACGCTCTAGTCCCTATTTTTGCGTAGACGCGATAAGGACCTTTCTAGTTCTCTGCGAGCTTTCCCTTGTGATATTCTTTGCGATTTCTTTTTAGGACAAGGCTTCCACCCTCGAACTCTCGTCGTATGACATTGGCGTCGTAGCGTATGGCTATTTTTTGTTTGAGTGAGGCCTCTCGTAGGGCTGCTCCTGTTCTGATTTCTTCCACCAGATCCAACTCTTCATGGAGGGTGACTTCATTCATCTCCTCGTCAGGAGGTGCCTTGGTTTTCCTGGAAGGTTCCTCGATCTTTACTGGAATGACGGCCTCCGTCCCGTAGGCTAGTCAGAACGGAGTCTCCCCGATGGATGAATGGGCAGTTATTCAGTATCCCTAGAGCATACTATGTAGCTCCTCGATCCATCGCTTCTTGGTTTCGTCCAAACTTCGCTTGAGGCCTCTGAGTATTACTTTATTCATAGACTCAACTTGGCCGTTCATTTGGGGATGCTCGACGAAGGCGAAGTGTTGGGTGGTGCCTAGTTTAGCAACGAATTCTTGAAAGGTGTGGTATGTGAACTGGGTCTCATTGTCGGTGACTATTACTTGTGGGATACCAAAGCGGGAAAGGATATTTCTTTTATAGAAGCGGAGGACGTTTTAGGCGGTGATTTTGGCCAAAGCTTCTGCTTCTATCTATTTGGTAAAGTAGTCGACTGCTATGATTAGGTATTTATTCTAATTGGTTCCGACCATAAATGGACCGAGGAGATCTAGTCCCCACCAAGCGAAAGGGACAAGGAGAGGAGCGGGATTTAAGCTCGTTAGGAGGAGCTAAATTCATGTCTCTGTGTCGTTGGCATTTATCGGATTTCTTCACGTTCTCTTTCGCGTCGTGCTGCATGGTGGGCCAATAGTATCCTGCCCGCAAAGCTTTTCTCATGAGGGATCTCCCGCCTAGATGTTGGTCGTCGTTGCCCTCGTGAATTTCAAACAAGATGCTCTCTATAGGGATGTCAGTTTGGACCTGTTAATGGGGATCCCCGCGGGGAACGCCCCGTTCGGGGCCCCAAAGATGGGGAATTTTCCCCCGTGGGGGCGGGGATGGGGAGAAAAATTCCCCCGAGAGCATTTCGGGGACGGGGACGGGGAATACACCCCCCGCCCCGCGGGGACCCCGCCCCGCCTATTATTTTAATATAGTTAATTTAATATATATATTTTAGATTAGGTTTTTTAGTCATTTCCTTTATGTTTATTTATAAAAATAAATAAATAAATATTCATGTATTTATTAAGAGAGAGAAATGTAAATATTAAGAGAGAGAAATGTAAATATTAGACCCTAGGCATATTGTTACTTTAAAAAGTATTATAGTTCATTTTGTTGAATTTTATAGCATTTTATAGAAATTTATAAAAAAAATATTATTATTTTGTGTTCCATTAGTATTTATAATAAAAAATAATAAATGTCAAATACTAGTATTTTTTAATAACATAATAAATATGTGAATTCTTTGTGCTTTTTATTTTTATAGAAAATATAAACATTTTAAAAAAATAAAATATTAATGAATAAATGTAGGATCTATGGGGATCCCCGCGGGGAACGGGGATCCGCGGGGAACGGGGATGGGGATAGAAATTTCCCCGTGACGGAGATCGGGGACGGGGACGGGGAATGAATTTGATGGCGGGGAAAAAGATGGGGAAGTGTCCCCCCGGCCCCGCCCCGCCCCATTGACATCCCTAGCTCTCTACCCCGTTTCGGTCGACACACTTGAGAAGTGGAAATGAAAATCCTCTTCTATAAAGTTTTCCTTCGACCAATACGTGCGAGCAAGCTCTCTGCCTGAAAACGACCGCTTCTTTTGGGTCGTCGGGGAGTTTTCCCTTAGTGAGGTAGTCAATGTACGGGGGTCTTCCAACAATCGTTGTCCTCGATGGAGAATACTTCTAGGGTAGAGGATAGCCTCTGGATGCTCGGTCGAGGGAGTATCTCCTGTATCACAGATTTGTTTCCTCCCTTTCTCTTCATGTTTGCCAACTTGGATAAGATATATGCACATGTGTTGTGCTCACGGGGAATTTGTTGTACGTCGACGTACTTAATTTTATTTTTCGTCTCCTGGACCAGGGCCCAATATTCGGTGAGTTGGTTGTTTTGGACCTGATATTTACCTCGGACTTGAGAGGCAACCAACTGAGAGTTGGTGAATATTTTCACTTCCTCGGCTCCCAGATCTTTGGCCAGTCGTAAACCCGTGAGGAATGCCTCGTATTTGGCCTGATTGTTGGAGGTTGGAAAAGATATGGCGAGGTAAACTTTGATTAGGGTCCCTTCCTCATTTTCCAGTATATGCACGCACCGCTTCTGGTCGAACTGGAGGTGCCATTGAGGAAGGTCGTCCAATGACGCGATCCGTCGGGGTCTGCGGGCGAGTTCATTTTAGCTACGAAGTCAGCCAAAGCCTGAGCCTTAAGGGCTTTCCTGCTCTCGTATTGGATATCAAATTCATAGAGCTCCAAGGACCATTTCAACACTCTGTCGGCCATGTCTGGTCTTTCGAGCAGTTGTTTTATTGGTTGATTTGTCTGGGCCATTATGGTCTGGGCCAGGAAGTAGTGTTTGAGTCTCCTCACTACATTAACGAGGGATAAAGATACTTTTTTGATTTGCTGATATCTTGCTTTCGGGCCTTGCAGGGCTTTGCACGTGAAGTAAATTGGCCTTTTTCCTTCTGGGGTTTCCTTTATCAGCGTCGCGCTTATTGCCTCGGAAGCGACAACCAGATAGAAGTAGAGGACCTCGTCTTTCTCGGGATGAGATAGGACAGGCGAATGTGACATTGCTCGTTTCAAATGAACGAGGGCTTGATTGCACTCGGGGGTCCACTCGAAGGTGGCTTCCTTGTGCAAGATCTTGAACAAGGGAAGCTCGTGCTGAGCAGACTTTGCCATGAATCGAGAGAGATAAGTGAGCATGTCGTTCAAGATCTGGATGGACTTCTTCGAGGTTGGCATCGAAAATTCGGAAAATGCCCGAAATTTGTCGGGGTTTGCCTCAATACCTCGTTCTGTTAGATAGAATCTGAGGAACTTTCCTGCCCGTACGCAGAAGGTACATTTTTCTGGGTTGAATCGCATATGGCATTTTCAAGCTTGCTTGAACAATTTTTCAAGTGGGCGGCATGGTCGAGCTCTTCGGTGGACTTGACAATCATGTCGTCCATATAGACTTCAAGCATATCGGCTATCTTGTTGCGAAAATTTTTGTTCATCGTGCACTGGTAAGTAGCGCCTGCATTTTTTAGGCTGAAGGGCATTACGTTGTAGTAATAGTTGCCCGACTCGGTCATGAAAGCGATATATTTTTTGTCTATTTTTGCAACAGGGATCTGGTTAAAACCAGAGTACGCATCCATGAATGATAGCAATTTAAAACTGGCCGAGTTTTCGACCAGTTTGTCAATATTGGGGAGGGGATAAACATCCTTCGGGCGAGCTCGATTGAGATCAGTATAGTCAATACACATGCGCCATTTTCCATTATATTTTTTAACAAGAACTACATTTGAGAGCCAGGTTGTGTACTGGGCTTCAGAAATAAAATGTTCCTCCATGAGGTCTTTTATAGCTAGTTATGTAGCTTTTGCTTTCTCAGATGACTGCTTCCTTTTGCGCTGCACAACCGCCTTGATAGCAGGATCAATGGTTAAGTGATGGCATACAACCTCTGGATCTAAACTGGGCATCTCGGTCGCACTCCAGGAGAACAGATAAGCATTTTCCCTTAGGAAAGCTTTGAGTTTCCTTTTCGTTAGGTCGGGGAGGTCTGCTCCGATCTTTACTCCCCTTGTAGGGTCTTCTCCAAGGGGAACTGGCTCGAAGTCACCGTCCAGGATGGATCATGCGTGACTCGAGAGTTCGTTGCAATCAGTATAAGAGGTCGACCCTTTATCTTTGACCATAGGCTCCTTCCCTTTCCTCCTTTTCTCGACGTGGTCTTCCATGGAGAAGAGACTGTCGAGGTCAATGGGTCGACCCTTGGCAGCCGCTTGAATTCCTCGGAACTGGGGGGCAGTGTTGCTCTAGTGGTTATTCGAGTTTGGGCACTGATGGAACTGAGGCCTTTCGCCGAAGCTTCGAAGCACCTTCTGGCTGCTTGGATGTCCCCGTGGAGGGTGTCGACCAAGCCTTTGGTGGTGTAATACTTCATCTTGAGATGAATGGTAGAAGGGACCGCGATGAGTTCGACGAGAGTGGATATCCCGAAGATGCACTAATAGAGAGACGGGAAATCTACCACCAAGAATTAGGTCTTGATGGCTCGGGCCGTTACCCCTCTCCCGAATGTGACGATCAGTTCTACATATCCCCAAGGTTTCGTGTTGGCTCCATTGAAGCCCTGGAGATCAGATCCCATGTAAGGGGTTAGGTGGCTCTCGTTCAGCTACAAGGTGGTGAACAGCTGGGCGTACATGATGTTCACTGAACTACCTTGGTCAACCAGAATGTGATGCACATCAAAGTTAGCCATCCGAGCCCTCACGATTAGTGGGATGCTCAAATTCAGGGGCCCATCAGACAATTCTTCCCTGTAGAAGGCGAGGGGATGAGATCCTCCTCGGAATTTATCGAGCGTGGTGTCCATATCTGAGTTGGCTTCAATGAGTTTGTTGAATCTCCTCTTCACCGATCCAATTGTGTGCCTGTTAAAACCTCCGCCGGAGATGACCATGGCTGCAGGAAAGCATTCCCAAGGACTGTGAGAAGAGAAGTACATGGGGACGTTCTCCTTGTCCGGATAATAGAAGTCTTTCAGCCGTGAGATGCTCTTGGCGACCAGAATAGAGTCGAGGTCGGGGGATTTCTTCCCTTCCTCGATGTTCTTGGTTTCTGGTGCTTCTTCACGGGTACCCTCCTTCTTTTTATATTGCTTAAGGTTACCGTCTCTGATCAGTATTTCAATTTCAGCTTTGAGATGAATGCAATCCTCTGTGTTATACCCGTGACTCTTGTGGAACCTGCAATACTTACTCTTGTCGGTTCCCGGCTTAGACGGTGTTTGTCGGGGGAAGCGCACCACGACTTTCTTGAATTCAGAATTGGTGCATTCAGAAAGAATACGCTCTCTTGAGGTTGTCAAAGGGGTGTAGTCGTGGAAACGACCGGATTACCCCTTGTAGTCTTTGGAATCATGGGACTTGTCCTCTCGTTTCTTCTCCCCCGACGGGATATCGAGGGCTCGTCATTTTTTGAGGACTTGGAACTCTCTCTGTTCCTGGATTCTCTAGTGTTGTTAGCTGCTTCCTTCTCCTCGTACTGTATGTACGCCTACTCCTTGAGGAGGAGGGAGTCGAGTGTGGTCGGCGTCTCTATGCCTACAGCTTTAGCAAAGTCAATGCGGGGACAGAGCCCGCACTCGAGGAGGTACTTCTTCATGTTGTCCGTTGTCGGGACTTGGACCTCTTCCTTGTTAAAGCGTTCAATATATGCTTGCAGAGACTCATCCCTACCATGTATGATTTCTTCCAGCGAAGCCTTTGATTTCGGGTGTCAACAAGAGGCGGTGAAATGCCTCGAAAATATCCTCCCGAGCTGTTTCCACGAGGTGATGGATTCATCGGGGAGGCTTTTGTACCACGACATCTCCCCCTTCCTGAGAGTGGTTTGGAAGAGTCTGCATATGATGGCTCCCCTGACCCCTCGGTAGTCGAGGAAAGCGTCGATGTTCTCGATGTGCTCGTCAGGGTCTATTGTTCCGTTGTAGGTTCCCAATATGGGTGGCTTCTCTAGGCCGACAGGAAGTGGAGCTTCAATAACCTTCCTCGATAGCGGGCCACGGGGCTCGTCATCCTTACCATCTATGGGAGATGGAGAGTGGCAGTTTCTTTCCCTTCGATCGTCATGGTCCCGTCGGGGGGAGGGGCTCCTCCATTTCTGCTTTGGCTCGGGGGAAGGCGATCGAGCACAGTCGACTTTCCTATTGTCTTTCCTCTTCTTGAATGAAGGGGAGTCTTGATCTCTGGTAGGAGGTGTGCGGTTGCGTTTCTTGAAGAAAGAAACATTGCGCCTCTTCTTTATAGGTGGTGGGCCACGCTGGGATGGAGAAACACTAGGGGAGTTTCTTCGTCTGGTTCTCCGAGGAGGAGATCTTGATCGCATGTTCTCCCAGGCCCTTATCCTTTGATTTTGTTGCAGGATGAGGGCGTTGGTTTGATTGATAGCAGCGAGCAGTGTTGCCATGGCTGGGTCGGAGTTGAGAGGGATGGGAACTAGTTGCATGACTTCTTGCAGTTCCTTGGTAAGATTCTTGGAGTGTCCCTTATCCAAGAATTGATTTTCACCGCGCCAGGCGTTCGTGGAATTAGGAGACGTGGTTTGTCCGTCCAGGAAGCCCAGGTTATCCTCGAGCTGAGGATGTTTCTGACTTCCATCGGTTTTGCGAGCAGGGGAAAGAATGGTCTTTTCGGTCATATGAAGATTGTTGTACCCCAAAATTTGCCCTCCCTTTCTTCAGGAAACCATCTTGGATTTTCAAGGTCCCTCTGAAACAAATCCAAGTCCTGAGTTATCCTGTTGCCCAAGCAAGCCACTTACAAGAGCAAGATGATCTCACGAACTCCAAAAACAACGCTTTTATCTTGAGAAAAATCAAATTCTAAGTACTTAGAACGTTTCTCTAAAATGAGTGTTTAAGAAAAAAAATCAGCGCTTCAGAACTTCTGGACCCATTCCAGATAAAAACGGTCAGAAGTTGCAAGCTTGGCTCAGCATGGTCAGAAGTTGGCTTTTCAGCAGCTACATCAGTTCAATCAGAAGTTGTAAACGTGGTTCAGTATGTAAGCCTCAAACAGAACATGCCCCTTCAGCAGTTACACAAGCTCAGTCAGAATTTGCTAAAGGAATGCAAGAGAAGCAGGGAAGTCCGAAGGCTCCTTCAGAACAGGTTGAAATCAGAAGATGAAAGATCAGAAGAGTGGGTGTTACACTGATACAGAATCTCTAAGCCCAGGAGGTCCAGAAGTAAATCCAAGGAACGTACCAGAAAACTAGGAGAATCTCCAGAGCTTACTAAGACAACAGGAAGCCAAGGCCAGAGCATGGTTTACGCTGCTGATTCAACGTTGGTTTCCATTACCAGAATATTGATGTTGATAGGTCTTATCACCATTTAATGCTCATTAATGCTTCCAACCACTCCTGAACATTCACGTGTGGCTTGGAAAACGCTTTTGTGCAGATTCTGGCATGGGTCTACGCGCCACCGCCCACTTCAGAGGTCACTTCTCCCCAATCTACGCCTGCTGCTGCAGCCTAGGCTGAAAGCTATCTGTTATCACAACTTCCCAGGAATTTCTGTCAAAGAACAAATTCAAACTCTGTTGGCGCTTTAATGTTCAAGGCATCCACAAGAACTTTGCCTATAAATAGAGAGTCTTCACCACTGCAAAAGGCGTTCAAGAAAAGAAATAGAAATTTCTAAGTAAGAAACAGAACTCTTAGCAACATAGCATTCTGAAACTCTGCCAAAATCTCCAGTTTTGTTTCATAACTTTGAGTTTCTCACCTTCAAACTTCATCAAATATCCAGTTTTTTCTGTAAACCAAGAACACCCTTTCCAAACTTATGACCCTACATACGTATACGCCTTTACCAGCCCTTTCAAAGAAAATCTGTCCAGAACACTACCAGAGCCAAAAGCTAACTTCCACCCACCAACTTTTCCAACAGTCAGGTAAGCACCTGCTGACCCTCATCACGCTGTTAAGCATCATCAGTTGTGCATACTCAAATAAACATAATGTAAATATCATGTTGTTGCTATTTATGTTCTGAGTATTTTCATACCTCAGAACGTTCTGAGCCAGTATAGGACTTGCCTGTGACCTTGGTGGTTCTGACCTCTGAAACATTTTTGTATTTGCTGGATCTGTTCCAAATATGTTTCCTGTTTTGTGGAGTAACAACAGAATTGCAGATGTTCTGACTAGTACAGGGAAAAGCCAAGTGCTGACTTTAACGTTAGCACATCTGAAGCTTGTTTTGCTGTCAATGATATCAGAACCTCTGAGAGTTATTGCCTTTTTAGCAGAATCAGAACTTCTGGTTTCTCCACTAACAAACTTCTGTCTTGCAGCGCAGGGGAATCAGAACTTCTGATTTCCCCACTAACAAGGTTCTGTTTTGCAGGTGCCAGAGTCAGAAGTTCTGACTCATACAGTTTAACCAAGAGGTTGATCATCTGGCAGCGGATATGAGTCAGAACTTCTGATGACCTCCCAGCAGCGCGCGAGCTCCCTCTCTCTCTCTCTCTATATATCTTGTTTTTTGCTATTTTCTTTTTTGTCTATTTTTCTCGTTGAACCCCCCATGTACAAATGTGTATCCCCCTCCCCTAATTGTTGTAATAGCGTAGGATTTTATATTTCCGCTTCTTATTACTAGTAATTAGGACATGTATGGCAAGATAAAATCAATGAAATAGAAAAACCTAATTCAAAGAAAAAACTCTTGTATGCAATAAAACACACTTGCACACTAACACCCCTAGGGTTACATCCACTTGTTGCCTTTCAAAATTAGGCCATATTGCATGTTAGGTCTCTTTGGGCAAAGCAAACAATCAAATGATCATAGTCCCTCGATGACGCTTTCGAAAGTTGCCTAAAATGATCAAAGTCCCTTTCAAAGAAAATTGCCCAAGGATACTTAGCACTATTGCGATTATGGTCTAAACGATGACCCGCGCCCGTCCCTTTCACATCCTAATACAAGATTGTCCACCAAATTCAATGGTGGAACAAAATTGTTAAAAGGGTTAAAACATAACAAAAATCTTTGAGAACTTTAGGGTAGATCGCTCTTAAGTACTTGTCAACTTGCAAAACAAAAACACTTGCCTATTTTTCAAACCACACTTCACAAACACTTTCAAAACAAACTTTCAAACCTTGAAACATCTTTTCAAAAAGACAAACACCTTTTGTAAAACATTCGAGTAAAGAATTGTTACAAGGGTAGCCTATACAAGGCGTTTTTTTTCTTCAAAACCTTTTCAAAAACCACACATAAAGCACCATTTCAAACAATTGAAAATCAAGGCAAGTTGATCTAAGCAAGTACCTAAGAGCCCATGGATAACCATGGATAGAAAGGGTGCTAATACCTTCCCTTTCTATAATCTACTCCCCGAACCCAAGAAAAATCTCAAAGGTTTTTGCTGTGCTTTTTGAACCTTTCCTTAGGATAAAATAAAAAGTCGGTGGCGACTCTTGCTCAACCGAAACATTTGCGAAAACAAACGCAAAACCATAGTCAGTTCTCCCACCGTATCACAAAGATCATCATGGTCGACCATGACTAGTGAGAAGAATCTTGAAGAAGTTGCTTTGATATTAGGTTTCGAGGAAAGAAATATGGGGAGAGCAGTTTCCCACAGACGACACCGTTGATCTTACCGGTTGATCAGAACCTGAGGAGTGGCTGGAAGATGATCTATAGTCAGGCTACGAAGTCGAGGAGAAAAGGGGGTTGTACCTACAAGGCACTCCGACGATTAAGTAAGAGTGAGAACAAGGAGGTACAAGTAAAGTAATAGGTGGTGAATGGTGGATATTCGATACCCGGTCCTCACATGTGTGGCGGTTTATATAATACCCCTGACGCATGGCCATTGGTTCCTGATTTCACGCCTAGATATGCGGGTCTGTGAAATCAAGTAACTGCTAGGACTTGGTCAAACCGGGAAGATGTTCCTGTAACTAGCCGTTGGTACCGAGGAGGGGGTTAGTTACGGGCATATCTCTGGTCGGTTCCTGGTGTCTTGTACGATGTTGATCTCAGGCAGGCTGAGAGGACGCTCGTCGATGATCCTGGGCCAGTGCTGAACTGGGAGGGAAACAACTGTCATTTCCCAATAGGTAATGGGCATTCCGGGTTATGGTCGTGCGGGCCGTGCCAAAGGAGATCTCGTAGACTGGGCCCAGTCAAGCTGTCGATTGCTGTCTTGACAATATCTTGAGGGTTGTTCCTTTATGAATGTAGGGTAGAGATTTGTTGTTAAAATATTTTCTTTTTTAAATGTTAAAATAAAATAAGTAAACCCACCAGTTTTAGAAAAAGTCGAGGTAATATGTTTGAAGCAAAAAATGATAAATAATAAAAAAATTGAAAGTAACATGTCATGTTTTCATTTTAATTTTTTTACCAGTCACCATTTTTTATGAGCAATTTACAACATGTTTAGTAATAAATTTCTCAATATTGTCAACTAGAAAAAGCAGTGTTGTTTTCTTTGATTGATAACATTGAAAGGTTATTCCAAAAGTACAACGTCAACACGATTACATGAGATAGATTGCAAGGACATAAAATATGTTTTGTTCAGGAATAGAATAACATTGAAGATTGTTATGTCTTGCAATCCATCCTAAAAGAATGATGCATACAAGTTTGGTGTGGCTACAAATAAATTAGGTTTTGGGTAAAATTTGTTTAACAAGTGCTTTTATAGTAAAATATGATTATTTTATCCTTCGGTTATTAAGGAAACCGAGGGGATAGATCATTTAGTTTACACTTATAAAGAAATAAAAGCATAAATTGCCCTAGCTGGGATTCGAAGCGTGTTGTGAATTGTTTTTTCTCTTGGTTATATTTAAAAACGAGAGATTATGTTGTTTTTATTTTTAAATAAAATGAAATATGATGTGCCTTAGCGTTATACCTCTTTTTTTTTGAGGTCAAAGCTTTGTCATGAAATGTATTATTTGTAGTAGTGAGGCCCTGATAATATTGCCCATCTGTTTTTCCCTTGTGTGCTTGCCATGAGGCTTTGGCAATGGTTTGGTTCCTTAATTAATCAGAATATTCCTATACAACCTTTGGATGAGTTTTGGAGGTTTTCTAGCCGAGCCAAGTCTCAATGCTTCATTCTCATTAAATATGTTGTCGTTCAATTGGTCAACGATATTTGGACAACCAGAAACTCATGCAGGTTTCAGGACAAAGACATTCCTTTCAAGTCTATTTGTAGCCTCATTTTTACTCAAGCGTCTTGCACAAGAGCTAATACCACTCTCATTTATAAGGGAGGTCTTGATGTATTCAAAATTATTAAAGCCTTTAATGTCCAAATACGTCCTACAAGTTCCCCTTTAGTCAAAGAGGTGATTTGGATCCCTCCTATGTCAAATTAGTTTAAATGCAATATTGATGGTGCATGTACTCAAAATTCTCGGTTAGCAGGAACTGGTGGAATTTTCCAGAGATAGCAATGGTCTTTTTGTTTTGGCTTATGCAAAATCGGTAATCACTAATAGCTCTTTACTATGTGAGTTTAGTGCTGCAATTTGTTGTATTGAGATTTCCAAAGAGCGGGGTTGGTCTAATCTTTGGCTAGAATCTGATTCCACTACTATTGTGAAGGTCTTTTCTTTTGTGGATTTTGTTTTGGTTCCGTGGAAAATCAAATCAAGGTGGATGCATTGTCGTAACATCATTCGTGACATGTGTTTTTTTACAACACGCATATTCAGAGAAGGGAATAGATGTGTGGTTGTTTTGCTAACTTTGGCCGCACTTCTACATCATTCACTATATTTAACTCTTTACCTTTACACATTAGAATTGACTTTGTAAAGAATAAGCTTGATACACATTTTATAGGTTTGTTACTTTTGAGAGGGTATTTGCCTAGCCCCCCCCCCCCCCCCCCCCCCTTTCTTTTTGATGTAACAATCTTCTTTTGGAATATGTTATCTTTATTAAAAAAATATCAGCAAATTCTTAGATACACATTAAAATTATTTACATTAATTGTATCATAAACTTTGGGGGTTAATAAAAGACGAGTTAAGTCGGATTGCATGTAATTTAAATCTAATTTTAATATTTGTTCGAATCAATTATAAGAACTCAAACCTAAATCCAGTTAAACCTTGTGAAACTTGATAATATTTGGGTACAATAAAGACAAGGCAATACAAAGACAATATCATATTGATCTCAAGATTAGTGAGAAAAGTATTAACATCTATTTTTTAAAATATAATTATTCAATCATTTTTTTAATAGTCAAAATCAATAGAACTTGAAATTACTTGGTTTGTGAAAATAGAGGGGTTGAATGCGGAGAGAGAGATAGAGAGTTAAATAGAGAGTATAATTGAGGGTGAAAATATGAATTCTCATTAACACTAGATGAGGATACCTCTATGGTATTTATACATCAATTAAAAGTGGATTGAGACACAAGTAACAAGCCAAATAGTTGAAAAAACTAAATTTGTGTTCCTGTAATCGGTTAGACAAAACCTGTAACCGGTGGTAAGTACAAAAGTCCACATGAACGAGTAAAATAATCATTGAATTCCAAGACACTCTAGTTTTCACACGACCTCAAATCTTATTTTCTCAAACCAAATTCAATGAAGATTTTAAAGTAGATTAGATTACAAGAACTTTCATCATCTACGAGGATTCCTGAGACGAAATGATTAGAGGTGGTAGTGGTAATATCAACGGAAGTATAATATTTGGAGTTTCATCCACATTCGCATGGTCTTGAAACCCTATGATTAGTCTTTCATCTTTCTACTTCTTGTTTAGAAAGGTTGCTTTGCCATATTCTTGCGGTGAAGGTTCTACCTCTCTGAATGGATATCCACTTATCATTATCTATAGAAAATGTTGAAGAAGAACTTGATCTGGAAAATTTCACAGGTTCTTTTGGAAGGAGGTTCAATGTTGCTTCCATCTTAGCGTATCATTCAAATTGGTTAAGGTTTGGATGGGAAGAGATCTTATTGAATCAAGCAAAATATGATTAAATAACATGCCTGATTATGGTAATTCATAGGAATCAGAAGTTGATTCCCATAGACAACGTCATTGTTCCGGAATTGTTGGTGTAGATCCTTGATGCGGTGGTGCGAGCTGCTTCGATGTGGTTGCATAAGGTGGGCCACAAGGTTAGCACTCCAACGCCCAAGTCAATTTTTGAATAAAGATGATATAGTGAGTTATATATTGAATCAAATATTCTTTATTGTACGTGTGCTAATATTTATGTAGAGGACAAATATTAGCCATGCATCCTATTAAGTTCGCATCAGGTGCATAATAAAAGGTAAGTTGTTGCATTGGTATATATATGAGAAGAGTCAAATATATACTCATGCATTTTATAGTACAAATATTATATATGTTTATGCATTACCTCAAAAAAAAAACACGATATTACTTCCATCAGAACTATTAATATACATCTAACGAATGTCCACACACCACATTAACCAGACTAGAGACATTTATAATTATCTCATTTATATAAATGTGATTCTAAATTACATTCAAATACACTTTCATCCATACTTACAAAGTTTCATAATGTTAACTTTTTTAAAATATATCATTTATTATCTGAGAAGTGTGAACATTGCATAAAAGGCTTTACCACGATGATCGTCTTCGGTCAATCTTCTATTTTCTATTCTAATAAATAATACATGTAATTCTTGATCAACTTGATTCAACACATAGCAGAATTTTTAAACATTAAAGTATATATTTTATTTAATAGATATAAAAACTTTGATTTTTAAATGTTTAAATATCTCACATGGGTTCATTGAATCATTTAAAAATAATAATTAAAAGTTGTAATTTTTTAGATGATCCGCAAACTCAATCAAACTCATTAATAGTCAAATTTGATTTGATTCATTCAACTGTTGTTAAAATGAATTGAACTCACAACAAAAACCAAATCCAAATCCAATTGAATGGCTTGAGTTAATTTTAATCAAATTCATATCAATTCAAACCAACACGCAAACGTCTCTATTACTAGAAGTTAGCCACATTAATCACAAGGTGAGGTTTCGTGTGTCCAGCTTTTAAAAGGACAAGAAAAAGTTGTATTGCAATTATTGAAGGAATATTAAAGTTGTATATATGCATAAAGAGATAAGATAAAGTTACGAAAACCCATAGGATACAAAACAATACTATGGATGTGACTTTAAAGCCGCCGTCAGAAATGGTTTCTTAAATCCTTATATATATATATATATATATATATATATATATATATATATATATATATATATATATATATATATATATAGTCTAATTAAAAATATTTGAATGTTATTGTAAGATTTTTTTACAACCGGTACATAAAATTACAACTTTCAAACTGCATTAAAGTTGTAATAGGATGTCACTTCTAAATCTTTGTCTTGTCTTATCTCGAAGAGTATATTACCCGGTGAAAAACATAAGTCGAATCTACTTTTAATTAAGAAAACGTACTACAAGATAATTCTTTTGAGAAAGGAATCTTTGTTGAAGGATAAATTTGTTTAGTCATATATGTGACTTTGGTGTCCAACCAAGGGAAACTGGTTCCATCTCCCATGGTAAAATATGGTGGGATTTTGGAGACTAGCTGTTGATAGTGACCTAGTGGTGGGGACAAACATTATCATGAGAAATAAAAATAAATATAAAAGAAATTTGTATACAGTATATATTTATTTATTTTGGTTTTGAAAATTGAAATATTAAAAGATAAAAACGTGTAATAAAGCTAAGTTTTGTCTAATTAATAATGAGATATTGTAGTCTACATGCATCACTAGAGTAGCATACGTGGACTACTTTTCTTATATATATATATATATATATATATATATATATATATATATATATATATATATATATATATATATATATATATATATATATATATATATATATATATATCGGTTGATCAGAATCTACAAGGTGGCCGGATGATGATATGTAGTCGGGCTGTGATGTCGAAGAGAAAAAAATAAGGTTGTATTTGCAAGGAATTTTGACAATCAAGTAAGAGTGGGAACAAGGAGATACAAACAAAGTGTTAAGGTATTGGTGCTGAATAGTGAATATTCGATATCTGACCCTTACAAGTGTGAGGGTATATATAATGCCTCTGACGTATGGTCATTGGTTCCTGTTTTTGCGTCTGAATATTTGGGTCCGCAAAAACAGGTAACTGCCAGAACTTGATCAAACTGGGCAGATGTGCCCGTAACTAGTCGTTGGTCCTGAGGAGGAGGCAAATTACGGGCAACGGTCTGGTGGGTTCCTGGTTGGCTGCACGATTTGATGTCGGGCAGACTGAGAGGTGCTCGTCGATCACCTTAGGCCAGCGTCAGTCTGGGAGGGCAAAGGGTTGATATTGCCTGACAGGAAGCGGGGGCGGTTCGGACCATGGACGTATGTACCGAAAGAAAAAGGTCACTATGTCAAACAAGCACATAGACAACATTTTTTTTTTGCCATAGACACCGCTTTAAAGCACTGCCTAAACTAGCGCTGCTATAAGTAAATGCGGCACTTTGGGTTAATATAAAAGCGCTGCTATATGTCCCCTTTAGGCAGCGCTTTTATTTTAAAAGCGCTTTCTTATGCATCACTTTAGCAGTGCTTTATCTGTTTTGGTAAGTATCCTTTTAGCAGCGCTTTCTCTTTAGACAACGCTTTTGGTTATCTTTTAGACATCGCTTTAGACAGTGTTTTTCTTTAAAAGCGTTGTTTGTTCCCCACTTTAGGCAGCGCTTTCCCATTTTAGGCAGCGCTTTTCCCCACTTTAGGCAGCGCTTTTTCCCTACTTTAGACAGCGCTTTTCTCATTAAGCGTTGTCTAATATTCACAATTTTTTTTAAATATTAGATATATTTTCACTTACAGAAAGCACTGTCAAATATCTACAATAAATTTTCACCAGATTTTCACCATATTTTGCACCAGATTTGGTAGCTTCAATCCAATAAATATGCACCAAATTTGCATATATAAAAAATCTACATATATATAATTGATGATATATACAACAACAACTTGAAAATTGATGGTACAACTTGAAAATTCTAAAATTCTAAATTGATGTTTAATCTACATATTACTATCTTCGAGAATTTCTAAAAAACAACAACAATGAACTTGTTAACTTTATCTTCTACATCTGCACCTATAACCTGAAACAAAACCAAAAGATCGAAATTCATACCATGATAAAACAAAACTTTATTCGAATTTATACTCAAAACTCAAAAGTTATACTCAAAATTCTCATCAATGAAAGAAAGACAATATACCTTACAAAATTCTCAACTCCATAATGAATTGACACCATTCCTCCATAAGTTCATCCAATTGTTCTTTTGAGTAATGAGCACAATTGAATTCGTCAAAGTACTACATAGTAATATAACATAGTATATGATTTAGTTAAAACACTATGCCATTTTATGAGAAATATTAAAATAATTCCTAAGTTAGAAATTCATATCGTGGATGGAATCTTTATTCGGTCCAAAAGAAGCGTTTCTTTCATAAACCTCAAGATGAAATAACCGCAATCTATATCATTATGTTGACGAGCACACTACACATGGAAAGAAATATATATATATATATATATATATATATATATATATATATATATATATATATATATATATATATATATATATATATATATATATATATATACCCCTTAACTTGTTTTATCAAGTATCATCACTAATATAATCAAAGTTGTGAAAATATACCTGGACTCTGATCCACGTAATGTTGTTGGCTCAACTCTTTGGTACTTGAATACCTCTTTATGATCTAAAAGCTTGTAGAACGCTATAATAAAATATAAACGACTATTTAGAACAATCTCACATAGATAAATAAATATACACACAAATATTTAGAACAATCTCACTTACGTATCAATCATCTTCTTCAAATCTGGGTATGTTGTCCAATCATTGTATAACGAATCCGGATAGTATACAATTTCTCTTACAGGATTAATCGCAAGCAACAACTAATATCCACTGTAAAATTAAACAAATGTTAGATGGAAAGTTTCTACACAACGTCAAAAAATGAAAAATTATAATAGATGAAGTTAGGATGAAAATCTAAACCGTTGCCAGTATTATATGGTAAAAAGAACAACTTTTATATATCTTTGTTGGCCACAAATAAACCGAGTACATACGATATCACATCATCTAGTTTTGTTACGATTAACCCCGTGTTGACGGTGTTGGGAGCTAAGAAAGCGAATCTTTCTTCCAATCTACGCGAGCGCATCACTTTGTCATACATAAACCTTAAATAAAAACATCATTAAAATTAGACTATATTCATCAAAATGAGTAAATAAATTGTTCATTTAATTAAACAAAGTTGATCGGAGTATACCTGATGTATGTAGCGATAACACCGAGGCCTAAAGTCAAATGTTGAAAAACTTGATCCATATATTATCATAGCTCGTGTCAATAGAGCACAACATTTTTTTGGCCTCATGGGTTCAATTAGGAAGAACATTATCCTTTGGAAGCATATCTCTCATAATGGCTAATAACTCTGAAACTTTTATCCGATCATCCATTCCCCGCCTTTAAGTTGTATAACTTTAATACCGCAGACAATCTTGTGAATTTAGTGCAACCTTTATACAACAGTTTCTCTGCATCACTTACCAACCTCTCAAACATTTTGGGAAAATCCTGAGGATCTTCTTCAAATGCTTCTGCAATCTCTTCGACTCGATCACAATAGTATGTATCTGTGCCATTATCGTTTGAAGCATATGTCGTACTATCCCCCGGTTCAACATTCTCGTTACTTTTCTCACCATGGAATATCCAACATGTGTAACTTCGATCAATTCCATGCCTCAATAAATGCGATTGCAACTCCACTGCGTTAACCCGACCCACAAAACAACAACTTAAGCAAGGACATTTCATTCGATTGGCGTCTTCGGCGTGTTCGACAACAAACTTAATGAATTCCAATACCCTATTCTCGTACTCTTTAGACAATCGATTGGCAGACATCCATTTTTTATCCATGGTCTTACTATTAAGTAAGCTAAACAAAAACAATACTTAAAAAAGGACATAGACTAAAAAACTTAATACCAATTAGGCATATTCATAGAAAATCATAGGAGCATAGGATCACATTCTAATGGAATATAAAACATAGAAGGTTCTCTAACCTTAGTGTAAAACATGAATTTTGACTTGTCCAACCAACTTAATTCAAAATCGAAGATCTTAATGTATAATTTTATCTCCAAAATGTGTAACCTGGATACAAAATGAAGTTCAAATGAGAATATTGCAAAAGTGAATATTTAAGATACCAAAAGCCAATGCCTACAATCTGAGAAAACTCAAACATATTATGTAACAGTTAATAATTTAGAGATGACACTAACAATTAATTCAAACATAATCAATTCTCCTAATCAACTTGAAAGAGCACTTATTGTTGCTGGTTTTCATGTTTCCAAAGGCACTCAGATATGGGAAGCATTAGCACAAATCTAACTTGATGGTTTTTGTTAGAAATATACTATATAAAACCCTACCCATTTGTTACATCTGTTAGTATGTTCAGGTGGCAGCAACTTACTCCCTATATGGTATGCTTCACCACCTTTTAGAGTCCATCATCAAGCTAAGCGTACAATAGAACTTGAGTGGGATAATGAGTATGATAGTGGTAGTTCAAAGATCTAGAATCTTACTATCACTTACCAACCTGATGGGAGATACCTGATTGAGGTACCACTTAACATATGAATCAATAATTTTTTTCCATGATTTATTAAGCCAAAATTCTTTAAAACATTGAGTCAAGATGTTATTGTATACTTCCAGACAGAAGAAAATGGAAGCCCTGTTTAAGAAGTCAAGGCAACATATGTAAAATATCACCATTTTAGAGTTGTATTTGATGGTGTAATCAACAATATTAATCTTGCTGCATACTCAAAGGTATTTTCCTTCCTCTGCATAGATGCTTTTTAAGTGTCTGTATATTGGTAAAAAAATGATGCTATATTCTCTTGGTTGTGAAATATAAATGTCATAGTATATTCTCTCGGTTTCCTTCCCTTGGGATTCAGGATCAAATGAGGCATATTCATATTTGGCAAGGGTCCTTTCATCATTATTTCATATTCGGCAAGGTTCCTTTCATCATTATTTTAGAGTTGTTCACTTTTCAATACAGAAGATTCCTAAAACATGTATTATGTATGTGTATGAAAGTAACATCTATTGAACTAAATTAAAAATAAACATTCATGGTGAAGAAATTTGAGGAAGAAGTTTACCGAACAACGGCGTCGAGAAGTCCAAAGACAATGATGGTGAAGGTAGAGAAGATGAATACGATGATGGTGAAGGTTGAGAAGATGAAGACGATGTGAAATCGCTGAGAACAGAGGTCAAACAGCAGTGAACGGAGGTCGAACGACGGTGAGCATCGTGAAATCGCTGAGAATTGTTGAGAGACGGAGGTGAGTAGCAGAAAGAATCGTGTTTTGTTATTTTAGGGTTTAAGAGTTTTAATTTTAGAATTTTGAAAAGGCAGCGCTTTTAGAAAGCGCTGCCTAAAGTATAGGCATTACCAACACTTTTAATGACAAAAGCGCTTTCTAATATATGCCCTATAGCAGCGGTTTCGTTTCTATGCCTTATAGCAACGCTTTCAAGAAAGCGTGTTCTTTTATATGCCCTTTAGCAGTGCTTTTTATTAATTTAGTTTATAGTTTTAATTTTTTAACTTATAGCAGTGCTTCCTGAAATGAGTGTTGTCTATGGTGCACTGTTATTTTTTATTTTTGCAGCGCTTTCAGAAAGCTCTTTCTTATCTTTTCTCTATAGCAGCGCTTTCAGAAAGTACTTTCGTATTTATGCCCTATAGTAGCTCTTTCAATAAAGAGCTTTCTTTTCTATGCCCTTTAGCAGCACTTTTTATTAATTTAGTTTATAGTTTTAATTTTTTAACTTATAGCAGCGCTTCCTGAAATGAGCGTTGTCTATGGTGTGTTGTTATTTTTAATTTTTGTAGCGCTTTCTTATATGTTCCATATAGCAGCGCTTTCAGAAAGCGTTTTCGTATCTATTCCCTATAGCAGCGCTTTCAAGAAAGTGCTTTCTTTTCTATGCCCTTTAGCAGCGCTTTTTATTAATTTAGTTTATAGTTTTAATTTTTTTTAACTTATAGCAGCACTTCTTGAAATGAGCATTGTCTATGGTGCGCTGTTATTTTTAATTTTTGGCGTAGTGGGTAGACTGGGCCCATTCTAGTTGTCGGACCAGTTCAGAATAATAGCCCCCCCAAGTCGTTGCTTCTGGGCACATGGGTGATGGATTTAACACCTGCTCGTGGAACGAGCGCGTCTTACGAGGAAAATGAGTGTCGCCTATTGCGCCTTTCTCATGGGGATATGAGGAGTTGGTCGTTAGGAGCTTTGAACTTGAAGAGGTAGTGTGTTGGCGAAGTGGCGCAATGATGGCCTAGGGGCTAGGGTGTAATGATAACGAACCTAGGGTTTCCCAGGCGCGTGTCTCGCACGCACGGATGGTCCCAGTTATAAATACGAGAGGAGTATGGAGTTTAGTGTTTTTCATTCTCTCACTCAACTGCTCGTAATCGCTCGACTGTCGACCACCGGCGTTTCTTGAGATTTGATGTTCGCTGTATCTACTTCCAACTGTTTTTCTTCTTCAACTGGTAAGTTTTCAGTTTTTCACTGTCGTTTTCTTTAAGTAGTTCAAATCTTCGTGATTTTCTTGCTAGAAATGCATGCGGCTAGGGTTTAGCATTTTGTCTGTTAGGACGCTGTTGGGGAGTGTTGGTGGTAGGCGGTGGTTCTGTAGTTTAGAATCACCAGAGCCGCCGTGGAGCCTCCCTGGGCATTTCATGACGCGCCATAGTGAGGGTTATGGTCGAGGATACGATCCTTGTTTCCCAGCTCCCTTTCACTTGATTAACGGTGGAAGGGTGGTTCTAGTATTAATGTCGAACTCATTTTTATCCTCTGCTTTTCAAGTACTATGTCCGACAACGCTTGGGCTGATCTCTCGAGCGAATCTTTTATATCTTCAAGAAGTCCTTTGGACGAGGCCAGTAGCTCGTCAAGCATTCTGGAGATTTCTGGGGATGAGATGAATCAGCCAGAACAACAAGCGGGGGGAGGCGATGTGGAAATGGCCTCCGCTGATCAAGGTTGCTTGTTTCCCCCTGGGGACGAGGAGGATCCACGGGCTTGGGTCGTGAACGATCCCTGTGAGTGACTCTCGTATTTCTTCGAGCATCAGGATGATATTTTTACCGAGGTATACACTTGTGAGGAAGGAAACCATGGAGAGTGGTCGCTATACATTCTCGGGAAAGAGAGCGAAATCTGCTCGAAATATGACAGAAGGCGGATTCCTATGTATGATATCGTGTTTCGGGAGATGGGTCTTCGGCTCCCTTTCTCGGATTTTGAGGTGGCCGTATTCAGGCATTTGCGTGTGTCTCCTTCTCAACTGCACCCAAACGGCGTCGCATTCATGCAAGCGTTTGATATAGTTTATGATTACTTAAAGATAGGGGCTACCATTCCCTTGTTCTTTTATTTCTTTCACCTTCAGAGGAGCAAGGTTGATGGTAAATGGGAATGGAATTCCCTGAAGCAAGGCAACATAAAGCTGTTTAAAGCTTATCTAGAGTTTGTTCTTCACTTAAAAGACAAATATATATTGGTGTAGCCTTCTTCAAGCAAGGCGATGGTGAACGTCTTTAGGACCGTACCGGCGCATAACGAGAATGGTACTCCCCGTCTGAACGAGCTAGGAGACCCCATGGTGAAACTGGGTTACAAGTTCCTGTTCTAGTGGATGAGGAAGCACTTTGATAAGGAATTGGGTTCCTACGCCTGGAGGGAGGGGGAGCTCAGAGTCGAGGACCTGGAGAGCTTCGTCGTCTTGACTGCATTCGTGGCACAGATCCCTCGTGTCCAATGAGTCGGTCGGGGAGGCAGGCCGGTGATTGACAAGAACGGGGAGCCTGTATACAAGTCGGGCCTCATAATCATCAAAAAGCTCCTCGGGAGCGAGGACCCCGTCAAATACTTGGGTATTTATGTTTTAAGCAGTAGTATGTGCTCGTTGCTTTTTTTGAATCCTCGTTTGCTGGTTACATTTCTTTTTGTTTGTTTTGCAGATATCATGAATATCGCCCAGGAACGCATAGCCAAGACTCTTGCTCCTAGAGCGAGGAAGGCTCAAAAGGATGCCCAGACTGGCTCGGGGGTCGCTCCTACTTCGAGGTCGGGCAACTCATCTTCGGACCAAGCTACAATCGCTCTTTCTCTTGCCTCTGTATCCTCAAAAGCGAAGAGGTCGCAAGTCGAGCGAAGCGTCGACCTGACCGGGGAAAAGGGGAAGGGACATACGACCTGCCCCATTGCTGGCTGGAGAAGGATTTCTTCTAGGGCACAACTCTTTGCCTTCCTCAGGCCGAACCCCTTCATCTCGAGGGTTTGGGCCGCCCAGAAAAGAGGGCGATGCTGGCGCAGGATGTCAGTGGTTTGATGCGTATTCTAAAGATGGTCGTCACCTATATGGAGGGAAGTTCCTCCCAGGAGGCCAAGTTGAAGAATCTTCGGGCCAAGCTGGCTGCGAGCGAGAAGGCCCGGATCGAGAATGAAAAGGCCTGGAAGCTATTCGAAGAAGAATCAGGGAGGCTCTCCAAGGAATGCAGGATCCTCTTGCTCGAGAAGAAAGGCCTTGAGGAAAATGTGGTGGCCCTGAATACCGAGGTTACACCCACTAAAGATGAGCTGGAGGACACCAAAGATTTAAAGACTCAGGCTGAGCTTGTTGCCCGTTTTCAAATAGCTGTGGACGATGCCCAGGCTGCCTCTGAGGGGAGTTTGAAAAATGCTGTGAAGCAGATGCATGTGTTGAACCCCAGGGTCGAGCTTAACACTTCAGGTATGGGGGTCAACTATTATGTGGTTGCTGGTAAGATTATGGTCCTCGATTACCTCAAAGAGTTCGTAGCTCAGCCTGTCGGGGGTCCTGCCCAGTTATCGCATGTTGCCGAAGAAGAAGCTGAAGGATGATTGTCAGTTGTCTTATTTATTCTTGCTTGCATGCCGTATTTTTGTAATTTTGTTTCTTCGGGCTTTTGTTCGTTTATGTAATCTCTGAACAAGCGTGGTCTTTGTGGCCATAAATTTATTCTTTTGGATGGGGCGTTTAAAGGCCTCCTTTGTTGTAATATTCGCACAATAGCGGCTCAGGTGGTCGTTTCTTTTAGTTTTCCGGCCATGGTGGTCGTTTGTTTTGAATATTTAACTTGTGTTTGCATGTTTAATGATAAACTTATCCGTTTATGACATCTTTTATTTTGCTAAGAGCTTGTATCGGGGATTTGCTCATTTATTTTATGTATTTGTTAGTGTGGGAAAACTGATCAAACGGCTAGGGTGAATACTAGGCATGGGCCGGAACTCAAGTCTTGTTTTAAGGGACCCGGGTTCAGCGGCGTGAACTTCTCGTCGCGATCTAGGCGTTCTACCTCCATGGCACGAGGACTATGGAGCTCGATCGAGTTATCCATATTAGGCTAATGGTGCACTCATTATAAGAGCGGAGCTTCGCCCCTTCTGAATTTTTTGGGTGTTATGCTTGTGCCTAGGCATGCACGCATGGTCGGGCCTGGGTGAGTTTGTCTTGTCGACCAAACTCACTGACTGCTCAGTCTTTTTAATTGTAATATTGTTTTAGCTTTTGAGTGTTCCTTGATCGAGCGAGTTGTTCCCCTTGTAAGTTTTCCAGGTAATACGCTCTAGTTCCTGTTTTCGCGTAGACACGATAAGGGCCTTCTTAGTTTGCTGCGAGCTTGCCCTTGCGAGATTCTTTGCGATTTCTCTTCAAGACAAGGCTGTCAACCTCGAACTATCATTGTATGACCTTGGCGTCGTAGCACATGGCTATTTTTTCTTTGAGCGAGGCCTCTCGTAGGGTCACTCCTGTTCTGATTTCTTCTACTAGATCCAGTTCCTTCCGAAGGGCGATGTCGTTCATCTCCTCGTCTGGAGAAGCCTCGGTTCGTCTGGGAGGTTCTTAGATCTCCACGGGAATGACGACCTCTATCCCATAAGATAATCGGAAATGGGTTTCCTCGATTGACGAATGCGCAGTTGTTCGGTATCCCTAGAGTACACAGTGTAACTCCTTGACCCATCTTTTCTTGGATTCATCTAATCTTCGCTTAAGGCCCTTAAGTATTACTCTGTTTGCAGATTCGGCTTGGCCGTTCGTCTGGGGATGCTCGACAGAGGCAAAGTGCTGGGTGGTGCCTAGTTTGGCGATGAATTCCTGAAAGGTGTGGTCTGTGAACTGAGTCCCATTGTCGGTGACTATCTCTTGTGGGATTCCGAACAGAGCAAGGATGTTTCTTTTGTAGAAACAAAGGACATTTTGGGCGGTGATTTTGGCCAAAGCTTCGGTTTCTATCCATTTGGTGAAGTAGTCGGCCACCATGATTAAATATTTGTTTTGGTTGGTCCTGGCCACGAATGGACCGAGGATATCCAATCCCCACCGGGAGAAGGGCCAAGGAGAGGAAAGGGACTTGAGCTCATTGGAGGAGCTAAGTACATGTCTCCGTGTCGTTGGCATTTGTCGCATTTTTTCACACGCTCTTTCGCGTCGTGCTGCATGGTGGGCCAATAACATCCTGCTCGCAAATCTTTTTTCACGAGGGATCTTCCGCCCAGGTGCTGGCCACTATTACCCTCGTGGATTTCGAGCAAGACATGATCCGCACCTCTTCGGTCGACGCACTTGAGAAGAGGAATGGAAAATCCTCTCTTGTAAAGCTTGCCCTCGACCAAAATGTATGAGCAAGCTCTTTTCCTGACGACAACCGCTTCTTTTGGGTCGTCAGGGAGTTTTCCCTTAGTGAGGTAATCATGTACGGGGTCATCCAGTAATCTCTATCTCCAATGGCGAACACCTCTAAGGTAGAGGGTGGATTCTGGGTGTTCGGTCAAGGAAGGATTTCCTGTATTACTGACTTATTCCCTCCTTTCCTCTTCGTGCTTGCCAATTTAGATAGGATATTTGCTCGAGCGTTATGCTCGCGGGGAACATGTTGTATGCCCACGAATTTAAATTTCTTTTTCCTCTACTGGACCAGGTCCCAATATTCAGCGAGTTGGTTATTTTTACCTGATATTTTCCTCGAACTTGAGAAGCGACCAACTGAGATTCGGTGAAGATATTTACTTCCTCGGCTCCCAGATCTTCGACCAGTCGTAAGCCTATGAGGAATGTCTAGTATTCGGCCTGATTGTTGGAGGTTGGAAAAGATAGAGCGAGGGAGACCTCAATTAGGGTCCTTTCTTAGTTTTCCAATATGATGCCAATGTTGCTTCCTGTTGAACTAGAGGCGCCGTTGACGAAGATCATCTAGTGTCGTGATCCATTGGGATCTGCTGACGAGGTCATTTCAGCTACGAAGTCGGCCAAGGCTTGAGCCTTAAGGGCTTTCCTGCTCTAGTATTGGATATCAAATTCAGAGATCTCTAAGGACCATTTCAACATTCTGCCGGCCATGTCTGGTCTTTCGAGCAACTTCTTTATTGGCTGATCTATTCAGACGACTATGGTATGGGTCAGGAAGTAGTGTCTGAGCCTCCTCGCCGCGTTAACAAGGGCTAGAGCTACTTTTTATATTTGTTGATATCTAGCCTCCAGACCTTGCAGGGCCTTGCTCGTAAAATAAATTGGTCTTTGTCCCTCTAGAGTTTCTCTAACCAGTGTCGCGCTTATCGCCTCAGAGGCGATGACCAGATAGAGGTAGAGGACCTCGTATTTCTCGGGTCGAGAAAGGACGGAAGGTTGTGATAGTGCTTGTTTTAAGTGAATAAGGGCTTGCTCAAATTCGGGCATCCACTCGAAGGCTGCTTCCATGCAGAGGGGTTTGAATAGGGGAAGCGCGTGCTGGGAGGATTTCGCCATGAATCGAGAGAGAGAAGTGAGCATTCCGTTTAGGATTTGGATGGACTTTTTCGAGGTGGGCGTTGTAAATTCAGAAAATGCTCAACATTTGTCGGGGTTTGCTTTAATGCCTCATTCTGTTAGATAGAATTCGAGGAACTTTCCTGCCTGTACGCCAAAGGTACATTTTTCTGGGTTGAATCACATCCGAGATTTTCGAGCCTGTTCGAACACTTTCTTCAAGGGGGCGGCATGGTCGAGCTCTTCTGTGGACTTGACGATCATGTCATCCATATAGACTTCAAGCATGTCGCTTATTTCATTGCGAAAAACTTTGTTCATCATGCACTGATATGTAGCCGTCCGTATTTTTTAGGCCGAAGGGCATTACATTATAGTAATAGTTGTCTGATTTGGTCATGAAAGTGGTGTATTTTTTATCTGTTTTCGCTATTGGGATCTGGTTATAACCAGAGTATGCATCCATAAATGATAGTAATTTGAAATCGACCTAGTTGTCAAACAGTTTTTCAATATTGGGGAGGGGATAAGCCTCTTTCGGGCAAGCCAAATTGAGATCAGTATAATCAATACACATGCATCACTTTCCATTAGATGTTTTCAGAATAACTACATTTGAGATCCAGGTTGTGTACTGGGCTTCAGAAATAAAATGTGCCTCTAGGAGATCTTTTACAGCTAGTTTTGCAGCCTCTGCTTTTTCAGAGGACTGTTTTCTTCTACGTTGGGCGACCGCCTTGAGGGCAGGATCTATAGTCAAGTGATGACATGTGATTTCTGGATCTAATCTGGGCATCTCGGCCGCACTCTAGGAGAACAAGTCATCATTTTCCCTTAGGTAAGCTTTGAGTTTCCTTTTTTCTAAGTCGGAGAGGTCTGCTCCAATCTTCACTCCTTTGTGGGATCTTCTCCGAGGGGAACAAGCTCGACGTCGCCATTCAGGATTGGTCGTGCGTGACTCGAGATTTTGTCGCGATCAGCAGAGGGGTCGAACATTCGCCTTCGACCATGGGCTCCTTTCCCTTCCTTATTTGCTCGACACGATTTCCTTAGAAAAGTGACTATCGAGGTCAATGGTGTCGACCCTCGGCAGTGGCTTGACTTCCTCGGAGCTGGAGGGCAGTGCGGCTCCGGTGGTCATTCGAGGTTGAACGTTAATGGAACTGAGGCCCCTGGCTGAAGCCTCAAAACACCTTCTTGCTGCTTGGATTTCCCCGTGGAGGGTAACGACCAAACCTTCGGCAGTGTAGTACTTCATTTTGAGATACATGGTGGAGGGAACCACGATGATTTTGGTGAGAGCGGGTCTCCCGAAGATGCACTGGTAGAGAGATGGGAAATCTAATACCAGGAATTGGGACTTAATGGCTCTGGCCGTTACTCCTCTCCCGAAGGTGACAATCAGCTCGACATATCCCCAGGGTTTCATGCTGGCCCCATTGAAGCCCTGGAGGTCTGATCCTACGTATGGGGTTAGATGGATTTCATTCAGCTGCAAGGTGGTGAACAGCTGGGCGTACATGATTTCCATCGAGCTGCCTTGATCGACCAGTATGCGTTGCACGTCAAAATTTTCCATGAAAGATCTCACGAATAGTGGGATGGTCGAATTCGAGGCTCCGCCCGATAGTTCCTCCCTGTAGAAAGCGAGGGGATTGGAGCCTCCTCATAATTTTTCCAGCGTGGCGTCCATATCTGGGTTGGCTTTGATGAGCTGGTCGAATCTTTTTTTTACCAACCCAACTGTGTGTCTGTTGAATCCCCCGCCAGAGATGACCATGGTTGCAAGGAAATATTCCCAAGGATTGTGGGAGGAGAAGTACAGAGGGACGTTCTCCATGTCCATGTAGTATAAATCTTTCGGTCGCGAGATGCTCATGGCGACCGATATTATGTTGATGTCGGGGGACTTCTTCCCTTCTTCGACGTTTTTAGTTTCTGGTGCTTCTTCGCGAGCGCCCTGCTTCTTTTTTTATTGTTTGAGGTACCCATCTTGAATCAGTATTTCGATTGCATCCTTGAGATGAATGCAATCCTCAGTGTTATGCCCGTGATTTTTATAGAACCTACAATATTTGATCTTGTCAGGATCTCGGTTTGGATGGTGTTTATTGGGGGAAGCATACCCCGACCTGCTTAAATTTGGAATTGGCACATTCAAACAGAATACGCTCCCTTGAGGTAGTCAGAGGGGTGTAGTCATGGAAATGACCAGCTGGCCCCTTGGAGTCTTGGGACTTATCTTCCCATTTCTTTTCTCCCTGACGGGATGTCGAGGGTTCGTCATTCCTTAAGGGCTTGGCACTCTCTCTGTGCCTCGATTCCCTGGCGATATTGGTGGCTTCCTTCTCCTCGTACTAGATGTACGCCTGGGCCTTGAGGAGGGGGGAGTTGAGCATGGCTGGTGTCTCAATACCCATAACTTTGGCAAAGTCGTTGTGGGGACGAAGCCCGCACTCGAGGAGACATTTCTTCATGTTGTCGATCGTTGAGACCTGGACTGCTTCCTTGTTGAAGCATTCGATGTATGCCCGCAGAGATTCGTCTCTTCCCTAGATGATTGCTTTGAGCGAAGCCTCCGACTTTGGGTGTCAACGAGAAGCGGTGAAGTGTCTCGAAATATCCTCCCGAGCTGCTTCCAGGAGGTGATAGATTCGTCCAGGAGACTCTTGTACTAAGACATTGCTCCCTTCCTGAGAGTGGTTAGGAACAATATGCATTTGATGGCCCCTCTCCCAGGCCCATATACTTTGGTTCAGCTGCTGGATGAGGGCGTTGGTCTGATTGATGGCAGCAAACAATGCTGTAATGGCTAGGTCGGCGATGAGAGGGATGGGAACTGGTTGTAGGATTTCTGGAATTTCCTCGATGGGATTCTTGGGATGTCCCTTATCCAAGAATTGGTTGTCGCTGCGTCAGACGTCAGTTGAATCTGGAGACACAGTATGTCCGTCTCGGAGACCCAGAGATGATCTATAGTCGGGTTGTGATGTCAAGGACAAAAAAAGGGGGTTGTACTTGCAAGGCACTCTGACGATCAAGTAAGAGTGGGAACAAGGAGACACAAGCAAAGTGTTAAGGTATTGGTGGTGAATAATGAATATTCGATACCTGACCCTCACAAGTGTGAGGGTATATATAATTCCCTGGTGCATTGCCATTGGTTCCTGTTTTTGCGCCTAGATACGCGGGTCCGCAAAAACATGTAACTTCCAGGACTTGGTCAAACCGGGCAGATGTGCCCGTAACTAGCCGTTGGTTCCGAGGAAGCGGCAAGTTACGGGCAGTGGTCTGGTCGATTCCTGGTTGCCTGCACGACTTGATTTCAGGCATACTGAGAGGTGTTCATCGATCACCTTAGGCCAGTTCCGATCTGGAAGGGAAAAGGGTCGATATTGTCCGACAGGAAGCGGGGGAGGTTCGGGCCATGGACGTATGAACCGTACAGAAAGAAAAGGATAGACTGGGCCCATTCTAGTTGTCGGGCCAGTCCAGAACTATATATATATATATATATATATATATATATATATATATATATATATATATATATATATATATATATATATATATATATATATATATATATATATATATATATATATATATATATATATATATATATATATATATATATATATATATATATATATATATATATATATATATATATATATATATATAGAGAGAGAGAGAGAGAGAGAGAGAGTTGTAATGATACATGTTTAAGTATTCTAACTAGTTAGAATGCTTAAACATGTATCATTTTAAGCGCTGTCTATTCCAGCGCTGCTATAAGTAAAGCCAGCACTTTGGTTAAATGAGAAAGCGCTGTCTGAAGCACCCCTTTAGGCAGCGCTTTTACTTTAGACAACGCTTTTGGTTATCTTTTAGGCATCACTTTAGACAATGCTTTGTCTATAAAAGCGATGTCTATAGCCCTCCAAAGCGTTGTCTAAAGCCCCCCTTTAGGCAGCGCTTTCACTTTAGACAGCGCTTTTAGCAACGCTTTAGACAATGTTTTTCCTTCAAAGCGCTGTCTATTCCCTATTTTAAGTAGCGCTTTTTATTTGAAGCGTTGTCTAATGTCCACGAATTTTTTTATATATAAAACTTAAAAAAAGCGCTGCCTGATATATACATTAAATATGCATCATGTTTTCACCATATTTTGCACCAGGTTTTTGTAGGTGTTTAGGTATTGGCTTGCATTTTTGGTAAATCCCAAGTGTATGTGTGAATGTCATGACTGATGTCATAACATTCTAGTTCAATTTGTACTGACTCATTAGGTACCTTTGCAGAAAAATATTGTAATTCAAATACTGATGTTTATAAGTGTGTATCTGAGCATTTTGCAAAATGATCACATTTTGCTAAATCAGTAGACAGGTTTTCTCAGATGTCATAACAGATGTTATGACATCCTGTTCTGAACTAACAGGATTGCAGGATTGGATAAGTCTGAGTTTTTTCAGGAAATAACTCAGTCCTTCCTGAACAGAATCCTGCGTTTTCTGAGGGGTAACCTAGCTCAACCCCAACCTGGCTAATAAAGTCCTGTGACCTGGTCTTTAGGTTAAACGGAATTAACCCTAGGTTTTTGGAAACCCTAACTGAAGTTGCAGCTGCTATATATTCAACAGAGCTGCTGTTTTTCAAGGATGGCTTTTATTGATTAGAAGATCATTTGTAATCTGTATAGATTTGTTTATTGTACTCCAAGCAATTATCATTGTGATAAGTGCCTTGGAATAGGTTTCAAATTGTAAGGGTTGTGTAGCACTCTAAGCTTTGAAGCAAGAGTGTTTGAATGTTCCTTGACTAAAGCTGTGAAGCAGAGTCAAGATAGTTGTGTACATCACTCAAAGCTGTGAAGCAAGAGTGATTGTGTTGCTTGATTAAAAAGCTGTGAAGCTTAATCAAGTGTTTGTTTTTGAAGAGTGTCTTCATCAATTCTTAAGTCAAATTTGTTTATGTATCACTGCTGTGATTGAGGGGGAGTGGGTAGGAACTCAGGTTTAAGTTGTACTTAGATTGGAATTGCATTGGGTAGGTCTTAAGTGAAGGAGATAAACTGGTTGGTTTATTCCTGAATTAAAATCTCTTATAGTGGATTTCCTCCCTGGCTTGGTAGCCCCCAGAGTAGGTGTTGTTGCACACTGAACTGGGTAAACAATTGACTGTGTTCTTTATTGCTTTTGTATTTACTGTCATATAGTAAGTCAGATACAGTGTCATAACATTGAACGTGACATTGAGTATCTGCAGCCAGAATTTCAATTGGCATCAGAGCAGGCACCCTGCCTGTATTACTGGGTGAGATCTAGGGATATCACTTTCTGGCACTATGGACAAAGAAGGAGTTTTTGGAAATAGACCACCCATTCTGGACGGAACCAATTATGACTACTGGAAACCTCGTATGATTGCCTTCCTAAAATCTCTGGACAAAAAGGCTTGGAGAGCTGCTGACAAAGGATGGATTCATCCCACCATAACTGAGATAGATGGGACAATCAGTCTGAAGCCTGAGGAAGATTGGAGTAAAGAAGAAGATGAGTTAGCTCTGGGAAATTCAAAAGCTTTAAATGCCTTGTTCAATGGAATTGATAGAAACATTTTCAGACTAGTACATCAATATGAACTGGCCAAGGAAGTTTGGGACACTCTCAAAACTACTCATGAGGGCACTTCCAAAGTAAAAATGTCAAGGCTTCAGATGTTGACCACTAAGTTTGAGAATCTAAAAATGATGGAAGATGAAACCATTCATGAGTTTCACATGAACATCTTGGAGATTTCCAACACCTCATGAGCACTGGGAGAAAAAAGTCAGAAGAAAAACTGGTGAGGAAGATTCTCAGATCCTTGCCTAAAAGATTTGCAATGAAGGTAACTGCCATAGAGGAAGCCCAGGACATTAGCAAGTTGAAAGTGGATGAACTTATTGGGTCTCTTCAGACTTTTGAGATGGGAATCACTGATAATGGTGTCAAAAAGAACAAGAGCATAGCTCTTATGTCCAACACTGATGTTGAAGAAAACATTTCAGAAGCTGTAGCCATGCTTGGAAGACAGTTCAACAAACTCATCAAAAGAATAGATCCAAAGTCAAGGTCTAATGTTCATAACATTCCCTCTAACATTGACAGTTCCAGCAGAAGACCAAGGTCAGAAGAGAAAGGAGTTCAAGGCAGAGGAATTCAATGCCATGGTTGTGAAGGATATGGGCATATTCGAGCTGAATGTCCTACCTTTCTTAAGAAACAAAAAGGAATGACAGTTACTTGGTCTGACTGTGATTCAGAAAGTAATTCTGAAGAAGAGACTGCCAAACGAGTTACTGCTTTAACTGGTGTTTGTACCTCTGAAAGTAACATCAGTGATGAAGAGGTGACTTTTGAAGAACTGGCTGATACTTACAAAGAATTGTGTATCAGAAGTACTGAAGTCTGTGTGCAGAATGAGAAACAGTCAAAACTCATCATAAAGATGGAGGCTGAAAAAAGGGCAAACCTTGAAACTATAAGTCATCTAGAAGGAAAAGTTCAATTGCTGAACTCACAACTAAACCAAATGACCAAATCTGTCAAGTTGTTGACAAATGGGACAGACAAATTGGAAGAGATCCTACAGGTTGGACAAAATGTGGGAAATAAATCTGGTCTAGGATTTATGGAAGCAACGAAATCTGGTTCTGGTAAGCAAATGTCAAAACAGATGTCTCAACACAACTCTCGACATCAGGAACAGAAACATATGAGGAAAAGGTACCAAAGATGGAAATGTCATCATTGTGGTAGATATGGCCACATAAAGCCCTTCTGCTTCAGATTACATGGATACCCTAATCAGAACTCAGGTGTCAAACCTAAGTCTAAAAAGGTACCACATGCTCCTCAATGGAAGAAAAAGGCTACTGAACTGATAGCTCACACTTCCCTGAGGGTCTCTGCAAAGGAAGACTGGTACTTTGACAGTGGATGTTCCAGACATATGACTGGAATCAAGAACCTCCTCAATAATGTTAAGCCTCACACCACCAGTTTTGTGACCTTTGGAGATGGGGCTAAAGGTGAAATCAAAGGAGTTGGTGATTTGGACTGCCCTGGAGTTCCAAATCTAAATGAAGTACTGCTGGTAAAAGGACTGACCGCTAATCTCATTAGTATCAGTCAACTGTGTGATCTAGGATTCAAGGTCAATTTCTCAAAATCTGAATGCCTTGTAATCAATGACAAACAAGAGATAGTAATGAAAGGAGTCAGATCCAAAGACAACTGTTACTTGTGGGAGGCTGAGAACACTAATTTCTCATCTGTGTGTTCCATTGCAAAGGAAGAAAAAGAGGTGAAACTGTGGCACCAAAAACTTGGCCATCTTCATCTAAGGGGTATGAAGAGGATTATCTCCTTGGAGGCAGTCAGAGGGATTCCAAAACTGCAAATTGATGAAGGAAGAGTTTGTGGTGAATGTCAAGTTGGTAAGCAGACGAGGATGTCACACCAAAGTCAAGACATCTGACCACCTCTAAGGTTCTAGAACTCCTCCATATGGATCTGATGGGACCAATGCAAGTAGAGAGTCTTGGTGGTAAAAGATATGCCTATGTGGTTGTGGATGATTTTTCCAGATTCAGCTGGATTAATTTCATTAGGGAAAAATCAGATGCATTTGAAGTTTTTAGAGAACTGTGCAAGAGAATTCAAAGAGAGAAGGAAGGATGTATTGTCAGAATCAGAAGTGATCATGGCAAGGAATTTGAAAACAGCAAGTTTGATGACTTCTGTGCTTCAGAAGGAATCAGTCATGAGTTTTCTTCTCCCATAACACCTCAGCAAAATGGAGTTGTGGAAAGAAAAAACAGGACCATACAAGAATCTGCCAGAGCAATGTTACTTGCCAAAAGACTTCCTATGTATTTTTGGGCTGAAGCTATGAATACAGCTTGCTATGTTCATAACAGGGTCACCTTGAGAAAGGGAACCTCATCCACCATATATGAACTCTGGAAAGGAAGAAAACCAACTGTGAAGTACTTCCATGTGTTTGGTAGCAAATGCTATATTCTGTCTGATCGTGAACAAAGAAGAAAACTGGACCCCAAAAGTGATGAAGGCATATTTCTTGGATACTCCTCAAACAGCAGAGCTTATAGAGTATTCAACTCCAGAACCAAAACCATGATGGAATCAATAAATGTTGTAATTGATGACTATCATGAAGAAATAGATGTTCCTTGTACTGTTGAGACATTCTTTGAGACTTCAACCCAACAGGATGACCTACCCAACTCCACCACAACAGAATCTGAATCAAAGGAAGCTAGCAAGATTCCTTCCATCAGAGTTCAGAAGGATCATCCAAAAGAGCTCATCATAGGAGATCCCAATAGTGGAGTCATCACAAGATCTAGAGAAATCATCTCAAACTCTTGTTTTGTGTCCAAAATGGAACCAAAAAATGTCAAGGAAGCCTTAACTGATGAATATTGGATTGGTGCAATGCAAGATGAACTGAACCAATTCAAGCAATATGAAGTTTGGGAACTTGTTCCTAGACCTGAAGGAACTAACATCATTGGGACAAAATGGATATTCAAGAACAAGTCAGATGCTGAAGGAGTTGTCACCAGAAATAAGGCAAGACTTGTTGCTCAAGGATACACCCAGGTTGAAGGAGTTGATTTTGATGAAACCTTTACACCTGTAGCCAGATTGGAATCAATCAGACTCTTGTTGTCAATTGCTTGTCTTCTGAAGTTCAAGTTATTTCAGATGGATGTGAAAGTGCCTTTCTAAATGGGTACTTAAATGAGGAAGCTTATGTGGAACAACCTAAAGGTTTTGTGGATCCAACCCATCCTGATCATGTCTACAAACTGAGAAAAGCTCTATATGGCCTGAAACAAGCTCCTAGAGCATGGTATGACAGGTTAACAAAGTTTCTCTCAGACAAAGGCTACAGAAAAGGAGGCTTGGACAAAACTCTCTTTGTCAAAACTGAAGGAGGGAAGTTGATGGTTGCCCAAATATATGTTGATGACATAGTGTTTGGAGGAATGTCAGAACATATGGTTAAACACTTTGCTGACCAGATGCAGGCTGAATTTGAAATGAGTCTCATGGGAGAACTAACTTATTTTCTTGGACTACAAGTCTCACAGATGGAGGACTCAATCTTCTTATCTCAAAGCAAGTATGCTAAGAATATTGTAAAGAAGTTTGGTATGGAGAATGCAAGTCACAAAAGGACTCCTGCTCCTACTCATCTAAAGCTTTCCAAAGATTCAAGTGGGGTTAAGGTGGATCAAAGTCTATACAGAAGCATGATAGGAAGCTTGTTGTACTTAACTGCCAGCAGACCTGATATTGCCTTTGCAGTTGGAGTTTGTGCTAGATACCAAGCTGATCCCAAAGTTAGTCATATCAATCAAGTGAAGAGAATTTTGAAGTATGTAAGTGGTACTTACAACTATGGATTGATGTATACTCATGGCTGTGAACCAGCTCTGACTGGCTACTGTGATGCTGATTGGGCTGGTAGTGCTGATGATAGAAAAAGCACCTCTGGAGGATGTTTCTTTTTGGGAAGTAATTTGGTTTCCTGGTTCAGCAAGAAACAGAATTGTGTGTCTCTTTCAACTGCTGAAGCTGAATACATTGCAGCTGGTAGTAGCTGCTCTCAAATGATCTGGATGAAACAGATGCTCACTGAGTATAATGTCACACAAGATGTTATGACATTGTACTGTGACAATCTGAGTATAATCAACATATCCAAGAATCTCATTCAGCATAGCAGGACCAAACATATTGACATACGACATCACTTTATCAGAGACCTTGTAGAAGAGAAGACAATCAAATTGGAACATGTTGCCACTGAGCTACAGCTGACTGACATTTTTACCAAGGCTTTGGATGCAAACCAATTTGAAAACTTAAGGGGTAAGCTGGGTATTTGCCAACATGAGGAATTGTAGCAATTAATTTTGCTTAAAACAAGGATCAAAGGACTTATGCCTGTTCTGATTGGTTTAAAATTGTATTTTCTCATTTCCTACAATTTTTTTAAGAAGTTGAATAGACACTCCCTTGCTTCCTTCTTCTCTCGTCTCCTCATCAAAACCCAGTCTCTCAATCAGAAATTTCTCCTCAGTTGCTGTTGGTCCTCTAAAACTGTTAACATGTCTCAAACACCATCATCATCCAATACGACCATTTCAACCTCTTCCTCTGATCAAGATTCTGGGACAATCTCTTCTTGTCTGGACTCTGACGTTCTGGAGATCTCCTCTCATAGAAAAGTGGGAACTAACCCCACCAAGGTCAAAGAGTTGAGAACAAGACATGCAGGAAAACCCCAAGCTTCTGCCTCTGGTAATCCATCTCATCCTTCTTCTTCAGTTCCCCCTGAAATTGCAAATAAGGAAGGGACAGCATATGTTAATCAAGCAATAGCAAAAATTGTTTCAAGAATTCTGAACGAGAACCACTCAGTTCCTGGCATTTCTGTTCCTCTGAACCAAGAAAGCTCAAATGCTGAAACAAATCCAGATGTCTCTAAGAATGTTGAGACATCAAACAAAGAGAAGAATGCTGACATTGCTCACAAGAAAAGAAAGAAGCCTGAATACTCTGGATCTGATGACAGTGCTTGAAGGTTGGTTGCTGATATCTGGTGGAGTTTGGAAGTGTATTCTGTTGTTTTCTGCTGCTGATCTTATTATTTTGTTTTGGATAACTGTATAATTTTCTGAACATGTATCTTTGGCCCATTTGTGGCTAAAGAGGGGGAGAATATTTTGGTACTTCTTAATTAGTACTTGACATTCTATTTTTCTGCTGTCACTTATTTCTGCTGCTATCTATCTCTGATTGTTTAGGGTCTTTAGCCAAAAATCTGCCAAAGGGGGAGTTTGTAGGTGTTTAGGTATTGGCTTGCATTTTTGGTAAATCCCAAGTGTATGTGTGAATGTCATGACTGATGTCATAACATTCTAGTTTAGTTTGTACTGACTCATTAGGTACCTTTGCAGAAAAATATTGTAATTCAAATACTGATGTTTATAAGTGTGTATCTGAGCATTTTGCAAAATGATCACATTTTGCTAAATCAGTAGACAGGTTTTCTCAGATGTCATAACAGATGTTATGACATCCTGTTCTGAACTAACAGGATTGCAGGATTGGATAAGTCTGAGTTTTTTCAGGAAATAACTCAGTCCTTCCTGAACAGAATCCTGCGTTTTCTGAGGGGTAACCTAGCTCAACCCCAACCTGGCTAATAAAGTCCTGTGACCTGGTCTTTAGGTTAAACGGAATTAACCCTAGGTTTTTGGAAACCCTAACTGAAGTTGCAGCTGCTATATATTCAACAGAGCTGCTGTTTTTCAAGGATGGCTTTTATTGATTAGAAGATCATTTGTAATATGTATAGATTTGTTTATTGTACTCCAAGCAATTATCATTGTGATAAGTGCCTTGGAATAGGTTTCAAATTGTAAGGGTTGTGTAGCACTCTAAGCTTTGAAGCAAGAGTGTTTGAATGTTCCTTGACTAAAGCTGTGAAGCAGAGTCAAGATAGTTGTGTACATCACTCAAAGCTGTGAAGAAAGAGTGATTGTGTTGCTTGATTAAAAAGCTGTGAAGCTTAATCAAGTGTTTGTTTTTGAAGAGTGTCTTCATCAATTCTTAAGTCAAATTTGTTTATGTATCACTGCTGTGATTGAGGGGGAGTGAGTAGGAACTCAGGTTTAAGTTGTACTTAGATTGGAATTGCATTGGGTAGGTCTTAAGTGAAGGAGATAAACTGGTTGGTTTATTCCTGAATTAAAATCTCTTATAGTGGATTTCCTCCCTGGCTTGGTAGCCCCCAGAGTAGGTGTTGTTGCACACTGAACTGGGTAAACAATTGACTGTTCTTTATTGCTTTTGTATTTACTGTCATATAGTAAGTCAGATACAGTGTCATAACATTGAACGTGACATTGAGTATCTGCAGCCAGAATTTCAGTTTTCACCATATTTTGCACCAGAATATGCATTTAGAATTTGCAGCAAATTTTCATAAATTAGAGCTTCAATCCAATAAATATGCTCCAAATTTACCTATTTATATATACATCTTTAATCCAATAATTTATATATATATATATATATATATAATTGATGATACAACTGGAAAATTCATATATCTTGTTAGCCACAAAAATATGATATTCAAGCTAAAAAACAACAACAATGAACTTGTTAGCTCTATCTTCTACATCTGCACATATAACCTGAAATAAAACAACAACAACATTATATAAAATATAGAAGAAAACAAAGAAGGCGTTGTTCCTATCTGATATTCAAGCTGCAAGCTTTGCCAAATCTGTTATTCAAGCTGCAAGCATTTCCCAAAATGTCAACAAATGAACACGAGTTATTGAATATTTCCAAGTGTCTATGAAAATCAATATATGATTCCAACCTTCTATGGCCAATGTATCAATCAATATTTGGCAGCACCAATATAATTTATGATTCCAACCTTCTATAACAAACAACAATAACATTTCAACACAATTTACTATACTTATGACCACATATTATCTCATCAAAACTCAAACTTATATATACTCAAAATTCTCATCAATGAAAGAAAGACAATATACCTTATAAAATTCTCAGCTCAATAATGAATTGACACCAATCCTCCTTAAGTTCATCCAATTGATCTTTTGAGTAATGAGCATACTTGAATTCATCAAAGTACTACATAATAATATAACATAGTATGATTTAGTTAAAACTATTTAATTATATTAGAAATATATGTTAAATATTAAAATAATTCCTAAGTTAGAAATCCATACCTTGGATGGAATCTCTATTCGATCCAAAAGAAGAATTTCTTTCATAAACCTCAACATGAAATATCTGCAATCTATCCCATTACGCTGACGAGGACACTACACGCGGATATATATATATATATATATATATATATATATATATATATATATATATATATATATATATATATATATATATATATATATATATATATATATATATATACCCCTTAACTAGTTTTATCAAGTATCGGGATATACCCCTTAACTAGTTTTATCAAGTATCATCACTAATATAATAAAAATTATGAAAATATACCTCCACTCTAATCCATGCAATATTGTTGGCTTTTCTCTTTGGAACTTGAATATCTCGTTGTGATCGAAAAACTTGTATAACGCTAATAAAATATAAATGAATATTTAGAACATGTCACATAAATAAATAAATATACACACGAATATTTAGAACAATCTCACTTACGTATCTACAAACTTCTTCATATATGGATATGTTGTTTGACCATTGTGTAAAGAATCTATATAATATACAATTTCTCTTATCGGATTAATCGCGACCAACAACCAATGTCCACTGTAAGATTAAACAAATGTTAGATGGAAACTTCCTACACAACATCAACAAACGAAAAATTATAATAGATGAAGTTAGAATGAAAATATAACCCGTTGCCAGTATTATATGGTAAAAAGTACAAATTTTTTGTATATTTGTTGGCCATAAATAAACGGAGTACATACGCCATGACGCCATCTGGTTTTTGTACGATTAACAACGCGTTGATATTCATGGGAGATAAGAAAGCGAATCTTTGTTCCAATCCACGCGGGCGCATCAATTTGTCATAGAATCATCATGTGGGTGATCCTCGTTACTAGCTATCTAACTTGTAATAAAGAAAAACATAAACCCAATATCAAATTCCATAATCAATTGAATATATATAAAATGACTAATATTTAATTTTATTGAATGAAAGAATATAAAAATTTATTGAAAATGATAGAATATATAACATTTTACTATATTACCTATTTCACTAACATCTCTTTCTTTTCTTGGTTGGAACATGAGTTACTTGTTTCTTAACAATGTGGACGGATGGATTGATCCAAATTCCCTCGTTATGATTATTTATGATATATGATTTATCTGCTATAATAATCTCATCTTGATCATTTCTAATATACGACTCATTTCGTCTAATACATGACTCATTCTCAATATCAATATCACCTTGGTGTTATGTATGGGAAATTCAACCATCTGAACTACACTTTTTATATGTATCTTATTGGTTCTTTATTTACATGAAACCATCTTACAACTGTATTTAATCTAAAAAACATCACAACTTGAAACACCATTAACAACTTCAGTGGCAGTACCAACTTTTCTACCTTGTTCGTGTTTTCTTCTCTGATACATATTTTGGTTTTTTTATCCTACTTGTGCAAAGGAAAGTAGCATATGCATAGTGTTTATTTCATCACTCACAAAACTACATAAGCTCCTGGTGCAATCATCATTTCAACGAACCATAAACACAAAAAAAATTAAAAAAAAGGGGCATTTCAACAAACACTTAGACTTCATCTCAAATAAAAAACACTTGAAAATATAAAAGAAGTGGAACATGGGTTTCTTCCATTTTAGCAGAAAGAGACAAACAAGCAACATCACTAAGTTCCTTTTGAATATAACAAAGTAGTTGAAAACAATAACAATGGTCAAATGGTTTATCTCTTCTAAATATCCATCAACAATGAGATTAACAGAACACAAATGGGTCTCACCCTCTTTAGAAATCAACAAAACAAGCTAACCGTTTTCCCAAAACATATCATTGTGGTAAAGATTGCAACTTTAGGATTCATCAATTACGGTTTCAGAAAAGTGACAGTTACACCATGAATTGGTTTATTGACACATGAGAAAAGTGAGAGTTGAGAATTAACATAAGAGTAATATTATTGTTTCATTTTAATCAAACTCCTCATGAGATACATGAAATACAGAGAAATTAGAACATTCTCGTCTGAAGCATAGAAACATACAAACATAATAATAACTAAAATACAGAGACAACATGTTGAATCAACTATTTCTCCATATCTATTCCATAAAATTTGAGAACGTATTTGCATAAAAATTCATAGATAGCAAATCGAATTAAATTTATCACCGAATCAAATTATGTATGAACGAAGAAGCAAAAATCAAAAGGAAATAACCATGTAGTTGGTTATATGAAGAATTGAATTGAAACCTAAGTTCTATGTCAAAAGTAAAACAAGAGTTGGAACAAATCATTGGAAAAGGAAAGCCAGTAGATAAATCAGATATTACTAACCTGTTATCTGAACAACAACGATAGTAACGTCTGAACAGCGAAATCAACGGCAAAGGAATGGACGGAGAAATCAACGATGAAATCAATGGCAGTAACTAGGACGGAGGTGCGTGAGGACGGATGACGGAGGACGGAGGATGGAGGTGCTTATGGTTTTAGGGTTTTTAGTGAGAGAAACGGCGCTTCTGTGAACATAATAGAAGAGAAACAGCGAAGTATGTTTTTTAATTTTAATTATAAATGACTTTAGTCAGCGCTTCTGTGAAGCGCTGTCTAATGTGGGCCTTTAGCAGCGCTTTGATAAAGTGCTTTCTAATACGGACCTTTAGCAGCGCTTCATATGTAGGCCTTTAGCAGCGCTTTTAAGAAGCGCTGTCTAAAGTGGGCCTTTTAGAAGCACTTTGGTAAAGTGCTTTCTAATATAGGCCTTTTAGTAGCGCTTTTACATAATTTCGTTTATACTTTCCGTGTTTTATTTTTTATTTAACTTATAGTAGCACTTTTGGAAAAAAAACGTTGTCTAAGGTGCGCTGCCTAAAATCCTTTTTGGCGTAGTGTACTTAAATATAATACAAATCATATATCAATTATAGTTTAAAATATATTCAATATTGAGGCTAAAGATCATATAATCTTACATATATACTTCATAGTACCAGGATGATACAGTGCAATAATATATCTTCGAGAACATTTCTACAAACTAACAAATCTATGCATTGACATGTTCACATTCTTTCGAGCTATACGAAGCACATTTAAATCATATAAGTGTCACTATTTATTTTGGAGTTAGTTATACCATCAAACTCATACTTATCCATCAATGATCTCATATGTCACCTTAATAAAAATAACAATAACATAGAGAGGTCCAAAGTCCATTCACTCTATAAATAGGAGACTCACTCTTATGTATGATCCCATAATCAATTTGCATAATAGCTATGTACATATACTTCACCTTACTTTGATATCATAGTGTCTTTACATATACATTCTCTTACTCAGAGAATGAATAAACGAGAATCGTTAGACATCAATGCATGAGTCATGGGATTCACAAATATCTTGATGACCTTCGTAGAGGACACCAAATCCAAGTCAATCTTGGTCAGGTTTCTAGTAGTTGAAGGTATGTTAGCTTACAATCTCATCATTGAAAAACCTATACTAAACATACTTGGAGCCACAGTATCGATACCCCACTTGGCAAGATGGGAAACCATTTCATCAAGAAACTAAGAGGAAAAGGTAAGTTCGTATAATTGGACCCAAGGGAGGAAAACAAACTCGGGCCTCAACATATGGAAAGTATAATTAGTCGAGATAGTCGATCACATAAAAGTCTCAGTGATTGTCACTAATTTAACAATTAAATAAAATGTCACTTTGGTCTAACCGCTAAGGAACTATTCAAAATTATTTGCATGAAGTCCAACTAATATTTGCAAAAAAATCCAAAAGTAGCATCCCACCCCAAGCCAGTGATAATACTTTTTACTAGTGGTATGATCCGCTATTGCACACGAGTTAAAACGAGTTTAAAAATGTATTAAACGGAAACAAGACTCGGGTCGTTTTGCAAGGACTCTTGAGTATTTTAACCAATAGAAACAAAAGAAAGGGGGATTAGAGTTTCAGAACTGTAATCGTAAAAAGGCAATTTAAAACAAATATCGTGAACAAGTTAATCTACTATTTTGATTCCTACTTATCATCGACTCATATAATTTCAATTCCCTAAGCGGATTCGATCCTATTTGATTATAATATCGATTAAACAATCGCAAATGATATTATATTTATGATCCTATTTTCCAAATTAAGCAAACGATTAAAGATTACGAGAATTAACAAAAAAGCTACACCAACGCTATTAAAGATAAGGATCATGAATACAATTGAATTTAATCAAATCTATTCTATAAACAACAATCAAATTAAGCAAATGAAAACAATCGAGTTTATAGGCAAAATTGAAAAGAAATCAAAATTTGAATTGAAAATGATAAAAACCTCATAGTTGTGGAATTTGAATACAGCAGAATAACCTTTTGAAAATTAACTCTCCATAGAATTCTTCAGCTCTAATGTAATTTCATCAAAACTGAATGAATACCCCAAGGCTTCCGAAATTGTTTAAATAAAACAAAGGAAATTGGACCATAATAGCAACCGACCCATAAAACATGAAAATCGGTCCAAAACTATTTATTTTCTTAAGTCTAAAATGAAAACGAATTATTCGACTCTTATGCCCTTCAAATTGGCTTCTGACTTTAACGTATATTAGAACACATCAAACGACATCGTGTAGCTTAAGTAATAACCTACAAAGTGAGAAAGTGTAAATAATTGTTTATTCAGAAAATAAGTAACATAATTAAAATTAAAATAGACATAAAATAAATTTAAATAAAACACTAAAAACAATATAATAAAAGCAACAATTCATAGAAATTCTTTAGTACAAAATAAAATAAAATAAATTAAAATACACCGATCATGGTAAAAAAAAGCTGACAGAAAAGAAGCCATATGTAGCTCTAAAGAAAAATAAAAAGTCTAGGAAAAGTAAGTTTCATTTTGCAAATTCGTAAAATTCCTCATAGAAAATTCAATTATTCTTGTGTCTTCTTCACAAAGTTTAAAAGCTTCATTTTGTCATAAATGACGAGAAATTTCAACAATTCCAACTACCATAATCACAATGGATTCACAACATATGACCAATGACAAAACACTTATTCAATCAACTAGACGCGTCTAATTACCTTGGATGGAATCAATCAATGCAAATGCATCTAATCATCTTGCATGGACTTGATCAATGCAAATTTCCTATGAAACAATATCATTATCATACTTGAATGATCCAAGACATCAGCTTTGTTGATGGAACAACACCGATATCAAATTTGTATAGTAAATTTGATATTTGGAATCAACAATCTAAAGCAACTATATTCATATTATTTGTCACTGGGGTGGATCAAGACAATAGATATTGATGTGGCTAAATGGTAGAGGTTTGGTTCTGTAGCTACTGTCCTATTAGAGTTTCATCATGAGACATTAAGAAGTAAAATTTTAACTAAGAAAAATAAAATAAATTTTGATTTTTCATATCCTAATCAGTCTCACACTTACAATATAAATACTAGCAGCTAATGGGCCTAAGCCACTTGGAGGAAATAGAAACTAATGGGCCTAACTGTTTTAGGGAAAAAAACATAATTTAAAAATAAAGATACTAATATTTAAAACTCATAATCTTTCATCCAAAAAGGTTTTGTTAAAATTCTTTTGGACTTCCTATCACTACTTTTCGGCCCAAATAAAACCTTGTCCACAAGGTTTTGTTCAAGATGCGGCCCATTAAGAGGAGGAGAGTCCATTTGGTTAGGTTGAGTGGGACAAAATGTGAAGGGATTTGGTGGAGCAAGTGGGTCTTGAGAAGTGTAGTCTTGAGCCTTGTGTACATTGAAGGGAGGTAAAAAAGGTACAGAATTCGGTGTGAAAAGGATAAGGGCTCTAGGGACAGCTGTCGGACATGCAGAAGGGAGAGGGATCATGGAGGCTTGTGATTGGGTCGCTGGGGATAAGAGAAGATTATTATTAAGGCTTGAAGATAAGGGAGGATCTAGGAAGTCTTGAGTTGGCAGTAATCCAGTTGTGGTTACTGTGCAGTCACATGGTGAGATAGGACAAGGCCCACTGCGGATCATTGAAGTACTTGAAAGGTCAATGTGGTCAACAATATTTGGCACTTCACTTTGCTTTACTATATTTCCTTTATCTTTATGTGTTGTAACGACAAACCCTTTTTCAACATCACGAGATTCACTTGGTGCATAACCTTCTTCTTCCTTTTGTTCCAAATTGTTCTCTCTTTTGCCACGCAAAGAAACATTGATGTCGGATGCTACAGCCTCACGATTTTTAGGTGAAGAAGTTAAAAGAACCAGATCATCAAGGTTATCCTTTTCTTCTCTTTGATCTTGTTTAGGCATAGTATTAACTGATTGTTGTTTTTCTGTATGTGCATGTTCTAGATCCGGTGGTAATCGCGAGAAATCATATGGAGGAATGGATCTGTTGTAGCGTCATAGTTGAGAGACATGAATCACCGGATGGATTTTAGAAGATGAAGGGAGATCCAACTCGTAAGCCATCACCCTAATACGCTGCAACACCGAGAAAGGTCCAAAACACCTTGGGCCAACTTATGGGATGAGCGTTTTTGAACTGAAAGTTGGTGATAGGGTTATAAATAGAGAAGGACTGAGTTGGGCCAGTTTTTGGATCACCCGTAATAGTGACCTCTTCGTTATTATGAGTGAAAGAGATTTTTGGGATGGAGAAATCTGCAAGGAGGGGACCCAAAGTACGCAACCATTCCATACCTAACACTACATCAGCCCCTTCAATTGGAAGCAAGTAGAAAGGAATAAAAAATAAGTGGTTTTATAAGGTGATTGGAACTTGTGGACATAATCCAGAACAACTATGTTGAGAACCATTGCCAACCATGACCGAAAAATTCGGGATGGGTTTTGTAGGAATCTTAAGGTGTTACGCGATGTGTGGTTGGAGTATGTTGTGAGTGCTTCTGGTGTCAATTAAAACTGTGACATTTAAGCCATCTAGAATGACTTGGAATTTTAAGGTTTTGGGGATAATTGTCCACTAACTGCATGGGGGGATAATTGGAAGTAAGTCTCTTCATAATTGGTGAATTCTTCAATTGTTTCATTCACTTCAACAGTCCTATCATCTTCAATGTTAGTGTCTTCATCAACCATAAGTAAAAGAAACTTTCCTAAACTACAACGGTGGCTAAGAATAAATTTATCATCGCAATTAAAACATAAGCCCTTAGCTCTACGTTCTTCCCGTTGAGCAGTGGTAATTCTATGGATTGGAAAACGGTTTGTGGTTAAGGAAATGGTTTGTGGGTTCGAAATTGGGTTGGGTTTTTTTTATAGTGATTGAGTGTTAGTGGAATTAAGTGTTGGTGTGGTGGTGGGTTTAGGATTCATGTTGTTTAGATTATAGGAAACAGGCGAAAATTGTGAGGAGGATTTGAGGAATCTTGGTTTGGAGCCCTTTAATTTGAACTCTATCAACTCTGCAAGGCCCACAACTTGTGAGATGGAGTATGGTTGATGAATAGAAATTTTGTTTCTAATTTCCAGAAGTAAACCTGAAATAAAACAATTAAGCATTGCTTCTGGTGGTAAACCCAGCACTCGGTTGCCGATTTTCTCAAAATTTGCTTGATACTCAGCCACTGACCCATGTTGTCGCAGCTTAAAAAGCTGGGCCTGATGATTCTCATAAGTGGATGGTCCAAAACGTTATTCGAGGGCTCTTGCGAAGGAATTCCAATCTGTTAATTGTTAACTTTGAAACATCCACTTATACCAACCACGTGTTTCTCCCTTCATGTAAAAATCATCCATAGGTAGTCAATTTTCAATTGGAATATTTCAAAATCTAAAAAATTGTTCTAATTGGAATAACCATTCCAAACCATCTGTACCGTAAAAAATTCCCAATTCAATTTTAGGGTTCCGCATTGCATTGTGAGTATAGTTGGGTTGATGTAAAAATTGGGGGAAAATTGATTCTGTTAGGTAAAAGGGGTTTGAAATGGGGTTGTGTGAATGGGCTGGGAAAATGAGGTTTGAAATGAAGTTGTTTGGTAAGTTGAGAAGGCAGAACTACCAGGGTGGATTGTGGGTTATGTTTGGGGAATGGAATGGTGTGGTTGTGGGTTTGGTATAGAAAGTTGACTATTAGAGGGGATGGCACGGTTGTGAGCTTGGCTGGTGGGTAAGGGAATGTGTAATAATGGAAAAGATATGCTAATAACAACATTTTCAGAGCTTGTTGGGTGTAAAAGGGAGCTAGCAATACCTGGTGTTACAGATTTGCTTAGAGAAATAGATGTTGTCATGCCAGTAAACTGTTGACTGAGTTGTTGAGTCATCCATTTGCTGAGCTCTGCAAAACTAGTCTGCAGCCATTCGTTAACGTTGTTGTCTAGCTCACAGATCTGGCGTGCAAGGTTGAGGTTGTCTTGTTCCATGGAAGATTCAAAGTTGTGGTTGGACAAAATAAGATCATCCAGCCGTAAATTTGTGTGTTGAATGGACTCATCAAGGTCTTTTGGGTTAGAGGTATCTTTTTTAGGAGGCATTGAGAAGGTGATGAAAGCACCAATGATAGAGGTTTGGTTCTGCAGCTACTGCCCTATTAGGGTTTCACCAGGAGACATTACGAAGTAAAATTTAAACTAAGAAAAATAAAATAAATTCCAATTTTTCATATCCTAATCGGTCTCACACTTACAATATAAATACTAGCAGCTAATGGGCCTAAGCCACTTGGAGGAAATAGAAACTAATGGGCCTAACCCTTTTAGGGACAAAACAAAATTTAAAAATAAAGATACTAATATTTAAAACTCATAATCTTTCATCCAAAAATGTTTTGTTAAAATTCTTTTGGACTTTCTATTGCTAAATATAAAAGAAATTATGAATTAAATTATATTGAAAATAAAAAATAACATTATTTAAAGTAATACATTTATAATGAAAATCGTCTACCAAATATTAGAGATTAACAAATATAAAAGTGGGAGAGAAACTTGAGAGGTGGTGACAATGTTTCAAAAACCGAAATGGACCGGTCAATTGAATCGGGAATTGGGAGGATCATCGGTCCGGTTTGATTGTTGGATCAAACAAGCTATTAAATCAGTGAGAGCCGGTCAGTATCTGCCAAAACTCGAACCGGCGATATTAGAAAATGACAGATTAAATACTTGTTTTTTTCCTCAGACAAAACAATATCATTTTAATAATTTTTTATATATTAAAATAAAAATATAAGTAGAGTTTGTTCATAACTTATTTGGAACAACTTTTCCTCTTTGAAATTAAACTTATTAGACACTACATTTATTTTGTTATTTAGTTTATCTTCCAATTAAGCTTTATTCAAATTTTATTTTAATTTATATTTTGTATTATTTTGTTGTTGTGATGATTATGTTTAGAATTTGAAATAATAGAATGAATTTGAAATTTGGTAGTGTTGTGATTTTTTAGAGACCGAGTCATTTGTTTCGACCGATTTAATAAATATATAGTTTTAGTTCTGGACTGGCCCAACAACCTGAGTGGGCCTAATCTAGACTCCTCCTTCGGTGCGGCTCGTACGACCATGGCCCAAATCTCCCCCTCTCCCCGTCGGGCACCATCGATCGTTTTTCCTCCTGGACCAGCACTGACCCATGATGATTGATGAGTACCACTCAGTCTGCCCGATATCAAGTCGCCTAGACAACTAGGAACTGACCATACTGTTTCTTGTAACCTACCTCCTCCTTAGAACCAACGCCTAGTTACGGGCACACCTGCCCGGTTTGACCAAGTCCTGCCAGTTACCTATTTTTGTGGACCCGCATATCTAGATCCAAAAATAGGAACCAATGGCCATGCGCCAGGGGAATTATATAAACCCTCATATATGTGAGGGCCAGGTATTGAAAGTTCACTATTTACCACTAAAACCCTAATACCTTTCTTGTATCTCTTTGCTCCCACACTTACTTGATCGTTGGAGTGCCTTGCAGGTACAACCCCCCTTTTTCCTCCTCGACTTTCCATCCCGACTGAAGATCATCATCCGGCCACCTTGTAGGTTCTGATCAACTGGTAAGATCAATGGCGTCGTCTGTGGGAAACTATCTTCCCTGTTTTATATTCCCCAAAATTTGAAAACTAAAGATTCTCTTCATTTAACAATCATGGTTGTCCATGATGATCACCACCCGTCTGGAAAGAATGCACTTTCCCTAGCGCACAAGACTGACAGAAGTCAAGAACATCCTAACCTCGAGGATAACCTCTCCTTCCGCAATGGTCCGACTGCGTCCCCAGATTCAGTTGATTCCCAGCGCGACGATCAACAATTCTTGGTGGAGTAACATCCCAAGATCCCCATTGAGAAACTGCTGGAGATTCTGTAACCAGTTCCCATTCCTCACAATGCTGATCCGACCATTGCTCGCTGCCATCAACCAGACCAACACCCTTATCCTGCAGCAGAACAAAAATATAGGGGTCTGGGAGAAGAAGCAGTCAAATTCTCCCTCTCAGAAACTCCGACGACGAGATTCCCCTAGCATGTCTCCACCTAGACGTGGCCATCCGCCAAGAAAGGAGAGGCGTGACGTTTATTTCTTCAAGAAACGCAGCCGCAACCTCCCATGAAAGACCGAGACTCTCTATCATCCAAGAAGAAGAAGAAGAGCGACCTCCAAGTTGACCGCGATCGATCACCATCATCCAAGCCAAGACATCAACAGAGAATTCCTTTCCCCAATTATGCCCAACGGGAAAGGAACTATCACTCCCCATCTCCATCTCCCGTAGAAAGTGATGATGACGAGCCCCGTAGACCGTTATCAAGAGAGATTACAAAAGCCTAGCTCCCAATCGGCTTGGAAAACCCACCCCCGTTGGGAACATATGATGGTATGACCAATCCTGATGAACACATAGAGAATATTGATGCCCTCCTCGACTACCGAGGGGTCAGGGGTTCCATCAAATGCATATTATTCCCGACCACCCTGAGGAAAGGAGCAATGTCTTGGTTCAAAAGCCTCCCAGACGAGTCTATTACCTCCTGGAAATAGCTGGGGAGGATGTTCTCGAGGCACTTTGTAACACCCTATTTCCCCAACGGTAATTTTAATAAGAATCCGAGTAAAATAAAACTCCAAAATAGGATGTCACATCATTCAACATATTCAAATTTTCTCAGTTAATATAAAACATATACATAACACACATTTCGGACGAACCGACAAAATTTCAACATAATCTTCAAACTTCAACTTTATTAACGCATCAAAAAGAATTTTATAATTATTCTAAAATCTTCAATCATTATAAAACCAACAATTTAATCAATTAAAAGAGAGTCTACAACACTCCCAAAATCCTCAAAAAGACATCAATTAAATAAAATAATCGAGCGTTCACCCCCCCCCCCCCCCCCCCCCCCGGTGTTACGTATCAGAGTAATAACATCCACTCAATAAGAGAAAGCAACCTCTTCTAGACTCTGCGACTTCACACTACTCATGTCTATCTTCATGTTACCCACGTGGAGGTAACATTCGAACAGTAAGGGTGAGATATCATGACAATATAATAAGTCATATAATCATGAGTAAACAACAGGTATATCATGCAAGATTTCAAGTTCCACAATCATCAATTATAGTTCATAACGATTACACGAATACATACTTAATTATCATCACCCATAATACGACATAAATCGAACATACAACTCAACTTCATCGAATACCAACAATTCAACAAATGAAAAACAGTTGACACTGATGCAAGATGCATGTGGTACCATCACAGAATAAGCCCTCAACAAATTTCCATATAGGCCAGGGAATAAGCCCTTAAAATTTGACAATACAATCCAAGGCATAAGCCTTCAACATTTACCAACACAGGCCAAGATATAAGCCTTCAATATTTCCAATATAGGCCAGGGCATAAGCCCTCAGCATTTGCCAATATAGGCCAGGGCATAAACCCTAAACGATGCATGAAATGCGACATGCCACAACCAAAATTATGCAATCACAAGCATAACCATCAACATCATGCCAATTCCAGGCCAACAACAACTTCTTCTCCATATTGCAATATATTATGCAGTACATTCATACATCATTCGTACAACACCATCACGTTTAATCACAACAATATGCATCACAATTCATACGACATTAACACACAAGGCATAAGCCTTCGCCAAGGTAATCATCATAACATATAAAATATCACATCACATCAACACCAAAATCCTCATGATTAATTTCATGACGACAACAATTCATCATTAAAATAGGACCATCCCAATTAATCTACAACAACTAACACTGACGCCCAAGGCATAGGCCTTAAACCTAAAAATAATTACCTATTATTATAAAAACTATTATCATATTGTATAAAATGTTTTTAGCTTTGTAACCGTCCAAACGATGCATCAAACAGACACCCGAGGCGAAAGTTATAATTTTTCAAAGTTTCCAAAAATTCTGTTAGCTTCAGCGGTAACCGGTTACCCAGTTATAATAACCGATTACTGTAAGACAGTAACCCTGTTTTCTTCAAAAATTCTTCGCGATAACCTGTTACCCAGTTACGATAACTTATTGCAATTCAGTAGCCAAATGTTTCAAAACACAAACAACGTTAACCGGTTATCCATATATGGTAACCGATTACCCATCGCGAACATACCTAAAAACCTGAATTTTCTGCTACGAAATCCCATCCTTTTCATCCAAAAACTACTTTTCATGAAAGATTAAATACACAAATTATTTTAAATCACCAACACATATAATATACCATAATTCCAATACAATCAACACATCAATCTCATCATTTACAAGCAATTACAATAACCAATTTCACAACAATTTACCCTAAAACCTAACATTCAATATCATCATATACCCACAATTAAACCACATATTAGAGAGTCAGAACCCCACCCTTACCTTAGATTTTACAATTCTAAGCTCTCTACCGGAGATTCCTCGCCCTAGCTTGTATGCTCTTCTCTTCGTTCTTCTCTTATCACTTCTACGATCTATTCCTCGTGTTTTTACTTATGTTTTTCTAACCATACACTTTAGACCTCTAATTCTATATACCAACTTTGACCTTCCTCTTATTACTAGGTTTAAATATATTTATTAATTATTAATATTATAAAATACTATTTATCTCTTATAATAATAATAATAGTAATCATAATAATAATAATAATAATAATACTATTATCACCAATATTCTTCATTCACCCCATGTCTCTACAGTTTTAGCCATACACCCCTAACTTCATTGATTATCACTACTTCTAACCTTTCAACAATTTCATCAAAATGCATCATAAGATCATCAACACATATAAGCACATCATATCATCTATAAACTCATACAAATACACTGCATCGACTAATTCGCCATAACTCATCTATTCACCAATAATCACCGATATTCATACTAAATTAATTAAATAATTAATCTAGATTTTTTTGGGGTGTTACAACTCTCCCCCACTTAAAAGATTTTCGTCCTCGAAAATTACCTATTGCAAACAACTCCGGATACGACTCTCGCATCCCACCCTACAGCTCCAACGTCATGTTTGGAATTCTTTCGAATACTACTATCCAACATTATATATCATCAACTACAATAGTCCAACAAGATGGATTACTATCGAGTTATGAATGCACATATCCATTTTCTCCTTGTCTCATCACCCTGCGATACAAGATCTATTACTTTACAATATTGCTCGTGCTTGAACCATAACACAACGAGGTCTTTTCAGTCACTATAAGTAACACTCTTTTAATTTCTCTCCATAAGGAAAAATATGCTCACCCTCAAGTCCTTGCCATAGGAAACGATACAACAACATAGCTTAAGGACGCGGAGTCTTATTACATGAACACCGTCTATATTATTATATAAAACAACAATACCTTCCTAAGGACATCAACACAACCTTAGTGCCACCATGCTATATCCCAAAAATCAACCATGCAATTCAATACATCTATTGACATGGTAATAACACGAATAATATAGGCAACCTTTCACCTAACAATTTCATCATGGAATGTCTAATGGTTTGCATTATCCCATAACTTCCAATGTTTAATCTTTGACTCTAAGGTCATACTCGTATAACAAACTACGTCACATTATACTTCCATTGCGCTACTCTGATCATTTATCTTAAGTCAATGTCTTCATTTTGATTCCCAACAACCATTAGATCTACAAATTTCACATCTATCTTCAGACTCTCCTTAGTAACCACCAAAAACCATTGTTCACATTTCGACATCCTTGACCGTCTACTCGGTGGCGTTAGCTTGCATACCAACTTAAGTCTCTAAATTGCTTAATAAATCCCAACTCTTTCATAGCCACTTTTTGCATTAGGTTCACATAAAATGGTGAGCAATTATCCTCTTGATAAAGCGTCAACCACTTTACACACCATCAAGCTAGTAAGACACGTCTATCCCATCCATTAAGATCCCGTCTACTATCAACAAGAGATTAAGGGTGATCAGTTCCTAAATTTGTTAATAGGTTGCCGAAAACCATAATGGTGGCATAAATTGTTGTTACCCAACTATAATAGCGTCTTTCACCTTGCTCCCAAGGTTACCCGAGCATAATCTCCAACAATCTCTCCTAGGCTTACAAACGTTTTTCTGAATTTCCTTCATTTCTACCTCGTCAATGATACATAAACGCAAAAACTCCATTTCATAGTTTCCCTTACGCACACGCAGCACAACACAATTGCTAAGTATATTCTGATACAGGAAAACTACTACACCAAGTATAATCCAAATCGTCTCATTCCAAAATAAGTCTTTATCCAGTTAGAATATTTTGACCACATCAATGAATCCTTACTCTTTCCTTTAATCTCGCATTTGCATCTCATTCTAATCATAATCTCAATGCTACCATCACTCTAATCATACTTAATTGGTATAAGTTACATCTCCATGCACTTACCTAATACATTTGCATCCTTACTAATGTCAAACATCTCATTACCTTAACTCATTCACTAACAACATATCTCACTTGACCTCATCTCAAGCACACTGCGATAATAACCAGTTAATCCTGAAAAGCTTCTAGTCTCCATAACCAATTTCAGAGCCTCTCAATATAGACCTCTATTTACTTTGAATGGATTCCACATATATCTTCATTCAAAATAGCATGTTCAAGAAAATTTACCTTTCTAAATCATAATTTATATCTTGGTATCCTGACATACATTTTCCTCCCTTCCAACACCGTAATTCGAATCACGGCATTCAATGTTTCCTTTTTATGACTCAGACTAAATCAAAATGTCCTCAATAAACACTGCAACAAACTGATCTAATTATTCAAAATAACTTCACTGATTTCTAAAAGTTGTCCTCTAACTATCCTCACTCTTCATCTGTATCTGAAGATAATCCGACCCCAATTCAATTATACTGAGAATATACATGCCTACCAGTTGGTTCATCTAGTTGTCAATCATCTAAAGTGGATATGTAACCTTAACCACTATTTTAATCAGTTATCGGTAGTCCACATACAGTTTCATAATACTTTCTTTTTCCTTAAATAATGACATCAAAGCTCCCAAAATGATACACTCAGTTTTACAAATCTATTTCTCTATACATCCTCTAATAACTTCTCCAATTCTCCAAACTTTTAAACTGGCATCATGTATGGTGCCATAGGAACAAGTATGGTATCAAACACGAGATCAACATCAAATTTGACCTCTCATCCAACATCATTATGTGACAAATAAATTACTTCCAGGTGCTAGAACCATTTTTAAAAGAAATTACATCATGTTAGCTTTCTAGTACTTCAAACGGAACTCAAATCGAACGTCCAGAACTCAAGTTATGAATTTTTGAAGTTTTTGTTGATTTTCATCCTAGGATACTCGGGTACCCATATATGGTAACCGGGTACCGGCTGAACAAAAGCGATTTTTTGTCATTTTCTATGTACAAAACTCATTCCAACATATATCTGAAACCCCATTCTTCTTATATCTTGAGAGACACATTACTTTCTTCAAATTTTAGTTCCCAAAACATCAAATTTCCAATTATTTCCACAAAACTACCCAAAACATCATTCTTCTTATAACTCAAAAGACATATTACATTACCAAGACCTCAATTTTCAAAACATAAAAACTCTCATTCTTCTCACAATACTACTAGTATCTTTGAGTTCCGACTCTGACTCGCAATTCATAAACACCCAAAAGCATCAGCAACACCTGACAATTACTTAATTGACTCCAAAAAAAACATTTAAAGTACATCATCACTATATCACCATTCAAAACGTCAACATCACACACAATGGTAACTCAACAATAACAGCTTTACGATCAACCGACATTTTCTAAAACATCACAATCATCCGAGCTTCATCTTCCAAGGGCTATCCTACTTGCTTAGTTAATGTCCTCAGCGGATCATCAAGAAATTACACACCTCTTGTATATCACTAGTCATCACATTGCTCTATATCCTCTGAGAAGAAACCTTTAATAATTCTCTTTTTCCTTCGGAGGCGACTCTACTTGGCCAACCAATAAGAACCTTGAATATGTACAACCTTCATGCATGAAAATATGCATCCACTCACCAAAACACTTTGTAATCACTTGGTTTAATTCCAGATAGTTCACCCCAAGGCTAACATCAAGTTAATCCAACATTTTGCTCTAACGATAAGTCACAATCATCCCCATAAAGCATTAGGACCAACCACAATGAGTACATCATTAGTCATAACATCGCCCTCTATTCCTAGAGATGCGAACAACATGATTACCTGATCATTCCCGCTCAAGAACACTTTGACCCGACCACTAGGAGTAAATATTGAATCCGTGCTTCCTTCAAAATTGGAAAAACAACACAGCAGCACTAACGTCTGCACCCATGCACTTCGCGACATACTAAACCAATTGTTCACACCTGAACCATCTCAGAGAAGCACAAGCTTTTCCTCCACTTGTTTCAATCCCACTCTGCAAACAAGTGATTAGAAAAGCAAGCAAGCACCGACGGTGTTTCACACACTTATCGCGTACTAAGGAACAATCAACATTAGACAACTTTTCTAGACGAACCGACCGCCTCTGATACCAATTGTAACACCTTATTTCCCCAACGGTAATTTTAATAAGAATCAGAGTAAAATAAAACTCAGAAATAGGATGTCACATCGTTCAACATAATCAAATTTTCTCAGTTAATATAAAACAGATACATAACACACATTTCGGACGAACTGACAATATTTAAACATAACCTTCAAACTTCAACTTTATTAACGCATCAAAAAGAATTTTATAATTATTCTAAAATCTTCAATCATTATAAAACCAACAATTTAATCAATTAAAAGAGAGTCTACAACACTCCCAAAATCCTCAAAAAGACATCAATTAAATAAAATAATCGAGCATTCATCCCCCCGGTGTTACGTATCAGAGCAATAACATCCACTCAATAAGAGAAAGAAACTTCTTCTAGACTCCGCGACTTTGCACTACTCCTGGCTATCTACACATTACCTACATGGAGGCAACATTCAAACAGTAAGGGTGAGATATCATGACAATATAATAAGTCATATAATCATGAGTAAACAACAGGTATATCATGCAAGATTTCAAGTTCCACAATCATCAATTATAGTTCATAATGATTACACGGATACATACTCAATTATCATCACCCATCATACGACATAAAATCGAACATATAACTCAACTTCATCGAATATCAACAATTCAACAAATGTAATGCGGCTGACACTGATACAAGATGTATGTGGTACCATCAGGGCATAAGCCCTCAACAAATTGCCAGATAGGCCAGGGCATAAGCACTCAACATTTGCCAATACACCCTAAGGCACAAGCCTTCAACATTTGCCAATACAGGCAAAGGCATAAGCCTTCAAAATTTTCAAATACTGAGCAGGGCATAAGCCCTCAATATTTTCCAATACAGGCCAAAGCATAAGCCCTCAACGATGCATGAAATGCGACATGCCATAACCAAAATTATGTAATCTCAAGCATAACTGAAATTCTGGTATCGTATATGTGATGTCGAATGAGATGTCACGACACAAATATTTGTTTACAAGTAAAGAGCAGTAATAACAAAAGCAGTAAAGACACAACAAATTGTTCACCCAGCTCAGTGTACAACAACACCTACTCTAGGGGATACCAAGCCAGGGACAAGTCCACTAAATAGATCAATTTATAGACCCTCAGTAAACAACTAGTTTACGATCTAATCACTTAATCACTACCTGTGTTATACTTCTACCTAAGACTCACTTAGGTATGAGGCCCCCCTCAAATCCCTTCAATCATTTACAGTGAAGAAACAACAGAAATAATAAGTTTAAAAACTTCAATCATTCAATGCTTAAAAGCTTATAAATGATACACAATTAACAATCCAAATAACAACACAAGTATTAAATCAATACTAGAGTGTTTGACAATTAAAAGACTTAGACTTCTAATAGAAAGAAAGTATTTTTCTTCAAAAGTTAAAGTAGTTTGAATAAGGAAGCAAGTCCTTGTATATGCGTAGCTATAGGCTTGGGCTTAAAACCAAATATTCAATTCTTTTGAATATTTTCATAAAAACAGGCCAAGATAAAATCCATGCATTTTGAAAAATATTCCTCCATATTTTTCGCAGCCTGTGAGTCACAAATCTTGAATTTTGGAGCACGAGAAATAAGGAAATAGAAAAACATATATTGATGTTGGCTGAGATCAGTTCAGGAGACAGATATCAAGACATCTGCTTTGACATAATTCAAAACAATTTGCTACAAATGTCAAGACATTTAGCAAAACATTAACAACACATTATTTTACAAAAATTGCTGCCAACAAACACTTAAAAACTCCCCCTTTGGAAAATTTTGGCTAAAACATTATCAGAGAATATTATCAGAGCAGAGCAATATATTATCAGAGTGATATCAGATTAGCAGCATAAGCAAAGCAAGCAAAAACTTAGTTAGCAGTTAGCTGTTAGCAAGGGAAGATGTTTGAACATTTTCAGAGACATGGGGCTCCCCCTCAAGTATCAAGCTCCCCCTCAATCAGATGTCAGTCAATGGTCAATGGTCAGTCAGTCACTTTCTCTCTCCCTTTTTAGTCATAATATTCCAAATGAAAGGATGCATTCAAGAGTGTATCAGCAATTTAGGTACAAACCATAGAAATAAAATGTCAAGCACATGCAAGGGCTAAAATGAAACAAAAGGGTCAAATAAAGAAACATCAATTTGTCTAATTGTCATCAGGATTAGTTGACTTGGCTGACCAAGAACTTCCTTCCTCACTAGAGTCTTCACCTTCAGAGTTCACTGTATCATCAAGGTTGTTGTCCTTTTGCAGGTCCTTGATCATCTTTTCAAAGGTTAGCTTCCTTATTGAGATAACTCTGATCACATAATCCAATTCCTTGTAGGATTCTCTTAATTCTCTGATCATGTCATCCTTGGGGGAGGTATTTTCAACAGGTGCTGATGTCAAAACAATGTCTGGGACATGTTTTCCTGAAAAAAGCTTAAAATGAAGGGTCAAAGCAGACTCCCTCTTGTACACTACATCATTTCCACTTAGGATTCCAGGATGCTGATTAAGAATAATTCCACAGATGAGGGAAGGAAAAGCAATTGGCATCTTAATGGAACAAGTTCTTGCATGCTTAATAGTCTGATCAAAGATGTAAGTACCATAATCAAAAAGTTTCTGGTTTCCAACAGCATAAATAAACTTTCCTAATCCAAGGGAGATGGTTAAAGTGTGATTAGTGGGAACCCAATTTGTAGCTCCAATCCTATGTAAAATAGCATATTTCACACTCATCTTGCTGACATGAAGTTTATTTTTCATAGGCCATTCACTTACTTGATTAGAAGTGATGGCTCTGCACACTTGATTATCTGTAACTTCCAGCTCACAGTAGACATCTTCAGACCTATCTAGAAATCTATTTATGATGGCAGGAGAATATTCTACACACTTTCCTCTAACAAAAACCTTTCTATTCTCCTTACTTTTATGGTGTGCACAATCAACGGGAATATTAACAATAAACTCGTTAACAAGAGTTTCAAAGCAATTGGCAAACCAGGTAACTGATTTCACCAGTCCAACATAAGATATCAGCTCCATGATGTCTTTACATTCTAAAGCACCAGCTCCCAGTTCTCTTTCCAGGGAAATTATTCTTTGAAACAGATACTTCCACTTTTCAGCATTCCCAACAGAATGGAAGGAAATGTTTTTAAGGGGAGCATCAGGAACCCTAACAGAAATCTTATTGCTTGCAGACTTTTTGATAGGAGAGATGTCTTGGACATCTTGCTCGACATCATAGTCTGAGTCAACTTCTTCAACAACCACAACTTTCTTTTTACTTTTAGATCTTTTTACAGCATCATCATCATCGCCAGTGGAGCTATTAGGTCTAACTTTTCTTTTGATAGAGGGAGGAACCACTTTACTTCCTGGCTTTGGGGGTCCATACATGATTTTCTTCTTGGTTTTTTTGGTAGGGGTGTGACACTTGCATCCTTCACTTTCCTGGATTTGAGTCTTCTTGTAATACCAGGCACAACATTAGTAATGAGCTCATTGTCAGATAGCTCTTCTACATTGACTACATTCTCAGTATTTTGACCTTCTGCATCCTTGGAGGTAGTAGCATCTTGTTCAACATTTTCCTCAGCATCTTGTTCAACATTTTCTTCTTCCACTTCTTTTAGAGCTGAGGTAGCAAGCTTCTCAAGTTTGCTTTCAACAACATCTTTCTTGAAGGTGGATGATCCAGCAGCAGCACTTTTAGGATCATTTCTTTTGTCAGCAAGGGGAGGCATACGAGCAAGAGGGGTAGAAATCCCAGGAACAACAAAGCCTTCATTTAACGCTATGTCTACTAGCCTTCTAATTCTTCTATCAACATTAACAATTTCTTATTTTGTCCTATTGTCAGTAGCAGTCGAAGAGTTACCTTTATTATCTTTGGATTTCTTAGTAGGTGATGATCTAGGTTTCTTGACATTCTTATCAAGAGGTTGGATGGTTGTTAGAGGAGTAGCATCAAGTACTTTGTCAAGGGAGAGATTCTCATTGGCAGATTTTAAGGAAGACGATGTATGATGTTGAGACATCTTTGAAGATTTTTGAGCAAGAGGATGAAGAATGACTAGGGTTCTTTTTCTGTATAGGAGAATGAAAAGTTTGTGAAAGTAGAAGGATGTTATTTTGTAGCATGTGGGAAACACTTTAAGGCATTCCTGCAATGATTGTTTTAAAAAATTTATTTGTTGGAAACACAAATAATATAATATCACTTTAATGATATTCCCACACGCCTTTAATTTCTACAAACCCTCATATAGGAAAATCCCTAATTTCCCTCTTAAGTCTCAAACTTATTAGCATCCAAAGCCTTAGTGAAAATGTCAGTCAGTTGCAATTCAGTGGCTACATGTTTTAAGACAATAATCTTTTCTTCAATAAGCTCTCTTATAAAGTAATGACGAAGATCAATATGTTTGGTCCTGCTATGTTGAATGGGATTCTTTGATATGTTCATGGCACTTAAATTGTCCCAGAATAATGTCATGACATCTTGTTTAACATTGTATTCTATTAACATTTGTTTCATCCAAACCAATTGAGAACAACTGCTTCCTGCAGCAATATACTCAGCCTCTGCAGTGGACAGAGACACACAATTTTGCTTCTTACTGAACCAAGATATGAGATTATTTCTCAGAAAGAAGCATCCACCTCGTGTACTTTTTCTATCATCATCACTTCCTGCCCAATCAGGATCACAAAAACCAATTAAGGCAGAATTAGATCCATGAGAGTATAGCATACCATAGTCACGTGTCCCATTCACATATTTAATAATTCTCTTCACATGGTTGGCATGGCTAACTTTAGGACAGCTTGATATCTTGCACACACTCCTACAACAAAGGAAATGTCTGGTCTACTAGTTGTGAGATATAGAAGACTGCCTATCATACTTCTGTAAAGACTTTGATCTACACTTACTCCTTTTTCATCTTTAGTCAACTTCAGATGTGTGGGAGCAGGGGTTCTTTTATGACTAGAATTTTCCATCCCAAAAATATTCACTGTATTCTTGGCATACTTGCTCTGAGATAAAAATATGGAACCTTCCATTTATTTAACTTGCAGACTAAGAAAATAGGTTAATTCACCAACAAGACTCATCTCAAATTCTCACTGCATTTTCTTGACAAAATATTGAACCATCTCATTTGACATCCCACCAAACACAATATCATCAACATAAATTTGTGCAATCATGATCTTCCCTTCTTCTTCCTTGAAAAAAAGAGTTTTATCTATGCCACCTTTCCTGTATCCATTCTCAACAAGAAATTATGTCAGTCTCTCATACCAAGCTCTTGGAGCTTGATTTAATCCATACAAAGCTTTCTTCGGTTTGTAGACATGTTTAGGAAAACTTAGATCAACAAATACATTTGTTTGTTCCACATAAACTTCTTCATTCAGATAGCTGTTTAAGAAGGCACTTTTTCCATCCATTTGAAATAATATAAATTTCAGTATGCATGCAACTCTCAAGAGTTGTCTGATTGATTCAAGTATGGCCACATGGGAAAAAGTTTCATCAAAGTCAAATCCTTCAATTTGAGTATACCCTTGTGCTACTAACCTTGCCTTGTTTCTAGTGACCACTCCTGTTTCATCAGATTTATTCTTGTACACCCATTTTGTACCAATCACATTTGTCCCTTCAGGTCTTGGAACAAGATCCTAAACTTTATTTCTACTGAATTGTTCTAGATCTTCCTTCATAACATTAATCCAGAACTCATCAGTTAGGGCCTCTTTGACATTCTTAGGCTCAACCTTTGACACAAAGCAAGAGTTTGACATCCCATCTCTTGATCTGGTAGTAACTCCTTTATTTAGATCTCCTATGATAAGCTCCTTAGGATGATCACACTGGGTTCTAATTGAAGGTCCTTTATTGAGATGACTAGGCTCAGGATCTTCTTGAGGTGGATTAGAATCAACACTTCTGCCATTTTTGATTCTGTTGAAATATCAAACACGGATGTTCCAACATCTTCTGAGATATCTTCTTCAGCACTCCATCCTCGATCATCAATAATAACATTTATTGACTCCATCATAACTTTAGTTCTGGAGTTAAACACTCTGTAAGCTCTGCTATTTATAGAGTAACCTAGGAATATTCCTTTATCACTCTTGGGATCCATCTTTCTCCTTTGTTCATGATCAGCTAAGATGTAGCATTTACTTCCAAAAACATGAAAGTATCTAACAATTGGTTTTCTTCCCTTCCATATTTCATACAAGGTGGCTGAAGTGTCTTTCCTTAGAGTGACTCTGTTATGGATATATCATGCAGTATTCATAGCTTCAACCCAAAAGTGGTACGGTAACTTCTTAGCATGAATCATTGCTCTGGAAGATTCTTAGAGAGTTCGATTCTTGCATTCCACAATCCCATTTTGTTGAGGAGTAACGGGAGAAGAGAATTCATGGATGATTCCTTCAAAGGAGCAAAAGTCAGCAAATTTATTATTCTCAAATTGCTTTCCATGATCACTTCTGATTCTTATGACATGACTTTCCTTTTCCCTTTGAAGTTTTTGACATAGATCTTTAAACACTTAAAAAGTTTCTGATTTTTCTCTAATAAAGCTTATCCATGTGTATCTAGAAAAATCATCTACAACAACATAGACATACTTCTTACCGCCAAGAGTTTCAACATGCATAGGTCCCATCAAGTCCATATGAAGAAGCTCTAAAACTTTTGATGTAGTGAGATATTGGATCTTCTGATGTGACATCTTAGTTTGCTTTCTAATCTGGAAGTCACCACATATTATACCTTCTTCTATCTTGAGCTTAGGAATCCCTCTCACTACATCTTCAGATATAATTCTTTTCATACCTTTCAGATGTAAGTGCCCCAATTTTTGATTCCATAGTTTAACTTCATTCTCTTTGGCTAAAACACATGTTGAGGAGTGGTTTTACTCTTGAGGAACCCATAGATAACAATTGTCTTTAGATCTGATTCCTTTCATAATAACTTCATTCTTTTCATTGCACACAAGACATTCATCCTTGGTGAAGTTAACTTTGAATCCTTGATCACACAATTGGCTTATACTTATCAGGTTAGTTATTAACCCTTTAACAAGTAACACACCATCAAGCTTAGGGACTCCTGAACAATCAAGCTTACCAACACATTTGATTTCACCTTTTGCTCCACCACCAAAAGTCACATAACTAGTGGAATGAGATTTTACATCCACTAACAGATTCTTGACACCTGTCATGTGTCTAGAACAACCACTATCAAAATACCAGTCATCTTTGGTTGATACTCCTAGGGAGGTGTGAGCTATGAAACTAGCAACATTAGACTTGAGAATCCACTATTTCTTCTATTTGCTATTTTTTGGAATCTTATCAGTCTTGGGAGGAGGAGAAGTCTTAGGATACCCATACAACTTGAAACAGAAGGGCCTTATATGACCAAGCCTTCCACAGTGATGACATCTCCAGGGTTGGGGATTATCTATGGTGTGATTAGGCTTTTTCTTCCCATGATGTTTGCCAAGATGTCCCTTCTTACCATGATGTTTGCCCAGATGTTGAGACATTTGATTCGACATTTTTGGTTTAGACTTGGCATGAGTGGAAACAGATGAAAGATCTTCTGAGTTAGGTTCCTTTTTCTCATTGAAACCTAGACCACTCTTGTCTCTTGTCACTCTTCCTGTTTAGATAATTTCATCTAATGTGTCAGACCTATTATTCATCATCTTGAGATATTTAACCATTCTATCAAGATTTTAATTCAGAGAAGACACTTCACTTTCCAGATCAGAAATATTTTTGGATGCTCTTCCCTTTCCTCCTTCAGCTGAGTTATGAAGGCTTTTGTTTCTCCCCTTCAAGACACACTTCTGGACTTCTGAGACATAATTCTTTGTATGAAGTAACTAACTCATCAAAGGTTAGTTCCCCATCACTAGACTCTTCATCAGATACATATTTTCTTGTTAATGCTTTAACATACTTGGCAAATTCTTCAAGATCACTCTCTGAGTCCTCTTCAGACCAGGTAACAGATAGATTCTTCTTCTGTTTCTTAAGATATGTAGGACATTCAGCTCTAATGTGACCAAAGCCTTCATATTCATGACATTGTATTCCCTTCCCTTGAGAATATTTTTCTTCATACCTTTTTCTTCCAACCTCATTTGACTTATGGATGTTAGATGAGATATTCTTGACATTTAATCTTTGGTTCCTGTCCATTCTTTTTAGCAATTTGTTAAATTGTCTTCCAAGCATAGCTAAGGCATTTGATATTCCTCCATCTATATCCAGATTATAGTCCTCCTCTTCATCTTCAGTATTTGATACAAAGGCTATGCTTTTCTTCTTATTTTCATATGTTTCATTGATGCTTAATCAAATGGTAGAAGGAATCCAACAAGTTCATCCACTTTCATTTTGTCAATGTCTTGAGCTTCTTCTATAGCAGTCACTTTCATATCAAATCTCCTGAGAAGAGACCTGAGCATCTTTCTCACCAATTTGTCTTCTGATATTTTCTCTCCTAATGCACTGGATGCATTATCAATTTCAAGAATGGTCATATGGAAGTCATTAATACTTTCATCATCCTTCATTCTCAAATTCTCAAATTATATGGTGAGCAACTGAAGTCTTGACATCTTAATTTTGGATGTGCCTTCATGAGTTGATTAAAGAATTCTCCATGCATCCTTAGCTACTTCACATGTGTTCACTAATCTGAAAATATTCTTGTCAATTCCATTGAATATAGTATTCAAGGCTTTATAATTTTAAAGAGCAATTTCATCTTCTTCTTTAGACCAATCTTCTTCTGGTTTTAAATCATAAGTAGGTTCTCCATTTTCTCCCAATTTGACAGGGTGTTTCCATTCTTTTAAAACAGCTTTCCAAGCCCTATTGTCCAAGGACTTTAAAAAGTCCACCATACATGGTTTCCAGTAGTCATAATTACTTCCATCCAGAATGGGTGGTCTGTTCATAAATCCTCCTTCCTTGTCCATAGTACCAGAAAGTATCTTCCCTGGATCTCACCCAGATAAAGAGAAGGATGCCTTCTCTGATACCAATTGAAATTCTGGTATCAGATATGTGATGTTGAATGAGATGTCATGACACAAATATATGCTTACAAGTAAAGAGCAGTAATGACAAAAGCAGTAAAAACACAAGAGATTGTTCACCCAGTTCAGTATACAACAACACCTATTCTGGGGGCTACCAAGCTAGGGACAAGTCCACTAAATAATATCAATTCATAGACCCTCAGTGAACAATCAGTTTAGGATCTAATCACTTAATCACTACCCGTGCTATACTTCTACCTAAGACTCGCCTAGGTATGAGGCCCTCCTCAAATCCCTTCAATCACTTACAGTGAAGAAACAACAGAAATAATAAGTTTAAAAACTTCAATCATTCAATTCTTAAAAGCTTATGAATGATACACAATTAACAATTCGAATAATAAGACAAGTATTAAATTAATACTAGAGTGTTTCACAATTAAAAGACTTAGACTTCTAACAGAAAGAAAATATTCTTCTTCAAAAGTTGCAGTAGTTTGAATAAGGAAGCAAGTCCTTATATATGCGCATCTGTGGGCTTGGGCTTAAAACCATATATTCAATTCTTTTGAATATTTCGATAAAAACCAGCCAAGATAAAATCCATGCATTTTGAAAAATATTCCTCCATATTTTTCGCAGCCTGTGAGTCACAAATCTTGAATTTTGGAGCACAGGAAATCAGGAAACAGAAAAACATATACTGATGTTGGCTGAGATCAATTCAGGAGACAGATGTCAAGACATCTGTGTTGTACCCCAAAATTTTCCCTCTCTTTTCTTAATACATTTTCTCACAAGGATTTTCAAAAGTTAAAGTTAGCACAAGTACAATTGGGTTTTTGATGCCCCGTGTAGTTTCCTGGCTCTCAAGCATCAAATAAAAAAAGAGCAAGTTTGCTTTGATTCATAAGCTTCGATTAGGCATCTAGCTTCCTTCGAGTAGGCTTGACTCTTAAGCTTCGATTAGGCATCTAGCTTCCTTCGAGTAGGCTTGGTTCGGAGGTTCCGATTGAGCATCTGGTCCCATTCGAGCAAGCTTTGGTCCACAAGCTTCATTTGAGAAGTGGCCTCCTACATGCTTGCTTCGATTCACAAAGCAGTGGCCTCCTGCATGCTTGATTCGATTCACAAAGCAGTGGCCTCCTGCATGCTTGCTTTCGATTCACAAAGAAATGGATATCTTCATACAAGCTTCGATTGGGAAATGTTTTCCTTCGAAGCAACCTGTTTCGACTCCCAAGGCAATGGCTTCCCCTTGCTTTGATTCACAAGGAAAGGGCTCCCATCATGGCAGCATGCACGAGGCAAGGGTTTCCCTCATGCTAGCATGCGCAAGGCAATGACTCCCCTCATGCATGCTTTGATTCCACCTTTAAACCCTTCAACACACATAGTTTCTACACTATGACACACAATGGGTGGATTCGAAAGACACATATTTGGTGGCCCATTTGAAGAACATGAATTTTTTGGATTCAAAGAACACATAATTGATGGATTCTAAGGACACACATTTGGCCCATTCGAAGGACACACATATGGTCCATTCGAAGGACATACATTTGGCCCCTTCGAAGGACACACAATTGGTCCATTTGAAGGATATACATTTGGCCCTTTCAAAGGATACATAATTGGTCCATTCAAAGGATACACAATTGGTGTTTTGTCTTTTGATGAATCTGGTAAAAAACAGTCTGCTGTGAAACAGTCATGCACCAAGCTGCCACAACACTCCAAAACTACTGCAAAGAAGTCCTGCTATATTGCTCCCATATTTGCACCAAATTGGCATACAAGAGCTGCACCTCGAAGGCTATGTAGACAACATACTCAATTTGTTCAAATTTATTTTGTTTTCCCCCTCAAATCTCAGCCAAACTCTTCTATAAATAAGATGTTCCACAACACATCTAAGGGGGGGCTTTTTAGTGACTGGAGAGAGATTTGTTGGCAAGGAAAAGAAAGGACAGAACACTTAATACACTCTCAAACCCAGAATCAAAAACCCACACCTTTGTTTCTATTCTTTCAAATCCAGAATTAAAGAAAAATAACACTTGTTTCTTTTCCTTCGAATCCAGAACCAAAGAAACATAGCTCTACTTTTCTTTTCTTTTGAATCCAGAATCAAAGAAACACAATACCCATGTTCTTTGCCTTCGAATTCAAGGATATCCAGGGCAATCACTCAAAGTCCAAAAGCACCAACTCCAGATTCAAGGTAAGTCTTTCTGACTTTAACCCTTCTGTTTCAAGCATGTAAATAACCTTTTTCTTATTTTTAGTTTCTACCCTTTAATTCGTTTGCTTTTCCTGTCCAAATATATGTTAGAGACTAACTTGTACAAGCCATGAAACAATATTAGCATGGCTTCGACCCATACTGCTATCATGTCCCAAACAAAATAAAACGGAAACAGGTGTGTGAATCGAATGGTGTGCTTCGATACACACTGATTTGCAGGCCCAAACAAAAGGAAAGGGTGTGTGAATCGAAGGATGCAAGCTTCGATACACACAGGTTACAGACCCAATCAAAAAAGGAAAAAGGGTGTGAATCGAAGGACACCTGCTTCAATCCAGGATGTCTTTTCCTTTTCTCTTTTTGCACTATTTTAGTCTTTATATTTTTTTATATATTTTCTTTCAATATGGTTGTAATAATTAGGACTTTTATTGCTTCCCACCCCCCATTTTTACATTGTATCCCCCATCCCCTAAAGTGATGTAATAGTTTAGGACTTTACATTTCTGCAATTTGCCTCTTTAATATAATTTGTTAGTAATTAGGTTTGTGTATGGAAAAGATTTAAAATCAACAAGTAGACAACCCAAATTCAAGACTAAATGCATGCAGTCAAACACACTACACACACATGCACCTCTAGGGTAATCTCACTTGTTGCCTTAGAAAATAGTCACGTCTCTCGAATATGGGCGTTTTAGCAAAGACCCTCGATAAAAATATCGTAGTCCCTCGATGTTGCCTTTGGTAAACGATCTAGTTCCTAATGAAAAATTGCTAAAACGTCTCATAGATTGCCTTCTATGACTATACAATGACTCACGTCCATCCCTTCACATCTAACGATGGGGTTTCTTATCAAATCAATGGTAAGATAGCAACATCTAAAGGAGGAGGAAAAGAACATAGACTTTTTGAGTAGGTAGGACGCTCGTAGTTGCTTGCTCTTGAACTAAAACCATTTTCCACACTTACACATTCAAAAACATCTTCAAAAACAAACATATCTTTGAACAATTTTCAAAAAAGTTCAACACTTTGTATGCATTCTTATAGAGACGAGAATCATTACAAAGTTTTCCTTAACAAAGGCGCTTTTCAAAAATACTTTCAAAACCCACCATAAAGCACATTTTTAAACAAAACAATTTTCAAGTGATCTAGCAAGCAACTAAGAGCCCATAGATAAATATGGATGAAAAGGGTGCTAACACATTCCATTTTCATAACCTACCCCCCGAACACAAGAAAACATCTCAAAGGTCTTTCCTGTTCTTTTCACCCTTTCCTTTATTGGATAAAAGAAAAGTCGGTGGCGACTCTTGCTATCTACAACAATTGCGATCAAACGCAAAATAACCAAGTCAGTTCTCCCACCGTATTACAATCTGCTTTGACATCATTCAAAATAGTTTGCTAAAAATGTCAAGACATTTAGAAAAACATTAATAGCACATTGTTTTACCAAAATTCCTGCCAACAAAAACTTAAAATAACCATCAACATCATGCCAATTCCAGGACAACAATATCAGCTTCGCCGTGTTGAAATATATTATACAGTACATTCATTACATTCATACATCATTCGTACAACACCATCATGTTTAATCACAAAAATATGCATCCCAATTCATAAACATTAACACACAAGGCATAAGCCTTCACCAAGGTAATCACCAAAATCCTCATGATTAATTTCACGACGACAACAATTCATCATTAAAATAGGACCATCCCAATTAATCTACAACAACTGACACTGACACCCAAGGCATAAGCCTTCAACCCAAAAATAATCCACCTATTATTATCAAAATTATTATCACATTGTATAAAATGTTTTTATCTTTTTAACGGTCCAAACGGTGTGTCAAACGGACACCCGAGGTGAAAGTTATGATTTTTCAAAGTTTCCAAAAATTCTGTCATCTTTAGCGGTAACCGGTTACCCAGTTACGGTAACCGGTTACTACAAGACAGTAACCCTGTTTTCTTCAAAATTCTTTGCAATAACCGGTTACCCAGTTACGGTAACTGGTGATTGCAATTCAGTATCCAAATGTTTCAAAACACAAACAGTGGTAACTGGTTACCCATATATGATAACCGATTACCCATCGCGAACAAACCTAAAAACCTAAATTTTTTGCTACGAAATCCCATCCTCTTCATCCAAAAACTACTTTTTATGAAAGATTTAATACATAAATTATTTTAAATCATATACCATAATTCAAACACAATCAATACATCAATATAATCATTTACAAGCAATTACAACAATCAATTTCACAACAATTTACCCCAAAACCTAACATTCAATATCATCATCTACCCACAATTAAACCACCTATTAGAGAGTCAGAACCCCATCCTTACCTTAGGTTTGACGATTCTAAGCTCTCTTTCAGATATTCCTTGCCCTAGCTTGTATGGTATTCTCTTTGTTCTTCTCTTCTCACTTCTACGATCTATTCCTCGTATTTTTACTTCTGTTTTTCTAACCACACACTTTAGACCCCTAATTCTATATAGCAACTTTTTCCCTCCTCTTATTACTAGGTTTAAATATACTTATTAATTATTAATATTATAAAATACTATTTATCTCTTATAATAATAATAGTAATCATAATAATAATAATAATAATAATAATACTATTATCACCAATATTCTTCATTCACCCCATGTCTCTACACTTTTAGCCATACAACCCTATCTTCTTCGATTATCACTACTTCTAACCTTCCAACAATTTCATTAAAACGCATCATAAGATCATCAACACATATAAGCACGTCATATCATCTATCAACTCATAGAAATACACCGCATCGACTAATTCACCATAATTCATATATTCACCAATAATCACCGATATTCGTACTAAATTAATTAAATAATTAATCTAGATTTTTGGGGTGTTACACACTTCACCGCCTCCCGTAGACACCCAACATAAGAGGCTTCACCCGAAGCAATCATCTAGGGTGGATATAAGTCTCTGTGAGCATACATCGAGCGCTTCAACAAGGAAGCAGTATAGGTCTCCACGATCGACACCATGAAGAAATACCTTTTTAAGCGTGGGGATCGTCCCCACATGACTTTGCTAAAGCAGTGGGAATCGAATCCCCGACCATGCTCAACTCCCTCCTCCTCAAGGCTCAAGAATACATACAATACGAGGAGAAAGAAGTCGTCAATAGCTCTGGGGATTCAAGGCACGGAGAAAGTACCAAGTCCCCAAGAAGCGACGAGCCCTCGACATCTCGTCGGGGAGAAAAGAAACAGGAAGATAGATCTTGTAACTCCAAGGACTACAAGGGGCCTTCTAGTCAGTTTCACGACTACACCCCTCTAACTACTTCGAGGGAGTGTATTCTGTCAGAATGTGCCAATTCCAAATTCAAATAGGTTGGGGTACGCTTTCCCCGACAGACACCTTCCGAACCCGGAATCGTTAAGAGAAAATATTACAGGTTCCATAAAATCCACGAGCACAACACTGAGGATTGCATCCATCTCAAGGATGCGGTCGCAATATTGATTTGAGATGGGCATAGTGATACGGTGGGAGAACTGACTAGGGTTTTGCGTTTGTTTTTGCAAATGTTTCGGTTGAGTAAGAGTCGCCACCGACTTTTTATTTTATCCTAAAGGAAAGGTTAAAAAAGCACAGCAAAAACCTTTTGAGATATTTTCTTGGGTTCGGGGAGTAGATTATAAAAAGGGAAGGTATTAGCACCCTTTCTATCCATGGTTATCCATGGGCTCTTAGGTACTTGCTTAGATCAACTTGCCTTGGTTTTCAATTGTTTGAAATGGTGCTTTGTGTGTGGTTTTGAAAATGTTTTGAAAAAGATGCCTTGTCTAGGCTACCCTTGTAACAATTCTTTACTCGAATGTTTTACAAAAGGTGTTTGTCTTTTTGAAAAGATGTTTCAAGTTTTTTTTGAAAGTTTGTTTTGAAAGTGTGGTTTGAAAAATAGGCAAGTGTTTTTGTTTTGCAAGTTGACAAGTACTTAAGAGCTATCTACCCTAAAGTTCTCAAAGATTTTTGCTATGTTTTAACCCTTTTAACAATTTTGTTCCACCATTGCATTTGGTGGACAATCTTGTGTTAGGATGTGAAAGGGACGGGCGCGGGTCATCGTTTAGACCATAATTGCAATGGTGCCAAGTATCTTTGGGCAATTTTCCTTTAAGGGACTTGATCATTTTTAGGCAACTTTTCGAAAGCGTCATCAAGGGACTATGATCATTTGAATTGTTTGTTTTGCCCAAAGAGACCTAACATGCAATATGGCCCATTATTGAAGGCAACAAGTGGAATACCCTAGGGGTGCAAGTGTGATTAGTGTTGTCCATTTTCATGCTTGATTATCTTGAAATTAGGTCAAACTATTTTTGTTGTTTTTATTTGCATACAAACCCTAATTCTAACATGGTATATTTAGAAAGCAATAAAGTGCGAAATTTAAAGTTCCTAAGCTATTACAACACAATATGGGAAGGGGGGTACAAATGTTCAAATGGGGGGGGTATTTGACAAGGAATTTAAACCTAGCTATTACATCAATTTGGAATTATTTACAAGATAATCAATTGCACAAATTAAATAGAAGTAAGATAAATATGCAAGATGCAAAAAGGCTTTTTATGTGTATGAAAAAAAGTATTTTTTTATGTCAAATAAACAAAATAAAAAATATTATTTTTTTGGAGCTTTTTTATGTTTGGGGCAAAACCCTAATTTTATTAAGTAAATTGTATTAATTATTCAATATATATAATATTTAATAATTATGTACAAAAATAAAATAAAAATGAAGTATATTTATAAAAAGGTATTTTTAATGTTAAATATTAATAAAAAATAAAAGTGTGTATATTTTGTATTTTAACCTAAATATATATATATATATATATATATATATATATATATATATATATATATATATATATATATATATATATATATATATATATATATATATATATATATATATATATATATATATATATATATATATATATATATATATATATATATATATATATATATATATATATATATATATATATATATATATATATATATATATATATATATATATATATATATATATATATATATATATATATATATATATATATATATATATATATATATGTATTCATATTATATGATAAATATATTAAACATGTATAAAAAATATAATATTTAATATTTACAAAAAAAAAGTATTTTTGATATAAAATGTTTTCAAAAGAGAAATAAAATAAAAATCAGAAATAAAATAAGTTTGCATTATTTTTGGTATTTTTAAATAAAAGTGTCTATTTATTTATTTATGTACAAAAAACTATTCTAAACAAATAAATGCCTAATAAATTCAAAAATGGTGTGAAAAATATTTTTCATATTTTTAATATTATTAGCAAAAATAAATAAGTCAGAATAAAAAAAAGAAAAGTCAAAAAATCATGAAAACAAACACAATGGGCCATAGAGGTGTAAAAGCAAAAATGGGGTGCAAATAAGAAAAGATAGAACAGGCCCAGCCCAAAGGACCTTCTTCAACCTTTGGCCAGAAACTTTGTCAAAAACGCGCGCTTTGCACAATGATTCAAACACCTGGATTCTTGGACTTTTAGTACAAACTTACAACATAAGAAATGTTAATCATCAAGCCACGATTCTGGACATGTAAAAAACTCATCCTAACTCTCAGAAATGAGAGAGAATTTCATCATTCCCAAATCTTAACCTAACTTTTTACCAATGTTCAGACCTTAAATTCTCACAACATATGCAAAATAAATGGAAAGTAAAGGTATGTACAGTTTCAGGGGCATGAGTAGAACACTTCTTATTCACAAACTTAGAGCTAATGATGTCTACATTGATAGATAGAAGTTCAAGAATATACCTGTTCAGTTGGAATCGTGTCTGGCAATGGAGGAGCTTTCAGGGCAAGATGATGATTTGTACAGCTTCCTTGAAGTGTGAGGATGCTATTCCAATACTTGGTATGCTTTGAAACCTTCTATACCAAGCTGCAGAAGTCAACCTGCAAGAGGAAGAAATGAAAATGGCCAAACTGATTAGAGGAGTTACAGTCCACTTCTAATGCTTTGGATAGTTTGGATTGATGGTAAGGAAAGTGTTTGAACTGGTTTTGGCCAAGATGCACGATGGAAATGAATTGTGGGATTCAAGTTGCAGAATGTGCCCTGTTTGGACAGTTTGAGAGGGATTCTGTGTTTGAGAGGGCAATGGAGGTGGATAGCTTGTGTTTCAGCTTGGGTTTGATGATTAGAAAGTGTTTGACAAGTTTGCTTAAGCTTGGTTTACAGGAAATGAGAGTTGTCATGTGTTATGGCAAGTTTCTTACACTTTAAGCAACAAAAGGCCACTTGGTGTTTCTAGCCTGTACAAGCCCCCATTCTATGCTGAACCACTTAGTATTGATCAGTGTAATTAGCCCATAAACTTGTGCCAAAGAGATCTTAACTGTACTTGCTTGGATTTGCATTTTGACATAAAGTTCACTTTTGCAAAAATGGTTAAAATGCTTTATCTATTTTGGTATTAAACCATTATGCAATGCTTGAACACATAGAATATGGTCTTGGCACAATGAGTTTGCATTAAATTTATGAGTGTAAAAAGGATTTAGGGCCTGTAATCAAGAAATGCATGCTGATTTGAAAATTGCCTAAGTGTATGAACATGTAACTTGGCCAAATCAAAAGTGAGTTTTTCCCATATTTCAAAATTTGATTCTCTCTAACCATGAGGTTGTTTGATGAGTTCTTGGACATTTTGGAAAGCTTGGAATGTGTACTACAATCCATCTTTGAAATGCAAATTTAAATTCCAAGTGGAAGTATATGAAAAATGGTCTTGAAGTTAGGTAAAAATCTTGCCTAAAATAGGTCAAATTTTCTCTAAGGTAAGAATGGTTTGGTACCCTTGTTCCAAAAATTGTAGCTTGAGATACAAGCTTCTTTTGGGAAAACTTTGTGAATCAAAGTTGTAGATTTTGCAATAGGCTACAACTTTCATGTTTCGACTTTTGCTTGAATCCAAATGAATCTTGGTGAGAAAGTGGGGCAAAGTTAGGAAAAAATTAGGGTTTTTCATAACTTAGAAAAATTCTAAGTTATGAAAAATCTTCATTTCAAACCCTAATTTGCAATTCTTGATTTCTTGATGAACAAGTTTCATGATTTGGCATGTTTTGATGAAAAATGAATCTTGACACTTGATTTTGACCAAAAAGTCAAAGTTTGACTTTTCAGTATACAGTCAAAATTGATCAATTGACTGGGAAATTCAACTGTCAATCTTGTGCATTTGGGATCTTTTGAACTTGTTGATTATGTCAAGACAATTCCATGGGGTCCTTGAGTCCATATGTGAGCTTGGTTTGCCATTGGCTAGGTCAAACAGTCAAAAATTACCTTTGTGCAGTCAAAACCCTAAAAATGACCATTTTGCCCTTTTGGTGATTTGATCAAATTTATTGTCGAATTGTGATCCAAACTTGATCAAATGGTCCATGTGAGTTCATAATGTTGATGTGGGTCAATTTTCATGAGATTTGACTGTCAATTGGCCACAGTTGACTTTTTCCCCAATACAGCTGATTTCTAGGTCAACTGTCCAATTGACTGGGCAAAGTTTGGAATCAAGGCTTGAAACTTGATGTGGATAAACTTGGGAGTCCAACATGAAGCATGAAATTCATCTTAGGCATTTTAGGTCAAAATATCTTTGTGCAAACACAAACCCTAATCTGGGTCAACAGTGCAAGGAGAAGTCTTGAGCAGATGAAACCCTAGCTGGATCTTGAGTTCCAAGGGCTTTGTGATGAGAAATGTTGAGAAAATGGGAGGGCAAATTTTGGGGTACAACAGTTGCCCCTGTTCAATCTTCTTGAACCTGAAGAGTTAGATTGGCAAGTTTGTCTTTCGCGACTCGAGGGTAAAAGGAGATTGGACACTAGAGTGCCCTTAAATTTGCACTCGTCAAAGCAATGGATGCGGGAATGGGCTTAGAGATGCCATTTGGAGATGGGCTTAACGATGCCATCGGGAGGAGTGGCAGGAACTTGTCGGGGATGGGCTTAAAGATGCCATCTGGGATGAGTATCAGCCAGGTATCCATGTTTAGGACCATCTCTGAACTGGGGGTCTAAACAAGCAATAGATTGACATCCGTATTTGGAGGCATCCGTAAACTGTTTTCAGAGGTTGAGAAGAGTCTGAACAAGCGATAGATTAAGATCCGTTGTTGGGAAGAATCCGTAAACTGTTTTCAGAAGTTGCATCTGAACAAGCGATAGATTAACATCCGTTACTTGGGAAGAATCCATAGACTGTTTTCAGAAGTCTTGAGAAGAATCTAAACAAGTGATAGGTCAACATCCGTTACTTGGAGAACCCGTGAACTGTTTTCAGAAATCTTGAAGTTGAATAAGCAATAGAGCAGCATCCGTTGTTGGGAAGCATCCGTAAACTGTTTTCAAAAGTTACATCTGAACAAGTTGATAGATTAACATCCGTTGTTGGGAAGAATCCATAAACTGTTTTCAGAAGTCTTGAGAAGAAACTGAACAAGTGATAGGTCAACATCCGTTACTTGGAGAACCCGTGAACTGTTTTCAGAAATCTTGAAGTTGAATAAGCAATAGAGCAGCATCCGTTGTTGGGAAGCGTCCGTAAACTGTTTTCAAAAGGTTGCATCTGAATAAGTGATAGATTAACATCCGTTGTTGGGAAGAATCCATAAACTGTTTTCAGAAGTCTTGAGAAGAATCTGAACAAGCGATAGGTCAACATCCGTTACTTGGAGAACCCGTGAACTGTTTTCAGAAATCTTGAAGTTGAAGAGGAACCGGTGTAGGGTTTCCTGATGATGAGCTCGTGTAAAACTGCATCTGGATGAATCTGGAATAAGCATCAGAATATTGCCATGTCTGGGTCATATCTGAACTATTCCTGGAAAGAATCTCGGAAGATAATGATTTTTGTCTGTCGACTGATCTTACCTGCAAAGGCAAAGAGTTAGTTATATGCAATGTCATGATGCATGATACAATGTATGTTATATGATATGAATGTAAATGGATGCGCATGTAAGCTGGAGAGTTGTCTTGCAAAGGATAGATGAATCCGAGATGGCTGAAGATAAAAGCATCTTGACTGCTGCCGGGAAGAATAATTCCTGGTGGTTGCCGGAGAATAAGGAGCTTGGGTTGTATACCAATCTTCTGGGGAATACCAGACCTTCAAACGTCGAGGGGCCTCAGAACCACTTGTAGGGACTTGGAATTCCCTTGGTGACTTGCAGGGTAAGAGAATTTCTGATGATGTCTACTGGGGATTTTAGAACCTGGTAGACTTAAGCTGGGGAGATAAGACTGAGAATCTCTAGTCTAGTGAGAAGCATTTTCTGTGGGGAAAAGGTTCACTAGTCTGGCTCTGCTGGGGATTGATAGTTTGAAGTTTTAGCTCTTCTGGGGATACTGAAACTTAAACTCTGAGGGGAATTGAGTTCTGGAGGATTCTCTGGCTGGGGATAACAAAGATAAACTCCTCTGGGGATTGTATTGATAAGTTATGTTGGGGAACTCTGATGAACTCCGCTGGGGATAGGGAGAATTCTGCCGAGTGCGATTTTCCGTGGCAATTAGCTAAGGATATCCCAGTTATAAGCCCTTGTGAGGAATATCTTTGAATAAAGCTGGGGAGAGGCGTCCGTACTCTGCAGGGGATAAGCTTCCAGAATCTACTGGGGATAAGCTTCAAGACCTGCTGGGGATATGGATTCCAAATCTCCTGGGGGTTTCCTTTGAAAGGGTATCAAGATATCCAACTGCACCTTCAACCTATAAGTAATCCTCTTTCTTGATTCATAAGGAAATGATTATGTTTAAATGCATATGCCTATTTAACAAAACATTGGACGTTTCTCAAAATAAAACAATTAGTGCAAGAGAAAAAGAAAAAGGAAATGACACAAATTTCTGGGAAGAGTATTTGTATTAACTTTCTCTGAGTATATTTGTACAAAGGAGACAATCATCCTAGTAAGAGGATTTTGTCGTAAATATTGAAAGATTTATACAAAATAAAGATGGCTATGTGAAATAATTCCATGGGATTCCATTCCGCTATAGCCTTCACAACTCTGAATATCTGTCCATCCAATGCTTCGTTTGCCGATGACTGGATTGATCAGAGACCTGGAACTGGTTGATGAAGAGATTGTCTTTGAAGTGATCCGACGAGACATAGTCATACGCTTTAATTCCCTAACTTTTGCCTGAATCGCCCTTTCGGGTTTTCGATCCACCGGGAAACCCCTTTTTGCCCAAGCCGCCCTTTCGGGTTTTCAACTTGCCGGGTGTACAGATTTTTTTTGTTTTTATCCCTAATTTTTGCCTGAACCGCCCTTTCGGGTTTTCGGTTCACCGGGATGCCCATTTTTGCCCAAGCCGCCCTTTCGGGTTTTCGACTTGTCGGGTTATTTTATGTGTAGTATCTTTTGACTATGTCTGTGTTCGCAGGGTGCGGCAAATCGTCGCCGTCCATGGTGGTTAGAATCATCGCACCACCAGAAAATATGCTCCTGATCACAAATGGTCCTTCATATGTAGGAGTCCATTTGCCCCTGGGATCACTTTGCGGCAAGATAATCCGCTTGATTACGAGATCTCCGACTTGATACACCTGACGTCTGACTTTCTTATTGAAGGCCTTGATCATCCGTTTTTGATACGTCTGACCATGGCATATAGCAGCGAGTCGCTTCTCGTCGATCAAATTGAGTTGATCAAGTCGGGTCTGAATCCAATCATCTTCATTCAAACCTGTGTCCTTCATAATCCTTAGAGAAGGAATCTGAACTTCCATAGGCAGGACAGCTTCCATGCCATGTACCAACGAAAATGGGGTTGCCCCGGTTGAAGTACGTGCCGTCGTACGGTATCCATGTAGAGTAAACGGTAACATCTCATGCCAGTCTTTGTAAGTGACTGTCATTTTCTGAATGATCTTCTTAATGTTTTTGTTCGCAGCTTCAACATCACCGTTCATCTTCGGCCGATAGGGAGATGAATTGTGATGATAAATCTTGAACTGTTTGCACAATACGGTGATCATCGTGTTATTCAGATTTGTACGTTGTCCGTGATGATCCTGTCTGGAACACCATACCGGCATATGAGGTTTTGCTTGATGAAGCGGGCAACCACATTTTTAGTAACAGAGGCGAAGGAAGCTGCTTCGACCCATTTGGTGAAATAGTCAATGGCAACTAGGATGAAGCGATGTCCGTTGGAAGCCGTGGGCTTGATCTCTCCAATCATGTCAATGCCCCACATTGCAAATGGCCACGGAGCAGTCAGGACGTTGAGAGGAACCGGAGGGATATGAACTTTGTCAGCGTAGACCTGACATTTGTGGCAAGTACGGGAATGTTGATGGCAGTCAGCTTCCATGGTAGACCAGTAATAGCCTGCCCTTAGGATCTTCTTAGCCATTGTATGCCCGCTCAAGTGAGTGCCAAATGTGCCGTTGTGTATCTCAGTCATGATCAACTCTGCTTCAGCTTTGTCTATGCATTGGAGTAATACACAATCATGGCTTCGTTTGTAAAGGATTTCGTTGCTCAGGAAGAACTTAGCAGCGAATTTCCTTAAGAACTTCTTGTCATTTACGGAAGCTCCTTCGGGATAATCTCTAGTCTCGAGATACCTTTTGATTTCATGGAACCAGGGTTGTTCCACTACTTCTTTGGTATTAATCTCGTGACAATGTGCAGGTTCATCCATTCGCTCGATGGTGATTTGGGGAGCCTCGTTATCCCAGTTGAGTTTAAACATGGAAGACATTGTAGCTAGAGCATCTGCTAGCTGATTCTCTTCTCGCGGGAAATGCTCGAAGGTAATTTGCTCGAAATGAGGCAACAATGTCAAGACATGTTCTTTGTATGGGATAAGATTAGGGTGCTTGGTATCCCACTCTCCTTTGATTTGACTGATAACCAAAGCCGAGTCCCCAAATACGATCAAAGATTTGATCCCCAAGTCTATAGCAGCCTTGAGACCAAAGATGCAAGCTTCATATTCAGCCATGTTGTTTGTGCAGCTGAAGCAAAGTCGGGCCGTGAAAGGTGTGTGACAACCTTCCGGGGAAATGAGTACCGCACCGATACCGTTTCCAAGTGCGTTTGAAGCACCATCAAAGTACAGGGTCCATCGGGATCCTTTTTCGGGTCCGTCATACGGTCCGTTACTTTCAATGTTGTCCAAGTTCATGATGTCCTCGTCTGGGAAGTCAAATATCATGGGTTGATAATCTTCGATAGCTTGATGAGCCAGATGGTCAGCTAGTACACTCCCTTTTATAGCTTTTTGGGTGGTGTACTGGATGTCATACTCAGTTAGGATCATCTGCCATCTGGCTATTCTTCCAGATAAAGCGGGCTTTTCGAAGATATACTTGATAGGATCCATTTTGGAAATCAACAAGGTAGTATGAGTCAACATATATTGTCTTAGTCGGCGAGCAGCCCATACCAAAGCGCAGCAATTTTTCTCGAGCAGTGAGTAGCGAGTCTCACAGTCGGTAAACTTTTTGCTAAGGTAATAAATAGCATGCTCTTTTCGACCAGACTCGTCATGCTGGCCCAAAACACACCCCATTGAGTTATCCAAGACGGTTAGATACATGATCAATGGTCTTCCTTCGACGGGTGGCATCAGAATAGGAGGTTCTAGCAAATACTCTTTGATTTTATCAAAAGCAGCTTGGCAATTGTCGTTCCATTCGACTACCTGATCTTTCTTCAAGAGTTTGAAAATTGGCTCACAGGTAGAAGTCAGATGAGAGATGAATCTGGCAATATAGTTCAAGCGCCCCAAGAACCCTCTAACCTCCTTTTCAGTACGGGGAGCAGGCATATCTTGTATTGCTTTCACTTTTGCTGGATCGACTTCAATGCCTTTGTTGCTTACAATGAATCCTAGAAGTTTACCAGACCTAACTCCAAAAGTGCACTTACTTGGATTCAGCCTGAGTTTGTATTCTTTCAACCTGGCAAACAGCTTTTCTAGATGTTCAAGGTGCTCCTCCTCTGTTTGCGACCGAGCTATCATATCGTCTACGTAAACTTCAATCTCATGATGTATCATATCATGAAACAAATCTACCATGGCGCGTTGATAAGTTGCCCCAGCGTTCTTCAGTCCGAACGGCATCACCTTGTAACAGAAAGTGCCCCATTGTGTGACAAAAGTTGTTTTCTCCATATCCTCGGGGGCCATTTTGATTTGATTGTAGCCCGAGAATCCATCCATGAAGGAAAACACTTTGTGCTGAGCTGTATTGTCGATCAAAATGTCAATGTGTGGAAGTGGAAAATCATCTTTGGGGCTGGCTCTATTCAAATCCCGGTAGTCCACACACATCCTGACTTTGCCATCTTTCTTAGGTACTGGCACGATGTTAGCGACCCATTGAGGATAGGACGTAACAGCCAGAAAGCCAGCGTCGAATTGCTTCATCACTTCTGCTTTGATCTTTTCAGATATGTCAGGCCTTATTCGGCGGACTTTTTGCTTGATCGGTGGACAATCCTCTCTTGTGGGGAGACGGTGAACCACGATGTCTGTGTCTAAACCCGACATGTCTTCATAAGACCAAGCGAAGATTTCAACATACTCATTCAACAACTGTATCAGGCGTTCCTTGACACTTGGTTCCAGATTGGCACCCACTTGCACCTCCTTCCGGTCTTCCTCGGTCCCTAAGTTGACAGTTTCCAATGAATCTTTGTGCGGTAAGATGGCCCTTTCCTCTTTCTGTAGAAGTCTGGCTAGTTCCCCTGGTACTTCACAACCTTCGTCATCTTCATACTCGGCTTGATTGACCAGATCTTCAGAGTTATTGAAGGATATAGCAGAATAGTCACCCATGGAATCCGGAGTGGATGGGTACCTTCATTTGTGAGTGTGGGTGTGTGTAAGGGATAGCCATCCTTAAACAAAAAATGCAAAAGGAAATAAAATGAACACAGCAGTTTATCAAATGAAAAACGTCCAATGAATCATTAAACATGGCATATGGATATGAAAATAATCAAAACCCTTACAAATGGACCTACATGCCCCTGGCAAGGCATGAGGTGAAAAGGTAGTGTACGGATTGTTCGAAAATAAATATTACAGACCAATAGGAAATGTTTGACAGATAAATTACTGATGAATAAAAGTGATGGGGACAAAGTCTTTTGCCTCCCAGTTGCACAATCCTTCTTTGACAGTCGGGTAAATCCACTCTTCGATGCTGCTCTCTTTGTCTTCGTCCTCCAAAGCGTTGATTCCGTAGGGAGAAATTTTGATTGGGGCTCTTTCAATCTTCAAAGGGCGCATAGCTTTCTGGCCCGCGGTAGTGAACCCTAATCCAAATTTGTCTGTTTTATATGGAATATCAGGCAACTGCACCCATGCTGAATTCTTCCCCTCCTTTATTGCGGCCTTTGCGTCCCCCAGAGATGCCATCCTGGCCATCTGCCTCGGTACTTCAGCTGCCAACTTTGCTACTGTTATTTCAGGAAGGACTTCTTCGAAATGCTGGAAAGGCGTCTCAATGAACTCCCCCTCTACCTCCACATACCGGAAGGAGTTCAAGTGGCTGATCATGTACTCCTCTTCGCCATGGACGGTTATAATCTTTCCCTTGACAGGATACTTCAACATCTGATGTAAGGAGGAGGTGACTGCCCCAGCATGGTGTATCCAAGGCCTACCCAACAAGCAAGAGTATGACGGACGGATGTCCATCACATAGAAAGTAGATTTAAACACCTCAGTGCCTATCTTGATGGGAATTTCAACCTCCCCATGGACCATCCTCTTCGAACCATCGAAAGCTCTGACAACAATATCACTCGGCTTCAACTCTAACCCTTCACAATCTAGTCGGTCCAAAGCTTTCTTAGGCAGTACATTCAGCGACGAACCAGTGTCGACCAAGACATGTGCGAGAGTAGTTCCTCGGCACTCGACTGAAATGTGTAAAGCATCATTGTGGTTTCTACCTTTAGGAGTTAGGTCGGCATCAGAGAAACCTAATCCATTGTCCGCAGTAAGGCTAGCCACGCAATTTTGGAATTGATCTGCAGAGGTTTCCTGGGGCACATGGGCTGCCTTTAGGAATTTTATCAGAGCCTTAGCGTGCGCTTCCGAGCAAAGTAGTAGTGCCAGCATGGAGATCTTTGAGGGGGTTTGCCCCAGTTGTTCTACCACATCGTAATCACTCCTTTTGATTATCTTCAAGATCTCATCCATTTCTTTCTTGGAGGTTTCCGGGATGACCAAGGGTTGAGCCCTCGTCCTGACGAGCTCATCTTGGATTCCCTTACCTTTATCAGCAGCGATAGGAGGGACAATACTAGGAACAACAACATCTTCAATCAATGGGGTTCTAGCGGAGAGTTTTATTGGTGCAGGGATAACCTTGTCAGTAGATGAGGGTCCAAAGATTGCTCTTGGAGGGGCAATCTCTGGAGAAAATATTCTCCCGCTCCGGGTGATTTTGCTCGTGCCTGCAATGTTTCCAATGCTGGCTTCTTCATCATCCGAACTTTCTTCAGTTATTTCGATTTGTTTAATACCATGGTAGTAGACGTCACCACCATAGTTCCATGGTATTGACTTCTCAGAAACATAGGGGACAGGCCCTGGCATTGTTATCTTTAAAGAAACAGACTTCGTAGCTGGTGTAATCTTAACAGGCTTTCTGACGGCCTTGGAAAGATTGGCGTGAATGTTTATAATTGAGACATCTTCAGTATGGGTTGGAGTAGCAGAAACTTTTTCAAACAAAATTTGTCGATTGTCCATTAGGCCTTGGATGCCTTTCTTCAGTAACGGACAATCAAACGGCAGAGAGTAACAACAATAGCAGTCTTCTTTACATCCCGGGAAGATCCCGGCTCTTAACAGATTCAACTTGATGGTTAGCAATGGAGTTATCAGATCATTGACATCAGCAACATACAAATCTTCTTCAATGGCATTGACATTTCGGCCGTGCTTCAGCATGGGAGCAGATATCACATTAGGCTTCTCCGGAGCGTCAAAGTCCACCTCCTTCGCCTCTATTAGGTCTTGGATTTTATGCTTGAGTGCCCAACAATCATTGGTGTCGTGCCCGACACTGTCAGAATGGTAGGCGCACTTAGCATTAGGATGATAATGCGGAGAGGACGTATTCACATTTTTTGGTGCCTCTTTGATAGTGGCGAGATTCAACTTTAACAGATGGGGAAGCACTTGTGCTGGAGTCATATTAATACGGGTGAACTGCCGTTGTGGCCGTTCCACTCGTTGTTGATTTGGTCTGGACTGGTTATAGCGAGGCTGCTCACTTGAAGGGTTTTGAATCATTACGGCCCCCACGGTCGGCCGGCGCTTAGTCTTCCCTGCTCTTCTTTGGGAGTATACAACAGTCGTTTCCTTCTTGAAAGGTTTCTTCTCAACACTTGCAGCGACACCCTTCTGAATCTTTCCTGACTTGATGCCAGCTTCTATTCTTTCGCCTGTTAAGATCAAATCGGTAAACCCCGCGGAAGAGTTACCAATCAGATGATTGAAAAATGGCCCAGACAGGGTCCCTAGAAACATATCAACAAGTTCGCGGTCGGTTAAAGGAGGCTGCACCCTGCCAGCCAAATCCCTCCATTTTTGTGCATATTCTTTGAATCCTTCGCCTGTTCCCAGTGACATACCCTGAAGTTGGGTACGTGTGGGAGCAAGGTCCGAATTATACTGATATTGTTTGTAGAAGGCGGTGGCCAAGTCTTCCCAGTTTCGGACGCTGGTTCCCTCTAGCTGATAAAACCACTCCAGTTGAACCCCAGAAAGGCTGTCTTGAAAGAAATGGATCCAAAGGTTCTTATCTGCCGTATAAGGTTGGATCTTTCTTACGTAGGACCTGAGATGCATTTTTGGACAGGACAGCCCATCATACCTCACAAAAACTGGCACTTTGAACTTTGGGGGAATCACAATCCCGGCAACTAAACCCAAGTCTTCAAAATCCAAACCCGGTACTCTCTGTAGCTCCATGGCGGCCAACCTGTCTTCTAAACCTTTGTATTTATCATCAGCTGGAGGGTATTGTTGATCAGAGTAGTCTTCATCCTCTTCGACCTCCTCTTCTTCCACATCGGACTCGGAAGGTATCGCAGCCCCACCTCCTTTACTGGTTCCTTCATCATAAGTAGGAGGAAATTCAAGCACTCTCCTGGCCTCTCCGTCAAATCTTCTCCCTAAAGTAGCCACCCCGAGTCTCTTTTTCTTCTTTTTCACTGGGTCTTTATTCCCCAGTAAGGTCTTTAGATCCTCCTGACCCTTAGCCAAGGTCATCAGGAGTTGCTGGAACTGTGCATTTTGAGCTTGCAGGTCTTTGACTGTTTGCTCGAGATCCATCCTACTGAAATAAACAGCAGACAGATAAGGAAACCTGGCGTGAGACCTGCTTATGCACATGATGAATGATATGCTTATGTATGCAATGTATTCAAGGATTTAGAACATTCAATATTGTTGCAAACAAAGAAGAACGCACGTCATATTAATAAGAAGAAATTTGTTAGTACATAAATGCCCCATGGGCCAAATATTACAAAAACAACTTCTCAAGGTAAGAAGACATTGCGCATCCTCTTTGGTGCGATGTAGGTGTTGAGGGCCTCTTGCTTATAGAGTCGGCGGGTAAGCTCTAGAACCTTCTTCTCGCTAGCGTAGAAGCTGGCTTCAAAAGTGTTATGTTCCTCCTTGAGCTGAATCCAACTCTTCTACATTTCCTCCCACGATGTAGGCATGTCAGGATATAGGATGGTGTAGGGAACCTCTCCTTCCTTAACAGGCTCTTTAATCACAGGGAGAACATGAGGATAAGGCATCATTAGACTCTGGGCTCGGGCTCGTACCCACTTGAGATAAGGCTCAAGAGGGATGGAGTTCTTGTGTCCCAGAGTCTTGCTATCAACCTTGTTGGGCATCCTCCAAGCTCTGATGAATCTTTGGCGAAGTCCTTGCGCATCGTTGTCGAAGTCAAAAACTAGGTCAGGAATCAACATGACGTGAGGGCCATCCCTCCGTGCATATCCAAATTGCCTCAAAGCTAGGCAAGGGTTGTAGGTAATGCCCCCTCTAATGCCAAGTAATGGGACATTAGGGAACTCTCCACAATGATCGATGATGATGACATTTTCTCTGGACCGAGAACACCAATGTACATCAGAGTGAGTAAGAGTCATCAACCGTTGGGACCACCTTGAGCCTTGGTCATTCTTCAAGACAGATTGTGGAAGGTGCGAAATAAACCACCTTGCAAGGAGAGGAGTACAACACATGAGAACACCCCTCTTTCTCATTGTTCGTGTGTAAAATGAGTGAAGGATGTCCCCAAGAAATGTTGGTATTGGATTTCTGGACAAGAAGATTTTGACGGCGTTGATATCTACCAATTGGTCAGAATTTGGGAACAAGACCAACCCATAGATAAGGAGTGCCACAATCTCTTCAAAGGCTTGTAGGTCCAATGAATTCCAACATTCTTGTGCCTTCTCAAACAAGAATTTAGCTAAGAATCCTTTGACGCCGCTTCTGGTTTCCCAATGCCCCTTGATGTCAGATGGTTGTAGATGTAATGCTCGAGCAACATCTTCCGGCTTTGGTTCCTTTTCCGTACCGTTGAAGGGTAGTTGATTAAGGATAGGAATTCTCAGGAGTTGAGAAAACTCCTCCAAAGTGGGCACCAATTGGTAATCGGGGAAAGTGAAACAGTGGTGAAGAGGGTCAAAGAACTGGAATAGCACTTTCATCATGTCTTCTTCAATGTTGGTGTTGACTAAGCTGAGCAGTCTACCATGTCTTTCACTGAAGGATGAGCTTTCCGAAATTCTTGAGGTGAGCTCCTTGAGTTGAGGAGAGATTCTCACAAGGTTGACTTGGATGGTTTTTCTGCGAGGAATTTCCATGACCTACAAAATAAGAACAAAGATGAAGATCTAAACCCTTGAAGTGGTTAGTGAATGCATATGATGCTTTATGATGTTTATGATGTATGCACAAACATATGTACAAGCAAATCACACCAAACCCTAGTTTCAGGCTTGCATGGGGTTTCATAGGTAAGTACCCTCTTGAGTGTAGTTGGCTTAAAAAAACATGTCCTATAAATAGTAACCGGGTTCTAAGGAGCTCAATATCATTGGATTGTTTTCATTGTTCATTGTTGTGGTTTAGCCACTTAACTAGCGACCAAAATATTCCAAGAAAACAACCCTCAATGAGTGTAGTATCGAGTATCTACCAACTTCGGACTGCACCAAAGCCGGTCATCTCACTACCCCTAATGTAAGGCCAAGATGGTCAAGTAAGGTTCTAGGTCATTAGTGCTTAGTGACATCACTCAGCGGCCCCGTACTCTCCTTGATTGAACTCAAGGGTTACCGATACTCACAAATATGTCGCACTAATATAGCTATTGCTTCGACCGTGTCGGTATACCCCGCACAGTTTCCACAACGTATTGCTATCTATGAAATGTTTCCCAAAATCCGGGTGGAGGATTACAAACCCAAACAAGAGAGCCAAGATATAAAGCAATCAATTCAAACAATTAGTCATGCAAGAGGGTGATCTAAGCCCTAAGGTTACTCCACTTTTAAATTTGTCCCCAGCAGAGTCGCCAGTTCAGTGATACGGTGGGAGAACTGACTAGGGTTTTGCGTTTGTTTTCCCAAATGTTTCGGTTGAGCAAGAGTCGCCACCGGCTTTTTATTTTATCCTAAAGGAAAGGTTAAAAAAGCACAGCAAAAACCTTTTGAGATATTTTCTTGGGTTCGGGGAGTAGATTATAGAAAGGGAAGGTATTAGCACCCTTTCTATCCATGGTTATCCATGGGCTCTTAGGTACTTGCTTAGATCAACTTGTCTTGGTTTTCAATTGTTTGAAATGGTGCTTTGTGTGTGGTTTTGAAAATGTTTTGAAAAAGATGCCTTGTCTAGGCTACCCTTGTAACAATTCTTTACTCGAATGTTTTACAAAAGGTGTTTGTCTTTTTGAAAAGATGTTTCAAGTTTTTTTTTAAAGTTTGTTTTGAAAGTGTGGTTTGAAAAATAGGCAAGTGTTTTTGTTTTGCAAGTTGACAAGTACTTAAGAGCTATCTACCCTAAAGTTCTCAAAGATTTTTGCTATGTTTTAACCCTTTTAACAATTTTGTTCCACCATTGCATTTGGTGGACAATCTTGTGTTAGGATGTGAAAGGGACGGGCGCGGGTCATCGTTTAGACCATAATTGCAATGGTGCCAAGTATCTTTGGGCAATTTTCCTTTAAGGGACTTGATCATTTTTAGGCAACTTTTCGAAAGCGTCATCAAGGGACTATGATCATTTGAATTGTTTGTTTTGCCCAAAGAGACCTAACATGCAATATGGCCCATTATTGAAGGCAACAAGTGGAATACCCTAGGGGTGCAAGTGTGATTAGTGTTGTCCATTTTCATGCTTGATTATCTTGAAATTAGGTCAAACTATTTTTGTTGTTTTTATTTGCATACAAACCCTAATTCTAACATGGTATATTTAGAAAGCAATAAAGTGCGAAATTTAAAGTTCCTAAGCTATTACAACACAATATGGGAAGGGGGGTACAAATGTTCAAATGGGGGTATTTGACAAGGAATTTAAACCTAGCTATTACATCAATTTGGAATTATTTACAAGATAATCAATTGCACAAATTAAATAGAAGATAAATATGCAAGATGCAAAAAGGCTTTTTATGTGTATGAAAAAAAGTATTTTTTTATGTCAAATAAACAAAATAAAAAGTATTATTTTTTTGGAGCTTTTTTATGTTTGGGGCAAAACCCTAATTTTATTAAGTAAATTGTATTAATTATTCAATATATATAATATTTAATAATTATGTACAAAAATAAAATAAAAATGAAGTATATTTATAAAAAGGTATTTTTAATGTTAAATATTAATAAAAAATAAAAGTGTGTATATTTTGTATTTTAACCTAAATATATTAATATATATATATTTAAACATGTATAAAAAATATAATATTTAATATTTACAAAAAAAAAAGTATTTTTGATATAAAATGTTTTCAAAAGAGAAATAAAATAAAAATCAGAAATAAAATAAGTTTGCATTATTTTTGGTATTTTTAAATAAAAGTGTCTATTTATTTATTTATGTACAAAAAACTATTCTAAACAAATAAATGCCTAATAAATTCAAAAATGGTGTGAAAAATATTTTTCATATTTTTAATATTATTAGCAAAAATAAATAAGTCAGAATAAAAAAAAGAAAAGTCAAAAAATCATGAAAACAAACACAATGGGCCATAGAGGTGTAAAAGCAAAAATGGGGTGCAAATAAGAAAAGATAGAACAGGCCCAGCCCAAAGGACCTTCTTCAACCTTTGGCCAGAAACTTTGTCAAAAACGCGCGCTTTGCACAATGATTCAAACACCTGGATTCTTGGACTTTTAGCACAAACTTACAACATAAGAAATGTTAATCATCAAGCCACGATTCTGGACATGTAAAAAACTCATCCTAACTCTCAGAAATGAGAGAGAATTTCATCATTCCCAAATCTTAACCTAACTTTTTACCAATGTTCAGACCTTAAATTCTCACAACATATGCAAAATAAATTGAAAGTAAAGGTATGTACAGTTTCAGGGGCATGAGTAGAACACTTCTTATTCACAAACTTAGAGCTAATGATGTCTACATTGAGAGATAGAAGTTCAAGAATATACCTGTTCAGTTGGAATCGTGTCTGGCAATGGAGGAGCTTTCAGGGCAAGATGATGATTTGTACAGCTTCCTTGAAGTGTGAGGATGCTATTCCAATACTTGGTATGCTTTGAAACCTTCTATACCAAGCTGCAGAAGTCAACCTGCAAGAGGAAGAAATGAAAATGGCCAAACTGATTAGAGGAGTTACAGTCCACTTCTAATGCTTTGGGTAGTTTGGATTGATGGTAAGGAAAGTGTTTGAACTGGTTTTGGCCAAGATGCACGATGGAAATGAATTGTGGGATTCAAGTTGCAGAATGTGCCCTGTTTGGACAGTTTGAGAGGGATTCTGTGTTTGAGAGGGCAATGGAGGTGGATAGCTCGTGTTTCAGCTTGGGTTTGATGATTAGAAAGTGTTTGACAAGTTTGCTTAAGCTTGGTTTACAGGAAATGAGAGTTGTCATGTGTTATGGCAAGTTTCTTACACTTTAAGCAACAAAAGGCCACTTGGTGTTTCTAGCCTGTACAAGCCCCCATTCTATGCTGAACCACTTAGTATTGATCAGTGTAATTAGCCCATAAACTTGTGCCAAAGAGATCTTAACTGTACTTGCTTGGATTTGCATTTTGACATAAAGTTCACTTTTGCAAAAATGGTTAAAATGCTTTATCTATTTTGGTATTAAACCATTATGCAATGCTTGAACACATAGAATATGGTCTTGGCACAATGAGTTTGCATTAAATTTATGAGTGTAAAAAGGATTTAGGGCCTGTAATCAAGAAATGCATGCTGATTTGAAAATTGCCTAAGTGTATGAACATGTAACTTGGCCAAATCAAAAGTGAGTTTTTCCCATATTTCAAAATTTGATTCTCTCTAACCATGAGGTTGTTTGATGAGTTCTTGGACATTTTGGAAAGCTTGGAATGTGTACTACAATCCATCTTTGAAATGCAAATTTAAATTCCAAGTGGAAGTATATGAAAAATGGTCTTGAAGTTAGGTAAAAATCTTGCCTAAAATAGGTCAAATTTTCTCTAAGGTAAGAATGGTTTGGTACCCTTGTTCCAAAAATTGTAGCTTGAGATACAAGCTTCTTTTGGGAAAACTTTGTGAATCAAAGTTGTAGATTTTGCAATAGGCTACAACTTTCATGTTTCGACTTTTGCTTGAATCCAAATGAATCTTGGTGAGAAAGTGGGGCAAAGTTAGGAAAAAATTAGGGTTTTTCATAACTTAGAAAAATTCTAAGTTATGAAAAATCTTCATTTCAAACCCTAATTTGCAATTCTTGATTTCTTGATGAACAAGTTTCATGATTTGGCATGTTTTGATGAAAAATGAATCTTGACACTTGATTTTGACCAAAAAGTCAAAGTTTGACTTTTCAGTATACAGTCAAAATTGATCAATTGACTGGGAAATTCAACTGTCAATCTTGTGCATTTGGGATCTTTTGAACTTGTTGAGTATGTCAAGACAATTCCATGGGGTCCTTGAGTCCATATGTGAGCTTGGTTTGCCATTGGCTAGGTCAAACAGTCAAAAATTGCCTTTGTGTAGTCAAAACCCTAAAAATGACCATTTTGCCCTTTTGGTGATCTGATCAAATTTCTTGTGGAATTGTGATCCAAACTTGATCAAATGGTCCATGTGAGTTCATAATGTTGATGTGGGTCAATTTTCATAAGATTTGACTGTCAATTGGCCACAGTTGACTTTTTCCCCAATACAGCTGATTTTTAGGTCAACTGTCCAATTGACTGGGCAAAGTTTGGAATCAAGGCTTGAAACTTGATGTGGATAAACTTGGGAGTCCAAAATGAAGCATGAAATTCATCTTAGGCATTTTAGGTCAAAATATCTTTGTGCAAACACAAACCCTAATCTGGGTCAACAGTGCAAGGAGAAGTCTTGAGCAGATGAAACCCTAGCTGGATCTTGAGTTCCAAGGGCTTTGTGATGAGAAATGTTGAGAAAATGGGAGGGCAAATTTTGGGGTACAACAGGCATCTCAAGCAATACAAGAAGAAAGAGGGTGCCCGTGAAGAGGCTCCAGAAGCTAAAAGCATTGAAGAGGGGAAGTAGTCCCCTGACATCAGAACTATACCGGTCTCCACGAGCATCTCGCGACCAGAAGATTTTTACTTCCCAGACATGGGTAACGTTCCATTGTACTTCTCCTCTCACAGCCCTTGGGATTCATTCCCTACTGCTATGGTCATCTCTGGCAGGGGATTCAACATGTATACAGTGGGATCCCTGAAAATAAGATTCGAGCAACTCATTGAATCCAACTCTAACATGGACGCCACGTTGGACAAGTTCCGAGGAGGCTCTCATCCCATTGCTTTCTACTGGGAGGAACTATCGGATAGAGCCCCAAACTCGACTATCCCATTGCTCTTAAGGGCTTGCATGGCAAACTTCAATGTCGATGCATCCTGGTTGATCAGGGTAGCTTGGTAGACATCATGTACACCCCGTTGTTTGCTACCCTACAACTGAATGAAAGCCATCTGACCCCATATGTTGGATCAGATCTTCAGGGCTTCAACAGGGTCGGTACCAAATGTTGGGGATATGTCGAGTTGATCGTCACCTTTGAAAGAGAAGTGACAGCCAGAGCCATCAATATCCAATTTCTAGTAGTGGATTTCCCGTCTCTCTACCAATGCATCTTCGAGAGGCCCACTCTTGCCGAAGTGATAGTGGTGCCCTCCACTGTGCACCTCAAGATGAAGTACTACACTGTAGAGGGTTTGTTCGCCACCTTCCACAGGGACATCCAGGCGGAAAGAAGATGTTTTGAAGCCTCGGCTAGATGCCTGAGTTCCATAAATGTTCAACCTTGAACGACCACTGGGGTCGCATTACCCTCCAGCTCCGAGGAAGCCAAGCCACTGTCGAGGGTCGACGCCATCGATCTCGACAGTCGCTTCTCCAAAGAAGATCGTGCAAAACTGAGAAAGAAGAGGAAAGAGCCCATGGTCGAAGTCGAAGGTTCAAACCCATCTACAAGTAGCGAGGAACTCTCAAATCCCTCGCGACCCATCCTGGACAAAGACTTTGAACTCGTCCCCCTCGGGAATGATCCCACCAGAGGAGTGAAGATCAGAGCTGATCTCCCCGACTTAGCGAAGAGGTAACTTAAAGCTTGCCTAAGAGAGAATGCTGATCTATTCGTCTGTAGCGCGACCGAGATGCCCGGATTAGATCCATAAATTGCATGTTATCACCTGACCATAGATCTTTCCCTCAAGGGGGTCGCCAAGCGTAGGAGAAAACATACCCTCGAAAAAATGGAGGTTGTCGAGCTAGCTGTAAAAGAACTTCTAGAGGCACATTTTATTTTTGAAGCCCAGTACACAACCTGGCTCTCAAATGTAGTTCTTGCGAAAAAATATGATGGAAATGGAGCATGTGCATTGATTATACCGATCTCAATCGGGCTTGCCTGAAAGATTCTTATCCCCTCCCCAATATTGACAAATTGGTAGACAATTCAGTCAGTTTTAAACTGTTATCTTTTATGGACGCATATTCTGGTTACAAAAAGATTCCAATGGCGAAAGCGGAAAAAATATACCGCTTTCATGACCGATTCGGGCAACTATTACTACAATGTAATGCCCTTCAACCTAAAAAACACGGGCGTTACATATCATCACATGATAAACAAAGTCTTCTGCAACGAGATAGGAGACATGCTCGAAGTCTACATGGAGGACATGATCATCAAATCCACAGAAGAGGTCGACCATGCCCTTCATTTGAAGAAAGTCTTCGAGTAGGCCAGAAAGTGCCAGATGCGATTTAACCCAGAAAATTGTACCTTTGGCGTGCGCGCGGGAAAATTCCTCGGATTTTATCTAACAAAACGAGGAATTGAGGCAAACTCCGACAAATGTTAAGCATTTTCTGAGTTTCCAATGCCTACTTCAAAAAATTCCATTCAAATCTTAAACGGCATGCTCACTTCCCTTTCTCGATTCATGGGGAAATCCGCCCAACACACACTACCCCTCTTCAAGCTCCTCCGCAAAGAAGCTGCCTTCGAATGGATGCTTGAATGCGAACAAGTTCTCACCCACTTGAAGCAGGTGCTATCACAACCGTCCGTCTTCTCTCGACCAGAGAAAGATGAAATCCTCTATCTTTATTTGGATGTCGCCTCCAAGGCAATAAGCGTAATGTTAATCAGAGAAACCCCAAAAGGACAAAGACCAGTCTACTTTACGAGCAAGGCCTGAAAATGAGATATCACCAAATTGTAAAGGTGGACCTAGCCCTCGTTAACACGATGAGGAGACTCAAGCATTGTTTCATGGCGTATACCATAGTCGTTCGAACGGATCAACCAATAAAGCAACTGCTCGGAAGACCTGACATGGAGGGAAAAATGTTAAAATGGTCCTTGGAACTCAACGAGTTCAATATCCAATATGAAGGCAGGAAATGCCTCAAAGCTCAAGCACTGGACAACTTTGTGGCTGAAATGACTACGCCTGCACCCTTGGACGGAGCACGTCGGTGGACAATCTTCGTCGACGGCGCCTCCAGTTTAACATGAAGTGATGCGGGAATTATATTGGAAAACGAGGAAGGAACCTCAATAGAGGTCTCTCTCGCGTTATCCTTCCTGACCTTGAACAACCAGGCCGAATACGAGGCATTCCTGACAGACTTTTGTCTAGCCGAAGACCTAGGAGTCGAGGAAGTGGAAATCTTCACTGACTCTCAGCTGGTCGCGTCTCAAGTCCGAGGGAATATCAGGTGAAAAACGACCACCGCACTGAATATTGGGCTCTTGTCCAGGAGAGGAAAATGAAATTCAAATCCGTAGATGTGTAGCATGTTCCTCGCGAACATAACGCCCATGCAGACATCTTATCTAAGCTGGAAAGCACAAAAAGGAAATGGAGAAATAAGTGGGTGATACAGGAAATCCTTCCTCGACCAAGCACCCAGAAACTCCCCTCAACTTTGGAAGTATTCGCCATAGGGGACAGCGACTGCTGCATGACCCCCGTACACGACTACCTCACAAAAGGAAAGTTATACGCCGACTCGAAAGAAGTAGCTGTTGTCATACAAAGAACTTGCTCATATATCTTGGTCGAGGGAAAACTATACAGGAGAGGGGTTTCCATTCCCTCCTCAAATGTGTCGACCAAAACGGGGAAAATCGTATCCTAATCGAAATCCACGAGGGGATAAGGTACCAACATCTGGGCGGAAGATCCCTTGCCAGGAAAGCCCTACGAGCAGGATATTACTGGCCCACCATGCAGCATGACGCAAAAGCATACGTGAAAAATGCGATAAATGCAAACGACATGAGGACATGCATTTAGCTCCCCCAAACGAGCTCAAGCCCCTCTCTTCTCCCTGGCCTTTCGCCTGGTAGGGATTGGACCTCCTCGGTCCATTCTTGGTGGGGACCAATAAAAATAAATATCTAATAGTAGCTTTCTACTAATTCACAAAATAGATATAAGCCGAAGCATTGGCCAAAATTAACGCCCAAAACGTCCTTCACTTCTACAAAAGAAACATCCTTGCTCGATTCAGTATCCCACAAGAAATAGTCACTGACAAGGGGACCCAATTCATATATCACACCTTTCAGAAATTCGTCGCCAAGTTGGGCACCACCTAACACTTCACATCCGTCGAACATCCCCAAACAAACGGCCAAGCCAAATCCGTAAATAGGGTGATACTCAGAGGCTTCAGACGAAAATTAGACGAGACCAAGAAAAGATGGGTCAAGGATTTACACAGTGTACTCTAGGGATACCGAACAACAATGCACTCATCAATCAAGGAGACCCCTTTCCGACTATCTTACAGAACAGAAGTCATCATTCCCATAGAGATCAAAGAACCCTCCAGGCAAAACAAAGCTCCCCTGGACGAGGAGATGAACAAAGTCTCCCTTCGAGAGGAATTAGATCTGGTCGAGGGAATCAGAACTAGAGCGACCCTATGAGAGGCCTTTCTCAAGTAAAAAATAGCAATGCACTACAACGAGAGTTCGAGGTCGGTATTATTGTCATAAAGAGAAATGGAAAAGAATCTCGTGATGGCAAGATCGCAGCAAACTGGGAAGACCCTTATCGCATCTATGAAAAAATAGGGACTGAGGCGTATTACTTAGAAAATATACAAGGGGAACAACTCGCTTAATCATGGAATACTGAAAAGCTAAAACAATATTACAATTAAAACACTGAGCAGTCGGCGAGTCTCGTTGACAAGACAAACTCATCCAGGCCCGACCACGCGTGCATGCCTAGGTACAAGCATAACACCTAAATTATATTGAAGGGGCGAGAATCCTCTCCTTAAACGAGTGTGTCCTTAGTCTGACATGGATAACTCGATCAAGCTCCATCGTCCCTGTACCACGATAGAAGAACACCTGGCTCGTGACAGGGAGTTCACGCCTCCGAGCTCAGGTCCTCGAAACAAAACCTAAGTTCTGGCCCATGCCCGACATTCGCCCTGGCCGTTTATCCAGTTTCCTAACACCGGAGAACACACAAATTAAACGAGAAAGTCCCTATTACAAAATCCTAGCAAAACAGAATATGTCTCGAGTAGACAAGCATAACAACGAACATGCAAACACGGATATTTGAATTTAAAACAAATGATTGTTAAGACCTCCATTGTACAGATTTTTACAAAAAAGATGCTCGTGGCCCCCTATCCAAAGAAAAATAATGGTTTCAAGAACCACATATGTTCGAAAATTACATAAACGGGCACATGCCCAGAAACAAGATTACAAAATAACAACATGCAAGCCGAAGCATACTAAGAAAATTATCAAAACATCATTCTTTTGTTCTTTCCTCAGCAACATGCAATAGCTGAGAAGGTTCCCCCGCAGGATGGGCAGTAAGCTCTTCAAGGTAGTTTGGGACCAAGTTCTTATCAGCATCCACATAATAATTAACCCCCATGTCGGAGTTGTTGAGCTTGACCCAAGGATTCAGTACGAGTAGCTGCTTCATTGTGTTCTCGAAACTCCCATCGGAGGCGGTCTAGGAATCATCCATCTCCAGTTGAAAATGAGCGAACAGCTTGGCCTGGGTCTTCAAATCCTTTTGTATTCTCCGGTTCGTCTTCAGCGGGCGCAACCTCGGTAGTCATGATCGCTAGCTTTTGCTCCAAAGCCTTCTTTTCGAGAAACCAAGCTTTGTGCTCCTCGGAAAGCTTCCCCAGGTCCTCTTCATCCACCTTCCGAAGAACTCACCTCGGTGTAAGCGACCTTCATCTCTAATATCCTCATTAGGTCACCGGCGTCCTATGCCAACACTACCCTCTTTTTCAGGCGATCTAAACCCTTGAGGTGAAGAGACTCGGCCGAAGGAAGTTAAAGAGAAGCACCCTCGAAGAAAGCCCTTTCCAGCCAGTAGGAGCAGGTCATACTTCCCTTTCCCATTTTCCCCGGTTAGATCAACACTTCCCTCGACATGCAGCCTCTTCATCTTTGAGTACACTTAAGCGGCAGTGAGAGCAACGGTAGCTTGGCCCGAAGACAAATTACCCGATCTTGGCATGGGAGTGGTCCCTGAACCAGTTTGAGCATCCTTCAAAGCTTTCTTCACTTTAGCAGCAAAGTTCCTGGCTATACTCTCTTGAGCGGGATTCATGTTATCTGCAAAATAAACAGAAAGTCAAAGTTAGCGAACAAGGACTTAAAGACGTCAACCATGTGAAATCATTCAAAACATAAAACTAAATACCCAAGTATTTGACAAGATCCTCTCTCTCGAGAAGCTCCTTTACAACTATCAAACCGGGCTCGTATATGATCTCTCCGTTCTTGTCTGTCACCAGTTTACATCCTTAACTTGCATGCTAAACACGACGGATCCGTGCAACAAAAGCAGTCAAGACGGTGAAGCTCTGTTGGTCCTTGACACCAAGATCCCCCTCCTTCCAGATGTAGGAACCCAATTTATTATTGAAATTCTTCCTCGTCCATTGAAAGGGGAACTTGTAGACCAATTTGTTCACGGGCTCTCCCAACTCGTTTAAAACGGGGGTCTCATTCTCATCATGTACTGGAACATTCCAGAAAATGTTCAGCATCACCCTGCTCAAAAGAGGCTGCACAAGAATATACTTGTCCTTAAAGTGTCGGACAGGCTCTAGATAAGCTTTGAACAGCTTCCCGTTGCCTTGCTTCAGGGATACGCATTGCTACTTACCATCAATCTTGCTCCTATGGAGATAGAAACAGTAGAAGAACAAAGGGATGGTGGCCCAATTATTCAAGTAATCGCAAACAATCTCGAACACCCGCATGAAAGCGACCTCATTTGGATGCAACTGGGAAGGATCCAATCGAAGATGACAGAAAACGGCCACTTAGAAATCTAAAAAGGGGAGTCGGAGACCCATCTCCCGGAAGACGATGTCGTACATAAGGATCCGCCTCTTATCATATTTGGAGTAGATTCGATTGTCCTTCCCGGGGATCCAAAGCGACCAGTCTCCTCGACCTCCATCGTCATACGCGTATACTTCGATGAAAACCTCATCACGATGTTCAAAGAAGAAAGATACCCATTCCCAAAGGTCTTGTGCGACCCTAGACTGCGGGTCTTCATCATCGTCGGGCGGAAATAAGGAACCCTGATCAACAGGCGTCATCTCCACATCCTCTCCCCTTAAGTGTTGGTCAGACCTATTCAGTTCGTCCCCAGAGGTTTCCTGAATGCTCGAAAAACTACAAGTATCGTCCGTAGAGCTCTGAGAGGATCCAGTTTGCCCATTTGAAAAATTTTCTCTGGTATTATCAGCCATAGTACCTGAAAATTGAGGATATATGTGAGTTCGACATCAATGCCAAAACCACCATTCCACCACCAACCAAGTGAAAGGACGCTGATACACGGGGACTATGTCCCCGACAAGAACCCTCACTAAGGCACTTGAACGAACGAACCCCTTTTTAGAAAAGCAAGCTCCAGTCAGTGAAAACAACATAAAGCCTCAAGGGCTACCCACGGTGCATCGCAAATATAAGGAGAAAGCACGCGGTGGCTCTGGCATTTCTAAAAATACAAAATCTCCATATGCTACCAACACTCATCTAAAAACGTCCCAACTGACAAGATCCTAATCCTAGTCGCATGCATTTCTAGGGAAAAAGTCTTGAAAATCTAAACTACAAAAGCCAAATGACAACGAAGATCAAAAATCTTACCGATTGGAAAATAAAGAAGGCTGAAAGTGTTGGTGTATAAAATGTTTTTGTTGTGAGCAAGCGAGCAACTAGGAGCAACCTACCTACTCAAAGGTCTTTAGTATTATTTTCCTCTTCCTTTAGATGTTGCTATCTTACCATTGATTTGGTAAGAAGGCCCATCATTGGATGTGAAGGGATGGGCGTGGGTCATCGTATAGTCATGATATCAATGTTGTGAGATATCTTAGCATTTCTCTTGAGGGACTAAGATCATTTGTAAGGCAACATTCGAAGCGCCATCGAGGGACTATGATCTTGTATTTTGATTGTTTTTGCTAAGACATCTCACATGCATAACGTGACCATTTTTAGGCAACAAGTGGAGTTAACCCTAGGGGTGCATGTGTGAATAGTGTGTTTGATTTGCATGCACTTAGTCTTTAATTTTTGTGTTGTCTACTTGTTGTTTTTATCTTGCCATATATACCCTATTTTACTAGCATTTATACAAAAGCAATAAAAATGCAGAAAATAAATCCTACACTATTACAACCATATTGAATAGCAAGAAAATGTAAAGACAAAACAAAATAAAGGAAAATGAGCCTTTTCGATCCAAGCAGCAACATCATTCAATTCTGCTCTTCCTGGCTTCTTTCGATCTGGCCTGGAAGGGGTGAAGGCATGGCTTTCGACTGAGGCCTGGGGGTCAGCATGGTCTGCCTTCTGGTTGCCTCTTTCGTTTGACCTGGAGGTTAGTGTGGAAGCCAGAGGCTTCGTTCTTTACTTCCTATTTCCTGTTGTCCTTCGTTTGAGATGTTAAATAGAAACATGGCCTAAGGCCATGCTAGCACTGCCTTAAAACCAGTTTAATACTTAATGCATGTTTAGGTAAACAAGAAGCAAAACGAAAGGGTTAGCTCTGAAAATACATTAAAAGGGTGGAAACAAAAAGAACAATGGTATTTACATGCTTGAAACGAAAGAAAACCTTATTTACATGTTATACCAGAAACGAAAAGCTCAAGGTTTGGAACAACTTACCTTGTTGGAGGCTGGAAGGTGTGCTAGACCTTCAAGTGGCTGAACTAAATTCTCCTAGATTCGAAGGAAAGAAACAGGTGTGGTGCTCCTTTAACTAGATTCTAAGGTTAGGAGGTGTAAGGGTGGTGCTTGTTATTTCTGGGTTCGAAGGAGGAGAACGGGTGTAGTGTTCTTTCTTGCTGGATTCGAAGGGGAATAAAAGTGTGGGACTTTCCAGAATCGAAAGAGGTAAATGTTAGATTCTGGGTTTTTGTTTTCACAAGTGTTTAAGTGTTTGAGAGCTTTATTGTGTTTAAGACAATTTTGGAGATTCGTTCCTCTGGCTAAAAAGTCCTCCTTGAGCTTGCAAATGTTTCTCTATTTATAGATAAAAGGTTGAAGGTGTTTTGAAGTAACCAGGTTTGTATGATAACAAACCAAGGTTTGGTTAAAGCTGGAACAAGGCAGTCCCTTTTCGTTGTTCCCACGTTTCAAGTACAAGTGGGGACCTGCTGGCAGAAGATTGGACTTGTGCTTCTGGCATTGCTTGTGTTCAGACAAAAATCAGTTTGGAAGATGATTTTGTGATAAAAGTACTCTCTATGAAAAAAAAAGGGTACGTAGCCTTTTGTCATTTCATCCAAGAATGGTATTATCCAGTAGACAAAGCTTTTATCCTTTGTACAAGCTTCTGATTATGTAAAGATTTGGAAGCAAAGTAGCTTGACAAGTAGGGTAAGGCTATGAGATTTGCTCAAACATGCTTCAAAGGATCCAGAGTTGGGTTCGAAAGATGCTAATTCGAAGGAAACCAAAACTCCAATCGAAGCTTTGTGTGAAGGTGGCTCTTGTCCAATCGAAGGCTTGCCTGCCAGGGGTCACATGTGGCCAAACGAAAGAGTGTACATATGGGGTCCCTACTTTGTGACTTCATGCCAACATGCAAAAGATCTATGTTCAAACGAAGCTTGCATGAAGGGAACCAACATGCCTAAATGAAAGGTGTGACCAGTAGCTTATACTGAAAGATTCATGTGCCCAAATAAAACAAACATGGAGGGAGTCAAATGCCCAAACGAAAGGTTTGATCAAAACCTTGTGCTGAAGGATTCATGTGCCCAAATGAAGGGTGTGACCAGTAGCTTGTACTGAAGGAACCACATGCCCAAATGAAAGGTGTGACCAGTAGCTTGTACTGAAAGATTCATGTGCCCAAACGAAACAAACATGGAGGGAGTCAAATGCCTAAATGAAAGGTTTGATCAAAACCTTGTGTTGAAGGATTCATGTGCCCAAACGAAGGGTGTGGCCAGTAGCTTGTACTGAAGGAACCACATGCCCAAATGAAAGGTGCAGGTAGGAGGCCAAAATGTCCAGATTCGAAAGAGGCACAAAGGATGCTACTGTCTTATGAATCGAAGGAAGCATGAAAGAAGTCCTAGTCCAATCGAAGCAGTCTTGAAAGAGACTAAAATCCAAACGAAATAAGGGAAATCGAAGAAGGCCTGAAGGAGACCAAAGTCCAATCGAAGCCTTGTGAATTGAAGTATATTTGCAGCGGACCAAAAATCCAATCGAAGCAAGCGAAATCAAAGAAAACTTATTTTTCTCCAATTTTTTTGAAAAGATTATTTTTATCTGCTTTTCCCTTTTTAACAGTTTCCTCCAATTATACTTGTGCAAGCTTGAACTTTGAGAATCCTTGTGAGAAATTCCTTGAGAAATGAGAGGGAAAATTTTGGGGTACAACAGCTGCCCCTGTTCAATCTTCTTAAACCTGAAGAGTTAGATTGGCAAGCTTGCCATTCGTGACTTGAAGGTGGAAGATGATTGAACACTAAAGTTCCCAGAAATTTGCACTCAATGATATGTTAGTTGACTGTGTAGGGAATGAGCTTAAAGATGCCATTTGGAGAAATGATGGAAAGTTGTTGGATATGGGCTTATAGATGCCATCCAGAGTGACTGTGGAAGGTATCAGGATAAATCTTTTAGTTGATTGATACTGAAATAGTAGATGTCTTTTGCCTGTTGTTAATCTGGAAGAAATAAATCTAACCAGAAGAGGTCTTCAATTGTTTATTTATGATGGGCCTGTGTAGGGCTGTTTTTAGGAGACATATGAGAGGGAAGCCTGGTTAGGGATGTTTCAGGATGAATCCATGTGAAACTTCACCTAGTGTTTGAGAGAAGGATCCTGGGTAGGGAATGCTTCAGGATGAGTCCGTGTGAAACTGCATCTAGAAATGAGAAGGAACCCGGGTAGGGTTACTTCATGATGAGTCAGTGTAAAACTTCATCTAGAATGAGAAGGAACCTGGGTAGGGTTACTTCATGATGAGTCCATGTAAAACTTCATCTGGAAAGAAAAGGAACCTAGGTAGGAATACTTCATGATGAGTCTGTGTAAAACTTCATCTAGAAATGAGAAGAAACCTGGGTAGGGTTACTTCATGATGAGTTCGGGTAAAACTGCATCTGGAATGAGAAGGAACCTGGGTAGGGTTACTTCATGATGAGTCCGTGTAAAACTTCATCTGGAATGAGAAGGAACCTGGGCAGGGTTACTTCATGATGAGTTCGTATAAAACTTCATCTGGAATGAGAAGGAACCTGGGTAGGGTTACTTCATGATGAGTCCGTGTAAAACTTCATCTGGGATGAGAAGGAACCTGGGTAGGGTTACTTTAGTTGGTCTAGTAGATAGTTGTCTTGTCTTGTTTCGGGTATTAATCTTTGACCTCAGAAAGAAAGATAGTTTTCCTGGCTTTTTACAGGTATTAATCTTCAATATGTTCATGTAGACAGCTTTCCTGGCTTGTTACAGGTATTAATCTACAATCAATTGTTCTCATATAGTTTTCCTGGCTTGTTACATGTATTAATCTGGAACCTTTTTTTGCTGGTCGTTGAGATAGTTTTCCTGTCGGGTTTCAGGTATTAACCTCTGACCTCAAAAAGAAAGATAGTTTTCCTGGCTTGTTACAGGTATTAATCTTCAATTTTCTCATGTAGATAGCTTTCCTGGTTTGTTACAGGTATTAATCTACAATCAATTGTTCTGAGATAGTTTTCCTGGCTTGTTATAAGTATTAATCTGGAACTCCTTTTTTGTTGGCCGTTGAGATAGCTGACCTGTCTGGTTTTAGGTATTAATCTCTGACCTCAGAAAGAAAGATATTTTTCCTGGATAATTACATGTATTAATCTTCAATTTGCTCATGCAGATAGCTTTCTTGGCTTGTTACAAGTATTAATCTACAATCAGTTGTTCTTAGATAGTTTTCCTAGCTTGTTACAGGTATTAATCTGGAACTCTTTTTTTGTTGGTCATTGAGATAGTCGTCTTATCTGGTTTTAGGTATTAATCTCTGACCTCAGAAAGAAAGATAGTTTTCCTGGCTTGTTACAGGTATTAATATTCAATTTTCTCATGTAGATAGCTTTCCTGGCTTGTTACAGGTATTAATCTACAATCAGTTGTTCTCGGATAGTTTTCCTGGCTTGTTACATGTATTAATCTGGAACTCTTTTTTGTTGGTCGTTGAGATAGTTGTCCTGTCTGGTTTCAGGTATTAATCTCTGACCTCAGAAAGAAAGATAGTTTTCCTGGCTTGTTACAGGTATTAATCTTTAATTTGCTCATGTAGATAGCTTTCCTGGCTTGTTATAGGTATTAATCTACAATCAGTTGTTCTCATATAGTTTTCCTGGCTTGTTATAAGTATTAATCTGGAACTGTTGAAAATTATTGATGATAGTTATCTGTTGTTTAGTCTTTCCTGAAAAGGTAAAGAGTTATCCTTATGCAATGTCATGATGTATGAAATGCATGGTGTAATGATGTTTTTCAACATAAATGAGATTATGTTGTATGCATTTATCATGTATGTAATTATGATGCATGAAATGTTGTTGGAATGTAATTTTGTATTGGAAAATAAATCCTTGACAAATGTTGGGGAATTTTGGGAAGCTGAATCTCGGACGACCGTTGGGGATGAAGAGTATGCACACTTTTCTAGACCTTGTCTTTAGAATGTTTCTGCTAATGTTTCAGTTGGGGATTCCTGTTTTGTTTATTGAGGAGAACTCCGCTGGGGAAGTTGACTTTGCTTGAGAATAAAACTCTGTGGAGGACGTCAATTTTCGCTTGGGGAAAAGAGTTTAGGAGTCTCAGTTGTCTGTTGCTCTACTGGGAAGTTATTCCTGATTTGAGAGAATCAAAAGTTAGTTATTATTTGGTCGAAATCCAGGCTTGGCAGCAAATTATTAAGGATAAATGAAGTTGACTATTATCTGGTCGTATTCCAGGCTTCGCAACAACTTATTGCGGAAGATTAAATTAATTGTTATTTGGTCCAATTCCAGGCTTCGTAGAAAATTTCTTGGGAGAGTGAAGTTAAACTGTTATCTGGTCGGACTCCAGGATTTCCAGTAACTTGCTAGAAAGGATGAAGTTGAACTGATATCTTGTCGGGTCCAGGCTTTGCAGTAACTTGCTAGAAAGGATGAAGTTAAACTGATATCTGGTCGGGTCCAGGCTTTGCAGTAAGTTACTAGGGATTGTTAAAAAGTCTACTGGGGGAGAGGAGTTGTGGTCCATTGATTTGTAATAGTCAGAGAGGCAAACTTAAGATGGGGAATTTGTAGTTTGTTGGGGAAACAAACCCTGTCGCCAGTCTGTTGGGGAGGTGTCTTCTTTTGGCAGAAATCCTCAAGGATTCTTTAGATCAACTCAGTTTGGGAGAAGTTTTCAGAGATTAAAACCCTGGCTAGGGGTCATCCTATGAACAGGATTTTGTGGGAGATTTGTCAATGCCCCTGGTAGCAGGTGTTGCCATACTTCCAGAAGATGTTTGTTTGATTGTACATGATTCGTTGCTGGAACTCATGTCTAATGCCCCAAGTGATTCAGATGGAGACCTGCCCCTGGTGTGTTCAGCGTTTCTTGAGAGATTTCTTGGAATCTTGACTGGACTGCCCCAGGTGTGTTGAATAGTGATACGTCATGCCCCCTTGCTTATAGGATATTTTTTATTGGAGGCGTCTTCGCACTTGAAATGATTTTGTTCATTGAGAGGGTTTCCGTTCACTAGATTTTCGTCGTGCGAATTTCTCTGTTGTCAAACAAATAACTATATGCAAACAACGATATTCAAATAATTCAAAGCTTATGCTTGTCTTGAAGTTTTTAAAATGCATTTTTAGCAGATAAAAGACTTTTTGTAAGAATATGAGTTCAACTCATGATTTAAAGTAAAGCCTTACAGGAGTCGGGATACCTTTTGTAATAGTGTGCTTTCGAATCAACCCATGCTTCAATTAGGACTTTTGAAGGGTTGTAACATGGCTTGGTTTACGGTTTAAGAAACAAAGGATAAAGGCTCAAATTTTATTTGTACCCACCCGTTCTTCGTGATGTTCTAAAGTCCTAAACTCAGTTAATTGTACATTCGAACTCCAATGACGTTTTAGTGATGGTTCAGACAAGTTTAGTTTATCGAAAGGCAGTCATTTTTGCAAAAAAAATCATGTTGTTGAGGATTTGCAGTGACCTCCCTTTTTTTATATTTATTATCCCTGATTTTTTCCTGACTATTCCTTTTTTGAGATTACAGTCAACGGGATGCCCCCGTTTTTCTTAAGTCTCCTTCGTAGGTTTTGACTTAGTGGGCTTTTCTTTTAAGAGATAATGACTGCCTATGTGATAGGGAACCATCACCGTCTTTTGATTCCATAGGAATGTTTTTTATGTCATTCGTTGTATTACGAAGTGAAAGTTTGCGATTGAGCGCACATTTGAATTAACTGAGAGACTACCCTACCCCAGGTTTTGATTAAAGGTTTCAATTTGTGAAAAAAGGAAACTCCTACTTCTTTGGCTCAAAGGGGTTGACTAGGTATTATATTCCTTATAACTCTAGTGTTTAGGATTTGAAAGAACGTCTGTACATCGTCAGTAAAGTCTGTCCAAAAGCATATTGTATGAGATTAAGGCATTGTTTTCGCCATCCTCCCTCTAAAGGCTTGCAACTTTTAAAACAAGAGTTGAATATAAAGGGAGTAAAAAGCATAGTTTAAATATAGTGAAAACGAATGGATCAATTCAAGACAAACATATTCAATGCATTAATGAAACAAAGTTTGACATTAATAGATAAAAGCCTCTTTGTCTGAACTTGTCACTTCAGGTGGTGAGCCTTTGAGGGACGGCAGAAGAATTCAGTCTGACCGTCTTGTGTGAAGTCCAACACTCCTTTGTTGATCAAGTCTTGAATCTTATTTTTCAATGTCCAACAGTTATTCGTATCATGTCCAGGAATATTGGAATGGTATGAACACATTGCATCAAGATGATAGTTAGGAGAGGGGGTATTGGGACTCCGAGGAGGATCCCTCAACGTAATCAACTCCAACTTCAACATGTGTTGCAATAATTGAGCCAAGGACATGTTGATGTTAGTAAACTGTCTCTCGGGCTTGTTTTTCCTTTGTTGATTTTCCCGTTGACGAGGTCGTTGTTGAGCTCGTGATGTAGCGGTAATTTGGAAAGATCTGTTCTTCCTTAAACCAGCTTCTTGTTTCATGGGAGGCTAAGTAGTGACTTGATCCCTAACTCTAGCTGTTTTCCCCATTTGGTTGCATCTGTCTTGATGAAGTTTGTTGATGAGGGTCCTTATCTCTTCTTGTCCCTGAGCTAAGTTTTGGATGAGAGCCAATTGTCCCAACATCTGGATTCTCATCGTTTCTACCTCCGCTTGCAATTATCTTATCTGACTTTTCTTATCACCTTCAGGATTATCATTGGTCACGTTCTCAATAAACAGTATTTTCAACTCTTCTTGACCCTTGGACAGGTTCAAGAACATCTCTTGTAGTTGAGCATTTTGAATCTGAATGCTCTTGATGGTCTATTATAGGGCCATCTCTACTGAAATAAACAGTAAGAAGATAAGGAGACTTGTATGGGAGAAACCTATCATGATATGCATGATATGTAGATGCAATGTTTTCAAGGATCATGCGGGGTAAACACGAGAAGATGTTAGAATTTGAATGTTGATCAACAGCTTTGATTGGGGAACTTCGTATTGGTGGATGTCCTTTCACGATAATCAAGCTCACCATGTCAAGTGAGTCATAGCCCTTGACTTAATTTGTACTTTAACCTTTGACGGTGTTTGGTTAGAAGAAAATAAATCCTCTTGCCCCTTGATAGACGTCTGATTCAACATGACCCTGCATCATAGGCCCTTGAAATCCTTGAAATGGTTATTGAAAATGCTATGGTATGATGTTATGATGTTATGTACAAGTATGCAAAGCAAGCAAGTTGTTATGTACAAATAGTCATATATACACAAAGCAGACAAGTCCTTAGGTTTAGGATTGCATGGAGTTTGTAGGTGAGTACCCTCTTGAAGTTTAGTTGGCTCAACCTGTCCTAGAAAGTAACTGGTTTCTAGGGGATCTCAATATCACTGACCTTTCTTTTAGGCAATATCTCAGCACAATCAATCTTTTCTTGCGGCCGAGATATCCCAAAAGTCCAATCTCAATGAGTATAGTATCGAGTATTAACCAATTTTCAGCTTTCCACCGAAACCGGTTATCTCACTACGTCCTAATGGCCAAGTTTGTTCAATTAATGTTCTAAGGTCAGTTAGTGCTTCATGATGCCACTCAGAGGCCATGTATTCTCCTCGATTCAACACAAGGGATACCGGTACCAACAAATGTGTCACACTAATGTAGCCATTGCTTCAACCATATCGGTTTATGCCGTACAGTCTCCACAATCTATTGCTACTTACCTAAAAAGGCGCCCCAGATCCGGGTAGAGGATCTTAACAAGCCCAAACAAGAAACCATAATGTAAAGCAAGCAAATCAAACAAGGAAAGCAAGTAAATGTGATCTAACCCTAAGGTAACCCCACTTGGAAGGACTTCCCCAGCAGAGACGCCAGTTATGTAACGCAATGGGAGAACTAACTTGGGATGTTTTGTGTTTGATTGCAATTGTTGCGGATAACAAAAGTCGCCACCGACTTTTATTTTATCCAATAAGGAAAGGCTGAAAAGAACAAGAAAGACCTTTCGAGATTATTTCTTGAGTTAGGGGGTAGATTATGAAAAGGGAATGTGTTAGCACCCTTTTCATCCATAGTTATCTATGGGATCTTAGTTTCTTGCTAGATCACTTGCTTTTGTTTGAAAGTATGATTTGTGGTGTGGTTTTGAAAGTATTTTGAAAACGTGCCTTTGTAATGATTTTTGTCTCTATAAGAACGCATACAAAGTGTTGTTTGGAAAATAGTTCAAAGAAGTGTTTGTTTTTTAAAGTGATTTTGAAAAGGGTGTCTTTGTAATGGTTCTCGTCTCTATAAGAATGCATACGAAGTGTTGTCTTTTGAAAATATTTCAAAATGAAATTCTTGGTGTATAAAATGTTTTTGTTGTAAGCAAGCGAGCAACTAGGAGCAACCTACCTACTCAAAGGTCTTTAGTATTCTTTTCCTCCTCCTTTAGATGTTGCTATCTTATTTGGTAAGAACCCCCATCATTGGATGTGAAGGGACGGGCATCGGTCATCGTATAGTCACGATAGCAATGTTGTGAGATATTTTAGCATTTCTTTTGAGGGACTAAGATCATTTATAAAGCAACATTCGAAGCATCGTCGAGCGACTATGATCTTGTATTTTGATTGTTTTTGCTAAGACGTATCACATGCATAATGTGACCATTTTTAGGCAACAAGTGGAGTTAACCGTAGGGGTGCATCTGTGAATAGTGTGTTTGATTTGCATGTACTTAGTCTTTGATTTTTGGGTTGTCTATTTGTTGTTTTTATCTTGCCATACATACCCTATTTTACTAACATTTGTATAAAAGCAATAAAAATGCAGAAAATAAATCCTACAATATTACAACCATATTGAATAGCAAGAAAATGTAAAGACAAAACAAAATAAAGAAAGGAAAAATGAGCCTTTTTGATCCAGGCAGCATCATCCTTCGATTCTGCTCTTCCTGGCTTCTTTCGATCTGGCCTGGAAGGGGTGAAGGCGTGGCTTTCGACTGAGGCCTGGGGGTCAGTATGGTGTGCCTTCTGGTTACCTCTTTTGTTTGACCTAGAGGTTAGTGTGGAAGCCAGAGGCTTCATTCTTTACTTCCTATTTCCTGTTGTCCTTCGTTTGAGATGTTAAATAGCAACATGGCCTAAGGCCATGCTAGCACTGCCTTACAACAAGTTTAATACTTAATGAATGTTTAGGTAAACAAGAAGCAAAATGAAAGGGTTAGCTCTGAAAACACATTAAAAGGGTGTAAACAAAAAGAACAATGGTATGTACATGCTTGAAACGAAAGAAAAGCTTATTTACGTGTTATACCATAAACGAAAAGCTCAAGGTTTGGAACAACTTACCTTGCTGGAGGATGGAGGGTGTGTTGGACCTTTAAGTGTCTGAACTAAATGCTCCTGGATTCGAAGGAAAGAAACATGCGTGGTGTTCCTTTGACTGGATTTGAAGGCCAGGAGGTGTAAGGGTGGTGTTTGTTATTTCTGGGTTCGAAGGAGGAGAACAGGTGTAGTATTCTTTCTTGCTTGATTCGAAGGGGAACAAAAGTGTGTGGGACTTTCCAGAATCGAAATAGGTAAATGTTAGATTCTGGGTTTTTGTTTTCACAAGTGTTTAAGTGTTTGAGAACTTTATTGTGTTTGAGAAAATTTTGGAGATTCGTTCCTCTGGATAAAATTTTCTCCTTGAGCTTGCAAATGCTTCTCTATTTATAGAGAAAAGGTTGAAGGTGTTTTAAAGTAACCAGGTTTGTATGATAACAAACCATGGTTTGGTTAAAGGTGAAACAAGTCAGTCCCTTTTCGTTGTTCCCACGTTTCCAGTACAAGTGGGGACCTGTTGGCAAAAGATTGGACTTGTGCTTCTGACATTGCTTGTGTTCAGATAAAAATCAGTTTGGAAGCTGCTTTTGTGATAAAAGTACTCTATATAGAAAAAAAATGGTACGTAGCCTTTTGTCATTTCATCCAAGAATGGTATTATCCAGTAGACAAATCTTCTATCCTTTGTACAAGCTTCTGATTATGTAAATATTTGCAAGCAAAGTAGCCTGACAAGTAGGGTAAGGCTATGAGATTTGCCCAAACTTGCTTCGAAGGATCCAGGGTTGGGTTCAAAAGATGCTGATTCGAAGGAAACCAAAACTCCATCGAAGCTTTGTGTGAAGGTGACTCTTGTCCAATCGAAGGCTTGCCTTCCAGGGGTCACATGTGGCCAAACGAAAGAGTGTACATAGGGGGTCCATGCCTTGTGACTTCATGCCAACATGTAAAAGATCTATGTTCAAACGAAGCTTGCATGAAGGGAACCAACATGCCCAAACAAAAGGTGTGACTAGTAGCTTGTACTGAAAGATTCATGTGCCCAAACAAAACAAACATGGAGGGAGTCAAATGCCCAAATGAAAGGTTTGATCAAAACCTTGTGCTGAAGGATTCATGTGCCCAAACGAAGGGCGTGACCAATAGCTTGTACTGAAGGAACCACATGCCCAAACGAAAGGTGTGATCAGTAGCTTGTACTGAAAGATTTATGTGCCCAAACGAAACAAACATGGAGGGAGTCAAATGCCTAAACAAAAGGTTTGATCAAAACCTTGTGCTGAAGGATTCATGTGCCCAAATGAAGGGTGTGACTAGTGGCTTGTACTAAAGGAACCACATGCCCAAACGAAAGGTGCATGTAGGAGGCCAAAATATCCAGATTCGAAAGAGGCACAAAGGATGATATTGTCTTATGAATCGAAGGAAGCATGAAAGAAGTCCTAGTCCAATCTAAGCAGTCTTGAAAGAGACTAAAATCCAAACGAAACATGGGGAAATCGAAGAAGGCCTGAAGGAGACCAAAGTCCAATCGAAGCCTTGTGAATCAAAGTATATTTGCAAGGGGTCAAAAATCCAATCGAAGCAATGGAAATCGAAGAAAACTTATATTTCTCCAATTTTGTTGAAAAGGTTATTTTTTCTGCTTTGCCCTTTTTAACAGTTTCCTCCAATTGTACTTGTGCAAGCTTGAACTTTGAGAATCCTTGTGAGAAATTCATTGAGAAATGAGTGGGCAAATTTTGGGGTACAACAAACAGCGACTGCTGGATGAACCCCGTACATGACTACCTCACAAAAGGAAAGATTCCCGACAAATCGAAAGAAGCGACCATTATCAGACGAAGAGCTTGCTCGTATGTCTTGGTCGAGGGAAAACTCTACATGAGAGGGTTTTCTATTCTCCTCCTCAAATGTGTCGACTGAAGTAGCGTGAATCCTATCCTACTTGAAATCCATGAGGTGATATGGGACCAACATCTGGGTGAAAGATCCCTCGCTAGGAAAGCCCTACGAGTAGGATATTACTGGCCCACCATACAGCATGATACAAAAGAACACGTGAAAAAATTAGACAAATGCCAACGACACTGGGACATGCATTTATCTCCCCCAAACGAGCTCAAGCCCCTCTCTTCTTCCTGGCCCTTCTCCTGGTAGGGATTGGACCTCCTCGGTCCATTCGTGGTGGGGACTAATCAAAACAAATATTTATAATAGTCCTCGACTACTTCACCAAATGGATAGAAGCCGAATCAATATCTAAAATCATCGCCCAAAACATCCTTTGCTTCTACAAATAAAACACCCTTTCTCGATTCAGTATCCCATAAGCAATAGTCACCGACAATAGGACCCAATTCACATATCACACCTTTCTGGAATTTGTCACCAAGTTGGGCACCACCCAGCACTTCGTGTTCGTCTAACATCCCCAAACAAACGGCCAAGCGGAATCCGAAAACAGGGTGATACCCAGGGGCCTCAAGTGAAGATTAGATGAGGCCAAGAAAAGATGGGTTGAGGAGTTACACGGTGTACTCTCGGGATACTGAACAACAGCACACTCATCGATTGGGGAGACCCCTTTTTGACTAGCTTACGGAACAGAAGCCGTCATTCCTATAGAGATCGAAGGACCCTCTGTTGTACCCCAAAATTTGCCCTCTCTTTTCTCAAAGAATCACCCTGGATCCTCAAGTTTGCTTCCAAGCTTTGAACTGCAATTTTCCAAGAAAATCACTCACAAGGGCAAAATGGTCATTTGCATACTGAGAAGTCTAATTTGACTTTTGGATCAAAATCAAATTTCAAGAATCATATTTCATCAAGACATGTTGAAATATGAATTTTGTTTCATCTAAAAATTCAAAAGTCAAATTTACTTTGGAAAAGTCAAATTTCTAAATACTTAGAAATTTTTCTAAGTGTTTAAAGAAATATGACAATTTCAGAACTTCTGGGCAAGTTTTCACAAAGGTTCAGTCAGAGCTTGCAAGGGTAAATCAAAGAAGATTACAAAGCATGCTGCAAGCTTACTGGAAAGTCTGAGGGATCCTTCAGAACATGCTGGAACCAGAAGATACAAAGATCAGAGGTTAGATGCTATGCTGAAGCTCAGAAATTCTGATCCAGAACTAAGTCTTGGTGTAGAGTTTCACGTTGCAGGATTTCTGGTTGTGATAAGTCTCATCATCATTTAATGCTCATTTAATGCTTACAACCACCTTCTGAGTCTTATCTAAAGGAGTTTCACCACGTGTACCTTTACTGTCTTGGGATAGCAAACTCTGGTACTAGGCCCATGCTTTGCTTTTGCTTTTCCTTAAATTCTGCTGACAACTCCAGCTTAAGCATGGTTAAAAGCTGCTAATCAACAGCTAGTTCAGCCTATGCCTGCATCCCGTGATTGCACCAAACTAGCATACAAAAACTGTGATGAAAAAGCAAAGGAATAGGATGCCAAAACAGTTTAAATCCCATTTGTTTTCCCCCCAAAATCACAACAAATTCATCTATAAATACTTGTCTCTATCATGTGTTCAAGGGGCTGGAGGCTGGCTTTTGGAGAGAAGTTAGCAAAAAGGAGAGAAAACAAAGTTGTGAAACCTTCATAAAAACCCAGATTTTCTCATACACAAAAACAAACATTTGTTCTTCCCTTTGAACCAAAGAACACAACCATTCTTCTGTTTCTCTTGCTGATTCAGAACGTCCAAAGGCAGCCACTCAAAGCTCCAAGCCCACGCTCCAGGCTCAAGGTAAGTCTCTATGAATTTTTTTATTTTTTCATTCTGAACATCATTAACATGTAAATATCATAGTATTAATGTCGTACATATCATTGCATGACTAGAAAAACTATGGATCATAACTTCTAGAATAATGCTAGGCTCAGACTTAGGATTAGAACTCCTATGAACTGTTGTGTTGTTATCATTCTGATTTTCTATTTAAAAAGAACTGAATAAATTGCTGATGTGCTGATTGAGAGTTGAAATACGGCATAAAACTTCTGATGTTTATTCATAGTTTTAACACACATAACTTCCATGTTTTTCTCACTGTTAACACACACTGAACTTCTGATGTTCACCCACTGGCTCAGCATAATATAGAACTTCTTATGACTCTCTCACTGTTCTAACACAGCACAAAACTTCTGAGTTCTCCTTACATTTCAAATACACTGAACTTTTGATGTTTCCATCATCTATTTTCAAACACTCAGATTTTCTAATTTTTCACATGCTGACAATATACTGAACTGCTGATGTTTACTCACTGTTTTAGCGTAACACATAACTTCTGACTTTTGGTTCACTGGCTGAACACCACCCAGATCCTCTGTGTTTTCCCTCTAACATTTTTTGCAGTACCTCAGAGTTTACCAATCCAAAACTTCTGATTTCACTGACGTCTCCTGCTGAGTCACAACGCTCTTGGTCTCAGAACTTATGATCCTAGTTGTTCTTCTTGCAGCAGCATGTTGTTTTCTATCTTGCATTTATTTTCCTTTTAATCATTTTAATATTAACATAAAAAATATTTTCCTTTCAATTTATTTCCTTAAGAAAAAAAACATTTTCTAAACAAGTCCATTTTCTTTCTTATATTATACATTTCAATATGGTTGTAATAGTAACTTAGGACTTATTTTTACTTGCAATCCCCATTCATAAACTTGTACCCCCATCCCCTAAATATTGTAATAGCGTAGGACTTTACATTTCTGCACTTTTATTACTTTCGTACATTGTTAGTAACTAGGGTGTGTATGGCAAGATGAAACCAACAAGTAGACCACCAAAAATCAAAGACAAATGCACGCAATCAAACACACTTGCACACATGCACCCTTAGGGTAATTCCACTTGTTGGCTTACAAAAATGGCCATGTTATGCATGTGGGGTGTCTTAGCACAAACAAATTGAAAAATACAAGATCATAGTCCCTCGATGACGCCATCAAAGTTACCTTTCAAAATGATCTTAGTCCCTAAAGAAAAAGTGCTAAGTCATCTCACGACATTGCTATCATGGTCATACGATGACCCAACGCCCGTCCCTTCACATCCAACGATGGGGATTTTTACCAAGTAAATGGTAAGATAGCAACATCTGAAGGAGGAGGAAAAGCACATCTGAGACCTTTTGAGTAGGTAGGTTCGCCCTTAGTTACTCGCTTGCTCACAACAAAAACATTTTTATACACCCACACTCTCATTTTTGAAACACATTTTTGAAACAAACAGTTTGTATGTGTTCTTATAGAAACGAGAACCATTACGAAGTTCCATTTTCAAAATACTTTCAAAAACACATCTCACAAACACCTCTTTGAACTATTTTCGAAACAAACACTTTGTAGGCGTTCTTATAGAAACGAGAACCATTACGAAGTTCCATTTTCAAAAATACTTTCAAAACCCACACCACAAGCACATTCAAACAAAACCAAGTGATCTAGAAAGTAACTAAGAGCCCATGGAAAACCATGGATGAAAAGGGTGCTAATACCTTCCCTTTTCATGATCTACCCCCGGAACTCAAAAACATCTCTAAAGGTCTTTCCTGTGCTTTTTCACCTTTCCTTTTTGGATAAAAGAAAAGTCGATGTCGACTCTTGCTAAACCGCAACATTTGCAAACACAAACGCAAAACCTCAAGTCAGTTCTCCCACCGTATCACATAACTGGCGAATCTGCTGAGGATTATTCTAAAAGTGGGGTTACCTTAGGGTTAGATCATATTTACTTGCTTACATTATTTGATTTGTTTGCTTTACATTTTGGTTCCTTGTTTGGGTTTGTTTTAAATCCTACACCCGGATTTGGGGACACCTTTTAGGTAAGTAGAAATAAACTGTGAGGGAACTGTACGGCATATACGGACATGGTTGAAGCAGTAGCTACATTGATATGGCACTTTGGTTGGTACCGGTAACCCTTGAGTTGAATCAAGGAGAGTATGGGGCCGCCGCATGGTGTCGTGAAGCATCAACTGACCTTAGAATATTACTTGACCAACTTGGCCATTAGGAAGTAGGGAGATAGTCAGTTTCGGTGTAAAGCTGAAAATTGGTTGATACTCGATGCTACACTCATTGAGACTTGACTCCTGAGTTTAATTTGGTTGCGAGTCAATTGCTTATTGAACGAAGCTTGTGGGAAAGGTCAGTGATATTGAGATCCCTTAGAACCCAGTTACTATTAACTAGGAGAGGTTGAGCCAACTAAACTTCAAGAGGGTACTTACCTACAAAACTCCATGCAAGCCTAAAACTAAGGATTTGTCTGCTTTGTGTGAATATGATTACTTGTATATAAACTTGCTTACCTCGCATAACTATACATAACATCATAACATCATACCATAGAATTTTCAATAACCATTTCAAGGATCTCGAGGGTCTTTGGTGCAGGGTCACGTTGAACCAGACGTCTACCAAGAGGCAAGAGGATTTATTTTCCTCTAACCAAGCGCCATAAAAAATCAAGTACAAACAACTTGAGTCAAGGGCTATGACCCACTTGATATGGTGAGCTTATTTCTCGTGGAAGGACATCCACCAAAACAAAGTTCTCCAATCAAAGTTGTTGATCAAAGTTCAACTTCTAACTTTTTCTTGTGTTTACCCCACAAGATCCTTGAAAGCATACATCCACATATCATGCATCATATCATGACAGGTTTCTCCCACACAGTTCTCCTTATCTTCCTACTGTTTATTTCAGTAAGATGGATATGGAACAGACAATAAAAGATCTTCAAGCTCAAAACGCTCAATCCCAACAAATGTTCTTGGCTATGGCTAAGGGGCAAGAAGACCTGAAAGATCTCCTTCTCAAAGACAAGAGGAAGAAGTCCAAGCAATCAGTAGGTATCCTGAACTCGAGAAGAAGACCTGGAGGACCAGTCAAGAGAACTCTAGATCTTTCAACTCCGTCCAACATGGGGGATAGTCTTGAAGAAGACCACAATCTGGAGATTGGTGAAGCCAAAGCTGACTGCTCTGAGGAACAATATCCTCCCACTGATGACAAGTACAAACAGTTGGAGGATCGCCTCAGTGCTATGGAGATTCAACAGATACCTGGCTTGGATTTAGGAGACATGGGTTTGGTTTCTGGAGTGGTCATCCCGCCAAAGTTCAAAATCCCTACCTTTTCCCTGTACGATGGAGTCTCTTGCCCTAAGATGCACTTAAAGTCTTATGTCTGCAAGATTCAACCATACACAACTGATCCGAAGCTTTGGATCCATTTCTTCTAAGAAAGCCTAGTAGGGACTCAACTCGAATGGTTCTATCAATTGGAAAGTTCTCGCATCCACACATGGGAGGATTTAGCTGCTGCTTTTTACAAACAGTATCAGTACAATGCTGATCTTGCACCAACTCATGTGCAATTGCAGAACATGACCATGGATTCCAACGAGAGCTTCAAAGGATACGCCCAAAAGTGGAGAGATTTGGCTGGTAGGGTGCAGCCCCCTTTAACTGAGAGGGAGTTGATTGACATCTTTACGGGAACTTTGACAGGGCCTTTCTTCAAACACTTGATCGCAAGCTCCTCATCCGGGTTCACCGAGCTAATACTGACCGGCGAAAGAGTTGAAGCTGGCATCAAAAGTGGAAAGATTCAAGAAGCTACACCTTCTGATGCTCAGAAAAAGCCATATAATAGGAAGAAAGAGTCTAATGCTGTGTACAATCAAAAGAGTCGTCGTGACCAACACGTGGGGGCAGTCCTGATCTCTGGTTCTACGTCACATTGACAACAGCAAAGGGGAAATCAACGAAGGCCAGACGAGCCCAAAAGACAGTTCACCAACATCAACATGCCGTTGTCTTAAGTTCTACAACACTTGTTGCGGATGAATCTGATTGCATTAATAGGACCTCATCCAAACCCCAAGACTTCTTCTCCTAACTACAATCCTAATGCAACGTTTGCTTATCATTCTGACAGTCCCGGGCATGACACTAACGATTGCTGGGCATTGAAGTACGAGATTCAGAATTTGATTGACACCAAGGAGATCGTGTTCGACCCTCTGGAGACTCCAAACGTGATCACTACTCCTTTGCCAAATCTTTGAGAGCACTTGTTTCATTTTGAATTTTCAATTGTAACTTCTTTTGTTATTCAAACAATTATCTATTAATGTCAAACTTTGTTTCATTAATGCACTGCATACGTTTGTCTTGATTTGATCCACTCATTTTCACTATACTTAAACTATGCTTTCTACTTTCTTTATGACATTTAACTCTTGCTAAAAGTTACAAGCCTTTAGAGGGAGGATGACGAAAAATTCCATAATCTCATACAGTATGCTTTTGAACAGACCTTGCTGACTATGTACAAGCATTCTTTCAAATCCTAAACACTGGAGTTATAAGGAAGATAATCCCTAGTCAACCCCTTCGAGCCAAAGAAGTATAATTTTTTCTGTTTTAACACAAATTGAAACCTTTGATCAAAACCTGGGGCAGGGTAGTCTCTCAGTTAATTCAAACGCGCATTAAGCCGCAAACTCTCATCTCGTAATACAACGAATGACATCAAAAACATTCCTCTGAAATCAAAAGATAGTGATGGTTCCCTACCACATAGGAAGTCATTATCTCTCAAAAAGAAAAGCCCAATAAGTCAAAACCTACAAAGGAGACTTAAGAAAACTGGGGCATCCCGCTAATTGTAATCTCAAAACAAGATTAGTCAGGCAAAAATCAGGGATAAAAAATCAAAAAGAGGTCACTACAATTCCTCAACAACATGAAAAAATGTTGCAAAGATGATTTCCTTCCAACAAACTTAAGTTGTCGGAACCATCACCAAAACGTCATTCCAGACTCAATTGGAGTTTCAAATGCACAATTAGCTGAGTTTAGGACCGAAGAACATCACGAAGAGCGGGTGGGTACAAATACACTTTGAGCCTTTATCCTTTGTTTCTTAAATCGTAAACCAAGCCACGTTACGACCCTTCAAAAGTCCTAATTGAAGCATGAGTTAGTTCGAAAGCATACTGTTACAAAAGGTATCCTGACTCCTGTAAGGCTTTACTCAAAATCCTGAGTTGAATTACAAACTTCTTTACTTGCTAAAAACGCATTTTTCAAAAACTTCAAGACAAGCATAAACTTTGCATTACTTGAATATCAATGTTTGCATTTGGCTATTTGTTTGACAGCGGAGAAATTCACACAACGAATATCCGATGAACGAAAGCTTTCTCAATGAACAAAATCACTTCAAAAAGGATGACACTTCCATTGACAAATCTCCTATCAACAAGGAGGAATGACATGTCACTATCCAGCACACCTGGGGAAGTCCAGTCAAGATTCCAGGAAATCTCTCAAAGAAGTGCAGAGTAACCAGGGGCAGGTCTCCATCTCTGTCACTTGGGGCATTGAACGTCAATCTCAGCAAAGGGTTACATACAATCAAACATTTTTGGCAATGCTACAAACATTTGCTGCTAGGGGCAATGACAAGTCTCCCCAAAGTCCTTCTCATAGGATAATTTCCCAGCAAGAGTTTAACCTCTGAAAACCCTTCCCCAGCTGAGACAACCTCAAGAATCCTCGAGGACTTCCCCCAACAAAGTCGCCACCTCTCTAGCAGACCGGCAACAGGGTTTATTTCCCCAACAAACTACAGATTCCCCAGCTGGAGTTTGCCTCTCCAACTGCGACGAATCAAAGGACCACAACTCCCTTTCCCCAGTAGAGCAACGGACAACCGAGACTCCTAAACTCTTTTCCAAAGCAGGAATAAACATTCTCCCCACAGAGTTTTCAATATCCCCCAGCGGAGTTCTCCTCAAACAACAAAATAGGAATCCCCGATGGAAACATTCTAAGCAAAGTTTGAAGACACACCAACTCTTCAACAGCAGTCCAGGATTTAACGACTCCCTGGCATTTGTCAAGAATTTATTTTCCCAGACAAAGATACACCTCAATAAACATGTTACATTTCATACATCCTATTTGCATACGTGATAAGTGCATACGACACAATCTCATTTATTTTGAGAACATCATGACATCCTGCATTTCATGCATCACGACATTGAATACAACTAACGTTCTACCTCTTTCAGGAAAGGTCAATCAACAGATGGCTACCATCAACCTTTTCAAGTTCCAGATTAATACTTGTAGCAAGCCAGGAAAGCTATCTATGGACGACTGATTATAGACTAATACCTGAAACCAGATAGGAAAATTATCTACTTGACCAGTTGAAGTAACCCTACACTGGTTCCTACTTTCCAGATGAAGTTTTACACTGACTCATCATGAAGTAACCCTACACAGGTTCCTTCTCAGGAAATTTCAGATGAAGTTTTACACGGACTCATCATGAAGCAACCCTACACGGGTTCCTTCTCAAGAAATTTCAGATGCAGTTTTACACGGACTCATCATCAGGCAACCCTACACCAGTTCCTTCTTTCTAAGATGCAGTTTTACACTGACTCATCATCGGGAAACCCTACACAAGTTTCTTCTCTCTAAATGGAGTTTTACACGGACTCATCATCAGGCAACCCTACACCGGTTCCTTCTTTCCAAGATGAAGTTTGACACAGACTCATTATCGGGCAAACCTACACAGGTTCCTTCTCTCTAGATGAAGTTTTACACAGACTCATCATCAAAGCGACCCTACACAGGTTCCTTCTTTCCAAGATGCAGTTTTACACGGACTCATCATCAGGCAACCCTACACCAGTTCCTCCTTTCCAGGATGCAGTTTTACACGGACTCATCATGGAGTAACCCTGCACAGGTTCCTTCTCAGGAAATTTCAGATGAAGTTTTACACTGACTCATCATGAAGCAACCCTACACAGGTTCCTTCTCAGGAAATTTCAGATGAAGTTTTACACGGATTCATCATGAAGCAACCCTACACAGGTTCCTTCTCAAGAAATTTCAGATGCAGTTTTACACGGACTCATCATCAGGAAACCCTACACCGGTTCCTTCTTTCCAAGGTGCAGTTTTACACTGACTCATCATCGAGCAACCCTACACAGGTTCCTTCTCTCCAGATGCAGTTTTACATAGACTCATCATTAAAGCGACCCTACACAGGTTCCTTCTTTCCAAGATGCAGTTTTACACGGACTAATCATCAGGCAACCCTACACCGGTCCTCCTTTCTAGGATGCAGTTTTACACAGACTCATCATCAGGAAACCTTACACCGGTTCCTCATTTCCAGGATGCAGTTTTACACGGACTCATCATGAAGCAACCCTACACAGGTTCCTTCTCAGGAAATTTCAGATGAAGTTTTACACAGACTCATCATCAGGCAACCCTACACAGGTTCCTTCTCACCTCCAGATGCAGTTTTACACGGACTCATCATCAAAGCGACCCTACACAGGTTCCTTCTTTCCAAGATGCAGTTTTACACGGACTCATTATCAAACAACCCAACCTTCCGATACAGTTGAGATACGCTCCAAACATGGACGCCATTCTGACAATCATTCAGTTCCAGCTTACAGATGCAGTCCAGCAATCATTTCTGGATGGCATCTTTAAGACCATCTCCAACAGGATTCTATCCCCTCTCCAAATGGCATCTTTAAGCCTATTCCCTACGTAATCAGTTAACACATCTTCGAGTGTAAATTTTCTGGACACTCTAGTGTTCAATCATCTTTCACCTTCAAGTCACGAATGGTAGAATTACCAATCTAACTCTTCAGGTGTAAGAAGATTGAACAGGGGCAGCTGTTGTACCCCAAAATTTGCCCTCTCTTTTCTCAAAGAATCACCCTGGATCCTCAAGTTTGCTTCAAGCTTTGAACTGCAATTTTCCAAGAAAATCACTCACAAGGGCAAAATGGTCATTTGCATACTGAGAAGTCTAACTTTGACTTTTGGATCAAAATCAAATTTCAAGAATCATATTTCATCAAGACATGTTGAAATATGAAGTTTGTTTCATCTAAAAATTCAAAAGTCAAATTTCTAAATACTTAGAAAATTTTCTAAGTGTTTAAAGAAATATGACAATTTCAGAACTTCTGGGCAAGTTTTCACAAAGGCTCAGTCAGAGCTTGCAAGGGTAAATCAAAGAAGATTACAAAGTGTGCTGCAAGCTTACTAGAAAGTCTGAGGGATCCTTCAGAACATGCTGGAACCAGAAGATACAAAGATCAGAGGTTGGATGCTACACTGAAGCTCAAAACTTCTGATCCAGAACTAAGCCTTGGTGTAGAGTTTCACGTTGCAGGATTTCTGGTTGTGATAAGTCTCATCATCATTTAATGCTCACAACCACCTTCTGAGTCTTATCCAAAGGATTTTCACCACGTGTACCTTTACTGTCTTGGGATAGCAAACTCTGGTACTAGGCCCATGCTTTTCTTTTGCTTTTCCTTAAATTCTACTGACAACTCCAGCTTAAGCATGGTTAAAAGCTGCTAATCAACATCTAGTTCAGCCTACGCCTGCATCCCATGATTGCACCAAACTAGCATACGAAAACTATGATGAAAAAGCAAAGGAACAGGATGCCAAAACAGGTTCAAATCCCATTTGTTTTCCCCCAAAAATCATAACAAATTCATCTATAAATAATTGGCTCTATCATATGTTCAAGGGGCTGGAGGCTGGCTTTTGGAGAGAGGTTAGCAAAAAGGAGAGAAAACAAAGTTGTGAAACCTTCATAAAAACCCAGATTTTCTCATACACAAAAACAAACCTTTGTTCTTCCCTTTGAACCAAAGAACACAACCACTCTTCCGTTTCTCTTGCTGATTCAGAATGTCCAAAGGCAGCCACTCAAAGCTCCAAGCCCACGCTCCAGACTCAAAGTAAGTCTCTCTGAATTTGTTTGGTTTTTCATTCTGATCATCATTAACATGTAAATATCATAGTATTAATGTCGTACATATCATTGCATGAGTAGAAAAACTATGGATCAAAACTTCTAGAATAATGCTAGGCTCAGACTTAGGATTAGAACTTCTATGAACTGTTGTGCTTTTATCATTCCAATTTGTTGTTTAAAAAGAACTGAATAAATTCCTGATGTGCTGATTGAGAGTTGAAATATGGCATAAAACTTCTGATCTTTATTCATAGTTGTAACACACAGAACTTCTATATTTTTCTCACTGTTAACACACATTGAACTTCTGATGTTCACCCATTGGCTCAGCATAATACAAAACTTCTGATGACTCACTCCCTGTTCTAACACAACACAACTTCTGAGTTCTCCTTACATGTCAAATACACTGAACTTCTGATGTTTCCATCATCTATTTTCAAACACTTAGAGTTTCTGATTTTCACATGCTGACAATATACTGAACTGCTGATGTTTACTCACTGTTTTAGCGTAACACGGAACTTCTGACTTTTGGTTCACTGGCTGAACACCACCCAGAACCTCTGTGTTTTCCCTCTAACATTTTTTGCAGGACCTCTGAGTTTACCAATCCAGAACTTCTGATTCCACTGATGTCTCCTGCTGAGTCACAACGCTCTTGGTCTCGGAACTTCTGATCCTAGTTGTTCTTCTTGCAGCAACACGCTGTTTTCTATCTTGCATTTATTTTCCTTTTCATCATTTTAATATTAACATAAAAAATATTTTCCTTTCAATTTATTTCCTTAAGACAAAAACATTTTCTAAACAAGTCCATTTTCTTTTTTATATTATACATTTCAATATGGTTGTAATAGTAACTTAGGACTTATTTTTACTTGCAATCCCCATTCATAAACTTGTATCCCCATCCCCTAAATATTGTAATAGCATAGGACTTTACATTTTCGCACTTTTATTACTTTCGTACATTGTTAGTAACTAGGGTGTGTATGACAAGATAAAACCAACAAGTAGACCACCAAAAATCAAAGACAAATGCATGAAATCAAACACACTTGCACACACGCATCCTTAGGGTAATTCCACTTGTTGCCTTACAAAAATGGCCATGTTATGCATGTGGGATGTCTTAGCACAAACAAATCGAAAAATACAAGATCATAATCCCTCGATAACACCATCAAAGTTGCCTTTCAAAATGATCTTAGTCCCTAAAGGAAAAGTGCTAAGTCATCTCACAACATTGCTATCATGGTCATACGATGACACAACGCCCGTCCCTTCACATCCAACGATAGGGCTTTTTACCAAGTCAATGGTAAGATAGCAACATCTAAAGGAGGAGGAAAAGAAAATCTAAGACCTTTTGAGTAGGTAGGTTCGCCCTTAGTTACTCGCTTGCTCACAACAAAAACATTTTTATACACCCACACTCTCATTTTTTAAACACATTTTCGAAACAAACACTTTGTATGCGTTCTTATAGAAACGAGAACCATTACGAAGTTCCATTTTCAAAATAGTTTCAAAAACACATCTCATAAACACCTCGTTGAACTATTTTCGAAACAAACACTTTGTAGGCGTTCTTATAGAAACGAGAACCATTACAAAGTTCCATTTTCAAAAATACTTTCAAAACCCACACCACAAGCACATTCAAACAAAAGCAAGTGATCTAGCAGGTAACTAAGAGCCCATGGAAAACCATGGATGAAAAGGGTGCTAATACCTTCCCTTTTCATAATCTACCCCCCGAACTCAAAAACATCTCTAAAGGTCTTTCCTGTGCTTTTTCACCTTTCCTTTTTGGATAAAAGAAAAGTCGGTGGGGACTCTTGCTAAACTGCAACATTTGAGAACACAAACGCAAAACCTCAAGTCAGTTCTCTCACCGTATCACACCCTCCAAGAAAACCAATCTCCCTCGTACGAAGAGATGAATGACATTGCCCTTCAAGAAGAATTAGATCTGGTCGAAGAAATCAAAACATGAGCGGACCTACGAGAGGCCTCTCTCAAACAAAAAAGCCATGCGCTATAACGCCAAAGTCATACAACGAGAGTTTGAGGTCAGTAGCCTTGTCTTAAAGAGAAATCAAAAAGAATCTTGCGAAGGCAAGCTCACAACAATCTGGGAAGGCCCTTATCGCATCTACTCAAAAAAGGGGACCGGGGCGTATTACTTAGAAAATCTACAAGGGAACAACTCTCTCGATCATGGAATGTTGAAAAGCTAAAACAATATTACAGGTAAAACACCGAGTAGTCGATGAGTCTCGTCAACAAGACAAACTCATCCAGACCCGACCACGCGTGCATGTCTAGGTACAAGCATAACACCCAAATTATATTGAAGGGGCGAGACTCTGCTCCTTAAACGAGCGTGTCCTCAACTCAACATGGATAACTCGGTCAATCTTCATCGTCCCTATACCACGACAACATAACACTTGGCTTGCGACAGGAAGTTCATGTTTCCGAGCTCAAGTCCTCGAACAAAACATGAGTTCCAGCCCACGCCCGACATTCACCCTGGACGTTTGTCTGGTTTCCCCACACCGGTGAACATACAAATTCAACGAGAAAGTCCCCATTACAAACCCATAGCAAAATAGAGTATATTACGAGCAGATAAGCATAACAACTAACATGCAAACACAAATATTTGAATTTGAAACAAACAACGTTAAGGCCGCCATTGTACGATTTTTTTACAAAAAGAGGCCCATGGCCCCTCATCTAAAGCAAAATCATGGTCGCAAGAACCATATATGTTCGAAAATTACATAAACGGGCACATGCCAGGAAACAAGATTACAAAATAATGACACGCAGACTGGAGCATACTAAGAAAATTATCAAAACATCATTCTTCTATTCTCTCCTCAGCAACAGGAGATAGCTGAGAAGGTTCCCCCGCAGGTTGGGCAGCAAGCTCTTCAAGGTAGTCCGGGACCAAGATCTTACCAGCAGCCACATAATAATTAACCCTCGTGTCAGAGGTTTTGAGCTCGACCCCAGGATTCAGCATGTGTAGCTGCTTCACCGCATTCTCGAAACTCCCCTCAGAGGCAGCCTGGGCGTCATCCATCACTAGTTAAAAATGAGCGACCAGCTCGGCCCGGGTCTTCAAATTCTTTGTGTCCTTTGGCTCGTCTTCAACGGGCGCAGCCTCGGTATTCAGGATCGTTAACTTTTCCTCCAAAGCCTTCTTTTTGAGCAATTAGGCTCTGTGCTTCTCGAAAAGCTTCCCCAGGTCCTCCTCGACCAGCTTCTGAGCCTTTTCCTTGTCACTCTGCCCCTTCTCAGCTGTGGCCAGCTTAGCCCATAGCTTTTTCAGCTCCACCTATTATGAAGAACTCCCCTCGGTGTAATTGACGATCATCTCCAATATTTTCATTAGGCCACCGATGTCCTGCGCCAACACTACCCTCTTTTCTGGGCGATCCAAACCCTTGAGGTGAAGAGACTCGTCCCGAGGAAGTTGAAGAGAAGCACCCTCGAAGAAATCCCTTTCTAGCCAGCAGGGATACAGGTCGTACTTCCCTTTCCCCTTTTCCACGGTTAGATCAACACTTCCCTCGACACGCAACCTCTTCGTCTTCGAGGACACTAAAGCGGGAGAGAGAGCAACGATAGCTTGGCTCGAATACAAATTACCCGATCCTGACGTGGGAGCAGTCCTCGAACCAGTTTGAGCATCCTTCAAAGATTTCTTCGCTTTAGCAGCAAAATTCCTGGCTATGCGCTCTTGAGTGGGATTCATGTTATCTGCAAAACAAACAGGAAGTCAGTGTTAGTGAACGAGGACTTAAAGACGTCAACCATGTGCAATTATTCAAAACATAAAATAAATACCCAAGTATTTGACATAATCCTCGCTCTCGAGAAGCTCCTTAACAACTATCAAACTAGGCTCGTATACGATCGCCCCATTCTTGTTCATCATCAGTTTACCTCCCCGGCCTGCACGTAGGACGCGAGAGATCTGTGAAACAAAAGCGATCAAGACGGCGAAGCTCTGTTGGTCCTCGACACCAAGCTCCCCCTCCTTCTAGACGTAGGAATCCAATTCATTATCAAAATGCTTCCTCGTCCATTGAAAGGGGAACTTCTAGACCAATTTGTTCACGGGCTCTCCCAACTTGTTTAAAACGGGGGCCCCATTCTCATCATGTACTGGAACCGTTCGGAAAACGTTCAGCATCGCCCTGCTAGAAAGAGGCTGCGCAAGAATAAAGTTATCCTTAAAGTGCCGGACAGACTCCAGGTAAGCTTTGAACAGCTTCCCGTTGCCTTGCTTCAGGGTGATCCATCCCCATTTTCCATCAATCTTGCTCCTCTGGAGATGGAAACAGTAGAAGAACAAAGGGACAATGGCCCCAATCTTCAAGTAGTCGCAAACAATCTCGAACGCCCACATGAAAGTGACATTGTTCAGATGCAACCAGGAAGGAGCTACTCGAAGATGACGGAAAACGACCACTTGGAAATCTGAGAAGGGGAATCAGAGACCTATCTCCTGGAACATGATGTCGTACATAGGTATCCACCTCTTATCATATTTGGATCAGATCCAGCTGTCCTTCCCGGGGATCCAAAGCGACCAGTATCCTCGACCTCCATCGTCATGCGCGTATACTTTTGTGAAAACCTCATCATCGTGTTCAAAGAAGTAAGAAACCCAATACCAAGGGTCTTGCGCGACCCAGGACTGCGGGTCTTCATCATCGTCGGGAGAAAATGGGCCACCCTGATCAACAGGCGCCATCTCCACATCCTCTCCCCCTAAGTGTTGGTATGACCTATTCAGTTTGCCCCTAGAGATTACCTGAATGCTCGATAAACTGTAAGTATCATTCATAGATCTCTGAGAGGATACAATCCACCCATCTGAAAAATCGTCTACGACGTTGTTGATTATAGTACCTGAAAAGCATAGGATTAAGGTGAGTTCGACATCAATTCCAAAATCACCCTTCCACCACCAATTAAGTGAAAGGACGCTGATACACGAGGACCATGTCCCCCACATGAAACCTCACTAAGGCACCTGAACGAACGAATGCCTTTTCAAAAAAGCAAGCTCCAGTTAGCAAAAATAACCTAAATCCTCAAGGGCCACCCACGGTGCATTGCGAATATCAAGAGAAAGCCTGCGACGGCTTTGGCGTTTCTAAAATTATAGAACTGCCGTCTGCTATCAACACTCATCCAAAAACATCCCAACTGACAAGATCCTAACCCTAACCGCATTCAATTCTAGGGCAAAAATTGCGAAAATCTAAACTACGAAAGCCAAATGACAACAAAGATAAAAACTCTTACCAGTTGGAAAAGAAAGAAGGCTGAAAAGGGAGGCGGCGAGTAACAAATCTTCAAGAAGCAACGACGGTCGAACAGGCGAGCAGTAACGAGTAGTGTCAGAAAAGAATGAAAAATACAGAATGTCCTACTCCTCTCGTATTTACAGCTGAAATTTCCCACGTGTGAGAGACACACGCCTAGGGAACCCTAGAGTCTCCATCATTGAACCCTAACCCCTAGGCCATTATTGCGCCGCTTCGTTAGCGCACTACCCGAAACACGCTACCTCTTCAAGTTTAAAGCTCGGAAAGGCCAACTCCTTATCTCCCAATGAGAAAGGCGCAATAGGCGACACTCATGCTCCCCATAAGTAGCACTTCATCCCACGAGCAGGTGTTAAAGTCACGACTCCCATGCCCGAAAGCAATGACTTAGGGGGGCTACTGTTCTGGACTGGCCCAACAACCAAAGTGGGCCCAGACTAGACTCCTCTTTCAATGTGTCTCATACGACCATGGCCCGAATCTCTGATAAGTGCAACTTGCAGCTATTTGTGTATATACTTTTTGTTGCACTTATTGACTTTTTGTTTGTAATATTGTTGAATAATCCCGACTTTTATGTAAATACATTTAGTTTATATTTATTTGTGTTTTTGTGTACATAGTATACCGTTTGATGTTTTTCTATTTATTTTGTAGGTATTTGATGCATTTTGGAGCATTTAGGAATAAGGTGTCGAAGGCATGGCTCCAGATGTGCGTTTTCAGAATAAAAGATCAGTTTTGGGACTTGTTGTCCAGGAGAGCCCGCTTAGCGCGCATGAGGTTGCTAAGCGCGAGTGGCGCTCAGTGCATTTTGTAGCGCGTTGCTTGTGTTTACTGTTTTGGCAGAACCAAAGTTTTGAAGCCTGCTTAGCGCGGTTTAGGTCGGTTTAGTTTGTAAATATTATGCAGCCCACTTAGCACGGTCTGCTGAGATTTGTTTTATAACTTCATTTTCAGTCATTTTTAGGTTATGGTTTTGGGGAAGTTTTTGCTCCCAACGCCATCAACTTGTAAGTTTTGTTAGGATTAGCTTAAATAACAACTATGGAGCTTACATACGGATGATACAGGGTGGATTGCTCTTTGATCGGCGCTGATACACCGGTAGATCTGTGATTCATTTCTCTTCCTCTTTGTGTAATCTTCTATGGTTGGGTTTGTATGTATATTTTCTTTGATATAATGTATATTTGTCTCCCTTGGCGTTATATAAAACTTTCTTTATGAATCTTTGTGGATTGTTGTCCTAGATTTTTGCTTTGTGCTAGGGATTTGAGTTGTTATAGACATATACTTTTAGGTTCTTATCTAGGATGATTAATCTGTTAGTTTTTGAACTCTAGAGATAGATTTAGAGATGACAATCTACTTGGGTATCGGAGCGTAAAGCCTCTATGTTATTTGTGTCGTTATGAGTGATCGTCGACACAGGCAAGCACGGTTGACTTCTGTGTTGTCGAGGTGGTTGAGAGATTGCTACCGAAGTGATGCAGTAGGCCTCTCAATTTGGATTAGAAATAACTTAGGTTATGAGTGATACGTAGTGACATTGATGAGTAATGTTAGGTTGAGTGTAACAGGTCGATAGGTTTAAGTCAGTGAGAAGTAGTATATATGCATACTTGATAAGTTCTTCCTTAGTTTTTCCTTTTGTTTACATTCATTTTCTGTTAATAACATTTTCTTTACAAAACCTACGCAACCCTAAACTCATTAACAATAATTTGTTGAACGACGAATCAATAACCAATCTCTGTGGATACAATACGATATAACCTAAATATCACCCGGTAAACTAATAACTTACTTTTTACTTACCGTTATACCACTGCAACAATCTCCCCCACCCCTTATCGGGCACCATCGATCGTTTGTCCTCTTGGACTAGCACTGGCCCACGATGATTGACGAGCACCTCTCAGTCTGCCCGACATCAAGTTTGTAACGCCCGTAATTTAATTAATTATTTAATTAAATTATTTTTGGAATATTTGTGAAGTTGTATTATAATTAATTGGATTTAATTATTTTATTAAGTGGAGAAATAATATTAGAAGTATAATATTATTTGATGTGGGCTTGTTTTTAAAGGAATAGAAGTAATAAGGGGGTGTATTAGTTTTAATCATAATAAGGAGTTAATAGAATAATAGGGTTATTTTATTGTTGTTGGAATGGAATGGAAAGAAGGAAGCATTAGAAGAATAAGGATTGAGAAAGAACGTGCAAGCTGCTAGAGAAAGTGGAAAAACGGCAAGAACGAGAATTCAACCGGAAATTGTAGAGCGACCTTCAATCCAAGGTAAGGGTGGGGTTCTGACTCTATAATTGGGTTTATGATGATTGGTATGTGGGGTTAGAGGTGATTTCTGTCTTGTTCTTGAATTGAAAATATATGATTGTTGTGTGATGAGAATCGATGAATTTTCGATGAATAATGATGTCTTGATGTTGTTTAATTGCTGTAGAATTATAAGGTAATTATGGGTGATAAATTATCATGAATATGTTAAGTTTTAGGGCTTTAAGTGTGAATCCCATAGTGAGATGCAGGGAAGAAAACGCAGAATATTGCAGTGAAGAAAAACGCAGAATATTGTAGTGATGAAAAACGTAGAACTGTACGTGAAGGATATCAGAAGTTGTTGTATTAGAATAATGAATTAATTTGGGAATAGAGTTAGTCGTACTGCTCTTAGTTAGGTTGATATAAGTCTAAGAATTAAAATAGTAGGATTAAGGAAAAGTAGAGGTTCTGATGTTAGAAGTTGCGTTAGATTGGTGAGAAATAGAAGTTCTGATGGTAGAATCTATGTTGGTTAGAAGTTGCTGAACTATTAGAAAGTAGAGGTTCTGATGGTAAAAGTTGTATTGGTTAGAAATTATGTTGTCAGAAGATTGTATCACCGGAAGTTGTATTAGTCAGAAGTTGTATTAGTCAGAAGATTGTGTCACCAGAAGTTGTTTTAGTCAGAAGTTGTATTAGTCAGAAGATTGTGTCATCAGAAGTTGTATTAGTCAGAAGTTGTATTGGTCAGAAGTTGTATTGGTCAGAAGTTGTGATGATCAGCAGTTGTATTAATCAGAAGTTGTATTAGTCAAAAGATTGTGTCGGCCAGAAGTTGTGTTATTAGAAGCTATGTTATTAGAAGTTGTGTTGGTTAGAAGCTGTGTTGTTAGAAGTGTGTTGGTCAGAAGTTGCGTTTGATGTTAAGTTGGTTTTGTACAGAACGATGAATGTTAGATGCTTAGAAGCTGCTGTTTGAGCTATAACAGTAGGATAGTGACGGTCATGACGTTAGAGTTACAGAATAGCAGTATTGATGTATTGTGGAATTAATGTACAACTGAGCTGTTAGTGAGAAGTTATTAATGATTGTTGTGTTGATGATTTATAATAAATAAATGATGTTTAATGAATTATTATGATGATATGAGATGTTGATGACGAGACGTTGAGATGTTTTTGAGATGTTATTAATTGAGATGAAGTTTGAGATCATTTTAATTTGAGATGTTGTTAACTTGGATGTTGTTGTTACATTCATGGTTGTGTCGCATACATTGCATTTTTGAGATGGATCTTATGCTCGTTGAGATGGCCTGTATTGGCGAGTTTTGAGATGAAGGCTTATGCCTTGATGATGCCTCTATTAATTGGAAATTTTTTGAGATGGGAGTTCTGCTTCAATGGTACCACATGCATTTGCATAGTATTGAGTCGCATGAGATGATTGACTAAAGAAGTGTATTTTGATGTTGATGAATGTGTATATACGTTGTAATTATTGTTGATTATGAGATGATAAGTGATGGTGCTATTGATCTAATTTATATTTAATTATCATGCACTTTATTATATTGTTAGATATCTCACCCCTTTTGTTTGAATGTTGCCCTCATGTTGGTAACATGCAGGTAATCGAGAGTGAAGGTTGTATACCTTCAATAGTTCGAGTCGGTGTCATTGCTCTGATATGTAACACTCGGGGGGATGAACACTTGTTGTTTTGATTGTTGATTTTTCAGTTGTTGAACTTTAAGTTTATCATTATTAAGTTATGATGTTTCGAAGTTGCTGTATTGATGATAAAATTGGTATTGAGAATTCTGCTGCGTAGTTGTTGAATTATTTAATTAAAAGATGTTATGATGATGGTTCGTCCGATGTCTTGAAAGTGTTATATATCTACGATGAATGCAATGAATTTTGATAGAAGAATTTGTGACGTCCCGATTCGTTTGCATGAATGATTTTTATAACTCTGATTTATTTATATAATTGTTTGGGGTAGAATTGGGGTGTTACAAAGTTGGTATCAGAGCAAAAGGTTGGTCCGACCCTGCACTACTAAAAAAATGACATTTGAGAAAAGGTTTTTACATCAGGTATCAAAATATATGATGTAAAAAATTAAATTAGAAACATTTTACATCAGGTATTTATTTGCAATGATATAAATAATATGGAAAAAAACATTTTTCGCTATCTATTACATCGGGCCATGTAATCCACCGATGTAAAAGGTTTCGTGAAAAAAACACTGTGGCATTTTTGTAAATAAGAAACAAGGTGGCAGAATTGTAAATAAAAAACTGGCAAGATATTACATCGGGGCTTATTAAAACCGATGTAAAAAGTCCACAGACAGATTGGTAATATAAAAAATATATTAAAAACCTTACATCGGGGCATACTAAAAACCGATGTAAAAAAACATCAACGCTCGAATCTTACATCGGGCCATTCTTTTAACCGATGTAAAAAACTACCTTACATCGGGCCTTCTGTAAACCGATGTAAAAAACATCAGCCCAGAACCTTGCATCGGGCCAATCTAAAAACCGATGTAAAAACATTAACACAGAAAACAAACTAAAAAAGAAAACCATTAAACACGTTACATACTGTAACGTTTTATTTCTTCTTCAAAGAAGAAAATTCTCTCTTCTTTCTATTTCATAAACATCACATCATCATTGTCTTTCTCTTCATATCTCATCATCCCTTTTAATAAATAAACTGAGAAAGAGAAAAATAAGTTAAGAGTAAGAAGAAGGAAGACGGACGAACCAGGCGAACCAGTCTTAGATCACAACAGATGTAAAAAAGGGACTTTTTACATCGGACTCAAAACCGATGTAAAAAGTACCTGATTTACTATATCGCCTGACTTTATATCGGACCCAGAACCGATGTAAAAAGTCAGTTTCACCCGATGTAAAAAGTCATTTCTGCACTAGTGTTGTCGTCGAGTCTTAGTTATCTAACAATCGAGTATTGTTATTTTGAGTTCTAACTGTTGTTTATGTTATAGTGATAAGTTGAGATGGCTGGAAGGAATGATGCTGCACTTGTTGCTACTCTATAAGCAATGGCTCATGCGATGGAGAATCAGCTGAATGCTGACGGGAATGCTGGATCTTGTAGCTTGGCGACTTACCAGAGAGAGAATCCGCCTACGTTCATGGGAAAGTATGATCTTGATGGAGCATTAGAATGGTTGAAAGAGATTGAGAGAATCTTATGTGTGATGGATTGCACTCCAGCGCAGAAGGTCCGGTATGGGACTCATATGCTAGCAGTCGAGGATGATGACTGGTGGCTAGAGACTTGTCAAAGATTGGAAGCTGCAGGTGAGAATGTCACTTGGGCTGTGTTCCGTAGAGAATTTTTTAGAAAGTACTTTCCTGAAGATGTCCGTGGTAAGAAGGAATTTGAGTTCCTTGAGCTGAAGCAAGGAAGTATGTTAGTTGTTGAGTATGCTGCCAAGTTTGCTGAGTTGGCTAAGTTTTATCTGCATTACGCTGAGGAAAATGCTGAGTTTTCGAAGTGTATTAAATTTGAGAACGGGTTGCACCCGAAGATTAAGAAGGCAGTTGGATACCAGAAGATCCGTGTCTTTGCTGATTTGGTTGATAGCTGCAGGATTTATGAAGAGGATAATAATGCTCATTACAATATTATCAGTGAGAAGAGGGGTAAGCACCAACAGAATCGTGGTAAGCCTTATGATGCCCCAGCTGGTAAGGGTAAACAGAAAGTTGTTCAGAGTCAGAGGACTAATGGGGGAGATGCTCATGTTGGTGTGATTTGATTTAAGTGTGAGAAACCTGGACATAAGAGTAATGTGTGCATGACTGAAGTGAATAGGTGTTTTCGTTGTGGTAAGAACGGACATGTCGTATCTGAGTGTGAACGCAAGGATGTGATTTGTTTCAACTGTAGAGAAGAAGGGCATATTGGTAGTCAGTGTCCGAAACCGAAGAGGGCTCAGTCAAGTGGTAAAGTGTTTGCTTTGGTTGAGGATCAGACAACTGCTGAGGATAGACTTATCAGAGGTACATGTTTCATTAATAGTACTCCTTTAATTACTATTATTGATACTGGTGCTACGCATTGTTTTATTGCTGCTGATTGTGTTAAAATATTGGGTCTTGTGTTGTCTTCTTTGAATGGAGAAATGGTCGTCGATACTCCAGCCAAGGGGTCGGTGACTACTTCTTTAGTGTGTTTGAAGTGTCCCTTGTAGATCTTCGACAGAGACTTTACTGTTGATTTGGTTTGTTTACCGTTAAGAGGTTTGGATGTAATTTTGGGTATGAACTGGTTAGAGCATAACTGTGTTCATATTAACTGTTATGACAAGTCTATGAAGTTTTCTACTCCTGAAGTAGAGTAAGATGGTATGTTATCTGCTAGACAGTTGAGGAAGTTGATGCAATAAGAAGTACAGATGTTCTCGTTGATGGCGTCGCTATCTGTAGAGACTCAAGCTATAATTAAGGAATTGCAGGTGGTGTGTGAATTTCCTGAAGTTTTCCCTGATGAGATTCCTAATGTACCACCAGAGAGGGAAGTTGAATTTGCTATTGATCTTGTACCTAGTACCAGACCTGTGTCTATGGTACCATACAGGATGTCTGCATATGAATTGTCAGAGTTAAAGAAGCAATTGGAAGATTTACTTGAGAAGAAGTTTGTAAGACCAAGTGTATCGCCGTGGGGAGCTCTAGTGTTGTTAGTAAAGAATAAAGATGGAAGTATGAGGCTTTGTGTTGATTATAGACAGCTGAATAAAGTGACGATTAAGAACAAGTATCCGCTTCCAAGAATATATGACTTGATGGACCAATTGGTGGATGCCCGTGTGTTTAGTAAGATTGATTTGAGGCCGGGTTACCATCAGATTAAAGTGAAGGATGAAGATATCCAGAAGACGGCTTTCAGAACGCGTTATGGACATTACGAGTATTTGGTGATGCCTTTCGGTGTTACTAATGCGTCGGGAGTATTCATGGAATACATGAATCGTATCTTTCATACTTATTTGGATCGGTTCGTAGTGGTGTTCATTGATGATATTTTGATTTACTCTAAGTCAGAAGAAGAGCATGCTGAACATTTAAGAGTAGTATTGCAAGTTTTGAAAGAGAAGAAGTTGTATGCAAAGTTGTCCAAGTGTGAATTTTGGTTGAAAGAGGTTAGTTTTCTTGGCCATGTGATTTCAGGTAGTGGCATTGCTGTAGATCCATCGAAGGTTGATGCGGTGTTGCAATGGGAAACTCCAAAGTCAGCTACTGAGATTAGAAGCTTCTTGGGATTAGTTGGTTATTATAGAAGGTTTATCGAAGGGTTTTCTAAGTTCTCACTTCCATTGACTAAGTTGACTTGTAAAGGTAGAGCTTTTGTATGGGATGTTCAATGCGAAGAAAGTTTTACAGAATTGAAGAAGAGGTTGACGTCGGCTCCGATTTTGACGTTGCCTAATCCAGGAGAGCCTTTTGTGGTGTATTGTGATGCTTCTAAGATGGGTTTAGGAGGTGTGCTTATGCATAATGGTAAGGTGGTTGCTTATGCATCAAGGCAGTTGAGGACTCATGAGAAGAAGTACCCTACGTATGATTTAGAGCTTGTTGCTGTTGTTTTTGTGTTGAAGATTTGGATGGTTCTAGATTTGAAGTGTTTAGTGACCATAAGAGTTTAAAGTATTTGTTTGATCAGAAAGAGTTGAATATGAGGCAACGAAGATGGTTGGAATTGTTAAAGGATTATGATTTCAGTTTGAATTATCATCCAGGAAAAGCGAATGTGGTAGCTGATGCGTTGAGTCGAAAGACTTTACATATGTCAGCAATGATGATTAAATAGTTGGAATTGATTGAGCAGTTCAGAGATATGAGCTTAGTTTGCGAGGTTACTCCACAGAGTGTTATGTTGGGTATGTTGAAGATTAATAATGAATTTTTAGACAATATCAGAGAAGCTCATAAGTTGGATGTGAAACTGGTAGATTTGATGGTTGGGACTGATCAATCTGAGAATAGTGATTTTAAGCTAGATGCGCAAGGTGTGTTGAGATTTCGTAATCGGATTTGTATTCCTGATGATGCTGAGATGAAGAAAGTGATACTTGAAGAGAGTCATAGAAGTAAGTTGAGTACTCATCCAGGAGCTACAAAGATGTATCAAGATTTGAAAGGTTTGTTTTGGTGGCCTGGGATGAAGAGTGATGTGGCTCATTTTTTGTATGCATGTTTGACTTGTCAGAAGTCGAAAGTTGAACATCAGAAGGCTACAGGATTGATGCAACCGTTGGAAGTTCTAGAATGGAAATGGGATAGCATTTTAATGGACTTTGTGACAGGGTTGCCTAATACCTTAAGAGGACATGATTCGGTTTGGGTGATTGTTGATAGGCTTACGAAGTCATCTCATTTTATTCCTATTAACATCAGTTTTCCAGTGTTGAAGTTGGCTGAGATTTATATTAGTGTGATTGTGAAGCTGCATGGTGTTCCTTTGTGCATTGTGTCAGATAGAGATCCAAGATTTACTTCTGATTTTTGGAAGAGTTTGTAAGAAGCATTGGGTTCTAAGTTGAGGTTGAGTTCAACGTGTCATCCTCATATAGATGGTTAGACTGAACGAACTATTCAATCGTTGGAAGACTTGTTGAGGGCATGTGTTCTTGAGCAGGGAGGTTCGTGGGATACTTATCTTCCGTTAATATAGTTCACTTATAATAACAGTTACCATTCTAGTATTGGGATGACACCTTTTTAAGCGTTGCATGGTCGAAGATGTAGAACTCCGTTATGTTGGCATGAATCTGGTGACAGTGTAGTACTTGGACCTGAACTTGTTCGTGAGACTACTGAGAAGGTGAAATTGATTCAAGAAAAGATGAAAGCTTCACAAAGTAGACAAAAGAGTTATCATGACAAGCGAAGGAAGGATTTAGAATTTCAAATTGGTGATCATGTGTTTTTAAAAGTTACACCTGTGACTGGTGTTGGGCGAGCATTGAAGTCTAAGAAGCTCACTTCTCGTTTTATTGGACCGTATCAGATTTTGGAGAGAGTGGGGAATGTTGCTTATAGAGTGACTTTACCGCCTAATGTTTCGAATTTGCATGATGTGTTTCATGTGTCGTAACTTCGGAAGAATATTTCAGATCCATCTCATGTGATTCATATAGATGATGTGCAAGTATGGGATAATCTTACGGTGGAGACGATGCCTGTACGGATCGCGGATCGTGAAATGAAGACTCTGAGGGGAAAATAAATTGCCTTGGTTAAAGTGGTTTGGTTAGGAGCTGCTGGTGAAAGTATGACTTGGGAGTTGGAGAGCAAGATGCGAGACTCCTATTCTGAATTGTTCGATTGAGGTAAATTTTCGAGGACGAAAATATTCTAAGAGGGAGAGAGTTATAACGCCCGTAATTTAATTAATTATTTAATTAAATTATTTTTGGAATATTTGTGAAGTTGTATTATAATTAATTGGATTTAATTATTTTATTAAGTGGAGAAATAATATTAGAAGTATAATATTATTTGATGTGGGCTTGATTTTAAAGGAATAGAAGTAATAAGGGGGTGTATTAGTTTTAATCCCAATAAGGAGTTAATAGAATAATAGGGTTATTTTATTGTTGTTGGAATGGAATAGAAAGAAGGAAGCATTAGAAGAATAAGGATTGAGAAAGAACGTGCAAGCATCTAGAGAAAGTGGAAAAACGGCAAGAACGAGAATTCAACCAGAAATTGTAGAGCGACCTTCAATCCAAGATAAGGGTGGGGTTCTGACTCTATAATTGGATTTATGATGATTGGTATGTGGGGTTTGAGGTGATTTTTGTCTTGTTCTTGAATTGAAAATATAAGATTATTGTGTGATGAGAATCGATGAGTTTTTGATGAATAATGATGTCTTGATGTTGTTTAATTACTGTAGAATTGTAAGGTAATTATGGGTGATAAATTATCATGAATATGTTAAGTTTTAGGGCTTTAAGTGTGAATCCCATAGTGAGATGCAGGGAAGAAAACGCAGAATATTGCAGTGATGAAAAATGTAAAACTGTATGTGAAGGATATCAGAAGTTGTTGTATTAGAACAATGAATTAATTTGGGAATAGAGTTAGTCGTACTGTTCTTAGTTAGGTTGATATCAGGATAAGAATTAAAATAGTAGGATTAAGGAAAAGTAGAGGTTCTGATGTTAGAAGTATGTTGTTAGAAGTTGCGTTAGATTGGTGAGAAATAGAAGTTCTGATGGTAGAAGCTATGTTGGTTAGAAGTTGCGTTGAACTATTAAAAAGTACAGGTTCTGATGGTAGAAGTTGTATTGGTTAGAAATTATGTTGTCAGAAGATTGTATCATCAGAAGTTATATTAGTCAGAAGTTGTATTATTCAGAAGATTGTGTCACCAGAAGTTGTATTAGTCAAAAGTTGTATTAGTCAGAAGATTGTGTCATCAGAAGTTGTATTAGTCAGAAGTTGTATTGGTCAGAAGTTGTATTGGTTAGAAGTTATGATGATCAGCAGTTGTATTAATCAGAAGTTGTATTAGTCAGAAGATTGTGTCGGCCAGAAGTTGTGTTATTAGAAGCTGTGTTATTAGAAGTTGTGTTGGTTAGAAGCTGTGTTGTTAGAAGTGTGTTGGTCAGAAGTTGCGTTTGATGTTAAGTTGGTTTTATACAGAATGATGAATGTTAGATGCTTAGAAGCTGCTGTTTGAGCTATAACAGTAGGATAGTGACGGTCATGACGTTAGAGTTACAGAATAGCAGTATTGATGTACTGTGGAATTAATGTACAACTGAGCTGTTAGTGAGAAGTTATTAATGATTGTTGTGTTGATGATTTATAATAAATAAATGATGTTTAATGAATTATTATGATGATATGAGATGTTGATGACGAGACGTTGAGATGTTTTTGAGATGTTGTTAATTGAGATGAATTTTGAGATGATTTTAATTTGAGATGTTGTTAACTTGGGTGTTGTTACATTCGTGGTTGTGTCGCATACATTGCATTTTTGAGATGGAACTTATGCTCGTTGAGATGACCTGTATTGGCGAATTTTGAGATGAAGGCTTATGCCTTGATGATGCCTCTATTAATTGGCAAATTTTTGAGATGGGAGTTCTGCTCCAATGATACCACATGCATTTGTATAGTATTGAGTTGCATGAGATGATTGAATAAAGAAGTGTATTTTGATGTTGATGAATGTGTATATACGTTGTAATTGTTGTTGATTATGAGATGAGAAGTGGTGATGTTATTTATCTAATTTAATATATTAATTATCATGCGCTTTATTATATTGTTAGATATATCATCTCTTCTGTTTGAATGTTGTCCTTATGTTGGTAACGTGCAGGTAATCGAGAGTGGAGGCTGTATACTTTCAATAGTTCGAGTCGGTGTCATTGCTCTGATATGTAACACTCGGGGGGATGAACACTTGCTGTTTTGATTGTTGATTTTTCAGTTGTTGAACTTTAGGTTGATCATTATTAAGTTGTGATGTTTCGAAGTTGTTGTATTGATGATAAAATTGTTATTGAGAATTCCACTGCGTAGTTGTTGAATTATTTAATTAAAAGATGTTAAGATGATGGTTCGTCCGATGTCTTGAAAGTGTTATATATCCACGATGAATGCAATGAATTTTGATTGAAGAATTTGTGACGTCCTGATTCGTTTGCATGAATGATTTTTATAACTCTGATTTATTTATATAATTGTTTGGGGTAGAATTGGAGTGTTACAAAGTCGCCCAGACAACCAAGAACCGACCAGACTGTTGTCTGTAATCTACCTCCTCCTCAGAACCGACGACTAGTTACGGGCACACCTGCCCAGTTTGACCAAGTCCTGGCAATTACCTATTTTTGCGGACCCATATATCAAGGCCCAAAAATAGGAACCAATGGTCATACGCTAGGGGCATTATATAAACTTTCACATACGTGAGGGCCAAGTATCGAATATTCACTATTCACCACTAAAACCCTAATACATTACTTGTATCTCTTTGCTCCCACACTTAATTGATTGTCGGAGTGCCTTGCAGGTACCATCCTTTTTCCTCCTCAAATTTTCAGCCCGACTGAAGATCATCATCCGACCACCTTGCAGATTCTGATCAACTGGTAACATCAGTTTTACTATAGAGATTGATTTATTCAATTTATTCAATTGAATTATTCAATTAAATCTAATTTAGTCATGAGGTTCGTTCAAATACTTAATAATTTGATCAATAAACTAATAATATTTCTATTAAATGACTGATTAAATTTTTGAAATATTAAGAAGAAAATTATATATAAAAGAAAAAATAATTATTTTTTGGTGTAGCTATAGCTACAGTATGCCTAAACGGAAGGTCCGTCCATGTTTGTCACATTGTTTGTGATAAAGTCCAAAATGGTGTTTTTTGGAGCTGAGTCCTTATTTCCCAAGCCTTTCACAAGTTTAGTATTTAAGATGGATATGATAGACATTTTCCAAGTTTCTTCATATGGAGGTAACTAACTTGGGGATGTTAAAGAATTAATTGATTTTTAGAGGTATATAATTGATTTTAAAGTGTTTTATTCATCAAAAGCAATTATGGTTTTAAAATTGATTTTTCTTGAAAGTAAGATTTGTAGTTTTTAAAATTTAAATATAATTTTTATTTTATAATTTATTGTTCAACTTAAAATTTAAATATAAATTATTTTATAAATTTAATTCACTTTTTAATTTAAATCAATTTTATAAAATTTATTTCTTTAAAAATAATTTATATCATTGCATAACCAAACAAAAATTTAGACCATTGATCAATATGATTTGATTCAACTATTTTCTCATGATAATACTAACAATCACTAATTGTTTTGTTTGTTTATGTGAAGATAAGAGGATTTTTATTTATTCATTTAATTTTTGTTGTATACCGAAGAAAGTTAGACTTGATAGAAGCATGGGTAGATTGTCTTTGTCCATATCGGTTAAGGGGTTTTTAATAACAGTGGCTGATTAAGAAAAAAAATCAAAATCCCTTGCTAATTTGATTCAATTAAAGATCTTATCCATTCTATCTCTGATCCAGTTTTCAAAATATTAAAAACAAAAATTGTAAGTAAGTTGATATTTATCAATTGTTGGAAATTCACCAAAAGACTATGATGAATTTCTACCACAATGACGATTTGTTATGAGAAAAACAAATAAAAGAAGACAAGACAAATAACTTCTGCAGAATACTATGAATGACTTGTTTGACTTGCTTACAAAAATACTGTGAATGACTTGTTTGACTTGCTTACAAAAATAAGGGGTTACTCCCTCTATTTATAACTGAGCTTACACCCTAAGCCCAAAGCCCAAAATATCTATTTTGTTACTAAATCAAATCTAATATATTCTAGACTTAAATCAAATTTATTTAAATCTAAAACAAATCAAATCTTTTCGACACATAGTTTCGACACACTGAATTACAATTTAACACACCACCTAATTCGTTGTGTCTAAAATATTTATGTTCATCATGGCTCTTAGCTTTCTGAATACTTCGACTTGCACTCCCTTCGTCATGATGTCTGCAGTCTGATTCTCAGTTCTGCAGTGTTTCAAATTCATCTTCCCATCTGCTACATGCTCTCGAAGATAATGAAACCTCATTTCGATGTGCTAGCTTCGACCATGTGCTATTGGATTCTTCGCCAGATTGATAGCTGACATGCTGTTGATCTTCATGGTAATTGCTCCATGATCTTTCCCTGTTATCTCTTCGACCAAGTTCACCATCCAAGTTGCTTGACATGCACAAAGAGACGCAGCTATATATTCTGTTTCGCATGATGATAATGCCACTACTGATTCCTTTCTTGAATTCTAAGCAACTGGTGCACCACCTAGCATAAACACATATCCTGCTGTTGACTTTCGATCTTCAGCATCACTACACCAACTCGAATCAGTGTATCCCACTAACTTGCATTCTTTTCCTTTATCAGCTGCAGGAAACAAAATGCCATAATCGAAAGTTCCTTTGAGATACCTTATTATCCTCTTCACTGCTGCTAGATGTGATACCTTTGGCTTCTGCATGAATCTACTTACCATACCTACACTATATGCTAAGTCAGGCTTTGTATGACAAAGGTATCTCAATGATCTAATAAGTCTTCTGTATTGGGTTGGATCAACATCATCTTCATCTACATCTTTAGACAGTTGCAGTCTTGGTTCTGCAGGTGTCGAAGTTGAGTTGCATTCTTACATCTCAAACCTCTTGAGAATTTCTCCTGCATATCTTCTTTGATGCATCATCAAACCTCTATTGCTCTTGTAGAATTCGATTCTAAGGAAATATGAAATCTCACCCAAGTCATACATTTCGAATTCCTTGTTGAGCTCACCTTTGAAGTCTTCGATCTCACTTCTACAGCTACCTGTTATCAACAAATCATCTACATAGAGACATAGTATAAGCAATTCACTCTTGCTTCTTCTTACATATACTCCATGTTCAGTTGTGCACTTCACAAATTCCTTCTCCCTTAGGAAACTATCAATTTTCTTATTCCAAGCCCTTGGAGCTTGTTTCAATCCATACAAGGCTTTATGCAGCCTGTACACCTTTCTTTCTTCGTCATGTTTCACAAACCCAACTGGTTGTTTAACATAGACTTCTTCATATAAGGGTCCATTTAGGAATGCACACTTCACGTCCATCTGACATATGTGCCAATTGTTTATTTTTGCTAGACCAACAACCAACCTGATTGTTTCGATCCTAGCAACAGGTGCAAAAACTTCATCGAAGTTTATTCCTTCTTTCTGTAGAAATTCTTTCGCCACAAACCTTGCTTTGTGTCGAGTTACTTCACATTTCGAATTCGTTTTCACTTTGTATACCCACTTGACATCAATTGCCTTCTTGCCTTGAGGCAATTCGACAAGTGATCAAGTGTTGTTGTCTTCGATAGACTTCACTTCTTCGTTTATTGCTTTCACTCACTTCGAATCCTTCAATGCTTCAGCTGCATTAACAGGTTCGACATCTGCATAGAAAGCATAATGTACCAGCTCACCTTCATTATCTATTACATCATCTGATGTAATCACACAATCTTGCAATCTTGCAGGCATGCGTCTTGTTCTTTGAGGTCTGCTTGTACTTGGTATATTTGTTGGTTCCTCTTGTCGAACTTCTCTTTTGACTTGAGTTTCTGGCTCTTCAAGTAGGACTCTCACTGAATCTTTCTTGACATTTTCAGTAAAATCCCATTCTTTAAACTCATATATGATCACGTCCCTGCTGATCACAATCTGCTTTTTCACTGGATCGAACAACTTGTAGTCTCCTGTCGAATGATATCCAACTAAAATCATTTGACTTGACTTGTCATAAAGTTTTCTTCTCAACTGATCTGGCACATGCCTATGTGCAATAGATCCAAATACCTTCAGATGACTCAATCTAGGCTTCACACCAGACCAATATTCTTCTGGAGTAATTCCTTCTAGCTTCTTCGTGGGACATCTGGTCAAAATGTTTGTTGCAGTCGAAACAACTTCACCCCAAAACTCTTTAGGTAAATTCTTGCCTTTCAACATACTTCTCACCATATTCATGATGGTTCGATTCTTCCTTTCTGCAATTCCATTTTGTTGTGGAGTATAGGGTGGCACCACCTCATGCACAATCCCTTCCTTTTCACATAGCCTGTCGAAGTCTTTCGACACATATTCTCCACCACTATCAGTTCTCAAAACTTTAAGCTTTCGACCACTTTGTCTTTCGACCATAGACTTAAACTTGGCAAATACTTAGATCACTTCACTTTTCTTCTTGATCAGATAAGTCCACAGCTTTCAACTGAAATCATCTATGAATGTAACAAAGTATTTTTTTACCTCCCATCGAATCCACCTGGATTGGTCCACCTGCATCAGAGTATATGACTTCAAGACTAGCCTTCGACCTGCTTTCTGCATCCTTGCTAAAGCTATTCTTGTGTTTCTTCGCCTGCACACATTCCTCACATACCTCGTTTGGAATGTCGATTTCTGGCAATCCTGAAACCATATTTCTTCTCTTCAAATCTCTGATGTCTCTGAAGTTAAGATGGCCTAGTCTATAATGCCATATCCATTTATGTCTGCTAGCTATAGTCAAAAGGCACTTGTGCTTCATCACATTTAGTTCAATCTTGAAAGTTAGATTCTGAGACATAGGAGCCTTCAAGATTAATCTACCATTTGCATCAACGAATCTCATCATCTTATCTTTGATTGACACTTTATAATTCTTTTCGACCAACTGCCCTATACTGAGCAAATTTCTCTTCATGCCTGGTATGTACAACACATTGGAAATTATTGACCTCTTGCCATATTTTCTCATAATCATAACATCACCAATACCTTCAGCTTCTAGGGTATTGTCATTTGCAAATTTTATCATATTTTTCATTGAGGGCTTTATATTGACAAACCAGTCTTTCCTTCCAGACATATGTGATGAACATCTTGAGTCCAAGTACCATTGGTCCTTGAATCTATCTTCATCTCTTGTTGTAACCATCAACATCATCTCTTCTTCTTCATGTTTTACAAGCTTTGCATCACTTTCTTGATTCTTTGGTTTTTCTGGACAATCACTCGAATAGTGACCATACTTCTGACAATTGTAACATTGAATCTGACTCTTATCAAGTTTTCGACCACCACCTCTTCCTCTATTTGCAACACCACCTCTTTGGTTGCCTCGGTATAGCCTTCTTTGATTCGACACATTTCCTTCGATCTGGTTTCCTCTACCATTCGATTTGTTGTAGCCACCTCTACCTCTGTCAAAACACTTTCCTTTGCCTTTGGTTTCTTTTGTTGAATGTGCCTGCAAGGCCACATCACTCTTTGATTTGCCTGCAGCTCTTTCATTCATTCTTTGTTCATGAGATTCAAGCGTCCTTTGAAGCTCTTCCTTTGTCAATTTCGACAAGTCTTTCCTCTCTTCTATCGCCACCACTATGTGGTCGAACTTAGGAGCTAAAGATCTCAAGATCTTCGAAACAACAACTCTTGTTGTTAACGCTTCTCCACATATCTTGATTTGATTTACTAGTTTTGTAACTCTAGTGAAGAAATCAGATATGCTTTCACTGCCTTCTATCTAAAGCAGTTCATACGTCCTTTTGTGAGTTTGTAACCTCACTTCTTTCACCTTCTCAGCGCCTCCAAAAGACTTCTCAAGGATCTCCCAAGCTTCTTTTGCAGATTCTGAATCACTAACCTTTTTGAAGTTGTCTGGGCTGACACATTGATGAATTATAAATAATGCTTTATAACTCAGCTTCTCAGATTCTGTGTATTTCTTCTTTTCTTCTTCTGAAGCATTTTCTCCAAGCTCTTCGACTCCATCTTTTACAAGACCCCAAAGACCTTGACACCTGAATAAGACTTTCATCTGTTTGCACCAATTCTCATAGTTGTCAACTTTCAGAATTGGTAACGTTGTTGGATAGTTTGCATTCCCATAACTTGTCATCGTGAATTCTTCAATCGTTCTTGATTAATACTTCCCTCGAATCGAAACAAAGCTCTTGATACCAGATGTTAGAAATCTACCAAAAGACTATGATGAATTTCTACCACAATGACGATTTGTTATGAGAAAAACAAAGAAAATAAGACAAGACAAATAATTTCTGCAGAATTTCTCTCTACTCACAAACTGTGAAAACTTTATTATTCATTTTGCAACTGCAAAATACTGTGAATGACTTGCTTGACTTACTTACAAAAATAGGGGTTCTTCCCTCTATTTATAACTGAGTTTATACCCTAAGCTCAAAGCCCAAAAATATCTATTTTGTTACTAAATCAAATCTAATCTATTCTAGACTTAAATCAAATCTATTTAAATCTAAAACAAATCAAATCTTTTCGACACATAATTTCGACACACTGAATTACAATTTAACATCAATATCTTATAATTAAATCTGGAATAAATTATTTTAAACCTTCAATTAAATTATCCAATTATGTCTAAATTGTATCTAAATTTTAGATAGCGTTATTTACATAAATTTTTATAATCTATATATATATATATATATATATATATATATATATATATATATATATATATATATATATATATATATATATATATATATATATATATATATATATATATATATATATATATATATATATATATATATATATATATTCTAAGTTGTTATTACTTGAATATTATATTAGGTTCTCATAGGTATTCTAAATTATTAGTTATAGGAGATATATAAATATAGTAGTTTTTATATAAGGACTCAATTCCGTGTTTTAAATATGACACATTTAGTTTGAAATTTTAATGTTGTAAGTTGGATTGAGTATCTATAATATTATATTTTTGTTTTCAGAATAAATAAAAAAATTCAACAAAATACAATATATTTGAACTACTAATTTATTAGATTGGTATTTTTTATTTATGTGTATACTATATTTTCGATCGTGTATACTATTAGATTCGTATTTTCGACCGTCTAAAAAAACAAAATTAAATACCTATTGAAAAAATTAAATACCATACAAAATTAATGTATCAAATTAGTATGGGATAAATAAAACAAAACAATAAATTTGTCCTAGTAGGAGAAAATAAAAATTAAAAATAAATAAATTTAAAAATTTAAAAAAATTAAAAAATAAAATAAAAAAATTAAAAATTTAAAAAATTATATATAAAAAAATTAAAATAAAAAATTAAAATAATCGAATTTTCATATTAAATTTAAAAAAATTTTAAAAAAAATAACGACAAACGTCACGTATATTAATTCTGCTGAAATCTTAACCCAATATCAAATTTAAAAAAATTTTGTTTTGTTAATAAATAAAAAAATATTTTTTTTTAAAAAGAAATTAAAACTTATTATACAAAATAAAATACATTTAACCCCTTTATGATATAACTTTCATTAAAAAAAAGCATCAAAACAAAATTGTTTCGATAAGATAAAGAAAAAGAAAAAAAGCATCAAAACAGAATTGTTTCGATAAGATAAAGAAAAAGAATAGTTGTTGGATTTTCATACTTATCCATCAGAGTAGGACCCACGTAAACATTATGCAACAAGACAAGTTCATCTTAACCACTTTCATTCACCATGGGGTAGGTGTTAGTATCTAAATATCTATGTGTCTATATAACCATATAAATATCACAACAATGAATGATCCTGCTTCCATTTTTTATCTCTCAATCAAAATTCAATAAGTTTATTTTGTGAAACTTTGAAGAATCAAAAAAATGTTGGCAATTTTTCACAAAGCTTTTGCTCATCCACCAGAAGAGCTGAATAGTCCAGCATCATACAAAGGTTCAAAGAAACCTAAGCTTCCTGAAGAAACTCTGAGAGAGTTTCTCTCTCATCATCCTCATAACACCTGTTCCATGAGTTTTGGTGAAGCTTCTGTTCTTGCTTATGTTAGACCCGACAACCCTTTTTCTGTTCATCAAAGGTTAATCGTTCATGTTTTTTTACTGTCTTTCATTTTTGTTGGTAATTGTTTGTGACTCATTTTGAAACATGTGATGTTATTTTTGCAGGTTGTTTTGTGGTGTTGATGACATATACTGTTTATTTCTGGGGAGTTTGAACAATTTGTCAGTACTAAACAAACAATACGGTTTGTCAAAGGGTACTGATGAAGCCATGTTTGTGATTGAAGCTTATAAGACACTTCGTGACCGTGGTCCATATCCAGCAGATCAAGTTGTTAAGGAACTTGATGGTAGTTTTGCTTTTGTTGTTTATGACAGCAAAATCGGCACTGTCTTTGCTGCACTGGTATGTTTGTTGATCTCTATTCTACCATGTTCCTTTGTTAACAATTATTCATAATCAATGATGTTTTTTTTTTGTAGGGTTCTGATGGTGGAGTGAAGCTGTATTGGGGTATTGCAGCTGATGGATCTGTTGTGATTTCTGATGATCTAGATGTTGTAAAAGAAGGCTGTGCTAAATCTTTTGCTCCTTTTCCAACAGGTATGCAAATACGACACAAACATTGATACATAGGAATCATCATCACAAGTGTCAGTGTTGATTTCCGACACAGACACAGAAACACTTTTTCTCAGAGGTGTCGATGCTATCGACAAAACTATTCAAGTTTATGAAGAGTTGGTGATTTTATATTGAATTGAATATTGCAGGGTGTATGTTTCATAGTGAAGGAGGGTTAATGAGTTTTGAGCATCCAATGAACAAGTTGAAAGCAATGCCAAGGATAGACAGTGAAGGAGTGATGTGTGGGGCCAACTTTAAGGTTGATAAATTCTCAAGAGTCAACAGTATTCCTAGAGTTGGTAGTCAATCCAATTGGATGGAATGGGAACAACATTAAGTTTAATTTCTAAATATAAAAAACTTTATGGTTTTAATGTAAAATAAAAATGTACCTTACTTCTTCATCAATGTTCCTTTCCTATGTTCCTTACTACGTTCCTTTCCTAGTTTGATTTAGATCCGATATAAATGTAAAATATTAAATGTTATAAATAGTTTTACAGCCAATTCTAATGACTTATTTTGTGTCATTTTTTAGTGTAATCTTAAGTAAAATTTAAAATTTTCAAAAAATTATGATAAGGTTTATTATTAGTAAAAAAAGGAAATAACTAATATAATGAGCAAGTTGTTGAACGTAACAAAGAGACATTACAACTCATGATCCAACATCTTAGACTATCATTATAATTTAAATTATATAAAATCAATATCAAATAGACTATTAATCAAAATCAAAATCATAATTAATATTAGTTACTTTTAAGTTTTTCAAAAGTCAAATTCTTGTATTTTAATTTTAAATATTTTAGATAAAGCAATATTATTAAATGTTCACTTTATAACTCATTATTATTATTTTTTAACAAATATTATCCTGTTGAATATTGGTGGTCTATTTAATCTAATGATAAAAAAGGTGACTGTGTATGGGATTGATCAGGCTAAGGCCTTTTGGTTTTCGATTCCGTTGCCTGTAACTTTGCATGTATGTGTTGAATTATAATTGCAAAATATTTCGTTCTCACGTTTCACAGCATTGTAAAATTATAGCAAGTAGTCGAATTATCGCGTTGCTTCTAAAATAAAACAATTTAGTTTTATATTGTATGATTATTATTTTTACGGTAGATAATTGGTCTAAAATGATACTAAGATCATTCAAATATAATATAAATATCATTGTCTGGTGTAACCGTCAGTCATAATAATTTCTCCAATCAAGAGAAATTTCAATAATTTTGTAAAGAAAGTTAAATAATGGTCATTTCACCATTTAAAATAATTTCTCAAACAAAGAGAAATTCAAATAATTCTCTAAAGAGAATCCAAAAATTATACTTGATAATTTCTCAACTCAAATGAGGAGAAATTAATATAATTCTCTAAAGAGAATTTAAGAAAGTACTCATAAACTTCAACGAATAGAAAAAAAGGGGAAGAAGTTGGTGCTTCGATAATTCGAAAGACGCAGAGTTATGAGAGTGAGGAAAGAAAAATTAATAAATAATTTTTGGTATGTTTTGGAATGAAATATGGAATATCCTTATATAATGAAGTGAGTTAGTTAATATTTTTCACCTAAGCAATGTGAGACTAAGGGATTTTTTCAACCACAAAAATAAAATTCTAACAATGTGGAACTTAATGTTTTTTTAAATTCAACATATTAGAACATAAATATGTTCCAAGAATCCCCCATTTGAATTTTAAAAAAGTGATTTTCGAAGTAACGTCAAACATTTTTAAGATTGTGTATAAATAAAGGTGTCTACGACTTGAACCTTTATGTAGCAAGTAGAATTCTGATTCAACAAGAGTGACACAAATATCTTGAACTCTATCTCAGATATCAAATATGCACACATCCTTTTCTTAAAGTGAATTCTAATAGTCTATGCTTTAATGACCTTGCACGTGTATTCCAGTTTAGTGAATGTTCTAGGAATTCTGCCTCGAAACTCCATAGGAATCGACCTAAGTTCCACAATTACATATGTGAGTCTATCAAAAGTACTCATGTAGTCTAGGTACTCCCTCATACAGAGTATAGATCTCGTTAAGAGTTTCTATTATTTCATCCTCTTATTACTTCAGGATTCATGTTTTTCTTATTCACATTAGCACGATCACCTCATATTACTCACGACTTGTTATTACCAATTGAACCTATTTCTTGTAATCTTCATTCATTTAGGTCTGATTACCATCATGAGCAACTCATTTCTCTACAGGCATTTGTCCAATTTTTTCTATTTATGTATTATGGACTTTCTCTTTAGCTAATCGTTTCGTCAAAGGATCTGCTAAATTTTCATCAATATGTACACGATCCACTCTTACATCTCCTTTAGAGATACAATCTCTAATAGTGTTTTGCTTTCCTCTAATTTGACGTCTTTTAACATTATAATAATGACTCAATTTTTGCAATAGCCGCAGTATTGTTGCAAAAGATCAACACAACTGACATTGGATTTTTCCCATAAAGGGATCTCAGCTAGCAAGCATCTTAACCAACTTGCATCTTCACTAATATTCGCTAATGATATCATCTCATATTCCATCATGGACTGAGCTAGGGTAGTTTGTTTCTTTGATTTCCAAGATACAACTCTTCTAGCTATATTCAAAACATAACCACTAGTTGCTTTAGAATCATCTGATAAGGTATTCCAATCTGCATCATTGTATCCTTCAAGTACAACAGGAAATTTCTGATAATGCAAACCAAAATTCACTGTCTTTTTAAGGTACTGCATGACTCGTTTAACAGCTTGACAATGCTCATTACTCTATCTACTAGTAAAAGTGCACAATAATCCTACGACATATGCAATATCGGGTCTAGTACAATCAGTGGCCCACCTAAGACTTCCAATTATGCTCGCATATTCTGCCTGTCTAACACTTTCACCAGTGTTCTTAAACAGTTTCATGCTTGGATAATATGGTGTGCTTGTAGGTTTACAATCAAAGTAATTATATTTCTTTAAGATCATTTCCACATAATATGATTGATCCAAAGAAATTCCTTTCTCAGATTTCGTGATCTTGATACCAAAAATCACACTCGCTTCTTCGAGATCTTTCATATGAAAATTGTTGCATAACAATGATTTCATATCATTGACGGGCTGAATGTTTGATCCAAATATGAGTAGATCGTCTACATAAAGACATATAATAGTGTAAATTTGATTCTCAGATTTGTAATAAACGCATTTGTCACTTTCATTCACTTTGTACCCATTCAATATCATTAAATTATCAAACTTTTTGTACCATTACTTAGAAGTGTATTTTAGTCCATACAGAGACTTGTCTAACTTACATGCCTTGTTTTCTTGTCCATGGATCACAAACTCTTCTGGTTGTTCCATATAGATTTCTTCTTCTAAGTCACCTTTTAAAAAAATCTATTTTAGCACCCATTTGGTGTACCACTAAGTTATAAATAGCTGATATTGAAATCAGTATCCTAATGGATGTAATTCAAATGTCTAGTGAAAAAGTATCGGAAAAATCTATATTTTCTCTTTGTCTAAAATCCTTGGTTACAGGGCGAGCCTTGTATTTATCAATAGTTATATCAGGTTTTAGTTTCTTTTTCAAAACCCATTTGCAAATTATTGGTTTGCAACCAGGAGGCAAGTCTATTAAGTGTCAGGTCTTGTTAGATTCTAGAGATTCTATCACATTATTAATAGTTTCTTGCCATAAATCTGCATCCAGAGATGGCAATGCTTCTTTAAGATTTATTAGATCTTCTTCTACACTATAAGCCCATATTTTTTAGTAACTCTTACTCTTTTACTTTGTCGAAATTATGTTTCTACTTCGTTGTTGCTTTCAATGCTTCTTATCACAAGAATGTGATTCGATTTAGTTCCCCCACTATTTATCGATTTGAAAGGAAATTTATCTTCATAGAATTCAACATCATTTTATTCTATGATCACTTTAACATTTAGGTTATAAAACCTATATGCCTTTTTGTTTGTTGCATACCCAATGAATACATATTCATATACTCTCATAGGGAGTTTAACTTGCTTCGGATCCAGAATTCTTACATAAGTCAGACAACCCCAAGTTCTTAAATAAGAAAAAAATTATTTTCTTTCCTTTAATATTTAATAAATAGAGATCTTACTTTTTTACTTGGAAACTCGATTCAGAACATAGCAAACAGTCAATAAAATTTCCCCCACCAGTGAGGTGCATCACTAGAATCAAACATAATTGCAACAAGTTTAATAAGAGTTCTATTTTTTCTTTCTGCTTTACCATTCATTTTAGGAGAGTATGGCACAATCATTTCGTGTACAATTCCATGTTTTTTATGAAGTTCATTAAATAAACTAGAATCATACAATTTCCCTATCACTACAAACTCTTACCAAATCATTTTCAAGTTCTTTACAAAGTTTTTAAACATATCAATTTCATTCACAAACATATCATTCTTTCTGATGGTGCTCCCTATGCATACACAATGATATATAACACATAATCATCTTTTGTCGGGGTTCCACCTAGGCGAGGTTTGATAACATCAAATTAGGTTTTTGTGTAACAGAGAATATTGGGTTGAGAATTGTGGGGGGTTTCATCCGGAAAAACCTAGGGTTTATCCTCCAAGATCTTTGGTAGATTTGGGGGCTTTGTTAAAGACTTTCAAAAGAGGATTGCAGTCAAGTGAAAGCCTTCAGAGTTTGGTACCCAAGGAAGTAGCGATAGAACGGAGAATCAAATTTAAAGTGCTTGTGTTCAATAGTTACAATTGATCGTGCGCGAAAGAGATTTGGAGTTTGGTACCAAAAGGAGTAGTAAGATTCGATAAATTAGTTGGTAGTTGTTGTGTCTCGGTCTTGTTGAATATCAAAATAAGAGAAGGGTTTGAATAAACAACAAACGATTAGGGTTTATATGTTTCTCTTGGAACACTTCTCATGTAATCAACTTTTTGCAAAGTAAGAAATTCATCTCAATTCCAAAATGGAATTAGGAGGGAGATATAGCCGTATCGAGGATGATTTGTGAACTTCCTAAAAAAATCTCTCTCTCTCTCTCTCTCTCTCTCTCTCTCTCTCTCTCTCTCTCTCTCTCTCTCTCTCTCTCTCTCTCTCTCTCTCTCTCTCTCTCTCTCTCTCTCTCTCTCTCTCTCTCTCTCTCTCTCTCTCACACACACACACACACACACACACACACACACACCCACACACACCCACACTCTATCTCTTACTCTCATTTACTTTCTATATGCAATTTGTTGAATGTGTTGTTTAATCGATCGATTTGTATAAAAAATTTCTTTTATTTTTAAAGTTTAAATTACTTTTTTTATTAGCGTATAATCACTTTTATTCTAAGTGCTTTTTCATATTAATAAAGCTCAAAAGAAAATTTTGAAAAATTGATCGCGCGCCAAGTGTTCGACAAATTGTCAAGCTATGTTTTTATTTTGATTTCATTGGAAATAGGAAACTGTTGGTTTTGATATTAAACGATTAATTTAGATACTATTATGTTGATTTATTTTATCATTATCTTAATTTAATATGGCTTGTGCACATCCAAGCTTCCAATAACTAGATTCATTTAAACTACTATTTTAATCTAGGCCAAAAACCTTTCTCTCAATATTGTTTTTCAAATAAGTTTTTAAATAACTATTTTTGAAAGGTAATTTTTAATTGGGGATCTATTCACTCCCCTCTAGATAAGCCACCGTAGTCTAACGCATGATTCACCATATAGTGACTTATTCAAATATTCGGGTGTATCGAGCCAATGATGAAGGGGGTTAGAATGATAGAGGTTTGATTAATTAAAAAGGAATTTGCACCATCATAGTTAAATTTATTACCTTTGTCCCTTTCATCATACTCTTAGTAGATGCAAGAAACGTATCAAACATCAGTGAACTCCTCAAGGCTTTGTTAATTTGGATGCTTCTTGACCTCAAAGCTAAGAACACCATTTGAGTATGTGAAGTTGTAGTAGAACAATCTCACCTAGTAAGGAAATATCTCTTGAGGCGCTTCAAAGACAAAGTACCTCAAGCCTGATTTGGTGTAGGATTCAACAAAATTGTATTCTTTAAAGAATTTCTCATCCAAGCAGCTAGAAATGAATATGGTTCTATCAGTGTAATGCCAATTGAAATTGGTTTCTTTCTCTTGAGTAGAGAAGACATCAGAGTTGAAATTCTAGCTATCAGATCCTGGATATCCTAAGAGGTGTTGAAACACTGGATCCAACTTCACATGTAATAGCATGATGTATGGACAATATAAACAGTGCTGAAAGTAAATAACACAGGATATGTTCACCAAGCTCGGAACAACTTTCCTACTCTGGGGACTACCAAGCCATAGATAAAATTAACTAGATAATATTAATTTGTAGACCTCACAACAAACATCCCAGTTTACAGCCTACACACTTAATCACTACCTTTTCCTTAACTTCTATCTAAGACACACCTAAGTATGAGGCCCTCCTCAAATCCATCTTTAATTACAGACAACAATTGAATCAACTCTAACCACAAGTAGAGAACAAAATAGAAAGTCACTCTTCCAAGACACACAAAACTCAACTCTTAAAAGCTTATGAGAATTGACACACAATTACCCAATGCTCAATAGCTTATGAGACTCTGGCACACAAATGTTCAATGCTTAAAAGCTTATGAACATCTGACACAGAACTTACAACCCAACAATAAGGATTCTAAAACCCTAACAAAAATACACACGTAAGTTCCACCTAAAACTAGATTTACACCAGTCTATTTATATCATTATTCTGGACTGGGTTGGGCTTCAAAACCATAGCAATGAGGCTGCACAATTTCTGCAAAATCTTCTCCAAGAAAATAGGTCTTCAATAATTTTTTCCCTAAAATATCTTCATTTTTAGAAACCAAGCAAATCTTCGAAAACCAACATAAAATATTAGGGGTGTAAGCGGATCAGAAAAAACCAATTAAACCGGCAATCCAAACCAAACCAAACCAAAACAAAATCGATTTTTTTCTAGTTCGATTCAAAAACCAAATCAAACCAATGAAAACCGATGTGGTTTGGTTTGGTTCTCAGTTTTAGTTTTTAGGAACCGCCAAACTGATGATCTGAATCAATGGATAAAATTACACTTAAAAAATCTTTTATTCTACCCATCATTATGCTCAAATTATGTACCAGTTCAACCATTCTCTATATTTTTTTACGCTTCTTTCCTTTCAGCAAAATACACACCTAAAACCAAACTCTAAAACATAGAAAGTAGAAACCATAAGTCACAAAAATTGCTTTCACTGAACTGCTGCTCTTACTACCCGCCATAATTATTTCTCTCCACACCGTTGATTCTGATATGTTATGGTCGCCTTCTTCTTATTCAAGTTTTCTTCGTTAATTTTCATATTTTATTTTTCCTTTTTTTGTTTCTTCTTCTTCAAAAAATTCCTTCTAGTCTTGTTATAAAATATTTTTGATGTGTGTTTGAGGTGTGAAACATGTTAATTGATGTGTGTTTTGTTGTGTTCTATTTGTTAAGCTTTCAAATCCCTTCCCAAGTTTCTGATGCCATGTGTAAACTTTTATATTTGATAATGAACTTATTTTATGATGCAATAGAAATCATGTCACTGTTTCATATGGATTAAGAGCAACTTGTAATTTGTTTGAAAAAAGTAGAGCATGAAATAAATTACATGAAATGTATTATTTTAAAAAATAATAGCATAAAATATACCGTAAAACAAGATAGTGAAGAATACATTGATGAATATAATATTTTTTAAAAACATCATAAACCGATCAACCAAACCAAAGCAAATAAACCAAATCGATTAGTTTAGTTCGGTTCCATTTTTGAAAAATGTTAAAAACCAAACCAAACCAAACCAAACCAATGAATATATCATCGATTCAAATATTTTTTTAACCAAAAACCGGTCCAAATCGATCCGATTACACCCCTATAGAATATTTTGATTTGTCAATTTTAGACACCACATAAGCTAACCGAGTATTCCCCAAATATTCAGTAACTTACTAATCAGCTGAAACATCACTAACAGTTGCTGCAGACGCGATGTACTATCCACCAGGTTGGGACATCTACTTCGACATGTTTAAAACAACAAGTTGAGACTTATTTGTTTAACATGTTGCTGGCAAGTTGATTTTATCAAAATGTATGCCAATCATAATTTCAAAGAAATAACAATCTCCCCCTTTGGGATATTTTGGCTAAAACACCCAAATAATCCTTGCACAAAAAACACCATAATATGTTTAAAAACAAATCAAACATACACATCAAAGGTACAATAGCGAAAAAGAACCAATCAAGGTTAGCAATACAAAATAGGTTAGCAGCACAAAACCAAAACACAGTTAGTAGTAAGTTGATTTACTAACACAACTGCAACATAAATTGAGAGTCTAAGTTCTCAACACCATGATATCGAGACATCATGTCTGACATCTCCTCATAGTCTTCAGTCCATAATAGAATAGGGACTCCCCCTCAAAACCTGCTAGCAAAAATAGAGAATCTAGAATTCTCTCCCCCTCAACAATAGCACCAGCTAGTGCCAACTTCAGAACCCTCAATATCATATTACTCCCTATTTTTAACCATAATATGACAAAGGTAAATATACAATATTAGTAAAGTAAATGAATCACCTAAAGTTGTGTATCAGGGTACAAAAATTAATAATATCCTGGGCATTTAACCCTTACTAAATCATAAACCAAAATAAATAGAACAAGGCAAGTAAAACGAAGAAACTTCAGTCATCAAGCATTAGGAGTACCGGTATCACCGTCCTATCATAAACCAGAACCATCATTATCTCTATAAGATTTATTACTTGAAGATGCACCATCATCTGATGTACTTGCATGATTAGTTCCAGAAGGAGTACTCACATCAAAATCACTTTTGTCAACAGAGTGATTACCATCATGCTCAGCTTACCTGGCATCTTCCTCTGTTAGAGCTTTGATCAAACTTTCAAGCTTAGATTTTATAGTTGTGTTGATTCTGATAGAGTCTTCCAACTACCTGTAGGTTTCTTTCAATTGAGAGATTAGTTCCTCCTTTGAGGTTTTAGAAATAGGTGCCTCCAAAGATGTTACAACAATGTCTAAGACATGTGTCCACCAAACAATTTTTAGTGCAGGGATAAGAGAGTTCCTCTCTTTTTCGCACTATCATTAGGTAATAGGGTCCAAGGGTGTTTGTTCAAGAAAATAACACATATGAGAGATGGAAAAAAATGGGCATCTTTACAGTAGAAGATGCAACTTACTTCATGATTTGATCAAATATGTATTTTCCATAATCATAACTCCTTTCAGTACCAACATCAAAAATGAATTTCCCCAGGTCAATGGAAATAATGGAGGTATGTTGAGTAGGAACCCAATTAGCAGTAGCAATTCTATGAATAATGGTACTTTACCGTAGGTCTACCAGATGACAATTTTCCATTTTTAGGCCAGTCCCTTACTTATCCACCGGTGAGTTCCCTGCAGACCTCATCTTCTGAATCCTCTATCTCAGCATGATGTTCTTCAGTCCTACTCAGAAGTTTGTTGATCGTCATGGGAGAAAAGGTCATAACCTTTATTCTGACTACAACCTTCCCATAGTCTTCACTACTCTTAACATTGCATTCATCAGGAATGCTCATAACAAATTATTTGACTAACCTTTCATAGTAAAAACCAAGGTCAGTGACAGTTTTCATAAGTCCAACATTCTCTATAAGCTTCACAACATCAGGACATTTTTTAAAGTCCTTTCCTAACTCTCTCTCCAGAGCTATCCTTCGCTAGTCAACATACTTCAATTTTTCAGATTGGATGGATACTTCGTTCATTGAAGAACGCTTTCAATCAAAGAAAGTCTTTTTTCAAAGAAGACCTCTTGTGAAGAATGATGTCCTAGACATCTTCTCCAGCATCATACTCAGAATAATTAGAGACAACCTTCCTCTTCTTAATCAGAATCAACATGTCATTATCTCAAGCTCTGCAACACCTATTGAAAGCTAATTTGGTAACATTGCGGGATCCCCCTTCAAATCCCAATGTTTCATCACCAAAATATAACCTGAATGCCAAATGTGCTTACCACTCCAATAGTCCCGGACATGACACTGATCATTGTTGGGCGCTGAAATTCAAAATCTAAGACCTTATTGATAACAAGACAATTGATTCGACCCTCTGCCAATTTCCAATGTGATCACCGCACCTATGCCAAATCATGGTAAGGGTGTCAATGCTATTGAAGATGCCTCTTTTGTTATCCTCCTTCAAATATTTGACCACTCCTTTGAAAAATGTTAAAGAGAATTTACTGAAAGTTGGGGTATTCCCTGGCTGCCTTAAAGACTGTCGTTGTTGTACTGTTCAAATTAATGGTTGTGAATGGCTGAAGAAAGGTGTCCAACACCTGATGGATAGACATGAGATTCTATTTGAAAGAACTCCATCTGTGAAAAGTTTTACTGAAGTTCTATCTCGAGAAGTTGAAGACATATCCATTATTACTATCTCAAACAAACCTATTAGGATCACCTCCAAAGGTCCTATTAGGATTCCCATTGAAACAAGAATAGCTCCATTGATAATCACCACACCGGGGCCAGTCCCCTATTCTTTTGATAAAGTCGTGCCCTAGAATTATGGGGCCGAAGTGTATTACCATGGTATTAAAGAAGATTCATGGATTGATGAATATGAAACTGTTGACATTATCAATATTGCTGGATCAAGCAAAGTTACTAGGACGGGGAGGATCTTCTCTCTTGAGATTTCACCTATGACCATCATAACTACACCCATTCATATTACTGTTGACAATCCTAGTACTGATACTAGGGGAAAGGAAAAGATTACTGAGCCTGTCATGACAGAGGCGCACGCAAAAGATACTATCACTGAGGAACCATCTACCCAAGAGATGTAGGAGATTTTGAAATTTATCAGGAAAAGTGATTACAAGATAATGGAACAGTTGGGGAAAACACCCTGGAAGGTTTTTATGCTATCTTTGTTTCTATGATCCGACGCACATGCTCAAGCATTGATAAAATTCTTGAAAAATGCACATGTTCCTCAAGAAACTACAGCCGACCAATTTGAAAACTGTGTAGCGAGTTTGACTGCCGACAATGGTTTGGGATTCTCGGATGCAGATCTGACTCCAGCCAGGAAAAATCACAACAAAGCTCTGCATGTGTTGGTAGATACTAGTTCCTCCCTGAATTTCTTACCAAAGGGTGCCCTAGATAGGTTGGACTATGAAGGTTTGGTACTAAAGCCTAGTGACATCATGGTGAGAGCTTTTGATGGATCAAAGAGGATGGTCCATGGAGAGGTTTATCTCCCTATCAAAGTTGGGTATCAAGTCTTCAACTCGACATTCTATGTGATGGATATCCGTCCTGCTTATTCTTACCTGCTTGGACGCCCATGGATACATGGGGCAGGTGCGGTGACTTCTACGCTACATCAAATGTTTAAATATCCAATCAAGGGGAAAATTTTCACTGTATGCGGAGAAGAAGAGTTTATGATTAGTCATCTGAATCCATTCGATTATGTTGAAATGGATGTCCAGTTTATAGAGACTCCTTGTCAAGCCTTTGAAGTTGTCTCTCCCATGGTTGTTGTTGCCAAGGCCACTCCTGACACTCCCAAAGCTTCTAAAGATACACCAAGGATGGCTTCTTTCAAAGATGCCCATGTTGTTGTTAAAGACGGAGGTTACACCATTTGGGGACAACTTCCAGAAATCCTCTTCAAGTCAGACAAGTTTGGATTGGGATTCATTTCCAAGGCTCAAAAGGAGGTTCTACGTGCTCGTGTAGGGAAACAACCTCTCTACATTAGTAACCATAAGGTTAATGCTCTTGAAGACTCTGATGTTGATTGTGACTTTGATGACTGGATCTACCCAACTGCCGGTGAAGGACTCAACAACTGGCGAACCAAGGACTTCATTCCAATCTCCTTCAGCCAAGAGTAAATGCCATTTACTATTTTAATTACTTTAAGAACTTTGTCTGTAATTTCTATTGAAACAACGAATTTAAGCCACGTGCCTTGCCCGGGGCACAGTGGTCCATTTGTTAATGGTTTTTCATTTTCATATGCCATATGTTCATTTTAATGAAAAAAATTGGACTGTTTTGCATTCAAATTTTTCACTCATTGTCTTTCTTTATTTTATTGCATTTTCAAAAATAGTCATGTGACCTTACACGCACATACACACGCATTTGCAGATCCACATCCACTCTAGATCTCATTGACAATGACTCTGCTATTGCCATCTATGAAATTGAAAATCCAATCTATCAAGCCAAAGACGAAGGTGAGGAAGATTGTGAAATACCCAGGGAACTCGCCAGACTTCTGATACATGAGGAAAAGGCCATTCAACCGCACGAAGAACCAGTTGAAGTGATCAACCTAGGTATTGAGGCAGACAAGAGGGAAGTCAAGATCGGCACCAAATTGGAAGACATTGTCAAGAGAATATTGGTCCATATGTTGCACAACTATGTTGAAGTATTCTCTTGGTCATATGAAGATATGTCGGGGCTCGATACTGATATCGTAGTTCATCATTTTCCAATTAAGGAAGGTTGTCTTCTAATCAAGCAAAAGGTTCATCGCATGCAGCCAGATATGTATGAGAAAATAAAAGCTAAGGTAATGAAGCCATTTAATACAGGTTTCCTAGTAGTGACGTCATATCCACAAAGGGTTGTAAATGTGGTCCTAATGCCTAAGAAAGATGGAAAAGTCTATATGTGTGTAGACTATAGGGATTTGAATAGGGAAAGCCCAAAGGATGATTTCCCACTACCACACTGTTGTACCCCAAATTTTTCCCTCTTATTTCTCAAGTAATCCCTCACAAGATCTCCTTGGATTCAAGACTGCACAGGGTTTGATCAGCTCAAGACACCTCCTCTAGCATTGATGACTGAAAATTAGGGTTTGAGTTTGCACATGGACAAATGGATTTTTAATGCCTCATATGACTTTCGTGGATAATTTTGGACCCTCAAGATTTCTCATGTCAAGTTTCAAGTTTTGGATCACATTTTTGCTCAGTCAATTGATCAATTGGCCTAAAATCAGCTGTATTGGGAAAAAAAGTCAATTGTGGTCAATTTACAGTCAAACTTTATAATTTTTTGTCCATATAAACAATATGAACTCATATATGTCATTTGATCAAGTTTGGATCCCAATTCCTCAAGAAATTTGATCATATCATCAAAAGGGCAAAATGGTTAAAATTAGGGTTTTGATTGAGAAGGTGCAATTTCTGATTTTTGACCTAGCAAATGATTGATTGGTTTAAGTTATGGTCTCAAGGATTCAAATGCATAATTTTGACCTAATGGCATGGCTCAAAACATTCCTCAAGATCAATTGATTGATAGTTGATTTTTAGTCAACTGATCAAAAGTCAACTGTACACTGAAAAGTAAAACTTTGACTTTTTGGTCAAAATCAAGTGTCAAAGATCACAATTCATCAAAATATGCCAAAATATGAAAATTACTCATCAAGAAATAAAAAAAGTCAAGATTTCATTTTGAAAAGTCAAAATTCCTAGACTTAGAAATTTTTCTAAGTGTTGAAATTTTCATATTTTTTCATAACTTTGAGTCAATTTTTCCCCATGATGCAAGATGATTCAAAGGAAACTTCCAACATGAAAGTTGTAGATCCCAATGAGATATAAAACATTGTAGAACAAAATTCTCCTAGAAATGCATGGATTTCAAGTTATGATTTTGTGAATACATGTTCATGTAACTTGGAAACTTAGTGAAATTTTGCCCTAGTTTAGGCAGGATTTTGACCTAATTTCATGGAAATTTTTCACATAGTTCCAAGATTAATTTTCAAAAATTTCCAACATAGAGGTTGTATAGTATTCTAAAATCTTTCCAAAATGTCCAAGAACTCATTGAGATCATGTTTGATCAAGGAGAATCGAAGGCAAGAAGTTAGGGTTTTCAAACTTGAATTACAAGCCATTTTGTGAAGAACACATGAACCAAATCCATGATAGGCTGCATAATCTTTGCTTTTCAGACCTCAAACTTTTTTTTCACTCCATAATTAATGTTTTTCACAACTGATAGGGTCATTTTCCAAGCATTTGAGACATTATCCAAGTTATATTTCCATTAATGGCACAAAGTAACATTTCCATTCTAGTAAAGAGGCTTTAATCACAAAGTCAACTTGTCTTGAGCTTTGCATTTGTTCTTTCTGCACAAGCATCCTCTACATAATCAGATAAGCACGTTTAAAGTGCCTAACCACTCTAGATAGCTTTGTACTTGTGCATTGGAACCACACTTCTCAAGCTTCTTCAAAATCAAGCAAAAAGCCATAACATGTGAACTTGTACTTATGATAAGCCCAAGCTCTCAAAACCTTTTCCTATACATTGAAAAACTACTATGAAACCTAACACACGAGTTTGAACACCTTGAAACACTCCCAAACTCCCTCTAGTCAGAAATTGCTTCAAAACACCATTGTTGTGCAAGTTCTGACTTTACAGATAAAACTTCCATTTCCCTCATGCATTTCTTGGCCTTTTAGTTTCAAAATCTTCCTCATATCAAATATAACTTATCCCCATCCTATTTCCAGAACTGTAACACCATTTACCATAACCTCCATAACCAAAAACAGAGCATTACAGTTGGACTTCTCCAGGCCATTTCAGCCACTCTCAACTCAAGCTAAGCATTGCACTAGCCTCCTAGGGACTCAAGGAAGCTAACCTGATCATTTCAGCACCTTGAATCAAGCTCAAACTCATTTAACAATTTCCAGTTTTGAGGTGTTTTTCTTGAACTTCTATCTTCTCATTTAGGCATTGTTAGGCTTGCATTTGTGAAGATAAAATATAGACATCATTGCCCTGAAACTATACATGTCCATAGATTTCATTTATGTTGCTTGAGTAGGGAGAATTTTGAGTTTGAACCTCTGAAAATATTTAGGTCAGAATTTGGTACTGTTAGAAATTCATGCTCATCTTTGAGAATTAGCTTAAGTTATTTACATATTCAGAATCGTGAGGAAATTTCTAACAAGTTTGATGTTGGAAGTTTTGTGAATGGATGAGAAATGAATGAGTTACAGGTTTTCTGGATAGAGGTTGAAGATAAAGTTCATTTAGGACTTGATTTATGTTACATATTTATTGTTTTGTTTATATCAACGAATGTATAGCCACCCTAGTGGTAAAGTGTGCGCCTGTTAACCTTTAGGACCTGGGTTCGAGCCTTAGTGGTACCCTTTTGTTCATTTTTTTAAATATTTTCACTCTTTTTGATTCCAAACTGTAAGTATGAGAGTGCGCCTAAAGGGGGGGGGGGGGGGGGGGGTGAATTAGGTACTTCAAAAAATTCTGGTTTTAGTGATGATGGATATTATTTTTCTGGTTTAGTGCATGAGTTTACAAATGTATTTCTTTCTTTTCCGGTTTATGGCTAGTGATGAAAGCGGTAAATACGGAAAAGTAAAGAACACAAATATGTATCCTGGTTCCCCTCACAGTCCGAGAGTACTCCAGTCCCTTTTCAACATGAAAGAGATTTCCTTATTGTTAGATCTCTAAACAAGACACCCCAATCCTTCTATACAAGACTCTAACCAATAAAACCACCAAGAACAATCCTCTTGGATTTTCACTATGTCAACAATGAGAACAATCCTTTCAAAGTGACTACACTTGTATCCAACAATCCTGGAAAGACAAGATTTATAAAACCACTTAAACTTATTTCCAACAATCATGGAAAAATAAGTAAGTATCTATCAATATTTGATTTTGAGTGAGTTGAGTAGTATTGATAACTTAGAGTGATTTAATCAATGAATGATCTTCCCTTCCAATGATAGTATAGTACAATGACTCAATATATAAATGCTCAAAGTTTTCTAGTTAACAATATATGAAAGTGTGCAGAAAACTTATGTATGAAAGTGAAGAAAAGCTTGAGTTTGTATTTTGAAAATTCAGAAAATATATTTGGAAGAGGTGTTGAAAATGATTTTGAAAATGAATATTTATATGTTCATAACACCTTTTTGAAACATCATAAAGTTCTGTAAATGAATCATGAACAATTGCCAAGATTGAGTGAAAGGTTTCAATGAAAAGGTATTATGAACAGGCATGTGCAAAGCTGCTGTTTTTCAAAATCCTGCAGCATGCAATTGATTGCACTCTTTATGTAAATCGATTGCACGGGGTTTCAACAACTATATTTTTAAAATTTTTAAGTGTGCAATCGATTGCACAAGCAATGTAAATCGATTGCACTGAGAAACATTAGCAAACGTTTTGAAAATTTTAAGCATGAAATCGATTTCACAAGCAATGTAAATCGATTGCACTGAGAAACAGAAGTAAAAGATCTGAAAATTTGAAGCATGCAATCGATTGCACTAATATGCAAATCGATTGCACTCAAGTAAAAATGAATTTTAACTTAGAAAAAACTTGAGTAAGGATTTATAAAACATTTCTTTTCACCATTGAGCATCTATGTCTTAAGTTCAAAGTAAATATTATTATTATACCTTGAAAGTTGCTAAGAGCTTGAACTGAAGACTTTGTCCATATATGCTTTGAGCTTGATCAAAAAATCTTTGCCTTCTTTGTCAATCATGGTTTGTCTTCATCAAAACAAAAGTTCATTTGAGAAGCTTGATTTTACATTCTCCCCCTTTTTGATGATGACAAACAATCTTGCTTTATGCAATGTAATTTCCGGAAAGAGCTTCTCCCCCTAAGATGCATAACTCCCCTTATGTATGAGAAGGTTGGAATCATTTGAATTTTTTCATCTTGGTTGGAGAGTACCTTAAAAAAAATTAAGACAAGGAAATATACAAGCATAAAGTACCACATCCTTCTCCTCCTTTGACATTATCAAAAAGAAGGGAAAGATGCATAAAAAAATGGACAAAGTACATATAATAATATTGAAAGCTTAACCAAAGCCATATTGCTTCATGATGCTTTTTATCATCCTTTTATAAATGCACATAGTAGATGTCTTCATCAAAACATGATGTTGAAGCCTTTGTCACAAAGTTGTCTTGTACTTAGAAGTTGTCTTTTATTCTTTAACATGAAGTACATCTTCAATGGATATTAAAGTTAGTGTATCAACTTTGACAATGCCAAGAATTCTTCCCTTAAGGTATTTCCCATATGTGAAATAATACTTGGACTTGAACTTAGATTTGAAAGTTAGTGTATGTCTCCCATCATATGCTTTGAATAACCACTATCAAGATACCAAATATGCATGTGGCCTTCAAGCATACCTACAAAACAAATTAAGTTTGATTTGGTACCCAATGTGCTTTGGGTCCATCATAGTTAGTTCCTTTATTTACCCACACATAATGCCCACTTGCCACACTAAAGTTTCTAACACAGCAAGCATTAGGTGTATGGCCTTTAATACCACAATAAAAACAAGTAGGTTCAAAGTTACTTCTATATCTAGAAGAATAATATTTCTTTTTAGGATATGTTTTCTTTTTAGGATAGTGATGAACTATTTTAGGTTTGTTCACTTTCTTTTTGGATGATTGATCACTAGCCTTAACAAAGATAGTTTTATTAGAACTTGGTTTTGAAAACTTTGAATATCCAAGTCCACTTTTATCATTGAAATATATTTGTTGGCTAAGAACACATTCCAATCCAATTTGACCTTTTTCATATTTTTCAATGACTCTTTTTAATTGGACAATTTTGAAAGAGAGTGATTCACAATTTTTGCATACAAAATTCTGTTTTTGTTCATCACTTGATTTTCGTTTTTCTTCTTTGAAATATTTTTCCATAGATTCACATTTTTCTTCTAAGGATGAAATTTGTTTCTTTTATGATGAAATATTTTTATACAGAATTTTGCATTCATTCAATAGTTCATATATATAACCTTGTGCATCACTATCAAAAATAGGAAATTCATTACTAACCTCATTGTCTTCATTATCGGAATGGTGTGAGGCCATCAATGCTAGATTTGCACGTTGATTGTTTTTGGAATCGGAAGATGGACTTTCCCATGCTATATATGCTTTCTTTGACTTCTTATCTTTATTTATATTGAAATATTTCTTCTTCTTTTCAATTGTAGGACATTCACTTTTAACATGTCCCTTTTCTCCACATTCAAAGCATATAACCTTCCTTGTTGGTGCTTCCCTTTTTCTTTCTTTTCATAGAACCTTTTCAATCTTCTTGATAAGATCACCATCTTCACTACTAGTGGATTCATCCTATTGATTGCTATCATGATTTTTTATCCTTGTATTTAAAGCAATGTATTTTGAATCTCTTACTTGGATTTCATTCTTTTCAAGTCTTGCAAGTTCCGTCTCATATTCTTGAAGTTTTCTGAACAAAGTGGCGGAAGTCATTGTGGATAGATTCTTCTTCTCGGATATTGTTGTTACTTTTGGTTGCCATTCCCTGGATAAAGATCTAAGCACTTTAAGATTAAGTTCATCATTAGTTAAAGTCTTACCGAGTGCTTTCAAATGATTTGTCAAGTGTACAAATCTTTTCTGCAAGTCGAGGATTGATTCTCGGGGATGCATTATGAATAGTTCGTATTCTTGACTCAATGTATTTAATCTCGATCTTTTAACTTCAGCGGTTCCTTCATGAGTTTCTACCAAGGTATCCCATATTTCTTTCGCCGTTTTGCATGCCGAGACACAAAATAATTCATCCATGCTAAATGCACCTTGAAGAATATTTATTTCCTTTTTATCATAGAGAACCTTCTTCTTATCATCTTCGTCCCATGCAACTTTAGGCTTTGATGAGCTAGCATCATTGATTACCGTTATAGGAATAAAAGGACCATTCTCGACGGCATCCCATATTTCTTCTCCTTGTGCTTCTAGATGTTCCTTCATGCGTATTTTCCAGAATTCAAAATATTCACCACAAAGTAGAGGAGGCTTGTTGTTACTACCACCATCTCTGAAAACAGGATTTTGATTTGCGAAAGCCATTCTGGATCTTTTAGGAGCAGGTTACCTATAACCTGCTCTGATACCAATTGTAAGTATGAGAGTACGCCTAAGAGAGGGGGGGTGAATTAGGTACTTTAAAAAATTATGGTTTTAGTGATGATGGATATTATTTTTCTGGTTTAGTGCATGAGTTTACAAATGTGTTTCTTTCTTTTCTAGTTTATGGCTAGTGATGAAAGCGGTAAATGCAGAAAAATAAAGAACACAAAGATATATCCTGGTTCCCCTCACAGTCCGAGAGTACTCCAGTCCCCTTTCAGCATGAAAGAGATTTCCTTATTGTTAGATCTCTAGACAAGACACCCTAGTCCTTCTATACAAGACTCTAACCAATAAAACCACCAAGAACAATCCTCTTGGATTTTCACTATGTCAACAATTAGAAAAATCCTTTCAAAGTGACTACACTTGTATCCAACAATCCTGGAAAGACAAGATTTATAAAACCACTTAAACTTATTTCCAACAATCCTGGAAAAATAAGTAAGTATCTATCAATATTTGATTTTGAGTGAGTTGAGTAGTATTGATCACTTAGAGTGATTTAATCAATGAATGATCTTCCCTTCCAATGATAATATTGTACAATGACTCAATATATAAATGCTCAAAGTTTTCTGGTTAACAATATATGAAAGTGTGCAGAAAACTTATGTATGAAAGTGAAAAAAAGCTTGAGTTTGTATTTTGAAAATTCAGAAAATATATTTGGAAGAGGTGTTGAAAATGATTTTGAAAATGAATATTTATATGTTCATAACACCTTTTTGAAACATCATAAAGTTCTGTAAATGAATCATGAACAATTGCCAAGATTGAGTGAAAGGTTTCAATGAAAAGGTATTATGAACAGGCATGTGCAAAGCTGCTGTTTTTCAAAATCCTGCAGCATGCAATTGATTGCACCCTTTATGTAAATCGATTGCACGGGGTTTCAACAACTATATTTTTAAAATTTTTAAGTGTGCAATCGATTACACAAGCAATGTAAATCGATTGCACTGAGAAACATTAGCAAACGTTTTGAAAATTTTAAGCATGAAATCGATTTCACAAGCAATGTAAATCGATTGCACTGAGAAACAGAAGTAAAAGATCTGAAAATTTGAAGCATGCAATCGATTGCACTAATATGCAAATCGATTGCACTCAAGTAAAAATGAATTTTAACTTAGAAAAAACTTGAGTAAGGATTTATAAAACATTTCTTTTCACCATTGAGCATCTATGTCTTAAGTTCAAAGTAAATATTATTATTATACCTTGAAAGTTGCTAAGAGCTTGAACTGAAGACTTTGTCCATATATGCTTTGAGCTTGATCAAAAAATCTTTGCCTTCTTTGTCAATCATGGTTTGTCTTCATCAAAACAAAAGTTCATTTGAGAAGCTTGATTTTACATTCTCCCCCTTTTTGATGATGACAAACAATCTTGCTTTATGCAATGTAATTTCCGGAAAGAGCTTCTCCCCCTAAGATGCATAACTCCCCTTATGTATGAGAAGGTTGGAATCATTTGAATTTTTTCATCTTGGTTGGAGAGTACCTTAAAAAAAATTAAGACAAGGAAATATACAAGCATAAAGTACCACATCCTTCTCCTCCTTTGACATTATCAAAAAGAAGGGAAAGATGCATAAAAAAATGGACAAAGTACATATAATAATATTGAAAGCTTAACCAAAGCCATATTGCTTCATGATGCTTTTTATCATCCTTTTATAAATGCACATAGTAGATGTCTTCATCAAAACATGATGTTGAAGCCTTTGTCACAAAGTTGTCTTGTACTTAGAAGTTGTCTTTTATTCTTTAACATGAAGTACATCTTCAATGGATATTAAAGTTAGTGTATCAACTTTGACAATGCCAAGAATTCTTCCCTTAAGGTATTTCCCATATGTGAAATAATACTTGGACTTGAACTTAGATTTGAAAGTTAGTGTATGTCTCCCATCATATGCTTTGAATAACCACTATCAAGATACCAAATATGCATGTGGCCTTCAAGCATACCTACAAAACAAATTAAGTTTGATTTGGTACCCAATGTGCTTTGGGTCCATCATAGTTAGTTCCTTTATTTACCCACACATAATGCCCACTTGCCACACTAAAGTTTCTAACACAGCAAGCATTAGGTGTATGGCCTTTAATACCACAATAAAAACAAGTAGGTTCAAAGTTACTTCTATATCTAGAAGAATAATATTTCTTTTTAGGATATGTTTTCTTTTTAGGATAGTGATGAACTATTTTAGGTTTGTTCACTTTCTTTTTGGATGATTGATCACTAGCCTTAACAAAGATAGTTTTATTAGAACTTGGTTTTGAAAACTTTGAATATCCAAGTCCACTTTTATCATTGAAATATATTTGTTGGCTAAGAACACATTCCAATCCAATTTGACCTTTTTCATATTTTTCAATGACTCTTTTTAATTGGACAATTTGGAAAGAGAGTGATTCACAATTTTTGCATACAAAATTCTGTTTTTGTTCATCACTTGATTTTCGTTTTTCTTCTTTGAAATATTTTTCCATAGATTCACATTTTTCTTCTAAGGATGAAATTTGTTTCTTTTATGATGAAATATTTTTATACAGAATTTTGCATTCATTCAATAGTTCATATATATAACCTTGTGCATCACTATCAAAAATAGGAAATTCATTACTAACCTCATTGTCTTCATTATCGGAATGGTGTGAGGCCATCAATGCTAGATTTGCACGTTGATTGTTTTTGGAATCGGAAGATGGACTTTCCCATGCTATATATGCTTTCTTTGACTTCTTATCTTTATTTATATTGAAATATTTCTTCTTATTTTCAATTGTAGGACATTCACTTTTAACATGTCCCTTTTCTCCACATTCAAAGCATATAACCTTCCTTGTTGGTGCTTCCCTTTTTCTTTCTTTTCATAGAACCTTTTCAATCTTCTTGATAAGATCACCATCTTCACTACTAGTGGATTCATCCTATTGATTGCTATCATGATTTTTTATCCTTGTATTTAAAGCAATGTATTTTGAATCTCTTACTTGGATTTCATTCTTTTCAAGTCTTGCAAGTTCCGTCTCATATTCTTGAAGTTTTCTGAACAAAGTGGCGGAAGTCATTATGGATAGATTCTTCTTCTCGGATATTGTTGTTACTTTTGGTTGCCATTCCCTGGATAAAGATCTAAGCACTTTAAGATTAAGTTCATCATTAGTTAAAGTCTTACCGAGTGCTTTCAAATGATTTGTCAAGTGTACAAATCTTTTCTGCAAGTCGAGGATTGATTCTCGGGGATGCATTATGAATAGTTCGTATTCTTGACTCAATGTATTTAATCTCGATCTTTTAACTTCAGCGGTTCCTTCATGAGTTTCTACCAAGGTATCCCATATTTCTTTCGCCGTTTTGCATGCCGAGACACAAAATAATTCATCCATGCTAAATGCACCTTGAAGAATATTTATTTCCTTTTTATCATAGAGAACCTTCTTCTTATCATCTTCGTCCCATGCAACTTTAGGCTTTGATGAGCTAGCATCATTGATTACCGTTATAGGAATAAAAGGACCATTCTCGACGGCATCCCATATTTCTTCTCCTTGTGCTTCTAGATGTTCCTTCATGCGTATTTTCCAGAATTCAAAATATTCACCACAAAGTAGAGGAGGCTTGTTGTTACTACCACCATCTCTGAAAACAGGATTTTGATTTGCGAAAGCCATTCTGGATCTTTTAGGAGCAGGTTACCTATAACCTGCTCTGATACCAATTGTAAGTATGAGAGTACGCCTAAGAGAGGGGGGGTGAATTAGGTACTTTAAAAAATTATGGTTTTAGTGATGATGGATATTATTTTTCTGGCTTAGTGCATGAGTTTACAAATGTGTTTCTTTCTTTTCTAGTTTATGGCTAGTGATGAAAGCGGTAAATGCAGAAAAATAAAGAACACAAAGATATATCCTGGTTCCCCTCACAGTCCGAGAGTACTCCAGTCCCCTTTCAGCATGAAAGAGATTTCCTTATTGTTAGATCTCTAGACAAGACACCCTAGTCCTTCTATACAAGACTCTAACCAATAAAACCACCAAGAACAATCCTCTTGGATTTTCACTATGTCAACAATTAGAACAATCCTTTCAAAGTGACTACACTTGTATCCAACAATCCTGGAAAGACAAGATTTATAAAACCACTTAAACTTATTTCCAACAATCCTGGAAAAATAAGTAAGTATCTATCAATATTTGATTTTGAGTGAGTTAAGTAGTATTGATCACTTAGAGTGATTTAATCAATGAATGATCTTCCCTTCCAATGATAATATTGTACAATGACTCAATATATAAATGCTCAAAGTTTTCTGGTTAACAATATATGAAAGTGTGCAGAAAACTTATGTATGAAAGTGAAAAAAAGCTTGAGTTTGTATTTTGAAAATTCAGAAAATATATTTGGAAGAGGTGTTGAAAATGAATATTTATATGTTCATAACACCTTTTTGAAACATCATAAAGTTCTGTAAATGAATCATGAACAATTGCCAAGATTGAGTGAAAGGTTTCAATGAAAAGGTATTATGAACAGGCATGTGCAAAGCTGTTGTTTTTCAAAATCCTGCAGCATGCAATTGATTGCACCCTTTATGTAAATCGATTGCACGGGGTTTCAACAACTATATTTTTAAAATTTTTAAGTGTGCAATCGATTGCACAAGCAATGTAAATCGATTGCACTGAGAAACATTAGCAAACGTTTTGAAAATTTTAAGCATGAAATCGATTTCACAAGCAATGTAAATCGATTGCACTGAGAAACAGAAGTAAAAGATCTGAAAATTTGAAGCATGCAATCGATTGCACTAATATGCAAATCGATTGCACTCAAGTAAAAATGAATTTTAACTTAGAAAAAACTTGAGTAAGGATTTATAAAACATTTCTTTTCACCATTGAGCATCTATGTCTTAAGTTCAAAGTAAATATTATCATTATACCATGAAAGTTGCTAAGAGCTTGAACTGAAGATTTTGTCCATAGATGCTTTGAGCTTGATCAAAAAATCTTTGCCTTCTTTGTCAATCATGGTTTGTCTTCATCAAAATAAAAGTTCATTTGAGAAGCTTGATTTTACACAAACAAGCGCCTGGGACTCCAAACAATTGGGCTTTTGTTTTTTTGCTTTTGTCTAACCCCCGTGGCCCAACCTTTATTATTTTCATTTTGTTATTTATTTTTCATTTTCTTATTATATCTTATTTTTCTTTTATCATTTTTTATTACTATTATTATCATTATTTTTATTTTTATTAATAAAAAATCTAAAAATATTTTATTTATTTATTTGCATATTTAAAAAAAATGCTTATACATTTTATTTTTCTTTATAAAACAAAAAGACTAAAAAAATATTTTTTTAATAAATTTAATTTCCTTTTTAATAATTAATATTTAGATAATTAGATTTAATTATTATATTATTTTATTTTCTTAATTAAAATTAACTTAGAACTTAGGTTTCTTTTAATTATTAATTTTCACATTATTATTATTAATTTAAAACTTTTTCATAAAAAATCCTAAAAATCATTTTTAACTCAATTTCTTTCTTAATTAGTTTAAACTTAGTTTTGTTTAATTTTTAATTAATCATCTCTCTTAATTAGGTTAAAATCCCTTCATAAAAAATCAAACAAAAATCATTTATTTTTCCATTTTGCATTTGTATATATTTTTTTTAATTCTTGCACATTTATTCAATATGGTTGTAATGGTTAATTAGGTTTAATTTTCTTGCGAAATTCCCATTTGTAAATTTGTGCACCCCCTCCCCTAATGATGTAATAGCTTAGTATTTTTACTTTCCGCAATTTATCACTTTATATAAATGCTAGTAAATTAGGGTTTGTATGGAAAGACTAAAATCAACAATTAGCAAACCCTAATTTAAGAAAAAACAATGCATGTAAATAAACCCATTTGCACACTTGCACCCTTAGGGTAATTCCACTTTGTTGCCTTACCAAAAATGGCCATGTTATACATGTGGGATATCTTAGCAAAAAGCAATCAAAATACAAGATCATAGTCCCTCGATGACGCTATCAATGTTGCCTTTCAAAATGATCTTAGTCCCTCAAAGATAATTGCTAAGATATTTCACAATATTGCTATCATGGCTATACGATGACCCATGCCCGTCCCTTTACATCCAAATATAAGGCTTCTTACCAAATCAATGGTAAGATAACAATATCAAAGGAAAGGAAGAAATGAACAAAGACTTTTGAGTAGGTAGGTTGTTCCTAGTTGCTTGCTCAATTTCAAATTAAACTCTTGCTTATTTTCAAAACAAACACCAACACTTTCAAAAACACTTTCAAAACATTTCCAAACTTGAAACATTTTCAAAAGCTCAACACTTTGTATACGTTCTTACGAACGAGAACTATTACAAAGTTTTCCTAAACGACGACGCCTTTTCAAAATACTTTCAAAAACCACACAAAAAACATTTTCAAACAAAAGCAAGTGATCTAGCAAGCAACTAAGAGCCCATAGATAACTATGGATGAAAAGGGTGCTAACACATTCCTTTTTCATAATCTACCCCCTGAACTCAAGAAATAATCTCAAAGGTTTTTCCTATTCTTTTCAGCCTTTCCTTTTGGATAAAAGAAAAGTCGGTGGCGACTCTTGCTAACCGCAACATTTGCGATAAAACGCAAAACACCAAGTCAAATCTCCCACCGTATCACAGAACTGGCGACTCTGCAGGGGATTATCCTAAAAGTGGGGTTACCTTAGGGATAGATCACCTTTATTTGCGTTCATTGTTTGATTTGTTTGCTTTACATTTTGGTTCCTTGTTTGGGCTTGTTCTAATCCTCTACCAGGATTTGGGATACCTTATAGGTAAGTAGCAATACATTGTAGAAACTGTGCGGGGTATATCGATATGGTCTAAGAAGTAGCTATGTTAGTGTGACATGTTTGTGGGTACCAGTAGCCCTTGAGTAGTCAAGGAGAATACGAGGCCGCTGAGTGATGTCATGAAGCACTAACTGACTTTTTGACCCTTTACTTGACCAACTTGGCCATTAGGACATAGTGAGATGACCGGCTTTCGTGCAGTCTGAAGTTGGTAGATACTCGATACTACACTCATTAAGGTTTGATTTTCGGGATATTTCGGTCACCGTGAAAGAGGCTTGCGCTGAAACAATGCCCGGGAAGACAAATTAATGATATTGAGATCCTTTAGAACCCAGTTACTATTTCTAGGACAAGTTTAAGTCAACTAAACTTCAAGAGGGTACTTACCTATGAGACTCCATGCAAACCTAAACCTAAGGATTTGTTTGCTTTGTTTGTATATATTTACTTGTACATGAAATCATAAACATCATAACATCATACTCATACTCACTAACCATTTCAAGGATTTTTGGGATTTATCTTTGTACTATTTTGTAGGATATGGATTCTATCCGCAGGAATACTATCCAAGTCAATCTCGTAAGAATTCCTCCTCAACTCAAAGAGTTAGCATCAAGGGTTCCTGAGAATTCTCCATTAAACGAAATACACGGTCTCCTCCTAAACTTGGTTACCTCCAACACTGATGAAGATATGATGAAGGTGCTGTTCTGATTGTTTGATCCTCTACACCATTGCTTCACTTTTCCCGATTATCAAATTGTGCCAACTTTAGAAGAATTCTCTCAACTCTTGAGGATTCCCATTCTCAATCAACTACCCTTCAATGGTACGGAAAGAGATCCAAAACCTGAAGATATTTCCCAAGCACCCCACTTGCAACAATCTGATATCACAACTAATTGGGAAACAAGGAGTGGTGTCAAAGGTGTTTTAGCCAAGTTCTTGTTCGAGAAAGATCAAGATTGTTGGAACTCTTTGGACTTACAAGCTTTTGAAGAAATCTTGGACCTTCTTATCTATGGGATGGTTTTTTTTCCAAACCCTGACCAACTCATAGATGTAAATGCTGTCAAATTCTTCATGTCTCGCAAAGGTTTATTCTGATTTTCTTTTCCGGTTAAAGTCAAGATCAGACTTAGTCCATTTCTGTCAACAATCACCTTTAGATGGCATCTATAAGCCCATCTCTGACAACTCTCCATCATTTCTCCAAATGGAATCTTTAAGCCCATTCCCTATACAATCAACCAGCACAACATCAAGTGCAAATTTCTGGGCACTCTAGTGTTCAATCATCTTCCACTTTCAAGCTACGAACTACGAACATGTCGATCTTACTTTTCAAGTTTAAGAAGATTGAATAGGGGCAGTTGTTGTACCCCAAAATTTTCCCTCCCATTTTTCATACAAGATACAATCCTAAGGTTTCTCGAATATTCAATTTGGCTCAGAAATCAATCAGACAAATTCTTTTCCCAGGCAATAAATCAACAATTAGGGTTTTGCATTTCTCAAGAGAAAATTGAGTTTTCAAGGTTTCAAATGGTCTTCATAGGTCTTCATGTCTCCTCAAGATTTATTTAAGTAAGTTTTCAAACCTCTCATTGCAAGTTTGCTTAACCAATGGTTCAGATAACTGAAAACAACTACATCGACCCAAAAATTGACCTTTTGTGAGAACAAATTCAAACGATCGTAACTTCTTCATTATTCAATATTTTTGAGCGGTTTTTCTTGCGTATGATTCTCCTTGATGCCATCTCCAATTTCTCTTCACAAATCAAGAACTGATTATGCATAGAGGATCACCAAAATTCGAATGCGTTAAAAGTCGCATCATGAATTTTGACCTAATTTCAAATAACAATCGTCTGATTTCTAAGAATTGTGATTTCTTCAAATTACAGGGCTTTGAGACGATTATTTCTGTTCATGGTCATATGTGATGACGCTCACGGGTTTATTTTCAAAGAATCAAAAGAAAATTGTGTTTGGAAGACTTTTAATTATCGAATTGTCACAAGGCATTTGTTGATTTTGAATTTTCTTAACCACAGTTTACTGAAAGATTGACGATTGTCCTCAGGGCATGTTTGTTTGGACAAGATGTGAAGATTAAGACTATCATTTAAAACAATCATGATTTTGGATTCAAGTTGACCAAATGAATTACATTCTTAAACATTTATTTTGTTTAGGAATTAGAGTACAAGGTGCATGTTTGTTTGAAATACAAATCACAAGATCATTTGTGATTGCTTAGAATTCAAGTTACCGGACTAAAGTATTTCATTTCAAACCATTACAATTGGGAATTTCAAAATTCATTTAAGATACAAAGATCTGTACAAAAATCCCATTATACAAGTTTGTTCAAGGCTTTGTATTGTTACATTGCAAATAAAGGTAAATTACAAAATTTTGTCTTATTTACAAAGAGTTACAATTTCTTGTTTTCAAAGAGGGAGTGTTGTTTCTTCGTGGCTTCATCTTCAAGTAAGCCATCCAACCATCACTTGCATCCAAGTCTCGCTTGCCGTTCATGAAACAAGAAAAGAAAAGTTAGCAAAAATTCAAGTGAAGTAATATGTGAAAAGAATAATTCATCATTAGAGTTTACAACTTGGAATCAAAATGTTTGTTTGTTTTATCACAATCCATTTCCCCCAATTGCAAATCACAAAAAAAGGTTACCCTTCTTGGTTCACAAAAAAGGGAAAAAGAAAATATACAAACTAGACAGGCAATGCAGCAAAACAGGAAACAAACAGCAAGCTGCCTAAATGCAGCAAAACAGGCAACAGGCAGACCAGCAAGCAGCCAACAAGCAGCCCAGAACAAATATACGCAAGGCAGGCCAACAAGCACAAAAATAGCCAAATGCCAAACAAAACAAAATAACAACAGCAAAAGCAAAACACCATACTAGCGCAGCAGCTAGCATAAAAAACACAGCAACACAGTCTCAACCTGCTGTCAAACAAGGCAGCATAGGCTGCTAAGGCAACAAGTAAAAGCAATAATATAGCAATGATGTAAGCTAGCTAGTTCATAAAACCATACATAATCATTTTCCTTAAAATGGAAAACCCTTCAGAATCATTGAGTAAAAAGCATAATTGCTTCATAGAAAGATGAAGAAGGAAAGAGGTAGAGGAAAGAAATCACCTAGGCCACAAACAGTCCCAAAATTGCCAAACAACCCAAGCCTGCAAAACTGTACTAAGTCAACTCAAGACCAAGCTTTTGTCCAAAACCTGCAAACCTTGCAACAACAGTCCAAAAATCTGAACCAAACCTGCTCCAAAACATGTCAACATTGCACGCAAATGTACCAAACAAAAACTGCAGCCACAAAGTAATAGCCAAAATTGTTCAAAACCCATCTCATATTTCCTCCCAATTCAAATCCTCATACTATTATAAAACCATAAGACAACAACATACTCAAAGGGAGAGAAGGCCAGACAAGATACCTGTTAAAAAATCAAAACAACAAAACCAGCAAGATACAAATCCAGCAAGAGATAGCCAAGGCCAATATACCAGAAAACAAAACCAAACAGAAAACAGAATCAGTAAACACAAAAATCCAGTCCAGAACCTCAACCTTCTTCTCATCAAAGTGCCATGACCCTTATACAAACCTCAAAAACGCATTTCAAAAAATTCCTGCAAGGTTCCTCTGCTCGTAACCTCATTCCAACCCTATCATCACCTTCATTCCAAACAACAGCTCCAGAAGAAGGGTAAAACAAAAGGATAGTAGCAGAGAGACTAAGCAATATCGGAATTGAAGAATCTAGAAGAAAACACAAAGTGCAGAGGAAGGAGCGCAAACCTGATCCGAGTTTGAAGAGGTGGCAGAAGCTTCTCCAATCAGAAGCGTAAACCTGTTGGATTACTCCAAAACTTGTAAGTTCTTCATCACCCTTGGATTTTCTTATACTAATGCGTAGCTATCATCATATTTGCATGTTGTTCCCTATTCCTTCATGTGAAACCGTGCGAAACTATTGATGATGATGTTGTCACCGTGAGAGAAAACTGGTAGATCAAGAGGGAGCGATTGAGAAGCAGTATGTGAGGAACCATACAGAGTATGTCGTGAGAGAGACAGAGAAGATGATGAGGCGAAGAACAAAGGGAGTAAAGTTTTTTGAGAGAACCAGTGGCATTTTATTTGAGAATTAGGGTTCCATGAACCCCTCATTTCTCCACACTCAAAACCGGGTCAATATTGGGCCCTACTTTGGCCCAAATCTTATTTTTTTAATTTTTCTCTTATACTAATGAAACTGTAAATATGACGAATGAAACAACATGGTGCGTTGGTAAGAGTGTGTGTTTATATGCTTGAAGTCACGGGTTCGAACCTCCCCTAGGACTTTTTTTTACCATCATTTTGTTTCCTCACTTTAAAACCACCCAAATCTTGATATATACCCCCCAACGCATTATTGTCTTAGCAGATGGGCCTTATGCACTCAGGCCCAATGTTTTTATTGCCCATCCACCCTTTCTCTTTAACGCACCCCCTTCCTTTTTATGCTTTTGTTGGACACTAACAAAAAACAATGTTGGGCCTCTCCTCCCTAACTCAGCCCAGCGAAATGCTATCCCACCTCTCCATAATTTTTGTTTCAACACCCTTTATTTTGGTCATTTCATTTATATATTTTTCTTAATTTTTATAGTTTAGATTTTAAATTCATTTAATAATAGAGTTTCTTAACTAAACAGTTTTGTTAATTAATTTATTTTCTCAATTAGTTTAGGATTTTGTAAATTATTTTACTAACTAATTTTTGTATATTAAGTTTTATTTGGTACATTTAATTTCTAAATAACAAAAACTCTAAAAGGAAAAAATACATACATTTTGATTTAATTCTTTAGTTAATTGATAGAATAGGTTTTTCCTTTTTTTTTTCTCTTCCAACTTTTTACCAACAAAATAACTTAAAATTTTATTGCCATACTTTGTTAATTAATTTTATTTCATAATCTTTAATTAATCGCTCAAGTTTGATATGGTTGTATTGTTTGCTATTTGGACTTTTAATCGCATTCGATTCATCCCCATTCGTAAAAATTGTACCCCCATTCCTGAAAACTCTGTAATAGCATAGAATTTCCATTTCAGCAATTTTCTGTTTTCTTTATACTGTATAGTAATTAGGCGTGTATGGCAAGATATAAAAAACAATCGCTAGATGACCAAATTTCGACAAAATTAACTTGAATCGAACACACTTTTTCACACGCGCACCTCTAGGGTAACCTCGCTTGTTGCCTCGAAAACACAGTCATGTCCCTCGAATATGGGACATTTTTTTAGCAAAGACCCTTCGATAAAAAAGATCGTAGTCCCTCGATGTTGCCTCCGTTAAAACGATCTAGTCCCTTACGAAAATTGCTAAAGCGTCTCATAAGTTACTTTCGATGACTGTACGATTGTCCCGCGCCTGTCCCTTCACATCCAACAATGGGGCTTATTACCAAATCAATGGTAAGATAGCAACATCTAAAGGAGGAAGAAAAGAGCATTTAAGACCTTTCGAGTAAGTAGATTCCCTCCTAGTTACTCGCTTGCTCACGACAAAAACATTTTTACACCAACACTTTCATCTCAAAACATTTTCAAAAGACAAAAAAATTTGTATACGTTCTTATAGAGATGAGAACCATTGCAAAGCATCTTTTCAAAACCACTTTCAAAAACACATTCCACAAACACATCTTTGAACTATCTTTCGAAACAAAACTTTGTACGCGTTCTTACAGAAACGAGAACCATTACAAAGATATTTTCAAAATACTTTCAAAGCCCACACCACAAGCACATTGTCAAAGTAAAAGTAAGTGATCTAGCGAGTAACTAAGAGCCCATAGATAACTACGGATGAAAAGGGTGCTAATACCTTCCCTCTTCATAATCTACCCCCCGAACTAGAGAAATAATCTCGAAAGGTCTTTCCTGTGCTTTTTTACCTTCCCTTTTGGATAAAAGAAAAGTCGGTGGCGACTCTTGCTATCCTCATAATTGCGATCAAAATGCAAAACACCCAAGTCAGTTCTCCCACCATATCACACCTGGAATGTCTTTATACGACCAGGAAAAGACCTCAAAATAATTATGTAGCAACTGAATCAGATGCTTCTTAACACTGGGTTCCAGATTGGCGCCCACCTTGACTTCTTTCTTGCCCTCTTCGGTACCTAGGTTAACTGTGTCCACTGGTTCTTCATGGGGTTGTATGGTCCTTTCTTCTTGTTGTAGTAACCTGGCTAGTTCCCTTGGAACTTCACAATCTTCCTCACCTTCGACTTCGGCTTGGTAGATTAGATTTTCAGAATCACAAAAGGCCATAGCAGAATTGTTATCCATGGGATCCTGAGTGGATGTAGACCTGCATTTTGAATGTGACTGTGTGTAAGAGTATAGCTACCTTTGAAAGAAATAAAAATGTAAAAATAAAGACAAAGAGCGTAAAGTTTGTATGCAAAAACGTCCATGATTCATTGATGACATATGAAAATGAGGTAACAACCCTTACAAATGGACCGTTGTGCCTCGAGTAAGACACAAGGTTTTAAAAGTCTGAATTGTTTAATTATTACAGGTCCGACAAAAATTCAAATACAGTTACTGTTGGATAAAAGTAATTGGGACAAAATCTTTAGCTTCCCAGTTGCTGAGTCCTCCATTGACAGTTGGGAAAATCCATTCCTCCAGGTCGTAGCTATCCTCATTATCATCCCCCACTGCGTTGACTCCGTGGTTGTTGATCTTCAAGGGTGGTCCCCCGGCACGAGCACGACATGCAACTTTATGGACTCCTGATGTGAAACCTAAACCAAGTTTGTCAGATTTGTATGGGATATCCGGGAGTTGGCCCCAAATAGTACACCCACCTTCTTCGATCACTGCCTTGGCATCTTTCAGAGAAGACATCTTTAGAGGAGGTCTTGTAATCTTCGGGATTTGGGAAACAACCTTGGTTACTGCCACTGTTTGTGGACTTCCTCGAAATGCTGAAATGGAGTTTCAATGAGTTCACCATCCAATTCCACGTATCTGAAGGAGTTTAAGTGACTGACCATATATTCCTCTTCTCCATGGATAGTAATGATTTCCCCTTGGTTGGGTATTTCAGCATTTGATGTAATGTAGAGGTGATGGCACCAGCATTGTGAATCCATGGTCGGCCCAATAAGCAGGAATAGGAAGGGCGAATGTCCATCATATAAAAAGTTGAATCAAAGGTTTGAGTTTCAACCTTAATGGGGATGTCCACCTCCCCATGCACCATTCTCTTTGAACCGTCGAAGGCCCTTACCACTATGTTGCTGGGTTTTAAGGTCAAACCTTCACAGTCGAGTCTATCAATAGCTTTCTTAGGCAGAACATTCAAAGACGAACCAGTATCAACCAAGACATGGGCCAAAGTTGTGCCCCGGTATTCGACAGAGACATGTAATGCCTCGTTATGCTTCCTCTCTCTAGGTGTCAAGTCAGCATCAGAAAAGCCTAAACCATTGTCAACGGTTAAACTGGCCAAGCAGTCTTGGAACTGACCAGCAGAGGTTTCTTGTGGTACATGGGCAGTTTTAAGAAATTTCCCCAAGGCCTTCGCATGAGCCTCAGAGCACAACAATAAAGCCAGCATGGAAATCTTTGGCGGAGTCTGCCATAGCTGTTCGACTATGTTGTAGTCGCTTCTTTTTATAATTTTCTGAATTTCTTCCATCTCTTTTTAGGAGGCCTCAAGGATAGATATTGATTGCGCCTTCATCTGGACAGGCTCAACCAGAATGCCTTTGCCCCGAGTCTCAGTCGACTCGGTGGTAGGAGTGTTAGTAGGGGTAACCATATGGATTATAGTAGTAGAAGTAGTGTCAACAGGAACAGAAACAGGGATGATTACATGATCAGTAACAGTCTTCAGAGGAGAAATCTCTGGAGAGAATACTCTGCTACTTCGAGTTATCTTGCTGGTTCCCGTAATGTTGTCGATGTCGGGGTCAGCTTTCTCAAAAATTGAGTTTTCATTAGCCAGCCAATCTTGTTTGACACCGTGATAGTAGACGTCGCCCCCATAGTTCCATGGGACAGTTTTATCTGATGAGTACGGGATTGGGCCTGGCATAGTAATTATCAGTGGAGCCACTTTAGGAATAAATGTAATCCTAACAGGTCTTTTGCTGGAGACCCTAGAAGGATTGGCAGAAATGGTTACTATTGAAACATCTTTGTAAGAAATGGTTGGAACAGGAGTCTTTTCAAACAAAATATCTTTGTCATCCATGAGGCGTTGGACACCTGCTTTCAATAAATGATAGCTAGTTGGTAGGGATAAACAGAGGTGGCATCTTTCATCACAGCCCGGAAATAAACTGACTTTCAACAGATTTCTCTTGACAGTCAGGAGACGAGTAACAAGTTCATCAATAGTAGTAACAAACATATCATCTTCAACAACGTTAACATCACGACTATGCTTGGGCATAGGAGCTGTGATAACATTTTGGATCTCAGGAACATCAAACTCAATTTCTTTTGATTCAATAAGATTTTACACCTTGTTTTCTAAAGCCCAAAAGTTGTTGGTATCATGGCCTGGACTCTCTGAATGGTAAGCAGAGCGAGCATTAGGGTGGTAATGAGGAGATGTGGTGTTGGGATTCTTCGGGGCTTCCTTCAAAGTTACCATAATAGATCTCAACAAATGTGGGAGGACTTGAGATAGTGTCATATTAATCTGGGTAAACTGTCTTACCGGTCTCTCTGTTCTAGGTTGATTGCTCCTTTGTTGAGTAGGCGCAGGCTTAGGGATCATGACAACCCCCATCATTGGACGGTGTTCAGTTCTATCTTGATTCCTTTGAGGATACACAACACCAACTTCTTTCTTCCCAATAAATGGTTTTCTTACAGCGGCGAAGGATGCGTCTTTTTGGATCTTCCCACTCTTAATCCCAACTTCCACTCTTTCCCCGGTCAAGATTAATTCAGTGAAGCCTGTTGAGGAGCTTCCAATTAAATGATTAAAGAAAGGACCGGACAAGGTACCCAGAAACGTGTCTACTAACTCTCTTTCGGATAGGGGAGGCTGGACTCTTCCTGCTAAGTCCCTCCATTTCTGAGCGTAGTCTTTGAAACCTTCACTTGAAACCATAACCATACTCTGGAGTTGAGTACGGGAAGGAGCAAGGTCTGTGTTGTACTGATACTGTTTATAAAAAGAAGTGGCAAGGTCTTCCCAATTATGAGTATTGGCCATTTCGAGTTGATAGAACCAATCAAGCTGAGTCCCGGATAGACTGTCTTGAAAGAAGTGGACCCACAAATCTCTGTCAGCCTTGTGAGGCTATATCTTCCTCACATAGGATCGGGGATGCATCTTGGGACACAAAACCCCACCGTACTTAGGGAACACTGGTGCCTTGAATTTTGATGGAATAACAATCCCAGACACAAATCTCAGCTCTTCAAAGTCCAGCCCGGGTACTTTCTGAATTTCCATTGCACTTAGACGTTCTTCCAGATGTTTGTATTTATCGTCAGCTGGGGGTTACTGCTCTTCAGAGTAATCTTTGTCTTCCTCCTCTTCATATTCTGGCTGGGCAGTCGCTTCCTTTCCTTTCCTTTCTTGATTATCCTTTTAACCCAATGACGTTGCGAAGTATAGGGTCCTTCTGGCTTGTCCTTGGAACCTTCTTCCCATATTCAGAACTCCGGTTACTTTCTTTGCTTTCTTCTTCTTTTCTTCAACCAACAAAGTTTTCAAATCCTCTTGTCCTTTGGCTAGAGTCAAGAACATATGTTGAAACTGAGCATTCTGTGCCTGGAGGTCTTTTACCGTCTGCTTGAGATCCATCTTACTGAAATAAATAGTAGAAAGATGAGGAGACTTGTTGTAAGAAACCTGCTTATGTTATGATGAATGGTAAATGCATATGCAATGATTTCAAGGAAATTAGGGATTTAAATTTGCTTTAGACCAAAAGGAACACACGTTATATTAATAAGTCAAAGTTTGAGTACATCATGCCTCTTTAGGCTTATAAAGAAATACAAAAAAACTATAAGATAAAAAAGTTGTACACATCCTCTTTGGTGCAATGTAGGCGTTCAGACTCCGCTCCTCATGAAGTTGCTTGGTGAGTTCCAGAATCTTCTTCTCGCTGGCGTAGAATTGGGTCTCAAAAGTGTCTCGCTCCCCTTTAAGCTGTATCCAATCCCTTTGCAAGTCTTCGAGAGAGGTGGGCATGTTAGGATGAAGGATAGTGTATGGGATATCTCCTTCCACAATAGGCTCTATAATAACTGGGAGAATAGAGGGATAAGGCATCATAAGAATTGAGCACGAGCTCTTACCCATTTGAGATAAGGCTCAAGAGGGATGGAATTATTATGCCCCAGTGTCTTGCTATCAACTCTATGTACCATGCCTTAAGCTCTCATGAACCTTTAGCGGTAATCCAAAGCATCATTCTCGTAGTCAAAGATGATTCCTTGAATAAGTGCATCATGAGGACCATCCCTTCTTGAGTATCCAAATTGTCGTAGTGCCAAACAAGGATTGTAAGTGATTCCTCCCCTAATGCCTAAGAGAGGGACATTATGGAATTCACCACAATGATCGATAATGGTAACATTCTTCGAGGACCGGAGACACCAATGAATGCCTGAATGTGTAAGAGTCATCAGCCTTTGAGACCATCTCAAACCTTGTTCATTCTTCGAGACGGATCGGGGTAGGTGATAAATAAAACACCTAGCCAAAAGAGGTGTGCAACACATAAGGTTTCCTCTCCTCTTTATAGTCCGAGTATGCAACGAATGTAGGATATCTCCAAGCAGATTAGGTACTGGATTACGTGACAGGAAAATCTTAATCGCATTCACGTCTATGAGTTGGTCCGGATTAGGAAACAGTACCAAACCATAGATGATAAGGGATAACACCTCTTAAAAATCTTGTAAGTCCAAGGTATCCCAGAAATGGTGAGCTTTCTCGAGCAATAACTTAGCCAAAAAACCTTTGACACCTCTCCTGGTTTCCCAATTTGCTACTACGTAAGACCGTTGTAAGGACAAAGCTTTGGCAATATCTTCAGGTTTAGGGTCTCTTTCCATACCATTGAAAGGTACTTATTTAAGGATAGGCACCCCCAATAGCAGAGAAAACTCCTCCATAGTAGGCACTAACTGGTAATCCGGGAAAGTGAAGCAGTGATGGAGAGGGTCAAAGAACTAAAAGAGCACTTTTAACATTTCTTCATCAGAGTTTGAAGTGACCAAGTTGAGAAGTGTAACGCCCTGTTTTATTTAATATTATATTAATATTTTCGAGTTACGTTTGACGTTTATTTTTGCGACGATAATATTTAAATTAACCGGTATACCTGTTAATATATTCGGCAACATTTTATTCGGACCGGTAATTATTTTATTCGGTCTGGTATATGTTTTGAGGGACCGGTAATTATTTTATTCGGTCCGGTATTTGTTTTGAGGGACCGGTAATTATTTTATTCGGTCCGACATTTATTTTGAGGGACCGGTAATTATTTTGTTCGATCCGGTTTTTTATTCCGTTCGGTTCGGTAAAATATTATTCGGACCGATATTTAATTATTTGGAGTTATTTTAATTATTTGGGTTAATAATATTATTTGATATTATTTAATGTTATTAGTAGTATATTTCAAGAAGGGCTTTTTGGGTATTTTGCTAGCTTATGTCTTACATCAAAACAAACCAAACACACTTTGCCTTATCTTTGTATCATAAAACATACTTTGTGAGAGTTTGAGAGAACAAGAAAGTCTTGGAAGAGAAGAAGAGGAGCAAGGACAAAGCTTGAGTTTTGGGTTGGTTGAAATCATCAAGAATCATTCAAACATCTAAGGTAAGGGGTTTGATTTTCCAATGCTTATAGTTAGGGTTTGATTTGATATATTTTGGATTTGGGGAAAAAATTGATGTTAGGGTTTTTGAGTTTTGTTGAGGATTTGTGATAGAAATTAGAAGAGTTAATTAGGTGTTGTTGTTGTTGAATTAGTATTAGGTTAGTTAAATTGGAATTAAAAAGAAAATAGAAGTTATATTAATTAAAAGTGAAATAATGCAGTATAATAGTTATTTGATAAGAACTAAAAGATGCAGTATAAATTAATGTACTAGTAGTATTAAAGTGGAGTTTAGAAACTAGTAGCAATATAGAAAAGAAAACAAAAAGAAACTAGCAGTAGTTAGAAACAAGAACTAGCAGTGGCTTAGAAAAAATGAAAACTAGCTGTGTTTATTAAAATGAAGTTTATAAGATATAGCAACATAGTGTATGTTAGTATGTTTATTAATTAAGTTTAGCTATAGCAGTGTAGTTTTGAAAAAACAAAAACGTAATATGCAGTGTAAAAATGAAAGTTAAGCTTAGAAGAATAAAAATAGCAGTAAGTTTAGAAAAATTATTTAATTTAGGTTTTGTTTTTATTTTATTAATTTAATATATTAAATATTTATATTAATTAAATACAAATATGACATAAGTTAGTCGATTTAATTTGGAACCCGATTATTTCTGATTTCCCGATTTCTGCAATTTCAGCGACGAAGCAAGTTGCTCCGAATTTAACGAAAATTGATGTGTTAGCTAATTTTGACGCGTAGAACGTCATGGTGAGGTTAGTTTTTCGAGATTACAAGTTTTTAATGGAGCGACCCGAAATAAGTCAATTTACGGTTAATTTGAAATGGGTTGCGTTTTAGTCGGTTTAAGTCGCGTATGGACAATCCGATTGCGACGTTAATGATTATGATTAGTGCCGATTATTATGAATGCCTTTCGCGATGATTATTGATGTTTGACTATTTTTCCTTATTTGAAATTTAGTGAATTATTTGATAATGATGTGGTGTGATTAAATATTTGTTTGCGACGGTTTATTTATAATGAATACTTGATGATATGCGATGCGATGATATGTTTATCTTAATGTGGATAAATATGGCGACATGGGTTTTATACCAATTTTGATGTGCGATGATGATGTTTTGTTGTGTCGTGTTTGTGATATCGTGTTGTCGAGTCACATACATTGCATTGGCGACGATGGCTTTTATGCCAAGCGACGAGGGCTTTTATGCCAAAGCGACGATGGGCTTTTATGCCGAATGTCCCTAATTATGGACAAAGCGACGGGTACCACATGCATAATATAGTCGTGTCTCATGGAGTCGGTTATGTTTATTTTTGAGTCTTTTGGCGTTGAGTTTTATTTGATGGATTATAATGAATTGGGATGTTATATGATACTTTGTTTTGTGATGATTTTTATGTTGAACATAAAGTGATTATGATGTGATAATTTCATGAAAATTGTGCGATGGATATAACATGACGGTAAAGCGACGATATGAGTTTATGGCGATGGAGTTTATGTCTTGTTTTGACATGATTATGGTGATTATGTGATGATATTAAAGTGTTGATCTTATACACTAAATGATGATTTTAAAGTATGTGAGATTTGATATTTGTTGACATATTCTTATTAACCTATATCATTTATGATTCCAAACCTATTTATATATTTTATCATGCCTTTAATTATATGTTTTTGGAGTATCTCACCCTTTACTTGTTTCGCCGTTGCCTTTATATTGGTAACGTGCAGGTGATCCGCGAGGATGATGAGGATTAGCTCGAGTCTCTTTATTTTGAGTCGCTCTGCTCTGATAGTAGTCATACTCAGGATTTGGGCGACGTTATTATTTTGATAGGATAGTTTATGTATACTATCTTATGACTTTATGTATTGATGATAACATGATTTTTGTACCCCAAAATTTTCCCTCTCATTTTGTCAAGATTTCCCCTCACAAGGCTCCTTGAACTCCAGACAGGATTAGGGTTTTGCACTGCCCAAGACATCTCCTTGCACTGATGACCTAAATTAGGGTTTGAGTTTACACATAGATTTTTGGACTTTCAATACTCAAAGTTACTTTCATACTTCATGTTGGACTCATAAGCTTGTCCATACCAAGTTTCAAGCCTTGAATCAAATTTTTACCCAGTCAATTGGACAGTTGACCTAGAAACCAGATGTATTGGGGAAAAGGCAACTATGGCCAATTTACAGTCAAACCTCATGAAATTTGACCCACATCAACATTATAAACTCATATGAACCATTTGATCAAGTTTGGACCATAACTCCACAAGAAATTTGATCAGATCACCAAAAGGGCAAAATGGTCATTTTTAGGGTTTTGACTGAACAAAGGCAATTTCTGATTTTTGACCTAGCCAATGGAAAATTGGGTTCAAGCATGGATTCAAGGACTCAATGGCACTATCTTGAGCTATTCAACAAGTTCAAAAGATCTCAATTGCATTGGATTGACAGATGAATTTTTCAGTCAACTAATCAAAATTTGACTGTACACTGAAAAGTCAAACTTTGACTTTTTGGTCAAAATCAAGTGCCAAGGGTCATTTTTCATCAAAATGTGTCAAAACATGAAACGTTTTCATCAAGAAACCCATTTTTGCAAATTAGGGTTTAAAGTTGAAAAATTTCATAACTTAGAATTTTTCTAAGTTATGAAATTTTCTTAATTTTTCCTAACTTTGCCCAACATTTTCACCATGATGCAGTTGGATTCAAACAAAACTTCCAACATGAAAGTTGTATTCCTCCACAAAGTCTACAACTTTGATTCACAAAGTTTTCCCAAAAGAGGCTTTGATCTCAAGTTATGATTTTTGGAACAAGGGTCCCTAAAACTTTTAACTTAGTGAAATTTTGCCCTAGTTTAGGCAGGATTTTGACCTATCTTCATGGCCATTTTTCAAATAGTTCCACTTGGAATCTCAAGTTTAATTTCAAATATGTATTGTATATAATGTTATAAGCTTTCCAAAATGTTCAAGAACTCTCCAAACACATTTGTGGTTAGGGAGAATCGAAGGCTTGAAGTTGGCAAAAACTCACTTTTCATCCATGGCACATTCATTGTGATACAAATTGCAATTTCAAGTCAGCTTGCTTTGCACTAGATTACAGGCCTCAAAAAAATTTCACACTCAATAATTAAGTGCAAAACCATTGGTCTAAGGCATTGTTTTGGTCATTAGGGCATTGCACCTTAGATTAATCCCTAAGTAGAAAAAGCAAAATTTCCATTTTTGCTTAAATCATGCTTTGTGTCAAAACTGATTTCTTGAGCATTGGTCCATATCTCATACAACCAAATCAAATCCACAAGTTGGAGGGGCCAAGGGCAAAGTGTGTAAGGTGGTGGATAGCCTGTACAGGCCTGCTACATATCATTTCTCATGTTTGCTTAAAATACAAGAAAGATATCCAAAACACTAAGAACTGGAACATCAATCAAAACCAACTTGTGCAAACATTTGGACCATCTTTCTCACACCTCTATGAGCCAGAAACACGATCTCTTGAGCCTTCAAACATCCCATAGCAAGAAATCACCTTCCATTGGCAAAACAGGGCAGCATCTGCAACTTGACTTCCATAGCACAATTTGCTCGTGTGTTTTGCCCCAAACCTGTTCAAACACCTTCCATTCAACCCATCCAAGTTATCCCAAACCTTAAACACCAACTGTAACTCCATTTACAGGGTTTTCCATTTTCATTTTGAGCTTGTGCGGGTTGAGTTCTGTAGGCTTGGTCAAGTACATTCAAGGCAAGCTAGACATTGGAGAAGGTCAAGTGAAGTTCAAGAAGCTCCCAGCCATCTCAAGCCTTGTTAAAAAGCTTCACATTGCCCTACACGAAGTCAGCTGAAATAGGTTTTTATCAACTTCCTATCTCTCTATTTAGGAACATTTAGACTTAGGTTTGTGAATAAGAAATGTAGTATTCATTGCCATGAAGCTGTACATATGCTCAGTTTTCATTTTTATTAAGCATGTTAAGAGAATTTGATCCATGAACATACTGAAAAAATTGGGTTAGATTTTAGGGCCAGAGAAATTCTCTCTGGTCTTTGAGAGTTAAGACAAGTTGTTTATATGGTTGGATTCGTCTTGAGAAGTTCTACAACTTTGATGTTATGTGTTTTTGCAATAGAGCTTGTATACAGGATCTGGCAATTGTACAGGGCGCATGCGTTTTTTGAAAGTCAGAGGTTGAAGATGAAGTGGTGGGCTGGGCTTGGTCCTGGCTCACTATTGACACCCCCCTTTTAATTTTTGCACCCCCGACCCAATTTCTATATATTTTATATTTTTGTATTTTATTTTCATTTCTGATTTTATTTTATCATTTCCAAATACAAAAAATACTCAAAAATATTTTTATAAATTTTTCATATTTATTTTGTATTTTATTTTCATTTTTTCTAACATAAAATTAATTTATTGATTATATATTTTTATTTTATTTATTGAAAACTTAAAAATAAATTATATTTTTATCTTCTCCTTTATTTTATTCACACCAAAAAATATCATTCTAAATTTGTTTTTTATTTTTGTATATATTTTATTTTATTTTTTATACATATTTAATATAATTAATATATATACACTTTTATTTTATTTAATAAATACTTGGGAATAAAAAACATGAAAAATATACTTTTTTTATTATTATTATTTATAACATATTTAATTTTTGTATATATATTATTTTATATTGTATATAAATAATGTAATTAATATATTTATTTTCTTAATGAAAAATTAGGGTTTACCCTTAATAAAATAATAATCCTTTTTATTATTCCTTTCTTTAAATATTTTTTACATACATAAATAAACAAAAACCTTTTTTGCATAATTCATATTATTTGGTGTATTTATTTATTTTGTTTATTTAAATATTGCCCATTTATCATTTATGCCATTATTCAATTTGGATGTAATAGTAAAACTAGGGTTTTTATTTCTTGTCAAATACACCCCCATTCAAAGATTGTAACCCCATTCCCATAATCATGTTGTAATAGCTTAGACTTTTAATTCTCGCACTTTATGCTTTCAATTATGTCATGATTAGAGATTAGGGTTTGTATGCAAAAATCCAAAATCAACAAGTAGTTTGACCTAATACAAAGACAAAAATGTATGAAAATCAAATACAAATGCACACTTGCACCCCTAGGGTTACAATCCACTTGTTGCCTTAAAAATGGGCCATGTTATGCATGTTGAGTACTTTGGTAAAACAAAAACAAAACAAAAGATCATAGTCCTTCGATGACGCTATCTTGGTTGCCTAAACAAAATGATCAAGTCCCTCGGAAAATTTGCCAAAAATACTTAACACAATTGCTATCATGGTCTATATGATGACCCACGTCTGTCCCGTTTAACATCCTAATACAAGGTTGTTTACCAAATGCAATGGTAAAACAACACTGTCAAAAGGGTTAAAAACATATAGGAGAGATCTTTGAGTAAAATAGGGTAGATAACTCTTAGTTACTTGATTAAAGCTTGCAAAAACGTCCTTGCTATTTTCAAACACTCTTCACAACACAATTTCAAGACATTTACCAAAAAACAAACTTTCAAACTTTTCATACATTGAAACATCTTTTCAAAAGACAAAAACACCTTTGTATACATTCAAACAAGAATCATTACAAAGGTTGCCACAACGATGACCTCTTCTCAAAACATCTTTCAAAACCACTCACAAAACACCATTTCAAACAATTGAAAAGCAAAAGCAAGTGATCTAAATAAGTAACTAAGAGCCCATAGATAACCATGGATGAAAAGGGTGCTTGCACCTTCCCTTTTCATAATCTACTCCCCGAACCCAATAAAACATCTCAAAGGTCTTTCCTGTGCTTTTTGACCTTTCCTTAGGATAAAATAAAAAGTTGGTGGCGACTCTTGCTAAACCGAAACATTTGCGAACACAAACGCAAAACCTCAAGTCAGTTCTCCCACCGTATCACAGAACTGGCGACTCTGCTGGGGAAAACTTTAAAAGTGGAGTAATCTTAGGGTTTAGATCACCTTTACATGCTTACCTTGTTTGCTTTGATTGCTTTACACTTGGTTCTATTGTTTGGGTTTGAAATCTATACCCGGATTTGGGAAACATTCATAGGTAAATAGCAATACATTGTGGAAACTGTGCGGGGTATACCGATATGGTTGAAGCAATAGCTATATTAGTGCGACATATTTGTGGATACCGGCAACCTTTGAGTTAATCAAAGAGAATACGGGGCCGCTGAGTGATGTTATGAAGCACTAATGAACTCTTAGAACCTTACTTGACCATCTTGGCCTTATTAGGGGTAGTGAGATGACCGGCTTTGGTGCAGTCCGAAGTTGGTAGATACTCGATACTACACTCATTGAGGTTTATTTCTTGGAATATTTCATTCGCCAGTTAAGTTGCTAAACTGAAACAATGAACACGGAAAATAATCCAGTGATATTGAGCTCCTTAGAACCCGGTTATTATTTATAGAACAGGTTGAGCCAACTAACTTCAAGAGGGTACTTACCTATGAAACCCCATGCAAGCCTAAAACTAGGATCTTGTGTGATTTGTTTGTACATATACTTGTGCATACGTCATGAACATCATAAAGCATCATATGCATCCACTAACCATTTCAAGGGTTTGGATCTTCATCTTTGTTCTTGTTTTGTAGGTCATGGAATCTCTTCGCAGGAAAACAATTCAGGTCAACCTTGTGAGAATCCCTCCTCAACTCAAGGAACTTACTTCCAAGATTTCAGAGAATTCTCTCTTCAGTGAAAGACATGGTAGACTTCTCAACTTAGTCAACTCCAACATTGAAGAAGACATGGTGAAAGTCCTCTTCCAATTCTTTGACCCCCTACACCACTGTTTCACATTCCCTGATTACCAACTAGTACCTACTTTGGAGGAATTTTCTCAACTCCTGAGGATTCCTATTCTTCATCAACTACCCTACAACGGTACAGAAAGAGAACCAAAGCCTGAAGATGTTGCTCAAGCCTTACACTTGCAACCTTCTGATATCAAAGGTCATTGGGAAACCAGAAGTGGTGTCAAGGGTTTCTTGGCAAAGTTTCTATTTGAGAAGGCACAAGACTGCTGGATTTCTCTAGATCTGCAAGCCTTTGAGGAGATTGTAGCACTTCTCATCTATGGGTTGGTCTTATTCCCAAACCCTGATCAGCTTATAGATGTGAATGCTGTCAAGATTTTCATATCTCGGAATCCTATGCCTACATTGCTTGGGGACATCCTACACTCATTTCACACACGAACAATGAGGAAAAGAGGTATTCTCATGTGTTGTACTCCTCTTCTAGCAAGGTGGTTTATTTCTCACCTTCCCCAATCAGTTTTGAAGAATGAGCAGGGTTTGATGTGGTCACAACGGTTGATGATCCTCACACATTCTGATGTTCATTGGTGTTCTCGGTCCAGAGAAAATGTCATCATCATTGATCGTTATGGGGAATTCCCTAATGTCCCACTACTTGGCATTATGGGAGGCATTACCTACAACCCCTGTTTATCTCTGAGACAATTTGGGTATGCCCGAAGGGATGACCCTCATGATATGCTGATTCCTGACTTGGTTTTTGACTTCGACAACGACGCTCAAGGACTTCGACAAAGGTTTATCCGAGCTTGGAGGATGTCCAACAAAGTGGACAGTAAGACACTAGGGCACAAGAATTCCATCCCCCTTGAGCCTTACCTCAAGTGGGTACGAACCCGCGCCCAGAGTCTTATGATGCCTTACCTCCACATTCTGCCTATGATCAAAGAGCTTGTTATGGAAGGAGAGGTTCCATACACCCTCCTACATCCAGACACGCCAACATCATTGGAAGAATTGCAAAAGAGTTGGATACAACTCAAAGAAGAACGGAACACTTTTGAAGCCAGCTTCTGTGCCAGTGAGAAGAAGGTTTTGGAACTTACCCGCCGACTTCACGAAGAGGAGACTCTTAACACTTACATCGCACCAAAGAGGATGCGCAATGTGTTTTTACATTAAGAATTTTGTAATATTTTGCCCATGGGGCATTTATATACTAATAAATTTCTTCTTAATATGACGTGTGCTCTTTTTGTTTGCAACAAATTTGAATTTTTGAATCCTTGAATGCATTACATGAATAACATATCATTCATCATATGCATAAACAGGTCTTCACACCAGGTTTCCTTATCTTTCTGATGTTTATTTCAGCAAGATGGATATAGAGCAGGCGGTTAAAGATCTACAAGCGCAGAATTTGCAATTCCAACAACTCCTCATAACCTTGGCAAAGGGTCAAGAGGATCTTAAAGCACTGTTGGAGAAAGAGAAGGAACCAGAAAAGAAGAAAAAGAAAAGAATTGGTGTGGCCACTATGGGAAGAAGATTTGAGCATCAGGCTAGGAGAGTTCTGGAATTCCCCTCAACGTCTGACGAAGGGGTTGGTAAAGGAAAAAGAGTTGCAATGCCCTCCAAATCTGAGGTTGAAGAAGAAGAGGAAGATGATGAAGATTACTCCGAACAGCAGTACCCTCCGGCGGATGATAAGTATAAGAATCTTGAGGACCGGCTAGCAGCCATGGAAGTGAAAAGGGTACTTGGGCTAGATTTTGAAGAACTAGGGTTGGTTGCTGGGATCGTCATTCCTCCTAAGTTCAAAGTACCTACATTTGCTAAATACGATGGTTTGTCCTGTCCAAAGATGCATCTGAGATCTACGTCAGGAAGATCCAACCTCACTCTTCCGTTAAGGATCTATGGGTCCACTTTTTTCAAGATAGTTTGTAGGGTACGCAATTGGACTGGTTCTATCAACTTGAGAGATCTGATGTTCATAACTGGGAAGATTTGGCCGCTGCTTTCTACCGACAATACCAATACAATGCAGATTTAGTGCCTACTCGTACTCAACTACAGAGTATGGGTATGGCCTCTAATGAGAGATTTAAAGAGTATGCCCAAAAGTGGCGGGATTTGGCTGGAAGGGTGCAGCCACCATTGTCGGATAGAGAGCTGGTTGACATGTTTTTAGGGACCCTATCAGGTCCATTCTTTAATCACTTGATCGGGAGCTCATCTGCAGGGTTCACTGAATTAATTCTGACAGGTGAAAGGGTCTAAGCTAGCATTAAAAGTGGTAAAATTTAGAAGGATGCCTCCGCTTCCACTGCTATCAAGAAGACCTTCCCAGCCAAAAAGGAAATTTCTGCTGTTTATACTCAGAAAAATCAAGGGAGAATGGAGCGCCGACCAGCGGTAGGGGCTGTGATGATCCAAAACTCCTCAATCGATCAGCCTCGAAGCAGTCAACCTAGAGCTAACCAGCAAAGGGTAGAAAGGCCACAACGGCAATTCACCCGAATCAATATGACGCCGGCTCAGGTCCTCCCTCATCTGTTAAAGTTAAACCTTACCAACTTGAAAGAAGCGCCGAAAAACCCAAATACCTCTTCTCCCTATTATCATTCAAATGCAAAATGTGCATACCATTCGGACAGTGTAGGGCATGACACCAACAACTGTTGGGCCCTTAAAAATAAGATCCAAGATTTGATAGATGCCAAGGAGGTAGAGTTTGATGCTCCCGAAAAACCTAATGTGATATCCGCTCCTATGCCAAAACATGGTCATAATGTCCATGCTGTTGTGGAAGATCTTCATGTTACCGCTATTGATGAGTTAATAACTCCGTTGCCAATGATCAAGATGAATCTGTTGAAAGCCGGGATTTTCCTGGGCTGTGAAAAAGATTGTTACTTTTGTTCAACCTTGCAATCCGACTTTCCACTTTTGAAATCATGCATCCAACGCCAGATGGATACTCAAGAGATCCTCTTTCAGAAAACTCCTGTTGATAATATTACTCATGTTACTCCTATTATTCCTGTTACTCCAATCAATGACATTGCTATAATCACCATTTCCGACAATCTTTCCAAGACCTACAAAAGGCCTGTTAAGATTACACCTGATCCGAAGTTTGTACCGCTGAAGATTACCATGCCGGGGCCTATCCCATATAAGTCCAACAAGATGATACCATGGAATTATGGAGGAGAGATATTCTACCATGGTGTTAAGCAGATCGAATCAATCAAAGAGAATTCCGATGAAGAAACTCCTGATGTAGGGAATATTGTGGGGACAAGTAAGATCACTCGTAGAGGAAGAATCTTCTCTCCGGAGATTGCTCCTCCACGGGCAGTCTTCGGACCTTCAAGTGCTCCTGTGCCTGCCAAGATATTTGTGCAAAGTCCAGTGATTGAAGAAATTGTTACTCCCGAAGATATACCCTCTGTTGTTACTGCTGATAAAGGTAAGGGGATCCAAGAAGCGCCCGTCAGGACAAGGGCTCAGACTTTGGTTATCCCCGAGACCACCCAAAAAGAGATGGAGGAGATTTTAAAGATAATTAAGAAGAGCGACTATGATGTCATAGAGAAGCTGGGGCAAACCCTTCAAAATCTCTATGCTGGCTCTATTGCTCTGCTCCGAGGCTCATGCCAAAGCCTTGATCAAATTTCTGAAGACGGTACACGTGCCTCAAGAAACTTCTGCAGATCAGTTTCAAGAGTGCGTGGCTAGCTTTACAGCCGACAATGGTCTTGGTTTCTCTGACGCCGATCTAACGTCCAAGGGAAGAAAGCATAATGATGTGTTGCATGTCTCGGTAGAGTGCAGAGGAACTACACTTGCTCATGTTCTGGTTGATACCAGTTCATCTTTAAATGTTCTATCAAAGAAAGCATTGGACAGATTGGAATGTGAGGGTTTGACCCTAAAACCCAGTAATATCATTGTTAGAGCCTTCGACGGTTCTAAGCGGATGGTTCACGGAGAAGTGGACATCCCAATTAAGGTGGGAACGGAAATTTTCAAATCTACTTTTTATGTGATGGACACCCGTCCTTCATATTCATGCTTGTTGGGAAGGCCATGGATCCACCACGCTGGGGGAGTCACTTCTTCTCTACACCAAATGCTAAAGTACCCATTCCAGGGTAAGATCATAACAATTCATGGTGAGGAGGAGTATATGATAAGTCACCTTAACTCTTTCCGCTACGTGGAGTTAGACGGCGAATTCATAGAAACACCTTTCCAACACTTTGAAGAGGTTTCTCCTGAAGTTGCGGTAGCCAAGAAAATGACCGATGTGTCCATCATTACCAAGCCTGTGTCTCGGATGTCATCCCTTAAAGATGAAGAGGCTGTAATCAAGGAAGGAGGAAGTACAGTATGGGGTCAATTGCCAGATTTTCCTTACAAGACAGATAAGTTCGGATTGGGTTACACTGCTGCTAGCCAGAAAGTTGTGCGTCGCTCCCGGGCTGGAGGACCACCACTAAAAATTACTCATCATGGAGTTCATGCTTTAGAGGATGATGAAGAAGGAAGCAATTTTGAAGACTGGATCTTTCCAACCATTGAAGGAGGACTAAACAACTGAGAGGCGAAAGATTTCGTTCCCATTACTTTCATCAATCAGTAATTTATCTTTTGAACATTTCATGTTTGGTCTGTAATAATTATTAAACAATTCGTACACTCTTTTCGCCTTATGCCTTACACGGGGCATATAGGTCCATTTGTAAGGGTTTTAATTCTTCATTTTCATATGCCATTTTTAATGAATCATGGACGTTTTCATCTATAAACTATTGTGTTCATTTTCTTTCTTTTTACATTTTATTTTGTTTAAAGATGGTTATCCCTTACACACACCCACACTCACAAAATGCAGGTACCCGTCCGCTCCGGATTCCATGGGTAACAATTCTGCTATGGCCTTCAGTGACTCTGAAGATCTGGTCAATCATGTCGAGTACGAAGGTGATGAAGACTGTGAAGTGCCTGGAGAGCTGGCTAGGCTTTTGCAACAAGAAGAAAGGGCTATTCTTCCCCATGAAGAGTTATTAGAGACTATCAATTTGGGTACTTCCGAAGACAGAAAAGAGGTTAAAGTGGGTGCCAACCTGGAGCCAAGTATCAAAGAGCGCTTAGTTCAGTTGTTGAATGAATATGTTGAGATCTTTGCCTGGTCCTATTAAGACATGCCGGGACTGGATACAGATATTATGGTTTACCGTCTCCCTACAAGAGAAGACTGTCCACCAATCAAACAGAAAGTCCGCCGAATGAGGCCCGATATGTCTGAGAAGATCAAAGCTGAAGTGATGAAGCAGTTCAATGTTGGCTTTCTAGCTGTTACTTCCTATCCACAATGGGTTGCTAACATTGTACCCATGCCTAAGAAGGACGGCAAAGTCAGAATGTGTGTGGACTACAGAGACTTAAATAGGGCTAGCCCTAAAGATGATTTTCCACTACCACACATTAACATTTTGGTCGACAATACAGCTCAACATAAGGTGTTTTCTTTCATGGATAGATTTTCAGGGTACAACCAGATCAAGATGGCCCCCGAAGACATGGAGAAGACTACTTTTGTTACGCAGTAGGGTACCTTCTTCTATAAAGTGATGCCATTCGGACTGAAGAATGCCGAGGCAACCTATCAGCGAGCCATGGTAGCTCTGTTTCACGACATGATACATCATGAAATTAAAGTCTATATAGACGACATGATAGCCCGCTCACAGACAGAAGAGGAACACCTCAACCATCTGCAAAAGTTGTTTGTCAGATTAAAGGAATACAAGCTCAGACTGAACCCTAGCAAGTGCACTTTCGGAGTCAGGTCCGGTAAACTTTTGGGATTCATCGTCGGTAACAAAGGCATCGAGGTTGATCCTGCCAAAGTCAAAGCTATACAAGAAATGCTTGCCCCTCGCACTGAGAAGGAGGTCCGAGGTTTCTTGGGACGCCTAAAATACATCGCAAGGTTCATCTCTCATCTAACATCTACCTGTGAACCAATCTTCAAGTTGTTGAAGAAAGATCAGGTGGTTGAATGGAATGATGACTGTCAAGCTGCTTTCGATAAGATCAAGGAGTATTTGCTGGAACCTCCTATCTTGATGCCACCCATCAAAGGAAGGCCTTTAATCATGTATCTGACTGTTTTGGATAACTCAATGGGGTGCGTATTGGGCCAACATGACGAGTCTGGTCGAAAAGAGCATGCCATTTATTACCTTAGCAAAAAGTTTACCGACTGTGAGACTCGCTACTCACTGCTCGAGAAAACTTGCTACGCTTTGGTATGGGCAGCACGCCAGCTAAGGCAGTATATGTTGACACATACCACTATGCTGATTTCCAAGATGGATCTGATCAAGTACATCTTCGAGAAGCCTGCTTTATCCGAAAGAATCGCTAGATGGCAGATGATCCTGACTGAGTATGATATCCAATAAACAACCCAAAAAGCTATAAAGGGGAGTGTACTAGATGACCATCTAGCTCATCAAGCCGTCAAAGATTATCAATCTATGAGGTTCGACTTCCCTGATGAGGATATTATGACATTGGACAACATTAAAGGTAACGGACCGTATGACGGACCTGAACAAGGATCCCGATGGACCCTGTACTTTGATGGTGCTTCAAATGCACTTGGCAACGGTATCAGCGCGGTACTTATCTCTCCAGAAGGTTGCCATACACCTTTCATTGCTAGACTCTGCTTCAGCTGCACCAACAACATGGCTGAGTATGAAGCTTGTATCTTTGGTCTCAAGGCTGCTATCGACTTGGGAATCAAATCTCTGGTTGTATTTGGGGACTCAGCTTTGGTTATCAGTCAAATCAAAGGAGAGTGGGACACTAAGCACCCTAACCTCATCCCTTAAAAAGAACATGTCCTGACATTGTTACCACATTTCAAGTAGATTACCTTCGAGCACTTCCCGCGAGAAGAGAATCAGCTAGCAGATGCACTAGCTACAATGTCATCCATGTTTAAACTTAACTGGGATAATGAGGCACCTCAAATCACCATTGAACGAATGGACGAACCAGCACATTGTCACGAGATTAATACCGAAGAAGTGGTGGACCGACCTTGGTTCCATGACGTCAAAAGGTATCTCGAAGCACAAGAGTACCCTGAAGGAGCTTCACTCAACGACAAAAAGTTCTTAAGGAGATTCGCTGCCAAGTTCTTTCTGAGCAATGGTATCCTATACAAGCGCAATCTTGATTGTGTCCTACTCCGTTGTGTGGACAAGGTTGAAGCTGAGCAGATTATGGCTGAACTACATAATGGAATCTTTGGCACCCACTCAAGCGGCCATACGATGGCTAAGAAGATTCTACGGGCAGGCTACTACTGGTCCACCATGGAAGTTGATTGTCATCAACATTCCCGTACTTGTCACAAATGCCAAATCTATGCTGACAAGGTACATATTCCCCCAGTTCCTCTCAATGTCTTAACAGCTCCTTGGCCATTCGCGATGTAGGGAATCGACATGATTGGAGAGATCAAGCCTACAACATCCAATGGACACCGTTTCATCCTGGTGACCATTGATTACTTTACCAAGTGGGTCGAAGTAGCTTCCTTCGCCTCCGTTACAAAGAATGTGGTTGTCCGCTTCATCAAGCAGAACCTCATATGCCGGTATGGTATCCCCGACAGGATTATCACTGACAACGGTACAAATTTGAACAATACTATGATCACCGCTCTGTGCGAGCAGTTCAAGATTCAACATCACAATTCATCTCCCTATCGGCCAAAGATGAACGGTGTTGTTGAAGCCGCGAACAAAAATATCAAGAAGATCATTTAAAAGATGACAGTCACCTACAAGGACTGGCATGAAATGTTACCGTTTGCTCTACATGGATACCGTACCACGACACGCACTTCAACCGGGGCAACACCTTTTTCTTTAGTATATGGCATGGAGGCTGTTTTACCTATCGAGGTTCAGATTCCCTCCTTGAGAATCATGAAAGATGCTGGTTTGAGTGAAGACGATTAGATTCAAACCCGGCTTGATCAACTTAACTTGATTGACGAAAAGTGACTTACTGATGTTTGCCATGGTCAGGCGTATCAAAAACGTATGATCAAGGCCTTCAACAAGAAAGTTAAGAGGCAAGTATATCAAGTCGGGGACCTTGTAATCAAGCGAATCATCTTGCCGCAAAGTGATCCCAGGGGCAAACGGACTCCTACTTACGAAGGACCATTTGTGATCAAGAACATCTTTTCTGGTGGGGCAATGATTCTGACCACCATGGACGGTGATGACCTGCCGCACCCTGCAAACACAAACATAGTCAAAAGATACTACGCATAAAACGACCCGACAAGTTGAAAACCCGAAAGGGCGACTTGGGCAAAAATGGGCATCCTGGTGAATCGAAAACCCGAAAGGGAGGTTCAGGCAAAAATTAGGGATAAATAAAAAAATCTGTACACCCGGCAAGTTGAAAACTCGAAAGGGCGACTTGGGCAAAAAAGGGTTTCCCGATGGATCGAAAACCCGAAAGGGCGATCCAGGCATAAGTTAGGGAATCAAAGCATATGACTATGTCTCGTCGGATCACTTTAAGGACAATCTCTTCACAGACAAGCTCCGGGCTTCTGATCAATCCAATCATCTGCGGACGAAGCAACGAATAGACAGACACTCAGAGTTGTGAAGGCTATAGCAGAATGGGAACCCCATGGAATTGTTACACATAGCCATCTTTCTTTGTATAAATTTCTCTCATTTGTTATGACAACATTCTCTTACTAGGATGTCTGTCTCCTTTGTACAAAATACTTACACAAAATTAATATAAAGATACTTTAAAGTACATAAATTTTTTTGCCTTTTACACTTGTGTTTTGTTTGAAAACATCCAATGATTTATTGAATGAGCATATGCATTTGAATATAATCATTGCTTACAGATAAAAAGAAATGGGTAAGAATAATTACTGGTAGGTTGAAAGTATAGGAAAACGTCTTTAGGCTATTCCAGAAGAAATCCCCTACAGTAGGTCATTCATGTCCCCAGCGGAGTTAAAGTTCAAAATCCCCAGCGGAGTTAAGTACATATCACCATCAGGACTAAGGTTCTAAAACTCCCAATCCCCAGCGGAGCCAGAAAACTTTGAACTACAGACGCCCAGTGAAGATGAAACTTTCTTCCCCAACAGAGTCCAAAACTTCAAATCTTAAACCCCGGTGGAATAATATCCAACTTCCTCCGATTCCCCGGTAGATTGGCATACAACCCAAGCTTTCGAAAATTCTCCAACAGGATAAACATTCTCCCCACAGAGTTATTTCCCAGCAGAACGAAGATTCTTGTTCTCATTTCTCTAGTTGAAGCCTCCCAGGTTCTAATTCCCCAGTAGAGATCGTCAAAGTTGTCCTTATTTCCCCAGGACGGTCATGAAGGATTCTCAATTCCCCACAATTCACCAAGGATTTTCAATCCTCAGCAGTAGTCCAAAGGACATTCTCAGTCTCAACAATCAAAGGTTTTGAATCTCCAACAGCGGTCAAGGGTTCATTTTCCTCGGCAGCAGTCAAAGATTTCATTATCTCCAGTTATCAAGGATTTATTTTCCCCAGCAAGACAGCTAACCAGCTTACAGGCGCATGCGTTACATTCATATATCATAAACATTGATAAAACACATTTATTGCATCATACATTTCATGCAACATAACTTTGTGTTTTCAGCTAACATTTTACCCTTTTCAGGATAAGATTAAAAGTCATCTTTAACAAATACTCAAAAATCTCAAATACAGTATGGATACACCCCAAACACGGTGGTCATTCTATTACTCATTCAGACTTCAGCAATCAGATACAGACTAGGTACGCTCCAGACATGGAAGCCATTCTATCTCTCATTCAAATTCAACTATCAACTTCAAGTTCATATACACTCCAGACGCGGAAGTCATTCTGTCACATATCCAAGATCCCAGTTACAGTACGGATACATTCCAGACACGAAAGTCATTTTGCTACTCATACAGATCTCAACTTCAGATACAGTCCAGATACGCTCCAGACACGGTTGCCATTATGTCACTCATTCAAACACATTCCCTAGCCCAGAGATACTCCAGACACGAATGTCTTTCTGCCGCTTATTCAGATTTTAGATTTCGGATACAATACAGATAGACTCCAGACACGGCAATCATTCTGATATTCATTCAAGAATCAAATACAGTTACAGTACGGATACGCTCCAGACACGGACGCCATTCCATTGCCCATACAGATACAACTCAGATACGTTCCAGGTACGGATACCATTCTGGTGTTCATTCTACTGATTTTCAACAAACAGTCTTGGATGGAATCTTTAAGCCCATCTCCAGCAAGATTCTACCATCTCCAAATGGAATCTTTAAGCCCATTCCCTCAGCTACATTTTTTGACGAGTGCAAATTTACGGGCACTCTAGTGTCCAATCTTCTTTTACCTTCGAGTCACGAAAGGCAAACTCGCCAATCTAACTCTTCAGGTTCAAGAAGATTGAACAGGGGCAGCTGTTGTACCCCAAAATTTGCCCTCTCATTTTATCAAGATTTCCCCTCACAAGGCTCCTTGAACTCCAGACAGGATTAGGGTTTTGCACTGCCCAAGACATCTCCTTGCACTGATGACCTAAATTAGGGTTTGAGTTTACACAGAGATTTTTGGACTTTCAATACTCAAAGTGACTTTCATACTTCATGTTGGACTCATAAGCTTTTCCATACCAAGTTTCAAGCCTTGAATCAAATTTTTACCCAGTCAATTGGACAGTTGACCTAGAAACCAGCTGTATTGGGGAAAAAGTCAACTATGGCCAATTTACAGTCAAACCTCATGAATTTGGACCCACATCAACATTATAAACTCATATGAACCATTTGATCAAGTTTGGACCACAACTCCACAAGAAATTTGATCAGATCACCAAAAGGGCAAAATGGTCATTTTTTGGGTTTTGACTGAACAAAGGCAATTTCTGATTTTTGACCTAGCCAATGGCAAATTGGGTTCAAGCATGGATTCAAGGACTCAATGGCACCATCTTGACCTATTCAACAAGTTCAAAAGATCTCAATTGCATTGGATTGACAGATGAATTTTTCAGTCAACTGATCAAAATTTGACTGTACACTGAAAAGTCAAACTTTGACTTTTTGGTCAAAATCAAGTGCCAAGGGTCATTTTTCATCAAAATGTGTCAAAACATGAAACTTGTTCATCAAGAAACCCATTTTTTCAAATTAGGGTTTAAAGTTGAAAATTTTCATAACTTAGAATTTTTCTAAGTTATGAAGTTTTCTTAATTTTTCCTAACTTTGCCCAACATTTTCACCATGATGCAATTGGATTCAAACAAAACTTCCAACATGAAAGTTGTATTCCTCCACAAAGTATACAACTTTTATTCACAATTTTTTCCCAAAAGAGGCTTGGATCTCAAGTTATGATTTTTGGAACAAGGGTCCCTAAAACTTTTAACTTAGTGAAATTTTGCCCTAGTTTAGGCAGGATTTTGACCTATCTTCATGGCCATTTTTCACATAGTTCCACTTGGAATATCAAGTTTCATTTCAAATATGGATTGTAGAGCATTTTACAAGCTTTACAAAATGTCCAAGAACTCTCCAAACACATTTATGGTTAGGGAGAATCGAAGGCTTGACGTTGGCAAAAACTCACTTTTCATCCATGGCATATTCATTGTGATACAAATTGCAATTTGAAGTCAGCTTGCTTTGCACTAGATTACAGGCCTCAAAAACATTTCACACTCAATAATTAAGTGCAAAACCATTGGTCTAAGGCATTGTTTTGGTCATTAGGGCATTGCACCTAGGATTAATACCTAAGTAGAAAAAGCAAAATTTCCATTTTTGCTTAAATCATGCTTTATTGCAAAACTGATTTCTTAAGCATTGGTCCATATCTCATACAGCCAAATCAAATCCACAAGTTGGAGGGGACAAGGGAAAAGTGTGCAAGGTGGTGGATAGCATGTACAGGCCTGCTACATATCATTTCTCATGTTTGCTTAAAATACAAGAAAGATATCCAAAACACTAAGAACTGGAACATCAGCCAAAACCAACTTGTGCAAACATTTGGACCATCTTTCTCACACCTCTCTGAGCCAGAAACACGATCTCTTGAGCCTTCAAACATCCCATAGCAAGAAATCACCTTACATTGGTAAAACAGGGCAGCATCTGCAACTTGACTTCCATAGCACAATTTGCTCGTGCGTTTTGCCCCAAACATGTTCAAACACCTTCCATTCAATCCATCCAAGCTATCCCAAACCTTAAACACCAACTGTAACTCCATTTACAGGGTTTTCCATTTTCATTTTGAGCTTGTGCAGGTTAAGTTCTGTAGGCTTGTTCAAGTACATTCAAGGCAAGCTAGACATTGGAGAAGGTCAAGTGAAGTTCAAGCAAGCTCCCAGACATCTCAAGCCTTGTTGAAAAGCTTCACATTGCCCTACACGAAGTCAGCTGAAACAGGTTTTTATCAACTTCTTATCTCTCTATTTAGGAACATTTAGACTTAGGTTTGTGAATAAGAAATGTAGTATTCATTGCCATGAAGCTGTACATATGCCCAGTTTTCATTTTTATTAAGCATGCTAAGAGAATTTGATCCATGAACATACTAAAAAAATTAGGTTAGATTTTAGGGCCAGAGAAATTCTCTCTTGTCTTTGAGAGTTAAGACAAGTTGTTTATATGGTTGGATTCATCTTGAAAAGTTCTACAACTTTGATGTTATGTGTTTTTGCAATAGAGCTTGTATACAGGATCTGGCAATTGTACAGGGCGCGCGCGTTTTTTGAAAGTCAGAGGTTGAAGATGAAGTGGTGGGTTGGGCTTGGTCCTGGCTCACTATTGACACCCCCCTTTTACTTTTTGCACCCCCTGGCCCAATTTCTATATATTTTATATTTTTGTATTTTATTTCATTTCTGATTTTATTTTATCATTTCCAAATACAAAAAATACTCAAAAATATTTTTATAAATTTTTCATATTTATTTTGTATTTTATTTTCATTTTTTCTAACATAAAATTAATTTATTGATTATATATTTTTATTTTATTTATTGAAAACTTAAAAATAAATTATATTTTTATCTTCTCCTTTATTTTATTCACACTAAAAAAATATCATTCTAAATATGTTTTTAATTTTTGTATATATTTTATTTTATTTTTTATACATATTTAATATAATTAATATATATATATACACACTTTTATTTTATTTAATAAATACTTGGGAATAAAAAACATGAAAAATATACTCTCTTTTTTATTATTATTATTTATAACATGTTTAATTTTTGTATATATATTATTTTATATTGTATATAAATAATGTAATTAATATATTTATTTTCTTAAAGAAAAATTAGGGTTTACCCTTAATAAAATAATAATCCTTTTTATTATTCCTTTCTTTAAATATTTTTTACATACATAAATAAACAAAAACCTTTTTTGCATAATTCATATTATTTGGTGTATTTATTTATTTTGTTTATTTAAATATTGCCCATTTATCATTTATGCCATTATTCAATTTGGATGTAATAGTAAAACTAGGATTTTTATTTCTTGTCAAATACACCCCCATTCAAAGATTGTAACCCCATCCCCATAATCATGTTGTAATAGCTTAGACTTTTAATTCTCGCACTTTATGCTTTCAATTATGTCATGATTAGAGATTAGGGTTTGTATGCAAAAATCCAAAATCAACAAGTAGTTTGACCTAATACAAAGACAAAAATGCATGAAAATCAAATACAAATGCACACTTGCACCCCTAGGGTTACAATCCACTTGTTGCCTTAAAAATGGGCCATGTTATGCATGTTGAGTACTTTGGTAAAACAAAAACAAAACAAAAGATCATAGTCCCTCGATGACGCTATCTTGGTTGCCTAAACAAAATGATCAAGTCCCTCGGAAAATTCGCCAAAAATACTTAACACAATTGCTATCATGGTCTATATGATGACCCGCGCCTGTCCCGTTTAACATCCTAATACAAGGTTGTTTACCAAATACAATGGTAAAACAACACTGTCAAAAGGGTTAAAAACATATAGGAGAGATCTTTGAGTAAAATAGGGTAGATAACTCTTAGTTACTTGATCAAAGCTTGCAAAAACTTCCTTGCCATTTTCAAACACTCTTCACAACACAATTTCAAGACATTTACCAAAAAACAAACTTTCAAACTTTTCATACATTGAAACATCTTTTTCAAAAGACAAAAACACCTTTGTATACATTCAAACAAGAATCATTACAAAGGTTGCCACAATGATGGCCTCTTTTCAAAACATCTTTCAAAACCACTCACAAAACACCATTTCAAACAATTGAAAAGCAAAAGCAAGTGATCTAAACAAGTAACTAAGAGCCCATGGATAACCATGGATGAAAAGGGTGCTTGCACCTTCCCTTTTCATAATCTACTCCCCGAACCCAAGAAAACATCTCAAAGGTCTTTCCTGTGCTTTTTGAACTTTCCTTAGGATAAAATAAAAAGTCGGTGGCGACTCTTGCTAAACCGAAACATTTGCGAACACAAACGCAAAACCTCAAGTCAGTTCTCCCACCGTATCACAATGATGATATGTACATTTTGTGAACACATCCGTTGTGCTATGAATATTCATATGTTTATATGATGATTTGTGATATGAATCGGTATATCTGACTTTTGATTTTTGTGATGTGCACTATAATGCAAAGTGATGGAAACACGAATATGTGATACCTCAAATTATGTTTGGATGAAATTTTGAAACTCTAATTTTATTATTAATTACGAGGGGTAGAATTGGGGTGTTACATTAGTGGTATCAGAGCAGGTCGGTCTGTCCGGCCAAGTTGTTAAGTTTGTTGTCGTCTATCAATTAAGTATGGTTATTTCTTGATTCTAATCCTTGTTTTGTTGTGAGCAGAAGTTGTTATGGCTGGAAGGAACACTGGTAGGAATGATGAGGCTCTTGCTGCTGCTATGCAGGCAATGGCTCAGGCTTTCCAAAACCCGTCGAATGCTGACGAGAACGCTGGGTCTCGTAGTTTGGCAACCTTCCAAAGAGAGAATCCTCCTACTTTCCAAGGAAAGTATGATCCTGAAGGTGCTTTGGCGTGGCTTAAGGAGATTGAAAGAATCTTTCGTGTGATGGATTTCACTCCTGTGCAAAGGATCCGTTATGGTACTCATAAACTAAGTGCTGAAGCGGATGACTGGTGGTTTGAAACCCGTCAGAGGCTTGAGGTTGCTGGTGAGGAAGTGACATGGGAAGTTTTCTGAAGGGAATTCATGAGGAAGTATTACCCGGAGGATGTTCGGGGAAAGAAGGAGATATAGTTCCTTGAATTAAAGCAAGGAAACATGTATATCACTGATTATGCTGCAAGGTTCACTATGTTGGGCAAGTTCTATCCACATTATGATGGGCCGAATGGCGAGTTATCTAAATGCATCAAGTTTGAAAATGGTTTGCGTCCTGAGATTAAGAAAGCTGTTGGTTATCAAAAAATCCGTGTCTTTTCGGATTTGATTGATAGTTGTAGGATCTTTGAGGAGGACAGTAATGCTCATTATAAGATTATGTCTGATAAGAGAAATAAAGGTCAGCAAAGCCGTGAAAAAATGTATGATGCTCCAGCTGGTAAAGGGAAACAGAAAGCGTTTCAAGGGCAAAGAACTAGTGGGGGAGATGCTCCTGCTAGTATTGTTTGTTACAAGTATGGGAAACCTGGCCACAAAAGTAATGTTTGTCGAAGCGATGTTAGAGCTAAGGAGAATGAGGTGAGATGTTTGCGATATGGAGAAATGGGCCATATGACTCGCGATTGTAGACATAAGGATATGGTCTGTTTTAATTATGGTGAGGGAGGTCACATTAGTGCTCAATGTAAGAAGCCCAAGAAGACTCAAGGAGCAGGAAAGGTGTTTGCTTTGTCGGGTGCTCCGACGGTAAACGAAGATGGTCTTGTTCGAGGTACTAGTTTCATTAATAGCTTTCCTCTTATTACTATTATTGATATTGGTGCTACTCACTATTTTATTGATGTTGATTATGTAAAGAGATTGGGTCTTACCTCGTCGTCTCTGGATAGAGATATGGTGGTAGAAGTTCTGGCTAAGGGAACGGTTACTACTTCTTTTGTATGTGCAAGTTGCACTTTATCAATCTTTGATAGAGACTTTATGGTGGATCTTGTTTGTTTACCGCTTGTCGGGTTGGACGTGGTTTTAGGTATGGACTGGTTAAAAGCTAATTATGTCCATATCAATTGCTATGACAACACTGTGAGGTTTTCTTCCTTAGTAGAAGAAGAACAATCTATGTTGGTTTCGATGAAGAAGTTGAATGAGTTCATGAAGGATGAGGCGTTGGTTTTCTTGTTGATGGTGACTCTTTCTGTGGAGAGTCAAGTTGTGATAGCAAACTTTCTGGTGGTGTGCGATTTTCCCGAAGTATTCCCTGATGAGATTCCTAGTACACCTCCAGAAAGAGAAGTTGAATTTTTTGTGGATCTTGTCCCTGGTACCAGACCTATCTCTATGGCACCATACAGGATGTCCGCATCTGAGTTAGCAGAATTGAAGAGCCAATTAGAAGATTTGCTCGAGAAGAAGTTTGTTAGGCCAAGTGTGTCACCGTGGGGAGCTCCTGTGTTATTGGTGAAGAAGAAATACGGTAGCATGAGACTTTGTATTGATTATTGTCAGTTGAATAAAGTGACTATCAAGAATAGGTATCCACTTCCTAGAATTGATGATTTGGTGGACCGATTGGTTGGCGCTCGCATGTTTAGTAAGATTGATTTGAGATCGGGTTACCATCAAATAAGGGTGAAAGAAGAAGATGTCCAGAAAACTACTTTCGGGACGAGGTATGGACATTACGAATATTCGGTGATGCCTTTCGGTGTCACTAATGCACCGGGAGTATTCATGGAGTACATGAATCGTATTTTCCATCCTTACTTGGATCGTTTCGTGGTTGTTTTCATTGATGATATTCTGGTTTATTCTAAATCAGAAGAAGAGCACGCAGAACATTTGCGCATCGTGTTGGAAGTTCTGAAAGAGAAGAAGCTTTATGCTAAGTTGTCAAAGTGCGAGTTCTGGTTAAGTGAAGTGAGATTTTGGGGCATGTCATTTCTGGTGATGGCATTGTAATTGATCCTTCTAAAGTTGATGTTGTGTTGAGATGGGAAACTCCTAAGTCTGTTACTGAGATTAGAAGTTTCTTAGGATTGGCTGGTTACTATAGAAGGTTCATTGAAGGTTTTTCTAAGTTGGCGCTCCCTTTGACAAAGTTGACTTGTAAAGGAGCTGCATTTGTGTGGGATGTCAAGTGTGAAAAAAGTTTTGTTGAATTGAAGAAAAGGTTGACAACGACTCCGATCTTGATTCTACCTAATCCTGAAGAACTGTTTGTTGTTTATTGTGATGCTTCTAAGATGGGTTTAGGTGGTGTACTTATGCAAAATGGAAAAGTGGTTTCTTATGCTTCTAGGCAATTGAAGATTCATGAGAAGAATTATCCTACGCACGATTTGGAGCTTGCATCGGTTGTTTTTATGCTTAAGATTTGGAGGCATTATCTTTATGGTTCTAGATTTGAAGTATTTAGTGACCACAGAAGTTTGAAGTACTTGTTCGATCAGAAAGAGCTTAATATGAAACAAATATGGTGGCTTGAATTGTTGAAAGATTATGATTTCGGATTGAATTACCATCCTAATAAAGCTAATGTGGTGGCCGATGCTTTAAGTCGAAAGACTTTGCATATGTCACTTTTGATGGTGAAAGAGTTGGAATTGATTGAGCAATTTAGAGATATGAGTCTTGTAGTAGAAGTGACGTTGAAGAGTGTTATCTTGGGAATGTTAAAGATCAATAATGATTTCCTTGATAGTATTAGAGAAGCTCAGAAGCTTGATGTGTAACTTGTTGATTTGTTGGTTGGTATTGGACAAACTGAAAATGAAGATTTCAAGTTGGATGCTCAGGGTGTATTGAGGTTCCGAGATAGGATTTGTATTCCCGATGATGTGGATTTGAAGAAAATGATCTTAGAAGAAAGTCATAGAAGCAATTTGAGTATTCATCCCGGAGCGACCAAAATGTATCAAGATTTAAAGAAACTATTTTGGTGGTCGGGCATGAAGAGAGAGGTGGCTCAGTTTGTTTATGCTTGTTTGACTTGTCAGAAGTCTAAAGTGGAGCATCAGAAACCTGCAGGGTTGATGCAACTGTTAGAGATTCCAGAATGGAAATGGGATAGCATTTCTATGGATTTCGTAACGGGGTTACCGAATACACCAAGAGGACACGATGCGATTTGGGTGATAGGCTTACAAAGTCAACTCACTTTATTCCTATTAACATCACTTATCCCGTATCGAAGTTGGCGGAAATTTATACGCATGTGATTATGAGATTACATGGTATTCCTTTGTGTATTGTTTCGGATAGAGATCTGAGGTTTACTTCTGAATTTTGGAAGAGCTTGCAAGAGGCTTTGGGTTCAAAGTTGAGGTTGAGTTTGGCTTATCATCCTCAAACTGATGGTCAGACGGAAAGGACGATTCAATCGTTGGAAGACTTGTTAGGAGCTTGTATTCTTGAACATGGTGGTTCATGGGATACATACTTTCCTTTGATTGAGTTTACTTATAACAATAGTTTTCATGCTAGTATTGGAATGGCACCGTTCCAGGCTTTGTATGGTCGGAGGTGTAGAACTCCTTTGTGTTGGCATGAGTCGGGCGAAAGTGTGTGCTTGGACCAAAATTGGTTAGAGAGACTACTGAGACGGTGAAGATGATTAGAGAAAAGATGAGAATTTCTCAAAGTCGACAAAAGAGTTATCATGATAAAAGGAGAAAAGACTTGGAATTTTAAGGTGGTGATCATGTATTTTGGCGAGTTACTCCTACAACCGGCGTTGGGCGAGCATTGAAGTCGAAGAAGCTAACTCCTTGCTTTATTGGTCCTTACCAAATTACTAGTAAAGTGGGAAAAGTGGCTTATAGAGTGGCGTTACCTCCAAATCTTTCGAACTTGCATGATGTGTTCCATGTGTCGCAACTTTGGAAGTATGTTCCGGATCCTTCACATGTGATTAAGATGGATGATATCCAAGTGCGAGACAATCTTATGGTGGAGACGATGCCATTAAGGATCGAAGATCGTGAGATGAAGTCTCTTTGTGGCAAAGAGATCTCCTTGGTTAAAGTTGTTTGGATAGGAGCAGCTGGTGAAAGTGCGACGTGGGAGTTAGAAAGCAAGATGCGGGATTCCTATCCCGAGCTTTTCGAGTCTGGTAATTTCGAGGACAAAAATTTTATAAGTGGGGGAAGGTGTAATGCCCCGTTTTATTTAATATTATATTATATTAATATTTTCGAGTTACCGTTTGACATTTACTTTTGCGACGAGAATATTTAAATTAACCGGTATATCTGTTAATATATTCGGCGATGTTTTATTCGGACCGGTAATTATTTTATTCGGTCCGGTATTTGTTTTGAGGGACCGATAATTATTTTATTCGGTCCGGTATTTGTTTTGAGGGACCAGTAATTATTTTATCCGGTTCGGTTTTTTATTCCGTTCGGTTTGGTAAAATATTATTCCGTTCGGACCGATATTATTTTATCCGGTCAAGTTTTGTGCATAAAGCTACTTTTTCAAAATGGCATTGTGCACATTCTTCCTAAAATGGACATAAATCATAGCATTGCATTGAATGCTTGAGTTGAGGCCTCTAACAGCTGTGCAAGCATTTAATTATGGAGTGCCTAACAAGTTTGAGGCCTGCAAAGCAAAGATTATGCAGCATAGGTTTGAGATTTGAATTTTGTTCATCACAAGATTTGCCTTGTAAAACAACTTGAAACCCCAACTTTTGACCTTCAATTCTCCTTGCTCACAAATGATCTCAAGGAGTTCTTGGACATTTTGGAAATCTTGTAATGTTCTCTACAACCCATCTTTGAATAACTTTTGCAAAATCCAAATGGAACTAGGTGAAACTTGGGTCAGAAGTTAGGTCAAAATCCTGACCAAAAATGTCCAAAATTTCACTAAGTGTTTAGTTTCAAGGCCATGACTTCATGAATTAATAACTTGAGATCCAAGAATTTATAGGAGAAGTTGTGTAAAGCAATGTTTTAGATATCATGGAGATCTACAACTTTCATGTTGAAAGTTTCTTTTGAATCATCTTGCATCATGGTGAAAAATTGGCTCAAAGTTGTGAAAAAATATGAAGTTTTCAACACTTAGAAAATTTTCTAAGTTTGAAAACTTTGACTTTTCAAAACGAAAACTTGAATTTTTGATTTCTTGATGAACAAGTTTCATATTTTAACATGTTTTGATGAATTGTGATCTTTGACACTTGATTTTGACCAAAAAGTCAAAGTTTGACTTTTCAGTGCACAATTAACTTTTGATCAGTTGATTGAAAATCAACTATCAATCCAATTGATCTTGAGCAATGTTTTGAGTCATGCCATTAGGTCAAAATGATTCAATTGAACTCTTAAGATCATGCCTCAAACCAATTAACCATTTGCTAGGTCAAAGATCAAAAATTTCCCTTTCTCAGTCAAAACCCTAATTTTGACCATTTTGCCCTTTTGATGATTTGATCAAATTTCTTGAGGAATTATGGTCCAAACTTGATCAAATTATACATATGAGTTTATAATGTTGATGTGGATCAAAAATTATGAAGTTTGACTAAATTGGCCATAGTTGACTTTTTCCCCAATACAACTGATTTTGAGGTCAACTGCTCAATTGACTGAGCAAAAATGTGATTCAAGGCTTGAAACTTTACCTGAGTAATATTGAGGGTCCATAATGATCCTTGAAAGTCATATGAGGCATTGAAAGTTAAATTAACCTTGTGCAATCTCAAACCCTAATTTTAGTCATTAGTGCTTAAGGAGATGTCTTGAGTTGATCAATCCTTGTGCAGTCTTGAGCCAAGAGAGATCTTTGTGAGAAAATATTTGATAAGCGAGAGGGAAAATTTTGGGGTACAACACGTAGTTTTACCTAAAACTAGGTATACACCAGTCTACTTTTATAATTATTCTAGACTGGGTTGGGCTTCAAAAATGCAGCAATGAGGCTGCACAAAGTCTACAAAATCTTCTCCAAGAAAATAGGTCTTCAATCATTTGTTTCCTAAAATGTATCCATATTTAGAAACCAAACAAATCTTTGAAAACCAACATAAAATATTTTGATTTGTCAATCTTGGATGCCACATAAGCTAACTGAATATTCCCCAAATATTCAGTAACTTATAAATCAGCTGAAACATCACTAACAGCTGCTGCAGACGCGGTGCCCTATCCACCAGGTTGGAACATCTACTTCTACATGTTGAAAACAACAAGTTAGGACTTCTTTGTTCAACGTGTTGCTGCCAAGTTGATTTTACTAAAATGTATGCCAATCATAATTTTAGAGAAATAACAAGAGTGGTATGATGAGGATGCTTGAGAGGTGCGAGCTCTTTTGGGTTCCATTTGGTGATGATAAAGAGATTAAAAATCTTTAATAACACTAATGTAATGCATAAAAGAAATAGTGGGATGAGATGAGAAAGAATGGAAATCATACCTCTATTTATACACATTGCCTAATAAATTAGATGAAGGTTATAATCTATTATGTGCTTTCAATTTAGGAAGGTGGTGGTTAGGACTAACCGTTGTGCATAGTTTCAATGTTATAGTCAATTATTTTATGTCCCTAATCGATTACTTGGTGCAATAAAATTTGAATTTTGAATTTAAAAAGCATCAAATCGATTATGTTATGATCCTAATAGATTATTTTAACCTTTTTCAACATTCTTGGATTTTTAGACCTTGTTGCACTTTAGCTTTGTCTTATTTCTTTTTGCACCCTTAGCTATTTTCTTAGCACCCTTTTCTTGATATAAACTTGATTACCAAGTAACCTTGATAGAAACTCCCCTTTACGAGGGAACACCAATATAATGTTGTATGTCATTCTCTAAGGATCGTTGGATAGGAGAGTTGGTTAAAATGCGCGATAAATATGTCCACTACATTCTTTTCTTCTTAACCTAATAAAAGGTTTGGTGATAAATACCAATAAAATATGTTGATACCATCCTCAAATAATATTTGCTTCTATCACAATCATTGATAATCACCATCAATAAACATTCTTGGATCACAAGCTTCCATATTAAAACATATATTGTTGCATACTCTAAGGTACACAATTTTCTTTGCACATATTCATTTAATATGCACTAAGACTTCATTAAAAGTGAAAATCATCCCTACAAAGCATACTAGGTTTTCACCTTTGTTACTCAAATTTTCTTGGATCATGATGTATTAGTAGTTCTAAGAGGTATCGAGTTTACTACCTTTAAACCTTCTCATTTTTTCAAATAAAAACAACTCTAAGTGGTCAAATCTTTTGTCGTGAGAACATTTATAACCAAGTAGATTCCCTTTCTTCATATTTAATTATTTACTAAGTGCTCTGCCATACTTAAACCCTAATCCAGTTTCATTTATGGATGGTTTTAAACTTGATAGAATAAAGTCAATGTTTTCTTTCCCTTAGTAAATTTACTCAGGTTTTTGTAGTGTTATATTTGTGAGAGTCCCAAATAAAGGATACTCTTATATCCTTGCCTAAGAGTGATGTCACTTGGGAGACATCCAAAGAGAATAGGATTTAGACTGATGACGTGTACAATATCATTGTCTCTCGTTAGTTAGAACGAGAAGGGAGTCCACTAAAACTCCCTGAAGAATAACTGGTCAACAATCTCCCCTAGTTACGGGGAATGCTTGCCGCCCATAAGGGTTTCCTAAACCATAGGCCCAAAAATCCTCTATAAATACTTTTCACTTAAAGAGATAGAGGAAAAATCCTAATTCATACGCTTATACCTAAGTACCCAACACATATAAAGAGCCTCTCACCTCACGTGAGCAGGTCCTCCGAACCACCATAAATACCACTGTACATGGCTTCTTGTCATCGTGTGAAAGCCTTAAGCACCATAAAATTTTATACACCTACTAAGGCCTTTGAGTACCCTTTCCCTTGCAGGGGTAACATGCACACATGTACGTTTTGACCAGTACAATGGCGCCCACCGCGGGGATTCAGAAAACTAACCTGAGCCACACATTCTCCATCACAATCACCATACTTCTTGTAATCCTCCACTCATGTACCCCATCTTTCATAACTATGGTTAACAGGAGGGATTCATCCCCTACGCTAAAGGATACAAGTGGTAGTGGTGAAGCTAACATCATGGCAGAGATGTGCACCGCCATGGACAAGTTATGGTTTTAGAATCAGACATTGAAAGATAATGTCTACCATATCAGACAACGCCGACAAGAATATAATCCTCTAGAAGAGATTAAGGTGCTAGATCCCCAACCACTCTCAAATGAGATATGGGAAGCATAGGTCCATAAAGGATTTAAACCTCCATCTATATCGAAGTTTTATTAGTACAATGATCTCTTTGAGCACATCGCCTTCATCAATATGCAAATGGCCATCATTGGGGAACCTAATTTCTTGAAGTGCAAACTACTGTCTGGAACCTTCAGGGACACCGTGCTGCAATGGTATATGAGTATACCCCATGCCTTTATCGCCATATATCAAGAGCTGGTAAAAAAGCTTGTGCACCAGCTCACAACTAGCCATCTCAGGAAGATGTCCACCACCATTCTGCTCAACATATGACAGGGTCCATAAAATTCATCTATGGATTATCTCGCCCGGTTAAATGAAGTCACAATTAGGTTCGTTCCCCCTAACCAAGAAATTTTTATGGGGGTTATTCTAGAGTGGGCTTAAGGCAGGACACTTTAACGAGTCCCTCGCTTAGAATCTAGAACTCTCGGTAGCAAAAGGGGTCACCAGAGCAGGATGTTACATAAACGGCGAGAAAAGAAACTGATATTGCGGGTTGATCAGAACCTGGTGAGCGGCCAGAGGATGATCTGCAAACAGGCTGTAAGTTGAGGAGAAAAGGGGGTTGTACCTGCAAGGCACTCCAACGATCAACTAAGAGCGGGAATAGGGAGGCACAAGCAGAAATATCAGGTAGTGAGTAGTGAATATGTGATACCTGGCCCTTAGAGGTGTGAGGGTTTATATAATGCCCCTGGCACGTGGCCATTGGTTCCTGATTTCCCGCCTAGATACGTGGGTTTAGAAAATAAGTAACGGTCAGGACTTGGTCAAACCGGGTGGATGTGCCCGTAACTAGTCGTTGATTCCGAGGAAGGGACTAATTACGGGTATCTCTCTGATCTATTCCTGGTGGTTTACACGACGTTCTCGTCCGGGCAGACAAGGAGGATGCTTGTCGATCATCCTGGGCCAGTGGTGAAGCTGGAGGGCAAACGGCTGTCGTTTCTGGACAGAAGGAGGTCGTGCGGGCGATTCAGGTCGTGGTCGTGTGGACTGTACCCATGGAGATCTTTTGGGTCGGGCTTAGTCAAATTGTCGGGCAAGTCCAGAACAGTATCCCCCCAAGTCGTTGCTTTTGGACACAGGAGTGATGGCTTTGACATCTGCTCGAATAACGAGGTGTGACTTACGGGTGAGTCTACCGGGGAGGTGAGGCGTTTGGCCATTATAACTTTTGAATTTGGAGAGATAGCATGTTTTGGGAAGCATTATGTTGAAGCGGCGCAATCATGACCTACAACTAAGGTGTCATGATGACGACCCTAGGGTTCCCCAGTCGCGTGTTTCGCACGTGCGAGCTATCTCAGCTATAAATATGAGAGGAACAAGGCGTTTAGTATCTTTCTCCTTCTCTTTCATTTGCTCGCATTAGCTAGATAGTCTACCACCAGTGTTCGCTTAGTTTCTTTGCTTGTTGTCATCCAGTTTCATCTCTTCTTCTTCTACTGGTAAGTTTCTGATCTGTCATCGTTGTTCTCTTTCGCATTTTTGCTTCTTGCTTTCTAGAGATGCATGGAGTTAGGATTTAGGGTCTCGTTAAGGGGGAGATTGTTAGAAAATCACGATGGTGGATGATATTCCCGTAGTGTATGTCCATCGGAGCCGTCGTGGGATCTCCTCAGGGATTTAGTGTTGCACCGTACGTGGCTCATTTAGGGCTTAGGATTTTTTCTGCAATCTGCACCCGTTAGAGTTCCTCGGTGAGGGTTTAGGACTTTTCCCATAATTTATGCCCGTTAGCGTATCTCATTGAGGGTTCTGGTCAGGGATATGATCCTTGTTTCCCAGCGCGCTTTCACTTGTTTAGCGGTGGAAGGGTGGTTCTAGAATTGATGTCTAGCTCATCATTTCCCTATGCTTCTCAGGTGCCATGGCTGATGATGCTTAGGTTTTCATCTCGAGCGAGTCTACAGAGTCTTCCGGGAGTTCCTCGAGCGAGACCAGTAGTTTGTCGAGCATTTCGGAAATCTCCAAGGGAATGCAGAACCAGACGGGGCGACTGATGGGGGAGTCCGACATGGTGGCGACCTCTGCGGTTCAGGGCAGCTTGTTTCCTCCTTGGGATGATGATGACCCTCGGGATTGGGTCGCAAAAGACCCATGGGAGTTGCGGTCGTATTTCTGCGAGCACGGGGATGATGTTTTTACCGACATGTATACCCACGAGGAGGGGCCCCCGGAAGAGTGGTCGTTATATATCCCTAGGAAGGACAGCAGGATCTTCTCGAGGTATGATAGGAGGTAGATCCCGATGTATGATATTGTCTTTCGAGAGATGGGTCTCCGTCTTCCCTTCTCCGAATTCGAGGTAGCCATTTTCCGACATCTGCGTATGGCTCTTTCTCAGTTGCATCTGAACGGTATTGCGTTTGTGCGGGTGTTCCAGATAGTGTGCGACTATCTGAAGATAGGGGCCATGATCCCATTATTTTTCTACTGTTTTCACACCAGAGGAGTAGGACCGACGGAAAGTGGAGATGGGTCTCCCTCAAACAAGTAAACGGGAAGTTATTCAAGACCTACCTGGAATCCGTCCGTCATTTTAAGGATAAATATATCTTGGTGCATCCCTCTTCGACGAAGGTAATGTTGAGCATGTTTAGGACCGTGTCTTCGCTCAATAAGGATGGAACTCCTTGTATTAAAGAGTTGGGGAGCCTACTGTGACGTTGATTTGCAAGTTCCTGTTTCAATGGACCAGCAAGCACTTCGAGCGAGAATTGGGTTCCAACATTTAGAGAGAGAGGGAGCTCGGGGATGAGGATCTAGAGAGCTTCGCCACTCTGACCTTGTTTGTAGCTCAAATCCCTTCAGTCCAACGAGTTGGTAGGGGGTAGGCCAGTGCTGGATAGGAATGGGGAGCCCGTGTATGAGTTGGGTCTTATAAATATCAGGGAGCTCCTCGGAAGCGATGATCCCATTATATATCTGGGTATATATTTTTAATAGAAGTAAGTGATCATCATTTGTTTGATTCCTCGTTTTACTGACTATTCTCTTTTTGTTTGTTTTGCAGAAAGTATGAATCCCGCCCAGGAGCGTTTGGCCAAGACACTTGCTGTTCGAGCGAGGAGGGCTATCAAGGATGCACAGGTTGGCGCGGGGCCAGCTCCTGCCTCAGGGTCGACGGCTCGTCATCAGCCCAGCCCATAGTCTCCCTGTCTCTTATTGTCGTGTCTTCAAAGGCGAAGAGGCCACGAGCTGATGGGAGTGTCGACCTTACCGAGGAAACAGGGAAATAGACTTATGACCTGCCTCTATGCTGGCTAGAGAGGTCTTTCTTTGAGGGTGTGGCTCTCCGTCTCCCCCGATCCGAATCTCTCCTCCTCGAGGGAACGAGGTGTCCGGAGAAGAAGGTGGCGCTGGCTCAAGATGCGGGGGGTTTGATGCGTATCTTGGAGATGGTCGTTGCATACACTGAGGGAAGTCCATCCTAGGAGGCAGAGATGAAGAATATTCGGGAGAGGCTGGCCATGACCGAGAAAGCCTTGGTCGAAAAGGATAAACCTCTAAAGTTGTCCGAGGCAGAGTCGGGGAAGCTCTATGAGGAGCGTAGGGTCCTTTTGCTTGAAAGAGAGGGCCTTGAGAGAAAGGTAGAGGCCTTAACTGCCGAGATAGCGCCCGTTGAGGACGAGCCAGAGGATACTAAAGATATGAAGACTCAGTCTGAATTAGTTGCTCGTTTTCAGCTGGCGTGGATGATGCTCGGGCCACTTCCGAGGGGAGCTTCAAGAATGCAGTGAATCAGATGCATGTGTTGAACCCTGTTGTCGAGCTCAACACTTCGGGCATGGGGGTCAATTACTATGTGGCTGATGGCCAGATTCTGGTTCCCGACTACCTGAGGGAAATCGTTGCTCAACCGGTCGGGGGTCCTACCTAACTATCGCCTATTATTGAAGGATAAGTGGAAGGATAATTGTGTCAGTTTCGGCCTGCGTGCCAATTTTGTTATATTTGTTTTCTCGAGTTGTTGCCCATTTATGTAATATTCGTACAATATCGGCCCAAGTGGTCATTTTATTTATATACCGGCCATTGGTCATTTTGCTTTAAATGTTTAATTTATGGTATTTGCATGTCTGCCGACAAATTGGCCCGTTTAGGACGTTAAATATTTTGATAAGAGTTTGTATCAGGGATGTGCTCGTTTTATATGTTTGTCGGTGTTGGGAAACCGATCAAACAGTCAGGATGAGTACCGGGCGAGGGCCGTGACCCGGATCTCGTTTTGAGGAACCTGGGTTCGCCGGCATGAACTTCCCATTGTGAGTCAGGCGTTCTGCCTTCGTGGCTGTTTACAGTTATTTCTGGTAAACAACCGCTAGTCCTCCAAACTATCAAATAATCTTAATGACTGTTATTTAATCTCTCTGGTAACTTGCAGGATCGACTAGATTGATCCTATGGTGTATTGGTCGTTTGGATAATTCTCATTATAGAACTAATATTCATGGTTGGTATTTAGAATGTTGTGTAGGTGTTCAACTTACTTCGATTACCATATTAAAGATCTAATGACATGATCAAGTAAATACGTGCGAAACTAAATTGCATGAATAAAGGTTCAATTGTAAAGACATGTAAAACTGCAAGAAACAAGTAAATAACTTCGAAGTATAAAAGCATGTAATGTAAAAGATTTTCTGGAATGTAAAAGACTCGAAATATAAAGAAAGCGTTTAAATGCAAGAAATCAGTAAAATGACTTTGAATGAAAAAGGTATTCGAATGATAAAAGCATGAAGATAACAACATAAAAGGTATAAGAATTTCTGAAATGTAAAGTACTCGGAATAGAGGGAAAGACTTTTAAATGCAAGGAATCAGTAGATGACTCTGAATGAAAAAGATTTTAATGTAAAGGCTTTTGAATGATATTGACATGAAGATAGAGGATAAACTGGAAATGATAAAGAGTTTTGCTGAATCATAAACATTTGGTGTTATCATACGTACATTGTTCGAGCATTCGTTTCCCTAGCCATGTGGTATTTTGAATGTTTACTGAATTTTGTACAATAGATATGACACACGAAATCCTAATGCTAAGACTTCTATTTATACTACTTCGACCATAACGGCCTTGCCTATAAGATTCTGCCACGTTCAGAACATGCAAAGCACTGCCCCTCTCTAGCTTCCACGCGTCTTCGAATGCTCCAGCGCATATATTTTAAATTTCGAACATCCCGCTTGCGTTTGAATTTCAAATGTTTTGGCACTCTTCGCTTCGAACTCATTTCTTGGACACAACCTTGTTACCACTTTGAGACTTCTTTTGAATATATCCCCATAACTGTCACTCGAAGCTCCGAGCTTTGACATTCCCATTCGAAGCACTGCTTCTACCATTTCGAAACATGACATCTTGCTTTATTCCAACGAAACACCCAACTTGCTTCGTTTCGAACTGTATCATCAAAATCTTCAGCCAACAAAATGCCCCTTTAAAATATGTATTTCGATCCTTTGAGAAATACTTATTTTAAATATATATGTAAGATTTTGATGTGACCTTTGAGTAATCGTAACATTTATTGTGTATGACTCCAGTCACGTCAATCACGACGCCTTTCAGATTCCTTAACCGTCTTGAACCATATCACAACATGGTGCAGTTATAAAAAAATGATTATTATTAATCACGCTTATTACCAACATCAACCTTTATGCCACCTCCTTCTCAATCCAACCCACGACTCCCACGTATCCTAATCTTACTCAGTGGATGTTTAAACTTCCACACTATAAAAACCCATCAACTTAGTCTTTTATTTTTTCTTTCCACATTCTGATCTTTTCTTCCTCTCTTCTCACCGAAACCCTAAAACTTCCAACAATCTTCAACAATGTCTTCTACAACATCATCCCAACTGAAAAAAGCTTCCAAAAAGAAAGGAAAGAACACAGGAACCATAATGGAAAGCAAGGTTGGCACCTATCAAGGTCAATCTGTGCTTATCCCTCAGATGATCTCCAAAGAGAAGGAAATGCTCTACACATCTCAGGTACTAATTCCCACTAACGCCGCTGGAAAGAGGTTTGCTCTAATGGGTCCTCTTACAGTCTTTGAAATCTTAAAAGATACTAGAAAAATCTTTCCTGTTTGTTATAATTTTAAGCCTTTGTTTAATAAAATGGATATCCCTAAGACAGGCGAGTCTTCTGATTCGACAACCGTGGAAACTCCAATCATTCCCCCAAAGGACCCTTTTGTGCTAGATTATGTGAAGAGTAACTTTAAACCATTTTGATCCTGCCCCACCTCTGACACAGCTTACCACAACTGGTTTACCAAAGTAGAAGCCAAGAAATCCCAGCAATGGGAGGAATTTGGCATTTACAACTTGATTAAATTATCGAAACCAGGCTTCACCTATAGCCATCCATTATTATTCGCGTCCTTATATTTCTGGGACAGCACCTACAACACCTTCCATCTCCCTGGGGGAATGATTACACCCACCTTTTTTGACATAGCAGCCATTACTGGTTTGTCACCAGTAGGAGAAACCTACATTCCTGACAATGAAGAGCACTCGAGCATTATTGACTTCGAAGTCAAATTAGCCAGCTTCTCAAAGTTCATTAGCCACTATCACACTGAAGGAGACAGTGTGTCAGATGTGGAACACATTGCTTTCCTCACCTTATGGTTATCAAGGTATGTATTCTGCAGCAGGTCCTTACAGGTAGCCAGCAGGTTCATCCCTCTAGCTAGAGATTTACATGAGAATCGGAGGGTGTGTTTAAGCGAACTGTTACTTGTTGATCTTTACGAAAGTTTAAGATCAGCCGTTTCGAGTTTAAAATCCCACACTCCCAAAAATATCCTCCTAGCTGGCCCCTTCTGGTTACTCCAGTTATGGCTTAATGCCATGTTTGAACCCTCATTATCAACTGCTAACACTATTGTTGAACAAGATCCGGAGATAGCGGATAGAATCATTGAAGGTACTAGGCTGCGAAGACTTACCCCAAACGATGATAAAGATGACTTCAAAGTTCTCTTCTCCAACTATATCATGATCTTCTCCAAGAGACACAAATTCGAAGAGACCATGGCGCCCTTCGCTTCAAGGACTCATGGACCATCATGGTTCACCATGGCTCTCTCAGAAGCAGTTAAGAGCAAAGAAATTCAAGATATTTGGAAAGCCTTTTTGCTTCCAAGATTAATCTCCTCACGAATCACTCCTTCTAAGAACCAAATCTTCCTTTTTGCTTATCAACCCAACTTCGTTTCTAGACAATTTGGCCTGTGCCAACTAATCCCTGAACCCCTGTTCCAAACAGAAAGTGCCATCACTTCTGGGTGAACCTTCAAAGCAAGAGAAGCCAAATTACAACAGGAACAATATCAAGGCTTCACCCACTTTGAACTAATACCTTTTGAACCTACACACTTAACAACAAAGGGTTTTCTGGAATGGTGGACAAAGTTCTACCAATCTTATATGTTCGATACCCTCTATATTCAATAGAAACTAACTGATGCGTTCGATGTGCAGGTACACTCCAAGAAAGGTATGTTCACTCATGCCAAAGAGATTAGGGCTTTTCAAAATTATTTCGAAACCACTTATGATCCCACACACTTGGAATCCACTGTGCATCAAGCGGCTGAGACCTTGAAGGAAAAATTTAAAGAAAAAATTTCTAAGCTAAAACTTCCTTCAGGGTTGTCACCTGAGGATAGGTATAGGTTGGCATTCGAAATGCATCCACCTAAATTTCCTAGATTGCCTACCTCAGAACTGGCTCTGGCTTGGTTTCCTCCATACCCTTGGTGGTTCACTTGCAAAGAAATGTTCAAATATCTTCAAAAGAAACCAAAGCCATATGAGACTGTGACATGGGCTCGACATTGGCTCCACAATTTCCCAGGACATCTTCGCTATGACCTTTCTGCCATGTCGATTAAATCTGATCAAGGCGCAGGTGCGAATGCTTGGGAAAATCCCAAATGTTTCTCACTTTTTACATTTTTAACTTTTACCTTAATTGTTTCGATTTTCAGCCATCAGGATAAAGACCGCTGCTTCAAAGTCCAAAGAGGGAAGCGCCTCCCAAACATCTGTCGAAACCATTGATAATGTGACTCTATCCAAACCAACAACAACTGCTGCAACAACAACAACAACAACACCAATAATAACCACTGTTCCAACTCCACAGGTAATCAATTAGCCTTGATGTTTCGAATACACTAATGTTTCATGATTTGGATCTAACTCATGTTTAAATCTTTTCAGACTAACAAACTCCCACCAACCACTCCAAAGAAAAGAAAAACAAACACTACTGGGAAGGATCCCTATGCTTGAGGGAATTCACCAACTGCCTCGAAGAAGAAGCAGAAGAAGGAAATTTCCAAAAGTGCTGCACCAACTGGTATCTCTGGACTCGATTCCAGAGATGCTGCTCCCTCAACTAAATCTAAAAATCCACCTTCGACCTCCAACGTAATGTTGGAACATATAGATAGAAACCTCTCTTCTGAGAATCCACAGGTAAGTTGAACTCTAATTTTTAACAAAATAATTATTCATTACCTTGGTGCGTGCTCTTAATATTCTTTGCCTCTGTAGGATATTTTGAACCCAGCTCTTACCACTTCGACTTCTCCATCAAAGACTGCTGCTCCCATCAACTCTTCTCCTCATGGGGACTCCAGTAACCTGGTACAGAACAAAGGATCCTCCAACATGGCGGTTCTGACTGGGGCTTCAGAGCAGCAAGATGACCAGAGTACTTCTCCCCCTCTGAAAGAAACGAATGAAGCAACGCTTCATGAATCTGTAGAGACTTTACAAAAAACTTCTCTTCAAAAGTCCCCTCTTGAAACCCTCCAAGAGAATCCAAAGGACATTCACGCTGAAAGAGAGAAGGCTGATTCTGATCAAGGAAACGAAGAATCTGCAGAGGAAGGGTATGAGGAAGAAGATGCCCACAATGGTTCGACTGCTGGAACAGAGTCAGATGCAAATAGCAGTGAAAACAATGATATCGAAGTGGTGGATCTGGTTGATAATGAAGAAGGCAATGAGCAGGAAACGAGTGAAGGTGACGGTGACGCGACCAATAAACCCATGGAAGTCGAAATGGATGTGACTCCCTTGCGCGTGGAACTTCCTCAATCGTCTCTATCTCAAATGACCAAAGAGGAGTTAGCCCTCCTAAGACGAAATGACCCAATTGGGTACATGAAGGCGAAACTAGCTCAAAGGGATATTCCTCTTGCTAGGGCTGGCACTAGTTCGACTAACAATACGTTACCCACAGATGATAGAATTGTACTCCTTAACAGAATTAGGAGAACAATCCTTGATGTGGACTTGTTCGAAGTGCTCAAACAGGATAGTACAGCTTGCTATACCATGAAGGAGCTACTTACACAAGTTAACCTTGCCACCTGCTCTTTGCCAGTCAGCACTATCTTATTCGATCTCCAATCTCTGTTAGACAACGTGACTGGGTGTCTTCTCCAAGATGAATTTGCTACCAGAAAGGTCCAAGAGAAACGAACTGCAATGGACGCTTCTTATGAGCATGCTTCGAAGCTCTCTAAAGAAGCTGAAGATCAAGCCATGCATCTAAAGCAAGCAAAAACTGACTATGAAGCTCGAGCTGAGTCTATTCTTCTCTGGGAAAGGCAAATTCACGAACTTCAACAAAAGGTTAAGGAGGCTCAACAACAACAATTGGCCTACGAAACCAATACTGCTGGTGAACATTTCGAAGAGCTCCTCAACAAAGGACTTGCAGAAATGGAGGCAGCAAAACAACTTAAAGGAGAAGTAGCTACCCTAGAAGGAGCAAGGCGATTTACTCAACAAAGGCTTGAGTCCTTTCGAAGTACCTTTAATAGATTGAGGAATAATTCCTATTTTTAAATCTCAGTTTTAATTAGTTTTGAAATTTGGTTTTGGTCTGTAATATCTGAACAACGCCATTTTGGCAATCCTAAATTACCATTTTGGCATTCCTTTATGATATTTTGATTACGTTGTTATTATTCGAATCTCCTGCAGGCGTGGCTTATATTTCTTTAAATATTTCCCATTTACCTTTAGGATTCGCTTATCATCAACCAATTCTTCGATTTCGTATGCATTGTTTGAAAATATCTTTATTATTCGAAAAGGTCCTTCCCAATGAGGTGACCATTTACCTAACGTTTTATTTTTCTTGTCCATGGGCAATATGACTTTCCAGACTAAGTCATTAATAGTGAATGCTTTTCCTTTCACCCTTTTGTTATATGCCCTGGCCACCCTTTCCTTTTGTCTCATCAGGATTTCCAATGCATGCAATCTAACTTCGTCCAACTCAACTAACTCATTCATCATCATCTCCCAATATAATGCAGATGGAATTTCGTTTTGTCTTTGAATTCGAACTGATTGTAGATGAATTTCTACTGGCAGAACTACATCATGACCAAATGTGAGTTAGAAAGGCGTGGTGTTAGTAGCTTCTTTAGGAGATGTTCTACAGGCCCATAGTATTTGGTCCAAAGTTTTGTGCCAGTTCCTTGGCTTTTTACGAATGTGTTTCTTGATTAACCCTATTATCACTTTATTAGCTGCTTCGACCTGACCATTTTCTTGAGCATAATATGGCATTGATGTTAGTAATCTAAACCCCATTTCTTGAGCAAACTCTTGCATCTTCCTACCAGTAAACACATAACCTTGGTCTCTGGTTATGCTCTCTGGCAATCCGAACCTATAGATAATTTGTTTCTGTATAAACTCAATAATAGCCTCTTGATCAGCAACTATTAATGGTATTGCTTCGATCCACTTGGTAAAATAATCTATTCCTACCAAGATATATTTCTGTCCTTTAGACGAAGCAGGGTTTATTTCTCCTATTAAATCCAATGCCCGTCCTCTGAAGGGCCATGGTTTAATGATTGAATGCAACTCACTTGCAGGGGCATGTTGAATCCCTGCATGTTTCTGGCATTCTTCACACCCTTTAGCAAAGTCTATACAATCTTTGAGCATGTTGGGCCAATACATGCCATATCGAAATAACAACCATTTCATTTTATGACCTGCTTGATGTGCCCCACATGCCCCATTGTGGACTTCTGACAATGCTAAGTATGCCTCACTTTCTCCTAGACATTTCAGTAATACGCCTTCTTGGGTCTTTTTGAACAGTTCGTTTCCCATGAGGACATATGACAATGCTCTATATTTTATCTTCCTATCAACATTCAAAGTTGGACTTGTTAAATAGCTCACAAGTGGTCTTCGCCAATCTGCATCTGATAAGGTGTCTATGGCTAGTACTTCGAATCCCTGTTTCTCAGCATAACCTAAGTTTATACTCTCTAGATCTGATGGTATGAATCTAGTAGCCATAACTCTACCTCTTAATTCGACCAAATCCTCAAAGTTTTTGGCAGAAACTTTATAACCTGAAGTCAACTGTGCTAAGTCATTCGCTTCTTGGTATATGTTGAATATCCATGTATTCAAATTTTCTAAGTAGCCTGTTAACTATGACGAAGTATATCATCAGATTTTCCTTTATGCATTTGTACTCCTTTGTTATTTAATTGACCACTAACTCTGAGTCTCCTTTAATTTCGACTCTAGTTGCCCCCAATTCCAACAAAGCTTCAAGTCCAACAATAAGCGCTTCGTACTCAGCTTCTTTGTTCGAGCAACGAGGACCATCTAATTTATACTTGAATTTTGTTGGAATTCCTTCAGGAGAAATTATAAGAACTCCAACACCACTACCATTCCTGTGGGTCGAACCATCAAAGTATAATTTCCAAGGTTGCATTTCAACGTAACCAATGACAGTTGTTTCAACCAGTGAATGGTCCACAATGAAATCAGAAATCACTTGGCCTTTCACAGCTTTTAAAGGCATGAAAGTCAAAGAATATTCTGTTAAGGCTAAAGCCCATTTACCAACTCTACTATGCATTATTGGTTTCGAAAGCATGTGTTTAATAACATCGAAATGAGATGAAACATAAACATCAACGGGCTTTATATAATACTTAAGTTTCATACAAGAAAAGTACAAACAGAGACATAGCTTTTCTATATTGCTATATCTAGTCTCTGCATCATTCAATACTCTACTTAAATAGTATATGGCTCTTTCGATGCCATTGCTATCTTCTTGTGCTAACATACTACCTATACTAACTTCAGAGGCAGATATGTACAATCTCATGGGATTTCCCCATGAAGGTGGAGACAAGATGGGAGGCTGAGAGAGATATATTTTTATCTTGTCAAATGCCTCCTGATGGGCTTCGTTCCACTCGAAGGCTTGGCCTTGCTTCAAACGAAGCAACGGAGAGAAAGCTTGGGTTCTTCCACTTGGATTCGAAATGAACCTTCTGAGAAAGTTAATCTTCCCTAGCAAAGATTGCAGCTCCCTTTTTGACGTAGGTGATTTCGTCTCCATTATGGCTTTGGTTTTATTTTGGTTGATCTCAATTCCTTTTTTATGAACCACAAAGCCAAGGAAATCTCCAGCCTGCACAAAAAATGCACATTTAAGGGGGTTCATCTTTAAGCCATGTTTTCTCATTCGTTCGAATGATTGGCTCAAATGATGCAAATGGGTTTCTGCAGATATAGTTTTGATGACTATATCATCAATATACACCTGCATAAAAGTTTCAATGAAATCATGGAAAATCGAATTCATTGCCCTTTGATAAGTTGCCCCAGCATTTTTTAAACCAAAAGGAATAACCACCCATTCATAGGTGCCTAAGGCTCCTGGGCAACGAAATGTTGTCTTGGTAACATCTTCTTCAGCAATAAAAATCTGATTGTACCCAGAGTATCCATCTAACATACTTAAATATTCGAATCCTGCAGCAGAGTCTACTAACATTTCTGCCACAGGCATGGAGTACTCATCTTTAGGGGTTGCAGTATTTAAATCCCTAAAGTCTATGTAGATTCTCAAAGAGCCATTTTTCTTAATAACAGGCACTATATTTGCTAACCATTCGACATACCTTGTGGTTCTGATGAATCTGCAGCGCAACAACCTTTCGATCTCAGCTTTGATCTTTGTGAGAACCGCTGGTGCGAATCTTCTAGGAGTTTGCTTGATGGGCTTCTTACCATCCTTGATTGGAAGTCTGTGTTCCACTAACTCCCTCTTTAAACCAGGCATTTCGTCATAGTCCCACGTTGTGATACGGTGGGAGAACTGACTATGGTTTTGCGTTTGTTTTCGCAAATGTTTCGGTTGAGCAAGAGTCGCCACCGACTTTTCTTTTATCCAAAAGGAAAGGTGAAAAAGCACAGGAAAGACCTTTGAGATTGTTTCTTGAGTTCGAGGAGTAGATTATAGAAAGGGAAGGTATTAGCACCCTTTCTATCCATGGTTATCCATGGGCTCTTAGTTACTTGCTTAGATCACTTGCCTTTTGTTTTCAATTGTTTTAAATGGTGCTTGTGTATGTGTGGGTTTGAAAAATGTTTTGAAAAGAAGCCATTGTGGTGGCAACCTTTGTAATGATCCATGTGGGGATGTATACAAAGATGTAGGTCTTTTGAAAAGGTTTTCATTTGTTTTTGAAAGTTGTTTTGAAAGTGTAGTGATGTGTGGTTTTTTTGAAATAGGCAAGTGTTTTGTTTTGCAAGTTTGATTTCAAGCGACTAAGAGGTTATCTACTCCTAAATTTCTCAAAGATTATTGCTATGTTTTAACCCTTTTAATAAGTTTGTTCCACCATTGTATTTGGTGGACAATCTTATTTTAGGATGTGAAAGGGACAGGCACGGGTCATCGTTTGGACCATAATTGCAATAGTGTTAAATGTCTTTGGGCATTTTCTTTAAGGGACTTGATCATTTGTTTTGGCAATATTTTGAAAATGTTATCGAGGGACTATGATCATTTGATTTGTTTGTTTTGCCCAAAGAGACTTAACATGCAATATGGCCCAATTTTGAAAGGCAACAAGTGGAGTACCCTAGGGGGTGCAAGTGTGATTTGTGTGTCCATTTTCATGCTTGTTTGTCTTGAGATTAGGTCATAACTATTTTGTTCATTTTATTTGCATATAAACCCTAATTCTAGCATTGTATAGTTAGAAAGCGATAAAGTGCGAAATTTAAACTCCTACGCTATTACAACACAATAATATGGGGAGGGGGGTACAATGTTTCAAATGGGGATTTTGATAAGGAATTTAAACCTAAAACTATTACATCAAGATTTGAATTATTTACAAGATAATTTAATTGCATAAATAAAATAGAAATAGAACAAACATGCAAGAATGCAAAAAAGGTTTTTTATATGTATGAAAAAAGTATTATTTATGTAAAATAAAAAGAAAATAAAAAGATATTATTTTTTTGGAGTATTTTTAAATTTAGGGCAAAACCCTAATTTTTATTAAATGAAATGTATTATTATTTAATTTAATACAAGTATTTATTTATTATATACAAATAAAATAAAGATAAAGTATATTTGTAAAAAATGATTTTTTAGTGTTTAATATTAATAAAATAAAATATGTATATTTTTAGTATTTTATTCTAAGTATATTAATAAAGATATATATTTATGTATTAAGTTCTAAATATGTATTATATATAAAAAATAATAATATTTAATATTTAATAAAAAAGTAATTTTTTCTATAAAATATTTTCAGAAAGTAAAACAAAAATAAAAATGTATAGAAATGCATTTGTACTATTTTTTAGTATTTTAAACAAAATATATATATTTATCTATTTATGTATAAACTAAAAGAAAATTAAATAAATGCCTAATAAAATCAAAAATGGTGAGAAAAAATATTTTTATATTTTTAATGTCATGAGAAAAAATAAACAAGTCAATCAAAAAAGTCAAAAAGTCAAAGAAATAAGCAAAATGGGCTCAGGGGGTTCAGAAGCAATTATGTGGTGCAAATAAGAAAAATATTCCAGGCCCAGCCCAAAACCAGTCATCTTCAACCTCTGAACAACATCACTCAAGCAAGCACGCGTTTTCTATCTCTTGATTCCTGGACTTTCAAGCAAAACTCATAACATGAAAAGTGTAGAGCATGAGAAGACGAATTCAACCATGTAAAGAACTTGACTTAACTCTCTAAGATGAGGGAGAATTTCTTCTCCCCCAATTTCTGACCTAACTTTTATGCCATGTTCAGACTCAAAATTCTTGCAGCACACATAATATAAATGAAATCTAACTATATGGGCATGTTCAGGGCTATGATTGTGACATATTTTCTTCACAAACCTAAAGCTAACAATGCCTAATAAGAGAGATAGAACTTCATGAAGATACCTGTTCAGTTGGAATCGTGCTTTGCAATGGAGGAGTTTTCAGAGCAAGATGATGATTTGTATAGCTTCCTTGAAGTATAAGGATGCTATTCCAAGTTCTACTTTGTCTTGAAACTCCCTGAATCGTGCTAGAGAACTTCAACTGCAAAACAGAAAAATAAAAATGGTGAAGTGGCTTGGAGATGTTACAGATCGTGTTTTAGCTTTTGGATAGCTTGCATAGATGGTAAGGAAGGTATGTGAACTGGTTTGGGCAAGAAAGCTTGAGAGAAATGAAAGATAGCACCCAAACTGCAGGCCTTGCCCTGTTTTTGCAGTTTGAGAGGGATTATGGCAAGGGGAGTGTTTGAGAGGTGCTAGGGTCGTGCAAAAGCTTGGTTCTGATCTTTGGAATGTGTTTGATAAGTTTGTCTCAGTGTGCCTAAGCTGATATGAGAGTTGTGTTATGTTATGACACTTTTCTTCTTTCTTAAGCAACAAGAGCCAACTTGTGTTTCTAGGCATGTAGAGGACCCCCTAATGTGCTGCATAATCCCTCCTTGATCAGTGTGTTATGCTCATAATCTTGTGCTAAAGAGATTTGATCTGTACCTTCTTGATTTACCAATTGACATAAAGTATAACTTTTGCAAAAATGGATATAATGCTTTTTCCAATTTGGGATTAATCCATCATACAATGCTTTAGCTCATGAAACAAGGTCTTAGCACAATGAACATGCATTAAATTATTGAGTGTTGGATGGTTTTAGGACCTGTAATCAAGGGCATGCTGGTTTTGAGAAGTTTGCACAAATTATGAATATGAAAAATGGCCAATTCAAAAGTGAGTTTTTGCCAAATTGTGAAATTCGAATCTCTCAAGTTATGAGGTTGTTTGATGAGTTCTTGGACATTTTGGAAAGCTTGGAATGTGTACTACAATCCATCTTTGAAATGCAATTTGAAATTCCAAGTGGAAATGTATGGAAAATGGTCTTGAAGTTAGGTAAAAACTTGTCCAAAATAGGTCAAATTTTCACTGTTAAGAATGGTTTAGTGCCCTTATTCAAAAATTTGTAACTTGAGATACAAGCTTCAAATGGGAAAACTTTGTGAATCAAAGTTGTAGATTATGCAACAAGCTACAACTTTCATGTTTTGACTTTTGTTTGAATCCAAATGAATCTTGGTGAAAAAGTGGGGAAAAGTTGGGAAAAAATTAGGGTTTTCCATAACTTAGAAAAATTCTAAGTTATGAAAAATTCCATTTCAAACCCTAATTTGCATTTCTTGGTTTCTTGGTGAACAAGTTTCATGATTTGGCATGTTTTGATGAAAAATGAATCTTGACTCTTGATTTTGACCAAAAAGTCAAAGTTTTGACTTTTCAGTATACAGTCAAAATTGATCAATTGACTGGGAAATTCAACTATCAATCTTGTGTATTTGGGATCTTTTGAACTTGTTGAGAATGTCAAGACAATTCCATGGGGTCCTTGAGTCCAAAGGTGAGCTTGGTTTGCCATTGGCTAGGTCAAATAGTCAAAAATTGCCTTTGTGCAGTCAAAACCCTAAAAATGACCATTTTTCCCTTTTGATGATCTGATCAAATTTCTTGTGGAATTGTGATCCAAACTTGATCAAATGGTCCATATGAGTTCATAATGTTGATGTGGGTCAATTTTCATGAGATTTGACTGTCAATTGGCCACAGTTGACTTTTTCCCCAATACAGTTGATTTATAGGTCAATTGTCCAATTGACTGGGTAAAACTTGGAATCAGGACTTGAAACTTGGTATGGGTAAACTTGGGAGTCCAACATGGAGCATGAAAGTCATCTTAGGAATTTTAGGTCAAAATATCTTTGTGCAAACACAAACCCTAATTTGGGTCAACAGTGCAAGGAGAAATCTTGAGTAGAGGAAACCCTAATTGGATCTTGAGCTCCAAGGGCCTTGTGATGAGAAAATGTTGAGAAAATGGGAGGGCAAATTTTGGGGTACAACAGTTGCCCCTGTTCAATCTTCTTGAACCTGAAGAGTTAGATTGGCAATTTTGCCTTTCGTGGCTCGAGGGTAAAAGGAGATTGGACACTAGAGTGCCCGGAAATTTGCACTCGCATGTTGGATTATCAACAAATGTGATGTCGGGAATGGGCTTACAGATGCCATTTGGAGAGATGGTGGATAGGGAGATGGGCTTATAGATGCCATCTGAAGATGTGATAGAACCTTGTCGGGAATGGGCTTATAGATGCCATTTGGAAGTGTTGATCGCATAAGAGATTCCTTAGCGAGAACTTGTGTATTTTAGAGAGACAGATGTTTTCCTGGCTTGTTACAGGTGTTTGATCTTCAATCTCTTTATGCAGATATGCCCTGGCTAGATACAGGTATCGAATCTACAATTGGTTGCTCACAGATGTGCCCTGGCTGGATACAGGAGTCGAATCTGGAAATAGTCGTCAATAGATATGCCCTGGCTGGATGCAGGAATCGAATCTTAGAACTCTTCAGACGTGCCCTGGCTAGATACAGGAGTCGAGTCTGGAAATGTAGTCAACAGATATGCCCTGGCTAGATACAGGAGTCGAATCTGGAAATGTTGTAGTTGATAGATGTGCCCTGGCTGGATACAGGAATCGAATCTTCGAACTCTTCAGACGTGCCCTGGCTAGATACAGGAGTCGAGTCTGGAAACTAATCATTCTCAGATGTGCCCTGGTTAGATACAGGAGTCGAATCTGGAATTGCGACAGTTGAAGGTAGTTGTCTTTGGGATTGTCTTCTTCCCTGAAAAGGCAAAAACATAAGTTGTATGCAATGTCATGATGTATGATATGCATGATGTCATGATGTTCAACATGAGACAGTGTTGTATGAACTTTATCGTGTATGTAAGCAAGATTTATGAAATGTGAAATGTTTATGAGTGTAACTTCGTCTTAGGAAAATAAATCCTTGACGACTGGCCGGGGAGTTGCTCTGTGGCAGAGATACTTTGCTGAAGTTTGACGAGAGGCCTGCTGAGGACCTCAATGATGGATTCCGCTGGGGATAATGATGATAAACTCCGCTGGGGACAATGATGATAAACTCCGCTGGGGATACCAAAGATAAACTCCGCTGGGGATTGAAAGAACCTTGTCGAGGGCGATCTTCCATGGCAATTAGCTGAGGATAACCCAGTTATAAGCCCTTGTGAGGAATAACTCTGAATAAAGCTCGGGAGAGACGTCCGTATTCTGCAGGGAACAAGCTTCCAGAATCTACTGGGGATAAGCTTTTAGTCCTGCCGGGGAAAGTTGGAGACTTCACTGGGGGAAGTATTGCTGAATCTTGCCTTACTCTGCGGGGAGCTGAGATCATTTGGTCACATTCTTCAGTCGAATCTACCTTGGTACCTTGGCAGACAAAGCAACCAGACTGCATCAGGAGGCTCCACATTGCCCCTGTTTCTGATGTCACCTGTAATTAATCTTTCGTTTCATATGCAAATATTTATGAATCAGCAATTCAATGTCAAATGCATATATCAAAAATGAACATTGGACGTTCTTCGCAAGACAAAACAGAAAAAGGAAAAAACAATGGCAATTTGTATGGACAAGTGAATTTGTATTGATTTGAATTTTGCCTGTGAATAGACGTTTTTTGTACAAGAGGCCGACATCCTAGTAAGAGGGTGCCGCCGAATAACACAGAATTTACAATTTTGAAAAGAAAACAAAACAGCTATGTGAACAATCCCACTGGGTTCCAACTCTGCTATCGCCTTTATGTCTCCAAGCGTCCCATCGCTTTGCTGCCTAGTTGAAGATGAAGCTGATTGGTCGATGCCGAAATCTGAGCCAGATGGTTGACGCCGAATTCCAGATGCGAAGTGATCCAATGAGACATAGTGTTATGCTTTATCCCTAACTTTTGCCTGGACCGCCCTTTCGGGTTTTCAGTCCACCGGGATACCCATTTTTGCCCAAGCCACCTTTTAAGGTTTTCGACTTGCCGGGTGTACAGATTTTTATTCATTTCATCCCTTATTTTTGCCCGAACCCTTTTGGTTCGCCGGGAAGCCCTTATTTTGCCTAGGTATGTCAACCTAGCGGGTCTTTTATTTATGCGTAGTATCTTTTCACTATGTCTGCATTGGCGGGGTGAGGAAGGTCGTCACCATCCATGGTGGTTAGGATCATGGCTCCTCCTGAGAACACATGTTTAACCACAAATGGCCCTTCGTATGTAGGGGTCCATTTGCCCCGGGGATCACGTTGAGGAAGGATGATGCGTTTGATTACCAGGTCCCCAACTTGATACTCTTGTGGTCTGACTTTCTTGTTAAATGCCCTGATCATCCGTTTTTGATATGTCTGACCATGACAGATAGCGGTGAGTCTCTTTTCGTCAATCAGGTTTAATTGATCAAGTCGAGTCTGGATCCAGTCATCTTCACTCAAGTCTGCATCCTTCATTATCCGGAGAGAGGGTATCTGGACTTCAATTGGCAAGACTGCCTCCATGCCATAGACCAAGGAGAAGGGAGTTGCCCCGGTTGACGTCCTTGCTGAGGTACGGTACCCATGAAGAGCGAACGGTAACATATCGTGCCAATCTTTATAGGTCACTGTCATCTTCTGCACAATTTTCTTGATATTCTTATTGGCTGCCTCTACAGTCCCATTCATCTTCGGCCGGTAGGGAGAAGAATTGTGGTGCTGTATCTTGAATTGTTCACAGAGTTCAGTGATCATCTTGTTGTTGAGATTGGTACCATTGTCCGTAATGATTCTTTCCGGGACGCCGTACCGACAGATCAGATTATGCCGGATAAAATGTGCCACGACGCTCTTGGTTACCGTGGCGTAGGAAGCTGCCTCAACCCACTTTGTGAAATAATCGATCGCCACCAAGATGAAGTGATGCCCATTGGATGCCGTCGGTCGGATCTCACCGATCATATCAATTCCCCATATTGCAAAAGGCCAAGGTGCCGTCAGGACGTTCAGAGGAACTGGAGGAATATGCACCTTGTCAGCATAGATCTGGCATTTGTGACAAGTTCGAGAGTATTGGTAACAATCGGCTTCCATTGTGGACCAGAAATATCCTGCCCTAAGGATTTTCTTCGCCATGGTGTGCCCACTGGAATGTGTTCTGAATGTACCTTCATGCAATTCTATCATGATCTTCTCTGCTTCAGCCTTATCCACACAACGCAGTAGAGTTGAATCATGATTCCGTTTGTAGAGAATGCCGTTGCTGAGGAAGAATTTTGCCGCAAACCTCCTCATGAACTTCTTGTCATTGACGGATGCACCTTCAGGGTATTCCTGAGCTTCCAAGTACCTCTTCACCTCATGATACCAGGGTTTTTCAGTCACCTTTTCAGCCTCAAGCTCGCAGCAGTATGCGGGTTCATCCAACTTCCAGATAATGATCCGGGGAGCCTCATTGTCCCACTTAACTTTGAACATTGAAGACATTGTAGCTAGTGCGTCCGCTAGCTGATTCTCCTCTCTTGGGAAGTGCTCAAAAGTTATTTCTTCAAAGTGGGGAAGCAAGGTTGACACATACTCCTTGTAAGGAATAAGATTTGGGTGTTTCGTGTCCCACTCGCCCTTGATCTGATTGATCACGAAAGCAGAATCTCCGAAGACACTCAGAAACTTGATCCTTAAGTCGATTGCAGCTTGTAAACCCATGATACATGCTTCATATTCTGCCATGTTGTTGGTGCAGTTGAAACACAATCGGGCGGTGAGTGGAGTATGAGTTCCTTTGGGAGATATAATTACAGCGCCGACGCTGTTACCCAGAGCATTGGAGGCTCCGTCAAAATGCATAGACCATCGGGATCCTTCCTCAGGTCCTTCATTCGGTCCAGGTACTTCACAGTCAGTTACCACCATGATGTCTTCGTCCGGAAAATCAAAGTTCAACGATTGGTAATCATCCACAGGTTGGTGTGCCAAATGATCCGCCAGTACACTTCCCTTAATAGCTTTCTGAGTTGTATACTGGATGTCATATTCTGTCAAGATCATTTGCCATCTCGCTATCCTTCCAGACAGAGCAGGCTTTTCAAATATGTATTTGATGGGATCCATCTTTGAAATTAATAGAGTAGTGTGAGTCAGCATATACTGTCTCAGCCGGCGAGCAGCCCATACTAGAGCGCAGCAAGTTTTCTCAAGCAGTGAGTAACGAGACTCACAGTCGGTAAACTTTTTGCTCAAGTAATAAATGGCGTGCTCTTTTCGGCCAGACTCGTCATGCTGCCCCAGCACACACCCCATTGAATTATCAAGTACTGTTAAGTATAATATTAGAGGTCTTCCTTCCACTGGTGGCATAAGAATGGGGGGCTCTTGGAGATATTCCTTTATCCTTTCAAAGGCAGCCTGACATTCATCATTCCAGCGTACTACTTGATCTTTCTTCAGTAATTTGAAGATTGGCTCACAAGTAGCAGTCAGATGTGAGATGAATCGGGCAATGTAATTTAGTCGTCCCAGGAAGCCTCTGACTTCTTTCTCTGTCTTAGGAACTGGCATCTCTTGAATGGCTTTAACCTTGGCAGGGTCCACCTGAATACCTTTATCACTTACAATGAAACCTAGCAATTTTCCGGACCTTACCCCAAAGGTGCATTTGTTGGGATTCAACCTCAGCTTGTATAACTTGAGTCGGTCAAACAACCTCCGCAGATGGTCAAGGTGTTCCTCCTCAGTTTGAGACCTTGCAATCATGTCGTCAACGTATACCTCAATCTCATGATGGATCATATCATGAAATAAAGCAACCATGGCGCGTTGGTAGGTTGCCCCAGCATTTTTCAACCCGAATGGCATGACCTTGTAACAGAAAGTGCCCCACTGAGTCACAAAGGTAGTCTTTTCCATATCTTCCGGAGCCATCTTGATCTGATTATACCCTGAAAAACCATCCATGAAGGAGAACACCTTGTGTTGAGCAGTATTGTCAACGAGGACGTCAATGTGAGGTAGAGGAAAATCATCCTTGGGGTTGGCCCTGTTCAAATCCCTGTAGTCGACACACATTCTGACTTTACCGTCCTTCTTCGGCACTGGCACCACATTGGCGACCCACTGAGGGTAAGAAGTTACTGCTAGAAACCCGGCGTCGAATTGCTTCATAACTTCAGCCTTGATCTTTTCAGACATCTCTGGGCGCATACGGCGGACCTTTTGCTTTACCGGAGGACAGTCTTCCTTGGTTGGCAGGTGATGAACTACAATGTCGGCATCCAAACCAGGCATATCTTCATAGGACCAAGCAAATATCTCCATGTAATCCTGTAGCATCTGGATCAATCGTTGCTTCACGCTGGGCTCTAGATTGGCACCGATCTTGACCTCTTTCCTATCTGTCTCAGTACCCAGGTTAATTGTTTCCACCGGCTCTTCATGTGGTTGAATAGCCCTTTCTTCCTGGAGTAGCAGTCTTGCGAGCTCACCAGGCACTTCACAATCATCTTCACCTTCGTCTTCGGCCAAGTTGATCGGATTCTCGAAGTCATAACTGGCGGTAGCAGAGCTGTTACCAGTGAGATCCAGAGTGGATTGAAACCTGTATAAGTGAGTGTGTGTAAATATAGCTGTTTTGCAATATATAATACAGAAAGAAAAAGAGCACAAGATTTGAAATGCAACAAACGTCCAATGTTTTGATTGATGATATATGGAAATGTCATACAAAAAGCCCTCACAAATGGAGCTACGATGCCCCGGGTAGGACACCGAGCCAACAAAGTTTTAACATATTGTTTGTTACAAATTGGAAATCAAAAGAAATTAATTACTGCGTGACAAATGTGATAGGCGTAAAATCCTTTGCCGTCCAGTTGCTCGGTCCGTTGCTGGTAGTCGGGTAGATCCAATTGTCAAACTCTGCTTCCTCTACATCCTCCTCGATAGCATTTACCCTCGGGTTGGAGATAAACACCGGAGCCTTTCTGATCTTTTCCTTGCGCACAGCCCTCTGAGCCTCTGCAGTAAAGCCCAGCCCAAACTTGTCGTTCTTTTGAGTGAAGTCAGGAAGCTGACCCCAGTTTGCACAATTGCCTTTCTCGATTACAGCCCGGGCATCCCTCAAGGACGCCATCTTCAACGGAAAGTCTTCTTCAACTACTGCCTCAGCCGATGCCAACACTGGAGGTACTTCCTCAAAATGCTGAAAGGGGGTTTCAATAAACTCCCCGTCCATCTCGATATATCAGAATGAATTCAAGTGACTCACCATGTATTCCTCCTCACCCTGCACAGTAACAATCTTCCCTTTGACAGGGTATTTGAGCTTTTGGTGTAGAGTGGATGTTACTTCCCCAGCCTTGTGAATCCAGGGTCGACCCAACAAGCAGGAATAAGATGGACGAATATCCATTACATAGAATGTTGAGTCGAAGACTTGGGAACCCACACAAATAGGAATGTCTACTTCACCGTGCACCATCCTCTTAGAACCGTCGAAAGCTCTAACAATGGTGTTACTAGGTTTCAATTCCAGACCCTCACAATCCAAGCGATCCAGTGCCTTCTTGGGCAAAACATTCAGGGAAGAACCGGTATCCACCAACACGTGTGCGAGAGTAGTGCCCCTGCACTCTATAGAGACATGCAGGGCATCATTGTGATTTTTCCCTTTGGCGGTAAGGTCAGCATCTGAGAACCCCAAGCCATTGTCAGCCGTCAAATTAGCCACACAGTCGGTGAATTGATCCGCGGAGGTCTCTTGCGGCACATGGGCCGTTTTCAGAAATGAAATCAGGGCTTTTGCATGGGCCTCTGAGCATTGCAGTAGTGATAGCATAGAGATTTTGGAGGGAGTATGCCCCAACTGTTCAACAACATTAAAGTCACTCTTTTTGATAATTTTAAGATTTTCCTCCATTTCTTGTTGGGAGGCTTCCACAACAGTCTTCTTTCTTGGTGCCTCCGTCCTGGCAGGCGAATCGGTAGCAACTTCTTTGCCCCGAGTATCAGAGGACTCGGCGGCAGTAGTAGACACAGGAACTTGAATTGGAACATGCACACTTGCGGGTGTGATGGTGAGAGGTTTTCGGATAACTGGCGGTGCAATGTCAGGCGAGAAGAGCCTGCCACTGCGGGTAATCTTTGCGGGACCAGTGATATTACTGATACTGGTATTGGTGTTGAACTCCTGCTTCACCCCAAGCACGTACACGTCAGCTCCATAATGCCATGGGATCGCTTTATCAGACTCATATGGGAGAGGCCCTGGGACAGTAATAGTGATGGGTGCAACAGACATAATTTGGACTGGTTTCTTCACGGGAGCTTTGGCAGGATTGTAAATTGTGACAACAGATATTTCTTCAATGGAAACAAACGGAACAGCAGTTTTCTTGAACAGAATTTCCTTGCTATCCATTAGGCTTTGGATGCCTGATTTCAGCAGTGGACAACCGGTAGGGATAACAGCACACAGGAGGCAACCCTTACTACAACCCGGAAATAAACTGGCTAGTAGTAAGTTCCTCTTAACAGTCAAAAGAGGGGTAACAACTTCATTCACCGAAACAGCATACAATTCTTCCTCAATGGCATTTACTCTATGCTGGGGCATAGGAGCAGTTACAACATTTGGTCTCTCAGGCGCTTCAAACTGAATTTCCTTCGCGTCGATAAGATCTTGCACTTTGTTTCTCAGGGCCCAGCAATCATCAGTAGTGTGCTCGGGACTATCAGAATGATAAGCACACCGGGCATTTGGGTTATACTTAGGAGACGCAGTATTCACGGCTTTAGGAGCTTCTTTGGTGGCCACCAAGTTGGTTGATAACAGTTGGGGTAAAATTTGTGATAAGGTCATACTCAGCCGAGTATACTGCCTCTTGGGCCTTTCACTTCTTTGTTGATTGTACTGCTGAGGAGCAGCAACAGGTTTTGAAATGACCAGAGCATTGACAGCTTGGCGACTTTCTGGCTTGACTTGTCTTCTAGGACTATAGACAGCACTTGCTTCTTTCTTAAAAGGCCTCTTCTCAGTACTTGCAGCAACACCCTTCTGAATCTTTCCTGACTTGATGCCAGCTTCTATCCTTTTTCCCGTTAAGATCAAATCGGTAAACCCCGCGGAAGAGTTACCAATCAGATGATTGAAAAATGGCCCAGATAGGGTCCCTAGAAACATATCAACAAGCTCACGATCGGTTAAAGGAGGCTGCACTCTGCCAGCCAAATCCCTCCATTTTTGTGCGTATTCTTTGAATCCTTCGCCTGTTCCTATCGACATACCCTGAAGTTGGGTACGAGTAGGGGCAAGGTCAGAATTGTATTGGTATTGTTTGTAGAAAGCGGTGGCCAAATCTTCCCAATTTCGGACACTGGTTCCCTCTAACTGATAAAACCACTCCAACTGAGCTCCAGAAAGGTTGTCTTGAAAGAAATGAATCCAGAGGTTTTTATCTGCCGTATAAGGCTGGATCTTTCTCACGTAGGACCTAAGATGCATTTTTGGACAGGACAGCCCATCATACCTTACAAACACTGGCACTTTGAATTTTGGGGGAATCACAATCCCGGCAACCAAACCCAAGTCTTCAAAATCCAAACCTGGTACTCTTTGTAGCTCCATGGCGGCCAACCTGTCTTCCAGCCCTTTGTATTTATCATCAGCTAGAGGGTATTACTGGTCAGAATAATCTTCATCCTCTTCAACCTCTTCTTCTTCCGCATCAGACTCGGAAGGCACCGTAGCTCCATCTCTCTTACCGGTCCCTTCATCAGAAGTAGGAGGAAATTCAAGCACTCTTCGAGCTTCTCCGTCAAATCTTCTCCCCAAAGTAGCCACCCCGAGTCTCTTTTTCTTCTTTTTCACTGGGTCTTTGTTCCCCAATTGAGTCTTGATATCCTCCTGACCCTTAGCCAAGGTCATTAGGAGTTGCTGGAACTGTGCATTCTGAGCCTGTAGGTCTTTGATTGTTTGCTCGAGATCCATCCTACTGTAATAAACAGCAGACAGATAAGGAAACCTGGAATGAGACCTGCTTATGCACATGATGAATGGTATGCTTATGTATGCAATGCATTCAAGGATTTAGGACATTCAAAATTGTTTTAGACAAAGAAGAACGCACGTCATATTAATAAGAAGAAATTTATCAGTACATAAATGCCCCATGGGCCAAATATTACCAAATAAACTTCTTAAGGCAGAAAGACATTGCGCATCCTCTTTGGTGCGATGTAGGTATTGAGGGCCTCTTGCTCGTGGAGTCGGCGGGTAAGCTCTAGAACCTTCTTTTCACTGGCGTAGTAGCTAGCTTCAAAAGTATTCCATTCCTCCTTGAGCTGAATCCAGCTTTTCTGCATTTCCTCCCACGATGTAGGCATGTCTGGATGTAGGATGGTGTAGGGAACCTCTCCTTCATTGACGGGCTCTTTAATCACTGGGAGTACATGGGGATAAGGCATCATTAGACTTTGGGCTCGGGCTCGTACCCACTTGAGATAGGGCTCAAGAGGGATGGAGTTCTTGTGTCCCAGAGTCTTGCTATCAACCTTGTTGAGTTTTCCCCAAGCTCTGATGAATCTTTGGCGAAGTCCTTGCGCATCATTGTCGAAGTCAAAAACTAGGTCAGGAATCAACATATCATGAGGGCCATCCCTCCGTGCATATCCAAATTGCCTCAAAGCTAGGCAAGGGTTGTAGGTGATACCTCCTCTAATGCCAAGTAAAGGATTATTAGGAAATTCTCCGCAACGATCGACAATGATGACATTTTCTCTGGACCGAGAACACCAATGCACATCAGAATGAGTAAGAGTCATCAACCGTTGGGACCACCTCGTACCTTGGACATTCTTCAAGACAGATTGTGGAAGGTGCGAAATAAACCACCTTGCAAGGATAGGAGTACAGCACATGAGAACACCCCTCTTTCTCATTGTTCGTGTGTGAAATGAGTGAAGAATGTCCCCAAGCAATGTTGGTATTGGATTTCTGGACAAGAAGATTTTGACGGCGTTGACATCTACCAATTGGTCAGGATTTGGGAACAAGACCAACCCATAGATAAGGAGTGCCACAATCTCTTCAAAGGCTTGTAGGTCCAATGAGTTCCAACATTCTTGTGCCTTCTCAAATAAGAACTTTGCTAAGAATCCTTTAACGCCGCTTCTGGTTTCCCAATGCCCTTTGATGTCGGATGGTTGTAGATGTAATGCTCGAGCAACATCTTCCGGCTTTGGTTCCTTCTCCGTACCGTTGAATGGTAGTTGATTAAGGATAGGGATTCTTAGAAGTTGAGAAAACTCCTCCAAAGTGGGTACCAACTGATAATCAGGAAAAGTGAAGCAGTGGTGAAGAGGGTCAAAGAACTGGAATAGCACTTTCATCATGTCTTCTTCAATGTTGGTGTTGACTAGGCTAAGCAGTCTACCATGTCTTTCACTGAAGGATGAATTTTTCGGAATTCATGACGTGAGTTCCTTGAGTTGAGGAGAGATTCTCACAAGGTTGACTTGAATAGTATTCCTGCGAGGAATTTCCATGTCCTACAAAACAAGAACAAAGATAAAGATCCAAAACCCTTGAAATGGTTAGTGAATGCATATGATGTTTTATGATGTTTATGATGTATGCACAAAACATATGTACAAGCAAATCACACCAAACCCTAGTTTCAGGCTTGCATGGGGTTTCATAGGTAAGTACCCTCTTGAGTGTAGTTGGCTTAAAAACCTGTCCTATAAATAGTAACCGGGTTCTAAGGAGCTCAATATCACTGGATTGTTTTCATTGTTCATGGTTTTGGTTTAGCCACTTAACTAGCGACCAAAATATTCCAAGAAAACAAACCTCAATGAGTGTAGTATCGAGTATCTACCAACTTCGGACTGCACCAAAGCCGGTCATCTCACTACCCCTAATAAAAGGCCAAGATGGTCAAGTAAGGTTCTAGGTCATTAGTGCTTAGTGACATCACTCAGCAGCCCCGTACTCTCCTTGATTGAACTCAAGGGTTACCGGTACTCACAAATATGTCGCACTAATATAGCTATTGCTTAGACCGTGTCGGTATACCCCGCACAGTTTCCACAATGTATTGCTATCTATGAATGTTTCCCAAAATCCGGGTGTAGGATTGCAAACCCAAACAATAGAGCCAAAGTATAAAGCAAACAATTCAAACAATTTGTCATGCAAAGGGGGTGATCTAAGCCCTAAGGTTACTCATCTTTTAAAATACTCCCCAACAGAGTCGCAGTTCTGTGATACGGTGGGAGAACTGACTATGGTTTTGCGTTTGTTTTCGCAAATGTTTCGGTTGAGCAAGAGTCACCACCGACTTTTCTTTTATCCAAAAGGAAAGGTGAAAAAGCACAGGAAAGACCTTTGAGATTATTTCTTGAGTTCGAGGAGTAGATTATAGAAAGGGAAGGTATTAGCACCCTTTCTATCCATGGTTATCCATGGGCTCTTAGTTACTTGCTTAGATCACTTGCCTTTTGTTTTCAATTGTTTTAAATGGTGCTTGTGTATGTGTGGGTTTGAAAAATGTTTTGAAAAGAAGCCATTGTGGTGGCAACCTTTGTAATGATCCATGTGGGGATGTATACAAAGATGTAGGTCTTTTGAAAAGGTTTTCATTTGTTTTTGAAAGTTGTTTTGAAAGTGTAGTGATGTGTGGTTTTTTTGAAATAGGCAAGTGTTTTGTTTTGCAAGTTTGATTTCAAGTGACTAAGAGGTTATCTACTCCTAAATTTCTCAAAGATTATTGCTATGTTTTAACCCTTTTAATAAGTTGGTTCCACCATTGTATTTGGTGGACAATCTTATTTTAGGATGTGAAAGGGACAGGCACGGGTCATCGTTTGGACCATAATTGCAATAGTGTTAAATATCTTTAGGCATTTTCTTTAAGGGACTTGATCATTTGTTTTGGCAATATTTTGAAAATGTTATCGAGGGACTATGATCATTTGATTTGTTTGTTTTGCCCAAAGAGACTTAACATGCAATATGGCCCAATTTTGAAAGGCAACAAGTGGAGTACCCTAGGGGGTGCAAGTGTGATTTGTGTGTCCATTTTCATGCTTGTTTATCTTGAGATTAGGTCATAACTATTTTGTTCATTTTATTTGCATATAAACCTTAATTCTAGCATTGTATACTTAGAAAGCGATAAAGTGCGAAATTTAAACTCCTACGCTATTACAACACAATAATATGGGGAGGGGGGTACAATGTTTCAAATGGGGATTTTGATAAGGAATTTAAACCTAAAACTATTACATCAAGATTTGAATTATTTACAAGATAATTTAATTGCATAAATAAAATAGAAATAGAACAAACATGCAAGAATGCAAAAAAGGTTTTTTATATGTATGAAAAAAGTATTATTTATGTAAAATAAAAAGAAAATAAAAAGATATTATTTTTTTTGGAGTATTTTTAAATTTAGGGCAAAACCCTAATTTTTATTAAATGAAATGTATTATTATTTAATTTAATACAAGTATTTATTTATTATATACAAATAAAATAAAGATAAAGTATATTTGTAAAAAATGATTTTTTAGTGTTTAATATTAATAAAATAAAATATGTATATTTTTAGTATTTTATTCTAAGTATATTAATAAAGATATATATTTATGTATTAAGTTCTAAATATGTATTATATATAAAAAATAATAATATTTAATATTTAATAAAAAAGTAATTTTTTCTATAAAATATTTTCAGAAAGTAAAACAAAAATAAAAATGTATAGAAATGCATTTGTACTATTTTTTAGTATTTTAAACAAAATATATATATTTATCTATTTATGTATAAACTAAAAGAAAATTAAATAAATGCCTAATAAAATCAAAAATGGTGAGAAAAATATTTTTATATTTTTAATGTCATGAGAAAAAATAAACAAGTCAATCAAAAAAGAAAAAAGTCAAAAAGTCAAAGAAATAAGCAAAATGGGCTCAGGGGGTTCAGAAGCAATTATGTGGTGCAAATAAGAAAAATATTCCAGGCCCAGCCCAGAACCAGTCATCTTCAACCTCTGAACAACATCACTCAAGCAAGCACGCGTTTTCTATCTCTTGATTCCTGGACTTTCAAGCAAAACTCATAACATGAAAAGTGTAGAGCATGAGAAGACGAATTCAACCATGTAAAGAACTTGACTTAACTCTCTAAGATGAGGGAGAATTTCTTCTCCCCCAATTTCTGACCTAACTTTTATGCCATGTTCAGACTCAAAATTCTTGCAGCACACATAATATAAATGAAATCTAACTATATGGGCATGTTCAGGGCTATGATTGTGACATATTTTCTTCACAAACCTAAAGCTAACAATGCCTAATAAGAGAGATAGAACTTCATGAAGATACCTGTTCAGTTGGAATCGTGCTTTGCAATGGAGGAGTTTTTAGAGCAAGATGATGATTTGTATATCTTGCTTGAAGTATAAGGATGCTATTCCAAGTTCTACTTTGTCTTGAAACTCCCTGAATCGTGCTAGAGAACTTCAACTGCAAAACAGAAAAATAAAAATGGTGAAGTGGCTTGGAGATGTTACAGATTGTGTTTTAGCTTTTGGATAGCTTGCATAGATGGTAAGGAAGGTATGTGAACTGGTTTGGGCAAGAAAGCTTGAGAGAAATGAAAGATAGCACCCAAACTGCAGGCCTTGCCCTGTTTTTGCAGTTTGAGAGGGATTATGGCAAGGGGAGTGTTTGAGAGGTGCTAGGGTCGTGCAAAAGCTTGGTTCTGATCTTTGGAATGTGTTTGATAAGTTTGTCTCAGTGTGCCTAAGCTGATATGAGAGTTGTGTTATGTTATGACACTTTTCTTCTTTCTTAAGCAACAAGAGCCAACTTGTGTTTCTAGGCATGTAGAGGACCCCCTAATGTGCTGCATAATCCCTCCTTGATCAGTGTGTTATGCTCATAATCTTGTGCTAAATAGATTTGATCTGTACCTTCTTGATTTACCAATTGACATAAAGTATAACTTTTGCAAAAATGGATATAATGCTTTTTCCAATTTGGGATTAATCCATCATACAATGCTTTAGCTCATGAAACAAGGTCTTAGCACAATGAACATGCATTAAATTATTGAGTGTTGCATGGTTTTAGGACCTGTAATCAAGGGCATGCTGGTTTTGAGAAGTTTGCACAAATTATGAACATGAAAAATGGCCAATTCAAAAGTGAGTTTTTGCCAAATTGTGAAATTCGAATCTCTCAAGTTATGAGGTTGTTTGATGAGTTCTTGGACATTTTGGAAAGCTTGGAATGTGTACTACAATCCATCTTTGAAATGCAATTTGAAATTCCAAGTGGAAATGTATGGAAAATGGTCTTAAAGTTATGTAAAAACTTGTCCAAAATAGATCAAATTTTCACTAAGTTAAGAATGGTTTAGTGCCCTTATTCAAAAATTTGTAACTTGAGATACAAGCTTCAAATGGGAAAACTTTGTGAATCAAAGTTGTATATTATGCAACAAGCTACAACTTTCATGTTTTGACTTTTGTTTGAATCCAAATGAATCTTGGTGAAAAAGTGGGGCAAAGTTGGGGAAAAATTAGGGTTTTCCATAACTTAGAAAAATTCTAAGTTATGAAAAATTCCATTTCAAACCCTAATTTGCATTTCTTGGTTTCTTGGTGAACAAGTTTCATGATTTGGCATGTTTTGATGAAAAATGAATCTTGACTCTTGATTTTGACCAAAAAGTCAAAGTTTTGACTTTTCAGTATACAGTCAAAATTGATCAATTGACTGGGAAATTCAACTATCAATCTTGTGTATTTGGGATCTTTTGAACTTGTTGAGAATGTAAAGACAATTCCATGGGGTCCTTGAGTCCATAGGTGAGCTTGGTTTTCCATTGGCTAGGTCAAATAGTCAAAAATTGCCTTTGTGTAGTCAAAACCCTAAAAATGACAATTTTGCCCTTTTGATGATCTGATCAAATTTCTTGTGGAATTGTGATCCAAACTTGATCAAATGGTCCATATGAGTTCATAATGTTGATGTGGGTCAATTTTCATGAGATTTGACTGTCAATTGGCCACAGTTGACTTTTTCCCCAATACAGCTGATTTATAGGTCAACTGTCCAATTGACTGGGTAAAACTTGGAATCAGGACTTGAAACTTGGTATGGGTAAACTTGGGAGTCCAACATGGAGCATGAAAGTCATCTTAGGCATTTTAGGTCAAAATATCTTTGTGCAAACACAAACCCTAATTTGGGTCAACAGTGCAAGGAGAAATCTTGAGCAGAGGAAACCCTAATTGGATCTTGAGCTCCAAGGGCCTTGTGATGAGAAAATGTTGAGAAAATGGGAGGGCAAATTTTGGGGTACAACACACGCGAAGCAATCTTTGTTTTTCTTGAGGACTTCGATCACTTCCTGCTTGAGGCCTGGGTTAAGTTTTGCGCTTATGTAGGTTATTCTTTTCGTGTTCTCATCCCCTAAATTCACTTCTTCGAGTGGATCCTGGGCCAACATTTTGGCACCTAAGTCTATGGGGTCCCTCTCGAAGCCTAAGGGCTCTTTATCATAGATGGCGTCCAGCCTTTGATCTATTTCGAGTTCTTCAAAGGGTGAGCCTCTCGGGCTACCCCCATTTATTTCGTTCACCTTTACAGCCAGTTTATTCATTTCAGCCTCTAAGGCCGCCTTTGATTCGTTCTCAGCCATATAGGCCGAAATCCTTTCAAAAAAGGAGGACTCACTCATGAGCAAGGTTGTCGAATTCCCAGCCTGCTGGCCGTCTTTGCATAGTACCTTCGACTCCTTCATCTTCACTAATTATTCTTCTATCCCAATATATGCCATCATGGCGAAGGGTCATATAATAGTGTGCGTTTCTGGTTTCGTTGATTTCATCATTAGGGACACAAGGAGCAATCTTTGCCAGATTTTTGTCATAATTCCTCTTGTCAACTAAGTTGACTGCTGTCATGAAGTAACTCTGGTCCGCTTCAATGTTCTCCACGATCCTATCTTCTCTCCATAAAACTAATCTCTGGTGCATTGACGAAGGAACTGCTCCTACGCCATGGATCCACTCTCTTCCCAGCAACAAGTTGTAGTTGGCCTTGGCTTCGATCACCATGAACATGGTGGGCCTACAGCTTGAGCATATCGTCAAGTCCAATTGAACCACCCCCAATGTTTTGCCTACTTTCCCTTCATAATTGGATAGAACCATGTTGTGTGGTTTGATGTCTCCTTCGCGTATTTCTAACTTTTTCAGCATGAAATGGGGTATTAAGTTAACTGCAGTGCCCCCATCCACTAAAACCTTATTTACGCCATGGGCACCAACCTTTGCCCGAATGAATAATGGTTTTAGATGATTTTTCATAGCTGGTTTTGGACGCTCGAAGAACGCATTCTGCTCCTCGACAGCTCCGTTATCCATCACGTAGTAACACACAGGCCTATGCTTCATCAGATCTATGGTATCTTCTTCCTCATACTCTTCGATTTCAGTTTCCTGTCCAAACTCACAAGGAAGTACAGATACCACGTTGCAATTGATATTGAGCGAAGACTCCCCCTCTGATTCGAAGTTGTCCGTTAGCATATCTTCGTCTTCCTCTGGACCTGGAGTGTATTCCTTCGATTCATTTGGTTGCACTTCAGAGAAGAGTCTCCTACTAACTGGGGGTTTGTCTTCAGTTTTATTATTCGGTGTGGGTTTGTTGGTGCTAGATTCACCTTCGTTCTTTATCGAAGTTGCTCCTTTATTTGCCACAGCTTCCCTTTCAGCCTTTCGAATTCTCTGTTGCCTTCGCCATTGAGATCTTGACATGGGGTTTCTTCCTTTGTAGTTCTCTAACCTCACTTCTTCCCTCTTCGCTATGTTGAACTGTCTTCTATATGTCATAGCGTAGCGTGCGTTTCGTTCATTGTTTCTCCATTTGACTTTGCCTTTGTCGGTTCTGACTTGCAGCCATTTGTCTGTTGGTATTTCAGCAGGAATCTTGAACGTCACTCTTCGAGCGCCCTTGGGATGAGGACTATCAAGCCTTCATTGATTGTATTTGCTATCGAAACGTTGGCCCATCTGACCAGTCTCTTGGTGGTTCCAGCAGGGGGCGAAAGGGATTGTTTCGAAGGCTTTGGCCATGCTTTGATCATACACAGCATAACACCTTGGGCATATCAAGCATTTGGTTGCCCCTTTGTAACAGCGAAGCAAAAATTCCAACAAACTTTCTCCAGCTTTAGGATAACACCTGAATAACTGGTTATCCTGGCGCTAGTTGATGCCAGTTCGTGCCCTTTGTACCCTCTCGAAGTTTGCAGCAATTCTCTGGTTGCAGATGATGCTGCATCTAGGGCATAGTATCATTCCCGTATCTCCTTTGTGGCACAACATGAGGTAATCCTTAAGACTAGCATCCCCAGCATAATTATCCTCCATTTTATACTTTTCTTTTTCTAAGTATTTCTCCACCTCCTCCATTTCCAAACGAGGTCTCTCCATATCCACCATGTTTACATCAACATCCTCCCCCTTAGTGCCATCATCTCCCCATCCTGTAGGTTTTATATCTTCAATTTGGATTTTTGAACACTCTGGGGCAGAATACTTGACCAAGTAGTCAAACTTTCCACTGGGCTCCCCTAAAGTATCCCATATTTCTTTCTGAGGGGAGGGTGGCTTCGTGATCTGGACTTTCTCCATTTCTAACCTCAGGCCTTCAATAACCTGTGTCAAGTCTTGCTTTTGGTTTTCCTGGCCTTCAGTAGCCTGGATTTCTTTTGCAACAGCTAAAGGTGCTGCTTCGATCGAAGCCTCTGGTTGCTTGTGGACGTCTTCAGTGACCCCCTTGTTGACTTCGACTAACACCCAACTTTCATTCTCAGTGCCTTTCTCTCCTAATGGAGTGTCATTTTGATCTGCTTCCACCATATTGATTTCTCCAATGCATGCAGGCTCGGAGTAATTGGTGTCTGCGACATCCAAAGGATCTTCATCTACTTTCATTTTTGGTTTATCAGCGAATTTCAGTCTGCCATCTTTAATTGCATTCTGAATTAGGTCCCTGAAAAGAAAACACTGTGAGGTTTTGTGGCCTAGGAAACTATGATACTTGCAAAATCCTCTTTTCTTCCTTTGATCTAAAGGAGGTATTTTGACATTTTATGGCACAATGAGTTGGCCATCTTTGACGAGTAAATCAAAAATCTCGTCACACTTAGTTACATCGAAGGTATAAACCTTCTTTGGGAATTTGTCACTTTTCTCATTTTCAACAATTTCTTTCCCTTTTGTGGGAACTAATAACTTACAAGAGTAAGGTGGAGCCTGTTTTAATTCAGCGAGATCAATTTCGACCTCTTCGAATTCAGGGTAATCTTCTGCTTCCTCAGCTCCAACATAGGAGACCCTTTCTTTCTTGTTATTTTTAAAAACTCTGGCCTTTTCGGCCTTTAGCCTTTCGACCTGTCGAACCCTATCGGCTAATTGAGCCATATCCCTCAAGTATTGTGTGTCTAATTTCTTTCGAATAGAGTAATCCAGGCCGCCAGCAGCCATTTCGACTAACTCATGTTCAGGAACTACTGTAAAGCATCTAGATTTCAAGAGCCTGAATCTATTCAGATAATCATCTATGGGTTCAGTAAACTTCCTCTTGACACTGGCTAGTTCCTTCAGACTTATTTTAGATTGTCCCATGTAGAACTGTTCATGGAATAATCTCTCCAACAGAGCCCAAGTATCTATGGACCCAGGAGGTAAAGTGGTGAACCATGTGAAAGCGTTCTTAGTTAGGGAACTTGGGAAATATTTGATCCTAAGGTCTTCATTATTCGCTATATCTCCTGCTTCAGTTAGATACCTGGCTATGTGTTCGACTGTTGATTCATTGGTATCCCCAGCAAACTTTGTAAACTTAGGGACTTTATATCCCCTTGGTAAATCAGTATGCATTATGTAATCTAATATAGGAGAGGCATAATTTGGCCTTCTAATTCCTGTGTTGAGGCCATTCTGGGCCATGATTCTCTCTATCATGGTGGTTAAATTATTTTCGGCCAAGATGTTATCATTTCGAATTCTGTGAATGACTGCATCAGCATCTTGATTTCGACCCACCATGACAACTCCTCTAGGTTGTTCTTCTCGAAACTCTGGGACTTCTAGCCTCTCGACCCTTGCCCCTGGTTCCATAATTTCCCTTTGTGGGCCTTGAATCATTGGGGCTTCTAACCTTTATGCCCTTGCCCCCAAATTAACCTCCTCTCTGGCTGGTCTATAGGGTGGGTCATTAGCAACTTGTTCTATGATAGGTATGTTTGCTCGAACTCCCGCCTGATTCTGCCTACGCCTTCCTGGGGGAGCCAAAAAATCTGCTATTCGACTCATGTTATCCGCGTTTTCTCTGTTTGTCACGGTTACATTTTGTACTATTGGGGCAAAGATCTCCTGCATAGTCTGTGCTAATACCCCTATCATATTATGGTTACTGTCATCCATTAATTGCCTAAAGGCCAATTGATTTTCTGTGGTTAAGATAGGCATTGCACTATAACCCACTGACCCTTGGTTATTTGTCATAAATTGATTTGCCCTATACCCAGACCCTAATTGTGGTGATGTATTCGATGTCGAAGTGTGCAGAACCGCCATAAAAGATATTGGCATCCCATAAGAGGAATTTCTGTGTCTGTTAGCATCGAACCCAGGTGGTCTAGTTAGTGGGGTGGCTAAATAGGTTTGTGTCCCTGATGGTGGGATAAATCCCCCAGGATAACCAATGGTTCCAGTATTTCCTAGGATCGAACTGTTAGTTGACATGCCACTTGTTCCATTAGTGGCTACACTACTGGAAGAAGATGCAACAGACTGTGCGTTCGAAGGGGTCGCATTATATGTTCCCATCGAAGCAGACATATTAGTGCCTGTTGTATGTGGGATATTTTGTTCCCCTTGTTGATTGTCTGGATTAGACATCTTGTTTAAACGTTTCCTTCTGGGTAAGGGTTGGTTGCTATTGGTTATTCTACCACTTCTAAGGTTCATATAACAACGAACTTATCACTCAGAAAGTACTTTTACAATGGTTATGTCTCAACAATTTTTACTTTGTTCTAAATTTCGTGATGACCAATGACCGTCCCACCAGGTGTGCCAATTTGTTTACAGTTATTTCTGGTAAACAACCGCTAGTCCTCCAAACTATCAAATAATCTTAATGACTGTTATTTAATCTCTCTGGTAACTTGCAGGATCGACTAGATTGATCCTATGGTGTATTGGTCGTTTGGATAATTCTCATTATAGAACTGATATTCATGGTTGGTATTTAGAATGTTGTGTAGGTGTTCAACTTACTTCAATTACCATATTAAAGATCTAATGACATGATCAAGTAAATACGTGCGAAACTAAATTGCATGAATAAAGGTTCAATTGTAAAGACATGTAAAACTGCAAGAAACAAGTAAATAACTTCGAAGTATAAAAGCATGTAATGTAAAAGATTTTCTGGAATGTAAAAGACTCGAAATATAAAGAAAGCGTTTAAATGCAAGAAATCAGTAAAATGACTTTGAATGAAAAAGGTATTCGAATGATAAAAGCATGAAGATAACAGCATAAAAGGTATAAGAATTTCTGAAATGTAAAGTACTCGGAATAGAGGGAAAGACTTTTAAATGCAAGGAATCAGTAGATGATTCTGAATGAAAAAGATTTTAATGTAAAGGCTTTTGAATGATATTAACATGAAGATAGAGGATAAACTGGAAATGATAAAGAGTTTTGCTGAATCATAAACATTTGGTGTTATCATACGTACATTGTTCGAGCATTCGTTTCCCTAGCCATGTGGTATTTTGAATGTTTACTAAATTTTGTACAATAGATATGACACACGAAATCCTAACGCTAAGACTTCTATTTATACTACTTCGACCATAACGGTCTTGCCTATAAGATTCTGCCACGTTCAGAACATGCAAAGCACTGCCCCTCTCTAGCTTCCACGCGTCTTCGAATGCTCCAGCGCATATATTTTAAATTTTGAACATCCCGCTTGCGTTTGAATTTCAAATGTTTTGGCACTCTTCGCTTCGAACTCATTTCTTGGACACAGCCTTGTTACCACTTCGAGACTTCTTTTGAATATATCCCCATAACTGTCACTCGAAGCTCCAAGCTTTGACATTCCCATTCGAAGCACTGCTTCTACCATTTCGAAACATGACATCTTGCTTTATTCCAACGAAACACCCAACTTGCTTCGTTTCGAACTGTATCATCAAAATCTTCAGCCAACAGTGGCACAAAAACTATAGGGCTCGGTCGAGTTATCCACATCGGGCTGAGGGTGCACTCGTCAACAGAACGGAGCCTCGCCCCTTCTGAATACTTTGGGTGCTATGCTCGTGCCTAGGCATGCACGCGTGGTCGGGCCTAGGTGAGTTATTCTTGTCGACCAAACACGCCGACTGCTGAGTGTTTTCAACTGTAATATTGTTTTAGCTTTTCAGCATTCCATGATCGAATGAGTTATTCCCCTTGTAAGTTTTCCAAGTAATACGGTACAGTCCCCATCGTCACATAGACGCGATAAGGAGTTTCCAAGTTTTCTACGAGCTTGCCCTCGTGAGACTCTTTGCGATTTCTCTTTAAGACAAGGCTACCAACCACAAACTCTTGTCGTATGACCTTGGCGTCGTAGCGCATGGCTATTTTTTGTTTGAGCGAGGCCTCTCATAGGGATGCTTCTGTTCTGATTTTTTCCACCAGCTCCAGTTCTTCTCGGATGGTGATGTCATTTATCTCCTTGTCGAGGGGTGCCTCAGTTTGTCTAGAAGGCTCCTAGATTTCCACGGGGATGATGGCCTTTGTCGCGTATGCTAGTCGAAATAGAGACTCTTCGGTACACGAGTGTGTGGTCGTTCAGTACGCCCAGAGCAAACTATGTAACTCTTTGAACCATCGTTTCTTGGTTTCGTCCAACCTTCATTTGAGGCCTCTGAGTATTACTCTATTGGCAGACTCGACTTGATCGTTTGTCTGGGGGTGCTCGACGGAGGCGAACTGTTAGGTTGTGCCGAGTTTGGCGAAGAATTCTTGGAAGGTGCGGTCCATGAACTGGGTCCTGTTATCAGTGACTATCACATGCGGGATGCCAAAACGAGCGAGGATATTTCTTTTGTAGAAGCGAAGGACATTTTGGACGGTGATTTTGGCCAAGGCTTCGGCTTATATCCTATTGGTGAAGTAGTCGACCGCTACTATTAGGTATTTGTTCTGATTGGTTTCGACCACGAACGGGCCGAGGAGGTCTAGTCTCCACCAGGCGAAGGGCCAGGGATAGGAGAGGGACTTAAGCTCTCTAGGAGGAGATAAATGCATGTCTCCATGTCATTGGCATTTATCACATTTCTTTACATGCTCTCTTGCATTGTTCTGCATGGTGGGCCAGTAGTATCCAACCTGCAAGGCTTTCCTCGCGAGGGACCTTCCGCCAAGATGCTGGCTGCCGACGCCTTCGTGGATTTCGAGCAGTACGCGTTCCGCTCTGCTTCGATCGATACACTTGAGGAGTGGAATGGAAAATCCTCTTCTGTAAAGCTTGCCTTCGACCAAGACGTACGAGCAAGCCCTCCACCTGATGACGATCGCTTCTTTTGGATCGTCGAGGATTTTTCCCTTAGTGAGGTAGTCATGTACGGGGGTCATCTAGCAATCGCTATCCTCGATGGCGAATACTTCTAGGGTGGAAGACGGCTTTTGGGTGCTTGGTCGAGGCAGTATCTCCTGTATCACAGATTTATTTCCTCTCTTTCTCTTTATGCTCGCCAATTTGGATAAGACATTTACGCGGGCATTGTGCTCGCGGGGAACGTGTTGTACATCCACTAATTTGAACTTCCCTTTTACCTCCTGGACCAGGGCCCAATATTCGGCGAGTTAGTCGTTTTTGACCTGATATTCATCTCGGACTTGAGAGGCAACCAACTGAGAGTCGGTGAACATTTTTACTTCCTCGGCTCCTAGATCTCCGGCCAGTCATAATCCCGCGAGGAATGCCTCATATTTGGCCTGATTGTTGGAGGTTGGAAAATATAGGGCAAGGGAGACTTCGACTAGAATTACCTCTTCATTTTCTAGTATGATGCCTGCACCACTTCCGGTCGAGCTGGAGGCGCCATCGACGAAGATCGTCCAATGACGTGACACGTCGGGGCTCGCGGGCAAGGTCATTTCCACCACGAAGTCGGCCAGGGCCTGAGCCTTAAGGACCTTCCTGCTCTCGTATTGAATATCAAATTCAGAGAGTTCCAGGGACCATTTCAACATTCTGCCGACCATGTCTGGTCTTCCGAGCAGTTGTTTTATTGGTTGATCGGTCCGAACCATTATGGTGTGGGCCAGGAAGTAGTGTCTTAGTCTCCTCACTGTAGTAATGAGGGTCATAGCTACCTTTTCGATTTGTTGATATCTTGCTTCCGGGCCTTGCAGGGCCTTTCTTATGAAGTAAATTGGCCTTTGTCCTTCCGGAGTTTCCCTAATCAGTGTTGCGCTTATTGCCTCGGAGGCGATGGCCAGATAAAGGTAGAGGACCTCATCTTTCTCGGGCCGAGATAGGACGGGCGATTGTGAGAGCGCTCTTTTCAAATGAATGAGGGCTTGTTTGTATTCGGGCGTCCATTCGAAGGTGGCTTCCTTGTGCAGTAGCTTGAATAAGGGAAGCGCGTGTTGGGCGAACTTTGCCACGAATCAGGAAAGTGAAGTGAGCATGCCGTTCAAGATCTGGATGGATTTTTTCGAGGTGGGTGGTGTGAAATTCAGAGAATACTCAACATTTGTCGGGGTTTGCCTCGATACCTTGTTCCTTTAAATATAATCAGTGGAATTTTCCTTTTCATACACCGAAGGTGCATTTTTCTGGGTTGAACCGCATTCGGCTTTTCTGAGCGTACTCAAATACTTTTTCAAGTGGGCGGCATGGTCGAGCTCTTATGTGGACTTGACGATCATGTCGTCCATATATACTTAGAGCATGTCACATATCTCGTCGCTAAAGACTTTGTTCGTCATGCGCTGGTAAGTAGCGCCCGCGTTTTTTAGGCCGAAGGGCATTACGTTGTAATAATAATTTCCTGACTCGATCATGAAAGCGGTATATTTTTTGTCTGTTTTTTCCAAGGGGATCTGGTTGTATCCAGAATATGTGTCCGTGAATGATAGAAGTTTGAAGCCAGCTGAGTTGTCGACCAGTTTGTCAATATTGGGGAGGGGATAAGCATCTTTCGGCCAAGCCCGATTTAGATCAGTATAGTCAATGCGCATGCGCCATTTTCCATTAGATTTTTTAATGAGGACTACATTCGAGAGTCAGGTTGTGTATTGGGATTCAGAAATAAAATGTGCCTCTAGGAGGTCTTTTACAGCTAATTCGGAAGCCTTTGCTTTCTCAGTCGACTACTTCCTTCTGTGTTGCACGACCGCCTTTATGGAAGGATCAATGGTCAGGTGATGGCATGCGACCTCAGGGTCTAAACCGGGCATCTTGGCCGCACTCCAGGCAAACAGATCGGCATTTTCCCTTAGGCAAGCTTTGAGTTGCCTCTTCGCCAGGTCGGGGAGGTCTGCTCCAATCTTCACTCCCCTTTCGGGGTCTTCTCCGAGAGGAACTGGCTCATAGTCATCGTTCGGGATGGATTGTGCGTGACTTGAGAGTTCGTTGTGATCAATGGAGGAAGTTGATTCTTTGTCTTCGACCATCGACTCCTTCCATATCCTCCTCTACTCGACCCGATCTTCCATGGAGAAGCGACTATCGAGGTCAATGGTGTCAACCCTCGGCAGCGGCCTGGCTTCCTCGGAGTTGGAGGGCAGTGTGACTCTAGTGGTCTTCCGAGGTTGGGCGTTGATGGAGCTAAGGCCCTTGGCAGAAGCTTCGAAGAATCTCCTGGCTGCTTGGATATCCCCGTGAAGAGTGGCAACCAAGCCCTCGGCGGTGTAGTATTTTATCTTGAGATAAATGGTAGAGGGGGCCGTGATAAGCACGGAGAGAGTGGGTCTCCCGAAGATGCATTGGTAGAGAGATGGGCAGTCTACCACCAAGAATTAGGTCTTGATGGCTCTGGCTATTATCCCTCTCCCAAATGTGATGATCAACTCTACATATCCCCATAGCTTCGTGCTAGCCCCGTTGAAACCCTGAAGATCAGAACCCACGTTGGGGGTTAGGTGGCTCTCGTTCAGCTGTAAAGTGTTGAACAGTTGGGCATACATGATGTCCACCAAACTGCCTTGGTCGACCAAAATGTGACGCACGTCAAAGTTGGCCATTCGAGCTCTCACGAGTAGTTGGATGCTTGAATTTAGGGGCCCTCCGGGCAACTTTTCCCTGTAGAATGCAAGGGGGTGAGATCCTCCTCGAAATTTATCGAGTGTTGCATCCATTTCTGAGTTGTCCTCAATTAGTTGGTTGAACCTCCTCTCCACCGATCCAACTGTGTGCCTATTAAACCCTCCACCGGAGATGACCATTATTGCGGGGAAGGATTCCCATAGACTGTGGGAGGAGAAGTACAGGGGGCATTCTCCATGTCCGGAAAGTAGAAGTATTTCGGCTGTGAGATGCTCAAGGTGACCGAAATAGTGTCGAGATTAGGGGACTTCTTCCCTTCCTCGACACTCTTGGTTTCTAGTGCTTCGTCACGGGCACCCTCCTTCTTCTTGTACTGCTTGAGGTGCCCATCTCTGATTAGTATTTAAATTGCATCCTTGAGATTAATGTCATATTTCGTGTGGTGGTCATGACTCTTTTGGAACCTGCAGTACTGGCTCTTGTCGGTTCCTGGCTTGGATGGTGTTTGTTGGGGGAAGCGCACCTGGCTTGCTTGAATTCAAAATTAGCGCATTTAGAAAGAATACGCACCCTTGAGGTTGTGAGAGGGGTGTAGTCGTGGAAACGACTGGCTGGCCCCTTGTAGTCTTTGGGATCACGAGTTTTTTCTTCCCGTTTCTTCTCCCCCCGACGGGATGCCGAGGGTTCATCATTCTTTGAGGATTTGGCACTCTCTCTGTGCCTAGATTCCCAGGCGCTGTTGGCCGCTTCTTTCTCCTCGTACTGTATGTACGCTTGGGCTTTTAGGAGAAGGGAATCGAGCATGGTCGGTGTTTCTATGCCCACAGTCTTGTTAAAGTCACTGCAGGGACGGAGCCCACGCTCGAGGAGGTACTTCTTCATATTGTCCATTGTTGGGACCTGGACTGCTTCTTTGTTAAAGCGTTCAATATATGCATCCAGAGACTTGTCCTTGCCTTGTGTGATCGTTTCGAGCGAAGCTTTAGATTTAGGGTGTCGACGAGAGACGGTGAAATGCCTTGAACATATCCTCCCAAGTTGTTTCTAGGAGGTGATGGATTCATCGGGAAGGCTCTTGTCCCATGCCATCTCCCCCTTCCTGAGAGTGGTTGGGAATAGTTTATATTTGATGGCTCCCCTGACCCCTCTGTAGTTGAGGAGAGCATCGATGTTCTCGATGTGCTCTTCAGAGTCTGTTGTTCCTTCGTAAGTCCCTAAAGTGGGTGGTTTCTCTAGGTCGGCAGGAAGTGGAGCTTCAGTAATCTCTCTCGATAGTGGGCCACGGGGCTCGTCATCCTTGCTATTGACGGGAGATAGAGAAGGAGAGTGATAGTTTATCCCTCGTCGATCGTCACGGTCTTGTCGGGGGGAAGGGATCCTGCATTTCTACTTTGGCTTGGGAGAAGGAAGTCGAGTGTTGTCGATTTTCCTGTTGTCCTTCCTCTTCTTGAACGAAGGGGATTCTTGATCTCTGGGAGGAGGTGTGTGATTGCGTTTCTTGAAGAAAGAAACATCACGCCTCTCCTTTCTTGGCGGTGCGCCATGCCTGGGTGGTGATACACTATGGGAGTTTCATCTTCGGGCTCTCAGAGGAGGAGATCTTGATCGCCTATTCTCCCAGGCCCCTATCCTTTGATTTTTGTTGCAGGATGAGGGCTTTGGGTTGATTGATAGCAGCGAGCAGTGTTGCCATGGTCGGGTCAGTGTTGAGAGGGATATGAACTGGTTACATGACTACTGGCAGTTCCTCAGCAAGGTTCTTGGGATGCTCTTTATCTAAGAATTGTTTGTCTCTGCACCGGGCATCTGTAGAATCTGGAGACGCGGTTTGATCATTCGGAAGCTCAAGTTGTCCTCGAGATGAGGGTGTTCCTGACTCTTGTCGGTTTTTCGAGCAAGGGCAAGAATGGTCTTTCTGGACAAGTAAAGATCATCATGGTCGGCCATGATTAGAGAGATGAACCTTGAAAAAGTTGCTTTAATCTTAAGTTCCAAGAGGAAAAAGATGGGGAGAGAAGTTTCCCACAGACGGCGCCACTGATCTTGCCGTTTGATCAGAACCTGGTGAATGGCCAGAGGATGATCTACAGTCGGGCTGTAAGTTGAGGAGAAAAAGGGGTTTTACCTGCAAGACACTCCAACAATTAAGTAAGAGCGGGAACAGGGAGGTACAAGCAGAAATATCAGGTAGTCAGTAGTCAATATGTGATACCTGGCCCTCACAGGTGTGAGGGTTTATATAATGCCCTTGTCACGTGGCCATTGGTTCATGATTTCCCGCCTAGATATGTGGGTCCGAAAAATCAGGCAACTGCCAGGACTTGGTCAAACCGGGTGGATGTACACGTAACTAGTCGTTGATTCCGAGGAAGGGACTAATTACGGGCATCTCTCTGGTCGGTTCCGGGTAGTCTCCACGACGTTCTCATCCTAGAAGACAGGCAGGATGCTCGTCGATCATCCTGGGCCAGTGATGAAGCTGGAGGGAAAATGGTTGTCGTTGCCCGACAGAAGGAGGTCATGTGGGCGATTTGGGTCGTGGTCATGCGGACCGTACCCAAGGAGATCTTTTGGGCCGGGCTTAGTCAAACTGTCAGGCCAGTCCATAACAGAAACATTGAGAAACTCCCACCATGGAACAAGCTTAAGTTGGCTACTGAGTGAGCTTTCACCATAACCTTATAATTTTAATGATTACACAAAATAAGATAATGGTTAGGAATTTTCGGGGTGCTATGAGCAAAGGCTTTTACCGATACTGTAAGCAGTATGTTATAACATGGAAGCCTATCATGATAGTAATCATGGAAACAAGATACAAATAGGATAGACTAAGGAAAACTTGTAAGTCCCTAAGTTTTGATGGATTTGTAGCAACCAACAATGTTGGCTTTGCAAGAGGCATAGTTGCAGCTTGGAACAATGATAATATTCAGGTGCAACAAATGGATAATCACTTTCAATACTTGCCTCTGAAGGTGAACTATCCTAGAGACCATGCATGGTATTTTAAAATCAATTATTCTAGCCCGCGGGAGGAGACTAGAGGGATTTTATGGACTAAGTAGAAGAACATTGCAAGCACTATGGTGGACCCTTGGCTGGTGGCAGGGGATTTTAACACATTCTGAGTCCTCGGGAAAAGAGAGGAGGTGTTCCGGCAAGTATCATGAAATGTAACAAATTTAAGGAGCGAATAAATGAGTGTAATCTAATGGACGCTGGATTTGTGGGTTCGCAATTTACGTGGCGTGGACCAATGTATCATGGTGGACAAATAATTCTTGAAAGTTTAGATATGGTGTTGTGTAATGATAGGTGGCAGCTTGCATTTCCAAATGGTCTTATAAAGGTGCTACCTAGGTTGGATTTTTCGAAAATTTTACCAACATACCACTCTTTTAACAATAAATTCCCATATTACCACACATTTCAACTCATATTCCTAATATACCACCTTTTCAAATAAAAATTGAAAATAGGAGGCTCCGTCCATTGGATGGGCGGATGGTATTTAATTTACACAGTTGCCGTCCATTGGGTTGGACGAGCTGTTTTATATGTCATTTTTTTAATATAACGTTAGAACTCTTCCGCCCATCCAATGGGTGGATGGGCGGAACTTCTATAAATTTCAATGCTTCAGCCCAATGCTTTTGCGGATGGTAAAAATTTACAATAGCTCCGCCCATTCACTTGGCGGATGTTTTGTGACAAAAATAAAATTTGTTTAAAAAGATGGTAGATTGGGATTATTGAGTGAAGAGGATGGTATATTGGGATTTACTGTGCAAAAAGATGGCAAGATAATAAAAAATTTGGATTTCTCAGATCACCATCCTCTTTTGGTCTGTCCCAAAGAGGTGATTCAAAATCAAATGCCAAGATAGTTTTGGTTCGAGAGTGCATGGCTCATGCATGATACCTGTTAGTAGTGGTGTAGTTGATAACTAATAGAAGATAGTTTTAGAGAGTTGTTTAGAAAGAAGGATATGTCATTGATTTCTTGAATGATGCATTATAAGATACCAAATGCCTATTTATAGACTCAAGTCACCAACCTCTCAATCGTAGTGAATATTTCTACATTACTTTAGATTTTTCTAGAGTTTTCATGATATGTTAGTATCATGATAGTTCTAGGTTCTTCTATCTTTTACATACACTTATAGTTCTATATTATTCTACCATACTCATACACACTATAGTTTCTAGGGTATTCTACCATTACCATACATATTATATTTAGAATATCCTAGAAATTTGTAGCAATTTCAACACTCCTCCTTGATACAAATTCCTTTAACTCCAAGCATAGTTCGCAGCTCTTCAAATCTTGGTCTCTGTAACGCCTTCATGAATATGTCTGCAATTTGTTCTTCTGTTCTGTAGTAGTCGAGTTTGATCTCCTTAGTTGCTTCAGCTTCTCTAATAAAGTGATACTTGATTGCTATGTGTTTTGTTCTACTATGATGCACTGGATTTTTCTCCATTGCAATTGCTGATTTATTTTCACAATTAATTTTAGTAGGCTCGTCTTGTTTTTCTACCATGTCTTCAAGTATCCTGCAAAGCCATATAGCTTGACTCGTTTCTTCAGCAGTAGTCACATACTCTGCTTCTGATATTGATTGTGCAACTGTAGCTTGCTTCTTCGACGCCCAAGAGAAAATTCTCGATCCTAGTGAGAAAGCATAGCCAGAGGTGCTCTTCATGTCATCTACCAAACATTCCCAATCACTACCAGTGTAGCCAAGTAATCCTGAGTTGGTTTCGGTAGTGTACCATATACCAAACTCTTTTGTTATTTGTAGATACCTTAAAATTCTTTTTCCTGCTCCAAAGTGTATTTGACTTTGGATTTGCATGAATCTTGATAGAATACTTGTAGCATACATCATGTCTGGCCATGTAGCTTGAGACTTGATGTAAAGTGTAGGCTCACTCTTGCTCCTCCTAAATCCTTGATCTATGAAATATTGATCAATTCTGCTATACCATGCTCGAGGTGCTTGCTTCAAACTGTAAAGTGCTTTTCTTAGTCTTAACACTTTGCTTTCTTCGATTTCAGAAATGAATCCTTGTGGCTGCTCCACATAGATCTCTTCTTCAAGTACACCATTGAGGAAGGCTGATTTGACATCTAGTTGTCGGATACTCCACCCTCTTTGTTCCGCAATAGCTATTAGAGCTCTAATGGTATCAAGACGAGCTATTGGTGCAAATGTTACATTGTAGTCAATCCCAGGTTACTGTGAGTAACCCTTAGCTACTAACCTTGCCTTGTGTTTCTGTATGGTGCCATCAGGGTTGAGCTTTGTCTTATAGACCCACTTAACCCCAATGATATCTTTTCCATGGGGACGATTTACTAACTCATATGTGTTGTTTTTCTCGATCATCTTTATATCCTCTTCCATTGCCTTGACCCATACTTCTTGCTTTGATGCTTCTTCAAAGCTTCCAGGTTCAAGTATGGCCAAGTTACAGGTTTCACATATGTCCATCAAAGATCTTACTCGTTTTGGAGTTGACTCTGGTGATGATAATTCTTGATCATGTTGTTGTGGTGGAGGTGAAGAAGGTTCACCTGGGCCTTCTTCCTCAGATTCTTCTCGAGGTAGTTGAGCTGGTATAAGGATGTTCTTTTCCACTTTTTCTTCATCCCAATTCCAAGAAGCATTCTCATCAACTTCAACATCTCAAATGATGATAAGTTTTTTAGTTTGCAAGTTGTAGAAACGGTAGCCTTTACAGATTGTGCTATACCCCAGGAAGATACCTCGTATAGTTTTCTCTTCAAGCTTGTGCCTCTTCACGTCTAGAATATGAATGTAGCATATAGATCCAAAGACCCTTAGGTGCTTTGTTGATGGCTTCTTCCCGTTCCAAGCTTCAATTGGAGTCTTATCTTGTACTGACTTAGTTGGACATCTGTTAAGTATGTAAATAGCAATGTAGACTGCTTTAGCCCAGAATATGTTAGGAAGTCTCTTCTCCTAAGCATCGATCTAGATATCTCCATAACTGTGCGATTATTTCTCTCAGATACATCATTTTGTTGAGGAGAATGTGAAACTGTAAGTTGTCGCTCTATGCCTTCATCCTCACAAAATCTGTCAAACTCGCGGGAGGTGTATTCTTTGCCGTGATCACTTCTTAGTACTTTTATCCGTTTTCCACTTTGATTTTCAACAAGGGCCTTAAACTTTTTGAATACTCCAAAGACTTCTGATTTTTCTTTTAGGAAATAGACCCATGTCATTCTAGAGAAGTCGTCAATGAAGAGTATGTAGTACCTGTTGTTCTCATGTGATGGCGTCCTCATCGGTCCACAGACATCAGTATGAATTAGCTCCAACAGATCTTTTTCTCTCCATGATTTTCTTGTTGAGAATGGAAATCGGTGTTTCTTACCAAGGAGATATCCTTCACACACTTCATTGTTCTCCTTTATGCTTGGAAAATCTCTCATAATGTTCTTCTCATGTAACAACTTTAAGGCATGTGTGTTGAAGTGGCCAAATCTTTGATGTCAGAGCCATGAATCATCAACTTGTACCTTCATGGAAATGTTAGTTGTATGTTTTAAATTTAGCGGGAAGCTTCTATTGCTCTTATTCATCTTCACTTGGATTATCTCGGCCCTTTTATTTTTGTTGTCTAAGATTTTGCATACTCCTCCTTCAAAGTGAAGTGTGTAGCCTCTCTCCATCATTTGAATAATGCTTAGAAGATTTTCTTTAAGGTTGGGGACTAGTAAGACATCATGGATGAGTTATGTACCTTTATCTGTCTCCACCATGACAGTGCCTATTCCTTTTGATTCAACCACACTGCCATTTCCCAATCGAACTTTGACTTTGACAGACTGGTCAATGCTTTTGAAAATAGTCTCATCCTTGGCCATGTGATTGCTACATCCACTATCCAAGTACCAACTTCCTCCTTTTTCTTTGACTGAGTCTTGAGTGGCATAGAACATACATTGTTCTTGATCATTCTCCTCTATGATATTAGCTTGATGCCTATTTTTGTTGCGACAATTTTTCTCTACGTGCCCAAACTTCTTGCAATGGTTGCATTGTGGCATATTACAGAACCAACAATTTTTCTCTTTGTGGCCTAGTCTTTTGCATATGATGCATGGAGGATTTTTATCTGTTTTGTTCTTAAGGAAATTCCTAGAACCTTCTCTTCTTCTTGAAGTTTCTCCATAATTTTTCTTTCCTCCATTTTCTTTGTTTTGGGGATGAAATTTGAGCTTTGACTGGAAGAGATTTTCAAGTGTATCTTCTTTATGCCCATACAGTCTTTGCTCATATGCTTCAAGAGAGCCCACAAGTTCTGTCGCTGATAGAGTGCACATATCTTTGGTTTCTTCAATCATTGTCAAGATTGGGTCAAACTTTGGGGGCATAGTAATTAGAATTTTCTCAACTATTTTCTTGTCAAGAATGTCTTCCCTAAAAGCTCTCATTTGATTAACTATTTCTTTAACTTTACAATAGTAATCTTTAACTGTCTCAGACTCCTTCATCTTCAATAGCTCAAAATCTCTTATTAGAGATTGAAGTTTGACAGCACGTACCTTAACGCTTCCTTGAAACTCCTCCTGCAATGTGTTCCACGCTTCTTTAGCAGTCTTAACTCCCATAATTCTTGGGAAAATTGCATCAGTTACCACTTGTTGCAAGGTGAATAATGCCTTTGAATTTTTTTGTTTATTTTTCTTCAACTCTTTTTCTTGATCTGCATTAAGAGCTGAAGTATTTGCGGGAGCAATGAATCCTTCTTCCACTATGTCCCATAAATCTTGAGAAGAAAAAAATGTTTCCATTTTAACACGCCAGAAATCGAAATTTTCACTATTGAAAATAGGGACAGAAATAGTTGATGATTGAGTGGTGTTATCCATGTCTTAGACAAATAATGGAGTGGTTTAATAGTACAAGGGAAATTTTTGAAGTAGTTGGGAGGAATTTGAAATGATATGTATTAACTTAACTACGCCCAATGTATGACCGAACGTAGCTCTGATACCACTGTTAGTAGTGGTGTAGTTGATAGTTTATAGAAGATAGTTTTAGAGAGTTGTTTAGAAATAATACTATGTCGTTGATTTCTTGGATGATGCATTACAAGATACCAAATGCCTATTTATAGGCTCAAGTCACCAACCTCTCAATGGTGGTGAATGTTTCTACATTACTTTAGATTTTTCTAGAGTTTTCATGATATGTTAGTATCATGATAGTTCTAGGTTCTTCTATCTTTTACATACACCTATAGTTTTAGATTATTCTACCATACTCATACACACTATATTTTCTAGGGTATTCTACCATTACCATACATATTATATTTAGAATATTCTAGAAATTTGTAGCAATTTCAACAATACCTATCAAGATATGTTGGCTGCAAGTTGGAAACCTCAGCATGCAATCAGGGACAATCTCAATAGTGTACAACAAGGAATTGAGCATTGGAAGTTTGATACTTTTGATCATGTTCGAAGAAGGAAAAAAGAGTTAGTGGCCAGAATTGGAGGCATACAACGTAGGCTGCATGCAGGTGACAGAAGGAATGGTTTGAAGCATTTAGAAGCAACGGTGCACCAGTAACTCGATGACATTCTTAAAAAAGAAGAACTGATGTGGTTCCAACGTTCTAAAGCAAGATGGCCTAGTGATGGGGACCAGAACACAAAATATTACCATACCAAAACTGTGGCAAGGAGGAGACAAAATAAAATTGTTATGTTAAAAGGTGATGATGACCAATGGGTGGAGAATGAAGACAAAATAAAGGAGCTGGCGAATAATTTTTACAAGAAGTTACTTGCAGATGAACAAGGTCTGTTGGAAGTACACCATACTAGAGTTTCAAGGTCTGTTGGAAGTACACCAGACTAGAGTTTCCTTTCCTCAATTGAGTGACAACAACAAGGAGAAGTGGACGCGCCTATAGTGAATTATGAGGTGAAGAAGGCGGTTTTTCTTATGAACCCTTGGAAGGCCCCGAGACCTCATGGGTTTCCAGCGGGATTTTTTCAAAAATCTTGGTCCATTGTGGGACAACGGGTGTGTGATTTTGTATAGGAAGTAGGGGTGTTCGCGGTGCGGTTTGGGCGGTTTTGAAGCAAAAAATCATCTGAACCGCAAGAGAAAAAAACATGCGGTTCGGTTTGGTTCGGTTGGCTTTTAAAAATAAATTCGAACCAAACCAAACCAAACTAATGCGGTTTGGATTGGTTCGGTTTTTTCGGTTTTTTACAAAAATAATTATTATGTCATACATACAAATATATAGGAAAATATAATTTTATATTTAATTGTTCATACATTACCATAAAAAATTTATAATTGTCAAAATAAATTTATAATTTGATACATAAAATTGCGTATTATAATTTTATTTAAATCTAAATAATGATATCAACAAGATTGCATTCTTAAATAAATATTATACAAAGAATATGATAAAATATATTTTGTGAAAATAGTATTTATAAATAAATAATATTTTATTTTTTATGATTTGTAAATTAAAATGAATATAATACAAAGTATGATAAAATATACACATAATACATGTTGATTTCTCTAAAGAATTAAAGAAATATATATTGGTTAGTAAGATTTTATAACATAATGCGGTTTTGTTTAGTTTGGTTCGGTTTGTAAAATACAAACCGCAAACCGAACCGAACCGTGCGGTTCCAGAGAAAATGACCCAAACACATCCGAACCAAATGCGGTTTTTTGCGGTTTCGGTTTGGTTCGGTTCAGTTTTTCGGTTTTCTATTGGGCCGGTTTGGTTTTGAACACCCCTAATAGGAAGTGTGGAAGAAGTCTAGCATTCTTGCTGAGGTGAATCAAACAGATACATGACTTATACCAAAGATTCGGCATCCTGAGTACATCACACAATTTTGGCCTATATCGCTATGTAATACAGTATACAAGATTGTTAGTAAAGTTGTGGTTGAAAGACTAAAGGAATGCATCTCATTTATTATTTCCCCGTTTCAAACGGTATTTGTTCCAGGAAGAAATATCCATGAAAATATTATTATAGCACAAGAAATGATCCACAACATGACTAAGGCATAAGGAAGAAAGAGCTACTTTGTCATATAGGTGGATTTGACCAAAGCTTATGACAAACTCAGTTGGGAGTTCATACAACATATTCTAACGGATGTGCAAATTCTAGAAAAAATGATTCATGTCATTATGGATTTCGTTACGAGTGTTGAGACGAATGTTAAACGGAATGGCAGTCGAGGAGTATACTTTCTCCCAGAAGGAGGAATTCGAAAAGGTGACCCGATATCTCTATATCTATTTGTATTGTGTCTTGACAAGCTATCCTACATGATTGAGGATGCAATTACGAGTGGTAAGTGGAAGGCACCAAAGGCGGGAAAGAACAAACCAATTGTTTCGCACTTAATGTTTGTGGATGATTTGTTGTTATTTGGGGAGGAAACAGAGGTCCAAATGGCGTGTGTAGTTGATATTTTGAATACTTTCTGTAACATCTCCCGGCCACCAAGTTAGCACGGAAAAGACGAGCATAATGTTCTCCTCAAATACTTGCCGTAGCATGCGAGGAAAGCTGGCCATAATGTCGGGATGGTAAGTATTTGGGAGTGCCTTTAACAGGGAGAGCTCCTAAAAAGCAAGACTTTGATTATATTATTGACCAAGTTAATTTTATAAGAAAGAGACAAACTTTTCTATTGCTGTTTTAAATAAAATACACTCTTGGTCTTTATATATAGACCCAATGACTTTTACAATTCAAGAAAATATAACTACTACTAATAAAAATAATCATAACCTATTGACTTTTTGACCTTCCAAATTACATAGGTTCTTAATCTTCGTACTACCTTATTTAATATGAAAAACTCATTACAAATGACACTAAAGTTTACTCAACAAAACTCCTTTGTAAACTTAAATGTTTCTTCCATCCAACATTTCTATCATCTTCTTGCCTCTGTCGAAGATCTCTTTCGATAGTGGTTTTGTGAAAATATCCGCTGCTTGGTTCTTGCTTGCTACATGCCTCAATTTGACACTTCCTTCCTTCACATGTTCACGAATAAAGTGAAATCGAACATCAATGTGTTTGCTTCGTTCATGATTCACTGGATTCTTTTCCAATTCTATAGCTGATTTATTATCCACTTGTATTATTGTTGGACCTTCCTGTTTTAGCTCCATCTTGCTTGTCAACCTTCTAAGCCCTACTGCATGATAGACGCACCAGGATGTTGCCACATATTCAGCTTCACACGTTGAGAGTGTTACTATAGGTTGCTTCTTTGATAGCCAAGTAAATGATGTGTTTCCCATGAAGAACACATATCCATAAGTGCTCTTTCGATCGTCTATGTCTCCGTACCAGTCACTGTCAGAATAACCAACTAACTTGTAGTCTTCTGTTATTGAATAAAACATTCCAAGTGATATTGTTCCTTGGATGTACCTTAGAATTTGTTTCAGTGCCTTCCAATGTGTGCGTATTGGCTCCTCTATGAATCGACTTACAATGCCAACACTTAGTGAAATGTATGGCCTTGTGCATATGAGATATCAAAGGCTACCTACCAAGCTTCGATATTTTCTTCCTTCAACCCATTCTCCTCCATCAAACTTTGACAGTTTTGCACCTGGTTCCATTGGCGTCGAAGTTGGATTGCAATTATTCATCTTATATTTTTCCAGGATTTCCTTTGCATATTTTTCTTGTGAGATAAAGATTCCAGTTTCTTCTTGTCGAACTTCCAGACCAAGAAAGAATCTCATCAGACCTAAGTCTGTCATTTCGAATTCGCTTGTCATGGTGCTTTTGAAATCTTCTATCATGTGAACATCACTGCCTAGAAAAATAAGATCATCAACATAGAGAGCAACAAGTAATACATTACTTCCATTTTTATTCACATAGAGGGCAGGTTCATAAGGACATTGCTCGAACCCATTCTCCTTGAAATATGTGTCAATGTGTGTATTCCATGCCCTGGGTGCTTGCTTCAGCCCATACAATGCTTTCTTCAATTTCAACACCTTCTTCTCTTCTCCAATTCTCATATACCCAAGTGGTTATTCGACATAAATTTCTCCTTCGAGCACACCGTTCAAAAATGTTGCCTTGACATCCATTTGAAATATTGGCCATTTGAATTGAGCAGCTTGAGAAATGAGCAATTGAATTGTCTCCATTCTTGCAACAGGCGCGAACACTTCGTCATAGTCAATTCCTGCTTTCTGTTTGTATCACTTCGCGACCAGTCGTGCTTTGAATCTTTCAATTTCTCCTTAAGCATTCATTTTTTCTTGAATACCCACTTTACACCAATGGGTTGACTCCTGTGATACGGTGGGAGAACTGACTTGAGGTTTTGCGTTTGCATTCGCAAATGTTTCGGTTGAGCAAGAGTCGCCACCGACTTTTTATTTTATCCTAAGGAAAGGTTAAAAGGCACAGCAAAAACCTTTTGAGATGTTTTCTTGGGTTCGGGGAGTATATTATAGGAAGGGAAGGTATTAGCACCCTTTCTATCCATGGTTATCCATGGGATCTTAGTTACTTGCTTAGATCACTTGCCTTTTGTTTTCAATTGTTTGAAATGGTGCTTGAGTGTGTGGGTTTGAAAAATATTTTGAAAAGAGGCCAGTGTGGTGGCAACCTCTGTAATGATCCATGTGGGGATGTATACAAAGATGTATGTCTTTTGCAAAAAAAGGTTTTCATTTGTTTTTGAAAGTTGTTTTAAAAGTGTTGTGAGGTGTAGTTTTGAAATTAGGCAAGTGTTTTGTTTTGCAAGTTTGATTCAAGTAACTAAGAGGTTATCTACTCCTAAATTTCTCAAAAGATTATTGCTATGTTTTAACCCTTTTAACAAGTTTGTTCCACCATTGAATTTGGTGGACAACCTTATGTTAGGATGTGAAAGGGACAGGCGCGGGTCATCGTTTAGACCATAATTGCAATGGTGTTAAATGTCTTTGGGCAATTTTTTTTAAGGGACTTGATCATTTATTTTTGTTTGTTTTGAAAAGTTTTATCGAGGGACTATGATCTTTCAAATTGTTTGCTTTGCCCAAAGAAGTTCAACATACAATATGGCCCAATTTTGAAAGGCAACAAGTGGAGTACCCTAGGGGTGCAAGTGTGATTTGTGTGTCCATTTTCATGCTCATTTGTCTTGAGATTAGGTCATAACTATTTTTTGTCGTTTTTTCGCATACAAACCCTAATTCTAACATGTTATCATTAGAAAGCGTATAAAGTGCGAAATTTAAATTTACTAAGCTATTACAAAACCAAATAGGGGAAGGGGGGTACAAATGTTCAAATGGGGATATTGACAAGAATTTAAATCTAAATTATTACATCATTTTTTGAATATTTGCAAAGTAAATAAATTGCATAATTAAATGGAAATTAAACAAATATGCAAAATGCAAAGAGAAAGTTTTTTATATGCATGAGAAAAGTATGGTTTATGTAAAATAAAATAAGAAAATAAAAAGTATTATTTTGAGTATTTTTAACTTTTAGGGCAAAAACCCTAATTTTAAAGAAAATGTATTATTATCTAATTTAATACAAGTATTTATTTATTATTTATAAAAATAAAGTAAAATGAAGTATATTATGAAAAAAGTATTTTTGTATCAAATATTAATAAATGAAAAATTCAAGTATTTTTATATTTTAACTTAAACATATTAATAAACACACATATATATATATATATATATATATATATATATATATATATATATATATATATATATATATATATATATATATATATATATATATATATATATATATATATATATATATATATATATATATATATATATATATATATATATATATATATATATATATATATATATATATATATATATATATATATATATATATATATATATATATATATATATATATATATATATATATATATATATATATATATATATATATATATATATATATATATATATATATATATATATATATATATATATATATATTAAGTCTTAAATATGCATTATACCCAAAATAATATATATTTAATATTTTAACAAAATAAATAAAAAAAGTATTTTTATGTGAAATATTTTCAGAAGGTAAATAAAAAATAAAAAATGTATTTACACTATTTTTCTATTTATTCTAATAATAGTATATATATAATATTTATATACAAACAAAGGAAATAAATCAAATAAATATGCCATATATTCAAAAAAAGATGGAAAAAATATTTTTATATTTTTTATATCATGAGAAAAAATAAACAAAGTCAATCAAAAAAGAAAAAGTCAAAAAAGTCAAATAAATAAGCAAATGGGCTCAGGGGGTTCAGGAGCAATTATATGGTGTGAATAAGAAAAAATGCACAGGCCCAGCCCAAAGATCACTGTCTTCAACCTCCAGCACAAACATTTGAAAAAACGCGCGCCCCTGTTCTTCAATGTCCAACTCTCGATTCCTGGCTTTTTAGCAAAAACTCATAACACAACAAATGTTCAGCATGAAGAGACGGTTCTAACCATGTATGGAACTTGACCTAACTCTCTAAGATGAGGGAGAATTTCTCCTCCCCCAAATCCTAACCTAGTTTTTCTGCCATTTTTAAACTCCAAATTCTCTCTACTCAGGCAAAAGAAATGAAATGTAAAGATATGTACATATTCAGGGCTATGAGTAGAACCTTGTTTCTTCACAAACTTAAGACTAAAGATGCATGATAAGAGAGATACGAGTTCAAAGTTTTACCTGTGCAGTTGAACTTCTATCTGGAGAATGAGGAACTTCTGGTGCAAGGTAGTGATTGGAAAAGCTTCCTTGAGGTCCAGGGATGCTTTTTCAATGCTTACTTTGTCTTGAAACTTCTTGTATCGAACTGTGGAACTTCAACTACAAAAGGAAAAAAATGAAAATGGTGGAAACTGTTAGAGGGATTACAGGTCAGGTTTTAGGTCATGGTTAGCTTGCATACATGCTAGGGAATGTGTATGAATTGGTTTTGGTGAGAATGCTCGAGGGAAATGGGAGTTGGCACTCAAACTGCAGGCCTTGCCCTGTTTGAGCAGTTTTATGGTGTTTCTGTGATGGAGAGTGTTTTAGAGGTCAAGGATTCGTGCAAAATCTTGGTTGTGTTCTTTGGAATGTGTTTGATAGATTTGTTCTTGTGTGCTTATGCTGAAATGATAGTTGTTACAAGTTATGGAACTTTTCTTCTCTCTTAAGCAACAAAAGCAAGTTGATGGTTTAGGTCAGTAGGGGGCCTCTTAATGTGCTGCATAATCTTCTCTTGATCAGAGCAACTTGTCCATAATTATGTGCCAAAAGGATTTTGCTTGTACTTGTTGGATTTCTAAATTGACATAAAGCTAATCTTTTCAAAAATGGAAAGTTCACTTTATCTAGTTTAGGATTAATCTTGCATACAATGCTTGCACTCAAAGAACAACACTTTAACACATTGAATATGCATTAAATTATTGAGTATGGAATGGTTCAAGGACCTGTAATCAAGCATAAAGCAAGCTGAGTCCAAATTTGCAAGATTATGAACATGTCTTGGTTAAGAACAAAAGTGAATTTTGGCCAACTTGTGAAATTCGAATCTCTCAAGCTATGAGGTTGTTTGAGAAGTTCTTGGACATTTTGGAAAGCTTGGAATGTGTACTACAATCTATCTTTGAAATTCAAATTGAAATTCCAAGTGGAAGGGTATGGAAAATGGCCTTGAAGTGGGGTAGAAAACCTTGTCAAAATAGGTTAAAATTTCACTAAGTTAAAAATGGTTTAGTGCCCTTATTCACAAAATTGTAACTTGAGATACAAGCTTCAAATGAGAAAACTTTGTGAATCAAAGTTGTAGATTATGCAACAAGCTACAACTTTCATGTTTTGACTTTTGTTTGAATCCAAATGGATCTTGGTGAAAAGATGGGGCAAAGTTGGGGAAAAATTAGGGTTTTTCATAACTTAGAAAAATTCTAAGTTATGAAAAATTCCATTTTCTAACCCTAATTTGCATTTTGTGATTTCTTGGTGAACAAGTTTCATGATTTGGCATGTTTTGATGAAAAATGAATCTTGACTCTTGATTTTGACCAAAAAGTCAAAGTTTGACTTTTCAGTGTACAGTCAAAATCGATCAATTGACTGGGAAATTCAACTGTCAACCTTGTGTACTTGGGATCTTTTGAGCTTGATGAATGTGTCAAGACCATTTCATTGAGTCCTTGAGGCTATATGTGAACTTGATTTGCCATTGGCTAGGTCAAACAGTCAAAAATTGCCTTTGTGCAGTCAAAACCCTAAAAATGACCATTTTGCCCTTTTGGTGATCTGATCAAATTTCTTATGGAATTGTGATCCAAACTTGATCAAATGGTCAATATGAGTTCATAATGTTGATGTGGGTCAAATTTCATGAGGTTTGACTGTCAATTGGCCACAGTTGACTTTTTCCCCAATACAGTTGATTTCTAGGTCAACTGTCCAATTGACTGGGCAAAACTTGGAATCAAGACTTGAAACTTGGTGAGGATAAACTTGGGAGTCCAATATGAAACATGAAAGTCATCTTAAGCATTCTAGGTCAACACATCCTTGGGCAAACACAAACCCTAATTTGAGTTCACAGTGCAAGGAGAAGTCTTGAGCAGAGGAAACCCTAACTGGATCTTGATCTTCAAGGGTCTTGTGATGAGAAAATGTTGAGGAAATGGGAGGGCAAATTTTGGGGTACAACAGTTGCCCCTGTTCAATCTTCTTGGACCTGAAGAGTTAGATTGGCGAGTTCGCCTTTCGTGACTCGAAGGTAAAAGGAGATTGGACACTAGAGTGCCCGGAAATTTGCACTCGCATGTTGAAGTATCAGCAATGTGGTGTCAGGAATGGGCTTACAGATGCCATTTGGAGAGATGGTGGATAGGGAGATGGGCTTATAGATGCCATCTGGAGATGTGACAGAACCTTGTCGGGAATGGGCTTATAGATGCCATTTGGAAGTGTTGATCGCATAAGAGATTCTTTAGCGAGAACTTGTGTATTTAAGAAAGACGGATGTTTTCCTGGCTTGTTACAGGTGTTTGATCTTCAGTCTCCTTATGCAGATATGCCCTGGCTAGATACAGGTATCGAATCTACAATTGGTTGCTCACAGATGTGCCCTGGCTGGATACAGGAGTCGAATCTGGAAAGGTGATAGTTGATAGATATGCCCTGGCTGGATACAGGAATCGAATCTTCGAACTCTTCAGACGTGCCCTGGCTAGATACAGGAATCGAGTCTGGAAACGTGGTCAACAGATATGCCCTGGCTGGATACAGGAATTGAATCTGGAGATGTGATAGTTGATAGATATGCCCTGGCTGGATACAGGAATCGAATCTTCGAACTCTTCAGACGTGCCCTGGCTAGATACAGGAATCGAGTCTGGAAACTGATCACTCTCAGATGTGCCCTGGCTAGATACAGGTATCGAATCTGGAATTGTGACAGTTGAAGGTAGTTGTTTTTGAGATTGTCTTTTTCCTGAAAAGGCAAGAACATAAGTGGTATGCAATGTCATGATGTATGATATGCATGATGTCATGATGTTCAACATGAGATAGTGTTGTATGCACTTCATCATATATGTAAGCAAGATGTATGAAAATGTGAAATGTTTATGAATGTAATTTCGTCTTAGGAAAATAAATCCTTGACGAACGGCCGGGGGGTTGCTCTGTGGAAGAGATACTTGGCCGAAGTTTTGATGAGAGGCCTGTTGAGGACTTTAATGATGGATTCCGCTGAGGATAATGATGATAAACTCCGCTGGGGATTGGAGGAACTTTGCCGAGGGCGGTCCTCCGTGGTTTTTAGCTGAGGATAACCCAGTTATAAGTCCTTGTGAGGAAATAACCCTAAATAAAACTCGGGAGAGACGTCCGTACTCTACAGGGGATAAGCTTCCAGAATCTACTGGGGAATGTTGTGCCTTTTTAGGATTGTCGGAGAGTCAACTCCGCTTGGGGAAAGTATTGCTGAATCTTGTTTTACTCTGCGGGGAGTTGAGATGATTTGGCCACATTCTTCAGTTGAATCTACCTTGGTACCTTGGCGGACAAAACAACCAGACTGCATTAGACAACTTCACATTGCCCCTGTCTCTGATGTCACCTGTGATCAATCTCTTGTTTTATGTGTAAACATTTACGATTCAGCAATTTAATGTCAAATGCATATATCAAAAAATGAACATTGGACGTTCTTCGCAAGACAAAACAGAAAAAGGAAAACAATGGTAATTTGTATGGACAAGTGAATTTGTATTGATTTAAACTTTGCCTGTGAATAGGCGTTTTTGTACAAGAGGCTGACATCCTAGTAAGAGGACGCCGCCAAATAACATAAAGTTTACAATTTTGAAAAGAAAACTAAACAGCTATGTGAACAATCCCACTGGGTCCCAACTCTGCTATCGCCTTTATGTCTTCGAACGTCTCATCGCTTTGCTGCCTGGTCGAAGATGAAGCTGATTGGTCGATGCCGTAATCTGAGCCAGATAGTTGATGCCGAATTCCGGATATGAAGTGATCCAATGAGACATAGTGTTACGCTTTTATCCCTAACTTTTTCCTGGACCGCCCTTTCGGGTTTTCGGTCCACCGGGATACCCATTTTTGCCCAAGCCGCCCTTTCAGGTTTTCGACTTGCCGGGTGTACAGATTTTTATTCATTTCATCCCTTATTTTTGCCCGAACCCTTTTGGTTCGCCGGGAAGCCCTTATTTTTGCCTAGGTATGTCAACCTAGCGGGTCTTTTATTTATGCGTAGTATTTTTTCACTATGTCTGCATTGGCGGGGTGAGGAAGGTCGTCACCATCCATGGTGGTCAGGATCATGGCTCCTCCTGAGAACACACTTTTAACCACAAATGGCCCTTCGTATGTAGGGGTCCATTTGCCCCGGGGATCACTTTGAGGAAGGATGATGCGTTTGATTACCAGGTCCCCAACTTGATACTCTTGTGGTCTGACTTTCTTGTTAAATGCCCTGATCATCCGTTTTTGATACGTTTGACCATGCCAGATAGCAGTGAGTCTCTTTTTGTTAATCAGATTTAATTGATCAAGTCGAGTCTGGATCCAGTCATCTTCATTCAAGTCTGCATCCTTCATTATCCGGAGAGAGGGTATCTGGACTTCAATTGGCAAGACTGCCTCCATGCCATAGACCAAGGAGAAAGGAGTTGCCCCGGTTGACGTCCTTGCTGAGGTGCGGTACCCATGAAGAGCGAACGGTAACATCTCGTGCCAATCTTTATAGGTCACTGTCATCTTCTGCACAATTTTCTTGATATTTTTATTGGCTGCCTCTACAGCCCCATTCATCTTCGGCCGGTAGGGAGAAGAATTGTGGTGCTGTATCTTGAATTGTTCACAGAGTTCAGTGATCATTTTGTTGTTGAGATTGGTACCATTGTCCGTAATGATTCTTTCCGGGACTCCGTACCGACAGATCAGATTATGCCGGATGAAACGTGCCACGACGCTCTTGGTTACTGTGGCATAGGAAGCTGCCTCAACCCATTTCGTGAAATAATCGATCGCCACCAAGATGAAGCGATGCCCATTGGATGCCGTCGGTCGGATCTCACCGATCATATCGATGCCCCACATTGCGAAAGGCCAAGGTGCCGTCAGGACATTCAACGGAACCGGAGGGATATGCACCTTGTCAGCATAGATCTGGCATTTATGAAAAGTTCGGGAGTGTTGGTAACAATCGGCTTCCATTGTGGACCAGAAATATCCTGCCCGAAGGATTTTCTTAGCCATGGTGTGTCCACTGGAATGTGTTCCAAATGCACCTTCGTGCAGTTCTATCATAATTTTCTCTGCCTCAGCCTTATCCACACAATGTAGCAGAGTCGAATCATGATTCCGTTTGTAGAGAATGTCGTTGCTGAGGAAGAATTTTGCAGCAAACCTCCTCATGAACTTCTTATCATTGACAGATGCACCTTCAGGGTATTCCTGAGCTTCCAAGTACCTCTTCACCTCGTGATACCAGGGTTTTTCAATCACCTTCTCAGCCTCGAGCTCGCAGCAGTATGCCGGTTCATCCAACTTCCAGATAATGATTCGGGGAGCCTCATTGTCCCATTTAACTTTGAACATTGAAGACATCATAGCCAGGGCGTCCGCTAGCTGATTCTCCTCTCTAGGGAAGTGCTCAAAAGTTATCTCTTCAAAGTGGGGAAGTAAGGCCGACACATACTCCTTGTAAGGAATAAGATTCGGGTGTTTCGTATCCCACTCGCCTTTGATCTGATTGATCACGAGAGCGGAATCTCCGAAGACACTTAGAAATTTGATCCTTAAGTCGATTGCAGCTTGTAAACCCATGATACATGCCTCATATTCTGCCATGTTGTTGGTGCAGCTGAAACATAATCGGGCGGTGAGGGGAGTATGAGTTCCTTTTGGAGATATGATTACAGCGCCGACGCCGTTACCCAAAGCATTGGAGGCTCCATCAAAATGCATAGACCATCGGGATCCTTCCTCAGGTCCTTCATCCGGTCCAGGTACTTCACAGTCAGTTACCACCATGATGTCTTCGTCCGGAAAATCAAAGTTCAATGATTGGTAATCGTCCACAGGTTGGTGTGCCAAATGATCTGCCAGTACACTTCCCTTAATTGCTTTCTGAGTTGTATACTGGATGTCATATTCTGTCAAGATCATTTGCCATCTCGCTATTCTTCCAGACAGAGCGGGCTTTTCAAATATGTACTTGATGGGATCCATTTTGGAAATCAATAAAGTAGTGTGAGTCAGCATATACTGTCTCAGCCGGCGAGCAGCCCATACAAGAGCGCAGCAAGTTTTCTCAAGCAGTGAGTAACGAGACTCACAGTCGGTAAACTTTTTGCTCAAGTAATAAATAGCGTGCTCTTTTCGGCAAGACTCGTCATGCTGCCCCAGCACACACCCCATTGAATTGTCAAGTACTGTCAAGTATAGTATCAGAGGTCTTCCTTCCACCGGTGGCATAAGAATGGGTGGCTCTTGGAGATATTCCTTTATCTTTTCAAAGGCAGCCTGACACTCATCATTCCAGCGTACTACTTGATCTTTCTTCAGCAATTTGAAGATTGGCTCACAAGTAGCAGTCAGATGTGAGATGAATCGGGCAATGTAATTCAGTCGTCCCAGGAAGCCTCTGACTTCTTTCTCTGTCTTTGGAGTCGGCATCTCTTGTATGGCTTTTACCTTGGCAGGGTCCACCTGGATACCCTTATCACTCACAATGAAACCTAGCAATTTTCCGGACCTCACCCCAAAGGTGCATTTGTTGGGATTCAATCTCAGCTTGTACAACTTGAGTCGGTCAAATAACTTCCTCAGATGGTCAAGGTGCTCCTCCTCAGTTTGAGACCTTGCAATCATGTCATCAACGTATACCTCAATTTCATGATGGATCATATCATGAAACAAGGCAACCATGGCACGTTGATAGGTTGCCCCAGCATTTTTCAATCCGAATGGCATGACCTTATAACAGAAGGTGCCCCACTGAGTCACAAAGGTAGTCTTCTCCAAATCTTCTGGAGCCATCTTTATCTGATTATACCCTGAAAAACCATCCATGAAGGAGAACACCTTGTGTTGAGCTGTATTGTCAACAAGGACATCAATGTGAGGTAGGGGAAGTCATCCTTGGGGCTAGCCCTGTTCAGATCCCTGTAGTCAACACACATTCTGACTTTACCGTCTTCTTCGGCACTGGCACCACATTGGCAACCCACTGAGGGTAAGAAGTCACTGCAAGGAACCCGGCATCAAACTGCTTCATAACCTCGGCCTTGATCTTTTCAGACATCTCTGGACGCATCCGTCGTACTTTTTGCTTTACCGGAGGGCAATCTTCCTTGGTTGGTAGGTGGTGAACTACAATGTCGGCATCCAAACCAGGCATATCTTCATAGGACCAAGCAAAAATCTCCATGTAATCCTGTAGCATCTGGATCAATCGTTGCTTCACGCTGAGCTCTAGATTGGCACCAATCTTGACCTCTTTCCTATCTGTCTCAGTACCCAAGTTAATTGTCTCCACCGGCTCTTCATGTGGCTGAATAGCTCTCTCTTCCTGGAGTAGCAGTCTTGCGAGTTCACCAGGCACTTCGCAATCATCTTCACCTTCGTCTTCGGCCAAGTTGATCGGATTTTCGAAGTCATAACTGGCGGTAGCAGAGTTGTTACCAGTGAGATCCAGAGTGGATTGAAACCTGTATAAGTGAGTGTGTGTAAATATAGCTGTTTTGCAATATATATAACACAGAAAGGAAAAGAGCACAAGATTTGAAATGCAACAAACGTCCAATGTTTTGATTGATGATATATGAAAATGTCATACAAAAAGCCCTCACAAATGGAGCTACGATGCCCCGGGTAGGACACCGAGCCAACAAAGTTTTAACATATTGTTTGTTACAAATTGGAAATCAAAAGAAATTAATTACTGCGTGACAAATGTGATAGGGGTAAAATCCTTTGTCGTCCAGTTGCTTGGTCCGTTGCTGGTAGTCGGGTAGATCCAACTGTCAAACTCTGCTTCCTCTACATCCTCCTCGATAGCATTCACCCTTGAGCTGGAGATAAACACCGGAGCCTTTCCGACCTTCTCCTTGCGCACAGCCCTATGAGCCTCTGCAGTAAAGCCCAGCCCAAACTTGTCGTTCTTCTGAGTGAAGTCAGGAAGCTGACCCCAGTTTGCACAATTGCCTTTCTGAACCACAGCCCGGGCATCCCTTAGGGAAGCCATCTTCAAGGAAACCTTCTCTTCGACTGTTGTTTCTGCTGCTGCTGAAATTGGATGTACCTCCTCGAAATGCTGAAAGGGGGTTTCAATGAATTCCCCGTCCATCTCAATGTATCTGAAGGAATTCAAATGGCTCACCATATACTCCTCTTCTCCTTGCACAGTGACGATCTTCCCCCTGACGGGATACTTCAGCTTCTGGTGCAAGGTGGAGGTCACTGCCCCAACTTTATGGATCCAAGGTCGACCCAGTAGACAAGAGTACGATGGACGTATATCCATCACATAAAAGGTAGAGTCAAATACCTGAGAGCCCACACGAATAGGGATGTCAACCTCTCCATGAACCATCCTTTTTGAACCGTCAAAGGCCCTGACGATGATATTGCTGGGCTTCAGTTCTAGGCCTTCATAATCCAAACGGTCTAAAGCCTTTTTCGGTATAACATTCAAGGAAGAACCAGTATCCACAAATACATGCGCCAGAGTAGTGCCCTTGCATTCGATAGAGACATGCAGGGCATCATTGTGGTCTCTTCCCTTCGCAGTCAGGTCAGCATCTGAGAAACCCAAGCCATTATCTGCTGTCAGATTTGCTACGCAATCAGTGAACTGGACTGCAGATGTCTCCTGTGGCACATGGGCCGTCTTGAGAAATGAGATCAAGGCCTTAGCGTGGGCCTCGGAGCATAGCAATAAGGAGAGCATGGAGATTTTGGAGGGCGTATGCCCCAGCTGCTCGACAACATTGAAATCACTCTTCTTTATTATTTTCAAGATTTCCTCCACTTCTTGTTGGGAGGCCTCAGCATTTATAGGTATTGGTGCCTCCATCCGGGCAGGCTCTTCTTCAATCTCTTTGCCCCGAGCATTAGATGACTCGGCGGCAGGGGAAACAACTTGATCAGTAGCAGGAACAGGTAAACTTGTAGGCGTTATAAGGAGGGGTCTTCGAGTAGCGGGCGGTGCAATGTCAGGCGAGTAGAGCCTGCCACTGCGGGTGACCTTGGCTGGACCAGTGATATCACAGATACTGGCGCTAGTGTCGAATTCTTGTTTGATTCCACTCACATACACGTCCGCCCCATAATGCCAGGGGACAGCTTTATCAGATACGTAGGGGAGAGGCCCCGGAACAGTAATAATCACAGGTGCAACAGTCATGATTTGAACAGGCTTCTTCGGGGGAGCCTTGATTGGATTATTGAAGATGGTAACCACAGAAACTTCTTTTACTGGAACCAACTGAATAGCAGACTTCTTGAATAGAATCTCCTTGCTATCCATTAGGCTTTGGACGCCTAACCTCAGCAAGGGACAACCAGATAGGGAAACAGCACAGAACAGGCAACCTTCACTGCAACCCGGAAATAAACCGGCCCGCAGTAGGTTCTTCTTGACAGTCTTCAGAGGGGTAACAACTTCATTTACCGAAACAGCATACATTTCTTCTTCAATGGCATTTACTCTATGCTGGGGCATAGGAGCAGTTACAACATTTGGTCTCTCCGGCGCTTCAAACTGAATTTCCTTTGCGTCAATCAGATCTTGCACTTTGTTTCTCAAGGCCCAGCAATCATCAGTAGTGTGCCCGGGACTATCAGAATGATAAGCACACCGGGCATTTGGGTTATACTTAGGAGACGCAGTGTTGACGACCTTAGGAGCTTCTTTGAGGGTCACCAGGTTGGTGGATAACAGTTGGGGTAAAATTTGAGATAAGGTCATACTCAGTCGGGTATACTGCCTCTTGGGCCTTTCGCTTCTTTGTTGATTGTACTGCTGAGGTGCAGCAACAGGTTTTGAGATGACCAAAGCATTGACGGCTTGGCGACTTTCGGGCTTGACTTGTCTTCTAGGACCATAGACGGCACTTGCCTCTTTCTTAAACGGCCTCTTCTCAGCACTTGTGGAGGCAGCCTTTTGTATCTTGCCTGACCTGATGCCAGCTTCAATTCTTTCTCCTGTCAATATCAAATCTGTAAACCCAGCGGAGGAGTTACCAACCAAATGATTGAAAAACGGACCAGACAACATCCCTAGAAACATATCAACCAGCTCACGATCAGTCAATGGAGGCTGCACCCTGCCAGCCAAATCTCTCCATTTTTGAGCGTACTCTTTGAACCCTTCACCCGTTCCTAGAGACATACCCTGAAGTTGGGTACGCGTAGGAGCGAGATCAGAATTGTATTGGTATTGTCTGTAGAATGCGTTTGCCAAATCTTCCCAGTGTCGGATGCTAGTTCCATCTAATTGGTAGAACCACTCAAGCTGTGACCCCGAGAGGCTATCTTGGAAGAAGTGAATCCAAAGGTTCTTATCCGCCGTGTAAGGTTGGATTTTCCTTACGTACGACCTCAAATGCAGCTTTGGGCAGGAGACCCCATCATACTTGGCGAAGGCAGGTGCCTTAAACTTGTGTGGAATTACTACCCCAGAAGATAACCCCAAATCTCCGAAATCCAGTCCCGGCACATTCTGAATTTCCATGGCGCTTAAGCGGTCCTCCAATTGCTTGTATCTGTCAGCAACAGGTGGGTATTGTTCGTCGTTATAGTCCGTCTCGTTGTCGGAGACTACGGGACTAGGAGCTCCTCCCCCTTGGGGACTGTTTTTCTCAGCAGAAGAAGTAGTTGGATCAGCTTCATTATGGAGTGTGTTCCCAAATCTGCGTCCGGTGTTGAACAACGCAGTCCTCTTTTTCTTCTTCTTCTTCAGGAGTAGAGTCTTCAACTCTTGCTGACCTTGGGCTAGGCTTAGGACCATCTCTTGAAACTGTGCACTTTGGGCCTGAAGGGCCTTGATGGCTTGCTCACTGGAGGAGTTTGGATTCATGATGACTGTGCAAAATAAACAGCGAAGGAGATTAAGCGACCTGTGAAATAGGGTACCTGCTATGCATATGGTGCAATGGAATGCGTATGTATGCAATGCATTCAAGGATTTAGAATATTCAAAATTTGTTGCAGACAAAAAGGAACGCACATCATATTAATAAGGAGAAATTCGTTAGTACATAAATGCCCCATGGGCCAAATATTACAAAATGACTCCTCAAGGCAAAAAAAAACATTGCGCATCCTCTTTGGTGCGATGTAGGTGTTGAGATTCCTCTCCTCGTGCAGTAGGCGGGTGAGTTCCAGGACCTTCTTTTCACTAGCATGTAGACTGGTCTCAAGAGAATTCTGTTCTTCCTTAAGCTGGATCCAGCTCTTCTGCATCTCTTCCCAGGACGTGGGCATGTCAGGATGTTGAATGGTGTAGGACACCTCTCCTTCCAAGACTGGTTCTTTGATCACAGGGAGCATATGAGGATAAGGCATCACTAACTTCTGGGAGCGGGCTCGTACCCACTTGAGATAAGGTTCCAACGGGATGGAGTTTCTGTGCCCCAGTGTCTTGCTGTCTATCCTACTTGGCATCCTCCAAGCTCTGATAAATCTCTGACGAAGTCCTTGAGTATCGTTGTCGAACTCAAAAACTATGTTAGGAATTAACATGTCATGAGGGCCATCCCTCCGAGCATAACCAAACTGTCTCCAAGCCAGGCATGGGTTGTAAGTAATACCTCCTTTGATTCCAAATAAAGGAACATTAGGGTACTCCCCGCAACGATCAATGATAGTGACGTCTTCCCTGGACCTAGGGCACCAATGTATATCTGCATGCGTGAGAGTCATTAACCGTTGTGACCATCTCAAACCCCGCTCGTTCTTCAAAACTGATTGTGGAAGGTGCGAAATAAACCACCTTCCCAGGAGAGGAGTGCAACACATAAGGACACCCCTTCTTCTCATGGTTCGAGTGTAACATGAGTGAAGGATATCCCCCAGCAACGTAGGTATAGGATTCCTGGTCATGAAGATCTGGACAGCACTGATATCAATAAGCTGATCTGGGTTAGGGAATAACACCAAACCATAGACAAGGAGGGCCATAACTTCTTCAAAAGCTTGTAGGTCAAGGGAGTTCCAACATTCTTGGGCCTTCTCGAACAGAAACCTGGCTAAGAACCCCTTGATACCACTTCTAACTTCCCAATGTCCCTTGAGGTCAGACGGTTGTAAGTGCAGGGCTTTAGCAATCTCTTCAAGCTTGGGTTCCTCTTCCGTACCGTTGTAGGGTAGTTGATTGAGGATAGGAATTCTCAGGAGTTGAGAAAATTCCTCCAAAGTGGGTACCAACTGATAGTCAGGGAAAGTGAAACAGTGATGCAGAGGGTCAAAGAACTGGAACAGGACCTTTATCAAATCTTCCTCAATGTTGGTGTTAACCAAGCTGATGAGTCTTCCATGTCTCTCACTGAATGAAGAACCCTCGGGAATCCTGGACATAAGTTCCTTAAGCTGAGGAGGGATCTTTACAAGGCTAATCTGAATTGTCTTTCTGCGAGCAGTTTCCATGTCCTATAAAACAAGAACAAAGATGAAGATTCGAAACCCTTGAAATGGTCAGTCAATGCACATGATGTTGTATGATGTCATGATGTTATGATTAAATACACCACAAATATTCACAAAGGCAAACATGGTAAGGCACACAAGTCACACAAGACAAACCCTTAGGGTCTAGGCCTGCATGAGGTCTGGGTATTACCCTCTTGAAGTTTGGTGAGCTCAACCTGTCCTATTAGAAGTAACCGGATTCTAAGGGTCCCAATATCACTGGATTACTTTCATTGTTCATCGTTTCGATTTAGCCACTGAACTGGCGACCGAAATATCCCAGGAAAGCAACCCTCAATTGAGTGTAGTATCGAGTATCAACCAACCTCAGACTGCACCAAATTCAGTTATCTCACTACCCTAAAAAGGCCAAGATGGTTCAATTAAGGTTCCTAAGGTCAGTTGATGCTTCACGACACCACGCGGCGGCCCCGTACTCTCCTTGACTGAACTCAAGGGTTACCGGTACACACCAAAGTGCCACATCAACGTAGCAGACTGCTTCAACCATGTCGGTATACCCCGCACAGTTCCCTCACAGCCTTGTTGCTACTTTCTAAGAAGGTATCCCCAGATCCGGATTAGGATCTATAAAACTCTGATACGAAGCCCACAAATGTAAAAGCAAACAAGACAATCAATTGAAAACAAAGGTGATCTAAGCCCTAAGGTTACTCCACTTTTAAAAAATTCCCCAGCAGAGTCGCCAGTTCTGTGATACGGTGGGAGAACTGACTTGAGGTTTTGCGTTTGCATTCGCAAATGTTTCGGTTGAGCAAGAGTCGCCACCGACTTTTTATTTTATCCTAAGGAAAGGTTAAAAAGCACAGCAAAAACCTTTTGAGATGTTTTCTTGGGTTCGGGGAGTAGATTATAGGAAGGGAAGGTATTGCACCCTTTCTATCCATGGTTATCCATGGGCTCTTAGTTACTTGCTTAGATCACTTGCCTTTTGTTTTCAATTGTTTGAAATGGTGCTTGAGTGTGTGGGTTTGAAAAATATTTTGAAAAGAGGCCTATGTGGTGGCAACCTCTGTAATGATCCATGTGGGGATGTATACAAAGATGTATGTCTTTTGCAAAAAAGGTTTTCATTTGTTTTTGAAAGTTGTTTTGAAAGTGTTGTGAGGTGTAGTTTTGAAATTAGGCAATTGTTTTGTTTTGCAAGTTTGATTCAAGTAACTAAGAGGTTATCTACTCCTAAATTTCTCAAAAGATTATTGCTATGTTTTAACCCTTTTAACAAGTTTGTTCCACCATTGAATTTGGTGGACAACCTTATGTTAGGATGTGAAAGGGACAGGCGCGGGTCATCGTTTAGACCATAATTGCAATGGTGTTAAATGTCTTTGGGCAATTTTTTTTAAGGGACTTGATCATTTATTTTTGTTTGTTTTGAAAAGTTTTATCGAGGGACTATGATATTTCAAATTGTTTGCTTTGCCCAAAGAAGTTCAACATACAATATAGCCCAATTTTGAAAGGCAACAAGTGGAGTACCCTAGGGGTGCAAGTGTGATTTGTGTGTCCATTTTCATGCTCATTTGTCTTGAGATTAGGTCATAACTATTTTTTGTCGTTTTTTCGCATACAAACCCTAATTCTAACATGTTATCATTAGAAAGCGTATAAAGTGCGAAATTTAAATTTACTAAGCTATTACAAAACCAAATAGGGGAAGGGGGTACAAATGTTTAAATGGGGATATTGACAAGAATTTAAATCTAAATTATTACATCATTTTTTGAATATTTGCAAAGTAAATAAATTGCATAATTAAATGGAAATTAAACAAATATGCAAAATGCAAAGAGAAAGTTTTTTATATGCATGAGAAAAGTATGGTTTATGTAAAATAAAATAAGAAAATAAAAAGTATTATTTTGAGTATTTTTAACTTTTAGGGCAAAAACCCTAATTTTAAAGAAAATGTATTATTATCTAATTTAATACAAGTATTTATTTATTATTTATAAAAATAAAGTAAAATGAAGTATATTATGAAAAAAGTATTTTTGTATCAAATATTAATAAAAATGAAAAATTCAAGTATTTTTATATTTTAACTTAAACATATTAATAAACATATATATATATATATATATATATATATATATATATATATATATATATATATATATATATATATATATATATATATATATATATATATATATATATATATATATATATATATATATATATATATATATATATATATATATATATATATATATATATATATATATATATATATATATATATATATATATATATATATATATATATATATATATATATATATATATATATATATATATATATATATATATATATATATATATATATATATATATATATATATATATATATATATATATATATATATATATATATATATATATATATATATATATATATATATATATATATTAAGTCTTAAATATGCATTATACCCAAAATAATATATATTTAATATTTTAACAAAATAAATAAAAAAAGTATTTTTATGTGAAATATTTTCAGAAGGTAAATAAAAAATAAAAAATGTATTTACACTATTTTTCTATTTATTCTAATAATAGTATATATATAATATTTATATACAAACAAAGGAAATAAATCAAATAAATATGCCATATATTCAAAAAAAAGATGGAAAAAATATTTTTATATTTTTTATATCATGAGAAAAAATAAACAAAGTCAATCAAAAAAGAAAAAGTCAAAAAAGTCAAATAAATAAGCAAATGGGCTCAGGGGGTTCAGGAGCAATTATATGGTGTGAATAAGAAAAAATGCACAGGCCCAGCCCAAAGATCACTGTCTTCAACCTCCAGCACAAACATTTGAAAAAACGCGCGTCCCTGTTCTTCAATGTCCAACTCTCGATTCCTGGCTTTTTAGCAAAAACTCATAACACAACAAATGTTCAGCATGAAGAGACGGTTCTAACCATGTATGGAACTTGACCTAACTCTCTAAGATGAGGGAGAATTTCTCCTCCCCCAAATCCTAACCTAGTTTTTCTGCCATTTTTAAACTCCAAATTCTCTCTACTCAGGCAAAAGAAATGAAATGTAAAGATATGTACATGTTCAGGGCTATGAGTAGAACCTTGTTTCTTCACAAACTTAAGACTAAAGATGCATGATAAGAGAGATACGAGTTCAAAGTTTTACCTGTGCAGTTGAACTTCTATCTGGAGAATGAGGAACTTCTGGTGCAAGGTAGTGATTGGAAAAGCTTCCTTGAGGTCCAGGGATGCTTTTTCAATGCTTACTTTGTCTTGAAACTTCTTGTATCGAACTGTGGAACTTCAACTGCAAAAGGAAAAAAATGAAAATGGTGGAAACTGTTAGAGGGATTACAGGTCAGGTTTTAGGTCATGGTTAGCTTGCATACATGCTAGGGAATGTGTATGAATTGGTTTTGGTGAGAATGCTCGAGGGAAATGGGAGTTGGCACTCAAACTGCAGGCCTTGCCCTGTTTGAGCAGTTTTATGGTGTTTCTGTGATGGTGAGTGTTTTAGAGGTCAAGGATTCGTGCAAAAGCTTGGTTGTGTTCTTTGGAATGTGTTTGATAGATTTGTTCTTGTGTGCTTATGCTGAAATGATAGTTGTTACAAGTTATGGAACTTTTCTTCTCTCTTAAGCAACAAAAGCAAGTTGATGGTTTAGGTCAGTAGGGGGCCTCCTAATGTGCTTCATAATCTTCTCTTGATCAGAGCAACTTGTCCATAATTATGTGCCAAAAGGATTTTGCTTGTACTTGTTGGATTTCTAAATTGACATAAAGCTAATCTTTTCAAAAATGGAAAGTTCACTTTATCTAGTTTAGGATTAATCTTGCATACAATGCTTGCACTCAAAGAACAACACTTTAACACATTGAATATGCATTAAATTATTGAGTATGGAATGGTTCAAGGACCTGTAATCAAGCATAAAGCAAGCTGAGTCCAAATTTGCAAGATTATGAACATGTCTTGGTTAAGAACAAAAGTGAATTTTGGCCAACTTGTGAAATTCGAATCTCTCAAGCTATGAGGTTGTTTGAGAAGTTCTTGGACATTTTGGAAAGCTTGGAATGTGTACTACAATCCATCTTTGAAATGAAAATTGAAATTCCAAGTGGAAGGGTATGGAAAATGGCCTTGAAGTGGGGTAGAAAACCTTGTCAAAATAGGTTAAAATTTCACTAAGTTAAAAATGGTTTAGTGCCCTTATTCACAAAATTGTAACTTGAGATACAAGCTTCAAATGAGAAAACTTTGTGAATCAAAGTTGTAGATTATGCAACAAGCTACAACTTTCATGTTTTGACTTTTGTTTGAATCCAAATGGATCTTGGTGAAAAGATGGGGCAAAGTTGGGAAAAAATTAGGGTTTTTCATAACTTAGAAAAATTCTAAGTTATGAAAAATTCCATTTTCTAATCCTAATTTGCATTTTGTGATTTCTTGGTGAACAAGTTTCATGATTTGGCATGTTTTGATGAAAAATGAATCTTGACTCTTGATTTTGACCAAAAAGTCAAAGTTTGACTTTTCAGTGTACAGTCAAAATCGATCAATTGACTGGGAAATTCAACTGTCAACCTTGTGTACTTGGGATCTTTTGAGCTTGATGAATGTGTCAAGACCATTTCATTGAGTCCTTGAGGCTATATGTGAACTTGATTTGCCATTGGCTAGGTCAAACAGTCAAAAATTGCCTTTGTGCAGTCAAAACCCTAAAAATGACCATTTTGCCCTTTTGGTGATCTGATCAAATTTCTTATGGAATTGTGATCCAAACATGATCAAATGGTCAATATGAGTTCATAATGTTGATGTGGGTCAAATTTCATGAGGTTTGACTGTCAATTGGCCACAGTTGACTTTTTCCCCAATACAGCTGATTTCTAGGTCAAATGTCCAATTGACTGGGCAAAACTTGGAATCAAGACTTGAAACTTGGTGAGGATAAACTTGGGAGTCCAATATGAAACATGAAAGTCATCTTAAGCATTCTAGGTCAACACATCCTTGGGCAAACACAAACCCTAATTTGAGTTCACAGTGCAAGGAGAAGTCTTGAGCAGAGGAAATCCTAACTGGATCTTGATCTTCAAGGGTCTTGTGATGAGAAAATGTTGAGGAAATGGGAGGGCAAATTTTGGGGTACAACAACTCCCTTTTGGCAATTTGACTAGCTCCCAAGTGTTGTTGCGTTCGATTTCTCTAATCTCTTCGTCCATGGCACTTTTCCACTTCTTGTCTCATAACGCTTCTTCGACACTGATGTTTTCAGCATCTTCCAGAAGGCACACAAGATGCACCTCACTTGTTGAATCATATAATCTTGCAAACTTCTCATTCTGGGTTGTAGAGGTTCATCTTCATCTTTAGTTTCTTCATGGTGTTCTTTGACTGCATCAGTTTGTAGAGGTACATCTACAGTTGTTTCTTCGACTGCGTCAATCACTTCTGTTGAATTGTTTCAGTCCCACTTACTTGATTTGTTTATTCAAACGTATCTACTCATGATCACTTTCTTGCTTATGGGATCAAATATCTTGTACCCTTTCGTCTTCTCATCATATCCAATGAATATGTACTTCTGACTTTTGTCTTCAAGCTTTGTTCTTTGTTGATCTGGTACATGTGTATAACCTACACTACCAAATACCTTGAGATGAGAAACTGTTAACTTTTGTCCACTCCATGCTTCTTGTGGTGTTTTATCTTCTAACTTCGAATGTGGACATCTATTCTGAACATAAACAGCACATTGTACTGCATCTGCCCAGAATTCTTTCGACATGTTCTTGCTTTTGAGCATTGATCGAATCATGTCAAGAATAGTTTGATTCTTCCTTTCAGTCACACCATTTTGCTAAGGTGAATATGGTGCAGTTAGGAATCTCCTTATGCATTGTTCTTCACAGTACTTCACAAAGGCCGTCGATGTATACTCACCTCCTCTGTCAGATCGAACTGCTTTGATGTGTTTGTCTGTTGCCTTCTCCACCATTACTTTGAACTTTTTGAACACCTCTAATGCTTCAGATTTTTCTTTCAGGAAGTAAACCCATGTATTTCTTGAGAAGTCATCAATAAAAGTAATGAAGTACCTTTTTCTACTGAAAGATTCTGGAGTGATTGGCCCACATATGTCAGTACGTATCAATGAGAGAATATATTTAGCTTGATATTCTGCCTTCTTTTGAAATGAGGTTCTTGTTTGTTTGCTGAGCACACATTCTTCACAGAACTTTCCTTCGTAATCCATGTCCGGTAGTCCATGCACCATGTTCCTTTTCGCCAACCTTCTCAAACCATCATGATGTAGATGACCAAAGCGCATATGCCACAGTGACGCTTTGTCTTGCACTTTGATTTGCAGATATTTCTCTCGAACGTTCCTCGGGTTCAGTTTGTACATTCGATTTCTTTCCATTTCGACAGGGGCAATCAGATGTCCTACTTTGTCCTTCAAATGCAGTGTTCGATATTTCATAAGTATCGAAGCACTTTTTTTTTTGTAATTTTTCCCAGACTCAATATGTTGGTCTTGAGATCTGGTACATAGTAAACGTCTTCGATTGATCCAATCAAGCCATCCTTCTGCAAGTAACTGATTGTGCCATTTCCTTCGACCTTCACTTTCGATGCATCTCCAAAAGACACATTACCATCTTCGATTCTCTTCATATCTTTAAACATGTGTTTGCAACCACACATGTGATTACTTGCTCCTGAGTCAAGATACCAAACATTATCATTATTGGTGTTGATTTCGTTTTGAGTCATCAGGAGAAAGCCTTCATTCGATTCAACTTCCAAGGTTAGGTTGGTTGTTTCTTCAATCTTCTTTTCGATTCGACAGTCTTTTGCAAGATGTCCAACTTTGTCACAGTTGTAACATTTGTAGGAATTGCAATCCTTCGCGTAATGACCATACTTCCCACACTTGTAGCATTTGAAGTTGGAGTGATTCGAACGACCACCTCTTTGACCACGTCCTCTACCACGCCAATTTTGTTGGCTTGATTATCCTCTTTCGAAGTTGCTACCTCTACCACTTCGACCATTGTCACGACCTCCACGTCCTCTTCCTCGAAAGTTTTGAGAAAAGAGTACCTTTTCGTCTTTGTTCGATTCCTTGGTTTGATTTACTTCTTCGACTGCTTCTTCTTTCTTTTTCATCTTTCGTTGTTCATATGTTTCGAGAGAACCAGCGAGCTCTTCGACTGAGAGCGTCGAAAAGTCCTTCGACTCTTCTATTGCACACACAATATTCTCAAACTTGTCTGTTAAAGATCTCAAGATCTTTTCAACAACTCGTGCATCAGTTATTATCTCTCCATTTCGGGTGAGTTGATTCACCATCTTTTGCACACGTGTGATGTAGTCAGATACAGTTTCTGTATCCTTTATCTGTATCCTCTCCAATTCGCCACGAAGAGTTTGGAGTCGAATTTGCTTCACTCGATCTGCTCCTTTGAACACTTTTTCTAACGTGTCCCACACTTGTTTCGACGTAGTCGAACCAGCAATTTTTTCGAAGTCTGATTCATCTACAGCCCTGAATAACATAAATAATGTTGTTTTGTCCTTCGACCGCGTCTCTTTCAACGACTTCGTTTGAGCTGCTATATATCTCTCAACTTCTGTTGGTTCTTTAAACCCTTCATGGGTCACATCCCACGCACGCGTCTAGAGATCCAAGAAGAACTTTCATTTGGATGTTCCGGTTTTCATAATTTGACTTCGTTAGTCGTGGCAACGGCATTTGATTCATCATGTTTGCCATGAGCTCTGATGCCAAATTGTTATAATAGAATCAAACTTCGATTTGTTTATTTTGAGAAAGAGACAAACTTTTCTACTAATGTTTTAAATAAAATACACTCTTGGTCTTTATATATAGACCCAATGACTTTTACAATTCAAGAAAATATAACTGATACTAATAAAAACAATCATAACCTACTGACTTTTTGACCTTCCAAATTATATTGGTTCTTAATCTTCCTACTACCTTATTTAATATGAACCTTCCAAATTACATTGGTTCTTAATCTTCCTACTACCTTATTTAATATGAAAAACTCATTACTAATGACATTAAAGTTTACTCAACAAATTAATAATAAGCTTGTAAAATGGAAAGGAACTCAGCTTTCGTTTGCAGGAAGAGTGGTGTTGACTAAAAGCGTGATGGAAGCAATACCAACGTATCCAATGATGACTAACCTTTTACCAAATTCATGTTGGTTGGGACATGTTGTCTCGATCATGGATTGGGATTTGGAAGGCTGACTGAAATGAATAAGGCGTGTCTATTGAAACTGGGGATGAGTATTCAAAGCGATTCACAGGATATGGTGCAAAGTGGTTCGGGGAAGTATGCTCGCGTCTCTGATCAGGGAAGAATGATTGCTAAAGCGACAGACTCTCATCTTTGGAGAAGTATTGTTAAACTTTGGCCACTGTTGGAAGCGAATAGTTTATGGACAGTTGGGAATGGCAGAAGTATTGATGTGTGTAATGATATTTGGCTGGAGGATGGGCTGAGAATTGCAGATCTCATGGGTTCTATCCATGATCAATTAAAGCACATGAAGGTGCATGAATTGGTAGGGGAGAATGGAGAGTGGAATTGGCGGCTGCTTGAGCAATATATGTCAATGCCAATACCAATGAGAATCGCGGTTGTTATTCCTCCGAAAGATGCAAATGGTTAAGATACATTGGTTTGTCATACTAACGCACAGGGTAAGTTTTCTATTTACAGTATGTATCAAGCCTTGACTAGAGATGACAGCTGGATAACTGATCATGCATGGAACAACGTTTGGAAGCTCAAGGTACCGGAGCAGGTTCGAGCCTTTGTCTAGCTAGTGAAGCATAATCGATTGCTTACGAATGAAAGGAAAAGCGCCATGGGGCTGGGATCAAACAGGTGTGCTTACTGTACTGACTGCTAGGAGACGGTTTTGCACGTGTTACGGGATTGCAAATTGATCAAGCATGTTTGGCTAGAAGTTATTCCGGAGGTGGAGATACCCAGATTTTTTATATGTAATTTAGAGGATTGGATAAACATGAATATTAACATTTCACGCGACAAACATCAAAGAGCAGAATGGGGAGGCTATTGGGAAATGTTGTGCCACTGTACTTGGGAGTAGCGGAATAAGGAAATTCATGAGGAAGGATTCTTGCGACCGACACATGTGGATGGGGTAAATAGGAACATGATGGAACTATACAGAACAACAAATGTTGTTGTGCACCATGGTAGCGATGGAAGGAATCACCGTGATCTTGGGGGATGGAAGCCGCCAGAAAACGGGTGGTGTGTGTAAATGTGGATGAAGCTTGTCGGAAAGTGTTGGATATCAGAATAACATGAAATAATTATAACACAAGTAAAATATAAGAGAATAGTATAGAAATGAGAAGAAACACAATTAAATGATTATAGAATGATGCATAAACAACAATATGAGTTCTCTCTATATATAAGAGACTCATGTACTAAAATAAGTTGATATATATTTAGTAAATTATGTTTAATCTTTTCTTTATCATAGAAATTAGAGATTTCTAATGCATTGACATTTTCTACAAAACAAATAACTTTATGTTCTCACAATCTCCCACTTAAAGTCATTTTGTTTGTTTCCGAAATTTATATCCCTTGTTAATTCCATGTTGCTACGTTTTAGATAGGCCATAAGAAGAATTGTACCAATAAAACTTGTCAGCGTTGATCGACTTTATCATAACATTTGCTAGGTTGTCTTTTGTGTGAATCTTCTGCAAGTCCACACTCTCTTCCTTTACTACTTCACGAACGAAATGGTATTGAACCCCTATGTGCTTTGTCTTGGAATGAAAAGCTAGATTTCTTGCAATGTGCAAGGCACTTTGATTGTCACAATACACAATAATTTTTGGTTGTTTGTATTCGAGCTCTTTCAATAACATTTGAATCCATATAGCTTCCTTGCATGCTTGGGTAGCTGCCATATACTCAACTTTTGTAGTAGATAGAGCTACAACAGTCTGCGATTTGGATAACCAGCTTACCGCTCATCCTGCAATTATAAACACATAGCCTGCAGTAGATTTTCTTTTGTCAAGATCACCTGCATAATCTGAAACAACATATCCTCTGACACCAAACTCCAATCCTCCAAAACATAATGCAACATCCGAGGTTCCTTTAATGTATCTCAGGATCCTCTTCAGAACATTCAATGCTCTTTACCAGGATCTGCCATAAACCGAATGATCGCTCCCACTGCTTGTGCAATATCTGGCCTTGTACATATCATGGAATACATAAGGCTTCCCACCGCTGATGCATAGGGTACTCGAGAAATTTCCATCATCTCCGCTTCATTGCTAGGATTCATACTTAAGGATAATTTATAATTGATAGGAAGTGGGGTAGATATTGGCTTACAGTCTTGCATGTTGAAGCGCCGCAAAACATTTCATAGATAATTTCTTTGAGGAAGCCAAATCTTCCTATCTTTTCTATCTCGGTGAATTTGCATCCCTAAAATCTTGTTTGCTGGCCTCAAGTCCTTCATATCGAACGCCCTAGCCAATTGTGCCTTCAATTCTTGGACTTGATCTTTGTTGGGGCCTACCACCAACATGTCATCCACATATAACAACAAAATAATGAAAGAATTTTCCTCAAACCTCTTGTAATATGTACAATGATCTGAGCTCAACCTGTTGTATCCAAGGCTAATAATGAAAGAATCAAATCTCTTGTACTAACACCTCGGCGCCTGCTTTAAACCGTACAGAGATTAGGTCAACCTGCAAACCAAGTTTTCTTTTCCTTTTTCTTCAAAACCTTCGGGTTGTAGCATATATATTTCTTCTTCAAGTTCTATATGAAGAAAAGCAGTCTTTACATCCAATTGTTCAAGATGTAAATCATAAGCAGCACACATAGCTAACACTACTCTGATAGTGATAAGTTTAACCACCGAAGAAAATATTTCATTGAAATCAATTCCTTCCTTTTGAGCATATCCTTTAACCACAAGTCTTGCACGATATCTTTCCACTTGATCATTATTGTTGTACCCCAAAATTTGCCCTCTCATTTTATCAAGACTTCCCCTCACAAGACTCTTTGAACTCAAAACCAAGCTAGGGTTTGCTCTGCTCAAGACATCTCTTTGCACTGCTGACCTGAAATTAGGGTTTGAGTGCGCACAGGGATTTTTGGACTTTCAATGCTCAAATTGACTTTCATACTTCATTTTGGACTTACAAGATTGCCTCTACCAAGTTTCAAGCCTTGAATCAAATTTTTGTCCAATCAATTTGACAGTTGACCTAAGAATCAACTGTATTGGGGAAAACGTCAACTGTGGCCAATTTGCAGTCAAACCTCATAATTTTTGATCCACAACAACATTATAGACTCATATGAACCATTTGATCAAGTTTGGACCAAAACTTCTCAAGAAATTTGATCAGATCATCAAAAGGGCAAAATGGTCATTTTTAGAGTTTTGACTGTAGAAGGGCAATTTCTGATTTTTCACCTAGCCAATGGCAAATTGGGTTCAAGCATGGATTCAAGGACTCAATGGCATCATCTTGACCTATTTACAAGATTCAAAAGATCTCAATTGCTTTGGATTGACAGATGAATTTTTCAGTCAACTGATCAAAATTTGATTGTACACTAAAAAGTCAAACTTTGACTTTTTGGTCAAAATCAAGTGCCAAGGATCATTTTTCATCAAGATGTGTCAAAACATAAAACTTGTTCATCAAGAAACCTAATTTTGCAAATTAGGGTTTAAGATTGAAAATTTTCATAACTCAGAATTTTTCTAAGTTATGAAATTTTCTTATTTTTCCCCAACTTTGCCCAACCTTTTCTCCATGATTAAATTGGATTCAAACAAAACTTCCAACATGAAAGTTGTAGTCCTCCACAAAATATACAACTTTGATTCACAAAGTTTTCTCAAAAGAATCTTTGATCTCAAGTTATGATTTTTGGAATAAGGGTTCATGAAACTTTTAACTTAGTGAAATTTTGCCCTAGTTTAGGCAGGATTTTGACCTATCTTCATGGCAATTTTTCACCTAGTTCCACTTGGAATATCAAAATGCATTTCAAATATGGATTGTAGAGCATGTTACAATATTTCCAAAATGTCCAAGAACTCTCCAAAATCATTTGTGGTTAGAGAGAATCGAAGGTTTGAATTTGGCAAAAACTCAATTTGATCCATGGCATGATTCATGTTGCTACAAGTTGCAACTTCCATCCAGCATTGTTTGTACTTGATTACAGGTCCCTAAACCCTTCCATACTCAATAATTAAATGCAAATCCATTGGTTTGAGGCTTTGTTCTGATCATGGGAGGATTACACAAGAGATTAATCCAAAAATAGCAAAAAGGCAACATTGCCATTTTTGTCAAATTTGCTTTATGTCAAATTGCATTCTTGAGCCTTGAACCAAATCTTGTACAGCAAACCAAATCCACAAACTTGGGGCCAAGCTCACACAATGTATGCAGGGTTAGAGCTAGCCTGTACAGGCCTGCTCTTTGTCACTTCTCACTTTTTGCTTCATAACCAAGAAATGTGCAAAAGTCTCCACAACTTGAGCATCTGTTATAATCAACTCTTGCTAGCCTTTGAAACAAGTTTTTGACATTGCCTTGATCCAAAAACACGAGCCCTCCATCCCTCAAAAAATCTTGAACATCAAAACACCAAAAACTTGCAAAACAGGGCACTCCCTGCAGTTTCACTTCCATCTCACAAGTTACTCGTGCGTTTTTCCCCAAACCTGTTCAAACACATTCCATATAACCTATCCAAGCTATTCCAACCATTGGACAGTGACAGTAATTCCATTTGCAAGCTTCACCATTTCTGTTTTCAGCTTGGGCAGGTTGAGTTCTACAAGCTTGCTCAAGCAAGTCCAAAGCAAACTAGGCATTGGGGAAGGTCAGAGGAAGTTCAGGCAAGCTCCCAAGCACCTCAGGTCTCACTGAAAAGCTCCACATTGCCATACACGAGTTCATCTGAAACAGGTATTTGTCACCTTTTTATCTCTCTATTTAGGAATCGTTAGGCTTAGGTTTGTGAATAAAAAATGTAGTACTCATAGCCCTGAAGTTGTACATAAGCTTAGATTTCATTTAAGTTAATCGTGTTAGGAGAATTTGATTCATGAACTTCCTGAAAAAGATAGGTTAGAATTTAGGGCCAGAGAAATTCTCTCTGGTCTTTGAGAGTTAGATTGAGTTCTTTACATGGTTGGAATCGTCTTGAAAAATGCTATAACTTTTGTGTTATGATTTTTTGCATTAGAGCACATATGCAGGAGTTGGATATTTGAATCAGGCGCGCGTATTTTGTTTGACAAAGGTTGAAGATGAAGTTCAGTGGGTTGGGCCTTGGCTTGGCTTGCTTTTTGCACCTCCAATTTGCTGATTGCACCCCCCCTGGCTCATTTCTTTATATTTTTAGATTTTTCTATTTAATTTTTATTTCTGATTTTATTCTATTTTTTTCTAAACATAAAAACTTACCAAAAATATTTTTATAAATTTTCACATTTATTTTTATATTTTATTTTATTTTATTTTTCTAACATGAAAATAATTATTAATTAGTATATACTTTTATTTTCTTTAATAAAAACTTGAAAATAATACATAAAAAATATTATATTTTTATTATTATTATTTACATACTTAAATAATATTTTTCTAATATATTTTCATTTTTTGACCATTTGTACATATTTCATTATTTTTATTTTATTGTATATAAACAATATAATTAATGTATATACTTTTCTTAAAGAAAATTAGGGTTTTTATCCTTGACAAAAATAATCTTTTATTTCTATTTTTTTAATACATTAAATATTATATTTTCACATACATAAAAATAAACAAAAACATTTTTCTTTGCATACTTGTAATATTTTGCATATTTATATTTTATCGCTTATTTAAATATTGTTTATTTATTATTTAATGCAAATAATTCAATTTGGATGTAATAGTAAATATTAGGGTTTTAATTTCTTGCAAAATAATCCCCTATTCAAAAATTGTATCCCCCTCCCCATATCAATGTTGTAATAGTTGTAGATTTTATTTTGCGCATTTATAACTTCCAAATATGCCATGATAAAGATTAGGGTTTGTATGTGATATCCAAAATCAAAACAAACAGTTAGACCTAATACAAGACATAAATGCATGCAAATTGACAACACAATACACATATGCACCCCTAGGGTTTCATCCACTTGTTGCCTTTAAGATGGCCATGTTATGCATGTTGAGTATCTTGGCAAAACAAAAACAAAACAAAATATCATAGTCCCTCGATGACGTTATCTTGGTTGCCTATACAAAAATAATCTAGTCCCTCAAAAATTTGCTAAAGATACTTAGCACTATTGCTATCATGGTCAATACGATGACCCGCGCCTGTCCCGTTTAACATCCAAGTACAAGGTTGTTTACCAAATGCAATGGTAAAACAACACTGTCAAAAGGGTTAAAAATATGTACGAAAGATCTTTGAGTAAAATATGGTAGAAAAATCTTAGTTATTTGATCAAAAATTGCAAAAACATCCTTGCTATTTTCAAACACACCTCACAACACAATTTCAAAACATTTCCAAAAACAAACTTTCAAACAATCAAACATTGAAACATATTTTCAAAAGACAATATACCTTTCCATACATTCAAACAAGAATCATTATAAAGGTTGCCACAATGATGGCCTCTTTTCAAAACATTTTCAAAACCACACACAAAGCACCATTTCAAACAATTGAAAAGCAAAAGCAAGTGATCTAAACAAGTAACTAAGAGCCCATGGATAACCATAGATGAAAAGGGTGCTTGCACCTTCCCTTTTCATAATCTACCCCCCGAACCCAAGAAAACATCTCAAAGGTCTTTCCTGTGCTTTTTAACCTTTCCTTTGGATAAAATAAAAAGTCGGTGGCGACTCTTGCTAAACCGAAACATTTGCTAACACAAACGCAAAACCTCAAGTCAGTTCTCCCACCGCATCACAGAACTGGAGACTCTGTTGGGGATAATCTAAAAGTGGGGTTACCTTAGGGTTTAGATCACCTTTACATGCTTACCTTGTTTGCTTTGATTGCTTTACATTTGGTTCTATTATTTGGGTTTGAAATCATCTACCCGGATTTGGGAAATATTTATAGGTAAATAGTAATACGTTGTGGAAACTGTGCGGGGTATACCGACATGGTTGAAGCAATAGCTATATTAGTGCGACATATTTGTGGGTACCGGTAGCCTTTGAGTCAATCAAAGAGAATATGGGGCCGCTGATTGATGTCGTGAAGTACTAATGGACTTTTAGAACCTTTACTTGACCATCTTGGCCTTATTAGGGGTAGTGAGATGACCGACTTTGGTGCAGACCGAAGTTGGTAGATACTCGATACTACACTCATTGAGGGTGATTTTCTTGGAATATTTCGGTCGCCAGTTAAGTGGCTAAACTGAAACAATGAACACAGAAAATAATCTAGTGATATTGAGCTCCTTAGAACCCGGTTACTATTTATAGGACAGGTTGAGCCAACTAACTTCAAGAGGGTACTTACCTATGAAACCCCATGCAAGCCTGAAACTAGGATCTTGTGTGATTTGTTTGTACATATACTTGTGCATACATCATGAACATCATAAAGCACCATGTGCATCCACTATCCATTTCAAGGGTTTGGATCTTCATCTTTGTTCTTGTTTTGTAGGTAATGGATTCACTTCGCAGGAAAACAATTCAAGTCAACCTTGTGAGAATCCCTCTTCAACTCAAGGGACTTGCTTCCAAGATTCCAGAAAATTCTCTCTTCATTGAAAGACATGGTAGACTTCTCAACTTGGTGAACTTCAACATTGAAGAAGACATGGTGAAAGTTCTCTTCCAGTTCTTTGACCCCCTACACCATTGTTTTACATTTCCTGATTACCAACTAGTGCCTACTTTGGAGGAATTTTATCAACTCCTGAGGATTCCTATTCTCCATCAACTACCCTACAATGGTACGGAAGGAGAACCAAAGCCTGAAGATGTTGCTCAAGCCCCGCACTTGCAACCATCTGATATTAAAGGTTATTGGGAAACCAGAAGTGGTGTCAAGGGTTTCTTGGCAAAGTTTCTATTTGAGAAGGCACAATAATGCTGGAATTCTCTAGATCTGCAAGCTTTTGAGGAGATTGTAGCACTTCTCATCTATGGGTTGGTCTTGTTCCCAAACCCTGATCAGCTTATAGATGTGAATGCTGTTAAAATTTTCATATCTCGGAATCCTGTGCCTACATTGCTTGGGGATATCCTCCACTCATTTCACACACGAACAATGAGGAAAAGGGGTGTCCTCATGTGCTGTACTCCTCTTCTAGCAAGGTGGTTTATTTCTCACCTTCCCCAGTCAGTCTTGAAGAATGAGCAAGGCTTGAGGTGGTCACAATGATTAATGACTCTTACACATTCCGATGTTCATTGGTGTTCTCGGTCTAGAGAAAATGTCATCATCATTGATCATTATGGGGAATTCCCTAATGTCCCACTGCTTGGCATTAGGGGAGGCATTACCTACAACCCCTGTTTGGCTCTGAGATAATTTGGGTATGTCCGAAGGGATGGCCCTCATGACATGCTGATTCCAGACTTGGTTTTTGACTTCGACAACGACGCTCAAGGACTTCGACAAAGGTTTATCCGAGCTTGGAGGATGCTCAACAAAGTGGACAGTAAGACACTAGGGCACAAGAATTCCATCCCCCTTGAGCCTTACCTCAAGTGGGTACGAACCCGCGCCCAGAGTCTTATGATGCCTTACCCCTACATTCTGCCTATGATCAAAGACCCTGTTATGGAAGGAGAAGTTCCATACACCCTCCTACATCCTGACATGCCAACATCATTGGAAGATTTGCAAAAGAGTTGGATACAGCTCAAGGAAGAACGAAATACTTTTAAGGCCAGCTTCTACGCCAGTGAGAAGAAGGTTTTGGAACTTACTCGTCGACTCCACGAAGAGCAGACTCTCAACACCTACATCGCACCAAAGAGGATGCGCAACGTCTTTTTACATTAGAATTTTGTATTTATTTTGCCCATGGGGCATTTATGTACTAACAAATTCTATCTTATTAATATGACGTGTATTATTTTTTGTTTGCAACAAATTTGAATTTCTGAATCCTTGAATGCATTACATGAATACATATCATTCATCATATGCATAAGCAGGTCTTCACACCAGGTTTCCTTATCTCTCTGCTATTTATTTCAGCAAGATGGATATAGAGCAGACGGTCAAAGATCTACAGGTGCAAAATTCACAGTTCCAACAGCTACTCATGACCTTGGCAAAGGGTCAGGAGGAGCTCAAAGGTCTACTGGAAAAATAGAAGGAGAAAAAGAAAAAGAAAAGAGTTGGTGTAGCCACTATCGGAAGAAGATTTGAGAACCAAGCTAGAAGAGTCCTGGATTTCCCCTCGACGTCTGATGAAGGGGTTGGCAAAGGAAAGGGAGATGTAGTACCCTCCGAGTCTGAGGCTGAAGAAGAAGAAGAAGAGGATGAAGATTACTCTGAGCAGCAGTACCCTCCTGCAGACGACAAGTATAAGAATTTGGAAGATCGGCTAGCAGCCATAGAGGTACAAAGAGTACATGGGCTGGATTTCGAAGAACTAGGGTTGGTTGCTGGGATTGTGATTCCCCCTAAATTCAAAGTGCCTACATTTGCTAAATACGATGGTTTGTCTTGTCCGAAGATGCATATGCGGTCTTACGTCAGAAAGATCCAACCCCATTCCTCTGATAAGGATCTATGGGTCCACTTTTTTTAAGATAGTTTGTCGGGTACGCAATTGGATTAGTTCTACCAGCTTGAGAGATCTGATATACATAACTAGGAGGATTTGGCTGCTGCCTTCTACCGACAATATCAATATAATGCAGACTTAGCACCTACTCGTACTCAATTACAGAGTATGGGTATGGTCTCTAATGAAGGCTTTAAGGAGTATACCTAGAAGTGGCGGGACTTGGCTGGAAGGGTGCAGCCACCATTGTCTGAGAGAGAGCTTGTGGATATGTTTTTGGGGACCCTGTCAGGTCCATTCTTTAATCACTTGATCGGGAGCTCATCTGCAGGGTTCACCGAGTTAATTCTGACGGGTGAAAGAGTCGAAGCTGGCATTAAGAGCGGTAAAATTCAAAAGGATGCGTCTGCTTCTGCTATTGTCAAGAAGACCTTTCCAGCCAAGAAAGAGGTCTCATCTGTTTACTCCCAGAGAAATCAAGGAAGAATGGAGCGCCGGCCAGCGGTGGGGGTTGTGATGATTCAAAAGACTGCAGCTGATCAGCCTAGAAACGATCAGCCCAGAACCAACCAACAAAGAGGGGGAAGGCCTGCTAGGCAATTCACCAAAATAAACATGACGCCTGCCCAGGTTCTCCCTCATCTCTTAAAGTTAAATCTTACAACCTTGAGAGAGCCACCATAAAATCCGAATACAACTTCTCCTTTTTACCATGCCAACACTAAGTGTGCCTATCATTCAGACAGCATAGGGCACGACACCAACAACTGTTGGGCCCTCAAGAATAAGATCCAGGATTTAATAGATGCCAAGGAGGTGGAGTTTGACGCACCTGAAAAACCTAATGTGATATCCGCTCCAATGCCGAAACATGGTCACAATGTCCATGCTATTATAGAATACCTTTATGTTACTGTTGTTGATGACTTAATGACTCTGTTGCCAATGATCAAAATGAATATGTTGAAAGTCGGGATTTTCCTGGGCTGTGAAAAAGATTGTTACCTTTGTTCGACCTGTCAATCCGTATGTCCACTATTAAAGTCAGGCATCCAACGCCTGATGGATAATCAAGAAATCCTCTTCAAGAAAACTCCTATTACTTTTGTTACTCCAATCAACGATGTTGCTATAATCACCATTTCTGACAATCTTTCCAAGGTCTCCAAAAGACCTGTTAAGATTACACCCGATCCAAAGTTTGTACCTCTGAAGATAACAATGCCGGGGCCCATCCCATATAAGTCCAACAAGATAATACCGTGGAATTATGGAAGAGAGATCTTCTACCACGATGTTAAGCAGATCGAATCAGTTGAAGATAGCTCCGATGAAGAGACTCCTGACATAGGAAATATTGCGGGGACAAGTAAGATCACCCGCAGTGGAGGAATCTTCTCTCTGGAGATTGCTCCTCCAAGGGCAATCTTCGGACCCTCAAATGCTCCTAAGGTTACTCATGTGCCAGTCAAGATATTTGTGCGAAGTCCAGTCATTAAAGAAATTGTTACTCCCGAAGCCGTACCCTCTGTTGTTACTACTGATAAAGGTAAGGGGATCCAAGAAGCGCCCGTCAGGACGAGGGCTCAGCCATTGGTCATCCCCGAGACCACTCAAAAGGAAATGGAGGAGATTTTAAAAATAATTAATAAAAGCGACTATGATGTCGTAGAACAACTGGAGCAAACCCCTTCAAAAATCTCTATGCTATCCCTATTACTCTGCTCCGAAGCTCATGCCAAAGCCTTGATCAAATTCTTGAAGACGGCGCACGTGCCTCAAGAAATTTATGCGGATCAGTTTCAAGAGTGTGTAGCTAGCCTTACAGCCGACAATGGTCTTGGTTTCTCCGATGCTGACTTAACATCTAAAAGGAGAAAGCATAATGATGCCCTGCATGTCTCGGTGGAGTGCAGAGGGACGACTCTGGCACACGTCTTGGTTGATACCGTGTCGTCTTTAAATGTCTTGCCTAAGAAAGAGTTGGACAGATTGGACTGTGAAGGATTGACCTTAAAGCCCAACAATATCATTGTAAGAGCCTTTGATGGTTCTAAGCGGATGGTCCACGGGGAGGTGGACATCCCAATTAAAGTGGGTACTGAAACTTTCCACTCCACATTTTATGTCATGGATATCCGTCCCTCCTACTCTTTCTTGTTAGGAAGACCATGGATTCATCATGCTGGGGCCGTTACGTCCACTCTGCATCAGAAGCTTAAGTACCCAGTCTAGGGGAAAATTGTGACAGTTCGTGGCGAGGAGGAGTATATGATAAGCCATTTGAATTAATTCCGCTATGTTAAATTAGATGGTGAATTCATCGAGACCCCTTTTCATCACTTTGAAGAGGTTTCCCCTGAAGTTGCGGTAGCCAAGACAATGACTTCTATGCCCATCATTACCAAACTTGTGTCCCAGATGTCATCCCTTAAAGATGCGGAGGCTGTGATCAAGGAAGGAGAAAGCACAGTATGGGGTCAACTGCCAGATTTTCCTTACAAGACAGATAAGTTCAGCTTGGGTTTCACTGCTGCTAGTCAGAAGGTTGTGTGTCGCTCCTGGGCTGGAGGACCGCCATTAAAAATCACTCATCACGGAGTTCATGCTTTAGAGGATGATGAAGAAGAAAGCAATTTTGAATACTGGATCTTTCCAACTATTGAAGGAGGACTGAGCAACTAGGAGGCGAAAGACTTCGTTCCCATTACTTTCATCAATCAGTGATTTATCTTTTGAACATTTTCTATTGGTCTGTAATAATTTTTAAACAATTCATACACTTTTTGCCTTATGCCTTACCCGTGGCATATAGGTCCATTTGTAAGGGCTTGATTTTTCATCTTCATATGCCATTTTTAATGAATCATGAACCTTTTCATATATAAACTTTTATGTTCATTTTCTTTCTTTTTACATTTTATTTGTTTAAAGGTGGCTATCCCTTACACACACCCACACTCACAAAATGCAGGTACCCATCCACTCCGGATTCCATGGGTAACAATTTTGCTATGGCCTTCAGTGACTCTGAAGATCTGGTCAATCATGCCGAATACGAAGGTGATGAAGACTGTGAAGTTCCTGGAGAGTTGGCTAGACTTTTGCAACAGGAAGAAAGGGCTATTCTGCCTCACGAGGAGTTGTTAGAGACTATCAACTTGGGAACAGAGGAAGACAGAAAAGAGGTCAAAGTGGGTGCCAACTTAAAGCCAAGTGTCAAAGAGCGTTTAGTTCAGCTGTTGAATGAATATGTTGAGATCTTCGCCTGGTCCTACGAAGACATGTCGGGACTGGATACAGATATTGTGGTTCACCGTCTCCCTACAAGAGAAGACTGTCCACCAATCAAATAGAAAGTCCACCGAATGAGGCCCGACATGTCCGAAAATATCAAAGCTGAAGTGATGAAGCAGTTCAATGCTAGCTTTCTTGCTGTTACTTCCTATCCATAATGGGTTGCTAACATTGTGCTCGTGCCCAAGAAGGACGGAAAAGTCAGAATGTGTGTGGATTACAGATACTTAAACAGGGCTAGCCCTAAAGATGACTTTCCACTAACGCACATTGACATCTTGGTTGACAATACAGCTCAACATAAGGTATTCTCTTTCATGGATGGATTTTCGGGATACAACCAGATCAAAATGGCCCCTGAAGACATGGAGAAAACTACTTTTGTTACGCAGTGGGGTACCTTCTGCTATAAAGTGATGCCATTCGGGCTGAAGAATGTTGGGGAAACCTATCAGCGCGCCATGGTAGCTTTGTTTCATGACATGATACATCATGAGATTGAATTCTACGTAGACGATATGATAGCCCGTTCACAGACAGAAGAAGAACACCTCAACCATCTGCAAAAGTTGTTTGACAGGTTAAAGGAATATAAGCTCAGACTGAACACTAGCAAGTGCACTTTCGGAGTCAGGTCCGGTAAACTCTTGGGATTCATCGTCAGTAACAAAGGCATCGAGGTTGATCCTGCCAAAGTCAAAGCTATACAAGAAATGCCCGCCCCTCGCACTGAGAAGGAGGTCAGAGGTTTCTTGGGACGCCTAAAATACATTGCAAGGTTCATCTCTCACCTAACCTCTACCTGTGAACCAATCTTCAAGCTGTTGAAGAAAGATCAGGTGGTTAAATGGAATGATGACTGTCAAGTTGCTTTCGATAAAATCAAGGAGTATTTACTAGAACCTCCTATCTTGATGCCACCCATCGAAGGAAGGCCGTTAATCATATATTTGACTGTCTTGGAGAATTCAATGGGGTGCGTATTGGGCCAACATGACGAGTCTGGCCGAAAAGAGCAGGCCATTTATTACCTTAGCAAAAAGTTTACCGACTGTGAGACTCGCTACTCACTGCTCGAGAAAACTTGATGCGCTTTGGTATGGGCTGCTCGCCGGCTAAGGCAGTATATGTTGACACATACCACTTTACTGATCTCTAAGATGGATCTGATCAAGTACATCTTCGAGAAGCCTGCTCTATCCGGAAGAATCGCTAGATGGCAAATGATCCTCACCGAATATGATATACAGTACACAACCCAAAAATCCATAAAGGGGAGTGTGTTAGCCGATCATCTGGACCATCAAGCTGTCGAAGATTACCAATCCATGAGGTTCGACTTTCCCGACGAGGATATCATGACTTTGAGCAACATTGAAGAAAACAGACCGTATGATGGACCTGAACAAGGATCCCGATGGACTTTGTACTTTGATGGTGCCTCTAACGCACTTAGAAACGGTATCGGCGCGGTACTTATTTCTCCAGAAGGTTGCCATACACCTTTCACTTCTAGACTCTGCTTCAGCTGCACCAATAACATGGCCGAGTATGAAGCTTGTATCTTTGGTCTCAAGGCTGCTATTGACTTGGGAATCAAATCTTTGATTGTATTTGGGGACTCAGCTTTGGTTATCAATCAAATAAAAGGAGAGTGGGATACTAAACATACAAACCTCATCCCTTACAAAGAACATGTATTGACATTGTTACCACACTTCGAGAAGATTACCTTCGAGCACTTCCCGCGAGAAGAGAGTCAGCTAGCAGATGCGCTAGCTACAATGTCATCCATTTTTAAACTTAACTGGGATAATGAGGCACCTCAAATCACCATCGAACGAATAGACGAACCTGCACATTGTCACGAGATTAATACCGAAGAAGTAGTGGACCGACCTTGGTTTCGTGACGTCAAAAGGTATCACGAAGCATAAGAATACCCTGAAGGAGCTTCAGTCAATGACAAAAAGTTCTTAAGGAGGTTCGCGGCCAAGTTCTTTCTAAGCAATGGTATCTGTGATCGGTGGATCTGGAACTGACTGTTTAACGCTGGTTTGCGAAATGTCGCGGAAGCAAGAGTCGCCACCGTCTTTTATTTTCTCCAAATGGAAAGGACAAAAGCACAGAAAAATTCCTTAAAGAGATTGCTCTCGGTTCGGGAGGTAGGTTATAGAAAGGGAAGGTGTTAGCACCCTTTCTATCCATGGTTATCCATGGGCTCTTAGATACTTGCTTATTGTGTTTTCAAAAAATGGTTTGTTTTCTTTTCAATTGTGGGTTTTAAAAAGTTTCTTTGAAAATTCCAGTTCGACTCTTGTATCGGTCCTCAAGAGTGTTTGAAAAAATGCTTTCGAAAGCTTTTTGAAAACGTGTTGGTGTGAAAAGTATTTTTTTGATTTGTTTTGAAATTTAGAGCAAGTATCTACGAGAACCTACCTACCCTAAGGAATTCGTCTGTGTAAATGTCCTTTAAAGTAGTGCCATCCCACCATGGAGAGGTAGGTAGCACCACCGTTGGAGGTGTTCGGGTCAATTCGAGGGTTCGGGACATGGTGATCACCAGAGCAATGGGAAGATACCTTAGAAGCTACCCTCATGCCAGGTTCCCGGATCATGAGGACTTACTAAGACATCCTCTACTCGACGATCACCTTTCGAGGGGCAAGGCAACAGTGAAGCGTACCCTAGGGGTGGTGTGTGCGATTCGTGTGTCGTTTTCATTTGCATTTATCTTGTCATGTCATTGGTGTTCTACGCTTGATTTTATTTTGTCCATACATTCTTTCATGCTTTTTGTTAACAGTTTAAAAGTATTTGCGGAAAAGTAAATTCTAAGCTATTACAAATGGCGCGGGTCCACATCGCCAAAATTAAACCGGACCCGATTTGACAGAAAAGAAATAAAGCGAATAAAGAAAAGTGCGAGAAGTTTAGTTACAACGCTTTGGGAGAGATACATAATTATTTAAACGAAATAAATGTGCGAAATTAAACAATTAAAAATATGGGCGTTGGACCCTTTGGCAAAATATTAAAATTAATAAGGAATTAAAATTAAAATTAAAAGAAAATGTATTTTGGTATTTTTGTGTTTTTTAAGATTTAAAAGAAAAAAGAATTAATTGAAATCAACTAACCCTAATTCTAGTTATTTTAAGTTTATTAAGAAAATATTGAATTAAAATCTAAATGAACCCTAATTAATTATATACAATTTAATTATGAAAATAAAATAAGTAAATAATATTATGGTAAAAAGAGGAAAAAAAGATTAAAAGGAAAAATTATCAATTACCTAATTCTATGTTTTTTTGATTTATTAAAAAAGAATTAAAATTGCAAAAACCCTAATTATACTAAATTCAATTATACAATTTATTTATGAAAATAATAAAAATAAAAATTATTTATTACATTTTTTGTCTTTTTCTGATTTTTTTATGATGTTTTTTCATATTGTGTAAAAATAATAATTAATTTAAACAAATAAAGAAAATAAAATAACAATAAAAATAAAATAAGAAAAATATAGAGAAAGCAAACCAGGGGGGGTTCAGGATCCAATTGTGAGGTATAGGTCCAAGAATCCAGGCCCAAAAAGCTTCAGGTCCTTTTGACTTTTTTGTGCAACATGTTGGTACGTTGACTCTTGTTCAAGCTGTTCTCCATCTCTCAACCTTTAGATCTGATTCCACTAAGCACGTGGTTGGCTTGATATGGTGAGTGTATGGTGATCCCCAAAGTTATGCCTGTACCTGAACGCACGTTGAAAAATAATATTGAGGTAACGTAGACCTGGGACTTGAACCCAGGTCATGAGCGTCACCAGTTAACACCTGTACCGCTGGGCCATCATCACGCATTTGATATATTAATAATGAATAAATATTATAAAAACAAAACGAAGAGTTAGTGGTTCCAACGCGCGAAGATTCAAACTAACTAATCATGTTTCGCCAACACATCATCTTCTTCGCCCAGTTTTTTTATTTTTTCTGAAACAAGGATTCATAGGCCACGGTTTTGAAGCCGTTCTCTTAGACCTGTTTCCAGAAAATAGCGACTAGCCCTCAGTTGCTCATAAATTGAGCGCGAGGGTCGGTTTCTGTCCGTCCAAAGGCGCTTGTTTTGATGGCCAAGGTCCCAAGCCTCAATTTTGCTTTGTTTGAGAAGCCCTAATTCTGAGTCCTGAAAACCCTAAAAATCAAGTATGGCATATTTGTATATAACGCGTAAAAACGTAATTAAATCACATGATAAGCATCAGCAAGCATCATTGAATAAGAATATATAAACTAAATGTCATGAAAATGCCTTAAAATCAAGATGCGAGTATGCAATTTTGTGAGAAAATTTTGGGTTCTGTACAGCGATTCTTGAGGTTTGGATGATTGTTCTTGATTGGAGTATGTCCAATGACCTTTTAGCAAGCTATTGAAAAACAAATCCTGCTTTGAATCGCCCCCTAACACTGATTTCAGAATTGAGTTTTATGGAAAAAATTTCAAGTTTACAAAGTGTTCTTTTGCGCAGCTTTTAGTCTATTGGCATTAGGTTTATGCTTCTGATTATGTAGTGCAGCAATTAGGTTAAAAAAATCAATCAAATCTCTTTCATTCAATGGTTTTTGCAAATTGATTTTCCAAGATCTTTTCATATCTTTTCCATGTGTATTTTGTGTCAATTAGCTCAAATCAAACCAAAACTTTCCACATTTGCATATGCACGAATTATAGAAGCCAAAACATGTATAAAAAGATTGGTTTTGTTAGGTTAAATATTTTTTCACATATTTAATTGATTTAATTGAATTAATATAAATAAAAACTCAAATAAATAAATAAAAAATGAGAAAATACTTCCCTTTGGGCCAAGTGGTCGTGCATATGCTTAGAATGATGAATCGTGGAAGAAAAATGGGCCCATTAGCAAATTTAGGTCATTTGAAGTAATGTTGACTTTTCAAAATATCCAAAACTTTCCCAACTTCCACAAGGCATAACTTGCTCAATTTTTAAGCTTTTCTCATGTTCTTGGACATTTTGGAAAGGTCTTTGAGTCCTCTAACCAATGCCTTTGGTCCCATGTCATTTTGATTTACCAATCTCAAGTTATGGCCTTTGACTTAAAGTCCCTTTTTGTTGACTTTTGAAAATGACCTATAATGTTGAAATTGATAACTTTTTGTGAGAGCATTTCTTGGACTTGAAGTATGAAGATGAGTTGTAGGAAATATCTTTCTCTTCAATATGAGATTTGTATGGAATTTTTCTGATAATCCATGTGAAAGTTATGCCCTGGTCAATTTCAGTTGACTTTTTCAGCTGTCCAAATATAGTAACTTTCGCATCTTTGATGATTTCTGAGCCAAATTTTGAGAATCATGATCAAGCATTGATCAAATGATGTTTGTGGCTTCAAAATGATATGTTGACCAAAAATTTGAACTTTTGACTGTCAAATGACCATTTTGCCCCTACAGTTGACTGTAGTGCAATTTAGGGTTTTGACTGTGCAATTTTGAGCTGAATGCCTTGAAACTTGATATGAGGATGCTTGACCATCTTTGTAGGCATGTGAGACTTGATTAGGCCTTTGAAAACTTCCTTGTCTTGATCAGAACACAAACCCTAGTTTTGACTGTATAGGAGACAGTTGGACGGTGCAACCCTTGGGGAATTTTGTGACTTGGCTTGGCAATTTCTTGAAGAATATGGGAGGGCAAATTTTGGGGTGCAACAGTTTCCCCTGTTCCATCTTCTTAGACCTGAGGATGCAGATTGGCTGACGTGCCTTTCGTAATCCGAGGGTGGAAGATGATTGAACACTAGAGTGCCCAGAAATTTGCGCTCACATGTTAGCAGTGATGGGAGGAATGGGCTTATAGATGCCATTTGGAGATTGCTGGATAGGATGATGGGCTTATAGATGCCATCTGGATGTTGCTGGATAGGATGATGGGCTTATAGATGCCATCTGGATGTTGACCGCGTAGGAGATTCCTTGGCGAGAACTTGCATACCTGCACAACAAAAAAATGAGTACCTGACACGCTGCAGGAGCTGATTTTAGGTGTTTGGCACAGATGTGTCCTGACTAGTTGCAGGAGCTGAGTCTGGAGCTTCATAAGATGATGAATGAACCAGGTATGGTTACTGCCTTAGCATGAATGGTAATAGAACCTTGGGTGATTTTAACTTCAACAACGCTCGTTGAGAAAATCTCGGTGGGGAATACCATCTTCGCAGTATCGGGAAGAGAACCATATGCAATTATAATTTGAAAGGAATGACCACCTCACACACCGTCGGAGAGGGAAACATCTGAAAAGGACTTACCACCTCACACACCGTCGGAGAGGGAACCATCGGAGACTATCACCTCACACTCATCGTCGGAGAGGGAAACATCTGAAAAGGACTTACCACCTCACACACCGTCGGAGAGGGAACCATAGGAGACTATCACCTCACACTCATCGTCGGAGAGGGAAACATCTGAAAAGGACTTCCCACCTCACACGCCGTCGGAGAGGGAACCATAGGAGACTTATCACCTCACACTCATCGTCGGAGAGGGAAACATCTGAAAAGGACTTACCACCTCACACGCCGTCGGAGAGGGAACCATAGGAGACTTATCACCTCACACTCATCGTCGGAGAGGGAAACATATGAAAAAGGAATTACCACCTCACGCACTTGCCGGAGAGGGGACCATAAGACTATCACCTCACACTCATCGTCGGAGAGGGAAACATCTGAAAAAGGAATTACCACCTCACGCACTTGCCGGAGAGGGGACCATAAGACTATCACCTCACACTCATCGTCGGAGAGGGAAACATCTGAAAAAGGAATCACCACCTCACGCACTTGCCGGAGAGGGGACCATAAGAGACTATCACCTCACACTCATCGTCGGAGAGGGAAACATCTGAAAAAGGAATTACCACCTCACGCACTTGCCGGAGAGGGGACCATAAGAGACTATCACCTCACACTCATCGTCGGAGAGGGAAACATCTGAAAAAGGAATTACCACCTCACGCACTTGCCGGAGAGGGGACCATAAGAGACTATCACCTCACACTCATCGTCGGAGAGGGAAACATCTGAAAAAGGAACTACCACCTCACGCACTTGCCGGAGAGGGGACCATAAGTTCTGCTGAGTCTTTATCAGAAAATCTGTTGGGAGTCGATTTAGCTGGACTAGAGAAAGCCTTGAAATATGTTTGAGAATTTCAACTGCATCTTTCCTGAAAGGTAAAGGTCAGTCGTATGCAATGCATGGTATGGATCAAGCGATGATGTTCTCAACATAAATGAGATTTGTATGACATAATGCGTCTATGCATGCTATAATGATATATGTGATGTTTTATGAATATGTTTTTCGTCTAAGAAAGTAAATCCTTGACGGGTGCCGGGAAGTCATATCCTGGGCTGATGCTGAAGAATAGATTTCGCTTCCGCTGGGGATGATAGTTGCAAGAATACCGGTAGGAGAAGATGACTCCGTTGTGGAATAAACTTGGCAAATGGAAGATTCTGCAGGGAGAAAAGATACTCTAGCGATCATGCTGGGAAGCGATACTCTGTGGGGAGAGAGATACTTTGCTGAGTCGTTGATGATAACTTCGCTGGGGATACCCTTGTTGTTGGAAGTGTTGATAGACTTCGCTGGGGATAAGAAGGCTTTGTCGACGACACTCTTTCCGGGGCTTTTGGCTGAGGATAACCCAGTTATATCCTGTTAAGGAAATAACTCTTTAAGTCAAGCCGGATGACGCGTTCGTGCTCTGCGAGGGGATAAGCTTCCAGAATCTACTGGGGATAAGCTTACTGCTTGGGGATATGGACTCCATCTTTCCTGGGGAAACCGGATTGGACTCTTCTGGGGAAGTTTTGATATGCTGGGGAAGTGATTCCTTTGAATGTTGATATACCGCCGGGGAACAATCTTTAGGCCAAGACTGCCGGGGATGCTTGTTAAGAATACATATGCTGCTGGGGAAGGTTGAGATCTACTGGAGGATACTCAATTTCCTTGAGATTTGATAGTTCTGCTTGGAGAGGAATGTACTGCTTACTCTCTGGGGAATTGAGACATGTTGGTTATGTTCTTTAGCTAAACCTACCTTGGTACCTTAGAGGACAGAGCGATTAGATTGTTTGGACAACTCATCATTGCCCCTGTTTCTAAGGTGGGAGAGGAAGACCTGTGAGGTGCTGATAGCTTGTTGGTGGACAAACCTTCTTCTGGTAGGCCAAGTGGCGAGATGCCGGGACATAGTCGTACGCTTTTGATCCCTAACTTTTGCCTGGACCACCCTTTCGGGTTTTCAGTCCACCGGGATACCCATTTTTACCCAAGCCGCCTTTTCAGGTTTTCGACTTGCCGGGTGTACAGGTTTTTTTCATTTTCATCCCTCATTTTGCCCGAACCCTTTTGGTTCGCCGGGAAGCCCTTATTTTTGCCTAGGTATGTCAACCTAGCGGGTCTTTGATTTTGCGTAGCATCTTTTTGACTATATCCATGCTCTCAGGATGTAGGGAGTTGCCCCTGTTAGAAGTGTGTTGTCATGCCACCAGAAGATGTTTGATCAGGCAAGATTCGTTGTTGGAATGCCCCCAAGTGACTCAGGCGGAGATTTGCCCCAGGCTATTTGGTCTTTGAGAGATTCTCCGAATCTTGATTGGACTGCCCCAGATAATGGACCATGGTCATGTCTGCCCCTTGATTGGAGATACTTCTGTTCATTAGGCATTCGTCGTGCGGATTTCCCTGCTGTTCAAACAAATAGTCATATGCAAACAAAGTTATGTTAAAAATGCAAAGCCTATGTCTGTCTTGAAGATTTTGAAAATGCATTCCCTTTTTTTTCATAAAACAAGTGATTGTTTGTAAAACGTGATGTCAACTCCTTCTTTTGTAGTAAGCCTTAAGGAGTCAGGATACCTTTCGTAACAGTATGCTTTCGAACTAACCCATGCTTCAGCTAGGACTTTTTAGGGTTATAACGTGGCCTGGTTCACGGTTTAAGAAACAAAGGATAAAGGCTCAAATTATTTGTACCCACCCGCTCTTCGTGATGTTCTCCAAACCTAAACTCAGTTGATCATACGTTAGACCTTGTTTGAGTCTTTGCTTTGATTTTCCGGTGATGATTCGGATGTTGATAACTTATTTTGAATAGGCAGTCATTTCTTTTTTTGTTGAGGGTTTGTAAGACCTCTTTCTCCTTCTGATTTTGTTATCCCTTTCTTTTTTTTGCCTGAACTGTTTCCTTTTTGGAGTTACAGTCAGCGGGATGTCCCAGTTTTGTAAGTCTTCTTCATAGGATTTGACTTATTGGGTTCTTATTTTTCGAGATAATGACTGCCTTTCTTTATTGATTATTCGGAATCATCCCTGTCTTCCTTTTTTGTAAGGACCTCTTTGGTGCCATTCGTTATGCACTTGGATCAACTGAGAAGACTACCCTGCCCCAGGTTATGATTAAGGGTTTTAAATTTCGAAAAGAAAAACTCCTACTTCTTTGGCTCAGAGGGGTTGACGAGGGATTATCTTCCTTGTAACTCCAGTGTTTAGGAATTGAAACAATGCCTGTACCTCATCAGCGGGGTCTATTCAAAAGCATACTGTAAATATCGTGGTATCGTTTTCGTCATCCTCCCTCAAGAGGCTTTGGAATTTTAGATCAAGAGTTGACATCAGAAAAAATATGAAAATAATTTGCATATAGTGAATGCGAATATATTGATTCAAAAATAGACATAAGCGATGCATTAATGGGATAACAATGTTTTAACATGAATAAATGTTTAAACAAAAGAAAATTGCAACTTGAACATTCGAATGAACAAAGATTTCTCAATCCTAGCCATGATTTGGCAAGGGAGCAGTGATTGTGTTCGGAGCCTTAGGTACTTCAAACTGAATCTCTCCAGCGTCGATCATGTCTTGAATCTTGTTTTTGAGAGGCCAGCAGTTGTCCGTAGTATGCCCCGGGCTATCAGAATGGTATGCGCACCTATCGTTGGGATGATAGTTAGGAGCAGAAGTGTTTGGATTCCGAAGAGGAGCCTTTAAGGTGATCAGCCCTGCCTTCAACATTTGTTGCAATGCTTGATCCAGCGACATGTTGATTTTGGTGTACTTCCTTTTAGGCTTGTCTGGTTTGCTCTGATCAGCCCGTTGTTCTGGGCGAGGTCGTTGTTGGACCTGTGAAGTAGTAGCAGCTTGGAGAGGCCCAAACCTTTGACTTCTTGGAAGTTGATTAATGGCTGGGTCCCTGACTTGGGCTGGTTGCTTCATGTCTTGATGAAGCTGACTGATCATGGCCCTCAGCTCTCCTTGCTCCTGAGCTAAACCTTGAATGAGTTCCCTTTGCCCTAGCATCTGGGTTTTCAATGTGTCTACCTCAGCTTGTAGACGTTTCAGCCTTTCATCCTCAGCACTGTTCCTGACAAAGGTCCCCATGAGAAGTGTCCTTAGTTCCTCCTGCCCCTTGGATAGATTCAGAAGAATTTCCCCGAACCGAGTCTCTTGAGCCAGAAGATCCCGGTTGTCTGGTTGGAAGGCCATTGCTGAAATAAACAGCGAGAAGGGTAAGTGACCTGCAATAAGGATACCTGTTATGCAATGATGAGTATGACATGCATGCAATGTTTTCAAGGACCTCGCAGGGTAAACAGAGAAACTTGTTAGAGTTGGAAACTGGCAACTTGATTCAAGGAACTTCCTGTTGTAGAGAGCCCTCCTTCAAGGGTCAAAGGCTCACCATATCCAGTGGGTCATAGCCCCTGACAACCTTGGCTAGAGGAAAATAAATCCTCTTTGCCCCTTGCTAGATATTTGATCCATCATGACCTGCATCACAAGCCCTTGAGATCCTCGAAATGGGTTAGGATGTATGCAATGGTATGATGTCATGCTATGCATGGGATGATGTAGGTAAACCATGTTATGAGTCCCAGTTAAGGACTATAAACAGACCCTGCAAGAAATTCAGTATATTTTGTTATGAGTCCCAATTAAGGGCTATAAACAAAACCTGCAAGAGATCTAGTAAACCTTGTTATGAGTCCCGGTTAAGGACTATAAACAAAACCTGCAAGAAATTTGGTAAACCCTGTCATGAGTCCTAGTTAAGGACCATAAACAAAACCTGCAAGTAGTTCATATGTCAGCTAACAAGCATGCAAGTAGGCAAGTACAAAGGCACACAAGTCACACAAGAGAAAGCCCTTAGAGTGTAGGCCAGCATGAAGTTTGGGGTACTACCCTCTTGAAGTTGGTGGGTTTAACCTGTCCTATCGAAGTAACCGGGTTCTAAGGTTCCCAATATCACGGGATTGCTTTCATTGTTCATCGTTTCGATTTAGCCACTGAACTGGCGACCGGAATATTCCAGGAAAGCAACCCTCAATTGAGTGTAGTATCGAGTATCAACCAACCTCGGACTGCACCAAAGTCAGTTATCTCACTACCCTAAAGAGGCCAAGATAGTTCAATTAAGGTTCCTAAGGTCTGTTGATGCTTCACGACACCACGCGGAGGCCCCGTACTCTCCTTGACTGAACTCAAGGGTTACCGGTACACACCAAAGTGCCACATCAACGTAGCAGACTGTTTCAACCATGTCGGTATACCCCGCACAGTTCCCTCACAGCCTTGTTGCTACTTTCTAAGAAGGTATCCCCAGATCCAGGTTAGGATCTATAGAACTCCCAAGACAGTCCCACAATTTAAAGCAAGCAAAGAAGACAATTAAAAACACAGTTATGAACTATCCCTAAGGTACACCTCACTTTAAGTTTAAGTCCCCAGCAGAGTCGCCAGTTCTGTGATCGGTGGATCTGGAACTGACTGTTTAACGCTGGTTTGCGAAATGTCGCGGAAGCAAGAGTCGCCACCGTCTTTTATTTTCTCCAAATGGAAAGGACAAAAGCACAGAAAAATTCCTTAAAGAGATTGCTCTCGGTTCGGGAGGTAGGTTATAGAAAGGGAAGGTGTTAGCACCCTTTCTATCCATGGTTATCCATGGGCTCTTAGATACTTGCTTATTGTGTTTTCAAAAAATGGTTTGTTTGCTTTTCAATTGTGGGTTTTAAAAAGTTTCTTTGAAAATTCCAGTTCGACTCTTGTATCGGTCCTCAAGAGTGTTTGAAAAAATGCTTTCGAAAGCTTTTTGAAAATGTGTTGGTGTGAAAAGTATTTTTTTGATTTGTTTTGAAATTTAGAGCAAGTATCTACGAGAACCTACCTACCCTAAGGAATTCGTCTGTGTAAATGTCCTTTAAAGTAGTGCCATCCCACCATGGAGAGGTAGGTAGCACCACCGTTGGAGGTGTTCGGGTCAATTCGAGGGTTCGGGACATGGTGATCACCAGAGCAATGGGAAGATACCTTAGAAGCTACCCTCATGCCAGGTTCCCGGATCATGAGGACTTACTAAGACATCCTCTACTCGACGATCACCTTTCGAGGGGCAAGGCAACAGTGAAGCGTACCCTAGGGGTGGTGTGTGCGATTCGTGTGTCGTTTTCATTTGCATTTATCTTGTCGTGTCATTGGTGTTCTACGCTTGATTTTATTTTGTCCATACATTCTTTCATGCTTTTTGTTAACAGTTTAAAAGTATTTGCGGAAAAGTAAATTCTAAGCTATTACAAATGGCGCGGGTCCACATCGCCAAAATTAAACCGGACCCGATTTGACAGAAAAGAAATAAAGCGAATAAAGAAAAGTGCGAGAAGTTTAGTTACAACGCTTTGGGAGAGATACATAATTATTTAAACGAAATAAATGTGCGAAATTAAACAATTAAAAATATGGGCGTTGGACCCTTTGGCAAAATATTAAAATTAATAAGGAATTAAAATTAAAATTAAAAGAAAATGTATTTTGGTATTTTTGTGTTTTTTAAGATTTAAAAGAAAAAAGAATTAATTGAAATCAACTAACCCTAATTCTAGTTATTTTAAGTTTATTAAGAAAATATTGAATTAAAATCTAAATGAACCCTAATTAATTATATACAATTTAATTATGAAAATAAAATAAGTAAATAATATTATGGTAAAAAGAGGAAAAAAAGATTAAAAGGAAAAATTATCAATTACCTAATTCTATGTTTTTTTGATTTATTAAAAAAGAATTAAAATTGCAAAAACCCTAATTATACTAAATTCAATTATACAATTTATTTATGAAAATAATAAAAATAAAAATTATTTATTACATTTTTTGTCTTTTTCTGATTTTTTTATGATGTTTTTTCATATTGTGTAAAAATAATAATTAATTTAAACAAATAAAGAAAATAAAATAACAATAAAAATAAAATAAGAAAAATATAGAGAAAGCAAACCAGGGGGGTTCAGGATCCAATTGTGAGGTATAGGTCCAAGAATCCAGGCCCAAAAAGCTTCAGGTCCTTTTGACTTTTTTGTGCAACATGTTGGTACGTTGACTCTTGTTCAAGCTGTTCTCCATCTCTCAACCTTTAGATCTGATTCCACTAAGCACGTGGCTGGCTTGATATGGTGAGTGTATGGTGATCCCCAAAGTTATGCCTGTACCTGAACGCACGTTGAAAAATAATATTGAGGTAACGTAGACCTGGGACTTGAACCTAGGTCATGAGCGTCACCAGTTAACACCTGTACCGCTGGGCCATCATCACGCATTTGATATATTAATAATGAATAAATATTATAAAAACAAAACGAAGAGTTAGTGGTTCCAACGCGCGAAGATTCAAACTAACTAATCATGTTTCGCCAACACATCATCTTCTTCGCCCAGTTTTTTTATTTTTTCTGAAACAAGGATTCATAGGCCACGGTTTTGAAGCCGTTCTCTTAGACCTGTTTCCAGAAAATAGCGACTAGCCCTCAGTTGCTCATAAATTGAGCGCGAGGGTCGGTTTCTGTCCGTCCAAAGGCGCTTGTTTTGATGGCCAAGGTCCCAAGCCTCAATTTTGCTTTGTTTGAGAAGCCCTAATTCTGAGTCCTGAAAACCCTAAAAATCAAGTATGGCATATTTGTATATAACGCGTAAAAACGTAATTAAATCACATGATAAGCATCAGCAAGCATCATTGAATAAGAATATATAAACTAAATGTCATGAAAATGCCTTAAAATCAAGATGCGAGTATGCAATTTTGTGAGAAAATTTTGGGTTCTGTACAGCGATTCTTGAGGTTTGGATGATTGTTCTTGATTGGAGTATGTCCAATGACCTTTTAGCAAGCTATTGAAAAACAAATCCTGCTTTGAATCGCCCCCTAACACTGATTTCAGAATTGAGTTTTATGGAAAAATTTTCAAGTTTACAAAGTGTTCTTTTGCGCAGCTTTTAGTCTATTGGCATTAGGTTTATGCTTCTGATTATGTAGTGCAGCAATTAGGTTAAAAAAATCAATCAAATCTCTTTCATTCAATGGTTTTTGCAAATTGATTTTCCAAGATCTTTTCATATCTTTTCCATGTGTATTTTGTGTCAATTAGCTCAAATCAAACCAAAACTTTCCACATTTGCATATGCACGAATTATAGAAGCCAAAACATGTATAAAAAGATTGGTTTTGTTAGGTTAAATATTTTTTCACATATTTAATTGATTTAATTGAATTAATATAAATAAAAACTCAAATAAATAAATAAAAAATGAGAAAATACTTCCCTTTGGGCCAAGTGGTCGTGCATATGCTTAGAATGATGAATCATGGAAGAAAAATGGGCCCATTAGCAAATTTAGGTCATTTGAAGTAATGTTGACTTTTCAAAATATCCAAAAATTTCCCAACTTCCACAAGGCATAACTTGCTCAATTTTTAAGCTTTTCTCATGTTCTTGGACATTTTGGAAAGTTCTTTGAGTCCTCTAACCAATGCCTTTGGTCCCATGTCATTTTGATTTACCAATCTCAAGTTATGGCCTTTGACTTAAAGTCCCTTTTTGTTGACTTTTGAAAATGACCTATAATGTTGAAATTGATAACTTTTTGTGAGAGCATTTCTTGGACTTGAAGTATGAAGATGAGTTGTAGGAAATGTCTTTCTCTTCAAAATGAGCTTTGGATGGAATTTTTCTGATAATCCATGTGAAAGTTATGCCCTGGTCAATTTCAGTTGACTTTTTCAACTGTCCAAATATAGTAACTTTTGCATCTTTGATGATTTCTGAGCCAAATTTTGAGAATCATGATCAAGCATTGATCAAATGATGTTTGTGGCTTCAAAATGATATGTTGACCAAAAATTTGAACTTTTGACTGTCAAATGACCATTTTGCCCCTACAGTTGACTGTAGTGCAATTTAGGGTTTTGACTGTGCAATTTTGAGCTGAATGCCTTGAAACTTGATATGAGGATGCTTGACCATATTTGTAGGCATGTGAGACTTGATTAGGCCTTTGAAAACTTCCTTGTCTTGATCAGAACACAAACCCTAGTTTTGACTGTATAGGAGACAGTTGGACTGTGCAACCCTTGGGGAATTTTGTGACTTGGCTTGGCAATTTCTTGAAGAATATGGGAGGGCAAATTTTGGGGTGCAACAGTATCCTATACAAGCGCAATCTTAATTGTGTCCTACTCCGTTGTATGGACAAGGTTGAAGCTGAGAAGATCATGGCTGAGCTACATAATGGCACCTTTGGCACCCACTCAAGCGGTCATACGATGGCTAAAAAGATTCTACGGGCAGGCTACTATTGGTCTACCATGGAAGCTGATTGTCATCAACATTCCCGTACTTGTCACAAATGCCAAATCTATGTTGACAAGGTACATATTCCTCCAGTTCCTCTCAATGTCTTAACAGCTCCTTGGCCATTCGCGATGTGGGGAATCAACATGATTGGAGAGATTAAGCCTACAGCATCCAATGGACACCGTTTCATCCTGGTGGCCATTGACTACTTTACCAAGTGGGTCGAAGCAACTTCCTTCGCCTCTGTTACAAAGAATGTGGTTGCCCGCTTCATCAAGCAGAACCTCATATGCCGGTATGGTATCCCTGACAGGATTATCACTGACAACGGTACAAATTTGAATAATACTACGATCACCGCTCTGTGCGAGCAGTTCAAGATTCAACATCATAATTCATCTCCCTATTGGCCAAAGATGAATGGTGTTGTCGAAGCTGCGAACAAAAATATCAAGAAGATCATACAAAAGATGACAGTCACCTACAAGGACTGGCACGAGATGTTACCGTTTGCTCTGTACGGGTACCGTACCACGGCACGCACTTCAACTGGGGCAACACCCTTTTCTTTGGTATATGGCATGGAGGTTGTTTTACTTATCGAGGTTCAGATTCCCTCCTTGAGAATCATGAAAGATGCTGGTTTGAGTGAAGACGATTGGATTCAAACCCGACTTGATCAACTTAACTTGATTGACGAAAAGTGACTTACTGCTGTTTGCCATGGTCAGGCGTATCAAAAACGTATGATCAAGGCCTTCAACAAGAAAGTCAAGAGACAAGTATATCAAGTCGGGGACCTCGTAATCAAGCGAATCATCTTTCCGCAAAGTGATCCCAGGGGCAAATGGACTCCTACTTACGAATGACCATTTGTGATCAAAAACATCTTTTCTTGTGGGGCAATGATCCTGACCACTATGGACGGTGATGACCCGCCGCACCCTGCGAACGCAGACATAGTTAAAAGATACTACGCATAAACGACCCGACAAGTTGAAAACCCGAAAGGGCGACTTGGGCAAAAAATGGGCATCCCAGTGAATCGAAAACCCGAAAGGGCGTTTCAGGCAAAAGTTAGGGATAAATAAAAAAAATTGTACACCCGACAAGTTGAAAACCCGAAAGGGCGACTTGGGAAAAAAAGGGTTTCCCGGTGGATCGAAAACCCGAAAGGGCGATCCAGGAAAAAGTTAGGGAATTAAAGCGTATGATTATGTCTCGTCGGATCACTTTAAGGATAATCTCTTCACGGAAAAGCTCCAAGCTTCTGATCAATCCAATCATCTACGGACGAAGCAACGAATGGACAAGATACTCAGAGTTACGAAGGCTATAGCAGAATGGGAACCCTATGGAATTGTTACACATAGTCATCTTTCTTTGTATAAATTTTTTCTCAATTTTATGCCAACATTCTCTTACTAGGATGTCTGTCTTCTTTGTACAAAATACTTACACAAAGTTAATACAAAGATACTTCAAAAAGTGCAGAAAATTGTTTACCTTTTCTTTCTCTTTTACACTTGTGTTTTATTTGAAAACGTCCAATGATTTATTAAATGAGCATATGCATTTGAATATAGTCACTGCTTACAAATAAAACGAAATGAGAAGGGATAATTACTTATAGGTTGAAAGTATAGGAAAACGTCTTTAGGCTATTCCAGAAGAAATCCCCTGCAGTACATCATCCAGATCTTCAGCGAAACTAAAATCTTGAAATACATATCCCCAGTGGAGTTAAGTTTCAAAAATCTGTTAGAACAAAGTTTGAATCTACTACCCTAAGTTTAAGTTTTGATGATAACAAAATGAAAAGATATATTAATTATGTGATTCATGTAAGAACTATTTGCTACCTAAAATATTACTTTCTGTTTTACAGAAACTCTGATAGGTATCAGCAGGAGAACATCCTCATCAGCATCAGAAAATTGGATATCAACATCAGCATCAGAAGATGCTATATCAGATACCAAGATCAGAAGAACAACTCACGCTTATGCTGAAGCTTGATGAACAGATCTGCGCTCAACACTCTGAACTCTGATAAAGACAACAATAGTTCATCAGCACTTAAGCAGCGTCAGAATGAGCCAAAGCCAGAACATGCTTAAGTAGCAACGGCACTGTGCATTCAAGACGAGTTATTACCAACGGCATCATTCCAGACAAGATCTGCTTAATAAGGAAAGATTGTTATTGGCATTGAATCAGAATTATTGCTCCAACGTTCATCAATTTCAATGCTATATAAACAAGTCAATGAAGATTGAATTGGCTAATGCTCTACATCATTTTACACGCCTAAAAGCTAATCATCATCTTCCTTACTCTCAGTTTTCTAAAAGCTCCATATTTCCTTACTCAATTATTTTAGCAATCTAGTTTCCATAAGCTTAAGTTGTGTAGTATCACAGTTGTGATAAACAGTTTTGTAGAAAACATTCACACACCTAGATTTCAATTCTTTGTAAGAAAGTGATTCCTTGACAAACCGATTTGTGGTTTGAATCAAGAAGGCTTTAGCAGTTGTTAAAGCAGATTGTAATATTCATTTGAATATAGTGGATTAAGACCTCGTTGGAGAGAGGCGAAATCACCTTGGCGGGTGGACTGGAGTAGTTTGAGATCAAATGAACCAGGATAAAAATATCGTGTTCATTGCATTGATTTTCAGTTTTACAATTCAACCCCCCTTCTTGTGTTTTTCACTTCTTCAATTGGCATCAGAGCTCCTGGTTCTGAGCTAAAACACTTAACTGTGTCAGTACAAGATCCAGCGTCAGAAAAACACAATGGCAGGAACTTATTCACACACCAGCAATGACAATAATGAAGACAGAGACAGATTCAGCGGCAAACCTCCAGTCTTTGATGGAGAAAATTTTGATTACTGGAAAGACAGAATTGAAAGCTTCTTTCTGGCACATGATGCTGATCTGTGGGACATGGTGACAGATGGATACACGCACCCTGTGAATGCAAGCGGTCAGAAGATTGATAGAAAAGCAATGTCTGATCAACAAAAGCGTGACTTCAAAAATCACCACAAGGCCAGAACCATCCTTCTCAGCGCCATCTCTTATGCTGAATATGAAAAGATCTCTAACAAAGACACGGAAAAGAACATGTTTGACTCACTCAGAATGATGCATGAGGGCAACGTTCAGGTCAAAGAAACAAAAGCTCTTGCGCTCATTCAGAAGTATGAGGCATTCAAAATGGAAGAAAGTGAATCCATTGAAACAATGTTCTCAAGATTCCAAATTCTGGTAGTTGGTCTCAAGGTTCTGGACAAAGGTTACTCTACTGCTGATCACGTCAAGAAAATCATCAGAAGCTTACCAAAGCAGTGGAGGCCAATGGTTACAGCTCTGAAGCTAGCAAAAGATCTCAACAAAATTTCTCTGGAGGAACTTATCAGCTCCCTCAGAAGTCATGAGATAGAGCTAGAAGCTGATGAACCCCAGAAGCAAGGTAAGCCTTTAGCATTAAAATCTAACAAAAAATCTGAGTCTAAAGTTTTGCAGGCAGTTGAAGAAACATCTGATGGATCCTCATCAGAAGAAGACGAACTCTCCCTCCTCTCCAGAAGAGTGAATCAACTGTGGAAGCAGAGGCAAAGGAAGTTCAGGAATCCCAGAAGATCTGATCAGAACGAGTCTTCTTCCAGATACAGAAGGACATATTCTTCCTCTGGATACAGAAGATCTGAAGGCTCCTCAGGAAGCAGAAGGCCAAACACCAAGGACATCATCTTCTATGAGTGCAATGAGCAAGGACACTACAAGAGTGACTGCCCAAAGCTTCAGAGGGAAAAGCCCAAAAAGAAGTTTGGAAGAGAAAAGAAGAAAAGTCTCATGGCTACATGGGATGACTCTGACTCGTCTGAAGCTGACTCAGAATCAGATAATGAGAGAGCCAACATAGCTCTCATGGCCAACATTTCAGAAGATAGTGAAGCTTCTAAATCAGACTCAGAATCAGATACTGAAGAGGTATTTCCTGACTTTGCTGTTAATTTTACCAAGGTTGAACTTGCTGAAAGCCTTAATGAAATTCTGGAAAGGTATCAGCAGATTAGAGTTAAATTCAGAAACCTGAAAAGGAATCTTGAATCTGACTCTGATAAGACTGAGAGTCTTAAATTGGAAAATTCTGAGCTGAGAAATAAAATTTCAAAATTAGAAAATGTTTTACAAAACTCTCAGAAGGAACCAATTTCTGAAACTCCCAGCAGTGCTGATGAGATCATCAAGGAGTATGATCACAGTTTCCAGAAGTTCCTTGCTAAAAGCATAGATAGAAGCAAAATGGCTTCAATGATCTATGGAGTTAGCAGAAACGGCAGGAAGGGAATAGGATACCAAGGTAAGGTTCCTACACCAAATAATGTCATGGATTTAACCATTAAACACACTCCTCTGAACTCACATTTTGTGTATGGTCACACACATGATATTAAATACACTAGCAGTAAGTATTTTGTGAAACCAAAATTCAACCAGAGTTTTGGTAAATCTAACAAATCAGGACCCAAGAAAATCTGGGTACCTAAGGATAAAATAATACATGTTGCAGATATCTTTAGCAGCAAATCAGAAACACCAGTCATGGTACCTGGACTCTGGCTGCTCGCGACACATGACGGGAAGAAGGCATATGTTCCAAAGCCTGGAACTTAAGCCTGGAGGCCACGTTGGCTTTGGAGGCAATTAGAGGGGAAAGATAATTGGCTCTGGAACTGTAGGTAATGGAAATCTTCCCTCTATTAATAATGTTCTGCTAGTAGATGGATTAATGCATAATCTATTATCCATAAGTCAATTAAGTGATAACGGTTATGATATAATCTTTAATCAAAAATCATGTAAAGCTGTTAGTCAGAAAGATGGGACTATCCTGTTTAATGGAAAGAGGAAAAACAACATTTACAAAATCAAACTTTCTGAACTGAAAAGTCAGAATGTAAAGTGTCTTCTGTCTGTTAACAACGAGCAGTGGATCTGGCACAGAAGATTGGGGCATGTTAGTATGAGAAGAATATCTCAGATTAACAAACTCAATCTGGTCAGAGGACTTCCTAATTTGAAGTTCAATTCAGATGCTCTGTGTGAAGCATGTCAGAAAGGCAAGTTTGCAAAACCTTCTTTTAAATCTAAAAATGTTGTTTCTACCTCTAAGCCATTAGAACTTCTGCACATTGACTTATTTGGACCAGTTAAAACTGCTTCAGTCAGTGGCAAGAAGTATGGGTTAGTAATCGTAGATGACTATAGCAGATGGACATGGGTAAAGTTCTTAAGACACAAGGACGAGTCACACTCTGTGTTTGTTACCTTCTGTAACCAAGTTCATAATGAAAAGGATCTTAGAATAGTTAAAGTCAGAAGTGATCATGGTGGAGAGTTTGAAAACAGAGATTTTGAGTCATTCTTTAATGACAGAGGCATTCTGCATGATTTCTCTTGTCCTAGAACTCCCCAACAAAATGGAGTTGTAGAACGAAAGAACAGAACATTGCAAGAAATGGCCAGAACCATGATCAATGAGACAAACGTTGCTAAGATCTTCTGGGCAGAAGCAATAAACACAGCGTGCTACATTCAGAATAGAATTTCAATAAGACCTATTCTGGAAAAGACTCCATATGAATTGTGGAAGAACAGAAAGCCCAACATTTCATATTTTCATCCATTTGGATGTACTTGTTTTATGTTAAATACAAAGAATTATTTGAACAAGTTTGACTCTAAAGCACAGAAGTGTATTATGTTAGGATACTCTGAACGCTCAAGAGGGTACAGAGTATACAATACATAAACACAGATTGTGGAAGAATCAATCAGTGTTCGTTTTGATGATAAGCTTGACTCTGAAAAGTCAAAGCAGAATGAAGTTTTTGCAGGTATGGAAATTGAATTTACAGGTTCTGAAGACAAGTCATCAGAAGCTCTCAACACAGACACTCCTTCAACGTCTGAAAGGAGCACTGCTAGCAATCCTACAACAGCTGCTGATCAACCTCAGAAGAGACTACCCAGAAGCAGCTTGGATCACCCAGAAGAAACTATCTTAGGAAGAAAGGAAGATCCAATCAGAACAAGAGCAAGCTTCAGAAACTCTGAAGAAACCCTCATGGGACTTGTGTCTCTGATTGAACCTTCTTCTATTGATGAAGCACTTCTGGACAACGACTGGATTCTAGCAATGCAAGAAGAGCTGAATCAATTCACCAGAAATGACGTATGGGATCTTGTTCCCAGACCAAAAGGATTCAACGTCATTGGAACAAGATGGGTGTTCAGAAACAAGCTAAATGAACAAGGTGAAGTCATCAGAAACAAAGCACGACTGGTAGCACAAGGTTATAGTCAGCAAGAGGGGATAGACTATACAAAAACCTTTGCCCCAGTCGCCAGGTTAGAATCTATCAGACTTTTAATTTCATTTGCTGTTAATAGAGGCATCACTCTGTATCAGATGGATGTCAAGAGTGCATTCTTAAATGGTTATATAGAATAAGAGGTTTATGTGCACCAACCCCCTGGTTTTGAAAATACAAAACATCCAGAACATGTTTTCAAACTAAAGAAGTCACTATATGGTCTGAAACAAGCTCCCAGAGCTTGGTATGAAAGACTAAGTAACTTTCTGTTAGAAAATGAATTCACCAGAGGAAAGGTGGACACTACCTTATTCTGTAAGTCAGTTAAGAATGACATCTTAGTCTGTCAAATTTATGTTGATGATATTATTTTTTGATCTACTAATCCTTCTCTTGGAAGAAAATTTGCTAAGTGTATGCAGGCAGAATTTGAGATGAGCCTCATGGGGGAACTGAAATTCTTTCTAGGAATTCAGATCAATCAAACTCCAGAGGGAACTTACATTCATCAGAGCAAATATGTCAGAGATCTTCTGAAGAAATTTGACCTCTCAGAATGTAAGCCATCAAAGATTCTAATGCATCCCACGTGTATTCTGGAAAGAGAAGAGGTAAGCAAAAAGGTAGAACAGAAGGTCTACAGAGGTATGATTGGGTCTCTCCTTTATCTGACTGCTTCAAGACCTGATATCTTATTCAGCGTATGTATTTGTGCTAGATTCCAATTAGATCCTAGAGAATCTCACTTAACAGCTGTTAAGCGAATTTTTAAGTATCTGAAAGGTACTACTAATCTGGGTTTATTTTATAGAAAATCTAGTGATTACAGCTTAGTAGGCTACTGCGATGCTGACTTTGCTGGAGACAGAGTAGAGCGTAAAAGTACTTCTGGAAGCTGCCAGTTTCTGGGAGAAAATCTGATCTCTTGGTCCAGCAAAAGGCAATCCATAATTGCGCTATCAACAGCAGAAGCTGAGTACATAGCAGCAGTAGGATGTAGCACACAAATGCTCTGGATGAAAAGTCAGCTTGAAGACTTCCAGATTTTTGAGAGTAACATCCCTATACTCTGTGACAATACTTATGCTATTTGCTTAAGTAAGAATCCCATTTTACATTCTAGAGCTAAGCATATAGAAATAAAACATCACTTCATTAGGGACTACATTCAGAAAGGAATTTTGAACTTAAAATTTATAGATACAGACCATCAATGGGCTGATATCTTCACTAAACCCCTTTCTGAAGATAGATTCAATTTCATTCTGAAACATCTCAGCATGAAAATCTGCCCAGAGTGAAAATGTTTTAATTCCATATATTATCCTTCAGAATGTATTTGTTTTACTGTGAACTTCTGATCAATCTCCTTTCAGAAAGATAGAACATGCAGATTGTATCAGATGCTAGTCTTAAAGATCTGAGCGTTTCAGCTTAAGGATAAACATGCTGCTCACTAAATCAAACAAGTGTCATCAAATCATCAGCAAATCTCTGAAGCAGAACGCGTGCACGCTTCTGAGAAGGCAAAACGCTGATTGGGTGCATTGAGACACATGTCTGGTAACCGTTTCAAGTATCTTTCTCAAATCCCCCAAAATCAGCAAGCATTAAATGAAAGTAATCATGTTTTTAAAATGTAATCATGATTTTATTTCTCTTTCTTGAAACCGTTTACACTTTCAAAAAGTATTTTGAAATCTATTTAAGCACGTTAACTTCTCACATTAATCCTTTACCGTTTCTCATAATCTCTCAAATATTTTCTGCATTTTCTCTGTGTGTTCATCTCTTTCAAACTTAAACCCATTTTCTCAGTTTTCTCAGAAAAACCCTAAGTGTGAACATGGCAACCTCCAGCAATGCTTCTGCAGGTTCTCAGAAGAAGGATTCCTCTGAACAGTACCAAGTTCTATTCAGAACACTCCTTACACCAGTAAAGAATTTGGAAGTGCTGTCTGAACTGATTATTGACTTCAACGGTCTTAAAGAAAATGGATTTGACTTGATAGAAGAAGTTAGGGCACAGAAATGGGAGAGATATTTTGACAGGTTGGTTGGACCAACGTTCCCAGCTTTGGTCAAGGAGTTCTGGATTCATGCGTCCTCATCAACGCATCAATTCACCTCCTACATAATGGGAAAGAAGATTGTGATCACTGAGGATCACATAGCAAAATTGATTGGTTACAGTGGCGGTGGCGTCCGCTGTATTGATATGGCTGAAATATGCTCTGACGTTGGTGTCATAGCAGAATAGATTTTCACCCTTGGGGTGCCCAGCAGCAAGATCAGAGACTTAAAGGATCACCACAGAGTTTGGGCGAAGATCATTCTGGGGTGTTTTAATCACAGGAAGCCAACAAGCTCCCCTGATTATATAAATATAGATCAGCAGTTTCTGATCTACTTTATTAATCAGAAGGTAAAAATCAACTTGGCTCATCTTCTGTTTAACCACCTCAGGACCAGCGTCAAGGAGACCAGGGAAGAAGAAAGGACAAAGAGGGATTGGATACCCTTTGGGAGGTTAATATCAGATATTCTGACTGAGAATAGGCTGATAGAGCACCTTATAGAAGCTCGGGAGTTAAGTACTATTGAACCAACTGTTGGCAAGCCTCTGAACGCGAAGAATCTGAAGAAAATGAAACTGATAGAGAATATCAGAAAGGAGCCCAGCGTTACTCCTCTTGCTGACATCACCAGCAGAAGAGTCCCTCTGGACGACTTTCCTTTATTTTCTGAGATAGAATCTAAACCAGTGGTGGTTCTCAGATACTTGGACGCGTGCAAGGCTGATGGTACAGATCCCAAGCTGAATATCAAAGATCTGCACCAACCTCAACCAGAAGTTACACTGAAGAAGACGAAGAAAAGGAAGGCCACTTCAGAAGGATCATCCCAACAGACACCCAAGAAAAGAGGTAATTTATCTGTTGCTTCTGTTTTAAATTCTTCTGCTATTCCAACATCAATTCCAACTCCAGCTTCACATGAAATTCCAATCCCCATACCAACTATTGATGAAACCGAACCAGAAGATGACCCTTCTGAGTCACTGACTCTCAGAAGACCCTGCACCAAACATCCCAAACCAACAACTTCAACAACATCAGAACTTGAAAAAGTTCTGTCTGACATTGATCAACGTGTTTCTGATCACCTCTCAAATAATCCAAACACTGAACCAGAAATTGCCCACTCTCCTCAACCAGAACAACCTCTCTCACCCATACCAGAAGAACCACAAATTCCTGAACAACCAGAAATTCCTCCTCCTTCTCCACAACCAGCAATTCCTTCTCCCTCTCCTCAACCAGAAATTCATCCACCATCACCTCAACCATCACCTCCTCAACATGAGTTTCATCATTCTGAAACACCATCACCTTCATCACATGAACCTCATTCTCCTCAATCCTCTGAGCCACAACCTCTGGCAATTCAGCTGCCATGTGGAACAACTGTAACCATGGCCCAGCTGCCATTCTCGCCAGAAACTACCCCTCCAAATACTCCAAAAACTCCACACAGTCCAATTATTATTTCTGACTCTCCCACTCCATCTCCCAAACAAACATCTCCCAAACAAACTACAGAAGACCCCAACAGGACCTTCATCGATTTAACAATCCTTGACCGTCTTGCTGATCTCAAACATAAAATAGCCATTCCAAAACCAAAACAGCCAGATGTTGGATCTGGCATTGTGAATTTTGAAACAGGTTTGCAGCAGTGGATTGCTTCTCTGAAGCAAGTTTGCCCTGGGATGATTGGTCTTGCTGCCTCAGACCAGCTCTGGTCACGTTTCAGAATATGGGTACATGCTGAAGCCCTCAAGTTGCAAGATATCAACTATGAGCAGGCACAACAGAACTTCAGCAAGCTGCTGAAGGAAGTTGAAAGTCAGCTGCCACAGGAAGACGTGCTCCTTCTGGATAGTGAGCCATGGTCTGAGAAGTGTCCAGGTTCAAAAGTGCAGCCATAAGAAGATCAGACAATTCAAGCTGAAGTCAGTCAAGCTGAAGATGTTGCTGAAAGCTCTCAGAAGCTTCCTGCTTCTGATGTTTCTCAAGCTGCCTTGGACAGGCAGACTCTGGAAGAGCTGAAGCTGAATGATATTCGTCTGCAACAAAGAATGGATGAAAATGATCAGAAGATGAAGGAAAGGATGGATGTACAGGACAACAAGATAGATATAGTAGTCAGCATGGTGCACAAGCAGAATGAGACTGCTGATCAGATTAAGGCAATGCTGGAGACTCTGTTCACACGCTTTCCTCCCCAACCTTAGTTTTTCATTCATGATATTTTCAATGTTTTTCTTTGCATATCTTTTGTACTATTTTGTCTGGCTCTAAATATTTTAATATAACAAGTTTTTCTGCTCTGATCATTTTAGTACATCACTTACACTTTTTGATTGCTGACAAAAAGGGGGAGAACAAGAATGATATTTTTCAATAACGGATTACTGAGACAAAAAGTCTCAAACATTCTAACTCTGATATACTTGAATATGTTTTCTGTTTTTGCATAAGTCTACAGGTACAAGAATGCTCTCTGATACACTGAAGCCCAAAGCCCTGATACTCTGATCCAAAGCAAAGCTCTGATAAAGCTCTGATATTTTGATCTGAAGTTGTGATAGTCAAAGCTCTAATATTCTGATGTTCAAAGAAAGTCAATAAAGCTCCGATATTCTGATCTGAAGTTCTGATAGTCAAGGCTCTAATATTCTGATGTTCAAGAAAGTCAATAAAGATCTGATCCTGAAGAACTCTTGGAATTAAAAAGGGAAGTAATAAATTCAGGGGGAGTACCTCTGATCCCAACTCTGATATCTCTTTATCCCTTATCTTTGATAACTTCCTATTTAATTCTGATGCAACTTATCATTTAGTTATCTCTGATACTTTTCACGCTATTTTCAAATTAAAAAATATCTAGTTTTTGTCATCATCAAAAAGGGGGAGGTTGTTAGAACAAAGTTTGAATCTACTACCCTAAGTTTAAGTTTTGATGATAACAAAATGAAAAGATATATTAATTATGTGATTCATGTAAGAACTATTTGCTACCTAAAATATTACTTTCTGTTTTACAGAAACTCTGATAGGTATCAGCAGGAGAACATCCTCATCAGCATCAGAAAATTGGATATCAACATCATCATCAGAAGATGCTATATCAGATACCAAGATCAGAAGAACAACTCACGCTTATGCTGAAGCTTGATGAACAGATGTGCGCTCAACACTCTGAACTCTGATAAAGACAACAGCAGTTCATCAGCACTTAAGCAGCGTCAGAATGAGCCAAAGCCAGAACATGCTTAAGTAGCAACAGCACTGTGCATTCAAGACGAGTTATTACCAACGGCATCATTCCAGACAAGATCTGCTTAATAAGGAAAGATTGTTATTGGCATTGAATCAGAATTATTGCTCCAACGTTCATCAATTTCAATGCTATATAAACAAGTCAATGAAGATTGAATTGGCTAATGCTCTACATCATTTTACACGCCTAAAAGCTAATCATCATCTTCCTTACTCTCAGTTTGCTAAAAGCTCCATATTTCCTTACTCAATTATTTTAGCAATCTAGTTTCCATAAGCTTAAGTTGTGTAGTATCACAGTTGTGATAAACAGTTTTGTAGAAAACATTCACACACCTAGATTTCAATTCTTTGTAAGAAAGTGATTCCTTGACAAACCGGTTTGTGGTTTGCATCAAGAAGGCTTTAGTAGTTGTTAAAGCAGATTGTAATATTCAGTTGAATATAGTGGATTAAGACCTCGTTGGAGAGAGGCGAAATCACCTTGGCGGGTGGACTGGAGTAGTTTGAGATCAAACGAACCAGGATAAAAATATCGTGTTCATTGCATTGATTTTCAGTTTTACAATTCAACCCCCCTTCTTGTGTTTTTCACTTCTTCAAAATCTCCATCAGAGTTGAGTTTTCAAACTCCCAATCCCCAGCGGAGCAAAACTTTAAACTTTAAACCCTCAGTGAAGATGAAACTTTCTTCCCCAAACGGAGCCAAACCTTCAACCTTTGAACATCATTGGAGACCATCCAGTTTCCCCCAACTTCCCCGGAGAGTCGCTTTAAAAAAGGATAATTCCCCGGGGAGTTATTTTAAAACCTTCTTCCTCAACGGAGTCAAATTTCCATGCACGATCAAATCAACACGTCTTTAAGATCCCCAACAGAGAGGAAACTTTGAGCTACCAATCGCCAGCGGAAACCATTCAGTTTTCCCCTGATACCCCAAAAGAACGGAGATTCTCATTTTTGAAGTCCCCAGTAGATTGGCATACAACCCAAACTCCAGATCTTCCCTGCAGTGTAGCTTCTCCCACAGAGGTTGTCAAAGATCTTGAATCTCCAACAGCGGTCATGGATTTATTTTCCCCGACAGCAGTCAAAGATTTTAATATCTCCAGCTATCCAGGAACTATTTTCCTCAGTAAGACAGTGAATCAGCATACATTACATTCACATATCATAAACATTGATAAAACATATCTTATTGCATCATACATTTCATGCAACATAACTTTGTGTTTCAATTAACCTTTTATCCTTTTCAGGATAAAATTAACAAATATTCAAATCTCAGAAAACGGTTTAGAGGTTCTCTAGACGCGGATGCTTTCCTGTTTTCTTATTCAAATCAATGTGCAGTTATAAAGCCTGGATTCGACCAGATAATATCTTGACTATACTGAAGCCCGGAGATCGACCGGAAAATAGTTGAATCCCCAGCAAGTTTATTGTGAAGCCTGGATGTTGACCAGATAGCAATACAAGACTGTGAAGCCTGGATGTTGACCAGATAACAGTAAGGTATACTGTGAAACTTGGATGTTGACCAAATAACAATTTACTCGGCCAATTACTTTGAAACCCAGATTCAACCGGATATTAGTAGGCCCCAAAATCAAAGGGAAAACCAGAGGCGACCGGATAACCATTTTTTATTTTCTTCTAAAGCCTGGATGTTGACCAGATAGGAAGTAAAGTATCATGAAGCCTGGATGTTGACCAGATAGCAATACAAGACTGTGAAGCCTGGATGTTGACCAGATAACAGTAAGGTATTGTTGTACCCCAAAATTTGCCCTCCCATATTCTTCAAAGATTTGCCAAGTCAAGCTACAAAATTCCCCAAGGGTTGCACAGTTCAAGGGTCTCCTAACAGTCAAGATTAGGGTTTTTATTCTGATCAAGAAAATGAAGTTTCCAAAGGTCCAATCAAGTCTCACATGCCTACAAATATGGTCAAGCATCCTCATATCAAGTTTCAAGACATTCAGCACAAAATTGCACAGTCAAAACCCTAATTGCACTACAGTCAACTGCAGGGGCAAAATGGTCATTTGATAGTCAAAAGTTCAAATTTTTGGTCAACATCTCATTTTGAAGCCACAAACATCATTTGATCAATGCTTGATCATGATTCTCAAAGCTTGGCTCAAAAATCATCAAGATGCAAAAGTTTCCTTATTTGGACAGTTGAAAAAGTCAACTGTAAATTGACCAGGGCATAACTTTCACATGGATTATCAGAAAAATTCCATCCAAAGCTCATTTTGAAGAGAAAGACATTTCCTACAACTCATCTTCATACTTCAAGTCCAAGAAATGCTCTCACAAAAAGTTATCAATTTCAACATTATAGGTCATTTTCAAAAGTCAACAAAAAGGGACTTTAAGTCAAAGGCCATAACTTGAGATTGGTAAATCAAAATGACATGGGACCAAAGAAATTGGTTAGAGGACTCAAAGACCTTTCCAAAATGTCCAAGAACATGAGCAAAGCTTAAAAATTGAGCAAGTTATGCCTTGTGGAAGTTGGGAAATATTTGGATATTTTGAAAAGTCAACATTGATTCAAATGACCTAAAATTGCTAATGGGCCCATTTTTCTTCCACAATTCATCATCCCAAGCATGTGCACGACCACTTGGCCCAAAGAGAAGTTTTTATTCATTTTTTATTTATTTATTTGAATTTTTATTAATAATAATTCATTTAAATCAATTAAATATATGAAAAATACTTAACCTAACTTATCAAATCTTTTTATATATGTAATAGGCTCAATGATTCGTGCATGATCAGATTTGGAAAGATTTGGAGAGAATTGATCATGATTTGTACAAAAAGTGCATAAAAAAAGATTGAAAAAGATCTTTGAAAATCAAATTTCAAAAACCATGAATGCAAATGATTTGGTTTGTTTTTCTTAACCTAATTCACTCAATACATAAGCCTGATCAAACCCTTGTGCTCAAAAACCACGAAGCTGCGCAAGAATCTGGAAATCAAACACACAATTTTTCTTTAAAATCTCAATTCTGAAAACACTTGTGCAGGTCGTTTCAAGCCACAAAACTGATCCTATTGCCTTCCAAGGACATCAAGCAATCTTTCTGGATCAAAAGCATCAATCCTAACCCCTTGAATCATTGTACAGAAGTCCAAATTTTCTCACTTTTTTGCATAATCGTGCTTTACAATTTACGCATATTCATGGCATTTTATTTGTAGATTCATATTCCTTGTGTGATTCTGATGCTAACCATCTATCTTGATTGAGTTTTTGCAAGCTATATACGATTTCACCATTATTGTTTTCTAGGGTTTTACAAGCTACGAATTGGGGGTTTCTTGGTCCTGTAAAATTAGCACACCACAGTGCCATGAACGTATTCAGCATACCTGGACGAAGAGTTTGAGACCCTCGCGCTCAATTTGTGAGCATCACAGGGCTATTCGTTATTTTCCCAAAACATGCCTAAAAGAACGCTTGCAAAACCGTTGCCTAACATGTTTGTGTTTCAGGAAAATAAAAACCAACGAAGAAGACGCTTAGGTGGCGAGGTCTGACTGGTTCATTTAAATTTGCGCGCTAAAAATCCATTAACTAACCATATTCGCTTATGTTATTTGTTTGATATTTAATATACAAAGTAATCAAGTGGATCAGCTGGCAAGGCGTAGTGGTGGTAACGTTAATGACCTGGGTTCGAGCCCCAGGTCTTCATTCCTTCCATATTATTTTTTCATTAACATTCATATGCAGTTCAAGCCTTGAAGACCACCATACGCCTTCCTAATCAAGCGTCCACGCGTCCAATGGAATTCAATCAAAGGCCAAGATTTGAGGAGCATGGTAAATCCTAGTCAAAGATGCCACACGGTGCCTGGAGAAAGTCAAACAGGCCAAGGTCAAATGGGCCAGACTTCTAGAGAATAACCTCCATTTGGGGACAACACCCCCCTCAGTTTGCTTCTTTTAACTTTTATACTTTTTATTTTCTTTGTTTTAATTAATCTTTTGATGCTTTAATTTAATGTTTTTCATAAAATATAAAAAAAATACAAACATCAAAAAATCAGAAAAAGAGAAAAACAATAAATATTTTATTTTTAGTATTTTCATAAATAAATTGTATATAATTAAATTTAGTTTTAAATTAGGTTTTAATTTTAATTCTTTTAATAAAAATCTAAAAAAACATAGAATTAGGGTTCATATTAATTTTTTATCCTTTTTTTCTTTTTTCTCCCATAATAATTAAATAATTAAATATTTATTTTTATAATTAAATTTGCATGTAAATTAATTAGGGTTAATATTAGGTTTTAATCTTCTTTTCTTAATAAATTAAAAAAACAAATAGAATTAGGGTTAGCATTTAATTTCAATTAATTCTTTTTTCATATTAAATCCTAAAATACTAAAAAATACCAAAAACATCTCCTTTTCTTTTTCTTTATTAATTAATTCCATGTAATTTTAATTTTGCCAAAGGGTCCAACGCCCTCGTTTGTTTATTCTTATTAATTCGCATATTTATTTTATTTCTTTATAATATTTATGTATCTCTCCCGAAGCCATGTAATTAATTTCTTGCACTTTTAATTCTTTATTTTCATTAATTCTTTATTTTTCTGTCAAATCGGGTTCGAGAAATTTTGGCGATGTGGACCCGCGCCTTTTGTAATAGCTTAGAATTTTTACCTCCTCGCATTTTTTTAACTATTAATCAAGGCATGAAAGAATGTATGGACAAAAATAAAAATAAACGTTAGATCACCAATGACATGACAAAAGACAAAAATAAATGAAAACGACACACAAATCACACACCACCCCTAGGGTACGCCTCACTGTTGCCTTGCCTCGAAAGGTGATCGTCGAGTAGAGGATGTCTTAGTAAGTCCTCATGATCCGGGAACCTGGCATGAGGGTAGCTTCTAAGGTGTCTTCCCATTGCTCTGGTGATCACCATGTCCCGAACCTTCGAATTGACCCGAACACCTCCAACGGTGGTGCTACCTACCTCTCAATGGTGGGATGGCACTACTTTAAAGGATATTTACACAGACGAATTCCTTAGGGTAGGTAGACGACTCTAGATACTTGCTCTAAATTCAAAACAAATTCAAAAATACTTTTCACACCAACACATTTTCAAAAAGCTTTCGAAAGCAATTTTTCAAACACTCTTGAGGACTGATACAAGAGTCGAACTGGAATTTTCAAAGAAACTTTTTAAAACCCACATTGAAAAGCAAACAAACCATTTTGAAAACACAAGTGAGCAAGTATCTAAGAGCCCATGGATAACCATGGATAGAAAGGGTGCTAACACCTTCCCTTTCTATAACCTACCTCCCGAACCGAGAGCAATCTCTATAAGGAATTTTTCTGTGCTTTTGTCCTTTCCATTTGGAGAAAATAAAAGACGGTGGCGACTCTTGCTTCCGCGACATTTCGCGAACCAGCGTTAAACAGTCAGTTCCAGATCCACCGATCACAGAACTGGCGACTCTGCTGGGGAATAAACTTATAAAGTAAGGTGTACCTTAGGATTAAGATCACTGTGTTTTCAATTGTTTTCTTTGCTTGCTTTAATTTGTGGGTTGCTTGGGAGTTCTATAGATCCTAACCCGGATCTGGGGATACCTTCTTAGAAAGTAGCAACAAGGCTGTGAGGGAACTGTGCGGGGTATACCGACATGGTTGAAACAGTCTGTTACGTTGATGTGGCACTTTGGTGTGTACCGGTAACCCTTGAGTTCAGTCAAGGAGAGTACGGGGCCTCCGAGTGGTGTCATGAAGCATCAACAGACCTTAGGAACCTTAATTGAACTATCTTGGCCTCTTTAGAGTAGTGAGATAACTGACTTTGGTGCAGTCCGAGGTTGGTTGATACTCGATACTACACTCAATTGAGGGTTGCTTTCCTGGAATATTTTGGTCGCCAGTTCAGTGGCTAAATCGAAATGATGAACAATGAAAGCAATCCCGTGATATTGGGACCCTTAGAACCCGGTTACTTTGATAGGACAGGTTGAACCCACCAACTTCAAGAGGGTACTACCCAGACCCCATGCTGGCCTTAAACCCTAAGGGCTTGTCTTGTGTGCCTTGTGTGCCTTACATGTTTGTCTTTGTAAATATCTGTGGTGTGTTTAATCATAGCATCATGACATCATCCAACATCATATGCATTGACTAACCATTTCAGGGGTTCGGATTTTCATCTTTGTTCTTGTTTTGTAGGACATGGAAACTGTTCGTAGAAAGACAATTCAAATCAGTCTTGTAAGGGTCCCTCCTCAGCTTAAGGAGCTTATATCCAGGATTCCCGAGAACTCTTCGTTCAGTGAAAGACATGGAAGCCTCATCAGCTTGGTCAACACCAACATTGAGGAAGATATGATCAAGGTCCTGTTCCAATTCTTTGACCCTCTGCATCACTGTTTCACCTTCTTGGACTATCAGCTGGTACCTACATTGGAGGAGTTCTCCCAGCTCCTGAAGATCCCTATCCTTGATCAGCTACCCTTCAACGGTATGGAAAAGGAACCTAAGCTTGAAGAGATTGCTAAAGCCTTGCACCTACAGTCATCTGACCTCAAGGGACATTGGGAAGTTAGAAGCGGTATCAAAGGGTTCTTAGCCAGGTTTCTGTTTGAAAAGGCCCATGAATGTTGGAACTCCCTTGACTTGCAAGCTTTTGAAGAAGTGGTGGCCCTCCTTGTCTATGGTTTGGTGTTGTTCCCTAATCCAGATCAGCTTATAGATATCAGTGTTGTCCAGATCTTTATGTCCAGGAATCCTATACCTACGTTGCTGGGGGACATCCTTCACTCATGTTACACTCGAACCATGAGAAAAAGAGGTGTCCTTATGTGTTGCACTCCTCTCCTGGGAAGGTGGTTTATTTCGCACCTTCCACAATCAGTTTTGAAGAATGAGCGGGGTTTGAGATGGTCACAGCGGTTGATGACTCTTACACATGCAGATATACATTGGTGCCCTAGGTCTAGAGAAGATGTCACTATCATTGATCGTTGCGGGGAGTACCCTAATGTTCCTTTACTTGGAATCAGAGGAGGTATTACTTACAGCCCATGCCTGGCTTGGAGACAGTTTGGTCACGCTCGGAGGGATGGTCCCCATGACATGTTAATTCCTGACATAGTTTTTGATTTCGACAACGATACTCAAAGACTTCGTCAGAGATTTATCAGAGCTTGGAGGATGCCAAGTAGGATAGACAGCAAGACACTGGGGCACAGGAACTCCGTCCCGTTGGAACCTTATCTCAAGTGGGTACGAGCCCTCTCCCAGAAGTTAGTGATGCCCTATCCTCATATACTCCCAGTAATCAAAGAGCCAGTCTTGGAAGGAGAAGTGTCCTATACTATTCAGCACCCTGACATGCCCACATCCTGGGAAGAGATGCAGAAGAGATGGATCCTTCTTAAGGAAGAACGGAATTCTCTTGAGACCAGTCTACATGCCAGTGAAAAGAAGGTCTTGGAGCTCACCCGCCTGTTGCATGAGGAGAGGAATCTCAACACTTACATAGCTCTAAAGAGGATGCGCAGTGTATTTTGGGATTGATTTGCTTTTGTGTTATTTTGCCCATGAGGCTTTGATGTACTAAACAGTTATTTCCTTAATGATAATGTGTGTTCCTTTTTGTCTACAACAAAGTTGAATTTTCGAACCCTTGAATGCATTGCATAAACGCATCTCATTCATCATGTGCATAGCAGGTTTTTCCTCTTTTCAGGTTGCTTACAGTTCTCCGCTGTTTATTTCAGCATCATGAATCCCGACTCGTCATCCACTGAGACATCCATTAAGGCTCTCCAGGCGCAGAATGCGCAATTTCAGGAATTAATCAAGGGTTTGGCTCAAGGCCAAGAAGAATTGAAGGCTCTGCTCCTGAAGAAGGAGAAGAAGAAGAAGAGAAGAACTGTTCTGTTCAACTCGGGCCGAAGGTTTGGCAATACTCTGCAGCATGAAGAGGCTGGTTCTTCTGTTGGCAGGGGCACTCCTCAAGAGGCAAGGGTTCCTAGTCCGGTAGTCTCCGACAACGAGACTAATTTTGATGAAGAGCAATATCCTCCTGCAGAAGACCGTTACAAGCAGCTGGAGGATAGGCTGAACGCTATGGAAATACAACAGGTACCTGGGCTGGATTTTGGAGATCTGGGTTTGTCTACTGGTGTGATTATTCCTCATAAGTTCAAAGCGCCATCTTTCTCTAAGTATGACGGGGCGTCTTGTCCCAAGCTACATCTCAGGTCCTATGTTCGGAAGATCCAACCGTACTCAGCAGATAAGAATTTGTGGATCCACTTCTTCCAGGAGAGTCTTTCAGGGACTCATCTCGAATGGTTCTATCAGCTGGATGGGACCAAGGTTCGTAACTGGGAGGAGTTGGCTACTGCTTTCTATAAGCAGTATCAATATAATGCCGACCTTTCCCCTACACGTACCCAACTCCAGGGTATGTCGTTAGGTTCAAGCGAAGGTTTTAAGGAGTACGCTCAAAAGTGGAGAGATCTGGCTGGCAGGGTGCAGCCACCGCTGACTGATCGGGAGTTGGTAGACATGTTCTTGGGGACCCTATCTGGGCCATTTTTCAACCATCTTATCGGGAATTCGTCTGCAGGGTTCACTGATCTGATTCTGACTGGAGAGAGAATTGAGGCTGGGTTAAAGTCTGGAAAGATTCCGAAGGGCGCATCGTCTAGTGCTGAGAAGAAACCCTTCAAAAAGGAGGCTAGTGCTGTATATGGCTCCCGGAGATCAGAAAGATTTGAGCGCCGCCAATCTGTCAGTGCGGTAACGATTGCCAAGCCTGTTGCCGCTCCTCGGCCGACCAATCCTCAAAGGGCTGAAAGACCCCGGAGAGAGTTCACCCGGTTGAGCATGACCTTATCGCAGATCCTGCCACAGTTGCTATCCACCAATTTAGTGACTGTCAGAGAGGCTCCGAAATTCCCCAATACTGCATCTCCTAAGTACAACCCGAATGCTCGTTGTGCTTACCATTCTGATAGCCCGGGGCATTCCACTGATGACTGTTGGGCGTTAAGGAGCAAGCTGCAGGATCTTATTGACACCAAGGAGGTACAGTTTGAGGCATCTGAGAAGCCCAATGTAGTGACAGCTCCCCTGCCTGCTCATGGGGTGAATGCTATTGAGGACGAAGACGAAGTGGATGAAGCTGAGTTTGATAGCTGGATCTACCCGGCAACCGACAGTGGACTTAACAATTGGAGTGCAAAGGACAATATATTTGTTTCTCTTGTTACTAAGTAATGAATTCCTATGTTTTTGGTATCTGTAATAAACAATAAATAAACTCTATGGCCCGGTGTCTTACCCGAGACACCGTGGTTTCATTTGTGAGGGCATATAAATTGTCATTTCATATATCATGAATGAAAATCTTGGACGTTTTCTCGCATTGCAAATCTTATGCTCCTTTTCTGTCTTTCTTTCCTTTACATATTTTTCAAAACAGCTGTATTTACACACACACTCACTCATACAGGTTTCAATCCACTCTGGATCTCACTGGTAACGACTCTGCTACTGCCAGTTATGACTTCGAAAATCCGATCAACTTAGCCGAGGACGAAGGTGAAGATGATTGCGAAGTGCCTGGCGAGCTTGCAAGACTGTTGCTTCAGGAAGAGAGGGCAATTCAACCCCCATGAAGAGCCAGTGGAAACCATAAATCTGGGTACCGAAGAAGACAGGAAAGAGGTAAAGATTGGTGCCAACCTAGAGCTCAGCGTGAAGCAACGGTTGACTCAAATGCTGCATGATTATATGGAGATCTTTGCCTGGTCCTACGAAGACATGCCCGGGTTGGATACCGATATTGTGGTCCATCACTTGCCAACTAAGGAAGACTGCCCTCCAGTTAAGCAAAAGGTCCGTCGGATGCGTCCAGTGATGTCTGAAAAGATTAAGGCCGAGGTTATGAAACAGTTTGATGCTGGGTTCCTTGCAGTGACTTCTTACCCTCAGTGGGTTGCTAATGTGGTGCCGGTACCTAAGAAGGACAGTAAGGTCAGAATGTGTGTCGACTACAGGGATCTGAACAGGGCCAGCCCCAAGGATGACTTCCCCTTACCTCACATTGATGTCCTTGTTGATAGTACAGCTCAGCATAAGGTGTTCTCTTTCATGGATGGTTTCTCAGGTTACAATCAGATCAAGATGGCACCTGAAGACATGGAAAAGACTACATTTGTTACTCAGTGGGGCACCTTCTGTTACAAGGTCATGCCATTCGGGTTAAAGAACGCTGAGGCAACCTACCAACGTGCCATGGTTGCTTTATTTCATGACATGATCCATCATGAGATAGAAGTGTATGTCGACGACATGATCGCAAGGTCCCAAACTAAGGAAGAGCACCTAGATCATCTACAAAAGTTGTTTGACCGTCTGAAACTATACAAGCTAAGATTGAACCCGAACAAGTGCACCTTCGGGGTAAAATCGGGAAAGTTACTAGGCTTCGTGGTCAGCGATAAGGGTATTCAAGTGGACCCTGCCAAAGTCAAAGCTATTCAAGAGATGCCAGTTCCTAGGACAGAGAAAGAGGTCAGAGGCTTTTTAGGACGCCTGAATTACATTGCTCGCTTCATCTCTCACCTAACTGCTACCTGTGAGCCAATCTTCAAGCTGCTGAAGAAAGATCAGGTAGTACGTTGGAACGATGAATGTCAGGCTGCTTTTGACAGAATCAAGGAGTATCTCCAAGAACCACCTATCCTTATGCCACCGGTTGAAGGGAGACCTCTGATACTATATCTAACAGTGCTTGACAACTCAATGGGGTGTGTGCTGGGGCAGCATGACGAGTCTGGCCGAAAAGAGCATGTCATTTATTACCTTAGCAAAAAGTTTACCGACTGTGAGACCCGATACTCACTGCTTGAGAAAACTTGCTGCGCTTTGGTATGGGCTGCTCGCCGGCTGAGACAGTATATGCTGACTCACACTACTTTGTTGATCTCAAAGATGGATCCTATAAAGTACATATTCGAAAAGCCTGCTCTGTCGGGGAGAATAGCAAGATGGCAGATGATCTTGACGGAATACGACATTCAGTACACAACCCAGAAAGCCATCAAGGGAAGTGTATTGGCAGACCACTTGGCACATCAGGCCGTAGACGATTATCAGTCAATGAACTTCGAGTTTCCGGATGAAAGCATCATGATAGTGACTGATTGTGAAGTACCTGGACCGGATGAAGGACCTGAACCAGGATCCCGATGGTCTATGCACTTTGACGGAGCCTCCAATGCTCTGGGTAACGGTATCGGCGCCATAATCATATCACCTCAAGGCACTCATACTCCACTAACTTCCCGGCTGTGTTTCAATTGTACCAACAACATGGCAGAGTATGAGGCGTGCATCATGGGTCTTCAAGCTGCGATCGATCTAAGGATCAAGTTTCTGAGTGTCTTCGGAGATTCCGCTCTTGTGATCAATCAGATCAAAGGAGAGTGGGATACGAAACATCCGAACCTGATTCCTTACAGAGAATGTGTGTTGACCTTGATCCCCCACTTTACAGAGATAACCTTTGAACACTTTCCAAGAGAAGAGAATCAGTTGGCGGACGCGTTAGCTACAATGTCTTCTATGTTCAAAGTTAAATGGGATAATGAGGCTCCCCGAATCATCATCTGGAAACTGGACGAACCGGCATACTGTTGCGATCTCGAGACTGAATTGGTGACTGAGAAGCCTTGGTACCATGAAGTGAAGAGATATCTGGAAGCTCAGGAGTACCCTGAAGGTGCCTCTGTCAATGATAAGAAATTCCTGAGAAGATTCGCGGCAAAGTTCTTCCTTAGCAACGGCATCTTGTACAAGCGAAACCATGATTCAACCCTACTGCGTTGCGTGGATAAGACTGAAGCAGAAAGGATCATGGAAGAGCTACATGAAGGGACCTTTGGTACGCACTCCAGTGGACACACTATGGCTAAGAAAATCCTACGGGCAGGATATTACTGGTCCACATGGAAGCTGACTGCTACCAACATTCTAGGACATGCCATAAGTGCCAGATTTATGCAGACAAGGTGCATGTTCCTCCAGTTCCTTTGAATGTTCTGACTGCGCCTTGGCCGTTTGCGATGTGGGGCATAGACATGATCGGTGAGATTAAACCTACGGCATCTAATGGGCATCTCTTCATCCTAGTGGCGATTGATTATTTTACGAAGTGGGTTGAAGCAGCTTCCTACGCTACGGTAACCAAGACTGTTGTGGCACGGTTCATTCGGCATAACCTGATCTGTCGGTACGGCGTCCCTGAGAGAATCATCACAGACAACGGTACCAATCTGAATAACAAGATGATCGCTGAGCTCTGCGAGCAGTTCAAAATACAGCACCACAATTCTTCTCCTTACAGACCGAAGATGAATGGGGCTGTAGAAGCAGCAAATAAGAACATCAAGAAAATCGTGCAGAAAATGACAGTAACTTATAAGGATTGGCACGAGATGTTACCGTTCGCTCTACATGGGTACCGTACCTCAGCTAGGACGTCAACCGGGGCAACTCCTTTCTCTTTGGTTTATGGTATGGAGGCAGTCTTACCGATCGAAGTGCAAATACCCTCTCTCCGGATAATGAAGGATGCAAATCTGAACGAAGAGGATTGGATCCAGACACGACTTGATCAGCTCAACCTCATTGATGAAAAGAGACTTGCTGCTATCTGTCACGGTCAAACGTATCAGAAACGGATGATCAGGGCATTTAACAAAAAGGTCAGACCACAGGAATATCAAGTTGGGGATCTGGTGATCAAGCGAATCATCCTTCCTCAGAGTGATCCAAGGGGCAAGTGGACCCCTACGTACGAAGGGCCATTTGTGGTCAAACATGTGTTCTCAGGAGGAGCAATGATATTGACCAACATGGATGGTGACGACCTTCCTCACCCTGCCAATGCAGACATAGTAAAAAGATACTACGCATGAAAAAAGACCCGCTAGGCTGACATGCCTAGGAAAAAATTAGGGCTTCCCGTCGAACCAAAAGGGTTCGGGCAAAATGAAGGGATGAAATGAAAAAAATCTGTACACCCGGCAAGTCGAAAACCTGAAGAGGCGGCTTGGGCAAAAATGGGTATCCCGGTGGACTGAAAACCCGAAAGGGCGGCCCAGGCAAAAATTAGGGATAAAGCGTAATACTATGTCTCATTGGATCACTTTGCATCCAGAATCCGGTATCTACATCAAGTTCAGACGGCATCGATCAGTCAGCTTCACCTTCAACCAAGGTCATCAAGTGATGAGACGCTCGGAGATATAACGGCAATAGTAGAGTTGAAACCCAGTGGGATCATTCATTTCACACAGCTGTTTTATTTTCTTTTGTACAAATTTGTATAAACTCTTTTGTTCGGCGGCGTTCTCTTACTAGGACGTCAGCCTCTTGTATACAAAACGCCTATTTCCAGGCCATTCAAAAATCAATACAAATATACTTTTCAGTTAAAAGTGCCAAATGTTTTTCTTTTTCTGTTTTGTTTTGCGAAGAACGTCCAAGGTTCAATTTGTGATATATGCATTGACAATAATGTGCTAACTCATGAATATTTGCATACGAAACAAAGGATTAATTACAGGTAACATTGGAAACAGGGGCAATAAAGAGTTGTCTAAGCAATCTAATTGTTCTATCCTCCAAGATACCAAGGTAGGTTCAGCTAAAGAACATAACCGGCATATCTCAATTCCCCAGAGAGTAAGCAGTCAGTACACTCTTCTCCAAGCAGAGTTATCAAATCTCAAGGAAGTTGAGTATCCTCCAGTAGATCTCAATACTTCCCCAGCAGCCTACATACTCATAACAAGCATCCCCGGCAGTCTTGACCTAAAGATTGTTCCCCGACGGCATAACAACATTCAAAGGAATCGCTTTCCCCCGCAATTCAAGACTTCCCCAGGAGAATCTAATCCAATTCCTCCAGGAAAATTGGAATCCATCTCCCCCAAGCAGCAAGCTTATCCCCAGTAGATTCTGGAAGCTTATCTCCACAGAGCACGAACGCGTCGCCCGACTTTATTTAAAAGAGTTATTTCCTTAACGGGATATAACTGGGTTATCCTCAGCCAAGAGCCACAGAAAAGTCGTCGTCAACGCGGTTCTTTCTTATCCCCAGCGAAGTCTATCAGCACTTCCAATATAACGATGGTATCCCCAGCAAGTTATTATCAACATCCCAGCAAAGTATCTCTCTCCCCACAGAGTATTGCTCCCCAGCAAGATCGTCAGAGTACTTTTCTCCCTGCAGAGTTATTCCATTCGCCAAGTTTATTCCACAACGGAGTTATCTTCTCCTACCGGTATTCTTGCAACTATCATCCCCAGCGGAAGCAATAAATCAATTCTCCAACATCAGCCCAGGAGTGACTTCCCGGCACCCGTCAAGGATTTACATTCCTAGACGAAAGCATACATAAACATCACATACATCATTATAGCATGCATATACGCATCATGTCTTACAAATCTCATTTATGTTGAGAACATCATCGCTTGATCCATATCATGCACTGCATATGACTGACCCTTACCTTTCAGGAAAAGATTCAGTTAAAGTTTTCAGCTATATTTCAAGACCTAGACCGGTTCAGTTAATCGACTCCAAAGATTTCCTACCCAGTCCAAGGCCTTCTCTAGTCTAGCTAAATCGACTCCCAACAGATTTTTCTGATGAAGACTCAGTAGAAGTTATCAGGTTTTTCTCAGACGTCCGCTTTTGAGATTATAATTTCCTATGGTTCTCTCCCTGACGGTGCGTGAGATGATAATTCCATTTCAGGTTTTTCTCAAACGTCCGCTTTTGAGATTATAATTTCCTATGGTTCTCTCCCCGACGGTGCGTGAGATGATAATTCCAGCCCAGGTTTTTCTCAAACGTCCGCTTTTGAGATTATAATTTCCTATGGTTCTCTCCCCGACGGTGCGTGAGATGATAATTCCAGCCCAGGTTTTTCTCAAACGTCCGCTTTCGAGATTATAATTTCCTATGGTTCTCTCCCCGACGGTGTGTGAGATGATAATTCCATTCCAGGTTTTTCTCAGACGTCCGCTTTTGAGATTATAATTTCCTATGGTTCTCTCCCCGAAGGTGCGTGAGATGATAATTCCAACCTAGGTTTTTCTCAAACGTCCGCTTTTGAGATTATAATTGCCTATGGTTCTCTTCCCGATACTACGAAGATGGTAATTCCCACCAAGATTTTCTCAACGAGCGTTGTTGAAGTTAAAGTCACCCAAGGTTCTCTCACTGTTCCTGCTGAGGTAGTAACCATCCCTGGTTTATTCATCACCTTTTGAAGATCCAGATTCAGCTCCTGTAACCAGTCAGGACACATCTATACCAAGCATCTGAAAACCAGCTCCTGCAACGTGTCAGGTACTCATTTTTTTCTTTTGCAGGTATGCAAGTTCTCGCTAAGGAATCTCTTATGCGATCAACATCCAGGTGGCATCTATAAGCCCATCACCCTATTCATCAATCTCTAAATGGCATCTATAAGCCCATTCTCATCACACTGCTACTATGTGAGCGCAAATTTCTGGGCACTCTAGTGTTCAATCATCTTCCACCCTCGGATTACGAAAGGCATGTCAGCCAATCTGCATCCTCAGGTCTAGGAAGATTGAATAGGGGCAACTGTTGTACCCCAAAATTTTCCCTCCCATATTCTTCAAAGATTTGCCAAGTCAAGCTACAAAATTCCCCAAGGGTTGCACAGTTCAAGGGTCTCCTAACAGTCAAGATTAGGGTTTTTATTCTGATCAAGAAAATGAAGTTTCCAAAGGTCCAATCAAGTCTCACATGCCTACAAATATGGTCAAGCATCCTCATAACAAGTTTCAAGACATTCGGCACAAAATTGCACAGTCAAAACCCTAATTGCACTACAGTCAACTGCAGGGGCAAAATGGTCATTTGACAGTCAAAAGTTCAAATTTTTGGTCAACATCTCATTTTGAAGCCACAAACATCATTTGATCAATTCTTGATCATGATTCTCAAAGCTTGGCTCAAAAATCATCAAGATGCAAAAGTTTCCTTATTTGGACAGTTGAAAAAGTCAACTGTAAATTGACCAGGGCATAACTTTCACATGGATTATCAGAAAAATTCCATCCAAAGCTCATTTTTTGAAGAGAAAGACATTTCCTACAACTCATCTTCATACTTCAAGTCCAAGAAATGCTCTCACAAAAAGTTATCAATTTCAACATTATAGGTCATTTTCAAAAGTCAACAAAAAGGGACTTTAAGTCAAAGGCCATAACTTGAGATTGGTAAATCAAAATGACATGGGACCAAAGAAATTGGTTAGAGGACTCAAAGACCTTTCCAAAATGTCCAAGAACATGAGCAAAGCTTAAAAATTGAGCAAGTTATGCCTTGTGGAAGTTGGGAAATATTTGGATATTTTGAAAAGTCAACATTGATTCAAATGACCTAAAATTGCTAATGGGCCCATTTTTCTTCCACAATTCATCATCCCAAGCATGTGCACGACCACTTGGCCCAAAGAGAAGTTTTTATTCATTTTTTATTTATTTATTTGAATTTTTATTAATAATAATTCATTTAAATCAATTAAATATATGAAAAATACTTAACCTAACTTATCAAATCTTTTTGTATATGTAATAGGCTCAATGATTCGTGCATGATCAGATTTGGAAAGATTTGGAGAGAATTGATCATGATTTGTACAAAAAGTGCATAAAAAAAGATTGAAAAAGATCTTTGAAAATCAAATTTCAAAAACCATGAATGCAAATGATTTGGTTTGTTTTTCTTAACCTAATTCACTCAATACATAAGCCTGATCAAACCCTTGTGCTCAAAAACCACGAAGCTGCGCAAGAATCTGGAAATCAAACACACAATTTTTCTTAAAAATCTCAATTCTGAAAACACTTGTGCAGGTCGTTTCAAGCCACAAAACTGATCCTATTGCCTTCCAAGGACATCAAGCAATCTTTCTGGATCAAAAGCATCAATCCTAACCCCTTGAATCATTGTACAGAAGTCCAAATTTTCTCACTTTTTTGCATAATCGTGCTTTACAATTTACGCATATTCATGGCATTTTATTTGTAGATTCATATTCCTTGTGTGATTCTGATGCTAACCATCTATCTTGATTGAGTTTTTGCAAGCTATATACGATTTCACCATTATTGTTTTCTAGGGTTTTACAAGCTACGAATTGGGGGTTTCTTGGTCCTGTAAAATTAGCACACCACAGTGCCATAAACGTATTCAGCATACCTGGACGAAGAGTTTGAGACCCTCGCGCTCAATTTATGAGCATCACAGGGCTATTCGCTATTTTCCCAAAACATGCCTAAAAGAACGCTTGCAAAACCGTTGCCTAACATGTTTGTGTTTCAGGAAAATAAAAACCAACGAAGAAGACGCTTAGGTGGTGAGGTCTGACTGGTTCATTTAAATTTGCGCGCTAAAAATCCATTAACTAACCATATTCGCTTATGTTATTTGTTTGATATTTAATATACAAAGTAATCAAGTGGATCAGCTGGCAAGGCGTAGTGGTGGTAACGTTAATGACCTGGGTTCGAGCCCCAGGTCTTCATTCCTTCCATATTATTTTTTCATTAACATTCATATGCAGTTCAAGCCTTGAAGACCACCATACGCTTTCCTAATCAAGCGTCCACGCGTCCAATGGAATTCAATCAAAGGCCAAGATTTGAGGAGCATGGTAAATCCTAGTCAAAGATGCCACACGGTGCCTGGAGAAAGTCAAACAGGCCAAGGTCAAATGGGCCAGACTTCTAGAGAATAACCTCCATTTGGGGACAACACCCCCCTCAGTTTGCTTCTTTTAACTTTTATACTTTTTATTTTCTTTGTTTTAATTAATCTTTTGATGCTTTAATTTAATGTTTTTCATAAAATATAAAAAAAAATACAAACATCAAAAAATCAGAAAAAGAGAAAAACAATAAATATTTTATTTTTAGTATTTTCATAAATAAATTGTATATAATTAAATTTAGTTTTAAATTAGGTTTTAATTTTAATTCTTTTAATAAAAATCTAAAAAAACATAGAATTAGGGTTCATATTAATTTTTTATCCTTTTTTTCTTTTTTCTCCCATAATAATTAAATAATTAAATATTTATTTTTATAATTAAATTTGCATGTAAATTAATTAGGGTTAATATTAGGTTTTAATCTTCTTTTCTTAATAAATTAAAAAAACAAATAGAATTAGGGTTAGCATTTAATTTCAATTAATTCTTTTTTCATATTAAATCCTAAAATACTAAAAAATACCAAAAACATCTCCTTTTCTTTTTCTTTATTAATTAATTCCATGTAATTTTAATTTTGCCAAAGGGTCCAACGCCCTCGTTTGTTTATTCTTATTAATTCGCATATTTATTTTATTTCTTTATAATATTTATGTATCTCTCCCGAAGCCATGTAATTAATTTCTTGCACTTTTAATTCTTTATTTTCATTAATTCTTTATTTTTCTGTCAAATCGGGTTTGAGAAATTTTGGCGATGTGGACCCGCGCCTTTTGTAATAGCTTAGAATTTTTACCTCCTCGCATTTTTTTAACTATTAATCAAGGCATGAAAGAATGTATGGACAAAAATAAAAACAAACGTTAGATCACCAATGACATGACAAAAGACAAAAATAAATGAAAACGACACACAAATCACACACCACCCCTAGGGTACGCCTCACTGTTGCCTTGCCTCGAAAGGTGATCGTCGAGTAGAGGATGTCTTAGTAAGTCCTCATGATCCGGGAACCTGGCATGAGGGTAGCTTCTAAGGTGTCTTCCCATTGCTCCGGTGATCACCATGTCTCGAACCTTCGAATTGACCCGAACACCTCCAACGGTGGTGCTACCTACCTCTCAATGGTGGGATGGCACTACTTTAAAGGATATTTACACAGACGAATTCCTTAGGGTAGGTAGACGACTCTAGATACTTGCTCTAAATTCAAAACAAATTCAAAAATAATTTTCACACCAACACATTTTCAAAAAGCTTTCGAAAGCAATTTTTCAAACACTCTTGAGGACTGATACAAGAGTCGAACTGGAATTTTCAAAGAAACTTTTTAAAACCCACATTGAAAAGCAAACAAACCATTTTGAAAACACAAGTGAGCAAGTATCTAAGAGCCCATGGATAACCATGGATAGAAAGGGTGCTAACACCTTCCCTTTCTATAACCTACCTCCCGAACCGAGAGCAATCTCTATAAGGAATTTTTCTGTGCTTTTGTCCTTTCCATTTGGAGAAAATAAAAGACGGTGGCGACTCTTGCTTCCGCGACATTTCGCGAACCAGCGTTAAACAGTCAGTTCCAGATCCACCGATCACAGGTATACTGTGAAACTTGGATGTTGACCAAATAACAGTTTACTTGGCCAATTACTTTGAAACCCGGATTCAACCGGATATTAGTAGGCCCCAAAATCAAAGGGAAAACCGGAGGCGACCGGATAACCATTTTTTATTTTCTTCTGAAGCCTGGATGTTGACCAGATAGGAAGTAAAGTATCGTGAAGCCTGGATGTTGACCAGATAGCAATACAAGACTGTGAAGCCTGGATGTTGACCAGATAACAGTAAGGTATACTGTGAAGCTTGGACATTGACCAAATAACAGTTTACTCGGCCAATTACTTTGAACCCCGGATTCAACCGAATATTAGTAGGCCCAAAATCAAAGGGAAAACCGGAGACGGCCAGATAACCACTTGATTTCCTTCTGAAGCCTGGATGTTGACTAGATAGGAAGTAAAGACTGTGAAGCCTGGGTGTTGACCAGATAGCAGTTCACTGTCACTTCTTCAACCAAGAGATGACTCCCCAGTAGAATAACAGACGACTGAATTTCTATTTCTACCACGACAGAGACCAACATTCCCCCAGTGTAGTTCTCCTTAATAACAGGCATACGGGCTCTCGCAAAGGAATCTATTATGTGATCATTTTTCTTGGATGGCATCTTTAAGCCCATCTCCGAAGAGATTCTGTCACATCTCCAAATGGCATCTTTAAGCCCATTTCTTCAACCTACATTTTGACGAGTGCAAATTTACGGGCACTCTAGTGTCCAATCCTCTTTTACCTTCGAGTCACGAAAGGCAAACTTGCCAATCTAACTCTTCAGGTTCAAGAAGATTGAACATGGGCAGCTGTTGTACCCCAAAATTTTCCCTCTCATTTTATCAAGACTTCCCCTCACAAGACTCTTTGAACTCAAGACCAAGCTAGGGTTTGCTCTGCTCAAGATATCTCTTTGCACTACTTACCTAAAATTATGGTTTGAGTGTGCACAGGGATTTTTGGACTTTCAATGCTCAAATTGACTTTCATACTTCATGTTGGACTTACAATATTGCCTCTACCAAGTTTCAAGCCTTGAATCAAATTTCTGCCCGGTCAATTGGACAGTTGACTTAAGAATCAACTATATTGGGGAAAAAGTCAACTGTGGCCAATTTGCAGTAAAACCTCATAATTTTTGATCCACAACAACATTATAGACTCATATGAACCATCTGATCAAGTTTGGACCACAACTCCTCAAGAAATTTGATCAGATCATCAAAAGGGCAAAATGGTCATTTTTAGGGTTTTGACTGCAGAAGGGCAATTTCTGATTTTTTACCTAGCCAATGGCAAATTGGGTTCAAGCATGGATTCAAGGACTCAATGGAATCATCTTGACCTATTCACAAGATTCAAAAGATCTCAATTGCTTTGGATTGACAGATGAATTTTTCAATCAACTAATCAAAATTTGACTGTATACTGAAAAGTCAAACTTTGACTTTTTGGTCAAAATCAAGTGCCAAGGATCATTTTTCATCAAGATGTGTCAAAACATGAAACTTGTTCATCAAGAAACCTAATTTTGCAAATTAGGGTTTAAGATTGAAAATTTTCATAACTTAGAATTTTTCTAAGTTATGAAATTTTCTTATTTTTCCCCAACTTTGCCCAACATTTTCTCCATGATGCAATTGGATTCAAACAAAACTTCCAACATGAAAGTTGTATTCCTCCACAAAATATAAAACTTTTATTCATAAAGTTTTCTCAAAATAAGCTTGGATCTCAAGTTATGATTTTTGGAATAAGGGTCCATGAAACTTTTAACTTAGTGAAATTTTGCCCTAGTTTAGGCAGGATTTTGACCTATCTTCATGGCAATTTTTCACCTAGTTCCACTTGGAATCTCAAAATTCATTTCAAATATGGATTGTAGAGCATGTTACAATATTTCCAAAATGTCCAAGAACTCTACAAAATCATTTGTGGTTAGAGAGAATTGAAGGTTTGAATTGGCAAAAACTCACTTTGATCCATGGCATGATTCATGTTGCTACAAGTTGCAACTTCCATCCAGCATTGTTTGTACTTGATTACAGGTCCCTAAACCCTTCCATACTCAATAATTAAATGCAAATCCATTGGTTTGAGGCTTTGTTCTGATCATGGGAGGATTACACAAGAGATTAATCCAAAAATAGCAAAAAGGCAACATTGCCATTTTTGTCAAATTTGCTTTATGTCAAATTGCATTCTTGAGCCTTGAACCAAATCTTATACAGCAAACTAAATCCAAAAACTTGGGGCCAAGCTCACACAATGTATATAAGGTTAGAGCTAGCCTGTACAGGCCTACTCTTTTTCACTTCTCACTTTTTGCTTCATAACCAAGAAATGTGCAAAAGTCTCCACAACTTGAGCATCTTTTATAATCAACTCTTGCTAGCCTTTGAAACAAGTTTTTGACATTTCCTTGAGCCAGAAACACGAGCCCTCCATCCCTCGAACACTCTTGAACATCAAAACACCAAAAACTTGCAAAACAGGGCACTCCCTGCAGTTTCACTTCCATCTCACAAGTTACTCGTACGTTTTGCCCCAAACCTGTTCAAACACATTCCATATAACCTATCCAAGCTATTCCAACCATTGGACAGTGACTGTAATTCCATTTGCAAGCTTCACCATTTCTGTTTTCAGCTTGTGCAGGTTGAGTTCTACAAGCTTGCTCAAGCAAGTCCAAAGCAAACTAGGCATTGGGGAAGGTCAGAGGAAGTTCAGGCAAGCTCCCAAGCACCTCGGGTCTCACTGAAAAGCTCCACATTTTCATACACGAGTTCATCTGAAACAAGTATTTATCACCTTTCTATCTCTCTATTTAGGAATCATTAGGCTTAGGTTTGTGAATAAAAAATGTAGTACTCATAGCCCTGAAGCTGTACATATGCTTAGATTTCATTTAAGTTAATCGTGTTAGGAGAATTTGATTCATGAACTTCCTGAAAAAGATAGGTTAGAATTTAGGGCCAGAGAAATTCTCTCTGGTCTTTGAGAGTTAGATTGAGTTCTTTACATGGTTGGAATCGTCTTGAAAAATGCTATAACTTTTGTGTTATGAGTTTTTGCATTAGAGCATGTATGCAGGAGTTGGATATTTGAATCAGGCGTGCGTCTTTTGTTTGACAAAGGTTGAAGATGAAGTTCAGTGGGCTGGGCCTTGGCTTGGCTTGCTTTTTGCACCTCCAATTTGCTGATTGCATCCCTCTGGCCCATTTATTTATATTTTTGCATTTTTCTATTTATTTTTCATTTCTGATTTTATTCTATTTTTCTAAACATAAAAACTTACCAAAAATATTTTTATAAATTTTCACATTTATTTTTATATTTTATTTTATTTTTCTAACATGAAAATAATTATTAATTAGTATATACTTTTATTTTCTTTAATAAAAACTTGAAAATAATACATAAAAAATATTATATTTTTATTATTATTATTTACATACTTAAATAATATTTTTCTAATATATTTTCATTTTTTGACCATTTGTACATATTTCATTATTTTTATTTTATTGTATATAAATAATATAATTAATGTATATACTTTTCTTAAAGAAAATTAGGGTTTTTATCCTTGACAAAAATAATCTTTTATTTCTATTTTTTTAATACATTAAATATTATATTTTCACATACATAAAAATAAACAAAAACATTTTCTTTGCATACTTGTAATATTTTGCATATTTATATTTTATTGCTTATTTAAATATTGTTTATTTATTATTTAATGCAAAGAATTCAATTTGGATGTAATAGTAAATATAAGGGTTTTAATTTCTTGCAAAATAATCCCCTATTCAAAAATTGTATCCCCCTCCCCATATCAATGTTGTAATAGTCGTAGATTTTATTTTGCGCATTTATAACTTCCAAATATGCCATGATAGAGATTAGGGTTTGTATGTGATATCCAAAATCAAAACAAATAGTTAGACCTAATACAAGACATAAATGCATGCAAATTGACAACACAATACACACATGCACCCCTAGGGTTTCATCCACTTGTTTCCTTTAAAATGGTCATGTTATGCATGTTGAGTATCTTAGCAAAACAAAAACAAAACAAAAGATCATAGTCCCTCGATGACGTTATCTTGGTTGCCTATACAAAAATGATCTAGTCCCTCAAAAATTTGCTAAAGATACTTAGCACTATTGCTATCATGGTCAATACGATGACCCGCGCATATCCCGTTTAACATCCAAGTACAAGGTTGTTTACCAAATGCAATGGTAAAACAACACTGTCAAAAGGGTTAAAAATGTGTAGGAAAGATCTTTGAGTAAAATAGGGTAGATAAATCTTAGTTACTTGATCAAAACTTGCAAAAACATCCTTGCTATTTTCAAACACACCTCACAACACAATTTCAAAACATTTCCAAAAACAAACTTTCAAACAATCAAACATTGAAACATATTTTCAAAAGACAATATACATTTGCATACATTCAAACAAGAATCACTACAAAGGTTGCCACAACGATGGCCTCTTTTCAAAACATTTTCAAAACCACACACAAAGCACCATTTCAAACAATTGAAAAGCAAAAGCAAGTGATCTAAACAAGTAACTAAGAGCCCATGGATAACGATGGATGAAAAGGGTGCTTGCACCTTCCCTTTTCATAATCTACCCCCTGAACCCAAGAAAACATCTCAAAGGTCTTTCCTATGATTTTTGACCTTTCCTTTGGATAAAATAAAAAGTCGGTGGCGACTCTTGCTAAACTGAAACATTTGTGAACACAAACGCAAAACCTCAAGTCAGTTCTCCCACCGCATCACAATTAGCATCACACTTAATCTTATAGACCCATTTGTTGTCGATGGCTTTCTGAACCTCTGGAAGTACAACAAGATCCCATGTCTTGTTTATATGTAAGGCTTCCATTTCTTCCTGTATTGCTGCCATCCACAAAGAATCACTTGATTAACTCACATCCTCTTGAAAGATTGATGGTTATCCATCTTCTGTTAGAAGATAATATGCATCATGGCTTGCCATGACATAGTCTGACTGCCAATTTGGTTTCCTTTTCTGACGTGTTGGTCGCCGAACTTAAACACCATTAGGCTCCTCTAGTTCTTGTACCTCGTGCTCTGGTTCTGCTTTAAAAGAATCATCTTCTACTGACTTTCCATCTATATGAAAAGTAGTGATATCTTTAGAAGTACTATCATTTTCCTGTTTCCTTTGCAGTTCATTCTCTGCAAAGATTACATCCCTGCTGACAATAACCTTGCGAGAAGTGGAATCCCACAGGCGATACCCCTTGACACTGTCACATAGCCTAAGAATATGCATTTCCTGGATTTTGGATCCAGCTTAGTTCTTTCTTAGGAGTTGTACATCATGTACACAGGACATCCAACCACTTGTAGAGTAGAATACTCAGCTGACTTTCCTTTCCACATCTCCATCGGAGTCTTTAAACCAATTGCACTTGATGGCGATCTATTTATCACATAATATGCAGTTTTCACGACTTCTACCCAGAATGACTTAGCTAATCCTACAGTTCGCAACATAGCTCTAGTCCTTTATAGGAGAGTTCTATCCATCCGCTCTGCTACACCATTCTGCTAAGGCGTATGAGCAACTGTAAATTGTCTCATTATACTCTCTTCCTTGCAAAATGCCAAAAAATCACCGTCTGTATATTCTCCTCCATTGTCTATCCCCAAGCACTTAATCTTATTTCCAATTTCAAGCTCAATTAGTGCTTTGAATTGCTTGAATATTGAAAACACATCTGACTTCTTCTTGATTGGGTATACCCACAATCTCCTGGAGTAATCATCAATGAATGATACAAAATATTTTTCTCCTCCTATGGACATTTGCGGCGACTCCCACGCATCAGAATGAATTAAGTCAAGTATGTGTTTGCTCTTAGTAGTTGATCTATCAAACTTCAACTTATTTTGTTTTCTTACTACACAATGCTCACAGAAAGATAGACTTACTGATTTGAGCCCGGGTAAGAGATCAAGTTCCACAAGAACTTTCAAGCCTCGTTCTGACATGTGGCCTAGTCTGTGATGCCACATTATCGTTGAGTTTTCTTGACTACTTGATGAAATTGACACATCACCTTCTTGCAACGTCTCTCCCATAAGAATGTACAGATTTGAAGATAACTTTTCTGCCTTCATCACTACTAGAGCACCTCTCACTACCTTCAAGATCCCACCTTCAATATGGGTCTTGCACCCGAGGTCATCTAATTGTCCAATAGACAATAAATTCTTCTTCAACCCTTTCACATGTCTCACCTCTTGAATTATGTAAATTGTACCATCATACATTTTTATTTTCACAATACCAACACCAGCAATTTCTAAGGTGTAATCGTTTCCCGTGAACACTGATCCTTCTAAGATAGGTTGATAAGTGTAAAACCAATCTAGTCGAGGAGTTATGTGCCATGTTGCTCCTGAATCAATTATCCAAACATCAGTGAGTTGTTTACTACCTTTGGAATTAGTTGTTGCTCCGCTATATAGAATCTCTCCATCATTAGAGGTTTTGGCAAGACATCCTTGAGATGAACTTGCCTCATAAGACTTCTCACCATTCTTATTAAACCAACAATTTCTTTTCAAGTTCCCTTTCTTGCCACAATTGTAGCATCTCACATTCATCTTACTTCAAGATTTTGATCTACCATGATTTTGGCTCCCACTGGGGCCATGTTCCACTGATCCGCCTCTTGTCATTGTCAAAGCTTCCACTTGTTTTGAGTTTTCTTGATGGTCTTCCTTATTTATACGCTTGGACTCTTCCTCAAGAATAGATCTGGCAACATCTTCAAAGTATAGATGGCCTGTAACATTATTATTTGTTAAGTTGATGACAAGTGGATCATATGAATCTGGTAAGCTCTGAAGTAGAAGTTTTGCACGTTTATTTTCTGCTATGGTGAAATTTGTCGATGTAAGTTGAGCAAACATCGTATTAAGAGTGTTGATGTGATTTGTCACGGATGTAGATTCACTCATTCGAAGAGTGTAGAGTCTTATCTTTAAGAAAATTCTGTTGTGAAGTGACTTGACCTCGTACAGTTTGATGAGAACATCCCAAATCTCCTTTGCAGATTTCTTTTCGGGAACGCTAGACAAAACTGAATCCGCCAATGCTAAGTGCAAGTTGGCAACAATGTTGTTATCCATCTCATTCCACTTCTCATCAGATATTCCCTCAGTTCTATCTTCAATTGCTGCTAAGCAATTATCCTTCCTCAGGATTGCCTTTATCTTCAATTTACACAGGGAGAAATTACTCCCATTGAACTTCTCAATCTCAAACTTTGCCGTCATGGTAATTTCAATTAAACCGGATTGCAAAATTTCACCGTGAATAATATTTGCAGCGAAATATGGACCAACACCAAATGCTTTGGTACCACTGTTGGGTATCAGAATAACATGAAATAATTATAACACAACTAAAATATAAGAGAATAGTATAGAAATGAGAAGAAACACAATTGAATTATTATAGGATGATGCATAAACAACAATATGAGTTCTCTATATATAAGAGACTCATGTAATAAAATAAGTTGATACATATTTAGTAAATTATGCTTAATCTTCTCTTTATCATAGAAATCAGTGATTTCTAATGCATTGACATTTTCTACAAAATAAATGACTTTATGTTCTCACAGGGAGAAGTTATCAGGTGTAGTGGTGTCATAAGAGGGAGTGATGAAGAGTGGCTAGCAGGTTTCTCCAAAATGATTGGAAGTGGAGATGTAGTGGTAGCAGAATCATGGGGACTCTTAGAGGGTATCAAGTTGGAAAAAAGGTTGTAGTTTGAGAAGATGGAAATTCGTACGAGGTGGTGGAAGCGATTGCAAGAAATAAACTGTAATACCAAAGAGGAAGATCACTTATTGCTAAAAATCGGATGAAGATGGGAGCTGATTGGGAGGTAACCTTAAATCATACCTTCAAAGAGGCAAACTGTCTTGCGGATGCACTAGCAAAGGCAAGTTTTAATAAGCAGGAGAGATGGAAGGCATACATGGATTGCCCAGACCATCTCAGGCATTTCATGGAAGCAGACGGACAAAGATTAGTTTTACATAGTATCATGTAGTATTTCTTTTTTCTGGGCAAAAGCCCCCTTTGAAAAAAAGAATGAAGGTGATGGGGGACGAGTACGTAGATATTGTACATTTTAAATTTAAATTAAGTAATTTTATATTAATATACATGTCTCTAAAAACACGAAGAAAAAAAATAAAACATGACAAATGTATTAAAGGGTGCATATCTAAAATTTATTTTTATTTTTTAATTATTTTTGTAAAAACCTTTCTTTCTTTTATTTTTTTTAGTGTTACAAAACACTAGAATGAGTATTGCTCATCCAATCTCTCTCCTACTTATTATCTTTTTTACAAAATCAAACACACTGAAAGTGTCTTAAATAAACCATTTTGAATTTTTTTAGCAATAACCGGATATTAAAAAAAAACACACAAATAACTATGTTTCAAAAAAATTATACAAATAATCATGTTTCAGAATATACATCAATGGAGGTGTCATCTCATTTGGCGCATACACTCACCTTTTTGCCTTAGGCGCAATCTCACTTGGCGCATGCACTTTCTTTTAGCTATGTGAGATGACGCGTGCACTATAATATGGGGAGGAGGCGCCATCTGAGATGGCTACTACGTGCAATTGTGTTTTCTATAAATAAAACACTTATTTCTCCATCATTCTTCACACTTTCTCACATTATCTTCTCATTTCTCTCTGTTTTCTGCATCATGAAATCTCCCATGATTTTCACCAAAGATGGGTACGTTATTTTCTCGACCACCAAACCTCCGATAAAAATGAAATTTTGGCATATTCACTCCATGGAGCATCTGAAGAGAGAGTTGATGCGATGTCTAGAGGGAGACATCGAAGTTAGGGAACAAAATAGAAGGATCCAAAGAAGAAGAACATTTACCTCACTTGTAACTGGAAGACCTCAATCTTGGTTGGAGGAAGTCAAAACAGACAGAGACGTAATGGTGATGATGCATGACTTAGATGAAATTGTTTTGATGATTGTAATTTCTTAGATGTTTTATCGTGTTATTGATGTTATATTTACATGTTGTATATTATCGTAATGATGGTGATGTATTTTTATTTGTTGTTTGCGTATGGTTTGTTGTAACAAATGCTTAATGGAAAAAAGTTACTTTTAGATCTTATAAAAGTGCATATAGATTGCATACAATTTTTATGTTGTCGAGCTTGTTGCACGAGTGGAACAACTCTTTCGATTGTGTCCGACCTGACGACATAAATCACACTTTCTTTCTAGCTTGTAAAGGGATTCCATTATAGTTGTGATACACTTGCTTTTTGGACTACCCTTTTTATTCCTTTACATTTGATCATTGTGCCATACTATTTCCCCTTTGTATGCAGGCCAATAATCAGATTTCACTACCATTGGAAAGCCATTGTTGTATACGTTGAGCAAGGTTTCAGACTTGTAAATGGGAGATAAAAGTAGTAATACATCTTGATGAGTATACGTACATGCCGCAATGACATGAGAATAAGACATACAAAAGGCTTGAAACTTTCCACAATCGCACCAATAAGATGGTAGTATAACCCTATACTCTTGTCTTGACAACCTCTCATTGTGGTCAATTGTCTCTTTGACACTGAAGTTGTGGATATGTCGGTCGAACCTTATAACAAGATGGGTGTTGGCTTTGACACCTTTTGCCTTAACATATTTCATGCAACTTTTGCTCCATAGTTGTCCCGATTGTAAGACTGCGATCCAGATTTCACCTTTTTTTGCAAACAACGAAGCCATCCTAAAATATGTTGATTTCACCAAAATGATTACTGGAAGGTTTCGTATGCCTTTGAGTACAACTCTCATTGATTCGATAAGATTTGTTGTCATGTGGCCCCATTGTTGTCCATTGTCGTATGACCTTGTCCATTTCTCTATTGGAATATTATCAATCCACCTACCTGTATCTAGATTTGACAATCTGATCTCATTATGAAAGTGTTTGAACGAAGGATGTGTTAATGCATACCCCGCGTTCATAACTATTTTCCTAAGAGCCTTGTCATTGATCTCCCTCATGAAATTTTGTAAGATATGTCCAATGCAGTAGACACACGTAGAAGGAGGGCCATGCCAACCATTTGCAAGATTATTGTATGCACTCTCAATAGATGCATGTCTGTCGGAGATCAAACAAAGACTAGGTTGTGGAGCCACGTGTGTTCAGAGATTCTTGAGAAAGAAACTCTAAGCACCACCAGTCTCTCCATCGACTAGAGCAAAGGCAATTGGGAAAATGTTGTTGTTGCCATCTTACGTAACTGCCATCAGTAGCGTGCCTTTGTATTTCCCGTACAACTATGTTCCATCTATCTGAATAATAGGTTTGCAGGATGCAAACCCTGTGATGCAAGATTGAAAAGCCCAGAACAGTCAACTGAATATTCCATTTCCATTGAAAGAAGTACCATCTGGGGCATACGCCAGCAATGCATGCCTGTCACGTAGCATGCATGGCTTCCACCTACACTACACCTGCCACCTACACCTACACATATGCTGCCATCCATGCTACCACCCTAAGCCTAGCCCACACCACTTTTGAATGGTGCATGCACTATAAAGTCCATGGAGGCGTCAACCCACTTAGCACATTAGTGACACGTGTTCTGCATGCATAAAACCCCCGACCACCTCGTTAACTTATCTTTATACGGATTCGCCTATAAATATGGCGCCTCAGACACTTGTTTTACATCACCAACCCCCACTCTCTCTGATACAAACTCTTTCACTGTCTTATACAATTTCAAATATGGTTCTTCTCACAATGGGCGATTCTAACAGAGCAACAAGACAAAACATTGCCGCATTTGTAATTTTTTATCATTTTATATATTCTTTTATCGTATATATAAATTTTATAAATTAATTATTTTATACATTTTATAAACTCTTACACTGTTTACATTTTGAATTTAGAATACTAAAAGATTTAGATTCCGCTCACACAACTACATTTCTCCGGACCTGTTTATTGTCCCATATTTAGAATATGTTGGAAATGTTATAAAAATCTTTAACTGCACGGTTGATTCCAAATTTATTCTTGCAATGTTGGAAAGGTGGAGACCCGAGCCACACACCTTTCATCTATCAATAGGTGAATGTATCGTCACACTAGAGGACGTCTACATGTTATTGGGTCCTCCTATCGATGGTAAGGTAGTGAATTGGTCGGCTCAACAACCCAATTCTCTATGCGGGGAATTGTTGGGAAAAGATATGGTAGAAGCAACTGGTGCTAGGGGTCAAGGTATATTACTAAATGTTCTTAAAAAGTATTATGAGACTCTTGAGTTGAATTAAAATTCGACCAACGAGGCAAAAATAATTAAAGCTAGAAATTATATTATGATACTATTTTGAAGCTTGTTATTTCTCGAAAGTACAGGAAATAGTGTAAATTTTATGTATTTAAGTTTGCTTAGGAACTTTGATAAAACAAGAAAGTATAGTTGGGGTTCCACTGTTTTAGCCCAACTATATAGTTCATTATGTAAAAACGCAACAACGACAAATGTACTTTTTTTGGTTGTGCTTTCTGGCTCCAAGCATGGGGTTGGTGGAGAATGGAGTCCCTAAACCCCGTCAACAACGATGCATTCATTTTCACATACGCAACAAAGTAAGACAATAGCTTAAATAATTTATTATTCATCCTTTCGCCAAATAGATGTATAAAATTATTTATTTTTTTCATTCCTTTAGGTACTGTTAAGGGGTATGGATTAAAGCAAGAATCCAAGATTTATTGTCGCTCTATATCGTAATCTTTTGGATCACATTGGCCCGGATGATGTACGTGGTACCTCTAAACTTTTCTACTTTTAAATTATTTATTTTTAACATTTTCATTATTCTAATTAATTTTTACCCACAGTTTATCTGGAGACCATATTTGAGTTTGGACCATGAACTCAACCTCGGGGATGCAATAATTTGGACTGCATATACTACAATCATACGATTCAACATTATGGAGATACACCATAATGACCGTGTCAAGATGCAGTTTGGAATGCATCAAGAAATACCATGCGATCCAACTTGTTTGTCACCTTGGCATCTCAAAAGGGTCGACACCCAATGGGGTGTTAATAATTGGAAAGATTTCGCTCCAGAATGGTGTAAGATATGGTGTAGGCGTCACCAATATATCTTATAATTTCCTGTTTTCCACAACCAGATTAACATACAACACACAAATCAGTACATTGATTGGTATAGATCGGTTACTAACCCTGAAATGCACGAGTCTCAGCTGATGTATTTGATCGACCCACGCACACAATGGACACAATCATACACCACACAACAACAATCCCGACAATAAACCCAACATACATCAACCTCCCACCAAACACAACGGCAATACAGATTCACCAGCATCCAACCACAAACCTGAGACCAATATCAATACACACACATGCCCCATATATAATCACAGTACCAAGAACAACGACCATACATATGACATCCTGATGTGGGCCCCTCGTCATCTCACCTTAACCCAGACATTGGCCAACCTGAAAAATATTCACCAACCAACCCAACTTACCATCAACCATCCTATCACCATAGCACCCAACAATCACAACACTAAACTCCAAAAGATTTATTTCCTTTTTATCTTCCTTATTCAGACGACCAGTGCTATCGACCCCCATGGAACCTCAACCCCAACCAATACGACCAAACTTTGAGGGTATGGGTAACCGACCTTTTGAAAGCAGATCTTCTAGATATGATGATATGACGGCTTTCATGGATTTTGAACGCATTGACTTCACAGGGACCTCGACCCAACCGCAACAGGAAATACGTCAAAACGCACCACGAGTTAGGCGAGGACGCTGGTGCCGAACTACAAGCCGTTATCGAGTCCCTAAAGAAAACTAAATAGTGTGTAATTTTTATTCTCATTATGTAATCGTTTAATTATTATTGAAAATCGACTTTCATTTGCAACGACATTGCATTTTAATTCTTTAATAAAAAAAGTACTTTATACATAGGCACCATCTGAGATGGCTTAGGACAAATGGCATGCACTTAGGCGTCATCTCACTTGGCGCCTCTTTTAAAAAAAGCAATGCATGTGCCATCTAAGATGACTGTTGCATTATAAGGTTTTCTGAAACATGATTATTTGCATAATTTTTTCCTAAACATAGTTATTTGTGTATTTTTTTCAAAACATGATTTTGTTAAAGAAAATTTTCATTTTGAAGAGAATCGGTCTTTACGCTATCTTTTTACATGTCTTTCTAAATTATGTATAATTTTATCAAAATATTTCTAATAAAAGTTTGTGGTTTTCCGTATTTTTGAATTAATATGCTAAACTTTTATGAAATTTTTGATTTATGGTTTTTTAATATTTTTCAAATTTTTGAAAAAAATGGTATAAAAGCATAAGTTTTACAACTTTTTTTAAAAAACATGTGTAAAATCATATTTAATTTTTCAAAATTTATGATTTATATCATTTAAAAAAAAATGATATAAACTTATATTTTTATAATAGTTTTTTCAAATATTCGAAACAAAACCGTAGATTTTTGAAACACAAATTATAATTATATATCTATTTTTGAAATATATAAAAATATATAAAAAATCGAATTGTTTTTTGTTCAAAAAATTCAAAAATGATTTATAAAAAAAAATTGATTGTATTAATTTCGTTATTATATAAATCTACCCGATACGAATTATCTAATTTTTCAAAAATCTATAAATTAATATGATTTTATTCGATTTTCTTTTAAAGTCCCCATATATATATATATATATATATATATATATATATATATATATATATATATATATATATATATATATATATATATATATATATATATATATATATATATATATATATATATATATATATATATATATATATATATATATATATATATATATATATATATATATATATATATATATATATATATGATTTTTTTGATTGATCTATGGGATTTTTTGCGTCAAAATAAAATTTTTCAACATTAATAAAAAAAAAATGTTAAGAGCATTTTAAGTCACCCATGTTTAATTAGAAGGAAGGGTAGAAATAGGTTGGTTCAAATTAGATTTTGTCAAGCCTGAATTTAGTCTACTAAAAATTTTAAAGCTTAAGTCTGGTATATGGTCTATTATAGACTTTTTTTAAGTCTGATCTTTTCGAAAGTCTGATTGATCTATTAATCTACATAAAAGCTTTTTTTTTTGTGAACATTTTCAAATAAACAATTCAATTAATGTTAAAATAGACTAATAAATTAAAAAAATTAATTAGAATAGCTATTTATTTATATTAACTTATTCAAGTTTACTTATTAACATAAATTTGTGTTATTATTTATTTGAGAGAATTTATTAAAACAACTTATGACATTTTTCATAAGTTTTTTCAGCGTATTTTCATAAATTCTTATAAACATATAAACTTTATTTTGTATTTTAATTTAAAATATAAACAATATATAATAATAATAAAAATATTCATATTTATTTAAATAAGTCGATCTGATAGACTTAAAATATTTTTTTTACAGTATGTAACATAGTTTTTTGTAACTAAATAGACTTATAAAAAACATAAACCTTATCTATTTAAACTAACTTAAACCTGTGTAAACTAGTCTATAGATCTTTGTTATTAGCTTAATCTACTTTCACCCTTAATTAGAAGGTGTTGGAACATGTCTATGTTCCAATATATTGAATTTAAAAATTTTCTCAAGTCCCACATTGTTAAAATATCTTTTTGGTTGAAAAAACCATTTAGTCCCACATTGCTCATGTGAGAAATATTAACTATCTTACTTCACTATATAAGGAGTGCACATGTTTCATTCCAAATCACACCAAAAACTATTCTATTAGTTTTTCCTTCCTAACTCTCATAATTCTGCGTCTCTCGAATTGTCGAAGCGCCATCTTCTTCCCCTTTCTTCCTACTCGTTGAATTTTCTGAGTATTTTCTTGAATTCTCTTTAGAGAATTATGTTAATTTCTCCTTATTTGAGTTGAGGAATTTTCAAGTTTAATCTTTTGGATTCTCTTTGGAGAATTATTTGAATTTCTCTTTGTTGGAGAAATTATTATGAGTGGTCAAATGACCATTATTAATTTCTCTTTGGAGAATTATTTGAGTTTCTTTTTGTTTGAGAAATTATTATGACTGGTCTTTGTACCAGATCCTACGAGTGGTGTTGATACCATATTTGAATGGTCTTGTACCATCAGATGGTGTATTTCTAGACCGATTATCTATCATGCAAGTAGCAATCGTACAGTATAGAACTGGACTGTTTTATCCTGGAGGCGGCGCGGTAGTTCGACTGCTTTGTATAATTTTGAGCAGTGTCGCAAAACGTCTTAAAGATAGCGACCTAGTCTGCGACTCAACCAGATAATTTCTTCGGTGGCAAATATTTTAAAATCTGAAAACAACAATTTTAAGACATTTCAAACTGCCATGACTACCGAAGAAATTATTGGTTCTTTTGCGGATATTGTCTTTGAGAAATCGTTCATGTTTGAGAGAAGTCACTTCAAACGTTGGCAACAAAAGATGAAGTTCTTAACATTGAAAAAATTTGCTAACATTCTGATCGATGACATTCTGTTTCTCCTTCTGGAACAATTGAACAAACTAACGGTAGTAAATCTGGAGATTTAGAAGAAACACTTAATAGTGTTGAAGTTGAATCTGCTGCACAGATTAAAGCGGATGATTTACAGCATAGTAAAGAAATCAGCTTATAGAAAGAGAATGAAAATCTCTACAAAATCATATTTTGAATAGACTCGCAGATGATCTGTATGATAATTACAATTGATGTGATACTGCAAAAAAAGATTGAGAGACTCAGAAAAATAAGTATGACGTAGAAGCTGGAGCAAAGAAGTATGTTGTTAGCCGCTACTTCAAGTATCAAATGCAAAAATGTAAGGTCGATGAAGGCTCAATGTTACGAACTTCAAAAGATTGCTTAAAGGATCATCACAAAAGGTATGTGTTTAAATGAACAATTTCAAATTGGTTTTATTATTGACAAACTACCCCCATAGTTTAAATGTTTAAAAAAACAAAAAGGGAATCTTAGAGACAAAATCAAAAAGAAAAAGTCTTGGTTGTTTCAAACAACAGAAAGAAATTCGGTGTAGTTCTAAAGTCATTTGGCAAATGATTAAAGAATCAGAATCGCAATATTGTGAACCGAATTAAGAATGAGAATCCTTCTATGATCCCAATAGCTCCAACTAGGAAACAACCACCACCTAAAAGAAATGACGTTGGTTTCCCTTTGTTTTAACTATGGAAAATCAAGTCATATGACTAAGAAATGTAGAAGTAAGCTTGAACTTGGTGTTGTCCCTAATGCACAGGTCAACCTGACTAATGGGCAATTTATTGCTATAGTAATTGAAATCAACATGGTTGATGAATATGTTGGTTGGTGGATAGACACATGCGTCTCTCGTTGTGTCTATTATGATCGTGTTATGTTTAAAACATACACGAATACTAAAGATAAGAAAGTGTTGTTGGGAGATGGCCAGACCACGAATGTTGCTAGAATTGTAGACATGGAGCTAAATTTCACCTTCAAAAAGACTTTAATCTTAAAGAACGTTATGCATGTTTCTAAGATTAGAAAGAATATTGTTTTTGGTTTTCTTTTAAATAAGACAGGGTTTAGTTAGCCCATTGGGGTAGATTTGTACGTCTTACGAAGAATAAAGTTTATATGTTTAAAATTTTTGTAAAGAATTTGAAAATGATATAATAAGAATTTGTAGTGATAGATAAACTGTATGATTCTAGTTTATTAATGAATTTTATACATGGAATTGTACATGAAACAAATGCACCATACTATCTTGCAATAAATGGTAAAACATAAAGAAATAATAGAACTCTTACTGAACTTGTTGTTGCAATTATGATGAATTCTGGTGATGTACCTCACTAGTGGGGGGAAATTTTATTGACTGTTTACTATGTCCTGAATAGAGTCTCCAAGTCAAAATGTAAGATCTCTCCTTATGAGATATTAAAGAAAAGACAACCAAACTTATCTTATTTGAGAACTTGGGATTGTCTGACTTATGTCAGAATTTCGGATCCGAAACGAGTTAAACTTGCTAGTAGAGCATATGAATGTGTTTTCATTTGGTATGCAGCAAACAGTAAAGCATATAGGTTTTATGACCTAAAGGCAAAAGTGATCATAGAATCAAATGATGTTGAATTCTATGAAGACAAATTTCCTTTCAAATTGAGAAATAGTGGGGGCACACAATCGAGTCACATTCTTGTGATAAGAAGCACAGAAAGCAACGACAATGTAGAAACATAACTTCGACGAATTAAACAAGTAAGAGTTGCTAAAGACTATAGGCCTGATTATGCGGCTTATAATGTAGAAAAAGATCCAATGAATCTTCAAGAAGCCTTGTCATCTCTGGATGTTTATTTATGGCAAGAAACTATCAATGATGAGATATAATCTCTAGAATCTAACAAGACCTGACACTTAGTAGACTTGCCTCCTGGTTGCAAACCAATCGATTGTAAATGGGTTTTGAAAAAGAAACTAAAACCTGATGGAACTATTGATAAATACAAGGTTCGTCTTGTTGCCAAGGGTTTTAGACAAAGAGAAAATATAGATTTCTTCGACACCTTTTCTCTTGTCACTAGAATTATATCCATTAGGGTACTTATTTCAATAGTTGCTATTTATAACTTAATAGTACACCAAATAGATGTTAAAACAACTTTTTTAAACAGTGACTTGGAAGAAGAAATCTATATGAAACAACCGGAAGAGTTTGTGATCTATGGATAAGAAAACAAGGTCTATAAGTTAGATAAGTCTTTGTATGGGCTAAAACAAGCTCCAAAGCAATTGCATGTAAAGTTTGATAACTTAATGATATTGAATGTGTACAAAGTGAATGAAAGTGACAAATACGTTTATTACAAATTTGAGAATTGTATTTGCACTATCATATGTCTATATGTAGACGATCTACTCATATTCGGATCAAACATTCAGGTCATTAATGATATGAAATCATTGTTGTGCAAAAAATTTGATATGAAAGACCTCAGAGAAGTGAGTGTGATTCTTGGTATCAAGATCACAAAATTCGAGCAAGAAATTTCTTTAGATCAATCACAATATGTGAAAAAGATCTTAAAGAAATATAATTACTTTGACAGTAAACCTGTGAGCACACCAAATGATCCAAGTGTGAAGCTTTTTAAGAACACTGGTGAAAGTGTTAGACAAACAGAACATGCGGACATCATTGGAAGTCTTAAGTATTCCATTGATTGTACTAAACCTGACATTGCATATGTCATGGGATTATTGTGCGGGTTTACTAGTAGACCGAGTAATGAATATTGGCAAGCTATTGAGCGAGTCATACGGTACCTTAAAAGGACCATGATCTCGATTTATATTATCAGAGATTTCCTATTGTATCTGAAGGATACAATGATGCAGATTGGAATACCTTATCAGATGATTCCAAAGGAACTAATGGCTATGTATTCAACATAGCTAGAGGAGTTGTATCTTGGAAATCAAAGAAATATACTATCCTGAGAATATAGCATTAGCGACTGCTAGTGAAGAAGCAAGTTGGTTAAGATGCTTGTTAACTGAGATTCCCTTATGGGAAAAAACATATGTTAGTTGTGTTAATCCACTGTGATAGTATCGCGGCTATTGCAAAAATTGAGAACCGTTATTATAATGGTAAAAGACGTAAAATAAGAAGAAATCACATCATTGTTAGAGATTGTATCTCTAAAGGAGCTGTAAGAGTGGATCATGTACGCACTGATGAAAATTTAGCAGATCCTTTGACGAAAGGATTAGCTAGAGAGAAAGTCTATAATACATCCTATAAGATGGGACTAATGCCTATAGGAAAATGAGTTGCTCATGATGGTAACCCGACCTAAATGACTGGAGATCCCAAGAAATATGTCCAATGGGTAATAACAAGTTGTGAGTAATATGAGATGATCATGCAAGTAAAGCATGGATCCTGAAGTAATAAGAGGATGAGATAATAGAAACTCTTAATGAGATCTATACTCTGTATGAGGGAGTATCTAGGCTACATGAGTACTCTTAATAGACTCACCTATTTGATTGTGGAACTTAGGTCAGTTCCTATGGAATTTCGAGGCAGAATTCCTAGAGCCTTCATTAAACTGGGATACACGTGCAGGGTCATTAAAGCACGGGCTATTAAAATACACCTTAAAAAAAAGTTGTGTGCGGGTTTTATGTCTGAGATAGAGTTTAAGACATTTGTGTCACTCTTGTTGAATTGGAATCCTACTTGCTATGCAAAGGTTCAAGTCGTAGACACCTTTGTTTATGCACAATCTTAGAAACGTTTGACGTCACTTCTAAAATCAATTTTTTAAATTCAAGTGGGGGATTGTTGGAACATGTCCATGTTCCAATATGTTGAATTTAAAATTTTTCTCAAGTCCCACATTGTTAAAATATCTTTTTGGTTGAAAAAACCATTTAGTCCCACATTGCTCATGTGAGAAATATTAACTATCTTACTTCACTATATAAGGAGCGCACATGTTTTATTCTAAATTACACCAAAAACTATTCTATTAATTTTTCCTTTCTCACTCTCATAATTTTGCGTCTCTCGAATTGTCGAAGCACCATCTTCTTCCCCTTTCTTCCTACTCGTTGAATTTTTCGAGTATTTTCTTAAATTCTCTTTAGAGAATTATGTTAATTTCTCCTCATTTGAGTTGAGAAATTTTCAAGTTTAATCTTTTGGATTCTCTTTGGAGAATTATTTAAATTTCTCTTTGTTGGAGAAATTATTACGAGTGATCAAATGACCAATTTCTCCCATTATTAATTTCTCTTTGGAGAATTATTTGAGTTTGTTTTTGTTTGAGAAATTTTATGACATTCGACTGCTTTATATAATTTTAAGCAGTGTCGCGAAAGAGTGCGACCTAGTCTGAGACTCAATAACCTAATCTTCGGTAGTAAATATTTTAAATTCTGAAAAACAACTATGCGGACAAATTCTACATTTTAAAATTTAAAGTGAATAACGTTGCATTCGGTGTACCAAATCGCACTAGAATCCCCGTTTTGCACTTTGTAGTTTGTACACTATTCTGTTGTTCTCAAGCTCTCAGCTTTGGTCGGAGATGGCCGACCGCTTCTTTCCGAATGATTTGCCACCATTCGTGGCAGAGACTCCTTCCCATACGCCAACACCACACACACTCACCTCACTCCTTTCTCTACCTTACCAATCCCTCGCCTCAAAACTCCAAGCTGCAGCACTTCATTTGAAACAATCGGTATTCCAAATATATTCTTCATTTTTTTATAGGATTCCTATTCCTATGGCTATTCTGATTTGTGGGTTTGTTTCAATTGGTACTCTTTGATTTTGGCTAGGCTCAAGTTAGTAGCTTTCACATTGGTGTCATAATGGGTCGGTGTGTATTTGCTCACAAACTGTTTGTGCTATGTTTTCTGATTATTTTTCAGGTCGTGAGTGAGACATGGGGTTCGGGTGGGAACTGTGTGAAGGACTATACTCTTTATACAGGGGTTCTTGGAACGGCATACCTGGTTTTCAAGGCCTACCAAGTAACCAAGAACTTGGATGATCTTAACTTGTGCTTGAAGATTGTCGAAGCTTGTGATTCTGCTTCAGAAAACTCAAGGTACTATCTCTTTCATGCATCAGACAAGACTTAACATATTGCCTGTTTGAATAAACAACTTAGTCAAATGTATGATTACGCATAAGTGTTTATGGACTTTATAACTCAAAATAGGCACTTATCAAAATGTTTTCATATAAGTTTTAAGTTGTTTTCATAAATTATCCTAAAGAGTTTAGAAACATGTCATAGCTTATTTTCATAAGCTCTCACAAACGGCTTTACATTACAAGTGCTTATGTCATTAGATAATGCTATAGTAAAGTGTACAAGTCCTTCAAATGATCAGTTAGAGGATTTTAATTGTTGAGGGTTGTTTGCTATGAGTAGCTGAATTTTGAAGTAACATGACACTGGAGTTGCTTGTTTATGAGATTATCTATAAATTTAAATATTTTTTCATCGGTAGATTTCATAGCAAGGATAGTAAATAAGATGAAGGGTAATCAAATCAATAGAGGTAGAAGAAGATCTAAAAAAACTATTAAAGCTATGTTTGGATTGATGAACCAGAATAAAGCAGAAGGGAACAAAATGAAATGGAGTAGAACTGAGCGGAATAGAACAACAATCCCATTATGTTGTTTGGATATTTTAATTATAAAACCTCATTCCGTTGCTTAAACCCCAAATTGAGTTGAATGAAAATTAGAGAATTGGATGGAATCGGACTTCAAGGATTCCATTATGTTTCTGATAAAATCAACTAGTATATTATAACTGAAAATGGAGAAGAATCCTCTTTGATTACAATAATGGCGATATTTCAAAGGTCTGCCTACCTTCCAATGCAAAAAGGCACCATTCATCTCAAATGACAAACTTTCTTTTCTAGTCCTTCTATCTATTTATAGGCAGCATGCCTTATTTGGCCTAACCATTTCTCAACAAAACTACTAACTACCCGTTAACTAATTAACAAAGTACTTTAACTAACAAGTTACAACTTCTTAACTCCTTAGGGCCACATATTGACTTATTATATCAAATTGACATTCTGATCCAGCCAGCTGTTCCTCTTCACCCATTCTTGATTTTTTTTTTATTGGTTTTCCAACCAATCTTGACTTTTGTTTATCTCTTGGATTTGTTTTTGCCTCTCCCACTTCTAATTCTTTGCTTTTATTTTGAGATGTTGTTTGTTCATGCTTCTCTTCTTTTTTGGGGGTTGCTCCTTGATGATAGGAATAGATCGGACCCACAAGTGAAGATGGAGATGTGTTAGTTAACAGGGATAATGTGGGACCTAAACAGTGGAGGGTATATGTGAGAAAGAATAAGAAAGGGAAGTAATTGGGTAATTGGCCCAATAGTTAGTAATCCCCATATAAATAGGAGTACATGGGGCAGTAACTAGGATTATTATTATTTGCCGTTTTTCATAGTAGGGTTTGGGCAGTGAGAGAATTGTTTTCTCTGACTGAGGAGCAGTAGCTCTGGAACTTTCCTCTGTTATATCAATTGGTCCGACCTACCTTGTTCATGCAAACCAGAATGGCAGAGAGAATTACTGCAGTTGAGGAACGCCTGGGACGTGTGGACCAATGTTGAGGATTTGCGGCAGAGATTCAACGTGCGATGGTGAATCGTGAATCACCTCAGTCAAGCGGAACGGTTACCTCACCGTTGGATGAGTTTCGTTTGTCCGCGAAGAAGGTGGAGTTGCCGGCGTTTACTGGCGACGATCTGCTGGCGTGGATCACTCGTGCTGAGACATACTTTGAAGTGCAACGAATTTCGCAGGATGTTTGTATTCAGTTGACGAAATTGAGCATGGAAGGCCCTACTATCCATTGGTTTAACCTATGGCATGATTCAACAGAGGAACTGTCATGGGAGAACCTCCGTGAGGCGATGATGGTTCGATTTGGGGTGGGCGTTTGGAGAATCCTTTTGAGGAATTGAAGGAACTAAAACAATCAGGATCAGTAGAGGAATACATTGCTGAATTCGAATTGTATTCCTCACAGTGTGGTCGTTTGTCAGAGCAACAGTTTCTTGGTTATTTCATTGGTGGTTTACGTCATGATATTCGCTCTCGTGTGCGTACTTTCGAGCCTCGTAACCGTTACCTAGCAATGCAATTGGCTTGTGATGTTGAAATTGAATTTGCTGTGGCGGCTGGTCAGGATTCTGGATCACGTTATAAACCGGGTCATGGCTCTTGGACAAAACCTCAAAAACCTAATTGGGCTTTTCACGAAGGGGAAGGTAACAGATCTGCAATTCAGACACAGACTAATAACTATTTGGGAAAAACACGCACTGGTTCGAATCCATGGGACTGTTTGGTGTATCCACTAATCCAAACCAGGTTCGGACGATGAAATTGGAGGGATGTCTGCAAGGTGCATCTATTTTGATCCTTATTGATAGTGGAGCCACACATAATTTCATATCCCCTAAGGTGGTTGAAGCCCTTGGATTGCCTATGGTGCTTTCTAATCCTTTGGGTGTTAAGTTAGGAGATGGTCATCGGGTCCTAACTAGGGGTAGATGCAATGGAATTCAGATGAATGTGGGAGCGGTGCAAATTTGTTTTGATGCTTATGTGTTGGAGTTAGGAGGTGTGGATTTGATTTTGGGAATTGTGTGGCTGGAAACTTTGGGGAAGGTGACCATGGATTGGAAAGAAATGTCTATGGTGTTCAACTATAAGGGCAGTATGGTGAAATTAATTGGCCAGGCTGTAGATGATAAAATGGCTACTTTCCAAAGCATTATCACTCCTTCTCGAATGATAGCAGGCTGTGAATGGCCTACCTTGATGGAGGTGCTAGGGTCACAGGTGTCACGTGTCTCTACTCAACAGATTAAGGAGTTGGAAGGATTGTTGGAACATTTTGTAATTGTGTTTAAAGAAATCCAGGGTCTTCGTCCGCCAAAAAACACTAGTCATTCAATTGAACTTTTACAGGGTGCTGGTCCGGTAAGCGTGCGGCCTTACAGATATCCTCATTTACACAAGGATGAAATTGAAAAACAGATTCATATTAGGGTTTGGGCAGTGAGAGAATTGTTTTCTCTGACTGAGGAGCAGTAGCTCTGGAACTTTCTGTTTTCATATTCATTAATAAAATAATTTTCTCCATTATATTATATCTTACCTCTGTTCTATCAATCCTCCTTTGATTCCTTTTCTTTACATGATTTTGCTTCTGTCACTATCTCTTCTTCACCAAAATCTTAGAGATAAATTTCAAATTCTAGTTTGAATTTTAAGATGAAATCCTTCTCAAAGGTAAAGAACTCAACTTTTTGATTGATTTTCCTCTCAGGAAAGCCACCATTGACTAGCTTCTCCCTCGAGAACCAACCAAACCCATGCTAGCCAATTTTTCTCACGAAATCTTAGTGCTTATCGACAAAATTGGATCAACCATCAATAAGCATCACTCCTTCCATCAAATCTTGACATCACTTCTGCAACCATCTTCACGTTGAAAATTCCCACACATCCGTTGAATCTTCTTGAATAAGAATTGCTGTGATACCAATTGATAGAACCAACCAACTAGTATATTCTAACTAAAAGTGGGGGAAGAATCCCCTTTGATTACAACCACGGCGACACTTCGAGGGTCTGCCTACCTTCCAATGCCAAAAGGCCTGATTCTTCTCAAGTGAAAAACTTCCCTTGCTTATCCTCTTATAGGCAGCATGCCTTATTTGGCCTAACTATCTCTCAAGAAAACTACTAACTATACATTAACTAATTAACTAACTAACCTCTTAGAATGTGTGGGTTGGGCCTAACTCAATCCTACAAAACCGGCTTGTAAGGTGAGGATTACTCCCACTTATAAACTCATGTTTAGGCCATATATTATCCGATGTGGGACTCTTAACACCCCCTCTCACGCCCAGGAATTAGGGCTGGAGCGTGGAACTAAATGGTGGGTGGTCTAATGGATCTTAGATGAGACTCTGATACCATCTTAGAATGTGTGATTGGGCCTAACTCGACCCTACAAAACCGGTTTGTAAGGTGATGATTGACCCCACTTATAAACACATGTTCAGGCCATATATTGTCTGATGTGAAATTCTGGTGTATGCCAGTCTTCAGATGTTATACTCAATGTCTAAACATCTGATATGACATAATCAATACACTGCAAGGTAGATACCCAATTTTTTTATGATTCAGTACTGAAGAGTAACAGAAGCACAGTTTAACCAAGCTGTGCCAGATCTACTTTGAAGGCGCAGAGGATAGAACATCGATGTGCCTAGTTCTGTTCATCTGTGGCACATGATCAGCAGAAAGCAAACAGTCTTAGCAGTTCTGTTTCTTCTGCACAGATATCAGCATGATGTCTTAACATGTTCTGAGACATCATCTGTTACAACATTACAGTTTTACCTTGATATATAACAGACAGAATTATAAAGTGTTGAAGGTAAAAACACAAATCAGTTGTTGACCCAGTTCGGTGAAACACACCTACTCTGAGGGCATACCAAGCCAGGAAGAAGATCCACTATCAGCAATATTAATTCAGGACTAAACTACACAAGTTCCCATCCTTTCACTTAATCATCTACCCAGTGCAACCTATACCTAGGAACTCCTAGATAGAAACCTACCAGTTTCCATTCCTATTGCCGCAGCAACAGAAGTCTTACTCCTACTCAAGAAGCAGTGCCCTCCCACTTGGTTTCCTACATTACAATGAATATGGAGTAATGCAAAAATACTTAGACTTGCTTCATAGCTTCATCCAAGAACACTCAAACTCTTACCTACAGGTTTCGAGTTACATACATGGTAACCTTGCCACAGACCGACAGGTTTACCTAACAAAAACCCCAAAGTTACATTATGTGCATACGTCAACCCTAGGTTACAATCTGCTATTTATAACCTATTACCCAACTCAGCAAGTTTTTCTCCTTGCTGTTACAACTCAGCAGCAAACTTCTCCTATAATCAAGGTCTTCAATCTTCTAGTTCCTAAAATATCTCCATATTTAGAAACAATATTTTCTTCAAATAATCTGATTGATTCTTGATTGATCTTCAGATTCTCCATAAGAAACGCCACATATATTCTCAGAGTATTTAAGTACCAGAACTGTAACTGAATTATCAATTCTGTTGACGTGATGTCAAGTCAGATGTCATGACATTACATCTAACATGTTTTCCTAGATGTTGAACTTTTTCAACACAACAAATAACCTCTTTCATAATTTAGATCACTTAGAATAGTTAGGTTACAAGTCACAGCTGTTTACAAACATTCAACATACAACATAGTTACTTAATCAGTACTTAATTTCAGGCGCGATGTCATATGCTGATGTTGTGACATCTTACACAACATGTTGGTTCAGATGTTGAACTTCTTCAACACCACATATTAAAACAACAGAGGGAACATTGGTAAACTTGCTTTCTTATTTGTTTTACAAATGAAGCCAACTCTCCAGCCAGGGCACTTACAATCTCCCCCTTTGGCAAATTTTGGCTAAAAACAAATAAGTGCAAGTTGTATTTTGGGACCAGGCCACAACACAGTTGAGATGTTACAACATCTTGTCTAACATCTTCTTTTGTAGAGGCTGATGTCCTTTGAGCAAACAACAACCTCTATCCTTCAACTGTGAGCAACTCCAAACCATCGATGCCCCAAGAGGATTTCTTTTCTCAAGATTATTACTTGTGATCATGTAACTCAGATCACAAGTCACAACTATCCTCTTAACTCAGAACACAAGACACAGACAAAGTCACTTACTTAGGGATCATGTTGCTTTCACCTGAGTCTTGCTGGACATTGCCGTCTGTTGCTTTCACCTGAGTCTCGCCTGAGACTGGGTCCCTATCTTTCTCCCCCTTTTTGGCCAGAATTTGACAAAGACTGCCCATACAGATCCATACCCATGCACAGTTTTCCCAGAAGCTAACAAACTTCATGTTGCTGAAACCCTCTGATGGAGAGAAGGAATAAAGAGAGTCTTCATAAATAATGCAATTTTGGCATAGATAGTAACGACCTTGGTACTTTACTCTGACAGTTTCAGTACCCTAGGACTGGTTTTAATGCAGGTACCTACCCTTAGGTTTGACCCTTTGACCATGTCAGAATGTCCTTCTAAAACAGACATTTGTCTTTTAGAACATACTACTCCCTTGTCTTAGGATCCCTTTCCAAGAAACATCGTTGGCATATTACACTCTGCATCAGTTTTATAATACCTTTATTAGATGACAAGTTATCACCTAAACATTCCAGCTCACTAAACTGCTTCATAATGAGACACAACAGCCCTGTTTTCTTAGCAGATGAAAACATGCTCAAATCCTATGTTGTTATACATTCTGCTATTTTTAGATTAGCAGCTTGAAGCCATTTCATTTTCACAAAGAGGATGGTTACTCCCTCTGAGTCATACAACTGTACACACATGGGTTTATTAATAATACTCCACACTTCATCCAATTTTCCTCCTGTCTGTAGTTTTAGAGGGAATTAGGAACAATGTTATTAGGCAATGTAATGACATTCGGTCAGACATAGTCCTCTTCAGTCTTGAACACACAATCCCAATAGTTAATAAAGTGCCATACTTTATATCCTACGAGTTTGATGAAGACTTTTCGTACAAACCAACACTCCCCCTGTTAGGGACAATCACTTCTCTTCATGGAAACAGGTAGATCACATTCAATACTCAGTTGGATCTTCAAGACAACTTCTGATTCATAGTAAATAAGACTCCTTGATGAATGGAAAACATAAGACGCATCTTCATGTCTTCAAGAGCGCACCCTCTGTTCAACAATATTGATTGAACGCATTCATGCTCTGAATCAAACTTTCTTGATAATAATCAGCTACCACATGTTGATTGTCTTGATTCTCTGAATTTACTGCTGAGATAGACCAAATGCCACTGTTTGATTATCTCCTTCATGAATCCTCAAAACAAATGCCACCTTTTGACTTCTCCATGTTTATCAGACTTCTCCAAAGATATTCTGATCTTCTAATTGAAATTTGAACGTCCAAGTTTATCACAAAAGACTTAGATACACTAAGACAGGGACATGTAACATCTTCTCCACCCAACCACTCCAAAGAGCTGCAAAGAGACAATCTTTTTGAAGTATCCAATCTTCAACTTCGTAGATCATCCTATCTTAAGTTGATGTGCCACTTCACCAACTAAGAATCTGATGTTGAACCAATTGTCACAACATTATGTTATAACATCCAGTTGTTGAATTCAGCTCCTTCTCTAATTTACTTCCTTGCCTAGATCAGATCCAGACTGATTCAAGTAACCATCATCAAGATTATGATGTCTTCTTCTTCTTGTAGCTTAAAGTCTGAACATGTTTCTAGGAAACTTTTTCAAGGATCAAATGATTTTGCTGTTACCAAAGAGATAGTTCTAAAGCATCACTCTTCCTGGGATTCTTCACTGGGTCTAGAAGAAGGAATGTTCCCTCATCTTTCAGAACATCAGTTATCTTGAGCTCCAAGGATAATCAATTAAATACTTGTACTTGTCACAAATAGCAATTGATCATAAATCCTTCACATTTTCCTGTAAGATACTTTCACTATTTGAATACTTTGACATACTCTTCGTGTGTTAATATCTTCTTCTTGCAAGCACTTTCTTTGAGAGACCAAGGAGTTGAGATAGCTAGGTTGCCACCTTGGACTCAAGTAAATAGAATTTTCTCTGAACAAACTCTATTCACCTCAACAAATTTGAAACTCCTACCAGATCAGATTCATCCTTTAGGAACAAATATGTCACCCAACTCCCAGAACCCATGTGACATAGGTCAACAGCCAGCTAAACCCCAAGCTGAACTAATGTGAGGAGGTTAACCAAATCTCCCCCTCAAACTACCAATCATGGAAGCTCCACACAAAATATCCATGCATTGTACACCAATGTCTCGACATGACATATGACATCCCTACCAGATTCAAGTACCTCCAAGAGTTATACCTGTTCATACTCCAATCACATCAATCAGACTTCAGCATACTACCTTAACTAAACTCTAAGTCTTCATATTCTCACATCTGGAAAGATCTTCCACTTCTAATCATGACAAGATTCATGATTCCAATCTACTTCTATGAAGGACCAATAATGCTGCACCATCATTGACTTTTATTAACCAATGTGCTTGTCTTTCTTCACACCATAGTACTTCAGGGAACAACTGCTCAACCCTCATCAATCTTCAGGAATAAGCCCACCAATAGGGATTGCACAATGTCACATCTCAACCAGCTCCACTTCTAGAATTCTGATTTCTAAAAGTAGCCATCGGGAGCACACAGACACAGTTGACTCTACCATTGTCAATTTTGCACATACAGATGTCTCCTCTTCCAGGTCAGGAGTAGGTTCCAAACAAAAGTATCCCTTTGTTTGACACCCAAAACATATGCTCTTCAACTAGTAGCATCGTAGAACGTCTTCATGAGTGGACTTGAGAGGACTCAAGTATCTGTGACATCTTCAATAGATTACAGTAGTCTTCAATCCATAGGAGGGGAAACACATCAGAGCTTGAGTTTTGCCAAGTATTATGCAGCGGAAGAACATAATACAACTCAATCTTTTCACACACACTCCACCAGACTAGTCTTCAAAAATAGATCAAGTTTGACTATGATACACACCTAGCATGACTACTACACACTACTTCAGGCGTACACACATCCTAGGTTTGAAAATAAATCAAACCTAGAGCAGCTACCACACAACCAGGCCAAATGCCAATCACCAAAGATAGGTACACGCAGTTCCTGCCAAGAATAGTCCATCCTCCCACTTCAAGGGACCATTCAGGGAAATAACAAACCATTCCAGGTTGCAATCTTCAGTACTAAAATTGACCTTGCAGATACCAGAAAGTATCACCCATGGATCTCATCCAGAAACAGAACAGGATGCCTGCTCTGATACCAATTGAAATTCTGGTGTATGCCAGTCTTCAGATGTTATACTCAATGTCTAAACATCTGATATGACATAATCAATACACTGCAAGGTAGATACCCAATTTTTTTATGATTCAGTACTGAAGAGTAACAGAAGCACAGTTTAACCAAGCTGTGCCAGATCTACTTTGAAGGCGCAGAGGATAGAACATCGATGTGCCTAGTTCTGTTCATCTGTGGCACATGATCAGCAGAAAGCAAACAGTCTTAGCAGTTCTGTTTCTTCTGCACAGATATCAGCATGATGTCTTAACATGTTCTGAGACATCATCTGTTACAACATTACAGTTTTACCTTGATATATAACAGACATAATTATAAAGTGTTGAAGGTAAAAACACAAATCAGTTGTTGACCCAGTTCGGTGAAACACACCTACTCTGGGGGCATACCAAGCCAGGAAGAAGATCCACTATCAGCAATATTAATTCAGGACTAAACTACACAAGTTCCCATCCTTTCACTTAATCATCTACCCAGTGCAACCTATACCTAGGAACTCCTAGATAGAAACCTACCAGTTTCCATTCCTATTGCCGCAGCAACAGAAGTCTTACTCCTACTCAAGAAGCAGTGCCCTCCCACTTGGTTTCCTACATTACAATGAATATGGAGTAATGCAAAAATACTTAGACTTGCTTCATAGCTTCATCCAAGAACACTCAAACTCTTACCTACAGGTTTCGAGTTACATACATGGTAACCTTGCCACAGACCGACAGGTTTACCTAACAAAAACCCCAAAGTTACATTATGTGCATACGTCAACCCTAGGTTACAATCTGCTATTTATAACCTATTACCCAACTCAACAAGTTTTTCTCCTTGCTGTTACAACTCAGCAGCAAACTTCTCCTATAATCAAGGTCTTCAATCTTCTAGTTCCTAAAATATCTCCATATTTAGAAACAATATTTTCTTCAAATAATCTGATTGATTCTTGATTGATCTTCAGATTCTCCATAAGAAACGCCACATATATTCTCAGAGTATTTAAGTACCAGAACTGTAACTGAATTATCAATTCTGTTGACGTGATGTCAAGTCAGATGTCATGACATTACATCTAACATGTTTTCCTAGATGTTGAACTTTTTCAACACAACAAATAACCTCTTTCATAATTTAGATCACTTAGAATAGTTAGGTTACAAGTCACAGCTGTTTACAAACATTCAACATACAACATAGTTACTTAATCAGTACTTAATTTCAGGCGCGATGTCATATGCTGATGTTGTAACATCTTACACAACATGTTGGTTCAGATGTTGAACTTCTTCAACACCACATATTAAAACAACAGAGGGAACATGGGTAAACTTGTTTTCTTATTTGTTTTACAAATGAAGCCAACTCTCCAGCCAGGGCACTTACATGATGTAAGACTCTTAACACAACCAATTACTTAATTAGCAACAACTTCTTAACTAACAACAACAGATTTATCAGTTTCATTCCAATCTATCCATTATTTGCAAATTCAAACAATAGAATCTAATTATTTATCACTTCATTCCATCAAGTACACCAGTTCAAACATAGCCTTAAAGAAACTATAAAAAAGATTTAAAGATTAATGAGTCGGATAGAAACATAAAATATGATTGAACTACAATATGGTGTCTCGTTTGATCCATGTAACCGACTCTACTTAGTGGGGGTAAAACTTGGTTGTTGTTGTTGTCGTCTGTTTGTGTAACTTGAGAAGTTTGCACTTGTGTTTCCTTCTTAGGATTATGTTAGGGAATGACTTGAACTAAAACTTTAAACTTGTATTTTGAAATTACATAATTTAAACAGTTACAGTTTCAGGTTAATATGGGAGAATGGGAGATAAGGTGATTATAGTTTTATTTGCTAATTTATTGAGTTGCAGCCGTGTGACATTTATCTGTGGGCGTGCCGGTGTTTGTGCTCTTGGTGCTGTCATAGCTAAGCATGCTGGTGATGAAAGATTACTTGACTATTACCTTAGACAATTCAAAAAGGTTTCTGTTCTATTTATTTCTGAATCAGGATCTGTATGATAATTCAATTTACACATTAATTTTGGTTGTTTCGTATCTTTTTTCTATTGGTGCTTTTTGCTTTGGGAACAGATTGAGCTTCCCCGTGATTTGCCCTATGAGGTACTGTATGGAAGAGCAGGTTACTTATGGGCCTGTTCATTCTTAAACAAGCATATCGATAAAGACACAATACAGACTACTCACATGGTAAGCCATACGTGCTTCATCATGGCACTCTTCATTTCGATTTATTTTGTCAAAATCACGCTTACATGAAAATCGGCTTTTAATTTAACTTTGACAGAGACCAATTGTGGAAGAAGTTATAACAGCTGGTAGACAATTGGCTCCAAAGGGAAGGTGTCCTTTGATGTATGAATGGCATGGGAAGAAATATTGGGGTGCTGCTCATGGACTCGCAGGAATCATGAATGTTTTAATGGATATGGAACTCAAGCCAGATGAGGTAGAAGATGTAAAGGGTACACTACGCTACATGATTAAGAATCGTTTCTTGAGTGGCAATTATCCCTCCAGTGACGGAAACGAATCTGACCGTCTTGTGCATTGGTGTCATGGTGCTCCTGGAGTAACCCTTACGCTCGTAAAAGCAGCCGAGGTAATCTTCTCCTTTCTTTGTTTTCTTGACAATGAGGCAAACTTTTCCTGCATTACCACATTCAAATACAAATAGAACAAGGAGTCTATATGATGTAAAGGAACTGGTAAATTGATGATTTGCATGAATTTGATTGAAATGATTACAGCATACTGCAAGAGCAATGTATAATTTTCTTCTTGTTCTACTGACTAGTTTCTTTATCATAATTAGGTTTTTGGGGATAAGGAATTTTCGCAAGCAGCTGAAGAGGCAGGAGAAGTAGTATGGAAGAGTGGTCTTCTTAGGCGAGTTGGAATTTGTCACGGCGTCAGTGGGAACACCTATGTCTTTCTTTCTTTATACAGATTGACAGGAAACAAGGAGTATTTGTACAAGGCTAAAGGATTTTCTTGCTTTCTACTTGATAGAGCACAAAAATTGATCACCGAAGGAAAAATGCACGGTGGGGATCGTCCTTATTCCTTATTCGAAGGTCTTGGAGGAATGGCATATACCTTTCTAGACATGATTGATCCACAGGTGGCAAGATTTCCTGGCTATGAACTTTGAGTACTTCATAGATAAAGCAACATATGTATATCACTACAGATGTAAATTCCCGTCACCAAAACCGTAATATTTCGGGTGGCTGAGGAGATGTATTTGATTTTGTGCTTTAGAACCCAATGTATGCGTCTATCTTGAAGTGTTTAGAATCTTGAAAGTGTAGTTTTTGTCAAAATGAAAGTGTTTTTGCTTTGATTTAGGAGAAATTTCACTATGCACAGTTATTTCAGAAAAGTTTATAAGCACTTTGCCAAATGGTTGAATGATTTTATTGATTCATCAACTCCTACATAAAGACAAAAAAAAGTTCCTATCTAACAACAATTAATGCACTCAACATGATATCATGATTTTCACTCTTGTGGGCATCATTTTCCTTCCATGGCAATGCCTCTGCCTCTAACTCAGCATAGATGTTGGAGCCTCTAACTTTAGGCCAAACCAACAAGCTTCTCACTAACCTCCCACACCTTGCGAGCCTTCTCGGCATCACTGGCTTCTTGTGATAGCTGGTTTTCAAATGAAGCAGAAGCATTATTCCAGCTCCAGTAAACACCAGATTTTGTTAGGCTTGGATCACTTACAACCTACATGGAAAACAAGACAACCATACATGAGAAATGAAGATACTTCAATGATTCACACACTTCTCACAAGCACATTCCTCGAGTGTTACTGCTATTAGACCATGTTTGGAACTAAGCGGCTATAAATGCTTATAAGTTGTTTTCATAATCTCTTCTAAAGAGTCTTACAAATTGTTATGTTATTAGATAAGTTCAAAAAAGTTAATTATAAGAGTCTCTTTTTACCTGAGCAAGTCTCTTTCCTGATTCTTCTTCTGAGACATAACCTTTGGTTATGTACTTTTGGAATGGAGGGAATAGAGTTCTGAACAAGGGAATATGCTCTCTAAACAAGCCTGTTGTGGCAATGCAACCAGGGTAAAGGGAAGCAAATGTGATTCCAGTTTCCTCATGATATCTTCTATGGAACTCTTGCATTGTGAGCATATTACAGACTTTGCTGTCCTTGTATGCCTTGGCACCATCAAAATCTCCACCGTCTATCATGGCCGAACTGTTTAGCCCAGTCAAGCCACCAGCAAGTCCCCTCAAGTCACCGAGGTTAGCCTTCGGCGGTACATTTCCAGCCAACGTGTTTGTGTTACCTATTTAATCACATACACAATCATTACAAAACACAACAAAATAATAGTCCTAGATGATGCAGAGAATCAGTGATATTGCGGTAGCAGATACATAAAACACCGTGACATTGCAACCAGATAGCAATGAACTTTACCTGTGATTGAGCCAACAATGATCAAGCGCTTTGAAGGGTAATCAGATTTGCTTAGATCCTCAAGCAAAAGGCGCGAAAGAAGAAAATGCCCGAGATGGTTCGTCCCAACACTAATTTCAAAGCCATCCGCCGTGAAACTAGGTTCCTTAGCAGTTGGAAAGTAAACAGCAGCATTGTTAACAAGCACATCCAATGGCGTTTCAGAACGCCTGAAATTCTCAACAAACTGACGAACACTGTCTAGAGACGCAAGGTCTAAATGCATGATTGTATAGTTTTCCTTGGCCAATCCAGCAGATTTCGCAGCTCTTGCAGCTTTGAGATAGTCCCTGCAAGCCATAATTACATGCCATTTTCCTGATTCAGCCAAAGCCTTAGCAGTAGCTAGGCCTAAACCAGATGAAGCACCAGTGATTACAACATTTCCTTTCCTCAATGTCTTCTTCCCTTCAGATGATGACTTGTTAACTGCTGGAGTAGCCGGAGCCGCTGTCTCCGCCTTCACAGCACCAACTTTTTGTCGCAATTCCCTCTGAAAGCATGGACAAAAACATAAATTCGACAATGTCCCCAAAAAATAAAAGGCATAATATAACACTAGCAATATACTCAGTTCTTTATATTAAGACACTCTCTTCATGGCATGTTTGGAACCACGATGAATTTGTCAGAATCACGTAATTCTGACAAATTCACCTTGAATCCAAACAAGCACTTAGAAATTTTCCTAACATTTATACATGTGACATATTTTGATATACTATAGTATAGTACTATTAACAATTTAATGACTAATTGAGAAAAAAATAAAACCAAAGTTTTGTTTTGAGTTACCTTACACCTCAATGCAGAAGAGGTGAAATCACCTTTCAAAGAATCAGACAATGAAACACCAAAAAGAGTTGAGTCCTTGAGAGATGCACCAATCTTCCCCTAAAAAAAAACACAAATAATTTACCACAAATTCAGTTCAAATATCAACTAGAAAAAGTACATACAAGAAGAATAGCAGCAAGAAACCTCTTTTGGAATGGAGAAAGAAGCAGGAAGCAAAGAAGCAGTTTGAAGAGCCATTAGTATATGAAAAATTTATGTAATAAAATGTTGTGGTGTTATTAGAAAAATGGATATTGAAATTGAGTTTATAAAGTGAAGGAGTTATTCAAGATATGTGAGGATAAGATAATTAGCAGTATGTGCATTTGCCACATCCTTTCAAACCAACCAATGAGGTTTTGAGTTTTGGATTTTTTCATAAAGAAAAAGATATTTTAATGTATGTGCCAATAGAAGCCACACTAGTGTCACAGACTTCATTATTATTATTACCAGTTATGGCCTATGTGTTCTGTGATGATAATATTATAATAATATCATCAATGCAGAAAGGGATTTGAGGCTTGTAGATAACTTTTTGGATAGAAAGTGAATCAGAGATTTTATCTTTTAGCAATGATAGAATATTTGAATTCAGAGATTTTACTTCAGTATATACTCTCTGTGGTACAAAAATTCTCATAGTTGTTCTTTCACTTAAAATAACGAAAGATAATAAATTAAGGAAAATATTTTTTTATCAAATTAACCAATTTTTTTTAAAGTTTTCACCATTAGTATTTGGTTTACTGAACCAAGGGCACCACAAACCGTGTTCATCTCTATTAAGTTTAATATCAATTATCATTAATTTAATCAATATTTGATAATTTAAAAAGTTTAAAATAATAACTATGAGTACTAATCGGATGATATAGTTTAAAAATAATAATTATAAGTACAGTCCACAATTTTTTTTTATATAACATGAAAATATTACTAGGAGTGAAAGGCAAACTAGCAATTAAATATGTTTTTAATTCTTTTACGAATTTAATAATTACTAAGGGTCTGTTTTTTTAAAAAATTATTTTTACAGTGTTATATAATTTTGAGTAAAAAAAATTATAAAGAAATTTTTTATAAAAATTTGATTTGAATGATTATTTTTAAATATTATTTTAGGTATTTCATCATTTTATTAAAATATTTTTTGAAAATTAAAATTTCAAAAAATTATTTAATTTTAAAGCTATTTCAAATTGATTTTTATAAAAATCTTTTTTAAAACATAACCTTTTTTTTAAAAAAGTGTGATTTTAATTATGTTTTGATCTTCAATAATGTATATTTATATTATAAAATATTAAAATTAATGTTTCAATTTAGAAAAAATAAATATATAAAAACTTGTAATATTTTGAAAAACAATTTTATAAAATTTATTTTAAAAAATACAAATACAAAAATTTATTTTTTTAAAGTCGAAACAACATATACCTTTAGTAAATCCATTCTATTTAAGATTTATATCTATTTAAAACTCCCTCCGTCCCCGTGTTTTATTTATATTTTTTTATGTCTTAAAATAAATATTTTTTAAGAATCTCAATATAATATTTATTATTATTTTTCATTATTATATTTTTATTTATTAATTTTCATGATTTTTAATTATTTCACTAAAGAGTATTTTAATAAATGATATTAATTTTATTATTAAAATTAACATATTTAATTATTTTGTTAAGAAACAGATAAAGTTAATATAAAACACTTATTACGAGATAAATAAAGTATATATTTTTCTCATATTATAAATTACTAGTATACTTTTTGACCATGGATCCTCTCATCTGCTCCTTTTCTCTCTTTCACCAAAATCAAGTGTAATAGAATTAATGATATTAAAAAAATGATAAGAAGAAGAGAGGAAACTATTAGAGAGAGATAGAGCAAAACGGGAGAAGGAGATAATTGAAGAGAAAAAATTAAAGGAGAAGATCCAAGTCTTTCTTTTTTTACAATAAAGTAGAGCTTTCAATTTAAAATTTAGGGTTCTTGTCTTTGCTTACACCTTAGTTGCGGTTATTGTGTTTTTTTTAGTATGTTTGGATTAATTTTTGGAATATTCAGAATCAATTTTAGAGGTGTAGAATTGATTCTGGGTGATTTTGAAATGTTTCTTTTATCAAAAATAGAATTTATTCTACTTGAAGTTATAATTTATAATTTCTGTCTCTAGAATTGATTCTGAGTGATTTTTTTCAACTCACTTTTACATAAATATATCCAAACATAAATCAATTATGTTAAACTCAATTTTGTAAAAATCAAATCTACCAAACTTAATTCTGGTAGAATCAATTATGTCTACCGTCAATCCAAACACACCATTTGTCTTAGTTGTAGGTTGTTTAAAATTTCGAGACACTTTTCACTTGTGGCTACAATTCACACGCCAATACTGTTCATTTATTTGTTTTCTTCTTAATTGCATGTAGTTTGAAATTCCAATGCATTATTCATCAGCAATAAACATTTACGCGTCAATATTGTTCATCCACGACTAGGGATGTCAATGAGGCAGAGAATGTTCGAAGGATGCTTCCCCTCTCCCCGCCCCGCCTCCAAATTTATTCCCCATCCCCGTCCCCAATCCCCGCCACAGGGGAATATTTCCCACATCCCCATCTTCACGGAGATCCACAGAGATGGAATCTTAATAAAATTTCCATACTTTCCGATTAAAATTTTGACACTAGTATTTCGTTATTTTTCCTTTTTAAAAAAAATGCATATTTGTTACTATACTTCTGCTAATTTACTACCACAGTACCACTGTCGTCCAACAGAAGTGGTTAATTACGTGTGAGTGTGACAAATCCATAACTACTAATTTATTAAATGAATGAAAAACATGTTACTAATGAAAGTAAAGTGAGTTTCAAGAGTAATTACCATAAATACAATGAACAAAGGAGAGTGATCATTGTGATGCTGATGAGAAGATAGGAGATGATGAATAGAGGAGACAAAAATAATTGAGAAAAGAAATGGAGGAGATGATGTGTCCGTCCTATGTATTGGGTGCACTTTTCTAAGATTGAATACTTGGATAGTGAAATAATACATTATACAATAACACATAAAAATAAAATGATCCACTAATGACTCTTAATTTTCTAATACATTAATATTTTTTATGTAAAATTATATAATTATATATTATATAATATATAAAAGTTATATAATATGGTCGGAGTCGGGGAATCTATGGGGCAGGGGTACTTTCCTAATCCCCACCCCAAAGTATCATCGGGGGAACTTTTTCCTCCATCCCCATCCCCGCGGGGAAAATATCCCCAACTTCGGTACTCCGAAAAGATAATCCCCACAGGGATCCCCGTTAACAGATGCAAATTGACATGCCTACCCACAACCAATATTCAAGCAACAATAATGTTCCTTTGTGGCAACTATTCACGCACATGTATTATTCATTTGCGACTACTATTCACGTGTTATCATTGTTAGTGTGTCAATACTATTTTGACATCACTATTTACGTACGGTACTGTTGTACCCTAAATTCCGCCCTTAATTTTTTCAGTCGCACTTTCATATCATATTTTATCATTTGGTCACAATCATTAACAAATAGTTTCATTCATCACATTTACATTCTATCTTTAAGTTTTCTCCTGCGTTGTTGACTAACTTCTAATCAAAATACAAAAAAATATTTGTCTTTGTCTTTGTATATTTGTGTTTTGTAGATACCGAGTCAAAGCATCTGACAAATAGGGCTTTCCGGTATTATTTTCCTAAAATCTCTATTTGTAAAGAAAAATAATTAAAATAATTTCATTTTTTTCACTGTACAATCGATTGCTCTTAGAGTGCAATCGATTGCACATAGTGTATTTTGCGTAATATTTGAAAAAAATACTGATGCAATCGATTGCTCCCAGAGTGCAATCGATTGCACATAGTGAAATTTAAAAAAAAAATCAGCAATTTCAAACTTGTCAATTTTGGCTCCAAGTTTTTTTTTTCATTTTTGAAAGATATATCATTAATTCAAATTTTGGCTCCAATTTTCTTCATTTTTGAAAGATATATCATTAATTCAAACTTTGGCTCCAATTTTTCATTTTTTTGAAAGATATATCATAATTTCAAATTTTGGCTCCAAGAGTTAATTACCAAACCACCACTAATCCCAAGCCTAAACTCTATAAATAGAATCTTCATTTCATTCAAATTTCAAGCTTTTGATAGCTAAATCCACCTTGCTAAAAAATTTCTCAATTCTCTCCATCTACCAAATTCACTCAAAGCTCTATTTTCAAAAAAAAGTTAGTAAGCTTTTCCTTGAACCTTACTAATCTTTGAGCTAAACCTTCATCCAAACACTTTTTCTTCATCAATTCTCTACATCCAAGCCTGGGCAATTGATTCTTGGGGCTGAATTGAAGCAAATTCTTGAAGTTGTTTTGATAATTCTATAGATCTACCTTTGGTAAGTTAGATTTTTCATCTTTCACAATGTGATCTCTTGTTGATCTTTGGGCTTGATTCATTGAGCATTGTTTTGTGATTCCATTGGTGCTATTTTCTCATAATTTGATGAAATTTTCGTGCTCAATTGAATCCATGATCATAAGGTGTTTGAGGGAAAGTTTGAACAAGAATTTGGCCTTTTGAAATGCTATTTTTCTGTTTTTAACAGGTTGCAATCGATGGCTGTAATAGTGCAATCGATTTTCACAGCAGTTTTCACATTTTTTTTTGAAAAAATGCATTGATGCAATCGATTGTTGCCAGAGTGCAATCGATTGCAAGAAAACAAAAATTCTTTTTCTGCCTTGTTTTGGGGTTATTTTGATCCATCTATCTTTTTCTACTCACTCCTTTTGATTGTTGATTTGGATTGCAATTTTAAATGTCCAATTTCTCTTTAAATTCAATGGACTTTGGGTGTAGATGAAGTTGGATACATGTTAATCAATTCAAATCTACCAAAGAGTGAATTATTTAATTCATTTTTTGTGCTTTGGATTAATGATATGTTTAGTGCTTTAATCCATCTAGATGAGTGATTGAATTTAAAGATGAAAGAAATTTAAGGTAGTGATCCAAATTAGCTTATCATTCCCCTCCCTATTCATCTTATCCCTTTCTTTTTCATTTGTGCTACATGTTAAGGGATAATGATCTCTATATCATCTATCCAAACATGAAGTACATAGATTTCTATTGACTGATCTCAAAATAGGTGCGACTTCTACATAAGTCCACTTACGATTGCTTAACATAGCGCTAAATTTTGTCCCGATTCGATAAAATGATCATTTGTGGCCTAAACCTATGTTTGCAAGCTCAAGTATGTTAGTTTGAACCCTTTGATCTAATAACCTGAGATTTATTGTTAGAAGGATTTGGTTCTACCAATCCTCCAATGGATCTTCATCAATTTTGGTCAACGCAGATCACTTAAACATCATTCATCATTAAATGTTGCCTTGAGGATTCTTAAATGGATGATATACTTGACAAAAATCAAATGCAACTTGTTATTGAGAGGCTTTGGTTCTACCAATCCTCTAATGAGTTCCAAATGCAAGTTTCAAGATGGTCATCCAACTAACCATTAACTTCTAACAATTGACTTTATTTTATGCTTTTATTTTATGCTCTTTACTTTATGCACCATTTACTTTATAATTTACATTTCATGCTATTTTCATCTTTGCTCACTTGAACATCTACTTTTATGCCATTTTTATTTTGCTCACTTGAGCTTTTTCTTTTCCTTTTGAAGATACTTAATAATCAACATGAACCATAAAAAACTTTAATGATACTTGGACTATTTGGTTACTATCCTTGGCATTATGGAGTATTGGACTTCTTGGACTTAGGAATAGAAACCTTGGCTTATGTTGGAGACCTTGTGACCTTAATTAATATTTTGTATGGAGTTCTTGGGGTTCACCCCAAGACATTGGGTTGCTTGTTTGTTTTGTGTGCAGGTTATTGTGATTACATACTTTGTGTGTAATCTGGAATTCATCTGTATACAGCCGTTACTCTGCCAAATTTTTGTGAAGAATTAATGCAATTAAAGCTTGGTTTTCTCAAGAGGTTTAGTATCCTTGCTTGGTTTCAATCCAAAGAATTGGAATTCTCTCTTGGCTCATAATGTCAAGTGTTGGCTTCTTGTTGGTTAGACGGTTCTCTTCCTTAGCTTTTACCTTATGCTTTAGGATAGTCCCTTCATTTCCTCCCATCTTCTTTAATTTTCAAAATCTTCTCATCTTTTTCAAAATCTTATTTGATTATAAACCCGAACTGCTTTCATAATAAACCTCGACTTTGTCGAGTGCCTTTTATTTTTAAAACTTCTTTTCTTTAAACAAATTTCAATTCACTTAATCATACTTTGACATTTTTCAAAATTAACAAAAACAATTCAACTCATTCAAACTCTTTTGTGCGCTCGAGCACTTTTGCCATTCAAACTTTTTTCCAAGATGAGACATGATTCATTGATAGTCAAGCAACATTCTCCTATCCTCATGGTTATAAAGGTGTCGACTTTTCCACTTGAGTATTAGAGGCATTCTCAAACCCTCACTCTTGCTGATGCAGGGTCTATCTTTCTCACACCTTGTAGGCGTTAGTCGAGATTTCTCTCCTAACAATGACGACTTGTCTCTTCGTTTAAAATCAATCAACAAACAAGTCTTTTCTAGTCGAACTACGGTGATCTGACTTTCCCATTGTACGAGGGAGTACATAGGCACTAAGTCTTACGACCCAAGGCGAGCAACAAAAATAATAAAAAAATATATTTCATTTTCTTTTGTTTACAAATATTCATTCTTTCTTTTCCTTTAGCAAGTAAACCTTTACATAACACTCCTTTTAAAAGAAATCAAACAAAGTGGATCTTGCGGAGTACCATAGATGCTTAGGGTGCTAACACCTTCCCTTTGCATAAGCGACCCCCGTACCTCAATCTATGATCTTTTATTTCATTGTGGGTTTTGTTCGCTTTTTTCCCATTTCTCTTTGGAAACAATAAAGTGCGGTGGCGACTTCATTGTGTTGAGATAAGTTAATTGATGGCTTAATCTCAAATCTTTACCACTACATTTCTTTTCCTATCATCACTGTCGCAATATCGTTCATTCTCTGCTACGTCTTCGACGACGACGGTGATTGCATGCGACAGGTACTGATGATCCAATTTTTCCTTAAAAAAGAAAAATAAAATAAAAGGGAGCTTACATGTCTTGTTGCTATCATCCCGACTATAAGTTTGAATTTATGATCCTTAGCCATTCATTCCCTGAAATGTTCGAGTCTACTTTTAAGCATGAGTTATCACATATTGTGAGTGAACATACTTTTAGATATAGTCCCGAATCTACACCTACTTCTGTTTTACACAAACCATCACATTCGACACTAATTATAGTGTATCAGAGACAAAGTAAATCTAATATGCTCTATAAATAACTTTAATAACCGGAACTAGAGATAAGTACGAAAAATTATTAGACGATGACTACTTATCTAGAGGGGGTGAATAGATCCCCAAGTAAAATTACCTTTCAAAAATAGGTAATTAAAATTTATTTTGAAAGACAATGTTGAGCGGAAGAATTTTGTCCTAGATCGAAAAAGTTGTCTAAACGAACCTAGTTATTGGAAATTCGAATATGCAAAAGCCGTATGGAATTAAAGTAATGATAAAAATAATCAACACAATTATATTTTAATTAATCATTTATCAGAAATCATAACAGCTACCTATTTCCAATGAAATTGTGTTTAAAACAAAACTTGACAATTTATCGATCACGCACAATCAATTTTTCAGATTTTCTTTTGAGCTTTGTTGATTTAAGAAAACACTTACAATCACAATTATTATAAGCTTATCAACAAAGTAATTTAAACTTTAAAAATAAAAAAAAATTCTATACGAATTAATCGATCTAACATCAAGTTCAACAAATTGCATATAGTAAGTAAATAAGAGAGAGAGAGAGAGAGAGAGAGAGAGAGAGAGAGAGAGAGAGAGAGAGAGAGAGAGAGAGAGAGAGAGAACGACACAAAGATTTATTTAGGAAGTTCACTAATCATTTTCTCCATGGCTATATCTCCCCCCAATTCCATTTTGGAATTGAGATAAATTTATTACTTTGCAAAAAATTGATTACAAGAGAAGTGTTCCTAGAGCAACCCTACAAACCCTAACTGTTTGATGTTGATTCAACCCCTTCTCTTATTTTAATCTTGAGCAAGTCTGAGACACAATAGATCCAAGTAATTCACCGTCTCACGCTACTCCTTTGCGAGACACCCAATCCCCAAAGCTTTTACTCAATCGAATCCAATTGCAAACTGTTGACCACAAGAACTTCCAATATGATCCACCGTATCGTACTACTCCTTTGCAACATACAAAATCTTCAAAGCTTTCACTCAGCCAAATCCACTATTGCGAAGTCTTGAATAAAACTCTCAAATCTACCAAAGATCTTGGAGGACAAACCCTAGGTTTTTTCGGATGAAACCCCCCTCAATTCTCCACCCAATATTCTCGGTTACACAAACCTAATAGGAAGTTATCAAACCTCTTCTAGATGGAACCCTAACAAAAAATGGTTATGCGTAGTTTGTTAGTGTGTATGCATAAGATGGAGGTTAAAGATGAAGAGCAATTGTGGTAAGTGTTTATAGTTTTATCAAGTTGAAATGAAATAAGTATGATGCATTTATAGTTGGGGAAATTTGGTGGTAAAGAGGGAAACTTTAGAATTAAAAAATAGTTGGTAAAATGACCCAAATAACCGGATAAGCTGGCACATACGAGTTATGTGCCGGCACGAAATGTCAAACATTGCCATGTGTCGGTCTAAAAAGGCAATGTGCCAACACATACGTGTAAAATATGCAACATGTACCGACCTAAACATGGCTATGTGCCGGCACATGCAAACAGAAGCTACATGCTTCAATATTTCAGTACACGGGCCACCCTGAAAAACAGATGTGTCAGCACATGTTGTTATCTTTTATGCAGAAAATGATTTTTCATGTTTTTGGTCAATTTCAAACTTATTTTGAATGCTTCCTAAGACCTCTAATACAATAGTGCACCAAATGACACAGGGATACCGTCCAATATACATAAATGCTAAGTTTTCCTAGTTTTGACATCATGAAAAACATTTAATGGTGAAGTTGCACTCATAAAATAATTCTCTTGTTAGTGTTGGAACATGTCAATATTCCAATTGAAAGTTGAATTTGAAAAAGTTTAGTAAGTCCTACATTGTTAGAAACAATAAGTGTGTTTGTTTATTAGTTGAGCAACTTATTTAGTCCCACATTACTTAGATTATATATCTTGACTAACTTACTTTATTATATACATAAATGACTTGTTTCATTCCAAAATACACCTGAAATCATGTTCATGATGGGACAAATGTTGGACACAGATACAATACACAAATGGATAGTAATGTAGAGTCAATGTAATAGCAATAAATAATTCCATATATTGATAACCTATTTCAGAACACCTACATATAGAGGGAACTCTACCCAACAAAGGAAATTCGCTACTTCAAATTACTATAGTTAGTCTTCCATGAACAATAATCCCATGTTGTTCAATGCCTCTTTATAATCCTAGTGACTGTCTATTTAGGTCTCCCCTTAAATATGAGAACCCTCTCACTTTCTTTTAATTACTAATATCAAGTGATCAACTTTAATAACAACTCGATTGAATGTTGAATATTATAACTCAACAAAACAAACCAACAAATATGCCAAGTTACTGAAATATAGAGTGGTGTACACAAAGATTCTAACCTAAACTTTATTATGGCATTAGTGTGTAATACAAGTTACAAAGATTCTAAACCTTGCGCATAAACTCTGTGTCTCAAACTTGAGACTGAGCCTCCTTATATAAAAATGTATTTTGGGCTTTTCTTCTTTGGATATCTGATTTGATTTAGTCCAGAAAATAGCTGATTCAGTTGGATATAATCTTCTCCATAATTGTCTCCAACAATAAGATATGATTTGTTATTTTTTAAATTTAAATTTAAATATTCTTTTAAGTCTTATTTGAACATCTCTAGTTGTCAAACAAATCAAACAAACATTGCTAAATTAACTGTAGCAAATCTGATTAAATCTCAATAAGAAAATATGCACTAAACAAAATCTATATGGCATGTTGTCAAGGCCAGATGTTGTATTGCACACATGTTGAAGCATCATATTCAACATTTTGCACCACTACATCCAAATTAACTCTTCAGTTCAAATATGTAGATCTTCTTTGTATAGTGAATCTTGGATATAATAACTCATACTCATAAATGTAATAACATTTATCTATTGTAAGAGACCATGTGTTTCATCATATATGTTGGAACACCGGGTTCCATATGTGTCCCTTCTGCACTAGAACTAGCTTGAACATCTTCATTTTGTTTTGCATAATGCATCCAATCTAAAAGGAACTTCAATCTACCCCTTTGGAAAAATTTTCCAAAATAGATATTCAAGTTGTGAACACGCTGAGTATCAGAGTTCTCATACTCAAACAATCATCAGTAGTAGAAGTTAAACCAATAGAGCATATATCATTAGTAGTAGAAGTTAAAGCAACAACAATAACAATTTGTAGCACAAAAAGAAAATCACGAGGTAGTTACACACACATGAGTTTTCATGTCAGAGGTCATGAGGTGGTTACACACATATGAGTCATAAGATATTTACACACACATGATAATGCTACACTATCACGAGAATGCTCCAAAACAGTCAAGCATGCAATCATCCAAGATGAGTTAGTCATGCATAAACATACATAAGTTAGTAGTTAGTAGTAAAAGATCAGAAGCTATTACTAACACATAGTAAGATCAAGACACATAAATCTGAACGAGATGTTTGGCCAGATGTTGCAGCATGTGTGCTTTCCATAGAAAATCAGAAAACCAGTTAGTATCAATTGGTACTAAACACATCAGAGAACATCATAAATCAGTTCCCTCACAATCAATAGTTAGTAGTCATAAAACCCACCCTTTACTCACTATTAATCCTCCTTTATGCCATAATTTGTCAAAGGTATTCCTCAGTAATTTTGGCCAGTCTTCACCGAGGTTAGTATGTACATACACATATCAGATCATGAGTAGACCAAAAAAAAATTAAGAATACAATTGTTGAACACAATGCCAGAGCATTAGTATTTGACAATGAAAGAGATGTATTGTAGTTCAACAGGTCATAGAAAGTTACATCACTATTACAACACCAAAATGAACCCATGCATGGGCCAAAAAAATACACTTTAAACTGCAAAAAAACTTCCAACACTAGGGCCTGGCTTACACCATCACCCTACCCCTACTCAGCAACCTTCAATCTTCAACTTGGACCAAGACTTAGGAAGTAACCCCGATCTTTGTTAGAAGTTGAGTCACTCTCCTGTATCATTTTTTTCTATATTGTCTTCATCTTTGACACAAATTTCTTTCCAGTCACAGATGTTTCAATCGATGGTCCCTCGTGTGTAGAGGAAGTGGAACCAATCTGCTTGGTATTATTTTTATTCGCCTCAAGAAATCCCTCAATGTTATTTCTGATACTAATTCCATTGAAGGGGAAATTCTTCTTTTGATGCATAGAATTATGACTCAGGATAAGAAGATTCATTCATTGAGAGATGAGAGAAGAAGTGTAATTCCTGCTAATAACACCGAACCTCTTAACAATAGGTTTCAAAAAAATTCAAGTTAGCTTTGTTTCATGTGCAACATTGACAAGAAAGGAGAGAAACTAGCTCTCTATGTCTGCACGCCTTCCTAGCTTTGACTGCCATAGGCCTTCCCAAATGAAAATTTCAAGTTCACCCTGTGAAATCAAGCTTTCCAAGTGTTTTGATGAAGACAAACTAGCATGCAAAAATGAATGGATCAAAATAGAAGATTTATCTCAAGCAAGATTCATTGATCAAGATCAACATTTCAATACTTATGGCTTTAGGTATATGAAATTTTTGATCTTATGCTCTTAGTGCTCAAAACTATTTTTAATCATGCATTTACTTTATTAAAATAATATTTTGAGTATATACTATGTATGATTGAAGAAGGATGTTTTAAATTGCTTAAAATATTTAAAAAATAATGATTTTTCAATTTTTGTACACAAGCAATCGATTGTCATGCTAGAATAATCGGTTGCAGTCAAAAAACAAAAGTTTCTGTTTTGACAACAATCGATTGTCATCTAGCAGCAATCGATTGTCATGTGTTTTGTTTTCAATTTTTTTGAACGTTGGCCTATGAGCAACCGATTGCTCCTCAATGACAATCGGTTGTCATAGTTATATTTTTCAAAAATTTTAAACGTTGCTGTGCTGCAGTCGATTGTTGCTTTAGTGCAATCGGTTGTTTTGCTTCAGCTTTTGAAAAATTTCATTTTTCCAGCAACTTTTTTTAACACCTTTTCATGGCAATCTTTGTATCTTTTCAAATACTTTTTTCCAGTAAAAATGGTTTAAACATTTCTATGATTCATTGAAGATGTATTACTACACTATAAATTATTTTTTATTTTGAAAATTTGAAATTACAACAATCACCAAAAAATAACAATTACTTTCTATTCTTTGAATCATACTCTCTATACTCAATATTTCTGTTTATCATTTTCACATGCATACTGAAAATTGTTCTTGAGCACTTAGAAGAGTATTCCATCTTAAATTTCATATTAAATAGAAAAGGTCAATCAAGTGATTGACATTGCTCTTTCATCTTTCAAACTCTTATGCAAATCAAACAAACTATTGTATCCTTGTTTTCAGGATTGTTGGAAACAAGAAAGACACTTAGGGAGGATTGTTCTCTTTGTGGTCTTAGTGAAAACCCAAGAGGATTGTTATTGGTCTAAGAGGATTGTTCTTGGTTATTTGGTAGTCTTTTTACAAATTACCAACTATAAGAAAATCTCTTTCGTGTGAAAGGGGACTAGACGTACCCTTGGATTGTGAGGGGAACTAGTATAAATCCCGGTGTTCTTTACTTTTTGCATTTACTACTTTCATCACTTATCAGAAAAAGAAAGGAAAGAAACTCGTGCAAAAATATTCATACAAACCAGAAAAAGTTTTTAGAACCTAATTCACCCCCCCTCTTAGGCGCATCTGAACTTACAATTGGCATCAGAGCAGGTTATAGGTAACCTGTTCCTACTAGATCCAGAATGGCTTCCGCAAACAACAATTCTGTGTTCAGAGACGGTGGCAGTAGCAACAAGCCTCCTCTATTCTGTGGTGAATATTTTGATTTCTGGAAGATCCGTATGAAGGCTCATCTAGAAGCACAAGGAGAAGAAATATGGGATGTTGTCCAAAATGTCCCTTTTGTTCCGGTAACTGTAGTAAATGGAGTTGGCTCATCAAAGCCTAAAACTACATGGGATGATGATGATAAGAAAAAGGTCTTGTATGACAAAAAGGCAATAAACCTCCTTCAAAGCGCACTTAGTATGGATGAATTCTTCTGTGTCTCAACATGTACAACGGCAAAAGAAATTTGGGATACACTGGTTAAAACACATGAAGGAACAACTGAAGTAAAGAGATCGAGACTTAATACGTTAAGTCATGAATATGAATTGTTCCGTATGCAACCCGGAGAATCCATTCTTGATTTACAAAAGAGATTTGTGCATCTAACAAATCATCTAAGGGAACTTGGTAAAACATTGACCAATGATGAGTTGAACCTAAAAGTGCTCAGATCCTTGACTAGAGAATGGCAACCAAAAGTAACGACAATCTCAGAAAAGAAGAGTCTCGCTACTATGACATCCACAACTTTGTTCGGGAAACTTCAAGAATACGAGACAAAACTTGGTAGATTGGAAAAGCGTGAAAATCAAGAAAAGAAGTCTAAGAACATTGCCTTGAAGATTGACTCCAAGGAATACGAAAAGAAAGATAATCCTGATGAAGATGAAAACTTCATGCTTCTCGTTAGAAGACTTTGAAAATTCTTTGGTAAAAATGACAAAGCCTTCTCGCACTCAAAGAAGAAGAAACACTTCAAGAAGAAGGAAGGATCCTCATCAATACAAGAAGTTACTTGTTATGAATGTGGTAAACAAGGTCACATCAAACCAGACTGTCCAAAACTTTCAAAGAAAAGTGGCTACAAAGGCAAGAAGGAATCAAAAGATAAGAAAGCATATGTTGCATGGGAAGATGTTGAACTAAGTTCGTCATCCGACTCCGATAGCGACGAAAGTGCCAATCTTGCATTAATGGCCTCACACCACTCCGAAAGTGAAGATGATGAGGTAAGATTGACGACCACTTCAAATATATGGTATCTCGATAGTGGTTGTTCCAAGCATATGACGGGAGGCATCGCAAAATTTTCACATCTAACACTTAAGGCCAAGGGTTATGTGACGTATGGAGATAACAACAAAGGAAAGATTCTTGGCATATGCAAAGTTGGTGGTCCACCTTTCACATCAATTGAAGATGTTCTTTATGTCGAAGGACTAAAGCACAATCTTTTAAGTATTAGCCAACTATGTGACAAAGGTTTCAAGATCAAGTTCACTAAAGATGAATGTTTGATAGAAGATAAAGTCACACATGAGGCTAAACTTAAAGGTAAAAGAGTAAATAATATTTTTATGATTTCCCTTAACGATTTGTCTTTGAAGGTTAAATGTCTCATGGCAAACAACAACGACTCATGGCTATGGCACAAAAGAATCGCTCATATCCATATGGAGCATTTAAACAAATTGATTAAGCATGACCTTGTTGTTGGACTGCCTAAGATAAAGTTCATCAAAGATAGACCTTGCGATGCATGTCAAAAGGGAAAGCAAACAAAATCAACTTTCAAATCCAAGAATGTGGTGTCCACTACTAGGCCACTACAATTGCTTCATATGGACTTGTTTGGCCCTTCTAGAACGAGGAGCTTCGGAGGTAATGTATACGCTCTAGTTATTGTTGATGACTTTTATAGATATACTTGGACACTCTTTTTATTGCAGAAAAATGATGCATTCAAGGCGTTCAAGAAATATGCAAAGCAAATTCAAAATGAGAAGTCACTATCTATTGCCTCCATAAGAAGCGACCATGGTGGAGAATTCCAGAATTCCTCCTTTGAAGATTTCTGTGAAGAACATGGAATATCATATAATTTCTCAGCACCAAGGACTCCTCAACAAAATGGAGTTGTAGAAAGGAAGAATAGGTCTCTTATTGAACTTGCAAGGACAATGCTTAGTGATTCAAACCTTCCAAAATACTTTTGGGCGGATGCTGTAAGCACGACATGCTTTGTAAGCAATAGAGTTAATATTCGACCTATCTTGAAGAAGACTCCGTATGAACTCTTTCAAGGAAGGAAACCAAATATTTCATTCTTTCATGTCTTTGGCTGCAAATGTTTTGTCCTTAACAACGACAAAGACAACCTTGGTAAGTTTGATGAAAAATCGGATGAAGTGTATGTCTGTATGCACGATTTCAAGCAAACCCGAAGGAATATCACCTTATGGCGGTAAAAAGAATCATGAAATATCTCAAAGGAACAACCAATGTCGGCCTATGGTACCCAAAAGGTAATCTATGCAATTTAATTGGTTATTCTGACGCTGATTATGCAGGATTCAAAACAGATAGAAAAAGCACAAGTGGCACTTGTCACATTTTGGGAAATGCATTAGTCTCTTGGGCATGCAAGAAACAAGCTTGTGTGGCTCTTAGTACGGCCGAGGCGGAATACATTGCAGCGGGTAGTTGCTGTGCACAAATTCTATGGCTCAAGCAATAACTCTGTGACTACGGACTCGACCTTGGATGCATTCCACTCCGATGCGACAACACAAGTGCAATCAACATTCCAAAGAATCCTGTGATGCATTCTAGAACAAAGCATATCGACATTTGACATCACTTTCTTTGTGATCATGTACTTCAAGGAGATGTCGAAGTCACCTTCGTGGATACGCATAATCAACTAGCAGATATTTTCACTAAACCGTTAGCAAGAGAACCGTTTTTCAAGATCCGAAGAGAGCTAGGTATCTTGGACGAAAATGACATTATCTAATTAAGGTACATGGCTATGATCTTAATCTTAACTTTATGGTAATATATCATGATCCATGTTTTTATTACTAAATTTTTGATATATGACCATGAAATCCCCAAAAATTAAGTATTTTTTTCACTTTTTCACTAATGACAATCAGTTGTCATAGAGTGACAATCGGTTGTTGCTAAAAATTTTTAGTTTCTGTTTTCACAACAATCGGTTGTCACTCCACGACAACCGGTTGCTCTCTCAATTTTTTCGCCCCTGTTTGAATTTTTCAAAGGGTGCAATCGATTGTCATCAAACAACAATCGATTGCACAGTTCAAGATTTTGAATTTTTATATATTTTTTTCAGTTACACTCTCTTTTATTCTTTCTCTTCCATTGCCATTACTATTATTTATTTTGTACCAGATTTTTATTCTCTTTTTGAATGTTTTAAGTGTTTGGTCAACAACTTTTTAATGCTTAGTCTTTTCAATGACACAATATTTTGGATAGTCACACACTCAAGAATCTCTATGCTACAAGTCTTTATTGTCTTGACTAATCCATTGAATGCCTTACCTATCCATTGAATGCTTATCCATCTCTTGAGCCCAACCAAAACCTAAAAACTTCATATATCCTCTTTTGTCTCAAGAAACCCTAAAAACACCAAATACCCTTTTCCCCTTCCAATTCTATCATCCCTCACCATGTCAACATCAAAGAAAGGCAAGGGAAAAGCTTCTTCCTCATTTCAAAGTTATGATGTCTCCAAACTAATTCCATCAAGAATCCAAAGGGAAAGATTTGTGTCTCACTTTCAGAAGAAGACGGTTCTTCTACCAAGGTTCGGTAATCTTGACAACTTCTATTCCGAATGCTTCAGTTTTCCAGCATTATTTAGATCTCAAGGGATAGACAAGTTAATTGGTGTTAATGGACCCATTTACCCCACTTTGGTTAGGATTTTATATAGAAATCTAACCATTAGTAGAGGATGCATGATTTCAAATGTCAAAGGGGTTCCTATAGAACTCAAAGTGCAGAATTTTGGTGAAGCTTTGGGTATTCCACATGATGGTGCTTGCATTAAACTTCTCTCAAATGCAAATCTGCCCGGCTACAACAAAAGAGACTTCTACTATGGAATTGCAAGAATTCCCGAGCATGAATTTATTCAGAAAAGGCAAAGGCTTATTGGTGGAACTCCGGAGAGGAACTCTTGGTCTGCAGGAATTCTCACTATTGATGATCGTTTGATCCACTACTTTTTGGCGTATGTGGTTATGCCAAAGTTCTCAAACATTTCCAATGTCAATGATTGTGAGATGCAGATTCTGTATGCGATGAAGAATGGGATTCAAATCAACTGGTCTTATGTGATTCTACATCACTTGGCACTCCATAATGAAAATGCTTCTGCTTTGCCTATGGCTCCTGGCTTACCCTTGTTTTTGAGAAGTTCAATGTTCCCTTGTCTGGTGAATACATGGTGCCTATGACTAACCCCAAACATGAAATCACTCAGAAGAAAGTATGTAATACCAAAACCGGCGTCAAATTTGATCCAATTAATAGAACCATCACATACATTCATACTCCTCCACAAAACCAACCTCCACAAGAACAACCACTTCAAAACCAACCTCCACAACCAATGGAAAAATCTTTCAATCAAGTTTTTGACTACCTTCAATACATGAACAACAACATGAACAATCAATTTTCTCATCTCTATGCCCATACAAACGTCCCTCCTTATGAAGTTCAACCCTATCATTACCCTTTCATTCAACCTCAAACCAATGAAGGCAATGATGGTGAAGATCAAGATGATGAAGACTTTGTTGAAGGCATGGATGATTAGTTTTTAAGTTATTATATTTCTTAGTACTTTATGTTCTTATGTTTTATGTCATTTTTCTAGTTTCGTTTAAGACACTCCATCTATTGTAATCCCTTTCGTTTTGTGCACTTTGTTTCTGTTATATCTATGTATGCAAACTTTATTTATGCTATGTTGTTTCTATGTGCAAAATTTTTATGATCTTCTTTCCCATTCCTTTTTGCTAATGACAAAGGGGGAGAAGACTTTGTAGTTTCTTTTGTGTTTCTCTAACCCTAATTGCAGCAAGCAAGCAATCTTCAAAACCCTCATATAATAGATCAAGGGGGAGTCTTTGACTTAGGGGGAGTTTTTAAACAACTTGATTAGAGAAAACCAAGATGCACTCCAAACTTCAAGCAATGGTTGTCATCATCAAAAAGGGGGAGAATGTGAAATCAAGCTTTCCAAGTGTTTTGATGAAGACAAACTAGCATGCAAAAATGAATGGATCAAGATAGAAGATTTATCTCAAGCAAGATTCATTGATCAAGATCAACATTTCAAGACTTATGGCTTTAGGTATATGAAATTTTTGATCTTATGCTCTTAGTGCTCAAAACTATTTTTAATCATGCATTTACTTTATTAAAATAATATTTTGAGTATATACTATGTATGATTGAAGAAGGATGTTTTAAATTGCTTAAAATATTTAAAAAATAATGATTTTTCAATTTTTGTACACAAGCAATCGATTGTCATGCTAGGATAATCGGTTGCAGTCAAAAAACAAAAGTTTCTGTTTTGACAACAATCGATTGTCATCTAGCAGCAATCGATTGTCATGTGTTTTGTTTTCAATTTTTTTGAATGTTGGCCTATGAGCAACCGATTGCTCCTCAATGACAATCGATTGTCATAGTTATATTTTTCAAAAATTTTAAACGTTGCTGTGCTGCAGTCGATTGTTGCTTTAGTGCAATCGGTTGTTTTGCTTCAGCTTTTGAAAAATTTCATTTTTCCAGCAACTTTTTTTAACACCTTTTCATGGCAATCTTTGTATCTTTTCAAATACTTTTTTCCAGTAAAAATGGTTTAAACATTTCTATGATTCATTGAAGATGTATTACTACACTATAAATTATTTTTTATTTTGAAAATTTGAAATTACAACAATCACCAAAAAATAACAATTACTTTCTATTCTTTGAATCATACTCTCTATACTCAATATTTCTGTTTATCATTTTCACATGCATACTGAAAATTGTTCTTGAGCACTTAGAAGAGTATTCCATCTTAAATTTCATATTAAATAGAAAAGATTAATCAAGTGATTGACATTGCTCTTTCATCTTTCAAACTCTTATGCAAATCAAACAAACTATTGTATCCTTGTTTTCAGGATTGTTGGAAACAAGAAAGACACTTAGGGAGGATTGTTCTCTTTGTGGTCTTAGTTAAAATCCAAGAGGATTGTTCTTGGTACAAGAGGATTGTTCTTGGTTGTTTGGTAGTCTTTGTACAAATTACCAACTATAAGAAAATCTCTTTCATGTGAAAGGGGACTAGACGTACCCTCGGATTGTGAGGGGAACTAGTATAAATCCAGGTGTTCTTTACTTTTCGCATTTACTACTTTCATCACTTATCAGAAAAAGAAAGGAAAGAAACTCGTGCAAAAATATTCATACAAACCAGAAAAAGTTTTTAGAACCTAATTCACCCCCCCTCTTAGGCGCATCTGAACTTACACACCCCTTAGTTTTTCAAACTTACTTACATCCAAGGCATTGGTGAATATATCTCCCAGTTGTTTCTTAATGATAATATTTTTAACCATAAATTCCATAATAAAATGATGGCTAATACATATATCTCTCAATTTGACATATAACAATGTCACGACATCTTGTCCTACATTGTACTCCTTCATCATTTGGTTTATACATTGTAATTGAGTACAACTACATACTTCAGCAATATAGTTTACCAACGTTGTAGGTAAGGAGATATGATTGTGCTTCTTGTTGAACCAAGACATTAAGTTATTGCTAAGAATGAAGAAATCACCATATGTCATCTTTATATCATCTATTCTTACAACCCAATCAATATCAATATGCTCAACTAATATTGAGTTAGTGTCGTGTGAGCAAAGTATACCATAGTCACATGTCCTATTGACATACCTCAAGATTCTCTTTACTTGGGCAAGAATAATGGTCTCATGATTTAATTGAAACCTTGTATATACCCTTTGATATGCAACCACTATCTTCCATTTTCTTTTCTTGAAGACCAAAAACATAATTTAATTCCCTTATATAAATCTTCTTAATCCCAAACTTCATTTTTTGGAAAAATGCTCCACTATCGAGTCTGACATCCCTTCAACACAACGAGAAATTATTATAATATTTCCCCAATCTTCCATAATTACATCCTCTAGCATCTGAACATTATCTTCAAATTTCAAAGCTTCTCTTGAAATATTCCTTTTAGTGGCTATCCACTTCAAATGCTTCTTCTTGAACATAATTTTACAAAGACCAACATCTTTAGTAACCCTTTCATTGATTGGTTCAGTCCTATCATGATCTCCATTGTTTATGGGGATAGAACCATCATCAATACTATCTGAATTATTAAAAACATCATCACTATTCACATTATTCACTACATGATCCTTTTCAAGAGTCTTCATGTCATGAGACTTGGTTAATTTCTCCATGGTTCTCTTCATTATGTTGGCACAAAGCGGGTATTCAAATTTCTCTTTCGGGTACTGTTGTACCCCAATTTTTGCCCCTAAGATTCCTTCGTCATACCATTTTGTTTCAATCACAATAAGATCACATTGAGGCTTTTGGTTTTTCTCCCTATCTTTAGCCTTGCTCTTTTGAGGAGTTACCAAGCACCTTGACTTGTTTTCTTTTGTGATCATGGACATTTTGCTTTGATTTTCTCTCTAATTAACAAAATACAATATTGGTTTGTCTTACTTGTTAATAATGTAGGTAAAGGCAATAAGGTTTAGCAAGTTGCTTCATGGGTTCATGAGTTTATTTCCATGCCCTAGTCAATAACTTGAGAAATTCAAAACTCACCATTGAAGTTGTTTTGTAAGAATTGGTATGTAAGTGGTTTTGGTGGCCATGAGTCCTCATCATCATCCTCAACAATTTCTATTCATAAAGGAAGAATATTGGCACAAAAAGTTTGTTCAAACTTGGCAAAGTTCCTCAAAGCATTCTCTTGATCTAGAGGCTAGGGTTTTGGACTTCAAAGGAGCATATCCTGCTCATATTTTGGTATTTTTGAGTGATTCCAAAAACATCCTTCTCTTTAAAGAGTTACCAACAAATCACTTCAAAATTTCCGAGGAGTTTTCATTTGGAAGGAACTTGGTGAAGAAGAAAGATTACAAGTCACCCAGATGAATCCCCAATTTTCCATATGTGACTTCAAATGGTCATAACTTGGTCAATTTTTATCACCTTGAGCCCATTATTTTTTCATGATGATCTTAAGGATATGTACTACATGCCTTCTTTTATGTGCAAAGTAAGAAAATGTATGGAAGTTGCCTTAAGAATGCAAAAGATTATAGGTCATTTCATGATTTTTTGCCAACTTTAACAAGTTATAACTTTCTCAATTTTTGGAGATTTTGAGTGGTTCAAATTACAAAATTCCATTCAAGAGATCTACTTCACCCCATATTTTTTGGTCAAGAGAAAATTCTAAGTGGAAGGCCATGTTTGGATGCAAAGGGTTATAGGTCATTTTTAAAGAAGAATTTGAAATATTTCTAAGTATGGAAAGTCAACTCTTTTTCTTCAACTTTGACTCCATGTAACTTTCAGAACAAGCATCCATTTGATTCCATTCTTTTTCTATTGCAAAGCTTGTAACCTCATCTTTCCAAAGCATCAAGAATTATACCCTAAGACCCATTGAGGTTGAAATGCCATGGATTTGAATTTGGTAGTTTGAAACTGAATTTTGCACAAAGTCAGAATTTTGAAATCTTTGTTTTGGCTTCTAATCACAAGATTTCCACGCGTTTTTGTTTCTAATCATGTTTAGCAACTTTCCAGAAGTGATTAGCATCATGAAACGCACGATTTGGCTGAGTTTTGATCAAGTTTGAGTCACACTTTCTTCATGATGTAAACCCACACAAATTCCCTCCAAAACACATCATTTGCTATTCCTTTTGATCCCATTTGCTTCCCTATAAATAGAGGGTCATCCCCCATTCAATTTCCCAAGCTTAGATAGCCAGAACCACCCTGCCAAACTTACTTCACAACCCATAATTCAGCAACTTAGAATTCTATTCTCAAGCCTTTTTCAATCCATTTTCCCCCTCAATTCACCTTCCTTGATCTTCCCTGAAGCTAACCATATAATTACATTCAAGAATCATGCCCTATATTGCTCCATAGAAGTCCAATTTCAGAGCTCTGCAACTCAACTTCAATAGGTAGATTCCTTCATCAATTCTTTAAAACTTTGATATCACCGTGATGCTCTCATTGCCCTGGTTCTAGTCGCAACACTTACTTTCATCTGGAAACTCGTTTTGACCATGAATTTTCAAATCCCTTTTCAAAACTTTCTTTCCAAATTGCTTGAGCTACATTTTATATAAATTTGGCGCGAGGGTGTGGTTGTCTTCGTCTTGAAGAGACGAAGCGAATGGCATAGGTCTGAGCTTCTGATTTTACAGTTTGAAAGACCTGCAATTCGTAATGGCTGGAGATTGAAGATGACCAATGTGTCATCTTCTAACCAATGAAGGCGCGCCATCTGTATTTTTCAAATTCTGATTTTATTATTGATTATGTACATTATTCATTAAAGACCATGATATGCACAGCGCGCCAAATCCCTTGGATTTGATTACTAACGTGTTTTGACTCTCATCCAATGGTCCACATCTTTTACTTTTATTTTCTTTTTCTGATTTTTATATTTTAATTGTTTTAAATTTCAAAAAAATCATAGAAAATTCATTTTTAATCCAAAAAATCTGAAAAAATTATGAAAAATATTTTTGATTATTCTCTTTCTGATTTTCTAATTTTTCACAATTTAATTTTGTGTTTTGGTATTTTTTATAAATTTTACACTTATTTGATTTGTTTAAAATGTTTAAAAATACTTTTATACATTTTTAAATTCTGAAAAAATTATGGAATGATTCAATGATATTGTGACAAATATTGGTGACTTTATTTTATTTTCGTTTCTGACTTTACTATTTTTTACTATTTTTGTTTATTTTACCTATTTATTTTAATTTTTAAAAATAGTTTCTGACTTTTAAAAATTCCCAAAAATTTTGTAAAATTACTTGGCCTCTTTTCTGATTTTTCTATGGTCTTATTTTTCATTTCTTGATTAATTTGAATATAATTGATATTTTCCTCATTATTTTCCATTTTTTAAACATTTTTAAACCTTTTAATGTATATATTAATTATATTATTATTTTGTGATTATTTTCTGACTGTCTTGGGTTGATTTTTTGATCATGACTTTATTAACATTATTGGATCCATGATGTTGAGTTTAACTCCACAAAAAATGGATGAATGATTTTAATAATAGTTTGATTAAATATTAATTCAAATGTGGTTTCTCCTTTTACCCTAATTCCTCTTCATCTCATCCCCTTCTCATTGCACTAAGTGTTGTTGGAGCATGATCTCTATATCATGTCTCAAAACAAATGATACATAGATTGCTATTGACCGGCCTCAAAATAGGTGCGACTTCTATATAAGTCCACTTACGATTGCTTAACATAGCGCTAAATTTTGTTCCGATTCGAATAAATGATCATTCGTGGCCCAAACTTATGATTGCAAGCCCAAGTATGTTAATTTGATCTCTTTGATCCAATAACTTTGTGATTCATTGTGTGGAGGCTTTGGTTCTACCAATTCTCTAATGGATCTATAACACTTTTGGTCAACGCGGATCACTTAAACATCGTTGATCATTAAATGGTACTTATGAGAATTCCAAATGGATGATATACTTGACAAAAAGCAAATGCAACTTGTTGTGTGGAGGATTTGGTTCTACCAATCCTCTAATGAGTTCCAAATGCAAGTTTCAAGATGATCATCCAACTAACCACTAATTATTGACTTGTTTATTTTATGCTTTTATTCTTTTATGCTTTACGTACTATTTATTTTTTAGCATTTTTAATTTCATGCCATTTTCATCTTTGCTAATTTGAGCATTTATCTTCTTTCCATTTTTACTTTGCTCACTTGAGCTTTTCTTTTTTTTCTTCCTAAGATACTTAATAATCAACTTAAACCCTAAAAAACTTTTAATGGTACTTGGACTATTTGGTTACTATCCTTGGCATTATGGAGCATGGGACTATTTCTTGGACTTAGGATTAGAAACCTTAGCCTATCTTGGAGACCTTGTGATTTTATCTGTTTATTTTATCTGGAGTTCTTTAGGTTTACCTCAAGACATTGGGTTGCTTGTTTGTTTTTGTGTGCAGGTTTTTGTGATTACATTCTCTGTTTGTAATTTGGAATTCACCCATATACAACCGTTACTCTGTCCAATTTTTGTGAAGACTTAATACACTTGAAGAGGTCTAGTATCTTTGCTTGCTTGGTTCCAATCCAAAGAATGGGAATTCTATCTTGGCTCATAATGTTAAGTTTTGGCTTCTTGTTGGTTAGATGGTTCTTATCTTTAGCTTTTACCTTATGCTTTAGGATAGTCTCTTCTTCTCCTCCCACCTTCTTTAATTTCAAAAATCTTCTCACTCCTTTTGAAAACTCTTCTTGTTTTGAAACTTAAACCACTTTCATAATAAACTTGGACTTAGGTCCATGCATTTTCAAAATCTTTTCATAAATAAACACAATCAATTTAATAATACCTTGACATTTTTGTGAGAAGACTAAAAGTTAATTAATCTCATTTCAAACCATTTTTGCCACTTTGGCTTTTATCTTTAAAACTTTTCTCAAAAGGTTAGACTCTTGTCAATCCTTGTAGTGATGCAAACAACTATACTTCTACAATATGTAGTGAAGAGAGATATTTTCCACTTGGGTGTTGAGTGAGGCATTGTTGATTTTTAAAATCCAAGCCATTATCCTCCACTTTGAGATGATGCAAATTCTCCTTTCTCATGATTGTAGGTAGTAAGTATGTTTTCCACACGGACAATAATGATGCTGTCTTATCTCTTAAAATCAACCAACACACTTGTGTTTCAAACTTTTAAAAGAGGAACTACGTGTACCCTGATCCCCTATTGCACGAAAGGTGGTACATAGGAACTAAAGGTTCACAACCGCGGAGGGTGCAAAAATCATAAAAAATATATTTCTTTTCTCACCTCCACCATCCATTTTATATACAACACATTTTACTTAGCCAAAATATACAGATTTTTCAAAGAGGTTCATGCGGAGTACCGTAGATGTTTAGAGTGCTAATACCTTCCCTTTGCATAACCAACCCCCTTACCTTGAATCTTTCCCCTTTTTTTGGGTTATTCGCTCTTTTCCCATTCCTTTGGAAATAATAAAGCGCGGTGGTGATTTTTATTTTTGATTTGTATAAAGTCTAGTCAATCCAATGGCTTAGTCTTGAACATTTCTACCGCTACAGGTACTTATTGAGAGAGGAACTTTTCAAGTCCACCTGACAAGGATTGAACTTCAGAATATATGATAGTCTTGGTATCAATTTGATAACTTCATAGTGGGTAACAATATCAAGAATATCATCATCAATTATCCCTACATCTTCTGCATCATACAATATATCTTCACACAATGTCTCCTCATTTTCTACTACATGATCATTATTTTCCTTATGAATTTAAGACCATGTTAACATGTCAAAGGAGATATTTGGCACATCTTTGAAATTATCTTGTCTTCCCATAGTGAATTCCTTGGTTTCCTCACTAAAATCCTTTTGATTGAGATAATGATTTCTTTTAGGCCTATCTAGTATTGGGACATCCATCACAATTTCATTAATATCTAGATTAGTCTTACCATAATATGAAATATTATAGAGAGTTGTATTTGTAACACACACTTCATTCCAAAGGTTCAACAAACTCAGATGAACATCAACATTAAACACGCTATTATGTTTTTGGTTGATTAATCCTCATGTGATTTGAGAAGAAACTCAAATTTTACCATAACAACCAATATCCTTTGGCTACTTCTTTTGAAACACCGTTGAATGTTGAGTGTTAGTAGGACCTCCAGCCTGACCATTAACATTCCCTTCAATGACAACACCTTTCTTGATTCTCATATAATCCATAATGTGTAAATTCAAACTTATGAGTAAGATGTTTAACCATCTTGTAAGACATCTTAGCTTGCTTCTCAAATTAACACTCCTAGTTTATACATCTATTCAGATCTTGATCACATAGTTGAATTTTGTAGGGCAAGCTAGTAGATGATCCTTCTACCACCAACCCATCATGAGGCCAAGGAATACTTGGATTCACTAGTTTTATTATGCCTTTGATTCTTCCTCCAATTTCATCATAACTATCCAAATAGAGCTTCAATTATCCAGTATATATCTGTTCAACAATCCTAGGTATGGAATATCCACTATCAAGGTACCAATCATCAATTGAGGATGCTCTAGGAGGTGTGAAAGCAACTTTGGATTTCCACTCCTTCTTCCCTTGAAACTTCTTGCCATTCTTTCTCTTCTATCTTGGTTTACTATAGATTAAGTATAGCCATATAATTTGTAATAGTAAGGCCTTATATGCCCATATCTACCACGGTGAGTTCATCTCCAAGATAAGTTCTTGTGACTTTTGTGATGAGGGAACACATGTTGATATTGATGTTGGGACATGTGGTCCACCATAAGAACCTCATTCTTCTTCTCAATAGGAATAAACTTCTCAGAGGGGGTTTGTTCTTCTTGATCATGCTGGATTCAAAACCCATTCCCTTTTAATTTCTAGACATATTTTCAGCCTCCAGTATTTCATCTAGCACATTTGAACTATTACTCAACATACTCATATACTTAGTCATATTTTCACATTTGGAGTTTACTAAGACTAATTCTTCTTTCATCCTTATGATATGAAGTCAGCATCTTCTTTTCCTTCTGAAGCATACATATGGTGTTAGTTTTCTATTTTTGTGATTGGCATTATGTTTGGTAAAACTAGCTTAGCATAAACATATTGAAAGAAGATATTCTGGCAACTGAAGAAACATGTTGAATAAGATGTCGTATGCAGGATCATTCGACATCGCGCATGTGTACAACTGAAATGTTGGACTCTTTTAGATTTTACAGATGTAGAATATTATAGGAATATTATGTTATCCTACGTGTCAGTTTAAGGATTAAGAGATTCAAGATGAATTCGAGGAGCATTCTTAGTTTCTAATTATGGATATAATTTAGGAAACTAATGATTGAAGTCCTATTTTTATGAAGAAGTTTCTGCTGATTTGTAGCAGCTGATTTGCTGCGCTTGTGAAGCCCGATCTAGTCCAGAAGATTGGTTTAAATAGACTGTCACAAACCTAGTTTTTGTGTGAAACTTACGTCGTATTTTGTTAGGGTTTATGTGTTATTTGTGAGCCTCTATAATATCATCTTGATAAAAGAATAGAACTGTTATTTTGAGTTATAAGTTCTGTCAGTCATTCTAAAGCTTTTAAGTAGTGAATGATTGTGTGTCTTTGAAGTGTGTCTTCTAAGTAATTCTTTTGAATTGTGTTCTTATCACTGTTAGTGACTTGAAGGGATTTGAGAAAGGTCTCATACCTAGGTGAGTCTTAGGTCGAAGTTAAGAACGGGTAGTGATTAAGTGAGTAGATTGTAAACTAGGTGAAAGTTTGTTGTGGGTCTACAAATTGATAACCCCTAGAGTAGGTGTTGTTGTACACCGAACTGGGTTAACAATTCTGTGTGTTCTTTTGTGTTTCATCACTATTTTTATTGTTATATTTGTTTATTATGTTGAAGTTAGATTATAGTGTCTCGACATCTCTTAGGACATCTGTGATCTGAATACCAGAATTCCATATGGTTATCTTATTATTCTCCTCACTCAACTAATTTTCCCTCCACTTTGTATGTAGAACCCCATAGTTATAGTAGGTTCTTCTATACAAATGTATTCATCATTTGACACATATTTTCTAGTGAAGTCCATTATTGAGTTTGTTGTTTCTTCTTCACTATCAGAATCATACCAAGTGATTGAGAATCCATTTTTATGCATCTTTAGGAAGGTGGGACATTCAGACTTGATATTTAGGACCCTTTCCTTTTATGTAGTTGTCTTTATCCTTATCTTTGTTTGTGGAGTAATATCAGACACCTTGTCTTGACCATTTGTCCTCCGTTGTCTGTCAAGTCTTCTCACAGGTTTGTTGAACTTTCTACCAACTAAATATATTAAATCTAAAAAATTGTCTTTAGTATCCTTATCATGTTAATCTATCTTCTCTTGAGTACTCTTTAGAAAATTATTTTAATTTCTCCTCAATTGAGTTGAGAAACTATCCAGTATAATTTTTGGATTCTCTTTGGATAATTATTTGAATTTCTTTTGTTTTAGAAATCAGTTTGAGTGGTCAAATGACCATTATTGAATTCTCTTTGGAGAATTATTTAAATTTCTCCTTGTTTGAGAAATTATTATGAGTGGTCTTTATACCAGATATTATGAGGGACATTTATACCATATTCAAATGGTCTTTGTACCATCAGAGGGTGTATTTCTAGATTGGCTATCTATCGTGTAAGTAGTAATAGTACAATATAGAACTGAGTTATTTTATCCTAATTGGGTGACTTATTTGCACAACTTTGAGAAGTACCACAAAACATCTTAAATAGAGGGACCTAGTCCGCGACTCGACCCAATAATTTCTTCAGTGGCATTTTTGAAAAACTGTAAAATAACAGTTGTTGATTCTCAAATTTTTAATACTTGAGAAAAGATAAAAGATATTCTATTTCTCAACAAGTCTTATTCTTACTAGTTGATCAGAACTTGAAAGTGGGCTGAGATGATGATGCATGCTTGGCTGGAAATACAAGGAGAGGAGGGGGTGCACCTATAAGGCACTCCGATGATAAAGTCAGTAGGAGCACAAAGAGATACAAGAAAGAGATTAGGATTTTTTAGTATGAATATCAGATACCTGGCCCTCACAGGTGTGAGGGTTTATATAATTCTACCGAAGCGTAGCCATTAGTTCTTATTTCGGGCCTGAATATTCGGGTCCAAAAATAGGTAATTGCCGGGACTTGGTCAAAATAGGCAGTCATGCCCGTAACTAGCCTTTGCTCTGAGAAAGGGTCAGAAGACAGGAAAACACATTGTGAGTGCCTTCCTGGTTGTCTATTCGACAAGTAGTGAGCAGACCTGGAATTGGACGTTAATGTAGGCAAGCGCATGGTTGGGGCATCGTTATCCTCAATATCCTTATGGAGCGGTCGACGAAGTGTGCTCGACCGGGAATCAAAGTTAGTGGGCCAAATTTTTTTGTGTCGTGTTGAGGTAGAAGCAGATTGGGCCAATTCTAGTCATTGGGCTAGTCTAAAACAAGAGCCTCCCAAGTCGTTGGTTTCGGGAAGAGGAGTGACTACTTAAAACATACCTGCAAAGGGGGACATTTCACGAACGACTTTGTGCGAGAATTTCGAGCAAAGTTTGGTGTGCCCATCTCACGGGGAGAAGAACAGTTGAGTGGATCTTTAAAGGTTAGCGTGATGCACTTGCATTGAGCCACATGATGTTATAAAGGCGCAATGATGGAAAGCCTAGGGACTAAGGGTTAATGACGACGACCCTAGGTTTCCCTAGGCGCATGCTTGCTCACGTGCAGGCATAACTTCCTATAAATAGGAGAGAGTGAGCCTCATTTGTATTTTTTTCCTGCTCTTTCTTTTCTCCTTTCTACTAGTTCTTCAATAAACGGTTGTTCTTTGCCAAAGTTCTTGCTCATTCCGCCGTTTATCTTCCCTAATCCGGTAAGTTTCTAAATTTCTCCCTATTTTTATGGAATTTGCTTCTGTTATAGGTTAGATTTTCTGTTTCTTTTCTTAGAAATGCATGTGGCTAGGGTTTAGAGTAGTTTAGTGCAGAACTCTCTGGCCGCTTGTTGGTGTTTGATGGTGGTTGCGCCATCTAAGGATGCTGGCTCCACCGTGTACCTGTTCATAAATGTTTGGACTTAGGGCTGGTGATGGTGATTTGTGATGAATTTTTTGGAGAAGTTTGGGCCATTTCTGGGTTTTTGTTGTGATCTTCATACACTTCTGATGAGTTCATGTGTGTGGTGTTAAACCCAATGGTCGGAGAGATCGCTGCCTGCGTGGTTTATGTTTCATCTAGATGTACACGTGCCTGATATGCTTAGAGAGAGATGGTCACAATGCCTGCTCTTAGTTGTCGAGTGAGGACTCTGGTCGGGGACAAGGTCCTCGTTCCTTTGAACAACCTTTCACTTGATTAGCGGTGAAATGATGGATTTGATTTTGATGTCAAATTAAATTTTATCCTCTTCTTTTTAGGTATGATGGCCAGCAGTATCAATGATGAACTCATGAGATGGCACAACAATTATGTACCAAGTTATTCCGAGTGTACCTCAACCGAGGGGAGTACCTCGAGGGCGTGTGATCTTGAGCTGGGTGTACTAGATCAAGGCGTAGATGTGCAGAGTGTGCTTATGGATCTTGAGGATCCCTAGGCCTGGGTCGCGCTGAGTTCTCAGGAGATTGCCTCCCACTTTGTTGAGCACCCAGATGAAATGTTCACGTCGGTGGCTTCGGGGACAGAGTCAGAGGGTGTCAAAGAAGAATGGGCGATCTACGTTCCCGGGAAAAATCATCGCATATTCTCTAAGTTTGATTGAAACCACCTTCCTATGTATGAGATTCTCTTCCGAGAGCTGGGTCTTCGACTTCCTTTCATGGATCTCCATGTGGCTGTTTTTTGGCATCTTCGTCTTACTCCCTCCCAGCTTCATCCGAACTAGATTTCCTTCCTGCAGGCTTTCGAGATAGTGTGTGATTATTTGAAGATAGGAGCCATTATTCCTTTGTTATTCTAGTGCTTCCATCTCTAACGGGGAACGACTGGTACCCAATTCGGATGGGTTTCCCTAAAGCAGGCAAATGGGAAGCTGTTTAAGGCCTATCTCGAGTCTGTCAGACATTTCAAGGACATGTATATGTTAATCCAGCCATGTCAGAGAGGGCATTGTTGAATGTTTTTAGGAGCATCCCACTGGTCGATGACATTGGGGGTTCTGTGTTGAACAAGGAGGGGGACCCGATGGTGAAGCTGGTGCCGAAGTTTAATTTCCATTGGTCGAGGAAACATTTTGCTCACGGGACCGACCATTATATCTGGAAGAAGGGTCAGCTGAATCTTGTGGACCAGGCTAGCTATGACCATTTGTTGGCCTTTGTTGTAGGGACACCCCCAGTCCAGCGTGCGGGAAAAAGGGGGGAATCTGCTATGGACGAGGACGAGAAGCTTGTGTTTGAACCATGGCTCATAAATGTTAAGGAGCTCCTTGAGTGCAAGGACCCTAAAAAGTATTTAGATAGTCTTTTTGTTTCTCATTTCGATTGGGTTTACATGCACGTTTCTTTATCTTCATTTGCTGACTTCGACTTGTTATTTTGTAGGAAAATTAATGCTGCCCAGAAACGTATGGTCAAGTCGGCTGACATCAAGGCGAAGAAGGGACAAAAGTCCGTTATAGGATCTCAAGGAGATACGGGGATGGCTCCCCAGACTGGTTCGGAGACTTCATTGACTGGCCAGGCTGTCAGACATCCTTCTCTTAAAAAGGTGTCCTCGAGGTTCAAGAGACCACATATTGTGGGTGTTGTCGACCTGACAAGGGAACAGGAAAAGGGAAACTTTGAACCCCCCATGCTTTCATGACATGGCCTTCTTTGAGGGCTCCTTTTTGCAGGTTCACCAGGTTGAATCACTGGTGCTCAAAGAGATGGATCGTTCAAGCAAGCGGACGATGTTGGCCCGAGATACTGGTGCTTTGAGGAGGGTTCTTCCCAGGAGTCTGAGTTGAAGAAGTCCCAGGCTAAGGTAGCGGCTCTGAAGGAGAAGCTCAATAAGGAAAAATCTTCCAATAAAGGGTTGTCGGAGTGCCCGACTAAGTTGACCGAGGAGCGTAAGGCTCTTGTGGTGGAAAAGAAGACCCTTAAGGACACGGTCGTAGCCATGAAGGCAGAGATGAATCTTGCTGAGGATGAACCAGATGAGGCCAAGGGTAAAGACCCTAGTAAAGTTGGTTGTTCGCCTCTATCTGGTCGTGGACGATGTTCTAGATAATACTGATTGGAGCTTTATTAATGCCAAGGCGCAACTCAAAGTGTGAATCCTGTTGTGGAGATGAACACAGCTGGGACGAGATTCTTCTACTATGTTGCGGATGGGAATGTTTTTGTCCCCGAATCCCTCAAGTTTGGAGAGGACGGATTAGTCGAGGAACCCATCTAAGAGGATCATGCTCACGAGGAGGGATCCCAGTCTAACGTCTAACCAGCTCGTTGTTGCTCTTTTTTATTTTGGCATGCGTGTCGCTTTACTATTATGTGTTTCAGGGGCTCTGGCCATTTTTATGTAACATTCAAATAATCGTGGTCCTCGTGGCCATTTTTCCGTATTTTGAATGGGGGCTACATGCTCTATTTATGTAATGTTTTGACAATTGCGGCCTTCATGGTCGCCTTTTAATTTTTCGACAGTGGCGGTCCTTTTATCTTAACCTGCATGGTTTAAGTGTTTTTAACTTAGTTCGTGCGTGATTCATTGATCTTTGTGGAATGCTTGTGTATCTGTATGCTTGTTGGCTCAAGACACTATTTTGATCGAGTTTTGGGGGGTTTACTCGTTAGTATTTGGGTCTGCCAGTGTGGGGAGACTGGACAGACGACCAAGGTGATTTTTGGGCATAGGCCAGAACTCAGGCCTCGTTTTTGGGGAATAAGCTCGGTGGTATGAACTTCCCATCGCGAGCTGGGTGTTCTACTATCGTGGTACAATGATGGTGGAGCTTGTTTGAGTTTTCCATATCGGGCTAAGAACTTGCTCGTTAAAAGAGTAGAGACTTGCCGCTTTTTTTAATTTGGAGTACCATGCTTGTACCTGGACATGCACATGTGGTTGGGCAAATTATGCTTGTTGTTTCATCGAAGCACTCCGAATGTGTCAGTGTTTTAACTGTAATGTTTCCTTAGTTTTTTGGTGTTCCAAGGTCGAGCAAGTTATTCCCGTGTAGGTTTTTCAAGTAGTAGGCTCTGTTCCCCGTCTTTGCATGGATGCGATAGGGGCCTTTCCCAACTTGCGGCGAGCTTGCCATCGCGAGATTGTTTGTGATTTCTCTTAAAGACTAGGCTGCTGACTTTGAATTCACGTCGTATGACTTTGGTGTCATATTATATGGTGACTTTTTGTTTGAGGGAGGCTTCTCGTAAGGCTGCTCCTATTCGGATTTCCTCGACAAGGTCGATCTCCTCTATTAACGCTGCATCGTTCATCTATTCATCGAGGGGAGCTTTTGTCCGTCTAGAGGTGATCAATGCATTTTGATTCACAATCCTATATGTTTTTACTTAGGCATTTCCATGGTTTACTTTGTTTATTTTTATGTTTTAATATGTTTTTCTAATTTATTTTATTTTTGCACTTATTTGATTTTCGTATTTAATTTTCAGCTTTAACAGCTTTCACGAATAAATTCATAACTGGAGCTACGAGAGTCGGATCGAGGCATTCTGGTACTTGTTGGAAATCTAAGAGAAAGAGCTACGACTTTTATATATAAGTCAGAAGCTGATTCGGTCTGTAGCAGACCTGAAAGTTGCTTTGAAGTTGTAGCATTAGTTTTATTTTTGGGTCGTTAATTTTTGGGCCTGGGTTATGTTTTTGACCCAGTTGGGTCTTGAAACGAATTCTCTTATGTGCATGTATACCTAGGCAGCCGTACTCTGGTGACCGTGACCTTTGATTATTGAGAAAAATTACTTTTTGCTTTTGTACGAATTTTTATGGAGAACTAATTCATCTTGACAATCTGCTGTATTCAGGTTCTGATACCTTGAGGTTATAATAATTCTAATTCATCTTTTATTTCGTTCAATATTAGTCTATGTTCTTGTATGCTTAATTAAAATTGCATAGAGTATATTGATTTAATTCGATTAATTGTATGATCCTAACCATAGTCATGTCAATGTTTGCTTAATTCGTTACTGTGTCCGATTAATTCATGTTTGCTTAATTCATGAGGCTTAATTCTGTTTGCTTAATTCAGATAATAGGAACTTACATCATACTATTATCATTGCGCTTGTCACTGAGTTTGTACTTGAATAGGAATAAACAATCCTCTTAGGGAATTGGAATTACGATAGCCGATTATAGGTAGGAACCGAATTAGCAGATTGACTTTTCACCTTATTTTGATAATCCCTTATTTCGTGTTATAAATTAATCCTAAAACCAACCCCCCATTCTATTTCTATTAGTTAATAATAAAATTAAGAAGCCTTGCGATACGACTCGAGCCATTGTCGCTATACTTCATTTTAAAAAATACTCGTTTTTGATCCGTGTGCGACAGCGGATCAAGAGAGCTCTCTGGTCTCGACCGAGATGAAGACCTCGGTTCCGTAAGCTAGTCGGAAGGGGGTCTCCCCAGTGGATGAGTTCTTTATTGTTTGATAGGACCAATTTGCACTATGTAGCTCCTCAACCCATCTCTTTTTGGTTTCGTCCAACCTTCGTTTGAGACCTTACAAGATCACCCTGTTCGCAGACCCAACTTTCCCGTTTATCTGTGGGTAATCAATGGATGCGAAGTGTTGGATGGTGCCTAACTTGGTAACAAATTCCTGTAATTTTTTTTTCTGTGAATTGTGTCCCGTTGTCGGTGTCAATTACTTGGGGAATGCCAAACCGGGCAAGAATGTTTCTTTTTTAGAAATAGAGAATGTTTTGCACGGTTATTCTGGCTAGCGCTTTTGCTTCTATCCATTTGGTGAAGTAATCCACGACTAATATTAGGTATTTATTTTGGTTTGATCCTACCACAAATGGTCTGAGGATATCCAAGCCCCATAATGCGAATGACCAGTGGGATGAAAGAGACTTGAGCTTGCTTGGAGGCGCCAAGTGAATGTACCCGTGGCGTTGACATTTATCACACTTCTTTACATGCTCTTTGGCGTCTTGATGCATGAAAGGTCAGTAGTATCTTGCCCTTAATGCTTTTATGGCTAGGGCTCTTCCGCCCAGATACTGGTCATTGATTCCTTCGTAGATTTCTCGCAAGATATGGGCTACTTTGTTTTCTTTGACATATTTGAGGAGGGGGATGGAGAATCCCCTTATGTACAATTTACCTTCAATCAAGACGTAGGAGCAAGATCTTCGTTTGACCATGCTAGCCTCTTTCTGGTCAGATGGTAGTTCTCCCTTTGTGAGGTAGTTGTATATCGAGGTCGTCCAACAACCACAGTTACCGATGGCATACACTTCTAAATTTGAGGAGGATTTTTCGATGCTTGGTCGAGGGAGTATTTATTTTATTACATATATGTTCCCTCATTTATTTTTTTGTGCTGGCCAATTTTGACAGGATATCTGCTCGAGAATTATGTTCGCGGGGAACATGTTGCATGTCCACAGAGTTGAATTTCTTCATTCTTTCTTGGACCAAAGTCCAGTATTCTGAGAGTTGGTCACTTTTGACCTGATATTCCCCTCGTATCTAGGAGGCAACGACTTGGGAGTCTATGAAGATCTTTACTTCCTCGACACCTAGATCCTCGGTTAGGCGAAACCCAACTAGGAGAGCATCTTATTATGCTTGGTCGTTCGTGGTTGGAAAGGGAAGTGCGAGGGAGACTTAGATTAGTATTCCTTCCTCATTTTCTAGTACAATACTTGCTCCGCTTCCTGTCAAGTTGGAAGCTCTATCGACGAAGATGGTCCACTTGTGTTCCCCATCCTTGGGTGTCAGGGAGGTCATTTCTACTACAAAGTCAACCAATAATTGTTCTTTAAGGGCTTTCCTGCTCTCGTACTTGATGTCAAACTCCAAGAGTTCTAACGACCACTTGAGAATATTGCCGACCATATCAGGTCGACCAAGTAGTTATTTTACCGGCTGGTCTGTGTAGATCAAAATGGTGTGGGCCAGGAAGTAGTTCTCAGTCTCCTTGCCATGTTGATGAGCGTAAGGGCTACTTTCTCTATCTGTTGGTATATTACTTCTGGACCTTGTAGGGATTTGCTTGTAAAGTATATTGGCTTCTGCCCCTCGGGGCTCTCCCGAATTAGAGCAACGCTGACTGCCTCGGAAGCTACGACCAAGTAGAGGTGAAAGTTTCTTCCCTGTTTGGTTTTGAAAAGACCAGTGGTTGGTGTTGCACCCCAAAATTTTCCCTCTCATTTATCAAGTATTTTTTCATAAAATCTCCTTTGGTTCAAGACTGCACAATGGTTGATCAGCTCAAGACACCTCCTTAAGCACTGATGACTGAAATTAGGGTTTGAGATTTCACAAGGATAATTGAACTTTTAATGCCTCATATTACTTTCATGGATCATCATGGACCCTCAAGATTACTCATGTCAAGTTTTAAGTCATGAATCATATTTTTGCTCAGTCAATTGGGCAGTTGACCTAAAAATCAGTTGTATTGGGGAAAAAGTCAACTATGGCCAATTTGCAGTCAAACTTCATAATTTTTGATCCATATCAACATTGTGAACTCATATATGTCATTTGATCAAGTTTGGACCATAATTCCTCAAGAAATTTGATCAAATCATCAAAAGGGCAAACTGGTCAAAATTAGGGTTTTGACTGAGAAAGGGCAATTTATGATTTTTGACCTAGCAAATGGTTAATTGGTTTAAGACATGATATCAAGAGTTCAATTGCATCATTTTTACCTAATGTCATGACTCAAAACACTGCTCAAGATCAATTGATTGATAGTTAATTTTTCAGTCAACTAATCAAAAGTCAACTGTACACTAAAAAGTCAAACTTTGACTTTTTGGTCAAAATCAAGTGTCAAAGATCACAATTCATCAAAACATGTCAAAATATGAAACTTGTTTATCAAGAAATAAAAAAATTCAAGATTTCATTTTGAAAAGTCAAAGTTTCCAAACTTAGAAATTTTTCTAAGTGTTGAAAACTTCATATTTTTTTCACAACTTTGAGCCAATTTTTCACCATGATGCAAGATGATTCAAAAGAAACTTTAAAAATGAAAGTTATAGATATCTATGATATCTAAAACATTTCTTTACACAACTTCTCCTAAAAATACTTGGATCTCAAGTTATTAATCCATGAAGTCATGGTCATGAAACTAAACACTTAGTGAAAATTTTGCCCTAGTTTAGGCAGGATTTTGACCTAACTTCATGGAAATTTTTCATATATTTGCAAGGGTAATTTTCAAAAGTGATTAAAAGAGGGGTTTTATATCACATTACAAGCTTTCTAAAATGTCCAAGAACTCTTTGAGATCATTCTTGAGCAAGGAGAATCAAAGAGAGGAAGTTAGGGTTTCAAACTAAAATTATAGGTCATTTTCATGATGAACAAAAATGCAATTTCAATGTTAGACTGCATAATCTTGCTTTGCAGGCCTTCTAACTTGTGTATCTATCTATAATTAATGGATTACACAAACTTTTGAGCTATAATCCAAGTGGTTTAAGCTTTATCCAATTGACATTGCCATTTTGGGAAGAAAGTGAAGAATACCATTCTTGAAAAGCAAGCTTTATGCACAAAGTCAATTCTAGAGCCTCTAACTTGTTCCATCTGATCACACTCCATCTACAAAGTTAGAAGCAATTGTGTTTAAAGCATAAACGCTCTATCTTAGCAAGTACACAAGACTTTGAAACTTGGATTTCTCAAAAATCACATGTTATGCTTAAACTTGTGATTTTGAATTCTGATCAACAACAAGCTTCCAAACTTGTTGCTTATAAATAGAGGCACTATTTGTGAGCTAGAGGACGAGCTTAAGCACCCTGAAACACACCAAAACTCCCTCAAGTCAGAAATTTCCCAAAAAACTCCATTGTTGCACAATTTCTGACCTTGGACTTGTAACTCATATTTCCCTCATGCGTTCTTTGGCCTTTTAGTTCCTAAAGCTTCCTTACATCAAATATAACTCATCCATGTCCCGGTTACATGACTGTAACTCCATTTCCATCATCCTCCATAGCCAAAACACATAGCACTACACATTGACTTCTCCAAGCCATTTCAGCCACTCTTAACTCATGCTAACCATTGCATTAGCTTCCTGGGAACTTGAGGAAGCTAACCTGATCATTGCAGCACCTTGAATCAAGCTCATTTGAATTTCACGATTTCCAGTTTTGAGGTATTTTTATTGAACTTATATCTCATTACTTAGACATTGTTAGGCTTGCATTTGTGAAGATAAAATGTAGACATCATTGCCCTGAAGCTGTACATGTCCATAGATTTTATTTATATTGATTGAGCTAGGAGAATTTTAGGATTGAACCTCTGAAAATAATTAGGTCAGAATTTGGTACTTTCAAAAATTCTCATTAATCTTTGATTTATAACTTATGATATTTATATGGTTGGATTCGTATGGAAAAATGGAGTAACTTTCATGTTTGCATATTTCATTTTTATTAAGAAATGGTGAAGTTACAGATGATCTGACTGGAGGTTGAAGATGAAGTTCCATATTCAGGACTTGTTTTGTATTATGTATTTATCATTTCAGTTAAATTAACGGATGTATAGCCACCCCAGTGATAAGGCAGCACGCTGGTAACCAAGAGAGTGAGAGTTCAACACCCAGCGCGCTGCCTTTTGTATTTTTCACATTTTTTTGTCATTTTTCTTTTTGTTTCAGGAAGCGCTTGGGCCTCCACCCCATGAGCCTGACTTTTTTTTCTTAACAATACTCTTGTTTCACTTTCTAACCTCCCTGACTTTATTTTATTTTATTTTATTTTATTTTCATCTTTTATTATTATTATTATTATTATTATTATTATTATTATTATTATTATTATTTTTATTAATAAAAAATCCAAAAATATTTATATTTTATTATTTATATTTATTTAGTTTATTTTTCTTCATAAAAACTAAAAGAACAAAAAAACATTTCCTTTAATAAATTAATTTCCATTTCTTAAAATACTTAGATAATTAGTCTTAATTATTATTATATCATTTTCTTGTAACTTAAAATCAATTTAGAACTTAGGACTTGTATTTAATTAATTTTATTTACTAATTTAATTAAATTCACAAAAACCCTAAAAAACTTGTTTTCTTTAATAAATTAACTTCTTTTATAAACTTAGTTTTAATTTTCTTATTCTATTAAATTATTTTATCTTAATTTAATTAGGTCAAAACTTTTAAATACAAAAAAAATCCATTCCTTTACCTTTTCATACTTGTACATTATATTTATTTATTTTTGTATATTTATTCAAATTCAATATGGTTGTAATAGATAATTAGGGTTTTAATTTCTTGCAATTCCCCATTCATAAACTTGTACCCCCATCCCTTAAAGCGTTGTAATAGCGTAGGACATTTAAATTCCTCAATTTAATGCTTTATATACAAATTCTAGTAATTAGGGTTTGTATGAAAAGATTAAAACCAACAAATAGCAAACCCTAATTCAAAGACAATTCAAGCATGTAAACCAATACACTTGCACACATACACCCCTAGGGTAAACCAACTTTGTTGCCTTATAAAATGACCATATTACACATGTGAGGTATCTTAGAAAAAACAAGCAAAAATACAAGATCATAGTCCCTCGATGACGCTATCAAAGTTGCCTTTCAAAAATGATCTTAGTCCCTCAAGAGAATTGCTAAGATATCTTACAACATTGCTAATCATGATTATACGATGACCCTTTCCCGTCCCTTTTACATCCAAAGATAGGGTTACTTACCAAATCGATGGTAAGATAACAATGTCAAAGGAAAGAGGAAATAAACATGAAAGACTTTTGAGTAGGTATAATGTTCCTAGTTGCTTGCTCAATTTTAAATCAAACATCCTTGCTATTTTCAAAGCAAACACCAACACTTTCAAAAACATATTTCAAACTTGAAACCATTTTCAAAATATCAACACTTTGTATACATTCTTACGAACGAGAATCATTACAAAGTTTTCCTAAACAATGGAATTTTTACAAAATACTTTCAAAAACCGCACAAAGCACATTTTCAAACAAAGGCAAGTGATCTAGCAAGTAACTAAGAGCCCATGGAAAACCATGGATGAAAAGGGTGCTAATACCTCCCCTTTTCATAATCCACCCCTCGAACTCAAGAAAACATCTCAAAGGTCTTTCCTGTTCTTTTCAGCCTTTCCTTTTGGATAAAAGAAAAGTCGGTGGTGACTCTTGCTAAACCGTAACATTTGCAATCAAACGCAAAACAACCAAGTCAGTTCTCCCACCGTGTTATATAACTGGCGACTTTGTTTGGGAAAATCTTAAAAGTGGGGTTACCTTATGGTTAGATCATATTTACTCGCTTTCATTGTTTGACTTGTATGCTTTACATTTTGGTTCTTTGTTCGGGTTTGAATCCTCTACCCGGATTAGGGATACCTTATAGGTAAGTAGAAATACATTATGGAAACTGTGTGGGGTATATCGACATGGTCTAATCAATAGCTATGTTAGTGTGACATATTTGTGGGTACCGGTAGCCCTTGAGTAGTCAAGGAGAATACGGGGCCGCTGAGTGATGTCATGAAGCACTAACTAACTTCTAGAACCTTTACTTGACCAACTTGGCCATTAGGATGTAGTGAGATGACCGGATTTGGTACAGTCCGAAGTTGGTAGATACTCGATACTACACTCATTGAGGTTTGGTTTTTTGGGATATTTAGATCGCCATTAAAGAGGCTTGCGCTGAAACAATACCCGAGAAAACAAACCAGTGATATTGAGCTCCCTTAGAACCCAATTACTATTGTTAGGACAGGTTTGAGTCAACTAAACTTCAAGAGGGTACTTACCTATGAGACTCCATGCAAGCCTAAACCTAAGGACTTGTTTGTTTTGTTTGTATATATCTACTTGTACATAACATCATAAACATCATAACATCATACTCATACTCACTAACCATTTCAAGGATTTTTGGGATTTATCTTTGTTCTGTTTTGTAGGACATGGATTCTATTTGCAGGAAAACCATTCAAGTCAATCTTGTAAGGATCCCTCCTCAACTTAAAGAGTTAGCTTCAAGAGTTCCCGAAAATTATCCATTTACCGAAAGACATGGTCGCCTCCTAAACTTGGTAACCTCTAACACTGATGAGGATATGATGAAAGTGCTCTTCTAGTTCTTTGATCCTCTACACCATTGCTTCACATTTCTCGATTATCAACTTGTGCCAACTTTGGAAGAATTCTCCCAACTCTTGAGGATTCCCATTCTCAATCAACTATCCTTCAATGGTACGGAAAGAGATCCAAAACCAGAAGAAGAGATTGCTCAAGCCCTACACTTGCAACCATCTGATGTCACAACTAATTGGGAAACATGGAGTGGTGTAAAGGTTTCTTAGCCAGGTTCTTATTTGAGAAACTCAAAACTGTTGGAACTCCTTGGACTTGCAAGATTTTGAGGAAATTGTGGCTCTCCTCATATATGGTATGGTCTTGTTTCCAAATTCTGACCAACTCATAGATGTAAATGCCGTCAAAATCTTCATGTCTCGTAACTCGGTGCCTACTTTGTTAGGAGACATCCTACATTATTTTCACACTCGCACTATGAGGAAAAGAGGTATCCTTATGTGTTATACTCCTCTCTTAGCAAGATGGTTTATTTCGCATCTTCCCCAATCTGTATTGAAGAACGAGCAAGGTTCAAGGTGGTCACATAGGTTGATGACGCTCAAACATTCAGACATTCATTGGTGTTCCCGATCTGTAGAGAATGTTACTATCGTTGAATGTTGTGGAGAATTCCATAATGTCCCCTTACTTGGCATTAGAGGAGGTATCACCTACAACCCTTGCTTAGCCTTAAGACAATTTAGTTACGCTGGAAGGGATGGCCCACATGAGATGCTTATTCAAGGTTTGGTATTTGACTACGAAATTGACAATCAAGGTCATCGCCAGAGGTTTATCCGAGCTTGGAGGATGTTGAACAAGGTAGATAGCAAGACATTGGGGTATAAGAATTCCATCCCTCTTGAGCCTTACCTCAAATGGGTACGAGCTCGGGCTCAAAGTCTTATGATGACTTACCCCTCCATTCTCCCAGTTATCATAGAGCCTGTTGTGGAAGGAGATGTCCCATACACTATCCTGCATCCTGACATGCCCAACTCTCTCAAAGACTTGCAAAGGGATTGGATACAACTTAAGGGGGAGCGAGACACTTTCGAGGCCCAATTCTATGCCAGCGAGAAGAAGGTTCTGGAACTCACCAAGCAGCTTCATGAGGAACGGAGTCTAAACGCCTACATCACACCAAAGAGGATGCGTACAACTTTTTTATCTTAGATTTTTTGTATTTATTTGTAAGCCCAAAGAGGCATGATGTACTAAAACTTTGATTTATTAATATAACGTGTGTTCCTTTTTTGTCTAAAGCAAATTTAAATCTCTAATTTCCTTGAAATCATTGCATATGCATCTCCATTCATCATCACATAAACAGGTTTCTTACCATATGTCTGCTTATCTTTCTACTGTTTATTTCAGTAAGATGGATCTTGAGCAGATAGTAAAAGATCTCCAGGCGCAGAATGCTCAGTTTCAACAAATGTTTTTGACTCTAGCCAAAGGACAAGAGGATTTGAATACTTTGCTGGTCGAAGAAAAGAAGAAGAAATCAAAGAAAGCAACCAGTGTTTTGAATCTAGGAAGAAGGTTCGCAGGGCTAGCCAGACGAACACTTGACTTCAAAACATTATCTGGTGAAAAGGATAATAAAGAAGGGAAAGGAAAGGAAGTGCTTGGCGAGCCAAAATCTGAAGAGGAAGAAGAAGAGGATTACTCTAAAGAGCAGTATCCTCCGGCTAACGACAAATACAAACATCTGGAAGAGCGCCTAAGTGCAATGGAGATTCAGAAAGTGCCCAGGCTGGACTTTGAAGAGTTAGGTTTGGTGTCTGGGATTGTTATTCCACCAAAGTTCAATGCACCAGTGTTTTCTAAGTACGACAGGGTTTCGTGTCCCAAGATGCACCTCCGATCCTATGTGAGGAAGATACAGCCTCACACTGCTGACAGAGATTTGTGGGTACACTTCTTTCAGGATAGTCTATTCGGGACTCAACTAGATTGGTTCTATCAACTAGAGAGGGACAATATCCATAATTGGGAAGACCTTGCCGCTACTTTTTATAAACAGTATCAATACAACACAGACCTTGCTCCCACCCGTACTCAACTCCAGAGTATGGCTATGGTTTCAAATGAAGGTTTCGAAGACTACGCTCAAAAATGGAGGGACTTAGCAGGAAGAGTCCAGCCTCCCCTGTCTGACAGAGAACTAGTAGACATGTTTTTAGATACCCTGTCCGGTCCTTTCTTTAATCATCTAATTGGAAGCTCCTCAGCAGGCTTCACTGAATTAATCTTGACCAGGGAACGAGTGGAAGATGGGATTAAGAGTGGGAAGATCCAAAAGGATGCGTCCTCCAATGCCATGAGAAAACCAGTCATTAGGAAGAAAGAAGTTAGTGCTGTATACCCTCAAAGGAATCAGGACAGAACTGAACACCGTCCAATGGTAGGGGCTATCATGATCCTTAAGCCTGTTCCTACTCAACAGAGGAATAACCATCCTAGAACGGAAAGACCAGTAAGATAATTTACCCGGATAAATATGTTGCTGTCTCAAGTCCTGTCACACTTATTCAGATCTAATCTGGTAACTTTGAAGGAGGCCCTGAAGAATCCCAACACCGCCTTTCCTCATTACCACCATAATGCTCGCTGTGCTTACATTCAGAAAGTCCAGACCATGATACCAACAACTACTGGGCTTTGAAAAACAAGGTGCAAGACCTTCTCGAGGCAAAAGAAATTGAATTTGATGCTACTGAGATCCCAAATGTCATCACCGCTCCTATTCCCAAGCATGGTTGTTATGTTAATGCCGTTGAAGATGATGTGTTTGTTACTGTTATTGATGAACTTATTACTCCTCTTATGACTGTCAAGAGGAACTTGTTGAAGGCTGGTTTATTTTCGGGCTGTGACGAAAGCTGCCACCTCTGTTTATCCCTACCAATTGGCTGTCATTTACTGAAAGAAGGTGTTCAGCGCCTGATGGATGACAAAGAGGTTTTGTTTGAAAAGGCTCCTGTTCCAACCATTTCTTACAATGATGTTTCAATAGTAACCATTTCCGCAAATCCTTCCAGGGTCTCCACCAAATGACCCGTTAGAATTACATCAGTTCCTAAGGTCACTCCACTGATAATTACTATGCCAGGGCCGATCCCGCACTCCTCAGATAAAACTATCCCCTGGAATTATGGGGGCGACGTCTACTATCACGGTGTCAAACAGGATTGGCTGGATGATAAAGACTTGATTTTTGAGAAGGCTGACCCCGACATCGACAACATTACGGGAACCAGTAAAATAACCCGAAGTGAAAGAATATTCTTCCCATAGATTGCTCCTCCAAAAACTGCTATCGGTCCTGTGATCATCCCTGCTTTTGTTCCTGTTAGCACTACTACTACAATTCCTTTGGTTACCTCTACTGATACCCCTATTACCGAGTCGACTGATACTCGGGGCAAAGGCATTCTGGTTGAGCCTGTCCAGATGAAGGCGTAATCAAAATCTATCCCAGAGGCCTCCAAAAAGGAGAAGGAAGAAATTCTAAAAATTATAAAGAGAAGCGACTACAACGTAGTCGAACAGCTAGGGAAAACTCCGTCAAAGATTTCTATGCTGACTTTACTGTTGTGCTCCGAGGCTCATGCGAAGTCCTTGGTGAAATTTCTTAAAACTTCCCATGTGCCACAAGAAACCTCTGCTGATCAATTCCAAGACTGTGTGGCCAGTTTAACAGCCGATAATGGTTTAGGCTTTTCTGATGCTGACCTGACACCTAGGGGGAGGAAACACAACGAGGAATTGCATGTCTCTGTCGAATGCATGGGCACAACTTTGGCTCATGTCCTCGTTGATACTAGCTCATATTTGAATGTACTTCCTAAGAAATCTTTGGATAGACTCGACTGTGAAGGTTTGACCTTAAAGCCCAACAACATAGTGGTAAGGGCCTTCGACGGTTCAAAGAGAATGGTGCATGGGGAGGTGGACATCCCCATAAAAGTTGGAACTCAAACCTTTGATTCAACTTTTTACGTGATGGACATTCGCCCTTCCTATTCCTGTTTATTGGGCCGACCTTGGATTCATGACGCTGGTGCCGTCACCTCTACATTATGTCAGATGCTAAAATACCCAACCAAAGGGAAAATCATTACTGTCCATGGAGAAGTGGAATATATGGTCAGTCACTTGAACTCCTTCAGATACATGGAATTGGATGGTGAATTCATTGAAACTCCATTTCAGCATTTCAAGGAAGTCCCACAAACAATGGCGGCTACTAAGACTGTTTCCCAAGTCCCAAAGATTACAAGGCCTCCACTAAAGATGTCTTCATTGAAAGATTCCAAGGCCGTGGTCGAAGAAGGTGGGTGTACTATTTGGGGCCAACTCCCGGATATCCCTTACAAATCTGACAAATTTGGTTTGGGTTTCACTTCAGGAGCCCAGAAATCTGTTCGTCGTGCTCGTGCCGGGGGACCACCTTTGAAGATCAGCAACCATGGAGTCAACGCAGTGGAGGATAGTGATGATAGCTGCGACCTGGAGGAATGGATTTTCCAAACTATCAACGGAGGACTCACCAACTGGAAAGCCAAAGATTTTTTCCCAATTACTTTTATCCAACAGTAATTGTCTTTAAATTTTTGTCGGACTTGTAATAATTAAAAAATCCAGACTTTTAAAACCTTGTGTCTTACCCGAGGCACAACAGTCAATTTGTAAGGGTTGCTACTTCATTTTCATATGTCATAAATGAATCATGGATGTTTTTGCATGCAAACTTGGCACTCTTTGTCTTTCATTTTCTACATTTTTATTTCTTTCAAAAAATAGCTATGCTCTTAAACACACTCACATATTAAAATGCAGATCTACATCCACTCAAGATCCCATGGGTAACGATTCTGCTATGGCCTGTTGTGATTTTAAAAATCTAATCTACCAAGACGAAGATGAAGGTGAGGAAGATTGTGATGTGCCAGGGGAACTAGCCAGGTTACTACAAAAGGAATAAAGGACCATATAGCCCCACGAAGAACCAGTGGACACAGTTAACTTAGGTACCAAAGAGGAGAAGAAATAAGTCACGGTAGGAGCCAATCTGGAACCTAGTGTTAAGAAGCGTTTAACTCAATTACTACATGACTATGTTGAGGTCTTTGCCTGGTCGTACAGAGACATGCCAGGACTTGATGCTGATATCATGGTCCATCGTCTACCAACAAAAGAAGACTGCCCTCCGGTAAAACAGAAAGTCCGTCGCATGCGGCCAGACATGTTAGAGAAGATCAAGACTGAAGTCCTGAAACAATTCAACACCGGATTCTTAGCTGTCACCTCCTATCCATAATGGGTCGCCAATGTTGTTCTAGTGCCTAAAAAGGACGACAAAGTACGCATGTGTGTAGACTACCGAGATTTGAATAGGTCAAGCCCTAAGGATGATTTCCCACTTCCCCACATCGACATTTTGGTTGACAATACCGCATAACACAAAGTGTTATCATTTATGGATGGTTTCTTAGGCTATAATCAAATCAAAATGGCACCTGAGGACATGGAGAAAACAACCTTCGTCACACAGTGAGGCACTTTCTGTTACAAGGTTATGCCATTCGGGTTGAAGAACGTTGGGGCAACTTATCAGCGTGCCATGGTAGCTCTATTTCACGACATGATCCATCACGAAATAGAGGTATATATGGACGACATGATAGCCATATCTCAAACTGAAGAGGAACATCTTGACCATTTGCAGAAACTGTTTGAGAGGCTAAAGAAATACAAGCTAAGGTTGAACCCGAATAAATGCACATTTGGGGTAAGGTTCGGTAAACTCCTAGGCTTCGTCGTCAATGGTAAAGGTATCGAAGTGGACCATGCCAAGGTGAAAGCAATACAAGAAATGCCTGCTCCTCGCTCTGAGAAGGAAGTCAGAGGATTCTTAGGACGGCTTAACTACATTTCCAGATTCATTTCTCACCTAACCACTACTTGTGAACCAATCTTCAAATTACTGAAGAAAGATCAAGTAGTCAAATGGATTGATGAGTGCTAAGATTCCTTCAACAAGATTAAGGAGTACCTTCAAGAGCCTCCTGTTTTGATGCCACCAGTCGAGGGAAGACCTTTGGTCATGTGTCTAACTGTCTTGGAAAATTCAATGAGGTGTGTGCTGGGGCAGCATGACGAGTCTGGCCGAAAAGAGCATGCTATTTACTACCTGAGCAAAAAGTTTACCGACTGTGAAACAAGATATTCACTACTCGAGAAAACTTACTGCGCTCTATCATGGGCTGCTCGCCGGCTGAGACAGTATATGTTGACCCATACTACCTTATTGATATCCAAGATGGATCCAGTTAAATACATATTCGAGAAGCCTGCCCTCTCTGGGAGAATAGCAAGATCGCAGATGATCCTGACTGAATACGACATTTAGTATACTACCCAAAAAGAAATAAAGGGTAGTGTACTAGCCGATCACCTTTCTCATCAAGTTGTGGACGACTATCAGTCCATGAAATTCAAATTCCCAGATGAAGACATCATGATGGTAAACAAATGTGAAGAACTCAGACCATATGACGGACCTGAACAAGCATCCCAATGGACCTTGCTTTTTGACAGAGCCTCCAACGCACTCGGCAATGGAATAGGTGTTGTAATCATATCCCCTAAAGGATGTCATACTCCATTCACTGCAAGACTTTCCTTCAACTGTACAAATAACATGGCAGAGTACGAAGCGTGTATTTTTGGTCTCAAAGCGGCCATAGATTTGGGAATCAAGTCCTTAAGTGTATTTGGAGATTTAGCCTTAGTCATCAGTCAGATCAAAGGAGAATGGGACACAAAGCACCCTAACCTTATCCCCTACAAAGAACATATGTTGACATTAATCCCACATTTCGAGGAAATTACCTTTGAGCATTTTCCACGATAGGAAAATCAACTAGCGGACGTGCTAGCCACTATGTCATCCATGTTTAAACTCAAGTGGGGTAACGAGGCTCCCCAGATCACCATTGAACAGATGGATGAACCAACTTAATGTCACGAGATCAATACTGAAGAAGTAGTGGACAACTTTGGTTCCATGAAGTTAAGAGGTATATCGAGGCTCAAGAGTATCCGGAAGGAGCTTCAGTCAATGATAAAAAGTTCTTGAGAAGATTCTCTGCTAATTTCTTCCTCAGTAATGGCATTCTCTATAAGCGCAACCACGACTCTATTTTGCTTCATTGCGTAGACAAGGCTAAGGCAGAAAAGATCATGGATGATCTACATGAAGGAACTTTTGGCACCCATTCTAGTAGACATATGATGGCTAATAAGATCCTACGGGCAGGGTACTACTGGTCTACCATAGAGGCAGATTGCCATCAGCATTCACGAACCTGCCACAAGTGTCATATCTATGCTGACAAAGTGCATGTGCCTCCAGTTCCTTTAAACGTCATGACTTCTCCCTGGCCATTCTCGATGTGGGGCATCGATATGATTGGAGAAATCAAACCTATAACTTCTAATGGGCACCGCTTCATCTTGGTGGCCATTGACTACTTCACAAAGTGTGTTGAGGCAACTTCTTTCGCTTCCGTTACCAAGAATGTTGTGGCCCGATTCATCAAACAAAATCTCATCTATCGGTACGACATCCCGGAGAGAATCATCATAGACAATGGTACAAATCTCAACAATACCATGATCACCGCATTGTGCGTGCAATTCAAGATCCAGCACCATAATTCTTCCCCTTACCGGCCAAAGATGAATGGCATTGTCGAAGCCGCAAATAAGAACATCAAGAAGATCATACAAAAAATGACAGTAACATACAAGGACTGGCATGAGATGCTACCATTTTCTCTCCACGGTTACCGTACAACGACACACACATCAACAGGGGCAACTCCCTTCTCCTTGGTATGCGGCATGGAAGCTGTTCTACCAATTGAAGTCCAAATACCTTCTCTGAGAATCATAAAGGATGCAGGGCTGAGTGAAGATGATTGGATCCAAACTCGACTTGACCAGTTGAAGCTAATTGATGAGAAGAGGCTTACGGCTGTCAGTCACGGCCAGATGTACCAAAAATGTATGATCAAAGCTTTTAACAAAAAGGTCAGACGTCAGGTATATCAGGTTGAAGACTTGGTAATCAAGCGTATCATATTACCACAAGGTGATCCCATGGGAAAATGGACTCCTACATATGAGGGACCATTTGTGATCAAAAACATATTCTCTGGTGGAGAAATGATCTTAACCACTATGGATGGCGACGACCTTCCGCACCCTGGGAACACGAACATAGTCAAAATATACTATGCATAAGAGACCCGCTAGGTTGACACACCTAGGCAAAACAAGGGAATCCTGGAAAACCACAAAGGTTCGGGCAAAAATTAGGGATAAAATATAAAAAAATCTGTACACCCGGCAAGCTGAAAACCTGAAAAGGAGGCTTGGGCAAAAAAGGGTATCCCGGTGGACTGAAAACCCGAAAGGGCGGTCCAGGAAAAAGTTAGGGAATTAAAGCGTATGACTATGTCTCGTTGGATCACCTTACAGACAACCTTTAGCATCGACTGGCAAGCTCAACGATTTTAATCAATCCAATCAACTTCGGACAAGGCAGCTAGTGGACAAGACGCCCAGAGACACGAAGGCTATAGCAGAATGGGAACCTCACGTGATTATTTCACATAGCTATCTTTTCTTTGTATCAAATTTTCATTTTTTATGACGACATTCTCTTACTAGAATGTTCGTCTCATTGTATAAAAATACTTATTCAAGTTAATACAAAGATATCCCTTTGAAAGTGCAAAACTATCTGTTTTTCTTTTTCCGTGTTTTGTTTGCGAAAACGTCCAATGATTATTTTTGAACATATGCATTTGAACATGACTACTGTTTACAAATGAACAATAAAAGAGAGGAACCGAAAATAGAAAGACAATCACTAATGGCTTTAAGAAATAGGATAATATCTTTAGACTATTCCATAAAGTCCCCCGCAGTTACTTTTCCAGCAAGAGCGGAAAACGGGACATCCCACTACAGGATCGCTATCATATCTCCACTATGCAGCTTAATGATATCAAGCTCTCTCACATTCCAGATAGAACAAAACTTCCAGTTACCACTCCTAAGATTCCCTAGTGAAAATCGCCCAGCTTCTCGGGACTCCCCAGCAGGATTTCACGAGGTCTACAAGCAATACACGACGTTTCCCCTTACACAACATATTTTATTTCTCTAACAAATGGAAGCTCATCAACACTTCAAAACATGAAGACTTGCACTCCTTATACCCATTAGTGCTCAAGGATTTATTTTCCCTGACTCCAGCAACACTGCGGCATAATAATTAATGTGTCCATACATTACATCCATATGTCATAGCATTGACAACACATATACATACGACACAATCTCATTTATTTTGAGAACATCATTGCACCATGAATTTCATACATCATGACATTACATGTAACTAACCTTTCATCTTTTTCAGGGAAGATCAACCAACATAAAATTATCGTCAAAATTTCAACAATTCAATTACAGATAAATTCCCAAGAAAGGATTGGTCAACCATCTACATAACAAATATTTCTTTCAGACCCCTGTCGGTTCAGTTTAAATCTCTCAACGGTTTATTCTGATTCTTTCCCGTAGACGTCTTCTCTGGTTCAGATAAATCTCTCAATGATTTATTCTGATTCTTCTCCAGATCCCCGCCGGTTCAGTTTAAATCTCTCAACGGTTTATTCTGATTCTTTCCTGTAGACGTATTCTCTGGTTTAGATAAATCTCTCAATGATTTATTCTGATTCTTCTCCAGATCCCTGCCGGTTAAGTTTAAATCTCTCAACGGTTTATTATGATTCTTTCCCGCAGACGTATTCTCTGGTTCAAATAAATCTCTCAATGATTTATTCTGATTCTTCTCCAGATCCCTTCGGGTTCAGATAAATCTCTCAACGGTTCATTCTGATTCTTTCCCACAGACGCTTTCTCTGGTTCAGATAAATCACTTGAAGATTTAATCTGATTCTTTCCAGTTAAAGAATATTCAAGATCTCTTTTGGTTCAGTTTAAACCCCTCAATGGGTTATTTTGATACTTTCCAAAGGAACACTTCGGGTTCAGATAAATCTCTCAACGATTTATTCTGATTCTTGACCGCAGACGCTTTCTCTAGTTCAGATAAATCACTCAAAGATTTACTCTGATTCTTTCCAGTTAAAGAATATTCAAGATCTATTTTGGTTCAGTTTAAACCCCTCAACAGTTTGTCCTGATACTTTCCAATGGAACACTTCTGGTTCAGATAAATCGCTCCAAGATTTATTCCGATTCTTCCCAGTCAAACAACATACAAGACTTCTTCTGGTTCAGATAAGTCGCTCCAAGATTTATTCTGATTCTTTTCCAGTTGAAATCAAGTTCAGACTTAGTCCATTCTCTGTCAACAGTCACCCTTGGATGGCATCTACAAGCCCATTTCCGACAAATCTCCATCATTCCTCCAAATGGCATCTATAAGCCCATTCCCATTTCATCTTCGAGTGCAAATTTCTGGGCACTCTAGTGTCCAATCATCTTCCACATTTAAGTCACGAATGGCGGATCCGCCAATCTAACTCTTCAGGTTTAAGAAGATTGAATAGGGGAAGCTGTTGTACCCCAAAATTTTCCCTCTCATTTTACTCAAGGCATGCCCATTGAGGTCCTCAAATTGCTCAAGGATGACCAAGAATTGACCAGACAAATTCTCCTCCTAAGGCAATGAACCTCTAACTAGAGTTTCAATTTTTATCAAGATGTGTGAGCTCCAATGGTCTCAAATGTTTTCCATGGTCCTAATATGTCTTCAATATTGTCCATGACAAATTTCATGCCTTTCATTACAAGTTTTCTCAGTCAACAGCTCAAATGCCTGAAAATCAACTGTATTAGGTCAAAAGTCAATTGTGGCCTATATACAGTCAAACTTCAAGATTTTTGGTCAACATCAACATTTTGAAGTGATATATATAGGCCACAATTGACTTTTGACCTAATACAGTTGATTTTCAGGCATTTGAGCTGTTGACTGAGCAAACTTGTAATGAAAGGCATGAAATTTGTCATGGACAATATTGAAGATATATTAGGACCATGGAAAACATTTGAGACCATTGGAGCTCATACATCTTGATGAAAATTGAAACCCTAGTTAGAGGTTCATTGCCTTAGGAGGAGAATTTGTCTGGTCAATTCTTGGTCATCCTTGAGAAATTTGAGGACCTCAATGGGCATGCCTTGAGTAAAATGAGAGGGCAAATTTTAGGGTACAACAGCTGCCCCTGTTCAATCTTCTTAAACCTAAAGATTTAGATTGGCTTGTCTGCCTTTCGTGATCTGAAGGTGGAAGATGATTGAACACTAGAGTGCCCAGAAATTTGCACTCGTCTGAATTAACATTGTTGGTGGATAATATCGGGAATGGGCTTACAAATGCCATTTGGAAAAGGTGACATAAGACTGACAGATATGGGCTTAAAGATGTCATCCAGATAAAGTGGAGGAGATCGTCGGAGATGGGTTTAAAGATGCCATATAGAGTAGATATTGATTTCCTAAGAGATTCCTTTGTGGGGATTCTTGTTCCTGTCGTTTGAGGAGGACTCCGCTGAGGAATGTTGGTCTCTGTCTTGGGAAATAGAGTCTAGGAGCTTAAGTTGTCCATTACTCTACTGGGGAGTCATCTCTTGACTGAAGAGATGAAAGTGAGCTGTTATCTGGTCGGGATCCAGGCTTCACAGCGACTTGTTGAGGATAATAAGGTTGACTGCTATCTAGTCGTATTCCAGGCTTCACAACGACCTATTGAGGAATATGAAGTTAACTGCTATCTGGTTGGTTCCAGGCTTCGCAGTAATTGTAGACATTGAATTGTTATCTGGTCGTATCCAGGCTTTAGTGATTTGAAGAAATTAGGTTGTTATCTGGTCGGGTCCAGGCTTTAACTTGAATCTGAAGTATACCGTTATCTGGTCGGATCCAGGCTTCGGTGTCATAGGTTATACTATCATCTGGTTGGGTCCAGGCTTCATAGTAATTAATAAACTGCTATCTGGTCGGACGCCAGGATTTACAGTATCTTTAACTGGGTAAGAATCAGAAAATTTTAGTGTCGATTTAACTGAACCAGAGAAAGGTCTTAAATTATCTTTAACTGGATAAAGAATCAGAAAAAAATATTAGGGTCGATTTAACTGAACCAGATAAAGTATCCACCAAAAATGAATCAGAATAAATCATTGATCGATTTAAAATGAACCAGTAGAGGCCTTAAGTTATCTTTAATTGGATAAGAATCAGAAAAATATTAGGGTCGATTTGACCGAACCAGAGAAAGTATCTATCGGAAAAGAATCAGAATAAATTATTGGTCGATTTAAATTGAACCAGCAGAGGTCTTGAGTTATCTTTAATTGGAATAGAATCAGATAAATCTTAGGGTCGATTTGACTGAACCAGAGAAAGTATCTACCGAAAAAGAATTATAATAAATCATTGGTTGACTTAAACTGAACCAGCAGAGGTCCTGAGTTATCTTTAACTGGAATATAATCAGAGAAATATTAGGGTCAATTTGACTGAACCAGAGAAAGTATTTACCGGAAAAGAATCAGGATAAATCATTGGTTGATTTAAACTAAACTAGCAGAAGTCTTTTGAGAGTGATCTTTCTGAGGAAAATGCTGAAATAGCCCTTCGTCAGATGTAGCCTTTGAGAAGACTGTCAGGCTATATAAGCAGTTAATAGTGTTTGCTGATTGATCTTGCCTGAAAAGATAAAGAGTCAGTCGTATGCAATGTCATGATGTATGAAATGCATCGTGTAATGATGTTCTCGAAATAAATGAGTTTGTGTTGTATGCAATATATATGCGCATGCCATGATGTATGAACATGGAATGCTGTTGCGACATTTCCTAGTCTGGGAAAATAAATCCCTGACTGCTTACTTGAGAGTATTGGGAAGTTGAATTTTGGGCTGTTGTTTGGTAGATGAGGAAAGTGTTTCATCATTTCTGTTGGGGATGATGAATGAAGATGATTTGCTAGGGATTTCCTCTTTCCATTTGAGGGTACTCTATCGGGGATCTTTGACTTCTTCTTGAGAATGCTCTGCTGGGGAGCAGATGCTCTGTTGGAAGATTTTACTAATGTAGAGAAATAAACTCTGTTGGGGGATGAACTTCCACATCTAGAGAAATAAACTCTACCAGGGATGAGGCTTTATAAACTGTTTGAGATTATAAAACTTAGCTGGGGAACATGGATTTCAACTCTCTGAGGGAACTTTGCTGGAGGAGGTAATTCCTGCTTGGGGAAGAAGAGGTCAAAATTTTGGTTATTTTCACTCTACAGGGATATGGACATCAGTAGGACGTATGCTGAGGATCCAGTGGTTACTTTGCATCAGGACGTCTCTACCCCTGTACCTTGCTGGAGAAAGTAACTGCGGGGACTGGAAATGGCTTTTTAGGCATTGTCCCATTTCTTAAAGTCATTAGCAACTGTCTTTGTATTTTTTATGCAAGTATTTGTAAACAGTAATCATATTCAAATGCATATGTAAAAAATAATCACTGGACGTTTTTGCAAAACAAAATAGAAAAATAGACAACAAGAAATTTTATACTTTCAAAGAAGTGATTTGTATTGACTTGAAGAAATTTGCCTATAATAAGCATTTTTTGTACAAAGAGTCTGTCATTCTAGTAGGAGAATGCCTTCATGAAAATGAAAACTATACAAAATAATGTACAAAGAGAAAACAACTATGTATAATAATCCCATTGAGTTTCAATTCTGCTATTGCCCTTATGTCCTTGGGTGACTCACCACTTTGCTACTTATCCGAATTTGACTGGATTGATTGGTACCGTTTGAGCTTGATAGTTGATACTGAAGTCTGGCTACAAGGTGATCCAACGGGACATAATTATACGCTTTTAAATCTCTAACTTTTTCCTGGACCGCCCTTTCGGGTTTTCAGTCCACCGGGATACGCTTTTTGCCCAAGCCTCATTTTCAGGTTTTCGACTTGTCGGGTGTACAAATATTTTGTATTTATCCCTATTTTTTGCTCGAACCCTTTTGGTTCGCTGGGATGCCCTTATTTTTGCCTAGGCCAGTCAACCTAGCGGGTCTTTATTCATGCGTAATATCTTTTAACTATGTCAGCATTCACAGGGTGAGGAAGGTCGTCACCGTCCATAATGGTTAAGATCATGGCTCCACCAGAAAATATGTTTTTGATCACAAATGATCCTTCGTATGTGGGAGTCCATTTTCCCCTGGGATCACCTTGCGGCAGAATGATGCGCTTGATTACTAGATCACCAACTTGATATACCTGACGTCTGACCTTCTTGTTAAAAGCCTTGATCATACGCTTCTGGTACATTTGACCATGACAAATAGTCACTAACCTTTTCTCGTCAATCAAATTCAGTTGGTCAAGTCGAGTCTGAATCCAATCATATTCATTCAAACCCGCATCCTTCATGATTTTCAAAGAAGGGATCTGGACCTCAATAGGTAGGACAACCTCCATACCATACACCAGAGAGAAAGGTGTTGCTCTTGTTGACGTACGTGTTGAGGTGCGGTGACCATGAAGAGAAAATGGTAACATTTCATGCCAGTCTTTATATGTCACCGTCATCTTCTATATGATCTTTTTAATATTCTTATTAGCAGCCTCTACAGCGCAATTCATCTTCGGATGGTAAGGAGAAGAGTTATGATGCTGGATCTTGAATTGCTTACAAATCTCGGTGATCATATTGTTGTTGAGATTTGTACCATTATCTGTAATGATTCTTTCAGGGATACCATACCGACAGATACGGTTACGCTTGATGAACCGCGCCACAACATTCTTAGAAACAGAAGCAAATAAGGTAGCCTTAAGCCACTTCGTGAAGTAATCAATGGCGACTAGGACGAAGCGATGCCCGTTTGAAGCGGTAGGTATGATTTCTATGATCATGTCAATTCCCCATATTACGAACGGCCAAGGAGCAGTCAAGACGTTTAGAGGAACCGGCGATACGTGCACCTAATTAACATAAATCTGGAATTTGTGAGAAGTCCGCGAATGTTGATAACATTATGCTTCCATAATGGACCAATAGTATCCTGCCCGTAGGATCTTTTTAGCCATGGTGTGTCCACTAGAATGGGTGCCAAAGGTACCTTCATGTAGATCAGCCATAATCTTCTCTGCTTCATTCTTGCTTACACACCGAAGCAAAGTAGAGTCGTGGTTGCGCTTGTAGAGGATCCCGTTACTGACAAAGAACTTTATAGAGAACCTTCTCACAAACTTCTTATCATTGAAAGATGCCCCCTCAGGGTACTCTTGAGCTTCGAGATATCTTTTCACTTTATGGAACCAAGGTTTGTCCACTACTTCTTCAGTATCAATCTCGTGACAATGTGCTGGTTAATCCATTTTCTCAATAGTGATCCGAGGAGCCACATTATCCCACCTGACCTTGAACATGGATGACATAGTGGCTAGCACGTCCTCTAATTGATTTTCCTCTCGTGGAAAATACTCAAAAGTAATTTCTTCAAAGTATGGGATAAATGTCAACACATGCTCTTTATACGAGATGAGATTAGGATGCTTCGTGTCCCATTCTCCTTTGATCTGGATGATTACCAAAGACGAGTCTCCGAACACACTTAAGAACTTGATCCTTAAATCAATTGCAGCTTTGAGACCCATAATATATACTTTATACTCAACCATATTGTTGGTACAATTGAAACATAGTCTGGAAGTGAAAGGAGTATGACAGCCCTCAGGAGATATGATTACAGCACCGATGCCATTGCCAAGTTCGTTGGAAGCTCCGTAAAAAACCATAGTCCATCGGGATCCTTTCTCAGGTCCTTCATCCGGTCCAGGTTCTTCATAATCAGTCACTAACATGATGTTTTCATTCGGGAATTCAAAGTTCATGGATTGGTAGTCGTCCATGACCTGATGAGCCAAATGATCAGCTAATACACTTTCCTTGATTGCTTTCTGGGTTGTGTATTGAATATCATATTCGGCCAGGATCAGTTGCCATCTCGCTATTCTTCCGGAGAGGGCGAGTTTCTCAAAGATGTACTTGATAGGATCCATCTTAGATATCAATAAAGTAGCGTGGGTCAACATATACTGTCTCAGTCGGCGAGCAGCCCATGCCAAAGCCCAACAAGGTTTCTTGAGCAGTGAGTATCTTGTTTCACAGTTGGTAAATTTTTGCTAAGGTAGTATATTGCATGCTCTTTTCGACCAGACTCGTCATGCTGCCCCAACACACACCCTATTGAATTATCTAACACTGTTAAGTACATTATCAAAGGCCTTCCTTCAATCGGAGGCATCAGAAGTGGAGGCTCTTGAAGGTATTACTTGATTCTGTCGAAGGCAGTCTGGCATTCGTCATTCCACTTTACCACTTGATCTTTCCTCAGGAGTTTGAAGATTGGCTCACAAGTAGCAGTTAGATGGGAAATGAACCTAGAAATGTAATTTAGGTGTCCCAAGAAACCTCTAACTTCCTTCTCAGTACAAGGATCCGACATATCTTGTATAGATTTTACCTTTGCAGGGTCTACTTGAATACTCTTGTCACTAACAATGAAACCTAGTAGTTTACCAGACTTACCCCAAAGGTGCACTTGTTCGGATTTAATCTCAACTTGTACGTCTTCAACCTATCAAACAACTTTTGCAAGTGATTGAGGTGCTCTTCTTCCGTTTGAGATCTGGCTATCATGTCGTCAACATAGACCTATATCTCATGGTGAATCATATCATGGAACAAATCTACCATAGCTTGCTGATAGGTTTCCCCAGCATTCTTCAACCCAAATGGCATCACTTTGTAACAGAAATTCCCCCACTGTGTGACGAAGGTTGTCTTCTCCATGTCTTTGGGCGCCATCTTGTTCTGATTGTAACCAGAGAAACCGTTCATGAAGGAAAAGATATTATGTTGTGCGGTGTTGTCAACCGTAACATCAATGTGGGGAAGTGGAAAGTCATCCTTGGGGCTTTCCCTGTTCAAGTCTCTGTAATCCATCCACATATGTACCTTACCGTCCTTCTTAGGCATTGTAACTACGTTAGCAACCCATTATGGATAGGAGGTGACATCTAAGAACCTAATGTTAAACTATTTCTTAACTTCTGCCTTGATCTTCTCTGACATTTCAGGGTGCATACGATGAACCTTCTATTTTACTGGAGGGCAATCCTCTTTTGTCAGCAGGCGATGAACCACAATATCAGTGTGTAGCCCTGGCATGTTTTCATATGACCAGGAAAAGAACTCGACATAATCATGTAATATCTAAATCAATCGCTGTTTGACACTAAGCTCCAAATTTGCACCTATCTTGGCTTCTTTTTTTATCCTCTTTGGTACCCAAGATCACTGTCTCAACTGGCTCTTCATGAGGCTGTATAGCTCTTTCTTCTTCCTGTAACAGTCTATCAAGCTCTCCTGGTACCTCACAATCTTCCTCACCTTCGTTCTCGGCTTGGTTGATCGGATTTTCAAAGTCATAACCGACAATAGAAGAACCGTTATCAATGGGATCCAGAGTGGATATGGATCTGCAGTTTGATACGTGAGTGTGTCTAAGAGCATAGCTGCTTTGATAAAGTAAAAGCAGAAAAGAAAAACAAAGAGCGCAAAATTTGTATGCAAAAACATCCAATGCTTTATTAATGATATATGAGATTTAGAAATGATAACCCTTACAAATAAACCATTGTGCCTCGGGTAAGACACAAGGGCATATAGTTTATATTGTTCATTTATTATATATCCAGAAAAACAAAAAGACAATTACTCTTGAATAAAAGTAATCGGCACAAAGTCTTTAGCTGTCCAGTTACTGGGTCCACCATTGGTAGTAAGTAAGATCCAACTGTCCATGTCATAGTCACCATCACTTTATTCTAAAGCGTTGACCCCATGATTACTGATGTGTAGGGGAGGTCTTCCGACGCGAGCACGACAAACAACCCTTTGAGCCCTTGAAGTGAAACCCAAACCAAACTTATCATATTTTTATGGAATGTCAGTGATCTGGCCCCAAATGGTACACCCACCTTCTTCAATTATTGCTTTGGCATCTTTGAGTGAATCCATCTTCAATGGAGGTCTGGTGATCTTCGACATACTAGTAATAGTCTCGGTTGTAGCCATGGTCTAAGGCACCTCTTCAAAGTTCTGACAAGGGGTCTCGATGAACTCGCCGTCCATTTTGATATACCTGAAAGAGTTCAGGTGGCTTACCATGTACTCCTCCTCACCACATACCGTGATAATCTTTCCCCTCACTGGGTGCTTCAACATCTGATGTAGAATGGAAGTAAAAGCTCCATCCCCATGGATCCAAGGGCGTCCCAAAAAACAGGAATAAGATGGTCGGATATCCATCATGTAGAAAGTGGATTCAAAGGTTTGGGAACCAACTTTGATAGGGATGTCCACCTCCCCGTGTACCATTCTTTTCAAACCATCGAAAGCCCTCACCACAATGTTACTGGGCTTCAGAGTCAAACCTTCACAATCTAATATGTCAAGAGCCTTCTTGGGCAGAACATTCAACGAAGAATCAATATCTACTAAAACATGGGCCATATTAGTGCCCCTGCATTCAATGGAGCCATGCAACACATCACTGTGTTTTCTTCCTCTGGGTGTCAAATTAACATCAGAAAAACCCAGTCCATTATCAGTGGTCAAACTAGCCACACAATCTTCGAATTGATCAGCGGAGGTTTCTTGTGGCACATGAGTTGTCTTAAGGAATTTTACCAAAGCCTTTGCATGGGCTTCAGAGCACAATAGTAAGGCCAGCATTGAGATCTTAGAAGGAGTCTGCCCCAGTTGTTCAACCATATTGTAGTCGCTCTTTTTAATTATTTTCAAGATTTCTTCCATTTCCTTCTTAGAAACCTCCGGAATGGATTCTGAATGCACCTTCGCCTGGACAGGCTCAATTAATATCTCTTTACCCCGAGTCTCGGCCGACTTGGTGACAGGGGTGGCAACAGGGATAATCACAGGAGTAGTAGTGGTAGTATTAGCAGGAGAAGCAACATGAATGATCACAGGAGTAGTAACGGTTTTAGGAGGAGAGATATCGGGAGAGAACACTCTTCCGCTTCTTGTTATTTTATTGGTCCTAACGATATTGCTAACGCCAGGATCAGTACTTCCAGTAACTTTGTCTTCAGCAGCCAACAGGTCTTGCTTGATGCCATGGTAATAGACGTCAGCCCCATAATTCCAGGGAACAACTTTGTCCGAGGAATATGGTATTGGCCCTGGCATAGTGATGATAAGGGGAGCCAACTTTGGAGCAGATGTAATCATGACGGGTCTTTTGGTGGAGACCCTGGAAGGATTGGCGGAAATGGTTATAATAGAAATGTCTTTACATGGAACACTTGTGACTGGAGTCTTCTCAAATAGAATCTCTTTATCATCCAGCCGACGCTGAACACCTGCTTTCAACAAATAGAAACCAGTTGGTAGAGATAAACATAAGTGGCAACCTTCACCATAACCCGTAAATAAACCGACTTGCAACAGATTCATTTTAACAGTCATAAGAGGAGTAACAAGTTCCCCAATGGAAGCAAAAAATATATCATCGTCAACAACATTAACACCATGGCCGTGCTTGGGCATGGGGGCAGTTATAACATTAGGAGTCTCTGGAGCATCAAATTTAATCTCCTTTGCCTCGATTAGATCCTGCACCTTATTTTTTAAAGCCCATCAGTCGTTTGTATCTTGGCCCGGACTTTCAGAATGGTAAGCACAATGAGCCTTTGAATTATAGTAAGGAGATGCAGTGTTGGGATTTTTGGGAGCTTCCCTCAAATTTACCAGATAAAATTTCAGTAAGTGTGGTAAAACTTGAGACAAAGTCATATTAATCCAGGTAAACTGTCTCACAGGCCAATCTGCTCTAGGCTGACTATTCCGCCGTTGAGTAACTTCAGGCTTGGATATCATTACATCCACCACCATTGGACGGCGTTCAGTTCTACCCTGATTTCTTTGACTGTAGGTAGCACTGACTTCTTTCTTTCCCATGAAAGGTCTATTTTCTGCACTTAAAGAGGTATCCTTCTGAATCTTGCCGCTTCTAATACCATCTTCCACTCTTTCTTCAGTTAAGATCAACTCAGTAAAACCAGCCGAGGAGCTTCCAATCAGATGGTTGAAAATGAACCAGATAGAGTACCCAAAAACATGTCCACCAACTCTCTATCAGACAGAGGAGGCTGGACTCTTCCTGCTAAGTCTCTCCACTTCTGAGCATAGTCTTTAAAGACCTTGCTTGAACCCATGGACATACTTTGGAGTTGTGTAGGAGTCGGGGCAAGGTCAACATTATATTGGTACTGCTTATAGAAAGAAGCAGCCAAGTCTTCCTAGTTATGGTTATTGGTTCCCTCCAGCTGATAGAACCACTCTAGTTGAGTTCCTGATAGTCTGTCTTGGAAGAAGTGGACCCACAAATCCCTGTCAGTGGTGTGAGGCTGAATCTTCCCCACATAAGATTGAAGATGCATCTTGGGACATGAGACCCTGTGATACGGTGGGAGAACTGACTTGGGATTTTGCGTTTGTGTTCGCAAATGTTTCGGTTTAGCAAGAGTCGCCACCGACTTTTTATTTTATCCTAAGGAAAGGTCAAAAAGCACAAGAAAGACCTTTGAGATGTTTTCTTAGGTTCGGGGAGTAGATTATAGAAAGGGAAGGTATTAGCACCCTTTCTATCCATGGTTATCCATGGGCTCTTAGTTACTTGCTTAGATCACTTGCTTTGCTTTTCAATTGTTTGAAATGGTGCTCTTCAATTGTTTGAAATGGTGCTTTGTGTGTGGTTTTGAAAGATGTTTTGAAAAGAGGCCATTGTTGTGGCAACCTTTGTAATGATTCTTGTTTGAATGTATACAAAGGTGTTTTTGTCTTTTGAAAAGTTTTCAATGTTTGAAAGTAGGGTTTTGAAATTGTGTGGTGAAGTGTGTTTTGAAGATAACAAGGATGTTTTTTTTTGCAAGCTTTGATCAAGTAACTAAGAGTTGTCTACCCTATTTTACTCAAAAATCTTTCTTATGTTTTTAACCCTTTTAACAGTGTTGCTTCACCATTGTATTTGGTGAACAACCTTGTGTTAGGATATTAAACGGGACAGACGCGGGTCATCGTATAGACCATGATAGTAATGGTGTCAAGTATTTTGGCAATTTTCTTGAGGGACTTGATCATTTTGTTTAGGCAACTCAGATAGCGTCATCGAGGGACTATGATCTTTGTTTTGTTTTTGTTTTTCCAAAGTACTTGACATGCATACCATGGCCCATTTTTGAAGGCAACAAGTGGATTGAAACCCTAGGGGTGCAAGTGTGCATTGTGTTTGTTTTTCATGCATTTTGTCTTTGATTAGGTCAAACTATTTGTTGATTTGATTTTGCATACAAACCCTAAGAATAATCATGGCATAATTGAAATCATTTAAAGGTGCGAGAATTTAAATTCTACACTATTACAACATGATATAGGGAGGGGGGTACAATTTTGAATAGGGGATTATTTAGACAAGAAATTAAATTCTAAACTATTACAACCAAATTGAATGTGTAAAGCATAACAATTAAATGTACAATATTTAAATAAATACAATAAATAAATATTAAAAAAAATTTATTATGCAAATTTTTTTTTATGTATGTAAAAAGTATTTTTAATGTGAAATGTAAATAAATAAAAAGTCAATTTTAATTATTTTTATTTTTAGGGCAAAAAAGCTAATTTCTTAAATAAATAGTATTATTTATTATTTATATACAATAATGCATCAATTTGTACAAAAAATAAAAGTATTTTTAAAAAAAGGTATTTTTAGTATAAAATATTAATAAAAATAAAAATGTATTGTTTTTGTGTTTTTTGTTCTAATTATTTAATAAAATATATTATTTAATAAACTATATTAAGTGTGTGAAAAATAAAATAAATTATTTACAAAAATATATATATTTCAAGAAAATATTTTCAAATGTGAATAAAAATAATAAATAAAAATAGAAGTGTTTTTACATTGTTTTTAAATTTAAACAAAATAAATATAAAGTATTTAATGTATTAATACTAGAAATAATTAAAATAAATACCAAATAAATATAAAAATTTATGAAAATATTTTTTAAGTATTTTTTATATTAAAAAATAAAATATCAAAGTCAGAAATGAAATAAAAATGCAAAAATAATAAAATACAAAGAAATGGGCCAGGGGGTGCTGAAAGTAGATTGAGAGGTGTCAAAAGCAAAGAAATCCAGGCCCAGCCCAGAATTCATCTCCAACCTCCAGAAGTTTGAAAAACACGCGTTTTCCACACAAATTTGTATCTCCTGATTCTGTGCTTTTTTGACAAAACTCATAACATGAAACTTGTGGAGCATCAAACAACGAATCTAACCATATAAAAAACTTAAGCTAACTCTCAAAGATCAGAGAGAATTTCTCTGGCCCTAATTTCTAACCTAGTTTTTTCAGAAAGTTCATGGATGAAATTCTCCTAGCACGATTAATATAAATGAAAACTAAGCACATGTATGGTTTCAGGGCTATGAATACAACATCTTTCATTCACAAACCTAAGTCTAACTATTCCTAAATAGAGAGATAGAAGTTCATGAAATACTTGTTTCAGTTGAGTTCGAGCTGGACAATGTAGCAACTTTCAATGGTGCTTGAGGTTCTTTTGAGCTTGCCTGATGTCCACTGAAGCTTTCCCAATGCTTAGTTTGTTTTGAAGTAGCCTGAATCGTGCTACATAACTCAACCTGCAAATCTTCCAAACAAAAATGGCAATGTGTGTTAATGGAGTTACAGTTGGCAATGGAGGTCTGGAATAGTTTAGGTGAGTTGAATGGAAGGTATTGGAACAAGTTTGAGGCAAAACGCACGAGGCAAAGTGGAGATGGAAGTGATTCTGCAGGGCTTGCCCTGTTTTGCAGAAAAATGGAGATTTTGTATACAAGGAGGTTTGAGGGGCCAAGGGCTCGTGCTTCTGGCTTGTTAGGGTGTATGCAACTTGTTTGCAATCTTTGTGTAAGCTGACTATGGCTGGTTTTTGAGTTGGGAGGATTTGGACCAATTTCTTCTTTGTGAAGCAAGACTGTGTTACTTTTGAATACATGCCTGTACAAGCCCTATATTATGCTGCATACAATCCTCTTGATACTTGCAATTTGTGGATTTGGTTTTGCTTCAGAGATATGGCCCCATGCTTCAAAGATCATGGTTTGACATAAAGCATAACTTTTCAAGAATGGAAATGTACCTTTTTCCAAATAGGGATTAGTTTTGTGTGCAATGTCCAAATGACCAAGATAATGCATTAGCTCAGTGGATTTTCATTCAATTAAGGAGTGTAAAATGGTTTAGAGGCCTGCAAATAAGTACAAAGCATGCTGGTTTGAAAATGAAACTTGTATGAACATGTATTGGCCATGGATCAAAGTGAGTTTTTGCCAACTTCAAGCATTCGATTCTACCTAACCACAAAGGTGTTTGAGGAGTTCTTGGACAATTTGGAAAGCTTGCAACATGTACTATAATACGTCTTTAAAATGCAACTTGAAACTCCAAGTGGAACTATATGAAAAATGGCCAAGAAGATGGGTCAAAATCCTGCCTAAACTAGGGCAAAATTTCTCTAAGTTAAAAGTTTTAGGTACCCTTGTTCCAAAAATCATAACTTGAGATCCAAGCTTCTTTTGAGAAATCTTTGTGAATCAAAGTTGCAGACTTTGTGGTGGAATACAACTTTCATGTTGCAAGTTTTGTTTGAATCCATTTGCACCTTGGTGAAAATGTGGGGGCAAAGTTAGGAAAAAATAAGAAAATTTCATAACTTAGAAAATTTCTAAGTTATGAAAATTTTCCATTTTAAACCCTAATTTTCAATTTTGGGTTTCTTGATGAACAAGTTTAATAATTTGACATGTCTTGATGGAAAATGACTCTTGGCACTTGATTTTGACCAAAAAGTCAAAGTTTGACTTTTCAGTGTACAATCAAATTTTGATTAGTTGACTGAAAAATTCATCTGTCAATCCTATGCATTTGAGATCTTTTGACCTTGTTGAATGGGTCAAGGCAATGTCATTGAGTCCATGGTTGAGCTTGATTTCCATTGGCTAGGTCAAACAGTCAAAAATTGCCTTTGTATAGTCAAAACCCTAAAAATGACCATTTTGCCCTTTTGGTGATCTGATCAAATTTCTTGTGGAATTGTGATCCAAACTTGATCAAATGGTTCATATGAGTTCATAATGTTGATGTGGGTCAAAATTCATGAGATTTGACTGTCAATTGGCCACAGTTGACTTTTTCCCCAATACAACTGATTTCTAGGTCAACTGTCCAATAGACTGGGCAAAAATTTGATTCAAGGCTTGAAACTTGGTATGGACAAACTTGTGAGTCCAACATGAAGTATGAAATTCATTTTGGGCATTGCAGGTCAAACCATCCTTGTGCAAACTCAAACCCTAATTTAGGTCAACAGTGCAAGGAGGTGTCTTGAGCAGAGCAAACCCTAGCTTGATCTTGAGCTCCAAGAGTCTTGTGATGAGAAAATGTTGATGAAATGTGAGGGAAAATTTAGGGGTACAACAAACCCCATCGTACTTAGAAAACACCGGAACCTTAAACTTCTGTGGGATAACAACTCTAGAAACCAAACCTAGCTCTTCAAAATCCAGCCCAGGTACCCTCTGGATTCCCATTGCGTTCAGACGATCCTCCAACTGTTTGTATTTATCGTCAGCAGGAGGATACTTCTCCTCATTATAGTAAGATTCATTATCAGATCCCTTCGGGCTGAGCTCTTACTCTCTTGTCTCCCCTTCTTGAGTGTCTCCTTCTTTTGACGAAGTTGCTAGTTTTGAAGCTCGCCGCACTGGTCCTCTGATCCTTCTTCCAAAATTCACTACACCAACTGGTTTCTTTGGCTTCTTCTTTTTGTCCTTCAGTATGAGAGCTTTCAGATCTTCTCTCCCTTTAGCTAGAGCCACGATCATTTGCTGGAACTGAGCGTTTTGTGCCTGGAGATCCTTGATGTTTTGTTCAAGAGCCATTTCTTTACTTGCTGAAATAAACAACAAAGAAGATAAGAAACCTGTACTGAAGACCTGATTATGCAATGACATGTATGTTATGCGTATGCAATGTTTTCAAGGACTTTGGGAAATTTAAATTTGTGAGTCAAAATGAAACAAATTTTATTAGTAGAATTCAAAATACAATTGCCTTTTAGGCTTACAATTGAAAAATTCTAAAAATTAAGAAATCAGGTTTTGATGGGCGCTTCCTCTTTGTGCCGAGATAGGAATTAAGACCTTTTTCTTCGTGAAGTTGCTTTGTAAGCTCCAAAACTTTCCTCTCATGGGTATAGAAATGATCTCTAAATGTACCCCGCTCTTTCTTCATCTGAATCCAGGATCTCTGCAGCTCTTTAAGATCAGTGGGCATATCAGGATGGAGAACTGTATAAGGAACACCCCCTTTGGTAATGGGCTCCACAATCACTGGTAAGATGGATATATATGGCATTACAAGGTTCTAAGCGCGAGCTCGTACCCATTGGAGATAAGGTTCCATAGGGATGGAAGTCTTCAGCCCCAAAGTCTTGGTATCAAATCTGTTTACCATGTCCCAAGCTCGTATGAACCTCTGGCGATACTCTTGAACATCATCCTCATAGTTAAACATAATGCCCTGGATAAGCATATCGTGAGGACCATCCCTTCGAGCATAACCAAATTATCGTATAGCCAAAGAAGGATTATAAGTTATGCCTCCCCTAATGCTAAGTAGTGGGACATTAGGGACTTCCCCGCAACGGTCAATAACAGAAATATCTCTCATAGATTGGGAATACCAGATAATATCCGCGTGAGAAAGTGACATTATCCTTTGCGACCAACCTTAACCTTCTTCATTCTTCAGTATTGATTTAGGGAGGTGAGAAATAAACCACCTTTACAGCAATGGCACACAACACATAAGAATCCCTCTTTTCTTCGTGGTACGAGTATGAAGGGTATGCAAGATGTCTCCGAGTAAAGTGGTCACAGGGTTCCGAGAGAGGAAGACCTTGATAACATTCACATCTATGAGTAAGTCTGGATTAGGGAACAATACTAACCCATAGATTAGAAGGGCCAAGACCTCCTCAAAATCCTGGAAGTCCAAATCATCCCAAAACAACTGAGCCTTCTCTATTAGGAACTTGGATAGAAAACCCTTAACTCCGCTTCTTGTTTCCCAGTTGGATACAATGTCGGACCGTTTCAGATGCAAAGCTACCGCAATGAACTCCGGCTTTGGAGCTTCCTCCAAACCGGTGAAAGGAAACTGATCTAGAATAGGTATGTCCAATAACTGAGAAAATTCTTCCATGGTGGGTACCAGCTGATAGTCCGAAAAGGTGAAGTAATGGTGCTTAGGGTCAAAGAACTAAAAGAATACACTCATCATCTTCTCATCCAAGCCTGAGGTAACTAGGTTGAGAAGTCGCCCAAATTTTTTGGTGAACGAAGACGTTTCTGAACCCTTGATACTAGCTCTTTGAGTTGGAGAGGTATTCTCACAAAGCTAATTTGGATAGTGTTTCTACAAGCAGGAGCCATGATCTGCAAAACAGAACAAAGATAAATTCCCTTGGTCCTTGAAATGGTTAGTGAAATGAAAAATAGATGTTATGATGTCATGATTATGCTTAAATCATAGATAAACACAAGCAAATCACACAATAAACCTTAGGTTCAAAGGCTTGCATGAGGTTTAAGGTAAGTACCCTCTTGAATGTTCAGTTGGTTCAACCTGTCTTAAAAATTGTAACCGGGTTCTAAGGAATCTCAATATTTCTGATCTTTATTTATCGGTATTATTGCAGCTTAGCAATCTTTTCTTACGGTAGAAACATCCTGAAAGTACGATCTCAATGAGTGTAGTATCGAGTATCAACCAATTCCCAGCTTTACACCGAGGCCGGCTATCTCACTATTTTCTAATTTCCAAGTTTGTTAAACTAAGATTCTAAGGTTCGTTAGTGCTTCACGACACCACGCGGTGGCCCCATATTCTCCTCGATTCAACACAAGGGATACCGGTACCAACCAAAGTGTCACCCCAACACAACCATCGCTTAAATCATATCGGTCTACACTGTACAACCTCCACGATCTATTGTTGTTTACCTAAAAAGTGTCCCCGGATCCGGGTGTAGAATCCTTATAAATAACCCCAACAAACCCTTAAAAGTAAAGCAATCAAAGCAAAAAAAGAAAGAAATTTTAAAATGAGCTAGACCCTAAGGTAAACCCCACTTTTAAATCTTCTCCCCAGCAGAGTCGCCAGTTCTGTGATACGGTGGTAGAACCGACTGTTATACTGGTTTGCATTTTTTATTTTCAAATATTGCGGTAAGCAAGAGTCGCCACCTACTTTTCTTTTATCCAACAAACAAAAGGGTGAAAAGAATAAAAAAAGACCTTTTTCAAGAGTTTGAGTATGGGGGGTAGATTATGGAAAGGGAAGGTGTTAGCATCCTTTCCATCCGTGGTTTTCCATGGGATCTTAGGTACTTGCTCATTTTTGAAAATTGCTTTCGTGTTTGTGTGTTTTGAAAAGTTTGTTTGCTTTATGATAACTCTTGTATCAATCGTCAAGAGTGTTGATAAACCGTTTTTCGAAAAATGTTTTGAAGGTGTAGTGTGAAAAAGTTGTTTTGAGCAAGTACCTAACAGTTATCTACCTACTCGAAAAATGTGTTCTTTTCCTCCTTTCCTTTAGATAGTGCTATCCTACTATTAGTGAGTAGGTAGCCCTATCGTTGGATGTTGAGGGACTATCGAAGGGACGTTTATGGTCACTAAGGCAACTGGGCAAGAACTTTTAGTAATTGTCCTAAAGTTCTAAGATCACTTTTTAACTGAGGCGGAATCGAAAGGGTCATCGAGGGACTTGTGATCTCTTGAACTAAAGGAAACCACTAAAAATTCTCACGTTTCGAGAATTGTGACCATTTTTTAAGGCAACCGAAGTGGGAGATACCCTAAGGGTGAGCATGTGCAAGTGTATTGATTCAGTTCATTTATCTTGCAATTTTAGGGTTATTTAATCATTTTTCATTTATAGTCTTTCCATGCAAACCTAATTACTAGCAGTTAATAGTGTAAAAAATAAATTGCAGAAAATAAAATTCCTACGCTATTACAAGGCCTTGGGGAAATTACATAAAGAGTATAAGAAAATAAAATGTGGAACTTTAAACCTAATTAAAGCTATTACAAACTGGGAAACAGTTACATAAAACGCTATTACAAGGCTTTGGGGAAATTACATAAAGAGTATAAGAAAATAAAATGTGGAACTTTAAACCTAATTAAAGCTATTACAAACTGGGAAACAGTTACATAATTGGAAAAGAAAAGTAAAAATGAAAAAAAAAAACCCGTGAAGATCAAGACGGGAACAATTTGAAAAGTCCTAACAATATAATTAATTTAGAAAAAATATTTTTGTATTTTATTGAGAAAAAATATTTGAAATTTTAACCTAATTTCTAATTAATTTTATTTTAAAGAAAAAAATAGGTTAAAGTAATTAAATTAAATTAATTTACAAAAATTAATTTTAATTGAAAAAAAAACCTAAATCTATTTTTTTTGTGATTTATTTATTTATTTTATGATTAAAATAAAAAAGAAACGAGTTTAAGAAAAATAAGGTAATTAAAACAAAATGAAATAATAAAATTAAATGGAAAATAGGCCTTGTGTTGTTATGCAATTGGGTGGTGTGGCACTGAATTTGGTTAGGCCCAGATCAACTAAGCCCAACGCCTTGTCTGAGATCCAGTGAGATCTCATCTGGAATGTCCACCATGAGGATTGATTGCTGGGCGCTGGATCTGATCTTGTAGTGATCTGATGGATGAGATCTGGAGATGCATGGTGGATATATTGGGATGCAATTCACTGGATCCTGCAAGATATATTGGGATGCAATTCCCTCACACGCTTGCACCTTTACCATTTGAGCCACTTGTTTATTTATTTACCTAAACAAGAAAAAACTAATATAACATGAAAACCAATAAAATGGCTGAGTCAGCAAGACACACGTGCACTGTGGGGTCCCTGATATTTGAACGAACCAACAAAAAGACCCCATTATGCTACGCAGGGTCTCTGTCCGGTCAAACCACCTCCGGCGGTGGCTCCGATCACCATCTCCGACTAGCCAAAAATGAAACCTGTGAAATATCAAGAAAACAGAGACAACTATGACACTACCCCCCTAATTTAGGGTCTACGAATTCAATGGTGGTGGCGATTTGGCCTGAGACGGCCTGTATTGTCCTGTTCATGTTTTGTCCGTTTCAAAGCCCTAACAATGGTAACTGTGATACGGTGGGAGAACTGACTTGAAGGTTTTGCGTTTTATCACAAATGTTGCGGTTAGCAAGAGTCTCCACCGACTTTTCTTTTATCCAAAAGGAAAGGTGAAAAAGCACAGGAAATACCTTTGAGATTATTTCTTGAGTTCGGGGGGTAGGTTATGAAAAAGGAAGGTATTAGCACCCTTTTCATCCATGGTTTTCCATGGGCTCTTAGTTACTTACTAGATCACTTGCTTTTGTTTGAAATTATGATTTGATTAGTTTTTGAAAGTATTTTGTAAAGAGGCCATTGTTTAGGCAATCTTTGTAATGATTCTCGTTCGTAAGAATGTATACAAAGATGTTTGAACTTTTGAAAATGTTTTCAAGTTTTGTAAGATGTTTTGAAAGTGTAAGTGTTTTGTTTTGAAAATAGCAAGGATGTTTTGTTTTGAAATTTAGCAAGTAATTAGGAGCATTCTACCTACTCAAAAGTCTTTCTTGTTCATTTTCTTTTCCTTTGACATTGTTATCTTACCATTGATTTGGTAAGTAACCCTATCTTTGGATGTAAGCGGGACGGATGTGGGTCATCGTATAACCATGATTAGCAATATTGCAAGGTATCTTAGCATTCTCTTTTAGGGACTAAGATCATTTGAAAGGAAACTTAGATAGCGTCATCGAGGGACTATGATGTTATACTTTGCTTGTTTTTACTAAGATACCTCGCATGCTTAATATGACCATTTTATAAAGGCAACCAAGTGGATTTACCTTAGAGGTTCTTGTGTGCAAGTGTATTGTTTTCATGCTTGATTTTGTCTTGAATTAGGGTTTTATAAGCATTGGTTTTAGTCTTTCCATACAAACCTTAATTACTAACATTTGTATATAAAGCGATAAATTGTGGAATTTAAAGTTACTACGCTATTACAATACATGTGGGAGGGGGGTGTACAAATTGTAAATGGGGATTGAAAGAAAATAAACCTAATTAATCTATTACAACCATATTGAATTGGTACAAGAATTGAATAAATAAATGTACAAAAATAGATAAATATGCAAGAATGTAAATGCAAAGAAAAACAGATATTTGTTTGATTTTTCATGAGAAAAGGGGTTTTGATTTTAACCTAATTAGCTAGAAGAATATAATTAATTAAAAAAAATAAAAATTTACTATTTTTTAAATATTTTTTTATGATTTTTTAATATTAGAAAAATATTTAAGAAAATAAATAAATAAATAAAACAAAAAAAATAAGAAAAAGAAAATAAAACTGGGCCAGGGTGTGAATAGCCTGCAAGGGGGAGAGAAATAACAAAAAAAATATAAGGCCCAAAGATGAAGCCCAGCGCCTTCCAAAAAAGAGTCAGAATGCAAAAATATGAAAAAAATCAAAAGGGTACCACTGGAGCTGAAACCCAGGTCCCTTAGGTTACAGGCGCGCGCTTCTACCACTGGGGTGCCTATACATCCGTTTATATAAATCAAACAATAAATACATAAGGCAAACAAGTTCCTGAGGCCAACTTCATCTTCAACCTCACGCCCAGCCAGAACCTCTGTAACTTGTTCAAATCTCAACAAAAATGAAAACTGTAAACATGAAACTCGTAGCAAATTTCCTCACGGTTTCAGAAATGTAAAGCATTAAAACTATAGCTCAAAGATAAACATGAATTTTAATGGGCCTATTCTGAACCCTAAAAATCTCAGAAATTTCAATCTTAAAATTCTCTAAGCTCAAGCAAAATTAATGGAAACTACGGACATGGTTAGCTTTAGGGAAATGATATCTACATGTTTTATTCACAAATAAATCATTGATGATGCCTGTATAAAAAGTTCCAAAGTTAGAACACTTACCTTGCAAGAGGGTATCGGGTTTGAAGTTTGATCAGCTTTTAGTGAGTTCCAATGATTGGGTTAGCTTCCTCAAGTTCCCAGGAAGCTAAAGGGATGCTTAGCTTGAGCTGGAAGTGGCTGAGGAGTTCTAGAGAAATCCACTTGCAGACCTCTGTTTTTGAAAATGGAGGATGGTGCAAATGGTGTTACAATTGTGTAGTAAGGGTTAGGATAGCTTCGATATGAGTTATAGAAGCTTTGTGATTGATTAAAAGTGAAAACGCACGAGTGGATTGTGTATTTGAAGTCAAGGTCAGAAATGATAAGTAATGGAGGTTTTTGGTGCAAGTTATGATTTCAAAGTGTTTGACGGCTTAAGCATATGTGTATTTTGTGGTAAATGGTTTGTATATCTGTAAGCAAAATTATTGGAGTGGTTTGGACAATCAGAAGTACAAGTTTTCAGCTAATTGCTAGGTTACTTGATTTTGAAGAAAAGTGGGAAACCAAGTTTCAATGTGAGGTACAAGCATGAGATGAGTGATTGTAAGTGTCTAACAAGTTTCTTATTGGTTATGGGACTTATATGATCATAAGAGAACAAGTGCAAGGCTTAAGAATAAGTTTTGTGTAAAAAAGCACTTTATCAAAATGGCAATGTACACTTTCTTCCCAAAATGGACATAAAGCATGGCCTTGCATTGAATGCTTGAAATGATACCTCTAACAGCTATGCAAGCCATTAATTATGGAGTTCCTAACAAGTTTAATGCCTTCAAAGTAGAGGTTATGCAGCATAACTTTGAATTTGAATTTTGTTCATCACAAAATGCCTTGTAATTCAAGTGATAAAACCCTAACTTCATCTCTTCGATTATCCCTACTCAAAAATGATCTCAAGGAGTTATTGGACATTTTGGAAAGCTTTAAATATGCTCTGCAACCCATATTTGATTTGCTTTTGAATATTTCCCTTGGAACTATATGAAAAAGTTCCATGATTTGGGTCAAAATCCTGACCAAATTAGGGCAAAATTTCACTAAGTGTTTTCTTTCATGACCATGTATTCTTAAAATTATAACTTGAGATCCAAGCACTTTTGGAAGGAGTTGTGTGAAGAAAAGTTATAAATTTCATGGAGATCTACAACTTTCATGTTGGAAGTTTCTTTTGAATCATCTTGCATCATGGTGAAAAATTGGCTTAAAGTTATGAAAAAACATGAAGTTTAAACATTTAGAAACATTTCTAAGTTAGAAAACTTTGACTTTTCAAAATGAAATATTGACTTTTTGATTTCTTGATGAATAAGTTTCATATTTTGACATGTTTTGATGAATTGTGATCTTTGACATTGAATTTTGACCAAAAAGTCAAAGTTTGACTTTTTAGTGTACAATTGACTTTTTGATCAGTTGACTGAAAATTCACTATCAATCCAATTGATCTTGAGCAATGTTTTGGGTTATGGCATTAGGTCAAAATGATGCAATTGAACTATTGAAATCATTCCTTAAACCAATTGATCATTTGCTAGGTCAAAAATCAGAAATTGCCCTTTCTTAGTCAAAACCTTAATTTTGACCATTTTGCCCTTTTGAAGATTTGATCAAATTTCTTGAGGAATTGTGGTCCAAACTTGATAAATGATATATATGAGTTTAAAATGTTGTTGTGGATACAAAATTATGAAGTTTGACTTTAAATTGGCCATAGTTGACTTTTCCCCAATATAGTTGATTTTTAGGTCAACTGCTCAATTGACTGAGCAAAAGTGTAATCCAAGGCTTGGAACTTGACATGAGTAATATTAGGGGTCCATAATGATCCATGAAAGTCATATGAAGCATTGAAAGTTCAAATATCCTTGTGCAATCTCAAACCCTAATTTTGGTCATCAGTGCTTAAGGAGGTGTCTTAAGCTGATCAACCCTAGTGCAGTCTTGAGTCCAAGGAGATCTTGTGAGAAAATTATTGATAAGTGAGAGGGAAAATTTTGGGGTACAACAGCTTCCCCTGTTCAATCTTCTTAAGCCTGGAGAGTTAGATTGGTTAGTTTTGCCATTCGTGACTCGAAGGTGGAAGATGATTGGACACTAGAGTGCCCCAAAATTTGCACTCGGTGATGTCGATGGTTGATGATATAGGGAATGGGCTTAAAGATGTAATTTGGAGAGATGATGGAAAGTTGTTGGAGATGGGATTGGAGATGCCATCCAAAAATGATTGCTGAACCGTATCTATAAGCTAAAACTGAATGAGTATCAGAATGGCATCCGTGTCTGGAGCGTATCTGAACTATATCTGAAAATTGAATCTGATTGAGTATCAGGATAACATCAGTGTATGGAGCGTATCTAAACTATATCTAAAAATTGAATCTGAATTAGTATCAGGATAGCATCCGTGTCTGGAGCGTATCTGAATTGTATCTGAAACTTGACTCTGAATGAGCATCAGGATGGCATCCGTGTCTGGAGCGTATATGAAATGTATCTGAGAGCTGAATCTGAATGAGTATCAGAATGGCATCCGTGTCTGGAGCGTATCTGAACTGTATCTGAAAGTTGTATCTGAATGAGTATCAGAATGGAATCCGTGTCTGGAGCATATCTGAAAGTTGTATCTGGATGAGTATCAGAATGGCATCCATGTCTGGAGCGTATCTGAACCATATCAAAAGTTGAGTCTGAATGAGTATCATAATGGTGTTCGTGTTTGGAGCGTATCTGAACTGTATCTAAAAGTTGTTTCTGAATGAGTATCAGAATGACATCCATGTCTGGAGCGTATCTGAACTATATCAATAATTGAGTCTGAATGAGTATCAGAATGACATCCGTGTCTGGAGCGTATCTGAACTGTATCAAAAGTTGAGTCTGAATGAGTATCAGAATGGCATCCGTGTCTGGAGCGTATCTGAATTGTATCTGAGAAGCCTTTGAACATTGTTAATGGTAGCTATTGATTAATCTTATCCTGAAAAGCGTAAAAAACATTAGTTGTATGCAATGTCATGATGTATGAAATGCATGGTACAATGAGATTGTTATATATGCATTCGTGTTATCGATGTTTATGATATATGGATGCAATGTATGCGTATGTGAGCCAATCTGCTGCACTGTTGTTAGATAGGGGGAAATAAAATCCCTGACTGCTGCTGAGGATATGGAGTGTAAGTCTTCATGTTGTGAAGTTGAAGTGTTGATGAATTTCCGTTTAGAGAAATAAACTCTATTGTAAGGGAAATGCTGTGTGCTGCTCATAAAAACCTGTTGGGGAAACCTGAGAAATTGGACGACTTCTACTGGGGATTGATAACTGGAAGCTTTGTTCCGCTGGGGATTAAACTGGACACTGCGGGGGATTTTATGGAAATCACTTCGAAAGATTTCCCTATCTCTTAAGGCCATCAGTGATTGTTTTTCTATTTTGTTCATTTGTAAATGGTAATTACGTTCAAATGCATATGTTTAAAAATAAATCATTGGACGCTTTTGTAAACAAAACAAAACAGTAAAGAAAAACAGATAGTTTTCACTTTCAAAGGGATATCTTTGTATTGACTTTTGAGTAAGTATTTTTGTACAATGAGACAAACATTCTAGTAAGAGAATGCTGTCGTAAAAAGTGAATATTTGATACAAAGAAAAGATAGCTATGTGAAATAATCCCATGGGGTTCCCATTCTGCTATAGCCTTCGTGTCTCTGAGCATCTTGTCCACTTGCTGCCTTGTCCGAAGTTGATTGAATTGATCAGAACCTCTGAGTTTGCCAGTTTGTACGTAAGGTGATACAACGGGACATAGTCATACGCTTTAATTCCCTAACTTTTGCATGGGTCGCCCTTTCTGGTTTTCAGTCCACCGGGATATCCTTTTTTGCCCAAGTCGCCCTTTCGGGTTTTCAACTTGTCGAGTGTACAGATTTTTTTTGTTTTATCCCTAATTTTTTCCCGAACCTTTTGGTTCGCTGGGATGCCCTTGTTTTTCCTAGGTGTGTCAACCTAGCGGGTCTCTTACGCGTAGTATCTTTTGACTATGTCCGTGTTCACAGGGTGCGGCAGGTCGTTGTAACACCCCAATTCTACCCCGGCAAATTATATAAATAAATCAGAGTTATAAAAATCATTCATGCAAACGAATCGGGATGCCAAAATTTCTTCTATCAAAACTCATTGCATTCATCGTGGATATATAACACTTTTAAAACATCGGATGAACCATCATCATAACATCTTTAGTTAAATAATTCAACATCTACGCAGCGGAATTCTTAATAACATCTTTATCATCATTACAACAACTTCAAACCAACAAATACTTAATAATAATCAACTTAAGGTTCAACAACTGAATAATCAACAATCAAAAGCAACAAGCGTTCATCCCCCCGAGTGTTACATATTAGAGCAATGACACTGTCTCAAACTATTAAAGGTATACAACCTTCACGTTACCAACATAAGGGCAACATTCAAACAGAAGGGGTGAGATATCTAACAATATAATAAAGAGCATGATAAATTAATATATTATATTAGATCAAATAACATCACCACTTCTCATCTCATAATCAACAATAATAATACACATTCACCACATCAATACACACTTCTTTATGCAGTCATATAATGCGACTCAATACATTGCAAATGCATGTGGTACCATTTGGAGCAAAACTCCCATCTCAAAAATTTGCCAATTAATAGAGGAATCAACAAGGCATAAGCCTTCATCTCAATATTCGCCAATACAGGCCATCTCAACGAGCATAAGCTCCATCTCAAAATGCAATGTATGCGACACAATCATGAATGTAATAACAACACCACAATTAACAACATCTCAATACAACATCATCATTGGCCAAATGCCTACATCTCAAAAGCATCTCAACATCTCTTCATCAAACATCTCATATCATTCATAATAATTCATCAAACATCATTTATTCATCATAAATTATCATCACAACATCATTAATAAAATCTCATCAACAACTCAGCTGTACATTAATACGACAGTAATTCACACCGCTATTCTGTAATCTTACATAATTACTATCATTACTCCTACTATTACAAATCAAATAACAGCCTATAAACATTTCATCCTCATCATTCTGCATAAAAAAACCAACATAACGATCAACACGGGAACTAACTCTAAATCCTAAATTGGATACTAGGATTACACTTCCTATTCTTCATTTTAATCATCTAGAATAAATTTCATTGCATTAGCTATTCAACGCTTCGAACGACATCTCAAACGGAATCCTAAAACTCAAGTTACAGCATTTTCAAACTGAATCTGCCAAAAACCAGACAACATGGATCAACGCGTACTGCATTGAATTTGCAACATGAGTGAACGCATCCTCTCTTAGATCGACTCATCCTGAGTCTTACACACAACATGTATCGACACATGCTCCTATGGATTGACTCATCCTGAGTCTAAAAGCACCCATGTATCGATGCAAAACCTCTTCGTGTCGACTCATCCTGAGTCTTTCAACCTTCTTGTATCGACACATAGAATTTGGGGTCGACACATCCTGTTATATCCTGCATAATTCTGCGATTTTCTCTGCGTTTTCACTACGGGTTTCACATTTTATGCCCTAAAAACTTAATCTAGTCATGGGTAATCATCACTTACAGTTATCCTATAATTCTACATCGAGCAAACAACATCGGGACATTATTATTCATCTAAAATTCATCAATTCTTCATCATACAACATCATATACATTCAATTCAAGAACAAGACAACAATCACCTCTAACCCCACATACCAATCATTATGAACCCAATTATAGAGTCAGAACCCCACCCTTACCTTGGATTGTAGGTCGCTCTATAATCTTCCGATTGAAACCTTGTTCTGTCGTTTTTCCTCTTTTTCCAGCAGCTTCATGTTCTTCTTCTCAATCCTTATTCTTCTATTGCCTCCTCTTTTCTATTCCTTCTAACAACAATAAAATAACCTATTATTCTTTATCCCTTATTGGGCTTAAAACTAATACACCCCCTTATTACTACTTCCATTCCTTAAAAACAAGCCCACATCAAATAATATTATACTTCTAATATTATTTCACCATTCAATAAAATACTTAAATCCAATTAATCACAACACATCTTCTCAAATATTCCAAAAATAATTTAATTAAATAATTAATTAAATTATGGGCGTTACAACTCTCCCCCACTTAGAATATTTTCGTCCTGGAAAATTTACCTCAATCAAACAACTCAGGGTAGGAGTCTCACATCTTTCTCTCCAACTCCCAAGTCATGCTTTCTCCGGCAGCTCTTAGCCAAACCACCTTAACCAAAACAATCTCTTTTCCCCTCAGCAAATCTTCCAACGATTGAATCGTCCGTTCAGTCTGACCATCTGTATGAGGATGATACACTGAACTCAATCTCAACTTAGAACCTAACGCTTCTTGCAAACTCTTTCAAAAATCAGAAGTAAATCTTGGATCTCTATCTGACACAATACACAAAGGAACACCATGCAGCTTCACAATTACACTAGTGTAAATCTCATCCAACTTCGACACTGGAAAACTGATGTTAATAGGAATAAAATGAGCTAACTTCGTAAGCATATCATCAATCACCCAAATCAAATCATGTCCTCTTAAAGTATTAGGCAACCCCATCACGAAGTCCATTAAAATGCTATTCCATTTCCATTCTGGAACTTCTAACAGTTGCATCAACCTTGCAGGCTTCTGATGTTCAACTTTCGACTTCTGACAAGTCAAACATGCATACACAAACCAAGCCACATCACTCTTCATTCCAGGCCACCAAAATAAACCTTTCAAATCTTGATACATCTTTGTAGCTCCTGGATGAATACTCAACTTACTTCTATGACTCTCCTCAAGTATCACCTTCTTCATCTCAGCATCATCAGGAATAAAAATCCGGTTACGAAACCTCAACACACCTTGCTCATCTAGCTTAAAATCACCATTCTCAGGCTGATCGATTCTAACCATCGAATCTACCAGTTTCACATCCAACTTCTGAGCTTCTCTGATACTGTCTAGAAATTCATTATTAATCTTCAACATACCCAACATAACACTCTGCGGTATAACCTCGCAAACTAATCTCATATCTCTGAACTGCTCAATTAATTCCAACTCTTTAACCATCATTGCTGACATGTGTAGAGTCTTTCGACTTAACGCATCAGCTACCACGTTCTCTTTTCTTGGATGATAATTCAAACCAAAATCATAATCCTTTAACAATTCCAACCATCTTCGCTGCCTCATATTCAACTCCTTCTGATCGGAAAGATACTTCAAACTCTTATGGTCACTAAACACTTCAAATCTATAACCATAAAGATAATGCCTCCAAATCTTCAACATAAAAACAACTGCAGCAAGCTCTAAATCATGCGTAGGATAGTTCTTCTCATGATTCCTTAACTGCCTTGATGCATAAGCAACTACCTTACCATTCTGCATAAGCACACCTCCTAAACCCATCTTAGAAGCATCACAATACACCACAAAAGGCTCTCTTGGATTACGCAACGTCAAAATCGGAGCCGACGTCAACCTCTTCTTCAATTCTGTAAAACTTTCTTCGCACTGAACATTCCACACATAAGCTCTACCTTTACAAGTCAACTTAGTCAACATAAGTTCCAACTTAGAAAAACCTTCAATAAACCTTCTATAATAACCAGCTAATCCCAAGAAGCTTCTAATCTCAGTAGCTGACTTTGGAGTCTGCCATTGCAACACAACATCAACCTTCGATGGATCTACAGTAATTCCACTACCTGAGATCACATGACCAAGAAAACTAACCTCCTTTAACCAAAACTCACACTTGGACAGCTTTGCGTACAACTTCTTCTCTTTCAACACTTGCAATACTGCTCTTAAATGTTCTGCATGCTCTTCTTCTGACTTAGAGTAAATCAAAATATCGTCAATGAACACCACTACGAACCGATCCAAAGAAGTATGAAAGATAAGATTCATGTATTCCATGAATACTCCCGGCACATTAGTAACACCGAAAGGCATCACCGAATACTCATAACGTCCATAACGCGTTCTGAAAGCCGTCTTCTGGATATCTTCATCCTTCACTTTAATTTGATGGTAACCCGACCTCAGATCAATCTTACTAAACACACGAGCATTTACCAATTGGTCCATCAAGTCATCTATTCTTGGAAGCACATACTTGTTCTTAATCGTCACTTTATTCAACTTTCTATAATCAACACAAAGCCTCATACTTCCATCTTTCTTCTTTACTAACAACACTAGAGCTCCCCACGGTGATACACTTGGTCTTACAAAATTCTTTTCAAGTAACTCCTCCAATTGCTTCTTTAACACTGATAATTCAGATGCAGACATCCTGTATGGTGAAAAAGACACAGGTCTGGTACCAGGTACAAGATTAATAGAAAATTCAACTTCCCTCTCTGGCGGTACATCAGGAATCTCATCAGGGAAAACTTCAGGAAATTCACACACCACCTGCAATTCCTCAATTATAACTTGAGTCTCTATAGATAGCGACGCTATCAACGAGAACATTTGTGCTTCCTCTTGCATAAACTTCCTCAACTGTCTAGCAGACAACAGACCATCTTCTTCTACTTCAGGAGTAGAAAACATCACCGACTTGTCATAACAGTTAATATGAACACATTTATGCTCTAACCAGTTCATACCCAAAATCACATCTAAACCTCTTAACGGTAAACAAACCAAATCAACAGCAAAGTCTCTGTCGAAGATAGACAAGGGACACTTCAAACACACAAAAGAAGTAGTCACCGACCCCTTGGCTGGAGTATCGATGACCATTTCCCCATTCAAAGATGACAACACAAGACCCAATCTTCCAACACAATCAGCAGCAATAAAACAATGCGTAGCACCGATATCAATAATAGTAATTAAAGGAGTACTATTAATGAAACATGTACCTATGATAAGTCTGTCCTCGACAGCCATCTAATCCTCAACAAAGCGAACACTTTACCACTTGTATGAGCCCTCTTCGGTTTCGGACACTGACTACCAATGTGCCCTTCTTCTCTACAATTGAAACAAATCACATCCTTATGTTCACACTCAGATACAACATGCCCGTTTTTCCCACAACGGAAACACCTCTTCACTTAAGTAGTGCACACATTACTCTTGTGCCCAGATTTTCCACACTTAAAGCAAACCACACCGGCAGGAGCGTCTCCCCCACTAGTCCTCTAACTTTGAGCAACTTTCTGTTTACCCTTACCAGCTAGGGTATCATAAGTCTTACCACAATCCTGTTGGTGCTTACCCCTCTTCTCACTGATAATCTTGTAATGAGCATTATTATCCTCCTCATAAATCCTCTAGCTATCAGCCAAATCAGCAAAGACACAGATCTTCTGGTATCCAACTACCTTCTTGATCTCCGGGCGCAACCCGTTCTCAAACTTGATACACTTCGAAAACTCAGCATCTGCATCAGTGTAATGCGGTTAAAACTTAGCCAACTCAGAAAAATTGGCAGCATACTCAACAACTGACATATTCCCTTACTTCAGCTCAAGAAACTCAATCTCCTTCTTACCACTGACATCTTCAGAAAAGTACTTCTTCAAAAACTCTCTACAGAACACAGCCCAAGTGACATTCTCACCTGCAACTTCTAACTTCTGACAAGTCTCTAGCCTCCAGTCATCAGCCTCGACTACTAGCATACGAGTCCCATAACGGTCCTTCTACACTAGAGTGCAGTCCATCACACGAAAGATTCCCTAAATTTCTTTCAACCACTCCAATGCTCCGTCAGGATCCTACTTTCCCTTGAACGTAGGTGGATTCTCTCTCTAGAAAGTCGCCAAGCTATGAGATCCAGCATTCTCGTCAGCATTCAGCTGATTTTCCATCGCATAAGCCATTGCTTCTAAAGCAGCAGCAAGTGCAACATCATTTCTTTCAACCATCTCAACTTATCACTACAACATAAACAACGATTAGGACTCAAATTAACAATACTCGATTGTTAGACAACTACGACTCGACGACAAGGTCGGACCAACCTATTGCTCTGATACCAGCTTTGTAACACCCCAATTCTACCCCGGAAAATTATATAAATAAATCAGAGTTATAAAAATCATTCATGCAAAAGAATCGAGATGCCATAAATTCTTCTATCAAAATTCATTGTATTCATCATGGATATATAACACTTTTAAAACATCGGATGAACCATCATCATAACATCTTCAGTTAAATAATTCAACATCTACGCAGCAGAATTCTTAATAACATCTTTATCATCATTACAACAACTTCAAACCAACAAATACTTAATAATAATCAACTTAAGGTTCAACAACTGAATAATCAACAATCAAAAGCAACAAGCGTTCATCCCTCCGAGTGTTACATATCAGAGCAATGACACCGACTCAAACTATTGAAGGTATACAGCCTTCACTCTCGATTACCTGCAAGTTACCAACATAAGGGCAACATTCAAACAGAAGGGGTGAGATATCTAACAATAAAATAAGTGCATGATAATTAATATATTAAATTAGATCATATAACATCACCACTTCTCATCTCATAATCAACAATAACAATACACATTCACCACATCAATACACACTTCTTTATGCAGTCATATAATGCGACTCAATACTATGCAAATGCATGTGGTACCATTTGGAGCAGAATTCCCATCTAAAAAATTTGCCAATTAATAAAGGCATCAACAAGGTATAAGCCTTCATCTCAATATTCTCCAATACAGGCTATCTCAACGAGCATAAGCTCCATCTCAAAATGCAATGTATGCGACACAATCATGAATGTAATAACAACACCACAATTAACAACATCTCAATACAACATCATCTTTGGCCAAAGGCCTACATCTCAAAAGCATCTTAACATCTCTTCATCAAACATCTCATATCATTCATAATAATTCATCAAACATCATTTATTCATCAAACATCATTTATTCATCATAAAATATCATCACAACATCATTAATAAAATCTCATCAACAACTCAGTTGTACATTAATACGACAATAATTCACACCGCCATTCTGTAATCTTACATCATTATTATCATTACTCCTACTGTTACAAATCAAACAGAAGCCTATAAACATTTCATCCTCATCATTCTGCATAAAAAAACCAACATAACGATCAACACTGAAACTAACTCTAAATCCTAAATTGGCTACTAGGATTACACTTCCTATACTTCATTTTAATCCTCTAGAATAAATTTCATCGCGTTAGCTATTCAACGCTTTGAACGACATCTCAAACGACATCCTAAAACTCAAGTTACCGCATTTTAAAACTGAATCTGCCAAAAACCAGACAACATGGATCGATGCATAACTCCTTGGATCGACGCATACTGCACTGAATTTGCAACATGAGTCGACGCATCCTCTCTTGGATCGACTCATCCCGAGTCTTACACACAGCATGTATCGACACATGCTCCTATGGATCGAATCATCCTGAGTCTAAAAGCACTCATGTGTCGATGCAAAACCTCTTTGTGTTGAATCATCCTGAGTCTTTCAACCTTCTTGTATCGACACGTAGCATTTGGGGTCGACACATCCTGTTATATCCGGCATAATTCTGCGGTTTTATCTGCATTTTCACTATGGGTTTCACATTTTACGCCCTAAAAACTTAATCTAGTCATGGGTAATCATCACTTACAGTTATCCTATAATTCTACATCGAGCAAACAACATCGGGACATCATTATTCATCTAAAATTCATCAATTCTTCATCATACAACATCATATACATTCAATTCAAGAACAAGACAACAATCACCTCTAACCCCACATACCAATCATTATGAACCCAATTATAGAGTCAGAACCCCACCCTTACCTTGGATTGAAGGTCGCTCTATAATCTTTCGATTGAAACCTTGTTCTGCCATTTTTCCTCTTTTTCCAGCAGCTTCACGTTCTTCTTCTCAATCCTTATTCTTATACTGCCTCCTCTTTTCTATTCCTTCTAACAACAATAAAATAACCTATTATTCTTTATCCCTTATTGGGCTTAAAACTAATACACCCCATTATTACTACTTCCATTTCTTAAAAACAAGCCCACATCAAATAATATTATACTTCTAATATTATTTCACCACCCAATAAAATACTTAAATCCAATTAATCACAACACATCTTCTCAAATATTCCAAAAATAATTTAATTAAATAATTAATTAAATTACGGGCGTTACAGTCGTCGCCATCCATGGTGGTCAAGATCATTGCTCCACCAGAGAAAATGCTTTGGATTACAAATGGTCCTTCGTATGTAGAAGTCCATTTTCCCATGGGATCACCTTGCGGCAGTATGATACATTTGATCACCAAATCCCCGACTTGATATACTTGGCGTTTGAACTTTTTGTTGAAAGCCTTCATCATCCGTTTTTGATACATTTGACCATGACAGACAACAATAAGCCTTTTCTCATCAATCAAGTTCAATTGATCAAGTCGAGTCTGGATCCAATCATCTTCGTTCAGCCCTGCATCCTTCATGATTCTCAGAGAGGGGATCTGGACCTCAATAGGCAAGACGACTTCCATGCCATATACCAAAGAGTAGAGTATTTCCTCGGTTGATGTGTGAGCTGTGGTACGATACCCGTGGGGAGCAAATGGTAGCATCTCATGCCAGTATTTATATGTGACTGTCATTTTCTGTATGATCTTTTTGATATTTTTATTTGTGGCTTCGACAACACCATTCATCTTTGGTCGGTAAGGAGAAGAATTGTGATGCTGGATCTTGAATTGCTCGCACAGGGCGGTGATCATAGTATTGTTTAGATTCCTACCATTGTCAATGATGATCCTCTCCTAGATACCATACCGACATATGAGATTTTGTTTAATGAACCGGGCTACAACATTCTTGGTCACGGAAGCGAAAGACGCTGCCTCGACCCACTTTGTAAAATAGTCAATGGCCACTAGGATGAAGCGGTGTCCATTAGAGGATATTGGTTTGATCTCCCCAATCATATCGATGCCCCACATAGCAAAGGGCCAAGGAGCCGTCAAGACATTCAGAGGAATCAGAGGTACTTGTACCTTGTCAGTATAAATCTGACACTTGTGGCAGGTTTGAGAGTGTTGATAGCAATCTGCTTCCATGGTAGACCAATAATAGCTTGCCCGTAGGATCTTCTTTGCCATCGTATGCCCACTGGAATGGGTGCCAAAAGTTCCCTCATGTAGATCAGTCATGATCTTTTCCACTTTAACCTTATCTACGCACCGAAGTAACAAAGTCATGGTTACATTTGTAGAGAATGCCATTACTAAGGAAGAATTTAGCACATAATATCCTTAAGAACTTCTTATCATTGACTGAAGCTCCTTCAGGATATTCTTGAGCCTCGAGATACCTCTTGACTTCGTGAAACCGAGGACGGTCCACTACTTATTCAATATTAATCTCGTGACAGTGAGTTGGTTCATCCATTCGTTCGATGGTGATCTGGGGAGCCTCGTTATCCCATTTAAGTTTAAACATGGATGACATTGTGGCTAGTGCGTCTGCTAGCTGATTTTCTTCTCACGGGAAATGCTCGAAGGTAATCCTCTCAAAATATGGGAGAAATGTCAACACATGTTCTTTGTAGAGGATAAGGTTAGGGTGTTTGGTGTCCCATTCCTCTTTCATCTGGATGATGACTAAAGCTAAATCTCCGAATACATTTAAGGATTTGATCCCCAAATCTATGGCAGCTTTGAGACTAAAAATGCATGCTTCATATTCCGCCATGTTAATTGTACAGTTGAAGCAGAGTCTTGCCATAAAAGGAGTATGACACCCTTTAGGAGATATGAGTACAACACCAATACCATTGCCGAGTGCGTTAGATGCCCCATCAAAAACCAGGGTCCATCGGGATTGTTATTTAGGTCCGTCATATGGTCTAAATTCTTCACAATTGTTTACCATCATGATGTCTTCATCCGAGAATTCGAACTTCATGGACTGGTAGTCTTCCACAACTTGGTGAGCAAGGTGATCAGCCAGTACACTGCCCTTTATTGCTTTCTAGGTAGTATACCGTATGTCATATTTTATCAGGATCATCTGCCATCTCTCTATTCTCCCAGAGAGGGCAGGCTTCTCGAAGATGTATTTTATTGGATCCATTTTAGATATCAACAAGGTAGTATGGATTAGCATATACTGTCTTAGCCGGCGAGCAGCCCATGCCAGAGCGCAGCAAGTTTTCTCGAGTAGTGAATATCTTGTTTCACAGTTGGTAAAATTTTTGCTCAGGTAATAAATAGCATGCTCTTTTCGGCCAGACTCGTCATGCTGCCCCAGCACACACCCCATTGAATTTTCCAAAACGGTTAGGTACATAATCAACGGTCTTCCCTCGACTGGTGGCATCAAAACCAGAGGCTCTTGCAGGTACTCTTTTATCTTGTCGAAAGCAGTTTGGGACTCGTCATTCCATTTAACTACTTGATATTTCTTCAGTAATTTGAAGATTGGTTCACAAGCAGCTGTCAGGTGAGAAATGAATCTAGCAATGTAGTTTAAACATCCAAAGAATCCTATGACTTCCTTCCCAGTACGAGGAGCAGGCATCTCTTGTATCGCTTTCATCTTGGCAGGATCTACTTCAATACCTTTATTGCTGACAACAAAGCCCAGGAGTTTACTAGACCTCACCCCAAATGTTCATTTATTCGGGTTTAGCCTTAGCTTGTACTTCTTTAGTCTCTCAAAGAGTTTCTGTAAATGATCAAGATGCTCTTCCTCTGTTTGAGATCTAGCTATCATGTCGTCCACATAGACCTCTATTTCGTGATGTATCATGTCATGAAATAGAGATACCATGGCACGCTGATAGGTTGCCCCAACATTCTTTAGTCTGAATGGCATAACCTTGTAGCAGAATGTGCCCCACTGTGTGACAAAGGTTGTTTTCTCCATGTCCTTAGGCGCCATTTTGATTTGGTTGTAGCTTGAGAAACCGTCCATGAAGGAAAACACTTTATATTGTGATGTATTGTCAACTAGAACATCAATGTGGGGAAGTGGGAAATCATCCTTAGGGCTTTCCCTATTAAAATCTCTGTAGTCCATGCACATTCATACTTTGTCGTCTTTTTTGGGCACGAGAACGACATTGGCAACCCACTGCGGATAGGAGGTGATGACCAAGAATCCAGTGTTGAATTGTTTCATGACTTCTGCTTTGATCTTCTCTGACATGTTTGGTCACATGCAACAGACCTTTTGTTTTACTGGTGGACAGTATTCTTTTGTTGGTAGAGGATGTACCACGATATCTGCATCAAGTCCTGGCATGTCTTCATACGACCAGGCAAAAACCTCAACATACTCGTGCAACAATTGAATCAGACTCTCTTTGACACTGGGTTCCAGATTGGCACCCACCTTGACTTCTCTTTTATCTTCTTCGGTACCTAGCTTGATTGTATCCACTAGTTCCTCGCGGGGCTGAATGGTCCTCTCTTCTTGTTGTAGTAACCTGGCGAGTTCCCCTGACACTTCACAATCTTCCTCAACTTTGTCTTCGGTTTGGTAGATTAGATTTTCAGAATCACAGAAAGCCATAGCAGAATCATTACCCATGGGATCCCGAATGGATGTAGATCTGCATTGTGAGTGTGTGTAAGAGTATAACTATCTTTGAAAATGATAAAATGTAAAAAAGAAAAACAATGAGCACAAAGTTTGTATGCAAAAACGTCCATGATTCATTGATGTCATATGGAAATGAGATAATAACCCTTATAAATGGACCATTGTGCCTCGGGTAAGACAAAAGGTTTTAAGAGTCTGAATTGTTTTAATATTACAGATCCGACAAAATTCAAAGACAAATTACTGTGGGATAAATGTGATTAGGAAAAAATATCTAGCCTCCCAGTTGTTGAGCCCTCCACTGACAGTTGGGAAAATCCAGCCCTCCAGGTTATAGTTGTCTTCATCATCCTCAACTACATTGACTTCGCAATTGCTGATCTTCAAGGGTGGTCCTCCGGAACGAGCGCAACGTACATCTTTCTGGGCTCTTGAAGTGAAACCCAAATTGAATTTGTCAGATTTGTATGGGATATCTGGGAGTTGACCCCAAATATTGCACCCACCTTCTTCTATCACTGCCTTGGCATCCTTTAAAGACGACATCTTGAGTGGAGGCCTTGTAATCTTGGGAACTTGAGACACAACCTTGGTTACTGCTACAGTCTGCGGGACTTCTTCAAAGTGTTGGAATGGAGTTTCAATAAATTCCCCATCTAATTCCATATATCTGAAGGAATTTAGATGGCTGACCATATACTCTTCTTCTCCATGAACAGTGATGATCTTCCCCTGAATTGAATGCTTCAGCATTTGATGCAACATAGAGGTAACAACACCGGCATTGTGGATCCACGGTTGGCCTAGCAAGCAGGAATATGAAGGGCGAATATCCATTACATAAAAAGTTGAATCAAATGTTTGGGTTCCAACCTTTATGGGGATATCCACTTCCCCATGCACCATCCTTTTTGAGCCGTCAAAGGCCCTCACTACTATGTTGCTCGGTTTCAATGTCAATCCCTCACAATCAAGCCTATCAAGAGCCTTTTTAGGAAACACATTCAGAGACGAACCGGTGTCAACCAAGACATGAGCCAAAGTTGTGCCCCTGCATTTAACTGAGACATGTAATGCCTCATTATGCTTCCTCCCTCTTGGCGTTAAATCAGCATCCGAAAAGCCTAAACCATTATCTGTGGTCAAGCTGGCTACGCAGTCTCGGAACTGATCGGCAGATGTTTCTTGAGGTACATGGGCAGTTTTAAGGAATTTTACCAAGGCCTTTGCATGAGCCTCGAAACATAATAATAAATCCAGCATGGAAATTTTTGATGGAGTTTGCCCCAGTTGCTCGACTACGTTGTAGTCGCTTCTTTTTATGATCTTTAGAATTTCCTCCATCTCTTTTCGGGAGGTCTCATGGATAGCTACTGATTGTGCCTTCGTCCGGAAAGGCTCAACCATAATACCTTTTCCTCGAGTATCAGTTGACTCGGCAACAAGAATGTCAGTAGGGGTGATAATAGGGATTGTAACAGCTTTGTCAACAGGAGTATTAGCAGAGATGGTTGTAGGATTGGGAATAGCCTTTGGAGGAGCAACAACAACATGAATGATTACGGGTCTAGAAATAGCTTTGGGAGGAGCAATTTTTGGAGAGAAAACCCTTCCACTTCGAGTGATCTTACTAGTGCCTGTGATATTACTGATATCAGAGTCAACTTTCTCAAAAATTGAATCTTCAGCAGCTAGCCAATCTTGCTTGATACCGTGGTAGTAGACATCACCTCCATAATTCCATGGGACGGTTTTGTCTGGCGAATACGGGATTGGTCCAGGCATTGTAATTATCAAAGGAGCTACTTTAGGAACTGATGTAATTCTAACGGGTCTTTTGGTGGAGACCCTGGAAGAATTGTCGGAAATGGTCACGATGGAAATATCATTATAAGAAACAATTAGAATAGAAGTATTTTCGAACAAAATTTCCTTGTTATCTATTAGGCACTAAACGTCTGCTTTCAACAAAGGACAGTTGGTTGGTGAGGATAAACAGAAATGACAGCTTTCATCACAACCTGGGAAAACACCGACATTCAACAAATTCTCTTTGATAGTCAAGAGTGGGGTCACAAGTTCATCAACTGAAGTAACAAACATATCTTCCTCGACGACGTTGATATCACGACCGTGTTTTTGCATAGGGGCAGTAATGACATTGGGCTTTTCTGGTGCGTCGAATTCAATCTCTTTGGCTTCAAGGAGGTCTTGTACTTTGTTCTTTAGAGCCTAACAATTGTTAGTGTCATGGCCGGGACTCTCAGAATGGTATGCACAACGGGAATTAGGATGATAGTGAGGTGAGGTTGTGTTAGGATTCTTTGGAGCTTCTTTAAAAGTCACTAGATTGGATCTTAACAAATGCGACAATACTTGAGATAGTGTCGTATTAGTTCGGGTGAACTGTCTGACTGGCCTTTCCATTCTTGGCTAGTTGCCTCTTTGCTGAGCAGGCGCATGTTTAGGAATCATGACATCCCCCACCATTGGACGACGTTTAACCCTATCTTAATTTCTCTGAGGATATACAACAACAACTTCTTTCTTTCCAATGAATGGTTTCTTTGCAGCAGCAGAGGATGCATCTTTTTGAATCTTGCCATTCTTTATCCCGACTTCTACCCTTTCTCCGGTGAATATCAATTTAGTAAATCCTGCTGATAAACTCCCAATTAAGTGGTTAAAGAAAGGACCGAACAAGGTGCCCAAGAACATGTCTACTAATTCTCTTTCAGATAGGGGAGGCTGGACTCTTCCTGCTAAGTCCCTCCATTTTTGCGCGTAGTCCTTAAAGCCTTCATTTGAAACCATGGCCATACTCTGGAGTTGAGTACAGGTGGGCGCAAGATCAGCGTTGTATTGGTATTGTTTGTAAAAGGCAACGGCCAGATCTTCCCAGTTATGAACATTTTCTCTTTCTAACTGATAAAACCAATCAAGTTGAGTTCCAGACAAACTGTCTTGGAAGAAGTGTACCCATAAATCCTTGTCAGCAGTATGAGGTTGGATTTCCTCACATAGGACCAGAGATGCATTTTGGTACATGAGACTCCGTTATATTTGGCGAACACAGGTGCTTTGAATTTTGGAGGAATGACAATCCCCGATACTAATCCTAACTCCTCAAAGTCCAATCCAGGCAATTTTTGGATTTTCATTACACTTAACCGTTCTTCTAGATGCTTATACTTGTCGTCGGCTGGAGGATATTGTTCTTCAGAATAGTCTTCTTCTTCTTATTCCTCTTCGGAATATGGCTGGACAACTACTTCCTTGCCTTTTCCATCTTGATTATCTTTCTCGCCAGATGACATTGCAAAGTCTAGGGTCCTTCTTGCTTTCCCTTGGAATCTTCTTCCCATGTTCAGAACTCCAGTTATTTTCTTTTTCTTCTTTTTCTCTTCAACCAGCAAGGTCTTCAACTCTTCTTGTCCTTTGGCTAGAGTTAAGAACATCTATTGAAACTGGGCATTTTGAGCTTGGAGGTCCTTCACCGTTTGCTCGAGATCTATCTTACTGAAGTAAACAATAGAAAGATGAGGAGACTTGTTGCAAGAAACCTACTTATGTTATGATGAATGGTAAATGCGCATGCAATGATTTCTAGGATTTTGAAGATTCAAATTTGTTTTAGACAAAAATGAAACACACGTTATATTAATAAATTAAAACTTGAGCACATCAATGCCTCCTTGAGCAAAACAAATACAAAAAATCTAAGATAAAAAGGTAGTACGCATCCTCTTTGGTGCGATGTAGGCATTCAGTGTCTGCTCCTCATGAAGTTGCTTAGGGAGTTCCAAAACCTTCTTCTCGCTAGCGTATAATTGGGCTTCGAAAGTATCTCGCTCCCCCTTGAGTTGTATCCAATATCTTTGTAAGTCTTCAAGAGAGGTGGGCATGTCAGGATGTAGGATAGTGTATGAAACATCTCCTTCCATAACAGGCTCAATGATTACTGGGATAATGGAAAGATAAGGCATCATAAGACTCTGAGCACGAGTTCATACCCATTTGAGGTAAGGCTCAAGATGGATGGAATTCTTATGCCCCAATGTATTGCTATCTACCTTGCTCAACATCCTCTAAGCTCGGATAAATCTCTGGCGAAGACCTTGATTGTCGTTCTTGTAGTTAAATACCAAACCTTAAATGAGCATCTCATGAGGGCCATCCCTTCGGGCGTAACCAAACTGTCTTAAGGATAAGCAGGGGTTGTAGGTGATACCTCGCCTAATGCCAAGTAAAGGGACATTAGGGAATTCTCCACAACGGTCGACAATAGTAATATTCTCTATAGAGCGGGAACACCAATGGATGTCTGAATGTTTGAGCGTCATAAACCTTTGTGACCACCTTGAACCTTGCTCGTTCTTTAATACAGACTGGGGAAGATGCGAAATAAACCATCTTGCCAATAGAGGAGTGTAACACATAAGGAAACCTCTTTTCCTCATAGTGCGAGTGTGAAAATAATGTAGAATGTCTCCTAGCAAAGTAGGCACCGGGTTGCGGGATATGAAGATTTTGACGGTGTTCACATCTATGACTTGGTCAGGATTTGGAAACAAAACCATCCCATAGATTAGGAGAGCCACAATTTCCTTAAAGGCTTGCAAATCCAAGGAGTTCCAACAGTTTTGGGCTTTTTCAAACAAGAACTTTGCTAGGAAACCTTTGACACCACTCTTTGTTTCCCAATTAGTTGTGACATCAGATGATTGCAAGTGTAGAGCTTGAGCAATCTCTTCTGGCTTTGGGTCTCTTTCCGTACCGTTGAAAGGTAGTTGATTGAGAATAGGAATCCTCAAGAGTTGGGAGAATTCTTCCAAAGTTGGCACAAATTAATAGTCGAGAAATGTGAAGCAATGGTGTAAGGGATCAAAGAACTGAAAGAGCACCTTCATCATGTCTTCATAAGTGTTGGAAGTGACCAATTTGAGTAGGCGACCATGTCTTTTGGTGAATGGAGAATTTTCAGGAATCCTTGAAGCTAGCTCTTTGAGTTGAGGAGGAATCCTTACGAGATTGACTTGAATAGTTTTCTTGCAAATAGAATCCATGTCCTACAAAAGAGAACAAAGATAAACCCCAAGATCCTTGAAATGGTTAGTGAATGAGTATGATGTTATGATGTTCATGATGTTATGTACAAGTATGTGTATATACAAACAAAGCAAACAACTCCTTAGGTTTAGGCTTGCATGGGGTTTCATAGGTAAGTACCCTCTTGAAGTTTAGTTGGCTCAAACCTGTCCTAACAATAGTAACCGGGTTCTAAGGAGCTCAATATCACTGGTTTGTTTCCTTGGTCATTGTTTCAGCACAAGCCTCTTTAATGGCAACCGAAATATCCAAAAAAACCAAACCTCAATGAGTGCAGTATCGAGTATCTACCAACTTCGGAATGCACATAAGCCGGTCATCTCACTATGTCCTAAAGGACAAGTTGGTCAAGTAAAGGTTCTAAAAGTTCATTAGTGCTTTATGACATCACTCAGCGGCCCCGTATTCTCCTTGATTAACTCAAGGGATACTGGTACCCACTAATATGTCGCACTAACGTAGCTATTGCTTAGACCATGTCGGTATACCCTGCACAGTTTTCCATGGGCTCTTAGTTATTTGCTAGATCACTTGATTTTGTTTGAAATTGTGCTTTGAGTGGTTTTTAAAAGTATTTTGTAAAGAGGCTATTGTTTAGGAAATCTTTGTAATGATTCTCGTTCGTAAGAATGTATACAAAGATGTTTGATCTTTTGAAAATGTTTTCAAGTTTTGTAAGATGTTTTGAAAGTGTAAGTGTTTTGTTTTAAAAATAGCAAGGATGTTTTGTTTTTAAATTGAGCAAGTAATTAGGAGCATTCTACCTACTCAAAAGTCTTTCTTGTTCATTTTCTTTTCCTTTGACATTGTTATCTTACCATTGATTTGGTAAGTAACCCTATCTTTGGATGTAAACGGGACGGGCGTGGGTCATTGTATAACCATGATTAGCAATGTTGCAAGGTATCTTAGCATTCTCTTTTAGGGACTAAGATCATTTGAAAGGCAAATTAGATAGCGTCATCGAGGGACTATGATCTTATACTTTGCTTGTTTTTGCTAAGATACCTCGCATGCGTAATATGGCCATTTTGTAAAGGCAACCAAGTGGATTTATCCTAGAGGTGCTTGTGTGCAAGTGTATTGTTTTCATGCTTGATTTGTCTTGAATTAGGGTTTTCTAAGCATTGGTTTTAGTCTTTTCATACAAACCTTAATTACTAACATTTGTATATAAAGCAATAAATTGCGGAATTGAAAGTTACTACGCTATTACAATACTTGTGGGAGGGGGTGTACAAATTGTAAATGGGGATTGCAAGAAAATAAACCTAATTAATCTATTACAACCATATTGAATTGGTACAAGAATTGAATAAATAAATGTACGAAAATAGATAAATATGCAAGAATGTAAATGCAAAGAAAAATAGATATTTGTTTGATTTTTCATGAGAAAAGGGGTTTTGATTTTAACCTAATTAGCTAGAAGAAAATAATTAATTAAAAAAAACAAAACCTAAATTTACTAAGAAAAGATTTTAAATAAAACCCTAAATCTATTAATTGATTAAAAAAGAAATTAAGTTTATAAGAAAAGTATTTTTTTTGGTATTTTTGTCTTGAAAATAAATTATAGTATTATAAAATATTTTTGGCCTTTTTTAATATTAAAATAATATATTTTAATTGGTGTAAAAGAAAATAACTAAAACCTATTTTTTTAATTAAATTTACAAAGTTAATTAGTAAAATAAATAAAGTATTGATTAAATAAAATAATTTTTGTGAAAAAAAATAAATAAACTATATCAAAATACAAATCTACTATTTTTTTATATTATTTATGATTTTTTAATATTAGAAAATATTTAAGAAAATAAATAAATAAAATAAGAAAAAGAAAATAAAACTGGGCCAGGGTGTGAATAGCTTGTAAGGGGGTGAGAAATAACAAAAAAAAATAAGGCCCAAAGATGAAGCCCAACGCCTGCCAAAAAAGAGTCAGAATGTAAAAATATGAAAAAAATCAAAAGGGTACCACTGTGGCTCGAACCCAGGTCTCTCAAGTTACAGGCGCGCGCTTCTACCACTGGGGTGGCTATACATCCGTTTATATAAATCAAACAATAAATACATAAGGCAAACACGTTCCTGAGGCCAACTTCATCTTCAACCTCACGCCCAGCCAGAACCTCTGTAACTTGTTCAAAACTCAACAAAAATGAAAACTGTAAACATGAAACTTGTAGCAAATTTCCTCACGGTTTCAGAAATATAAAGCATTAAAACTAAATCTCAAACATAAACATGAATTTTAATGGCCCTATTCTGAACCCTAAAAATCTCAGAAATTTCAATCTTAAAATTCTCTAAGCTCAAGCAAAATTAATGGAAACTATGGACATGGTTAGCTTTAGGGCAATGATATTTACATGTTTTATTCACAAATAAATCATTGATGATTCCTATATGAAAAGTTCCAAAGTTAGAAAACTTACCTTGCAAGAGGGTATCAGGTTTGAAGTTTGAGCAGCTTTCAGTGAGTTCCAATGATTGGGTTAGCTTCCTCAAGTTCCCGGGAAGCTAAAGGGATGCTTAGCTTGAGATGGAAGTGGCTGAGGAGTTCTGGAGAAATCCACTTGCAGACCTCTATTTTTGAAAATGGAGGATGGTGCAAATGGTGTTACAGTTGTGTAGTAAGGGTTTGGATAGCTTCTATATGAGTTATAAAAGCTTTGTGATTGATTAAAAGTGAAAACGCACGAGTGGATTGTGTATTTGAAGTCCATGGTAAAAAATGACAAGTAATGGAGGTTTTTGGTGCAAGTTCTGATTTCAAAGTTTTTGAGGGCTTAAGCATATATGTATGTTGTGGCAAATGGTTTCTATATCTATAAGCAAAAGGATTGGAGTGGTTTGGACAATCAGAAGTACAAGTTTTCAGCTAATTGCTAGGTTACTTGATTTTGAAGAAAAGTGGGAAACCAAGTTTCAATGTGAGGTACAAGACGGGCTGAGTGATTGTAAGTGTATAACACATTTCTTATGGGTTATGGGACTTATATGATCATAAGAGAACAAGTGCAAGGCTCAAGAACAAATTTTGTGTAAAAAAGCACTTTATCAAAATGGCAATGTACACTTTCTTCCCAAAATGGACATAAAGCATGGCCTTGCATTGAATGCTTGAAATGAGACCTCTGAAAGCTGTGCAAGCCATTAATTATGGAGTGCCTAACAAGTTTTATGCCTTCAAACTAGAGGTTCATAACTTTGAATTTGAATTTTGTTCATCACAAAATGCCTTGTAATTCAAGTGATAAAACCCTAACTTCATCTCTTCGATTCTCCCTACTCAAAAATGATCTCAAGGAGTTCTTGGACATTTTGGAAAGCTTGAAATATGATATACAACCCATCTTTGAATTTCTTTTGAATATTACCCTTGGAACTATAAGAAAAAGTTCCATGAAGTTGGGTCAAAATCCTGACCAAATTAGGGCAAAATTTCACTAAGTGTTTTGTTTCATGACTATGTATTCTTAAAATTATAACTTGAGATCCAAGAACTTTTGGAAGGAGTTGTGTGAAGAAAAGTTGTATATTTCATGGAGACCTACAACTTTAATGTTGGAAGTTTCTTTTGAATCATCTTACATCATGGTGAATAATTGGCTTAAAGTTATGAAAAAACATGAAGTTTAAACACTTAGAAAAATTTCTAAGTTTGAAAACTTTGACTTTTTTCAAAATGAAATCTTGACTTTTTGATTTCTTGATGAATAAGTTTAATATTTTGACATGTTTTAATGAATTGTGATCTTTGACATTGAATTTTGACCAAAAAGTCAAAGTTTGACTTTTCAGTGTACAGTTGACTTTTTGATCAATTGACTGAAAATCCACTATCAATCCAATTGATCTTGAGCAATGTTTTGGGATATTCCATTAGGTAAAAATTATGGAATTGAACTCTTGAAATCATACCTTAAACCAATTGATCATTTTCTAGGTCAAAAATCAGAAATTGCCCTTTCTCAGTCAAAACCCTAATTTTGACCATTTTGCCCTTTTGAAGATTTTATCAAATTTCTTGAGGAATTATGGTCCAAACTTGATCAAATGATACATATGAGTTTAAAATGTTGATGTGGATAAATAATTATGAAGTATGACTGTAAATTGGCCATAGTTGACTTTTTTCCCTAATACATCTGATTTTTAGGTCAACTGCTTAATTGACTGAACAAAAGTGTGATCCAAGGCTTGAAACTTGACAGGAGTAATCTTGGGGGTCCATAATGATCCATGAAATCCATATGAAGCATTGAAAGTTCAAATATCCTTGTGCAATATCAAACCCTAATTTTGGTCATCAGTGCTTAAGGAGGTGTCTTGAGCTGATCAACCCTAGTGCAGTCTTGAGCCCAAGGAGATCTTGTGAGAAAATTCTTGATGAGTGAGAGGGCAAATTTTGGGGTACAACAACAACTCCCTGAATATGCATCCAAACTCTCATGCTTTACGTTAAAATAAACCGAGACAATAACATAAACATTAATATGTGCAGAGATATCATTTATATGCCATGAACAAAAAGTTTAGAGCATTAGAATTTTGGAAAACCACGAGTTATTGGAGAGTGAGTTCCGGGATCGTTTGGCCTTCAAGGGTGGATGGGTTGGCTTGATGAGAGTCTCAGGAACGTGAATGCATGGTTGGAAGTGATTAAAATTGGCTGGAGAAAGAGATCTCGAGTTGCACCACTTTGAACAATTTTTGAAACTTTGCTAGAGCTTTAGGAGGCAGCTGCACATCCCTTCTTAGGCTAGAATGTTTATGTATATATGTGAGACAACATTAGGGTAAAAAATATGGCACAAATCCAACGGAATACATGTGTTTCAATTTTCTTCCAAACTTTCCATTTTTTGAAGATTCTTTCTACTCTTGGCTTGCACGTTTCTCTTTGCCATGTGACAGCTTTCATGAGTTGTCTTGGGCCCCCATCTTGATGGAAACAACAACCTTGTGCGCTTTACATCCTACCTTGCAATTTATTTTAATTAAAATTGACTTTTAATGATTTAATTCAAAAAATAAATTAAATAAACAAAAGGAGGGCGTGTAATTGAGCTTAGAAGTCATGGCTCATGTTAGGAATAAGTTCAGATCATAGAAACCATGGCCCATTTGGAAGAAATTCAAGATTAATCAATATTTTCTTCATGCACTTCTTCAAAATTGGTCAACTTTAGCAATGCATATCTCTCTCAATTTTAACCCTATGAGGGTTTTCTTAGACTTTTTAGAGAGCTTAGGATGTGCTCTAAACAACCCTTTTGGTTTCATCTCAATTGAATCTACCATGTTCATGTACCAAGCTTTGACCCAAAAGGTGTTTTTGTTAACTTTATGAAAGGACCCACAATGTATAAGCTTGTATCTTTCAATTGGTGCATTTCTTGAACTTGAGGGCTGAAGAGAAGTTGTAGGGAATTGGATTCTATTCACAATCATCTTTGGTGGAAATTTTTTTGATACAATATGAGAAAGTTATATCTGGTCAAAGTTTGGTTGACTTTTTCTATAGAAACCCTAATTAGCAATTCTTGACTTTTGATGAATTAGGAGCATTTCTTGAGGAATCATGATCAATCCTTGATCAAATGATGGATATCACTTCAAAATGTTTATGTTGACCAAAAATCTTGAAGTTTGACTGTATATAGGCCAAAATTGACTTTTGACCTAATATAGTTGATTTTCAGACATTTGAACAGTTGACTGAGAAAACTTGTAATGCAATGCATGAAATTTGTCACGGACAATCTTGAAGACATATTAGGACAATGGAAAACAGTTGAGACCATTGGAGCTCACACATCTTGATGAAAATTGAAACCCTAGTTAGAGGTTCATTGTCTTAGGAGGAGAATTTGTCTGGTCAATTCTTGGTCATCCTTGAGCAATTTGAGGACCTCAATGGGCATGCCTTGAGTAAAATGAGAGGGAAAATTTTGGGGTACAACACTGCCCACTTGAAAAAGGTATTCGAGCAAGCTCGAAAATGCTGGATGTGATTCAACCCGAAAAAATGCACCTTCGGCGTACGGGCAGGAAAGTTCCTCGAATCTATTTAACGAAACGAGGCATCGAGGAAAACCCCAAGAAATGTCAGGCATTTTCTGAATTTATGATGCCCACCTCGAAGAAATCCATCCAAATCTTGAACGGCATGCTCACTTCACTTTCTCGATTTGTGGCAAAGTCCACCCAGCACGCGCTTCCCTTATTCAAGCTACTAAGCAAGGAAGCCACCTTCGAGTGGACGCCCGAATGCAAACAAGCCGTCGTTCATTTAAAAAGAGATCTCTCGCATACACCCGTCCTATCTCGACCCGGGAAAGATGAGGTACTCTACCTTTATCTAGCCGTCGCCTCCGAGGAAATAAGCACAATGCTGATAAGGGAAACCCTAGAAGGACAAAGGCCAATTTACTTCACAAGCAAGGTCCGGAAGCAAGATATCAACAAATAGAAAAAGTAGCTCTGGCCCTTGTTAACGCAACGAGGAGACTAAGACACTACTTCTTGGCCCACACCATAATGGTCCGGACAGATCAACCAATAAAACAACTGCTTGAAAGACCAGACATGGCCGACAAAATGTTGAAATGGTCCCTGGAACTCTCTGAATTCAATATCCAATATGAGAGCAGGAAACCTCTAAAGGCTCAGGCCTTAGCCGACTTCATGGAGGAAAAGACCTTGCCCTCGAGCCCCGAAGGATCACGTCGTTAGACGATCTTCGTCGATGTCACCTTTAGTCCGACCGAAAGCGGTGCCAGTATCATACTAGAAAATGAGGAAGGGACCCTAGTCGAAGTCTCCCTCTCCCTATCTTTTCCAACTTCCAACAATCAGGCCGAATACGAGGCATTCCTCGCAGGCTTATGACTGGCTGGCGATCTGGGAGCCGAGGAAGTAAAAATCTTCACCGACTCTCAGTTGGTTACCTCTCAAGTCCGAGGTGAATATCAGGTCAAAAATGACCAAATCGCCGAATATTGGGCCGTGGTCCAAGAAGAAAAGAGGAAGTTTAAATCTGTGAATGTACAACACGTTCCCCGTGAGCATAATGCCTGCACATACATCTTATCTAAATTGGCAAGCACAAAGAGAAAGGGAGGAAATAAATATGTGATACAGGAGATACTCCCCCGACCAAGCATTCAAAAGCCATCTTCCACCCTAGAAGTATTCGCCATCGGGGACAACGATTGCTAGATGACCCTCGTACACGACTACCTCACTAAGTGCAAACTCCCCGACGACCCAAAAGAAGCGACCATTGTCAGGCGGAGGGCTTGGTCGTACGTCTTGGTCGAAGACAAACTTTACCGAAGAGGATTATCCATTCCACTTCTCAAGTGTGTCGACCGAAGTAGAGCGGAGCGCGTATTGCTCGAAATCCACAAAGGCATCAACGGCCAGCATCTGGGCGGGAGATCCCTCGTAAGGAAACCCTTGCAGGCGGGATACTACTGTCCAACCATGCAACACGATGCAAAGGAGCACATAAAGAGATGCAATAAATGCCAACGACATGGAGACATGCATTTAGCTCCTCCTAACAAGCTTAAATCCCTCTCCTCTCCCTGGCTCTTCGCCCGGTGGGGACTAGAACTCCTCGGCCCGTTCGTGGTCGGAACCAATCAGAACAAATACCTGATTGTAGCGGTCGGCTAATTAACTAAGTGGATAGAAGCTAAAGCTTTGGCCAAGATCACCGCCCAAAACGTCCTTCGCTTCTACAAAAGAAATATCCTCGCTCGTTTTGGCATCCCACAAGTGATAGTCACCGACAAATGGACCTAGTTCACGAACCATTCCTTTTAAGAATTTGTCTCCAAACTTGGCACAACCCAACATTTCGCCCAGTTGAGCACCCCCAGACAAACGGCTAAGCCGAATATGCAAACAGATTAATACTCAAAGGCCTCAAGCGAAGGTTGGACGAAACCAAGAAACAATGGGTCGAGGAGTTGCAAAGTGTGCTCTAGGGATACCGAACGACCGATCATTCGTATAACGGGGAGACTCTGCTCCGACTAGCTTACAGGACGGAGGCCTTCATCCTCGTGGAGATCGAGGAACCTTTCAGGAGAATTGAGGCACCTCCTGACGAGGAGATGAACAACGTCTCCCTCCATGAAGAGCTAAATCTGGTGGAAGAAATTAGAACATGAGAGGCCCTACGAGAGGTCTCGCTCAAACAAAAAATAGCCATGCGCTACGATGCCAAAGTCATACGACGAGAGTTCGAGGTCGGTAGTCTTGTCTTAAAGAGAAACAGAAATGAATCTCGTGAAGGCAAGCTCGCAGCGAACTGGGAAGGCCCTTATCACGTCTACGCGAAAACGGGGACTAGAGCGTGCTACTTGGAAAACTTACAAGGGGAACAACTCGTTCGATCATGGAACACTGAAAATCTAAAACAATATCACAGTTAAAAACACTGATCATTCGACGAGTTTGCTCGACGAGACAAACTCACTCAGGCCTGACCACGCGTGCATGCCTTGTCACAAGCATGACACCCAAAGAATTCAAAAGGGGAGAGGCTCCGCTCTGTTGACGAGCGCACCCTCAGTCCGACATGGATAACTCGATCGAGCTCCATAGTCCTTGTGCCACGATGGTAGAACGCCCGACTCGCAACGAGAGGTTCACGCTACCGAACCCAGGTCCCTCGAAACGAGACCTGAGTTCCGGCCCTCGCTCGATATTTACCCTGGCCATTTGATCCGTTTCCCAACACTGAAGAACATATAAAACAAGAATATCCCTGCCATGAACTCATGGAAAAATATAAAACGTCCTGAACGGGCTAGTTTGTCAATAAGAATGCAAAAAACACAAGTTAAATATTCAAAACAAACGACCAATGGCCGGAATTTAAATAAAACAACCACTTGGGCCGATATTGTACGAATATTACATAAACAGGCAATAGCCCAGGAAAACAAATACAACGAAAATGGCACACAGGCCGAAATAAACATGCAATTATACTTCCACTCCCTTTGACAATGGGCGATAGTTGGGCATGACCCCTTGTCGGTTGAGAAACGATATCCCTTAGATAATCGGGAACCAAAATCTGGCCTTTGGCCACATAGTAATTTACCCCCATCCCTGATGTGTTGAGCTCGATACCAGGATTCAAACACGCATCTGATTCACGGCATTCTTGAAGCTCCCCTCAGAAGCGGCCTGAGCGTCATCCACAACCAATTGGAAACGAGCAACCAATTTCGTTAGAGTCTTCAGGTCCTTAGTATCCTCCAGCTCATCCTCAGCAGGCGTGATCTCAGCAGTCAAGGCCGCTACCTTTCCCTCAAGACCCTCTCTATCGAGTAACAGAACCATGCATTCCTCGGAGAGCTTCCCCAATTCTTCCTCGGACAACTTAAGGGCTTTATCCTTCTCAACCAAGGCCTTCTCGCTCGCAGCCAGCTTAGCCCGAAGATTCTTTATTTCTTCCTCCTGGGTGTTGTACCCCAAATTTTGACCTAAGATATCGTCTCCTACCTGCATCATTACATTACAAGTGTTTTGATCCATCGATTTTAAAATTCATGACTTTTTTCAGGCCGAGAGCTATTTATGTTGAACACTAAATCATTTAATCGATTCGTGCTAAAATAATGTTTATTAATTATTTATTATCTTAAATTTAAATAATTGAAATTCGTTTTCGATTATTATGTAGTTTAAAGATGTATAGATAATAAAATAAACATTAGAGAAGAGGCGCATTAATTGTGCAGACAGTATTTATTTATTACTCACTATCTTAAATTTAAATAACTGGAATTCATTCTCAGTTATTACATAATTTAAAGGTTTATGAATAATATAATAAATATTCGGAAAAGTTTATTGGTCAAAAACGATTATTTAATCATTTGTCATTCTAAGTTAAATAATTGAAATTCTATTTTAATTATTATAATTTAGAAAGTTATGGATGATGAATTAAATAATTGAGGCTATTAATTGATCAATGATAATTATTTATTTATCTGTTTATTATTCTGAATGTAGGTAGTTGAAATTCGTTTTCAATTATTATACGATTAAAGAATTGTAAACGATAAAATAAAAAATTAGAGAGAAAGAGGAAATTAATTGGCGAATATTGGATTTTTATTCATTTTTTCTAATTGTACAATTATTATGTAAATATTGTATCTATTACAACAAAATTACAATAATAAATTTACAAAGCTAAAATGAAATAAAAAACTAATCTAATATTCCTAATTCTAAATCTTCTGATTCCATGCGTTTTTGTCTGCTCACTTGATGTTACCTGCAAAATTAAAAGAGATTAGAATTCGAACAAATAATTAAAAAGCGAAATTATTTAAGGTTCATCATTAAAAGCAATGGCCGGAATCAGTTACTCTTTTTTGCAAATCACGGGATTTCTCCCGGTTCACAAAAAGAAAGGAATTTTTAAATGAATCCACAAGTTTATTTTTGTCCAAAAATTGCATGTTATAAATTAATTGCATTTTTCAAAATCCAAATGCATATTTCAAAAAAACATACAGCATACAAAGTCCCTGCATGATCTCAACATATGCAAGCAAATGCCAACGTAAACCTATGCCCACATAGTAAAAAAAAACAAAACAAGCTACTTTTGCATTAGAAGTCAAAAATATGCAGTTTAACAACATATGCAAGCAATGTGACATTCCTTATTTTCATCATTTTCTGGCCATTTGCAATTTCAGAAAAGTACAGCCTATCATATTTTTGTCAAAACTGTACTGAGAGAGAAAAAGAGAGGGAGAAGTGTGGGTTTTACAGGCTTGGCATAGGCAGGAAAAGAGATACAAAACAAACTGCAAAATATAGCCACTAGAAATAAAAACATAAAAGAAGAATAGAAACAAATTGGAGATGGCAGTCTAGTGCAGAATGCCTAGGAAGAGGGAAAGTATTTCAAAACCTCCAGCCTGTAACGTAAACAAGAGGGAGGGAAAACTGTTATAACATAACCAAAGAAATCACACATCAGAATCATATATCCAAGCCTTCAAAACTTAGAAAAATAGCTATCAACAAAAACACACAAAAACCAACTTGCATAACCATTCCATTTACTGTCAAAACCATAAAAACATACATGGCCTAAACCTTGTAAAAACGGATTGAGCCTTTAAGCCAACATCACCACTACTGTCAAATAGATATAAAAAACAATCTCACACAAGAACCAATTCAAACCACACCATCAATATGGCCTAGCAACAAAAAGACCTATTCCCCTGTTTCCATCAACCTGTCCAACCAACAAAACCAGTAACCACAACATAACCTGCTAAACCAGTTTTCAAACCATCCTTCACCATGGCCTAAAAAAACCAATACAACCTGCGTATAACCAAGAGACCATGGCAAAAAACCAGTAAAACCTGCATAGGGCCTAAACCAATTTCCAAACCCAAGCTACAGTAAAGCCTCAAAAAAATATTATCATAGGCCAAAGATCGAAGCACAGTGTCAAGGCAGAAGAAGAAGAGAAACATCACAGTACAGTACCAACAAGAAGAAGAAGAAAATCACGTAAAATACCAGTCACCGAAGCGAGCTCGCGACCCTCCTCTCCTCGCCGCCTGGCCTCCTTCGCTCCCGACCTCCTCCTCCGTCTCCACCTAGGTAACGGTTCCCTCTCCCTTTTTACTTCTATGGTACCTCAATCAAACAATAAGAATCAAAACGGTAAAAATCATGTAATCCGAATCTATGCATGCAAAAACGAAACTAAGCTTTAACGAATCAGAAACGTTTTCATACCGTGAACCCATCGCGCCTTGGCTTGCGTCGGAGGGAAGAGGAGTTCGGAGTGGGTGGCCATGGCAAGAAGAGATAGCGAAACTCAGAGGCAAGTATGGAGAAGAAGACGCGAAGAAGATGACAAAGAGAAGAGAGATGAGCGCCGTTCTGCCTAGCAGAACCCTAATCCCCAATTGATAAAACAAATTAACCCTAATACGTTTTAAAAAACTGATGGGCCTCACCCCATTTCTCCAGCTTAAGCCCACGACTTGCTTCTACACCCCCCCCATTTTGAATCCTGCATGGGCCTTCAACCATCTGGCCCATATACCTTTCTTGCTTGTTTTTTTATTTTTGATACACTTTTTATTTTATTTTTATTTTCTCTAATCTTTTTTTAGAATTATTATTTATGTTAATTAATTGGTAAGTATAATAAAAAACAAAAGATATGTCTAACTAGGTTTTTTTAATTAATTAATGTGACCTCTTAGTTTAAACTTTGAATTTAATTTAAGAGTTTTTAATTTTTATTTCATTAGGGTAAATTAATAACTTTCTATTTAATTTAAAATCTCTTAATAAGTATTCTATTTTCATATACATAAAAAATATAGAATTTAAGAAGGTAGACATTTTATTTTTCTAATTAATTCTCCTCTTACATCGTTATTAGACAAAACTCTAAAACATATATAAAATAGGAAAAACATAAAAAATATTTTATTAATTCCTTTTCTTGCCTTATTAATATTAATATCAAAATATATAAAATAAAAACTTAAAATTAAAAAAAAAAAACATTATGTCCTCGTTAAATAATTCTCTTGCTTTTTTATCCCTATCAAAATGCGTAAAAATTAAAAATACTTTCTTCCCGTTAACATTAAACAAAAAAATCATAAAAAATACATTATTCGCATCATTTATTCTATCATTTTGATTATTGTTATTTAATCATTATTCGCATATTTTGCCTGTGTATTTATTCCATATTTATTTGTTTATTCTGTTTATGTTTGAATCCAAAGGAAAAACAGTAAATTTGTTGACTTCATGTCCTCAAGTCTAACTGCGCGAACTTTCGCATTTCATTAAAACTTAGGATAATTTTTCCTCAAATATTCAACCTTTTCAAAATTTACGCCCTTTAAGCAAAAACTTCGACATTAGGTCGTCGTATCTTCAAAAATCCGTCCGTACCCCTTTTCGGCCAAAACGATTTATTTTCAATCAAGCAATCAATTTTAAATAAAACAGATATTTCAAAAGGTTCCTATAGAGTACTATAGATGCATTGGGTGCTAGTACCTTCCCATTGTATAACCAACCCCCGAACCATAAGATCTCTTTTCAAAAACGCTTTGTATTTTATTATTATTTACATTGCATATTTAGGGTTTTATTTCGCTCTTTTCCCTTTTCCTTTGGAAACAATAAAGCGCGGTGGCGACTCTTGCTTTTGTGAGACGAATTAATCAATAATTCGATCTCCGATTTACCCCGCTACATTTTTTATCGCTACAGAATTGGCGACTCTGCTGGGGAAAGATTGACCTCTTGCTGGTCCATCCCTAAGTGGGTTAAGCCTAATTTGTTTTATCTGTTTACTATTATTTGATTTGCTTGATTATATGTTTAAATTGGGGTGTTTGGGTTTTCTTTGCAAAGGACGAATCCTATACCCGGATTAAGTAACACTTAAGGAATAGGACGGGCGGTATAGTCATGTTAACTTTGAGGGAGTAATCCCGAAGAAGGAGGCATGAGATCCCCCACTCAATGGAAGGCCCTCTTGAACTTAATATTTGTTTACCGAGTAATCGGGAAGACATTATTATTTTCGACCTAGGAGCCCGAGAAGTTGAGGACCGTAGAACCCCAACCCATCTTGGCCTTTTTAGGTGTAGCGCGGAGACTATAACGGAGTAATTCGGAAGTAGTTGTTACGCGATGCTACGCTCGGACGAGTTTCTCTTGAGAATATTGCTAATTATTGAGTAATCAAGACGTTGGTAATATCCGAAGGAGGAATGTAGACTCTGGGAACTCTTAGAACCTTGTCTTACAGGTGTGATTGAAACGTTAGTACATACCTGTGGGTGGGCTTTACCCTCGACTCCATGCTGAACGTTGAACCTTTGAACCCCATGTTTGCAAACTTGTGTGTGACTGTTGCATTATCATTCATTCATGCATTCATCAACATCTTTGTAAAAAGTTTGTTTTTCAAGGAACTTTGGAATGATTTTTGCAAACGTCTCAGGGTATTATGGAACTTGGAAGGAGAAATACTCGAAGCTTTAGCTTCAAGGAGCCCGAGATTGAGGAACTGAAGAGTTTGATTCCGAAGATAGAGAGTCCGACAAATTTTCAGAAGAAGTATGGGTCCATCGTACCGCTCATGAAGCGCAAGATGAAGAAAGGCATCCTCAACACGTTGGTTCAGTTCTATGATCCCTTGTACTGATGTTTCACCTTTCCGGATTATCAGTTGATGCCCACTTTAGAGGAGTACTCCTATATTCTTGGTTTGCCGATCGCCGACCGTATTCCTTTTTCTGGATTAGAAGAGGAGCCCAAATCCCACGAGATAGCAGCTATCACCCACCTGAAGAAGTCAGAGATAGAGGAGAATATGACTACGAAAGGGGGAATCCGGGGTTTGCCGGCGCAGTTTCTGTTGAAGAAAGCTCGCCACTTTGCTGATACAAGGGATACTGTTGCCTTCGAGGACGTGTTTGCTTTACTCGCATATGGTCTTTTCTTATTCCCTAACGTTGATAAATTTGTGGATGTCAACGCCATCAGAATTTTCCTGATTGGAAATCCGGTCCCTACGCTGCTAGGGGACACGTACTACTCCATCCATCTTCGAAACTCTTATCAAGGAGGGATGATTATTTGTTGTGTGCCGTTGCTGTATCAGTGGTACGTCTCGCATTTACCAGGGTCCGATGCTTTCTGGGATCTCGAGAAGGAACCGCATTGGGCGCCAAAGATTATGGCTCTCACTCATTTCGACATTGACTGGTACAATCGAGTTTACCATGACGTGGAGATCATTGATAGCTGTGGTGCTTTTCCCAACGTACCTCTTCTCGGTACGAGGGGTGGGATCAACTACAACCCTGTTCTAGCGTGCCGTCAGTTCGGGTACCCGATGAGAGATAAGCCGAACAATATCCATGTGAGTGGTTTCTTTCTTCAGGAAGGACAAGATCATCAGGCTGCTAAGAGGGAGATTGAGGGAGCCTGGCGCCATATCCACAAGAAAGGGAGAGATATGCTGGGACATAGAGGTGCCGTTTCTTTGGAACCTTACCTGCAGTGGGTCCGTGCTAGGGCTTGTGCTCTCAAGATGCCATATAAACTCGAGAAACCTTTATTCCCTGCCATCGCACCATCATCTGTTGTTATCCCTATCGCGGATGTAGGAGAATATCAAGGAAATCTGGCTAGGATGAAGTCCGAGAGGGATGCTTGGAAGGAAAAGTACCATATGTCTGAATATGAGAATCGAGTCCTGACTCGACAGCTGAAAGAAAAGAAGGAGTTGCTGCTTATTCAAGACGGCCGGTTCGTTGACCACGATGAGAAACTTCGTCAGAAGGATGCCTTGCTGAAGAAGTATGCGAGTGAAAGGAAAAGAAAGAGGGAGGGTTCGGTAAGCGTGGCTCTCGTTCCTAATCCGCAGGAAGAAATCATCGATCGACTGATAGCTGAGAAGAAGGATATGGAAGACTTTTACGAAGAAAAGATCAAGAAGCTCCGATTACAGCTGGTGTTTGGTCCGTCATCTGAGGATTCCGAGTGAGCTTTAGCTTTTAGTTTATTTTATTGATGTCATTTTGTAAAACTATGTAAAAGAGCTTCATGCTCCGAAGTTGTAATTTATTGTTTCATTAAGGGCTTCATGCTCCGAAGTTGTAATTTATTGTTTTATTTTGGGCTTCATGCTCCAAAGTTGTAATTTACTGCTTTCATGTTTTAAAATTGCAATTTATCACTTTATTATGGTTTTCATATTTCGAAGTTGTAATTTGTTGCTTTCATTATTGGATTTGTTATCCCAAGGTTGTAATTTACTGTTCCAAATTGTAAGTTGTAATTTATCACTTTCGATTAATGGATTGAGTCTTTGTCGTTCCAAATTCCTTTACCATTGATGTATGCAAAATTATTAAAGTTCCCTGAAAAACTTTTAAAATGAGTCATCATTTGCATCGCCATCATGCATCATTTCACATTCCACCTCACATGTTTTCTAGAGTCTCATCCTTGTTCTTTTTCCACCGAAGGTTGTCAAGCTGTCTCACCGATACGACACTCGGGCCAATCGTCAGAGGAAAATGGAAGATTTGGAACAGGAAAATCATGAGCTTCGTGGGGAAGTTGCTACACTTCGTGTCGAGATGGAAAAGTTAACTGCGTTAGTGGAAAGTTTGGTGGCTGTTCAGAATCAGCCATCGACTACGGCTGCCGAGATTCAGACTTCAACTCTAGTGGTTTCCGAGATTGTCACAGTTCCTGCCTCCGTAACTCAAATCAACTCTCCGCTTCAACATCAGATGCCGAAAGGTTTTCCGTGGGGAATGCCTTACAACTTTGTGCCAGAGGGGTATCAGCCTGCCGTACAACCTATATTTCAACCTGCATTGTCTCTTCCTCAACCAGAGACAACTGCCATGCCGCCAGTAATTCCGTCTGTAACACCTTTTCCGCAACCAATTATGACAACCGTTGCTCCTGTGGTCCACTCCGTGCCATACTTGAATGAACCAATTTATCCTGCCGAGCCCGCTGAAAGTTTGGGTCTTTTTGATAGAATGGAAGAATTTCAGGATCAGTTCCAGGAAATACAGAAGGAGCTTAGAGCATTGAAAGGGAAGGATTTGTTTGGGAAGAGTACACATGACCTTTGTTTAGTTCCGAATGTCAAGATTCCAGCGAAATTCAAAGTGCCAGACTTTGAGAGATATAAGGGTGATTCGTGCCCTAGAAGTCATTTGACAATGTACGTGAGGAAGATGTCTACGTACTCCGATGATCATGATTTGTTGATTCATTATTTTCAAGACAGTTTGACGGGTGCTGCTCTAAAGTGGTATATGGGTTTATACAGCATTCGAATCTGCAACTTTAACGATCTTAGTGAAGCCTTTGTCCATCAGTACAAGTACAACGTTGACATGGCGCCGGACAGGGATCAACTCCGGGCGATGTCGCAGAGAGATCGAGAATCTTTTAAGGAATACGCCCAGAGGTGGCGTGAAATTGCTGCTCAAATCTATCCACCTCTTGAGGAGAAAGAGATGACTAAGATATTTTTGAAGACTTTAGGGTCCTTTTACTATGAAAAAATGATAGCCAGCGCACCCAGTGACTTCACCGAAATGGTAAGCATGGGCATGCGATTAGAGGAAGGGATTCGCGAGGGGCGTTTGGTTAAAGAAGGGAGTCCGTCTAGCAGTGCGAAGAAGTTTGGAAGTGTTTTCCCGAAAAGAAAAGAGCAGGATGTCAGTGCTTTGTTTCCAGGTAGGCCTAGGAGAGGTTACTCTCACGTTGCGGCAGTCACTCCGGCTGTCCGCCCAACTTTGATGACCCCAGCTCATCAAATTCCACCAACTCAACCACGGTCATTTCAGCAGCAGCCTCGACAACAGGCTTATCCGTTCAACAATCAAAACCGTTCACCCAGAAAACCGCAGTTCGATGCCATTCCTATGACGTATACTGAATTGTTCCCTGCTCTCATCAGAAAGAATCTCATCACAACAAAGCCTCCTCCTGTCGCACCGAACAGTGCTTCTCCGTGGTACAAGGCGGATCAATATTGTGAATATCATCAAGGGTCGCCGGGGCAGAACCTTGAGAATTGCTTTGCTCTGAAGGCGGACGTACAGAGATTAATTAAGAATGGCATCTTGTCTTTTAAGGATGTTAATCCAAATGTTAGAGATAATCCTTTGCCTCGACATGGGGCAGCTTCAGTGAGTATGGTGGAAGGTTGTCCGGAGAAGTTCCGAGTTTTTCAAGTCGAACACATAAGAGAATCATTGATCAGGTTACATCAGAGTTTGAAGAGACTTGCCTTTGTTAGGCACCAGCATGATTATGACGTTTGTGAGTTTTGTTCAAGAGAGGATGATTGTCCTATTGTGAAGGAGGGTGTTCAAAAGTTGCTAGATCAGAGAATTATCACTATTACCTATGACCGAAATCCGGAAGATGAAGTGAATGTTATCACACCACAATTTAATTTGCCAGAATCAGTAGAGATTGCTTACAACAGTCAGACTGCGTCTGTTGATCCTTTGATTATTTACCCACCTGGCCCTGTGCCTTACAGCTCAGACCAAGCTGTGCCGTACAAGTATAACGCCACAATGATTGAGAATGGGGTAGAAGTCCCCATACCAACCAGACCGTCTTTTGTTAACATTGCTGATGTGAGTAGAGTTACAAGAAGTGGGCGTGTTTTTGCAGCAGTACCGTCGAGGAGACCAGAAGTTCAAGTTAGGAGGCCTATACCGGCAGAGATTCCAGTAAGAAATGTTGAACCAAGGGTTGAGATAGGCCGATCCAGTGAACCTATCCCTCACCTTGAGGAGGATGAGATCCTAAAGCTTATCAAAAGGAGTGAGTATAAGATTGTGGACCAGCTTTTGCAAACACCTTCTAAGATTTCCTTGCTTGCCTTATTGAGAGATTCTGGTGCACATAGAGAAGCTTTGATGAAGGTCTTGGACCAGGCGTTCGTGGACCATGATGTGACAGTTGATCAGTTTGATGGGATTGTGGGAAATATAACTTCGTGTAACAATCTTGGTTTCAGTGATGAAGAACTCTCGGAGGAGGGGAGAAACCATAATATGGCTTTGCACATTTCAGTAAGTTGTGGAAACGATACCTTATCAAGTGTGTTGGTGGATACAGGCTCGTCGTTGAATGTGATGCCCAAGACTGCGTTGTCTCGGCTTTCATATCCAGGTGCTCCTATGAGGCCTAGCGGAGTAATTGTCAAAGCATTTGATGGTTCTAGGAAGACAGTTATTGGTGAAGTGGATCTTCCCATAGTGATTGGTCCCCATACTTTTCAAATCACTTTCCAAGTGATGGACATCCGTGCTGCCTACAGTTGTTTATTGGGTCGTCCCTGGATCCATGATGCCGGGGCAGTCACCTCTACGCTCCATCAGAGACTAAAGTTTGTAAGACATGGGAAGCTAGTGATGATTGGGGGAGAGCAGGCTATGGTGGTAAGCCATTTATCATCGTTTTCTTTTATTGATGCTGACGAGGATGTGGGGACCCAGTTCCAGGGTCTATCCGTTGCTAAGAATACAGTGAAGAAGCAAGGGGCATCCATCTCTTCTTTTGAGGAGGCGCGGCGAGTGGTGGAAAGTGGTTCGGCCGAAGGATGGGGCCAGGTGTTGACATTACCCGAGAACAAGTCTGGGGAAGGTCTGGGTTTTCATCCAATATCTGCAAGGGTCGAGAAAGAGGTGGTTGTTCGTCCGATTCAAGAGGTTTTCCGAAGTGCAGGGTTTGTACATCCTGAGGTTGATGCTATCATAGATGATGATTCCGAGGAGGATTTGCCCGTGTTTGTGACGTCTGGATTGGCTTGCCAAAACTGGATAGCTGTTGATGTTCCTGTGGTTATGCACATTTCCGAGTAATGTTTTGTTTATTTTCCTTTGAAAAATTTGCTCTGCCCAAGGCGAAACGTATTTTGTGTCGGGCTATGGAAAATAATTCCTTTTGCTCTGCCCTAGGCAAAAGAGAAATGTCTGGGCTCTTTGTTTCAAATATTTCCCTTTAATGAATAAAAACGTTCTTTTGTCCACTGCTGTTTTATTTTTCACTTTTTGGGAAATAGTAATGAAATTAATTAATAACCTTTTGTTTTATTTGCACAAATCGATTTCTAAAATAAAGCATAATCATATGTGCAGATTAATCCATGACTTAACCATCGAAAACAATGATCCTATGCCCTCTCCCAACTTTGAATTCCCTGTATTCACAGCCGAAGAAGAGGATGATAAAGAGATTCCTGTTGAAATTTCCCGTTTGCTTGAGCATGATGAGAAGGTTATTCAACCATTTGAAGAACCTGTAGAGTTGGTCAACTTGGGTGATGAAGAAGATAGAAAGGAAGTCAAAGTCGGAGCATTGCTTATCCCGGAAGTTAAGGAGAAAATGTTGGAGCTTCTCAAAGAGTATGTTGATGTGTTCGCTTGGTCCTACCAAGATATGCCAGGGTTGGACAATGACATTGTGGAGCATCGTTTACCGTTGAGACCTGAGTGTCCACCGATCAAGCAGAAATTGAGAAGGACTCGTCCCGACATGGCTGACAAGATTAAGGAGGAGGTTCAAAAACAGATCAACGCAGGTTTCCTTGTTACGTCGGTCTATCCTCAGTGGTTAGCCAACATCGTGCCTGTTGCTAAGAAGGATGGTAAAGTTCGGATGTGTGTAGACTACAGAGATCTGAATAGAGCTAGTCCAAAGGATGACTTCCCATTACCTCATATTGACGTATTGGTCGACAGTACCGCCAAGTTCAAAGTCTTTTCTTTCATGGATGGTTTTTCTGGTTACAATCAAATCAAGATGGCACCAGAAGATATGGAGAAGACAGCTTTCATTACACCGTGGGGAACATTTTTTTATCGAGTTATGCCGTTTGGTTTGAGGAATGCTGGTGCAACATACCAAAGGGCCATGACTGCTTTGTTCCATGACATGATGCATAAGGAGATCGAAGTGTATGTGGATGATATGATTGCCAAATCACAGACTGAGGGGGATCATTTGGAACGTTTGTTGAAGTTATTCCAGCGTTTGAGAAAGTACAAACTCCGTCTGAATCCCAACAAGTGCACTTTTGGTGTTCGTTCTGGAAGACTTCTGGGTTTCATTGTCAGTCAGAAAGGTATTGAAGTAGATCCTGATAAAGTCAAAGCCATTCGGGAGATGCCCGCACCCAAGACGGAAAAACAAGTAAGAGGATTCCTTGGGAGACTGAACTACATTTCTAGGTTTATATCTCATATGACTGCTACCTGTGGGTCGATTTTCAAGCTTCTCCGAAAGAACCAAGGATGTGTGTGGACAGAAGATTGTCAGAGAGCTTTTGATAGCATCAAAGAATATTTGCTTGAACCTCCCATACTAATTCCTCCGGTGGAAGGAAGACCGTTGATTATGTACCTGACTATATTGGAAGACTCCATGGGATGTGTGCTTGGTCAACAAGATGAGACTGGAAGAAAGGAACATGCTGTATATTATTTGAGTAAGAAATTCACAGACTGTGAGTCTCGGTACTCATTGCTTGAGAAAACCTGTTGTGCTTTAGCTTGGGCTGCTCGCCGTCTGCGCCAGTATATGATTAATCACACTACTTGGTTGATCTCCAAAATGGACCCGATCAAGTATATCTTTGAGAAGCCTGTCTTATCTGGAAGAATAGCCCGTTGGCAGATGTTGTTATCTGAATATGACATTGAGTACCACACTCAGAAATCGATCAAAGGGAGTATTTTAGCCGATCATTTGGCTCACCAACCAATTGAAGATTATCAATCCATCAAGTTTGATTTCCCGGATGAAGATGTTATGTACTTGAAAGCTAAAGATTGTGAAGAGCCGTTACCTGAAGAAGGACCTGATCCTGAATCCCGTTGGGGTTTGATTTTTGACGGAGCTGTGAATTCCTATGGAAATGGAATTGGGGCAATCATCGTTACTCCCCGAGGTACTCATATCCCGTTCACGGCAAGACTGAAGTTTGACTGCACGAACAACATGGCGGAATATGTGGCATGTATTATGGGTCTCGAAGAAGCGGTGGATCTAAGGATTAAAATTCTTGATATCTATGGAGATTCGGCATTGGTGATTAATCAAATCAAAGGAGAATGGGAGACTCGTCATCCTGGTTTGATCCCTTACAGAGACTATGCTAGAAGGTTGTTAACTTTCTTTAACAAGGTGAAATTACATCATATCCCTAGAGACGAGAATCAAATGGTTGATGCTTTAGCTACTTTGTCTTCAATGTTTCAAGTGAATGATTGGAACGACGTGCCTACAATCCGAGTTATGCGCCTCGACAGACCTGCTCATGTGTTCTCAGTAGAAGAGGTCACCGATGACAAACCGTGGTTCTATGACATTAAACGTGTTCTTCAAACTCAAGAGTACCCGACTGGAGCATCCAATAAAGATAGGAAGACGTTGAGAAGATTAGCAAGCAGTTTCTTTCTCAATGAAGAAGTTTTGTATAAGAGGAATTACGACATGGTCTTGCTCAGATGTGTAGACAGACGTGAAGCAGACATGCTGATGCAAGAAGTACACGAAGGATCCTTTGGCACTCATGCCAACGGACATGCAATTGCTAGAAAGATGTTGAGAGCTGGTTACTATTGGATGACAATGGAATCTGATTGCTGCAGGTATGTGAAGAAGTGTCATAAATGCCAGATTTATGCGGACAAGATGCACGTGCCGCCGACCCTCCTCAATGTTATATCTTCACCTTGGCCTTTCTCTATGTGGGGCATTGATATGATTGGGATGATTGAACCCAAAGCTTCAAATGGTCATCGTTTCATCTTGGTAGCGATTGATTATTTTACTAAGTGGGTGGAAGCAGCATCTTATGCTAATGTAACCAGACATGTGGTAGTCAGATTTATCAAGAATCAGATCATTTGTCGATACGGCATCCCGAACAAGATCATCACTGATAATGGTTCGAATTTGAATAACAAGATGATGAGAGAGCTTTGTGAAGAGTTCAAGATCGAACATCATAATTCTTCTCCTTACAGACCGAAGATGAATGGGGCTGTTGAAGCTGCTAACAAGAACATCAAGAAGATTGTCCAGAAGATGGTAGTAACTTATAAGGATTGGCATGAAATGCTTCCGTTTGCTTTACACGGGTACCGTACTTCAGTTCGAACATCAACGGGTGCAACTCCATTTTCCCTAGTTTATGGTATGGAAGCTGTACTCCCCGTGGAAGTTGAGATTCCGTCTCTGAGAGTGTTGATGGAAGCTAAACTTTCTGAGGCCGAATGGTGTCAAAGTAGATATGATCAGTTGAATTTAATTGAAGAGAAGAGATTGACAGCTTTGTGTCACGGTCAATTGTATCAGCAGAGGATGAAGAAGGCTTTTGATAAGAAGGTTCGACCGCGCGAGTTCAGAGAAGGTGAACTTGTACTCAAGAAAATATTATCTTTCCAACCTGATTCTAGGGGCAAGTGGGCTCCGAATTATGAAGGACCGTATGTTGTTAAGAAAGTTTTCTCTGGAGGTGCCATGATTCTCACCAATATGGACGGTGAAGATCTTCCGCGTCCCATGAACGCCGATGCAGTCAAGAAGTATTTCGCTTAGGCAAACTTCTGGTCAAATCAGTCTTGGCATCTGAGCACATTCTGGAATTCAAAGTTGTTAGGGAGAATAGTGATCATTGTTTTTGTATGACCTTTTATTTCACATACTATTTCCCCAAGCTTTTGTAAACCGTTGGAGTCGCATTGTTAGCGAACTACCATCTTATTAATGAAATTTGAGCATTTACCTTTTGTGGGCAAAATTTTAATTTTATGGAAATACTTGAAGCAAATTTACTTAAAATGTTCTTATTTTAAAAAATGTGTCGTGAATAACGAAAGGAATATTAACAGTTTGTTCCAAGGATGGTCAAGCCATGAAATGCAAAGCAGTACAGTAGTTTATCCTTGCATGATGAGCATGTTTCGTTTCAAAATCGTCATGAGGTGTTGGTTGTGTAAACTTGTGTTTTTTCGGGTACTAAGTTTGGTGACTCCCCAGCTGTCCCAGTTAAGCATTGTTTTGGCTATCTCTATTTGGGCGATTTCTGAAGTTTGGTACGCTTTGTCTCATACCGTGGTCTATTGTTGTTAGAAGATTGGATTTGGATGCTTTTCTCCTCAGAAGACTTGAACCTTGTAGCGTGATACTCTCCGACGTTGCTTTGTGTTTCCAGTTCCGTTTATCTTCCGTCTTTTCAAGATTGGCCGAGTATCTATTTTGCTGTGACATCTTATTATCTCCAAGATATTCCATCTGTCTGTTTTGTCAACATAACATTCATTTACTCATTTACACTTATATCAACATGCATATCCACATTTGCCGTTGATCTTGGGTCGTACTTTGTTTATTCAAATAACGTACATATGTTCTTTCCAGGTAGAAAGTTAGCTTAGGCAGAAAATGTGTTTCTTTTCTAAATTCCCCAACGGAGCTAACCCTTGTGGTTGATTTTGATTCAGCTTACCTTGTCCATTTCTGAATAAGATGAATTCCCCAATCGAGTTACTTTCTCATCGGGTGGAGTCTTGTTTGACTGTTTTCTCTCTAGGTTGTCCCTGGATGAAGTGGTCGCCTCTTGCATAGGTTATTTCTTTGATTCTCCCCAGTAAGTTCGTGACCTAGACGACTGGTGCATTTATGCCGCACCTTTAAGTAGGTGATCTCCTCGGGAAGGATTGATTCAGGTTTCTCTTTGACGAGGATTTTATTCTCTGCCAATATCATCGCAATTTCCTTCTGTTTGTTTTTTTGGGAAAACGACAAGCGGCAGCTCTTCATGAGCAACTTGTACGTTATAGACACCGTTGGAAAACGACAAGCGGCAGCTCTTCATGAGCAACTTGTACGTTACTTTTTGAAAGCGCCGAGCAGCAGTTCTTCACGAGCTACTAGTGCGTCATTTACTTTTTGAAAGCGCCGAGCAGCAGTTCTTCATGAGCTACTAGTGCGTCATTTATTTTTTGAAAGCGCCGAGCAGCAGTTCTTCATGAGCTACTAGTGCGTCATTTATTTTTTGAAAGCGCCGAGCAGCAGTTCTTCATGAGCTACTAGTGCGTCATTTATTTTTTGAAAGCGCCGAGCAGCAGTTCTTCACGAGCTACTAGTGCGTTATTTACTTTTTGAAAGCGCCGAGCAGCAGTTCTTCACGAGCTACTAGTGCGTCATTTATTTTTCTGAAAGCACCAAGCAGCAGTTCTTCACGAGCTACTAGTGCGTCATTTTATTTTTCTGAAAGCGACAAGCAGCAAACTCTTCATGAGTTACCAGTACGTTACTACTTTTCTGGAATACAACAAGCGGCAGCTTCTTTATTTGAGCAGCTCGTATGTTATCGGTATTTTCTTTGGACAACAACAAGCGGCAGCTTCTTTATTTGAGCAGCTTGTATGTTATCGGTATTTTCTTTGGACAACAACAAGCGACAGCTTCTTTATTTGAGCAGCTTGTATGTTATCGGTATTTTCTTTGGACAACAACAAGCGGCAGCTTCTTTATTTGAGCAGCTTGTATGTTATCGGTATTTTCTTTGGACAACAACAAGCGGCAGCTTCTTTATTTGAGCAGCTTGTATGTTATCGGTATTTTCTCTGGACAACAACAAGTGGTAGTTTTCTTTATTTGAACAACTTTCGTATCTACAATCTTATTACTTCAACATTAATGAGTATATCTCTGAAAATCTAGCAGAGAAGTCTGTTACGAATCTATACCTCCAGAAGTCGGTAATCAGTTATCAGCAATTTGATACTCTCTGTCTATCATTGACCTTGAGTTGCGAACTCACTGTTTTGGATCAATGACCTGTTATGGCCTATGCAAGATGCTCTCTTTGTTAGGGTTAGAGGTCGTATTCCCTCAATTTCATTCGCTGTCAGGAGTCTGTCGTTTGAAGTCGATAGCTTGTTTCCCCAGTGATGTATAATCCATGTCTCTGTGTTTTGTTGGTGTTCGATCCCCCCAACATTGTCTTGTTTCATACAATATCTTTCTCTGTGAGTTCGATCACTGCATTCATATCAAACATGACGACGGCATCTTAGGAAAAAATTTGCGTAGTTATGTATTTAAGTACCTTCAATCTCGTCGAAACGAAGATTTCAATCTTCATATCTCCGGATAGAAGAAACTTAAATAGGGGCAGCTGTTGTACCCCAAATTTTGACCTAAGATATCGTCTCCTACCTGCATCATTACATTACAAGTGTTTTGATCCATCGATTTTAAAATTCATGACTTTTTTCAGGCCGAGAGCTATTTATGTTGAACACTAAATCATTTAATCGATTCGTGCTAAAATAATGTTTATTAATTATTTATTATCTTAAATTTAAATAATTGAAATTCGTTTTCGATTATTATGTAGTTTAAAGATGTATAGATAATAAAATAAACATTAGAGAAGAGGCGCATTAATTGTGCAGACAATATTTATTTATTACTCATTATCTTAAATTTAAATAACTGGAATTCATTCTCAGTTATTACATAATTTAAAGGTTTATGAATAATATAATAAATATTCGGAAAAGTTTATTGGTCAAAAACGATTATTTAATCATTTGTCATTCTAAGTTAAATAATTGAAATTCTATTTTAATTATTATAATTTAGAAAGTTATGGATGATGAATTAAATAATTGAGGCTATTAATTGATCAATGATAATTATTTATTTATCTGTTTATTATTCTGAATGTAGGTAGTTGAAATTCATTTTCAATTATTATACGATTAAAGAATTGTAAACGATAAAATAAATAATTAGAGAGAAAGAGGAAATTAATTGGCGAATATTGGATTTTTATTCATTTTTTCTAATTGTACAATTATTATGTAAATATTGTATCTATTACAACAAAATTACAATAATAAATTTACAAAGCTAAAATGAAATAAAAAACTAATCTAATATTCCTAATTCTAAATCTTCCGATCCCATGCGTTTTTGTCTGCTCACTTGATGTTACCTGCAAAATTAAAAGAGATTAGAATTCGAACAAATAATTAAAAAGCGAAATTATTTAAGGTTCATCATTAAAAGCAATGGCCGGAATCAGTTACTCTTTTTTGCAAATCACGGGATTTCTCCCGGTTCACAAAAAGAAAGGAATTTTTAAATGAATGCACAAGTTTATTTTTGTCCAAAAATTGCATGTTTTAAATTAATTGCATTTTTCAAAATCCAAATGCATATTTCAAAAAAACATACAGCATACAAAGTCCCTGCATGATCTCAACATATGCAAGCAAATGCCAACGTAAACCTATGCCCACATAGTAAAAAAAAAACAAAACAAGCTACTTTTGCATTAGAAGTCAAAAATATGCAGTTTAACAACATATGCAAGCAATGTGACATTCCTTATTTTCATCATTTTCTGGCCATTTGCAATTTCAGAAAAGTACAGTCTATCATATTTTTGTCAAAACTGTACTGAGAGAGAAAAAGAGAGGGAGAAGTGTGGGTTTTACAGGCTTGGCATAGGCAGGAAAAGAGATACAAAACAAACTGCAAAATATAGCCAGTAGAAATAAAAACATAAAAGAAGAATAGAAACAAATTGGAGATGGCAGTCTAGTGCAGAATGCCCAGGAAGAGGGAAAGTATTTCAAAACCTCCAGCCTGTAACGTAAACAAGAGGGAGGGAAAACTGTTATAACATAACCAAAGAAATCACACATCAGAATCATATATCCAAGCCTTCAAAACTTAGAAAAATAGCTATCAACAAAAACACACAAAAACCAACTTGCATAACCATTCCATTTACTGTCAAAACCATAAAAACATACATGGCCTAAACCTTGTAAAAACGGATTGAGCCTTTAAGCCAACATCACCACTACTGTCAAATAGATATAAAAAACAATCTCACACAAGAACCAATTCAAACCACACCATCAATATGGCCTAGCAACAAAAAGACCTATTCCCCTGTTTCCATCAACCTGTCCAACCAACAAAACCAGTAACCACAACATAACCTGCTAAACCAGTTTTCAAACCATCCTTCACCATGGCCTAAAAAAACCAATACAACCTGCGTATAACCAAGAGACCATGGCAAAAAACCAGTAAAACCTGCATAGGGCCTAAACAAATTTCCAAACCCAAGCTACAGTAAAGCCTCAAAAAAATATTATCATAGGCCAAAGATCGAAGCACAGTGTCAAGGCAGAAGAAGAAGAGAAACATCACAGTACAATACCAACAAGAAGAAGAAGAAAATCACGTAAAATACCAGTCACCGAAGCGAGCTCGCGACCCTCCTCTCCTCGCCGCCTGGCCTCCTTCGCTCCCGACCTCCTCCTCCGTCTCCACATAGGTAACGGTTCCCTCTCCCTTTTTACTTCTATGGTACCTCAATCAAACAATAAGAATCAAAACGGTAAAAATCATGTAATCCGAATCTATGCATGCAAAAACGAAACTAAGCTTTAACGAATCAGAAACGTTTTCATACCGTGAACCCATCGCGCCTTGGCTTGCGTCGTAGGGAAGAGGAGTTCGGAGTGGGTGGCCATGGCAAGAAGAGATAGCGAAACTCAGAGGCAAGTATGGAGAAGAAGACGCGAAGAAGATGACAAAGAGAAGAGAGATGAGCGCCGTTCTGCCTAGCAGAACCCTAATCCCCAATTGATAAAACAAATTAACCCTAATACGTTTTAAAAAACTGATGGGCCTCACCCCATTTCTCCAGCTTAAGCCCACGACTTGCTTCTACACCCCCCCCCCCCCATTTTGAATCCTGCGTGGGCCTTCAACCATCTGGCCCATATACCTTTCTTGCTTGTTTTTTTATTTTTGATACACTTTTTATTTTTTTTTTATTTTCTCTAATCTTTTTTTAGAATTATTATTTATGTTAATTAATTGGTAAGTATAATAAAAAACAAAAGATATGTCTAACTAGGTTTTTTAATTAATTAATGTGACCTCTTAGTTTAAACTTTGAATTTAATTTAAGAGTTTTTAATTTTTATTTCATTAGGGTAAATTAATAACTTTCTATTTAATTTAAAATCTCTTAATAAGTATTCTATTTTCATATACATAAAAAATATAGAATTTAAGAAGGTAGACATTTTATTTTTCTAATTAATTCTCCTCTTACATCGTTATTAGACAAAACTCTAAAACATATATAAAATAGGAAAAACATAAAAAATATTTTATTAATTCCTTTTCTTGCCTTATTAATATTAATATCAAAATATATAAAATAAAAACTTAAAATTAAAAAAAAAAAACATTATGTCCTCGTTAAATAATTCTCTTGCTTTTTTATCCCTATCAAAATGCGTAAAAATTAAAAATACTTTCTTCCCGTTAACATTAAACAAAAAAATCATAAAAAATACATTATTCGCATCATTTATTCTATCATTTTGATTATTGTTATTTAATCATTATTCGCATATTTTGCCTGTGTATTTATTCCATATTTATTTGTTTATTCTGTTTATGTTTGAATCCAAAGGAAAAACAGTAAATTTGTTGACTTCATGTCCTCAAGTCTAACTGCGCGAACTTTCGCATTTCATTAAAACTTAGGATAATTTTTCCTCAAATATTCAACCTTTTCAAAATTTACGCCCTTTAAGCAAAAACTTCGACATTAGGTCGTCGTATCTTCAAAAACCCGTCCGTACCCCTTTTCGGCCAAAACGATTTATTTTCAATCAAGCAATCAATTTTAAATAAAACAGATATTTCAAAAGGTTCCTATAGAGTACTATAGATGCATTGGGTGCTAGTACCTTCCCATTGTATAACTAACCCCCGAACCATAAGATCTCTTTTCAAAAACGCTTTGTATTTTATTATTATTTACATTGCATATTTAGGGTTTTATTTCGCTCTTTTCCCTTTTCCTTTGGAAACAATAAAGCGCGGTGGCGACTCTTGCTTTTGTGAGACGAATTAATCAATAATTCGATCTCCGATTTACCGCGCTACATTTTTTATCGCTACACTGGGATAAACTCCCCTCAGTGTAAGCAAACTCCATCTCCAGGATCCGCGTCAAGCCGCCCGCGTCCTACGCCAGCATAGCCCTCTTCTCTGGATGACCCATTCCCTCGAGGAGGAGAGATTCGGCCTGGGGAAGATGAAGAGCTACGCCCTTGAAAAAGGACTTCTCCATCCAGAAAGGAGGCAGGTTCTACCTCCCTTTCCCCGGTCAGGTCGACACTCCCATCAACTCGCGGTCTCTTCGCCTTTGAAGAAACGGCAGAGAGAGAGAGAGAGAGAGAGAGAGAGAGAGAGAGAGAGAGAGAGAGAGAGAGAGAGAGAGAGAGAGCGACTGTAGCCTAAACTGAGGATGAGCCGCCCGACCCCGAGGAAGGAGATGGCCCCGTGTCAGCCTGTGCATCCTTCAAAGCCCTCCTCGCTCGAGCAGTAAATGTCTTGGTCAAACGCTCATGGACAGGATTCATGCTTTCTGTAAAACAAACAAAAAAAGAGCATAATCAGTAAAACGAGGAGTCAAACAAACGAGAATCACATACTGCTATTAGGAATACATATACCCAAATATATAACGGGATTGTTGTACCCCAAAATTTTTCCTCCCATTTTACTCAACATATGATCATTAAGACCCTCAACTTGCTCAAGGATGCTCAAGAGTTGACCAGACAAACTCTCTCCTAAAGTAATGAACCTCCAACTAGGGTTTCCTTTTTCATCAATAAGGGTGAGCTCCAAAGGCCTCATATTCTCTCCATAGTCCTAATATGTCCTTAAGACCCTCCATGTCAAATTTCAAGCCTTGCACAAGAAATTTGCTCAGTCAACTGCTCAAATGCTTGAGAATCGACTGCATTAGGTCAAAAGTCAACAGTGACCCACATACAGTCAAACTTTAAGATTTTTGGTCAACATCAACATTTTAAAGTTATATCCATCATTTTATAAAGGGTTGACCATGATTCCCCAAGGAATGCTCCTAATTCATCAAAACTCAAAAGTTGCTAAATTAGGGTTTCTTAGGAAAAGTCAACCAAATTTTGACCAAGCATAACTTTTTCATACTTTATCAGAAATTTCTCATCCAAGGCTCATTTTGAAGGGAATTCAATTTCCTATAACTCATATTCATCCCTCAAGTTCAAAAAATGCACTCATAAAAAGATATGGATTTCTACATTATAGGTCCTTTTGAAAAGTCAACAAAAACACCTTTTGGGTCAAAGCTTCTTACATGAACATGGAAGACTCAATTGAGATGAGACCAAAAGGGTTGTGTAGGGGACATCCTAAGCTTTCTAAAAAGTCCAAGAACACCTCTCTAGGGTTAAAATCAGAAGAGTTATGCATTGTCAAAGTTGACATTTTTTGGAAAATTGCCAAAAGTTAAATGTGCTCAAAAATGCATTTTGTTTCCAAAAGGGCCTAGCATTTCAGGATTGTATCTTGTTAAGGACATGACCCACAACCCAAATCAGCAACCATATATTATTTGCTCTATTTATTTATTTTATTTTGATTTTTATCTATTAAAAATCACATTAAATCAAATAAATGACAAAAAAATATGAAAGATTGTTTTTTTGATATGATTTTTATGAGAATCAAATCCATTTAAGCTGGTCTAATCAAGCCAAAAAAGGCATGATTTGGTCAAGTTTGGAATGAAAGAATATGGCTTAAATATCAAAGATTTTATCCATCAACTCTCAAGATTGGATCCAAATTTGTTAATCTAATTAGACTCAATACATATACTGAGGTTTGTTTGAACCCTAGGGGCAGGAGGGAGAGGCGCAGCTGCTCAAGAGATACCCTGTACAAAAGCTTGAATTTGAAGAAAAAGTGATCATGAATTTGGATTTTGAGGCAGATTCAAGACATTCCAAGGCTTCCAATCTCTTCCTGGACGTCTCCTGAAGCTAGCACGATCCATTCCAAGCCCTCTCAAGCCCAGAATCACTCCATAGCCCTTATACAGTTTGCATCTTTTCTCAAAATCGATTAGGATAATTCCTGCATCTTAAGCATGTTTGAATGATATATTTATGCTTGTTAACATATTTGCAACATGTTGGGATGATTTAATTGACATTTTGATGCACATACTGATGGTTGCCATGGTTAGGGTTTAATAAACCATTTTGGGGCTTCTCTGTACAGGAAAAATTAGGCCAAGAAAATGATGCCATGATATTCGTGAGATCAAGACGAGTTGATTGTTGTATTTGGAATTAATTTATCATGCGTTGTGTGTATTTTGGAGGATCGCAGGGTTATGGCTATGGAGCTCTGTCTGTAGGTATAAACATGATACCTAAGACAACAGACAGGAAAGAAGACGATGACTCGTCACCATTCCATTGGTCCGTTTGAATGATCACACATTTTATTTTAATTTTTTAAGTCTAGCCACTTGTTTGATATATTATGATTGTATTTTATTATTATAACAAATAACCAACGCAGCACAGATGGCAGGGGTAGTAACATGTGAAGCAAGGGACCTGGGTTCGATCCGAGGTCCAAACGTTTTCTTATTTTCTAACCATTTAAGTGAAGATCCTGCGTGCCTCATGACTTAGCGCCTACCGTGTGCCCCAGATTTCAGCCCTGAGATCCATCATCAGACCAAATCTCACAATCCAATGTTCAATCCAAGGAGAGACCATGGTGCACTTTCTAAGCGTGCCAACACAGGATCTGGCGCAGGATTGGGCTCAGTATGCATGGGCCTAACAAAAATCAGAAATACACCCCTCTGGGTTGCTCATATCAGGCCCAAATCCTTTTTTTTTAGTTTCAATTCTTTTTCTTATTATTTGTTAATTATATGTTTTTTAAATAACTCAAAAATCATATTTTTTATTTAAAAAAATCATAAAAAAACATCAAAAATCTTTTTTTTTTTATAAATAAAATATTTTATTAATTAATTAGTTTAATTAAATTAGGGTAATTTAATGACTTTTATTATAATTCAAAATAATTAGAATTAGGGTTTAATCTTGTACTTAACCTAATTTTTCCCCTCAAAAAACAACATAAATATTTCCTCAAATTAGATTTTTAGGTCGTCTAATTATTTCTCGCATTTAATTTGCCGCGCAGTTTTAATTTCCTTTTTTTTATTATTTGTAACTGCTCCGAGTTTGTAATAGATTTAAATAGGGTTTTAATTCTGCATTTTATTTTCAGTCAAAATAATTATGTATCTGCCCAAAGCCATGTAATAATTAGGACTCTAACTTCTCGCATTTTAATTTCCGCAAACTATAAACTTCTTAGATGTATGTATAGGATTGTATGGAAAGACGAATTGAAATTAAAACAGTAGAAAACCCTAATTGTGCAAAGATAATTAATTAAAAAACACACTTGCACATGCTCACTCCTCGGGTCTACTTCACTCTGGTTGCCTTCGGTAAGCAGTCATAAAGTATAGGGAATGTTAGTGGTCGTCCTCTAGTCCCGAAAGATCTAAAATGACCCATTCAGATGTTGCCTCGGAAAAGATCTTTAAGGCTTTAGGATGATTACTAAAATTTCCTAACATTGCTTTTGTGATCGTATTTGTCCCTTCAAACGTCCCTTAAAACTCCAATGACAGTGCTACCTATTCCTTAATAATAGGATAGCACCGTCTAAAGGAAAATGAACAGACTTTTTTTCGAGTAGGTAGATTAGTTCCTAGGTACTTGCTCAAACAAAACTTTTTCATGAACACTTTTCAAAACGATTTTCAAAAACAACTTCATCACACTCTTGAGGACTGATACAAGGGTTATCACGAAGTAAAACTTTTCAAAACAAAGCACGCACAAGAAATTTTTAAAAAATGAGCAAAGTACCTAAGAGCCCGTGGAAAACCACAGATAGAAAGGGTGCTAACACCTTCCCTTTCTATAATCTACCCCCCGTACTCAGAAACATTCTTGAAAAAGGTTTTTTCTATTCTTTTTCCTTTTCCTTTGTTGGATAAAATAAAAGTCGGTGGCGATTCTTACTTACCACGATATTTGCGAATACAAAATGCAAACCAGTATTAACAGTCAGTTCTGCCACCGTATCACATGGATCCTCGCTTCCAAGGAGCTCCTGATGTTTATGAGGTCCGACTCATACACAGGCTCTTCGTTCTTATCCAGCACTGGCCTACCTCCCCGACCAACTCGTTGGACCCGAGGAATGTGAGCCACGAACGCGGTCAAGGTGGAAAAACTCTCCAAATCCTCATCCCCGAGCTCCCCCTCTCTCCAATCATATGAGCCCAATTCTCACTCGAAATGATTCTGCGTCTATTGGAACGGGAATTTATAAATAAAATTTGCAGTAAGCTCCCCCAGCTCGTTTAGACGGGGAGTCCCATCCTCATTGAGCGACGACGTAGTCCTAAAAACATTCAATATCTCCTTTGTCGAGGAGGACTGCACCAAGATGTACTTGTCTTTAAATTGGCAGACATACTCCAAATAGGCCTTGAATAACATCCCATTGCCTTGCTTGAGGGAGACTCATCCCTATTTTCCATCGAACTTACTCCTTTGGATGTGAAAGCAGTAGAAAAATAATGGAATCGTGGCCCCTATCTTCAGATGGTCATAGACTATCTCGAACGCTCACATGAATGCGATACTGTTTGGATGCAATTGAGAAGAAGCCACGCGCAAATGCCAGAAAATGGCCACCTTAAAGTCAGAGAAGGGGAGGCGAAAACCCATCTCTCGAAAGACAATGTCATACATCGGGATCCGCCTCCTGTCATACTTCGAGCAGATCCTTTTCTCCTTCCCAGGAATATATAACGACCTCTCCTCCGGGGCCCCCTCCTCATGAGTATATACGTCCGTAAACACATCCTTCCCGTGCTTGTAAAAATACGAACACCACTCCCAGGGGTCATTCGCGACCCAATCCCGAGGATCTTCTTTGTCTCCAGGAGGAAACAAGCTACCATGGTCCACGAAGGTCGCCCCCACTCCACGCTCCCCCATTTGCTGTCCCATCTGGTTTTGGACATGCCGAGAGATTTCTAATATGCTTGACGAGCTACTTGTCTCATATGAGGAACTCCCGGAAGACTGTGTAGATTCGCTCGAAATAATGACCTGAGCAGTATCAATCATGGCACCTGAAAAGCAGAGGAAAAAGATGAGCTCGTCATCAATTGCAGAACCATCCTTCCACTGCTAAACAAGCGAAAGGGCATTGGGAAACGAGGATCATATCCCCGACCAGAACCCTCACTGAGGTACACTAATGGGCATGAATTACGGAAAAAGCCCTAAACCCTCACTGAGGCACTCTAACAGACACGAATTACAGAAAAATCCCTAAGCCCTAACGAAACCTTAAATCCTAACCGCGTGCATCTCTAGAAGGGAAAAGGAGAAATTAAGAAAGCAAAGAACAAATGAGGATAAAAAACTTACCAGTAATAGAAGAAAAGATAAAACTTAGCAGCTGCGAGCAGAGTAAATCAACGAACTCCAATGGTTGACTGTCGAGCTAATACGAGCAGTTGAAAGAGAATGCGAAAAATACTAAACTCCATGTTCCTATTGTATTTATAGCTAAGATAGCCCGCGCGTACAAAAAATGCGCCTGGGGAACCCTAGGGTCATCATCATTACACCCTAGCCCTAGGTCATCATCACGCTACTTCACCTGCACGCTTCCCAAATCAAGCTGCCTCTCGAAATTCAAAGGTTCTAACGACCAACGTCTCGCCTCCCCCCAGGAAAATCATAACGGGAAGATATTCATTTCCCCGTCATGCACATCCCGTTCCTCGAGCAGATGTTAAAGTCATCACTCCTGCACCCTTAAGCAACGACTTGGGGGGGCTACTATTCTGGATTGGCCCGACAACTTGAAGGGCCCCAATCTAAGACATCTCCTTTGGTATGACCCACACGGCCCTGACCCGGGTTTCCTGCCAACTATCGAGCATGCCGACCATCTTCCCTTTCAAACCAGGACCAGGCCAGGATCAGTGCGAACATCCTCTCACCCTGCTCGACATTAACATCGTGCAGACCACCAAGAACCAACCAGAGAGATGCCCATAACTAACCCCTTCCCCGGGACCAATGACTAGTTGCAAGCACATCTTCCCGGTTTGACCAAGTCCTGGCAGTTACCTGATTTTATGGACCCGCATATCTAGGCGGTAAACCAGGAACCAATGGCCACGTGCCAGGGGAATTCTATAAACCCTCACACCTATGAGGGCCAGATATCTAATAATCACTACTCACTACCTGATATTTTTGCTTGTACCTCTCTGTTCCCACTCTTACTCGATCGTCGGAGATCCTTGCAGGTACAACCCCTTTTTCTCCTCAGCTTACAGCCTAACTGCAGATCATCCTCTGGCTGCTCTTCAGGTTCTGATCAACCGACAAGATCAATTTCTGCTTGGGGAATAGAGTTTAGGAACCTTAGTTTTCCATTTCTCTACTGGGGAATTTAATTCTCATATACCCTGACTGGGGATAAAAGAGATGATTAGACTTCTGATTGTGTGGGGAGGACAAAGTTAACTGGTATCTAGTTGGGTTTTAGGATATTCAGTAACTTTCTTAGGATAATATCAATTTTAATGGAGAAGATGAATTTTTCCAGTGAGTGGTCTGAGGAACACACTCAAGTTGGGGAGGTTGTAATCCGTTGGGGAAATAAACCCTATTGAGGAAGGAATTCTGATGACCTTACTAGGGAAATAAATTCATATGGGGAAGAACTTTTGTAAGGTTTCTCTTTTAGTTTTGGAAGTCCAAACTTGGCTGGGGAAGAGAATTTCCAGGGAACATGTCAATTGGAACTTTGGATGGAGAATGTATGAATTCACTCTGTGGGGATAATCTCATTAAAGTAACTCTGGGATTATCCCAAATCCTTAAGTAAATGCTTATTATTATTCTTGTGCATACATTTGTTAGTTAATCATGTTCATATGCATATATTCATTCAATTTTAGTCATTGGATGTTTTTGCACTCAAAACAGAAAAAACAAAAAAGTTTGCACTTCAAAGTATATTTGTATTGATAATCTGCCTATAAACAGGCGTTTTTGTAAAGGGAGACAAATATCCTAGTAAGAGGAAGTCGTCGAAAAAAAATGAAAACAACACAAAGTGAAAACTAAAATTGTATAGCCATGTGGAAGTGATCTCATTGGGTTCCAACTCCACTATTCCCCCTATGTCTTCGAACACCATCCCTTGCCGTAGAAAGAAGTTGATCGAATTAATCTTGCACCATTTGAAATTTTGACCTTGGTAATAAAGCCGGATGTTAGTGATACAACGAGACATAATCGTACGCTTTAACCCTTAACTTTTTCCTGGACCTCCCTTTCAGGTTTTCAGTCCACCAGGATACCCATTTTTGTCCAAGTCGCCCTTTCAGGTTTTCAAATTGTCGGGTGTACAATCTTTTGTATATATCCCTAATGTTTGCCCGAACCTTTTTGGTTCACCCTGGGATGCCCTTATTTTTTCCTAGGTATGTCAACCTATCGGGTCATTTTTTATGCGTAGTATTTTTTACTATGTCCGTGTTCACAGGATGTGGGAAATCTTCGTCTTTCTTGACAACAAATGACCCTTCGTAAGTGAGAGTCCATTTGCCCCAGAGATCGCCTTGTGGTAAAATTATGTGCTTTATTACCAAGTCGCCAGCTTGGTATACTCGAGGTTTGATCTTTTTGTTAAATGCCTTGATCATATGCTTTTGATACATTTGACCATGAGAAACAGCAGCCAGCCTCTAATCAAGTTCAACTGATCCAACCTAGTCTGAATCCATTCGTCTTTGCCCAAGTCTGCTTCTTTCAAAATCCTTAAGGAAGGAATCTGAACTTCAACAGATAGGACGACTTCCATGCCATAGACTAAGGAGAATGGGGTTGCCCCAGTTGATGTTTGTACTGAGGTACGGTAGCCATGAAGAGAAAATAGTAGCATCTTATTCCAGTCTTTATAGGTCACCACCATCTTTTGGACAATCTTATTTATGTTTTTGTTGGCAGCTTCCACTGCACCATTCATCTTAGGTCTATATGGAGAATAATTGTAGTGTTTGATTTTGAACCGCGTGTAGAGTTCAGTGATCATGGCATTGTTGAGGTTGGTTCCGTTGTCAATGATAATCATTTCAGGGATGCCATACCGATAAATGAGGTTATGCTTGATAAACCAAGCTACAACATTCTTGGTAACTGAGGCAAATGAAGCCGCTTCGACCTATTTGGTGAAGTAGTCAATGGAAATAAGGATGAAACAATGTCCATTAGAGGTAGTGAGCTTGATTTCTCCAATCATGTCAATGCCCCATATTGTAAATGGCCACGGAGTAGTCATGACATTTAAAGGTATTAGAGGCACATGAACCTTATTGGCATAGATCTGACACTTATGACAAGTCCTTGAGTAATGGTGACAATCAGTTTCCATAGTCGACCAATAGTAACCAGCCCTCAGAATCTTCTTGGCCATAGTGTGCCCGCTAGAGTGAGTCCTGAAGATACCTTCATGCATGTCTTCCATGATCTTTTCTGCTTCCTTCTTGTCCACACAATAGAGCAGAGTAGAATCATAGTTGCGCTTGTACATGATTCCATTTCTTAGGAAGAATTTGGCTGAGAATCTTCATAGGGATTTTTTTATCGTTGATCGAAGATCCTTCAGGATACTCTTGTGCTTCAAGGTACCTCCTCACTTCATGATACCAAGGCTTCTCCTCATCCGTTTCGATCTCATAACAGTGTGCAAGTTCGTCAAATCTTTCAATAGTGATTCTGGGAGCTTCGTTGTCCCAATTGACCTTGAACATAGACAACATAGTTTCTAAGGCATCTGCCAACTGGTTTTCTTCCCTTGGAAAGTGTTCAAAGGTGACCTCTTCAAAGTAAGGGATCAAGGTTAGCACGTGCTCTTTGTAGGGGTTCAGATTTGGATGTTTGGTATCCCATTCTCCTTTAACTTGGCTAATTACTAGGGATGAATCTCCGTATACGCTTAAGAATTTGATTCTTAGGTCAATGGCAGCTTTTAGACCCAAGATGCACGCTTCATACTCTGCCATGTTGTTTTTACAAACGAAGCACATGCTGGTAGTGAAAGTTGTATGACTGTCTTCGGGAGAAATGATCACATCACCAATTCCGTTACCCAAGGCATTGTAAGCTCCATAAAAAACCATGGTCCATCGGGATCCTTGTTCAAGTCCTTCATATGGTCCACGCTTTTCACAATCGGTTATCAGCATGATATTCTCGTCTGGGAATTCAAAATTCATGGATTGGTAGTCCTCAACAACTTGATGGGCCAAATGATCCGCCAACACACTTCCCTTGATTTCTTTTTGTGTAGTATACTAGATATCATATTCAGTCAAGATCATCTTCCATCTATCTATTCATCCGGAGAGAGCTGGCTTCTCAAAGATATACTTGATGGGGTCCATCTTAGAAATCAATAAAGTGGTGTGAGTCAACATATACTGTCTCAGCCGGCGATCAGCCCATGCCAAAGTGAAGCAAGTTTTCTTGAGCTGTGAATATCGGGTTTCACAGTCGATAAACTTTTTGCTAAGGTAGTATATTGCATGCTCTTTTCGGCCAGACTCGTCATGTTGGCCCAACACACACCCTATTGAATTCTCTAATACAGTCAAGTACATAATCAAAGGTCTTCCTTCAATTGGAGGCATCAGGATTGGAGGTACTTGAAAGTACTCTTTAATCCTGTCAAATGCTTTTTGGCAGTTGTCATTCCATCTGACTACTTGATCTTTCTTCAACAGTTTGAAAATTGGATCTCAAGTAGCAGTTGTTGTACCCCAAAATTTGCCCTCCCATATTCTCTAAGAAATTGCCAAGCCAAGCTGCAAAATTCCCCAAGGGTTACACAGTGCAAAGGTCTCCCATACAGTCAAAACTAGGGTTTGTGTTCTAAGCAAGAAAATGAAGTTTTCAAAGGCCCAATCAAGTCTCATATGCCTACAAATATGGTCAAGCATCCTCATATCAAGTTTCAAGACATTCAGCACAAAATTGCACAGTCAAAACCCTAGATTGCACTACAATCAACTGTAGGGGCAAAATGGTCATTTGACAGTCAAAAGTTCAGATTTTTGGTCAACATATCATTTTGAAGCCACAAACATCATTTGATCAAGGCTTGATCATGATTCTCAAAATTTGGCTCAGAAATCATCAAAGATGCAAACGTTTCCTTATTTGGACAGCTGAAAAAGTCAACTGAAATTGACCAGGGCATAACTTTCACATGGATTATCAGAAAAATTCCATCCAAAGCTCATTTTGAAGAGAAAGACATTTCCTACAACCCATCTTCATACTTCAAGTCCAAGAAATGCTATCACAAAAAGTTATCAATTTCAACATTATAGGTCATTTTCAAAAGTCAACAAAAAGGGACTTTAAGTCAAAGGCCATAACTTGAGATTGGTAAATCAAAATGACATGGGACCAAAGGCATTGGTTAGAGGACTCAAAGACCTTTCCAAAATGTCCAAGAACATGAGAAAAGCTTAAAAATTGAGCAAGTTATGCCTTGTAGAAGTTGGGAAATTTTTGGATATTTTGAAAAGTCAACTTTGATCCAAATGACTTAAAATTGCTAATGGGCCCATTTTTCTTCCATGATTCATCATTCTAAGCATATGCACGACCACTTGGCCCAAAGGGAATTATTTTCTCATTTTTTATTTATTTATTTGAATTATTATTTATATTAATTCATTTAAATCATTTAAATATGTGAAAAATATATAACTTGACCTAATAAATCTTTTCATGCATGTTTTGCCATCAAGATTTCGTGCATATGCAAATTAGGAAAGAATTGGATTGATTGGCATGATTGAGAACAAAGAACACTTGAAAAAGATTGAAAAAAGATCCTTAAGAATCAAATTTCCAAAAACCATTATTGCATTGGATTTAATTGAGTTTTGTTGACCTAATTTGTTCACTACATATGCCTGATGAGAAACCTAATGCAAAGGGACTCTTAGCTGCGCAAGAAAGGCCATTGCAAACTTGGAAAAATTCCTTAAAAACTCAAAACTGAAAACAGCTTTCCAGGTGGATTCAAAGCATAATTCATATTCCATTGGCTTCCTGAAGTTTCACTGATCATATTCCAATCCAGAACATTCATCAAAAGGCAAAGAATCGGTATACAGAACTCAACATATTCCATGAAAATTTCATAATCGTATTCTATAATCCATGCATTTTCATGACATTTCAATTATTGATTCTTGTTCCTGGTGTGATTCTAAAGCTAACCCATATGTTTGATTGAATTTTTGCAAGCCATACGCGATTATGCCATAACTGGTTTTCTAGGGTTTTCAGAGTTTTGAATTGGGGTTTTTCACCCAAGGAAAAATTAAGGCTAGTGACCACCACCATTCAAACCAGCAAGCTTAGACGAAGAAGAATCTACACTCGCGATCAATTTCTGAATACTACAGGGCTAATCGCTATTTCTTGATATGTTACCTTAGGCAACGCGTGAAAATCGTTGCCTATGTTTCTCTTATTTCAGGAAAAAAACAAAGACGCGAGGAAGACGACTACGTGGGAAGCATTGGTTGGTCCGTTTAAATTTAGCGCGCGTTGGAGGCCACTAACTCTTTTTTCTTTTATAATATTTGTTAACTATTATATATTAAATGTGATTCAGATGGCTTAGTGGCACAGGTGTTGATTTGCAATGTCCAAGATCTGGGTTCGAGTCCCAGGTCTGTGTAATTTCCATAATATTTTTCATTAGCAATTCCCATGCAACGCAAGCGTTAAGACACACCATGCATCCTCCAGATCTATCCAGCCACGCGTCCATCAGAAGCAATCCAAGGGTGCAAAATTGATGAGCACCATAAGCCCTGGTCAACGCGCCACACGCTTGCACAAAAGTCAATCAGGCCTTGCAAGGTTGGGCTCAATTTACTGGATCCATACCTCCTAATTTGGGACTGAACCCCCACTGGTTTGCAATTCTCCACTTTTTCATGTTTTATTTTAATTGTTATTTTACTTTCTTTATTTGTTTTGATTTAATTAATTATTTTAACAAAATACAAAAAACATCATAAAAAACTCAGAAAAAGATAAAAAAATATAAAAATTTTTATTTTTGATATTTTCTTGTAAATAAATTAGCATGTAATTAATTAGTTTTTAATTAGGTTACAATTTTAATTCTTTTCATAATAAAATATAAAAAATGTAGAATTAGGTTTAATTAGTTTTTTATTCCTTTTAATTTTTCTTTTTTTTTTCATAATAATATTACTTATTTTATTTATTTTCATAATTAAATTGTATATAAAAAATTTTTAGGTTTAATTTAGGTTATATTTTAATATTTTCATAACAAATTTAAAAGCCACTAGAATTAGGGTTTACATTTTATTTTAGTTTTAATTAATTCTCTTTTTCTATTAAATCTTAAAAAACATAAAAATACCAAAAACATTTCCTTTTAATTTTAATTTTAATTCTTCATGTAATTTAATTTCTGCAAAAGGGTCCAACGCCCTCGTTTCGATAATTCTTTTATTTCGCATATTTATTTTATTTCGCTCAAATAATTATGTACCTCTCCCAAAGCCTTGTAAATACTTCCCGCGCTTTTAATTTCTTTACTTTTTCTGCCAAATCGGGTCCTGGTTAATTTTGGCGATGTGGACCCGCGCCATTTGTAATAGCTTTAGATCTACCTTTCCGCACTCTTTTAACTGTTAAACAAAGCATGCAAGAATGAATGGCCTAAAATAAAAACAACGCGTAGAACACTAATCATATGACAAGACAAATACAAATGAAAACGACACACAAATCGCACACACCACCCCTAGGGTACGCCTCACTGTTGCCTTGCCTCGAAAGGTGATCGTCGAGTAGAGGATGTTTTAGTAAGTCCTCATGATCCGGGAACCTGGCATGAGGGTAGCTTCTAAGGTGTCTTCCCATTGCTCTGGTGATCACCATGTCCCGAACTTCGAATTGACCCGAATACCTCCAACGGTGGTGCTACCTACCTCTCAATGGTGGGATGGCACTACTTTAGAGGACATTTACACAGACGAATTCCTTAGGGTAGGTAGACGACTCTAGATACTTGCTCTAAATTCAAAACAAATTCAAAAATACTTTTCACACCGACACCTTTTCAAAAAAGCTTTCGAAAGCAATTTTTCAAACACTCTTGAGGACCGATACAAGAGTCGAACTGGAATTTTCAAAGAAACTTTTTAAAACCCACAGTTGAAAAACAAACAAACCATTTTTGAAAACACAATGAGCAAGTATCTAAGAGCCCATGGATAACCATGGATAGAAAGGGTGCTAACACCTTCCCTTTCTATAACCTACCTCCTGAACCGAGAGCAATCTCTTTAAGGAATTTTTCTGTGCTTTTGTCCTTTCCATTTGGAGAAAATAAAAGACGGTGGCGACTCTTGCTTCCGCGACATACGTGATCCAGCGTTAAACAGTCAGTTCCAGATCCACCGATCACAGAACTGGCGACTCTGCTGGGGATAAACTATAAAGTGAGGTGTACCTTAGGGCTAGGTCATAACTATGTTTTCAATTGTCTTCTTTGCTTGCTTTATTATTGTGGGTTGCTCGGGAGTTCTATAGATCCTAACCCGGATCTGGGGGATACCTTCTTAGAAAGTAGCAACAAGGCTGTGAGGGAACTATGCGGGGTATACCGACATGGTTGAAACAGTCTGCTACGTTGATGTGGCACTTTGGTGTGTACCGGTAACCCTTGAGTTCAGTCAAGGAGAGTACGGGGCCTCCGCGTGGTGTCGTGAAGCATCAACAGACCTTAGGAACCTTAATTGAACTATATTGGCCTCTTTAGGGTAGTGAGATAACTGACTTTGGTGCAGTCCGAGGTTGGTTGATACTCGGTACTACGCTCAATTGAGGGTTGCTTTCCTGGAATATTTCGGTCGCCAGTTCAGTGGCTAAATCGAAACGATGAACAATGAAAGCAATCCCGTGATATTGGGAACCTTAGAACCCGGTTATTTCTAATAGGACAGGTTGAGCCCACCAACTTCAAGAGGGTAGTACCCCAAACTTCATGCTGGCCTAAACTCTAAGGGCTCTTTTGTGTGACTTGTGTGCCTTCGTATTTGACTATCTGCATGCTTGTTACCTGACACTTGTTTCTTGCAGGTTTTGGGTTTGCAGTCCTTAATCAGGACTCATAACAGGGTTACTCACATTACCCCATGCATCATGACATCATACTATTGCATACATCCTAACCCATTTCAAGGATCTCAAGGGCTTGTGATGCAGGTCATGATGAATCAAACATCTAGCAAAAGGCAAAGAGGATTTATTTTCCTCTAGCCAAAGTTGTCAGGGGCTATGACCCACTGGATATGGTGAGCCTTTGACCCTTGAAGAGGGATTTTCTGCAACAGGAAGTTTCTTCAATCAAGTTACCGGTTTTCAACTCTAACAAGTTTCTCTGTTTACCCCGCGAGATCCTTGAAATCATTGCATGCATATCATACATCTCATTGCATTACAGGTATCCCTTTGACAGGTTGCTTACCCTTCTTCGCTGTTTATTTCAGCCGATCGTCATGAATCCTGAATCATCAGCTGAGCAGTCTATCAAGGCCCTCCAGGCTCAGAACGCCCAGTTCCAAGGGCTGATCATGAATTTGACCCAGGGGCAACAAGATCTGAAGGCTCTGCTCTTGAAGAAGGACACGAAGAAGAAGAGGACTGTTTTGTTCAGCCCTAGACGCAGATCTGGGAACACACCGCAGACTGAAACTGAGAGGACTACTCCGTCTGTGAGGGAAAGCAGTCACCATGAGAGAGAGGTGCCTAGTCCAGTGGTCTCCGACAACGAGACAGATTTTCACGACGAACAATACCCTCCGGCTTAGGACAAGTACAAACAGCTGGAGGATAGGCTGAATGCTATGGAGATCCAACAGGTACCTGGGCTGGATTTTGGAGATCTGGGTTTGTCAACTGGTGTGATTATTCCTCGGAAGTTCAAAGCACCATCCTTTACCAAGTATGACGGGGCGTCTTGTCCCAAGTTACATCTCAGGTCCTATGTTCGGAAGATTCAACCATATACGGTGGACAAGAATTTGTGGATCCACTTCTTCCAGGAGAGTCTTTCAGGGACTCATCTCGAATGGTTCTATCAGCTAGATGGGACCAAGGTTCGTAACTGGGAGGAGTTGGCTACTGCTTTCTACAAACAGTATCAGTATAATGCCGACCTTGCTCCTACACGTACCCAACTCCAGGGTATGTCGTTGGGATCAAGTGAAGGTTTCAAGGAGTACGCACAAAGATGGAGAGACCTTGCTGGAAGGGTGCAGCCTCCGTTAACTGACCGGGAACTCGTTGATATGTTCTTAGGGACCCTATCCGGGCCATTCTTCAATCACCTCATTGGTAACTCATCTGCTGGATTTACCGACCTCATCCTGACTGGCGAAAGAATTGAAGCTGGTATCAAGAGTGGGAAAATTCAAGAGGCCACACCTTCTGATATTCATAAAAATCCTTACACGGGAAAGAAGGAATCTAATGCTGCATACAGTCAAAAGAGTCGCCGTGATCAACATGCAGGGGCAGTCATGATCTCTGGTTCTGCACCACGCCATCAACCACAAAGGGGAAACCAGCAAAGGCCGGACGGGCCTAAAAGGCAATTCACCAACATTAACATGCCATGGTCACAAGCATTGCAACACATGTTGAAGATGAACCTGATTGCAGTGATCAACCCTCCTGCCAATCCTAAGACCTCCTCTCCTAGCTACAATCCAGAAGCAAGGTGTGCTTATCATTCTGATAGCCCGGGGCACGATACTGAGGACTGTTGGGCACTGAAGTACAAAATTCAGAATATGATCGATGCCAAAGAGATCGAGTTCGAGCCTGCCGAGACTCCCAACGTGATTACTGCTTCATTGCCAAAACATGGCTAGAGTCGAGAGATTTTTGTTCATTTGAATTCAAAGTTGTATTTTTCCTTTCTTGTTCAGATAAACAATTATCATGTTAAACTATTTTATTTCATGAATGCATTACACGTGTCTGTCTTGATTTAATTATGTTTACTATGCTTAAAACTGCTTTCATATTTTTGCGATAGTCAACTCTTAATTAAAAATTCTAAACCTCTTGAGGGAGGATGACGAAAACGATACCACGATCTTTACAGTATGCTTTTGAACAGACCCCGCTGATGAGGTACAGGCATTGTTTCAATCCCTAAACACTGGAGTTATAAGGAAGATAATCCCTCGTCAACCCCTCTGAGCCAAAGAAGTAGGAGTTTTTCTTTTCGAAATTTAAAACCCTTAATCATAACCTGGGGCAGGGTAGTCTCTCAGTTGATCCAAGTGCATGGCACCAAGGAGATCCTTACAAAACAAAGAAAGACAGTGATGGTTCCGAACATTCAATAAAGAAAGGCAGTCATTACTTCTCAAAATAAACGCCCATTAAGTCAAAACCAATGAAGGAGACTTACGAAACTGGGGCATCCCGCTGACTGTAATTCCAAAAAGGAAACAGCTCAGGCAAAAAATAGGGATAACAAAAAATCAAAAGAAAGAGGTCTCACAAACCCTCAACAAAAATAAAGATGACTGCCTAGTCAGAATAAATCATCGACATCCGAATCATCATCAGAAAGTCAGAGCAAAGACTCAAACAAAGGTCTAACGTATGATCAACTGAGTTTAGGTTTGGAGAATATCACGAAGAGCGGGTGGGTACAAATAAAATTTGAGCCTTTATCCTTTGTTTCTTAAACCGTGAACCAGGCCACGATATAACCCTTAAAAGTCCTAGCTGAAGCATGGGTTAGTTCGAAAGCATACTGTTACGAAGGTATCCTGACTCCTGAAGGTTTGCTGTAAAATCTTGAGTTGACACCGCACTGTATTACAAAAAATGCATTTTTCAAAATTCAAGACAGACATAGGCTTTTGCATTCTTAAAATAACCTTGTTTGCATATGACTATTTGTTTGAACAGCAGGGAAATTCGCACGATGAACACCTGGTGAACAGAAGTACCTCCAATCAAGGGGCACAGTAGGAGCATTGCCCAGTATCTGGGGCATGGCAAAATACTTCCAACAGGGGCAACTCCCTACGTTCTGAGAGCGTGGACATAGTCGAAAAAGTACTGCGCAAAATCAAAGACCCGCTAGGTTGACATACCTAGGCAAAAATAAGGGCTTCCCGGCGAACCAAAAGGGTTCGGGCAAAAATAAGGGATGAAAATGGAAAAATATGTACACCCGGCAAGTCGAAAACCTGAAAAGGCGGCTTGGGCAAAAATGGGTATCCCGGTGGACTGAAAACCCGAAAGGGAGGTCCAGGCAAAAGTTAGGGATCAAAGCGTATGACTATGTCCCGGCATCTCGTCACTTGTCTACCCGAAGATTTGTCAATCACCCACACAGGTATCCTCTTCCCTCACCTCCGAAGCAGGGGCAATAATGAGTTATCCAGGCGATCCAATTGCTCTGCCAACCAAAGTACAAAGGAAAGATCAACATAAGAATGATTACCATCTACCTTTACAAATTCCAGATCGTGGGTTAACATCCGAAACCAAACAGGACAATCATCCACTTAATCAAAATCATGCAACCCTACACCGGTTCCTTCTCAATTTTCAGAAGAAGTTTTTACACAAACTTATCCAAGTAACCTAACCTCGGTTCCTCCAGAAGTCTTACATGGACCTATCCCAAGATGACCTAACCCCGGTTCATCAAGAAGTTTTTACACAAACTTATCCGAGTAACCTAACCCCGGTTCCTCCCGAAGTCTTACATGGACCTATCTCAAGATGACGTCACCCCGGTTCATCAAGAAGTTTTTACACAAACTTATCCAAGTAACCTAACCCCGGTCCCTCTAGAAATCTTACATGGATTTATCACAAATAACCTTACCCCGGTTCACCAAGAAGTTTTTACACGAACTTATCCAAGTAACCTAACCCCGGTTCCTCCAGAAGTCTTACATGGACCTATCCCAAGATGACCTTACCTCGGTTCATCAAGAAGTTTACACGAACTTATCCAAGTAACCTAACCCCGGTTCCTCTAGAAATCTTACATGGATTTAGCTCAAGATAACCTCACCCCGGTTCATCAAGAAGTTTTACATGAACTTACCTCACCAGGCAACCCTACACAGGTTCTCCTTCTCCGGACGTAGTTTTACACGAACTCGACATCAAGCAACCCTACACCGGTTCCCTCTCTTCAAGATGCAGTTTTACATGGACTCGTCACCCAGAAACCCTACACAGGTTCTCCCTTTCCAAAAAACGAAGTTTTACACGAACTCATCATCAAAGTAACCCTACCCAGGTTCCTTCTCCATTTCAGATACAGTTTTACACAAACTCATCAGCATGCAACCCTACATAGGTTCCCCCTTTCAACTTACAAAATTACATTCCAAAACTCCCCAGAAGAGTCCAATCCAGTTTCCCCAGGAAAATTGGAATTCATATCCCCAAGCAGTAAGCTTATCCCCAGTAAATCCTGGAAGCTTATCACCTCGCAGAGCACGAACGCGTCGCCCGACTTGATTTAAAGAGTTATTTCCTCAACAGGATATAACTGGGTTATCCTCAGCCAAAAGCCACGGAATGAGCATCGTCGACAAAGCCTTCCTATCCCCAGCAAACTACTATCAACACTCAGCAAGGCATCCATCTCCCCACAGAGTATTGCTTCCCAGCATGGTCGCTAGAGTATCTTTTTCTCCCCGCAGAATCTTCCATTTGCCAAGTTTGTTCCGCAACAGAGTTATCTTCTCCTACCGGTATTCTTGCAGTTATCATTCCCAGCGGAAGTAAAATCTATTCTTCAACATCAGCCCAGGATACGACTTCCCGGCACCCGTCAAAGATTCATTGTCCTAGACAAAAACATACATAAAACATCACACACATCATTATAGCATGCATAGACGCATCATATCATACGAATCTCATTTATGTTGAGAACATCATCGCTTGATCCATATCATGCATTGCATATGACTGACTTTTGCCTTTCAGGAAAGATCCAGTTAAATGCTTAGATGTTCCAAGGCCTTCTCTGGTTCAGTCAGATCGACCCTAAGATCTCCCTGATGCTTATCCAGTTGAAGATATTTCAAGACCTTGTCCGGTTCAGTTAAATCGACCCCAAGATTTTCCTGATGCTTATCCAGTCAAAGGCCTTCTCTGGTTCAGTCAGATCGACCCTAAGATCTCCCTGATGCTTACCCAGTTGAAGATATTTCAAGACCTTGTCCGGTTCAGTTAAATCGACCCCAAGATTTTCCTGATGCTTATCCAGTCAAAGGCCTTCTCTGGTTCAGTCAGATCGACCCTAAGATCTCCCTGATGCTTATCCAGTTGAAGATATTCCAAGACCTTGTCCGGTTCAGTTAAATCGACCCTAAGATTTTACTGATGCTTATCCAGTCAAAGGCCTTCCCTGGTTCAGTCAGATCGACCCTAAGATCTTCCTGATTCTTATCCCAGTAGAAGACACCCAAGATTTTTCTCAACGAGCGTTGTTGAAGTTAAAGTCTCCCAAGGTTCTCTTACCGTTCATACTAAGGCAGTAACCATCCCTGGTTCATTCATCGCTGTTTGAAGCTCCAGATTCAACTCCTGTAACCAGTCAGGACACATCTGTATCAAGCATCTGAAAATCAGCTCCTGCGACGTGCCAGGTACTCATTTTTCTTTTGCAGGTATGCAGGTTCTCGCTAAGGAATCTCTTACGCGATCAACATCCAGATGGCACCTATAAGCCCATCATCCTATCCAGCAATCTCTAAATGGCATCTATAAGCCCATTCCCACCACACTGCCACCATGTGAGCGCAAATTTCTGGGCACTCTAGTGTCCAATCATCTTCTACCCTCGGATTACGAAAGGCACGTCAGCCAATCTGCATCCTCAGGTCTAAGAAGATTGAACAGGGGCAACTGTTGTACCCCAAAATTTGCCCTCCCATATTCTCTAAGAAATTGCCAAGCCAAGCTGCAAAATTCCCCAAGGGTTGCACAGTGCAAAGGTCTCCCATACAGTCAAAACTAGGGTTTGTGTTCTAAGCAAGAAAATGAAGTTTTCAAAGGCCCAATCAAGTCTCATATGCCTACAAATATGGTCAAGCATCCTCATATCAAGTTTCAAGACATTCAGCACAAAATTGCACAGTCAAAACCCTAGATTACACTACAGTCAACTGTAGGGGCAAAATGGTCATTTGACAGTCAAAAGTTCAGATTTTTGGTCAACATATCATTTTGAAGCCACAAACATCATTTGATCAAGGCTTGATCATGATTCTCAAAATTTGGCTCAGAAATCATCAAAGATGCAAAAGTTTCCTTATTTGGACAGCTGAAAAAGTCAACTGAAATTGACCAGGGCATAACTTTCACATGGGTTATCAGAAAAATTCCATCCAAAGCTCATTTTGAAGAGAAAGACATTTCCTACAACTCATCTTCATACTTCAAGTCCAAGAAATGCTCTCACAAAAAGTTATCAATTTCAACATTATAGGTCATTTTCAAAAGTCAACAAAAAGGGACTTTAAGTCAAAGGCCATAACTTGAGATTGGTAAATCAAAATGACACGGGACCAAAGGCATTGGTTAGAGGACTCAAAGACCTTTCCAAAATGTCCAAGAACATGAGAAAAGCTTTAAAATTGAGCAAGTTATGCCTTGTAGAAGTTGGGAAATATTTGGATATTTTGAAAAGTCAACTTTGATCCAAATGACTTAAAATTGCTAATGGGCCCATTTTTCTTCCATGATTCATCATTCTAAGCATATGCACGACCACTTGGCCCAAAGGGAAGTATTTTCTCATTTTTTATTTATTTATTTGAATTATTATTTATATTAATTCATTTAAATCATTTAAATATGTGAAAAATATATAACTTGACCTAATAAATCTTTTCATGCATGTTTTGCCATCAAGATTTCGTGCATATGCAAATTAGGAAAGAATTGGATTGATTGGCATGATTGAGAACAAAGAACACTTGAAAAAGATTGAAAAAAGATCCTTAAGAATCAAATTTCCAAAAACCATTATTGCATTGGATTTGATTGAGTTTTGTTGACCTAATTTGTTCACTACATATGCCTGATGAGAAACCTAATGCAAAGGGACTCTTAGCTGCGCAAGAAAGGCCATTGCAAACTTGGAAAAATTCCTTAAAAACTCAAAACTGAAAACAGCTTTCCAGGTGGATTCAAAGCATAATTCATATTCCATTGGCTTCCTGAAGTTTCACTGATCATATTCCAATCCAGAACATTCATCAAAAGGCAAAGAATCGGTATACAGAACTCAACATATTCCATGAAAATTTCATAATCGTATTCTATAATCCATGCATTTTCATGACATTTCAATTATTGATTCTTGTTCCTGGTGTGATTCTAAAGCTAACCCATATGTTTGATTGAATTTTTGCAAGCCATACGCGATTATGCCATAACTGGTTTTCTAGGGTTTTCAGAGTTTTGAATTGGGGTTTTTCACCCAAGGAAAAATTAAGGCTAGTGACCACCACCATTCAAACCAGCAAGCTTAGACGAAGAAGAATCTACACTCGCGATCAATTTCTGAATACTACAGGGCTAATCGCTATTTCTTGATATGTTACCTTAGGCAACGCGTGAAAACCGTTGCCTATGTTTCTCTTATTTCAGGAAAAAAACAAAGACGCGAGGAAGACGACTACGTGGGAAGCATTGGTTGGTCCGTTTAAATTTAGCGCGCGTTGGAGGCTACTAACTCTTTTTTCTTTTATAATATTTGTTAACTATTATATATTAAGTGTGATTCAGATGGCTTAGTGGCACAGGTGTTGATTTGCAATGTCCAAGACCTGGGTTCGAGTCCCAGGTCTGTGTAATTTCCATAATATTTTTCATTAGCAATTCCCATGCAACGCAAGCGTTAAGACACACCATGCATCCTCCAGATCTATCCAGCCACGCGTCCATCAGAAGCAATCCAAGGGTGCAAAATTGATGAGCACCATAAGCCCTGGTCAACGCGCCACACGCTTGCACAAAAGTCAATCAGGCCTTGCAAGGTTGGGCTCAATTTACTGGATCCATACCTCCTAATTTGGGACTGAACCCCCTCTGGTTTGCAATTCTCCACTTTTTCATGTTTTATTTTAATTGTTATTTTACTTTATTTATTTGTTTTGATTTAATTAATTATTTTAACAAAATACAAAAAACATCATAAAAAACTCAGAAAAAGATAAAAAAATATAATAATTTTTATTTTTGATATTTTCTTGTAAATAAATTAGCATGTAATTAATTAGTTTTTAATTAGGTTACAATTTTAATTCTTTTCATAATAAAATATAAAAAATGTAGAATTAGGTTTAATTAGTTTTTTATTCCTTTTAATTTTTCTTTTTTTTTTCATAATAATATTACTTATTTTATTTATTTTCATAATTAAATTGTATATAAAAATTTTTTAGGTTTAATTTAGGTTATATTTTAATATTTTCATAACAAATTTAAAAGCCACTAGAATTAGGGTTTACATTTTATTTTAGTTTTAATTAATTCTCTTTTTCTATTAAATCTTAAAAAACATAAAAATACCAAAAACATTTCCTTTTAATTTTAATTTTAATTCTTCATGTAATTTAATTTCTGCAAAAGGGTCCAACGCCCTCGTTTCGATAATTCTTTTATTTCGCATATTTATTTTATTTCGCTCAAATAATTATGTACCGCTCCCAAAGCCTTGTAAATACTTCCCGCGCTTTTAATTTCTTTACTTTTTCTGCCAAATCGGGTCCTGGTTAATTTTGGCGATGTGGACCCGCGCCATTTGTAATAGCTTTAGATCTACTTTTCCGCACTCTTTTAACTGTTAAACAAAGCATGCAAGAATGAATGGCCTAAAATAAAAACAACGCGTAGAACACTAATCATATGACAAGACAAATACAAATGAAAACGACACACAAATCGCACACACCACCCCTAGGGTACGCCTCACTGTTGCCTTGCCTCGAAAGGTGATCGTCGAGTAGAGGATGTTTTAGTAAGTCCTCATGATCCGGGAACCTGGCATGAGGGTAGCTTCTAAGGTGTCTTCCCATTGCTCTGGTGATCACCATGTCCCGAACTTCGAATTGACCCGAATACCTCCAACGGTGGTGCTACCTACCTCTCAATGGTGGGATGGCACTACTTTAAAGGACATTTACACAGACGAATTCCTTAGGGTAGGTAGACGACTCTAGATACTTGCTCTAAATTCAAAACAAATTCAAAAATACTTTTCACACCGACACCTTTTCAAAAAAGCTTTCGAAAGCAATTTTTCAAACACTCTTGAGGACCGATACAAGAGTCGAACTGGAATTTTCAAAGAAACTTTTTAAAACCCACAGTTGAAAAACAAACAAACCATTTTTGAAAACACAATGAGCAAGTATCTAAGAGCCCATGGATAACCATGGATAGAAAGGGTGCTAACACCTTCCCTTTCTATAACCTACCTCCCGAACCGAGAGCAATCTCTTTAAGGAATTTTTCTGTGCTTTTGTCCTTTCCATTTGGAGAAAATAAAAGACGGTGGCGACTCTTGCTTCCGCGACATACGCGATCCAGCGTTAAACAGTCAGTTCCAGATCCACCGATCACAGCAGTTAAGTGAGAGATGAATCGGGAAATATAGTTCAGTCGTCCTAGAAAACCTCTGACCTCCTTCTCCGTATTAGGAGCTGGAATTTCTTGGACAACTTTAACCTTTATAGGATCGACCTCAATTCCCTTACCACTGACCATAAAGCCTAAGATTTTACCAGACTTCACCCTGAAGGTACACTTGTTGGGATTCAGCCTCAGCTTGTATTTCTTCAACCTTTCAAATAGCTTATGTAAATCATCAAGGTGTTCTTCCTCATTTTGCGACCTTGCAATCATGTCATCAACGCACACTTCTATCTCATGATGGATCATATCATGAAATAGAGCAACCATAGCCCGTTGATAGGTTGCACATGCATTCTTCAAACCGAAAGGCATGACCTTATAACAGAAGGTGCCTGATGGGTTTAATCTGTAACGTATAGCCTAAATGTAGTACTGCAAGTGTACAGCCTATCGAAGTAATATATAAGATTATCGAACCACAGAGACCAATTGTCAATCTATCAACTCTATTGCTAAGGTGCTTATCTAAGGCGAACAAGAATATTGATGTGAGTGCAGTGCACAAAGTAAATGAGTGAGGTAAATAACAGTTTAAAGGACAGGTTTGAATGTAAATCATGTAATCAGATATTGGTCCGGTCATGCGTAGATGAAACTACTTATGGGGCAGTATTTTCTATTGATAGCAAAGAATCAATTTAACGGGAACTTGTAGCTTTTGACTACTAAGAACCGAGTTTACTCTTTAAATTAAATTCCTTTATTGTCACATATAAAGGGTGCCTTCCGCGTTAAAGAGGTAAACCTATTTTTAAGAAATTGATAGTTTTGACTTAACAGAAAAGTGATTTTACTTGGAAAGATTAACTTAAAGAGACTTTTGGCTTTTGACCAAGAGTCAGATTTCAAACCTACAAACGCGTCCGAAAATAGTTTCAAAATCGTTTTCTAAAAAGGTCAATGATTCCTATTTAACCAATCAACGGCTTTCGCTCTTTTTGTTTGGTTAAATAATAATCAAGTCGTATCATTAGTTTGGACGGCTTTCGATCTTACCCAATAAACATTTAAACACAATTGACTTAAGTTAGAAGCAAAACATCCCCAGAGTATTTTCACTAGCATGATAATTGGAACACGACCATGATGACAATCATTACATCCTAACCTTTATAGTTTAGCCAGACATAATAAGTGCGAGTCTATAAAACGTGTAGACTATGGTAAGAGCATTTAAAGTCTATAAAACGTGTTGACTATGGTAAGAGCATTTAAAGTCTATAAAACGTGTAGACTATGGTAAGAGCATTTAAAGTCTATAAAACGTGTAGACTATGGTAAGAGCATTTAAAGTCTATAAAACGTGTAGACTATGGTAAGAGCATTTAAAGTCTATAAAACGTGTAGACTATGGTAAGAGCATTTAAAGTCTATAAAACGTGTAGACTATGGTAAGAGCAATTAAATAAAGAAATGCAATAAAATAGAATCTTGCTCCGGTCGGAGACTTGAATCTGATACAAATCTACGGAAAGGTAAGGCTGGTATGATGAACTTCAACCAAAGTGCTCCAAGACTTGATTACAACTCAATCTACACCGCAATAACTCCCCGATGTGAAGAGATTATCACTTTACAGAAACTGATAGTATATGGCTTAAGATTGTACTAAGCTTGGATGAAACTAAAGAATGAGAATCGAAAACTATTTATAGAGGATCTTTGAGGTGCGTAAGGACCAGCATGCCCCTTAACTTCTTTTGAACGGGAAGCTTGTTGTGAAGGCCACGGGCGCGGTGGGGGTGGCCGCGGGCGCGGTGCATGGAACTGCCACATCATGGGAACGTGGCAGTTGATCTCTGGGTGAAAGTGGGCCACGTCATCGCGTTCCCTGTAGCCAGCACGGCGCTGAACGCCATAAGTGCAGAATATCTTGAAAAACCCTAATTTCTTGGCGTTTTGGCTCGTTTCTTCACAGAAGGCTCTGAAATGACAAGAATCCTGAAAACAAAGGAAAAAGGAACATAATACGAGAAAATGACAATAAAAACTAAGGAAAACATGTGATATTTGAGTCAGAAACATAGTGCGATTTAGTGCGATCAAATCCTCCCACGCTTAGACCTTTGCTTGTCCTCAAGCAACAACTCTTAGAAGTAGATGAAAGAAAATTATGGTGTATACAGGTTTTGGGCAAAGAGGGCTTCTAAGTCCGAGCAAGGGTGTGTTGTCAGACACTAACTATCTGAATCGAGGGTATCGTAATTACACTACTCGCAGAAATGCGGACATAAACCTTATAAGTATACAGATCGATCCTAATATCCTTACTATGCTAAGACTTCCCTTTTTTACGAGGTCCTTTTTCATTCAGGCGCAGTCACATTAAGCCCGTTATCCGTACATACTCATGGTGTAGTGACCGGTTAGTGACTCTGATCTCAAGTGATGGGATTCTGGTACAAGAGTTGGTTTAATCCCTTTTTATTTTACCCATTCGCAGTTGCGGGGGATCGGACCGTAGTCCGCCCTACCAAGTCCAGCACCAGATACCTCTGAACCAACTACAACAGATATGCCTTATATATTTTTTTCTTTGCTTTTGTTAGTGCTTACAACTTTCTTGAGTTGAGTAATCTTTGTGAGGATCACCCAACTCGTAGTCGTATTCATACTTTATTTTATAACTTTTAAGGCAAAATAGAGATCATCCACTTATATTCATCGATCCCACACTTAGAGCATGCTTAGGCCGGAGCTGACTGCTAAGATAAACTACTTGAAGACCTATTTGTACAGTTTTATTCAAAATCATAGCATATTGGGGAAAAAGGATCTAATCTAAATATTCAAAAAGGCTTATGGTGTAAAAATGATAACGAATTTTTCAAAAAGTGAGTGTCCGAGAAATAGACCCTATCTAGGACCTGTCTCATAGCCCAAATCCTTATAAACAACCATAAATCTTTGAAAAAGAAAAATTTCGTAAGGCTAAAAGGTGGGGGAAATGAAAGGGGACACTACGCAGAAAGACTCGCCTATCACATGCATTTTATTAACTACGAAAAAAAGGAAAAATGCGGAAGGGGAATAAAAGCAGGAAAAACGGAAAATAAAAGCGAAAAATAAAAGCGAAAACGGGAAATAAAAACGGGAAATAAAAGCGATAAATGCTCCTCCCACACTTAAATCAGACATTGTCCTCAATGTTCCAAAATAAGGTAGGAGGAGGTACCTGAAAACACTAGTGGGGGCCACTAGGACCTTCACCATCCTGGTTGGTACGACCGGAACGGCGGCTACGGCTGCGACAGCGGCTATCTCGGTCCAAAACAAGCTGCTCCAGTCTCTCTGACAAGGCGGCATTTGCCGCTTGTAGCTCTTGGGTCCTACCAATGAGGGTGCCTTGGGTTGCCTCCATCAATTGGAAGTGACGAGCGTATGTGGTCTGGTGTAGGTGCTGTTCTCTCTGGAAAGCCAGCTGACTTTCCATAATAGTGCGCAGAGAGCTAGCATTTTGTTCTTGGGACGCTTGCATGAAGGCCATGTTGTCGGCCGCCTGTTGCTGCAAGGTAGCAAGGAGGGTGTCCCTCTGGGCCTCTCGGGCCATATGCTCACGCCACATGTCCTCAGTGACATGGAAACTAGGAGCTGTACCTGCATGTGGGTTAGAAGTAGATGGTGTCGTGTGTGGTGGTGAAAAATGGGGTGGTTCCTCGGTTTGGAAATCATACTCATCATCAGTGTTGTTACCCTCATTTAAAGGTAGATTTGGGGGCAACTGACCAATAAAAGCAGGAGCGTTGAGATCGTAGGTCCAGTTACGCTCAAATCTAATATCAGTACGACGGGTGCAAGGAATAACAACACTGGGTACAGCAGCACCTCCAACCATGAGGAAGTAACCACCTTCCTTCCTCGTCTTGCATAAACGCATATCCCTGAAAAATTTAAGATTTGCAATCCGAGGAGGAAGTGGTTCAAGGGTGGCAAGTTCCGTATCCAATCCTATGGCACGGGCAATAGTGGTAATCAGTCCACCAAAGGAAATCGGCCCACCTTTTCTTAAAACATGGTGCATGTGGGCAATCATGAATGGGACGGGATTAACTTTGGTGTCTGTGAGGCAGCTCTGCATGATAATTAATTCTTTAGCATTCACCTTGTTTGGGTTTTCCCGAGCAAAGACGGTGGATGCTAAAAGAAATCTAAAGACACGAAGGGCAGGATTGTGGATGTGAGAAGCAAGTAGGCCATCAAAAGATGTTGCATTTTGTTTAGTAATTCTGGCCCAAAATGCTTCAAATGCCCAATCCGTGTCTAAAGGTGCTTCACAAATGGCACCATCCCCATAAGGCCATCCTAACATGGCGGCTAGACCGTCAGTGGAGTAGTCATATTCAACATTAAACATTCTAAATTTGACTCCACCTACGGTGCTAGCAGTGTTAGGAGAGACGTTATAAATTAAAGAACTTAAAAATTCGAACGTCAGCCTAGGGAAGGTTGGTGCTTGAGTAGCAAAAATATCATGCATGCCTATTTTATCTAGAAGGAAGAATACACCATGGTATATACCTAATGAATATAGACAGTTTTCATCGATATACCTGGTAGAGTGTATTGGTGTGGTCAGCAATTTTTCAAGCCGCTTTAGTTGCCTTTCACCGGCTTGGCCACCATGCAAAATGTAACCGTGATACTCCATAGGATTTTCTTGTGGATGAATAGAGAGAAAGAATGGGATGTAGAAGTAATGAAGGTGTGAGGAAGAAAATGAAATAGTGGGGGTATTTATAGGAAGGGAAGGAAAAATGGTGGTTGTAAATATTTATGATGGGAATAATGGAAATAAATGTAGTGGGTTGATATAGGTAATAAAGGAAGTTATGGTGGGTTAAAAATGGAAGAAAATGGGATTGGAAATGGGAAAAGTGGTAAAATGGGGGAAAAAACGAGCAACTAGCCGTTAGGTGACCGTTGCGTCACCGCGGGCGCGGCAGGGCCTACCGCGGGCGCGGTGAGGTCGAGGCAAGTTGGGCTGGCCTGGCTTCCTTTCCATTGGGCTTTTCCTTCCTTGCCATTAGCGTCAATTTTTGGAGGTGTACCTATTTTTCTTATGAATGTGCATATATGTACGTGAATACATATACACATGTATATTTATGTTATTTTTATATTAAAACTGTGGTGACCAGAAAAACAAAAACATTAGTAAATAAATGGAACATATGCGTATATATATATATAGGTACGGACATTGGGTCACCAAAATAAATATCAACAATGCAGGAAACAGATAATGCAAAATAAAAAATGAGTCTGAAAAGGAAATCAACATAATACTAATAATACTGGAACTAGATATCTTGTGAACAATACAGATCTATTGCCAACCGGTAGGATGCTCTGCAGGAGTGCCTGGGCCACGCAGCTCAGTCAGCTGGCGTCGAATCTCTGCCACCCCGTGAGCTAATTCATCTAACTCACCAGCAAAGGTAACATCATTCACTTCCAACTGCAAATGAAGGTCAGCCACCTCATTGCGGAGAGTGGTTATCTCAGTGCGCATAGCAGCCAATAGAGTGCGAATATCAGGTTCCTGCAAGCTGAGGTTATTAGTAAGAACAGTAGTGTGTGTAACCTCGGGTCGGGATGTGTGATCTGGAGTGGCATCCTCGGGAGCAGGAGTGTAGTCCTGAGTGGGATCTTCGGAAGCAGGGGTGTATTCTGGAGTGAGATCTTCGGAAGCAGGAGTGTATTCTGGAGTGTACTCTGATATCTCACCCCAACCTTCTACAGAATAGTTCCAATTAGCAGAGTTAGAAACACAAGTCATCTGTGGGTCTGGCATTGTGAAGGTGTAAACTGTCTGGTCATTGATGAGCAATCTGTACCGATATGGGTGGAAAGAGGCCCTCCTCATGAGCCCACGATCCATGCAAAAGTCTAAATCCAGGAAAGTATATCCACAGTATGGGGTCAGCTGTGCTATCATACTGTCCAAACCCAAAGCAGAAGCTATCTGTGTCACATTCCCTCCAGAATGAATGAGTCCTACAGCGGATCGAGCAGTCTGCTCGAGGCTCTCTATCAGAAAACCTCCACTAGCTATAGGTCTGGACTGACTGGCACAGTATAGGAAAAGGATCTCCTCAGCGGTGACTAAGTGGTCACAGTAACTCCTCCCAAAGAAAGTGTGGCACAGGATCATCTCGAAGTATCGGAAAGCCGGGTTATGGATCTTTCGGGACAGCTGGGTAGAGGGGTCAAGGCTGGCTCTATCAGTAATGTCCTGCCAAAATTTATCAATATCTCTGTCCATGTAGTAACTCAATGGAAACTCGGTGATAGCGGTCGGTCCAGTTTGGAAAGCAAGCAAATCCCCAAATTCTTTGGTAGTCAGGGTATACTCGGTACCAAACAATCTGAAACTTAGGCATCCTCGCTCATCTCGTTCACCCACTCGTGGGTTATAGTCCATAGAACTAAGAAACTCCAAAGTAAGGTTCCTGTAGGTTTTTTGGACATCATCAGCATAAGAATCCCAGCCAAGTTGGTTGCACAGATACCTAATACTTGGCTCAATCCCGAGTGCCTCCATGCAGCTCTGATCTAGGTACCTAGTGGGTACCATAGGTCTAGCAGATAAGGTAGCAAATCGGGCTTTTTGTGCTTCATCTCTAAAAATCACAACCATACCATCGGGGTAATGCATCCTGAAAATATAAACACAAGAAATTAGTCCAGATAAAATATATAAATTACTAAAATAAAATAAAATAAAATAAAGAATAAACCATGGGTTGCCTCCCATGCAGCGCTTGTTTAACGTCGTTAGCTTGACGATTAGATCTTACTTTATGTGGGTATTGGTGGGTCTATAAGAATATGACTAGAGTAGTCGACAGGCAAATCGCCTCCTTTGTAGAGCTTCAGTCTTTGTCCATTTACCACAAATGGAGCGCATGAATTGTTTTTGATTTCTACTGCTCCAGACTTTAGAACTTTTGACACTTCAAATGGACCTGTCCATCTTGAACGAAGCTTACCAGGAAAAAGTCGTAACCTTGAGTTAAATAGGAGAACAGGATCACCAATGTTGAAATCTTTCTTGATGATTTTTTTATCATGCCACATCTTGGTTCTTTCCTTATATATGATGGCATTCTCATAGGCATTCAAGCGAAGCTCTTCTAGCTTGTGAATGTCCAGGATACGTTTTTCTCCGGCTTTTAGGTAATCTAGATTCAAGGATTTAATGGCCCAATAGGCTTTATGTTCTAGTTCGAAGGGTAAATGACAGGACTTTCCATAAACCAACTGATAAGGAGTTGTTCCAATAGGGGTTTTATAAGCCGTTCTATAAGCCCATAAGGCGTCTTTAAGTTTTCCAGACCAGTCTTTTCTGGATAGTGATACGGTTTTTTCTAGGATCTGCTTAATCTCCCTATTCGATATTTCTACTTGGCCACTGGTTTGCGGGTGATATGGTGATGCTACTCTATGTTTTACTCCGTATTTGCTTAGAAGCTTGTCAAATATCTTAGATATAAAATGTGATCCTCCATCACTTATGACTAACCTCGGGGTTCCAAACCTAGGAAAAATAATATTCTTAAACAGTTTGATAACTACCTTGGTGTCGTTTGTGGGTGATGCAACAACTTCAATCCACTTTGAGACATAATCGACAGCTACTAGGATATACTTGTTACCCATTGAGGAAGGAAAAGGTCCCATGAAATCTATACCCCAGACATCAAATATTTCCACTTCTTGGATGTTACTTAAAGGCATTTCATCACGTCTTGAGATGTTCCCAGTGCGTTGGCATCGGTCACATTTTGTAATGTAAGTGTGGACATCGCGCCATACAGTAGGCCAATAAAAACCTGCTTGAAATATTTTGGCGCATGTTTTAGACGTGCTTGCATGTCCACCATAAGGTGAAGCATGACAATGTTTAATGACGTTGCCTACTTCTTCTTCGGGCACACATCGTCTGAATATATTTATTCCTCTTTTGAATAGGAGGGGTTCATCCCAAAAGAAGTGTTTAACATCTCTAAAAAACTTCTTCTTCTGTTGGTAGCTTAAATCAGGGGGTATGATATCAGCGGCTAGATAATTCACAATATCTGCGTACCATGGTATGTTGTTCATGGTTGAGATTTCCTCATAGGTCTCTTCTTCGGTTGAGTTTATCCCAGCTATTAATCTTTCATAAGCAGAGTGATCGTCTATAGGTATAAGTTCAGGCTTAAGGTGTTCTAACCTAGAGAGATGATCAGCTACTAAGTTTTCAGCTCCTTTTTTATCCTTAATATCCAAGTCAAATTCTTGGAGTAAAAGTACCCATCTGAGCAATCTAGGCTTAGCATCTTTCTTACTTAACAAGTACCGGATTGCTGCATGATCTGTGTATACTATTATTTTTGCTCCCACCAAATAAGATCGAAATTTATCAATAGCAAAAACTACGGCTAGCAATTCTTTTTCTGTGGTTGTATAATTTACCTGGGCAGCGTCTAGTGTTCTACTAGCGTAGTAAATTGCATGCAGTTTCTTGTCTTTTCTTTGCCCTAGTACAGCTCCTACAGCGAAATCACTGGCATCACACATGATTTCAAAGGGTTGTGTCCAATCAGGTGGTCTTATGATAGGTGCTGAAATAAGAGCTTGCTTTAAAACTTCAAAGGCTTCAAGACATTTTTGGTCGAATTCAAACTCGACATCCTTCATCAATAAGTTAGTTAAAGGTTTTGTTATTCCGGAAAAATTCTTGATGAAACGTCGGTAGAACTCGGCATGTCCTAGAAAACTTCTTATTTCCCTAACGGTCTTAGGTGGGTTTAAGTTTTCTATAACTTCTATCTTGGCCTTATCGACTTCTATACCTCTTTCAGAAATAATGTGTCCCAAGACTATCCCTTCATTTACCATAAAGTGGCACTTTTCCCAATTCAACACAAGGTTTACTTCCACACATCTTTTTAAGATTTTCTCTAAGTTCGAGAGGCAGTTTTTGAAATCAAACCCACACACTGAAAAATCGTCCATAAATACTTCCATAATCCCATCTAGGTAGTCTGCGAAAATTGACATCATACAACGTTGGAAAGTGGCAGGTGCATTACAGAGTCCAAAGGGCATTCGTCTATAAGCGAATGTTCCATAAGGGCAGGTAAATGTGGTTTTTTCTTGGTCCTCTGGGTGAATAGGGATTTGGAAAAACCCCGAATACCCATCTAGATAGCAGAAACACGAGTGTCTTGCTAGACGTTCAAGCATCTGATCTATAAATGGGAGAGGAAAATGGTCTTTTCTCGTTGCCTTATTCAACTTTCTGTAGTCAATACACATACACCAACCTCCTTCTGTTCGTTTTGCCACATGCTCACCTTTCTCATTTTTCAGAACAGTGATACCTCCTTTCTTGGGTACCACATGGACTGGGCTTACCCATTCACTATCCGAAATTTGGTATATGATACCAGCTTCTAATAACTTAAGAACTTCTTTTTTGACTACATCACTCATGATAGGGTTTATTCTTCTTTGATGTTCTCTTGAGGGTTTTGAATCTTCTTCTAGCATAATCCGATGCATGCATACGGATGGGCTTATACCTCTTAAATCTGAAACTTTATACCCTAAAGCTGAGGGATATTTTCGCAAGGTATCTAAGAGTTGATTTGTTTCTATTTGGTTTAGAGCGGTGCTAATTATAACAGGTCTATTCATCTCCTCATCCAAAAACTCATATCTTAGATTCTTGGGTAGTTCCTTAAGTTCTATAGTGGTTTTCTCAGTACGCGGCATAAGGTCATGGGTAAGAGCTAAGCATTCGAAAAGGTTGTCGTCAATGTACGGTTCGATACTCTCAAATCCGTCATCCTCTAAAATAGGGGTTGATGGTAATTTGATTAAAAATTCGTTTTGTTCGAGCTCATTTACACATTCATCAATGATGTCGATGGCATAACACGCATCTCCTATCACTGGTGCCATTAGAAATTTTGATAAAATGAACTCAATCTTTTCATCTCCTACCTCGAAAGTCAGTTTCCCTTTATTAACATCTATTATAGCTCCGGCGGTCGATATGAAGGGTCTTCCTAAGAGGATTGGGATGTCTTCATCTTCTTTGATATCCATTACGACGAAGTCGGTCGGAATGTACAACTGACCAATCTTGACAGGTATGTCTTCTAAAATACCCATGGGATATTTGACAGATCTATCAGCTAGTTGTAAGGACATCTTAGTAGGTTGAAGTTCTCCTAATTTTAACCTCTTACAGACGGCCAGAGGCATCAGACTTACGCTTGCTCCTAGGTCTAAAAATGCTTTGTCTATCATATGGTTACCCAGGATGCAAGGGATAGAAAAACTTCCAGGGTCTTTATCTTTCTTGGCGAGTTTATTTTCGGATATAAAATGACATTCTAAAGGCTTGGGATCATCGAGTCGCCGTTTATTGGTCAAAATATCTTTCAAAAACTTAGCATATGATGGTATCTGGGTTATAGCTTCAGTAAAAGGAATCTCAACATGGAGTTTCTCTATTACCTTAATAAACTTTTGGTACTGGTTTTCTACTTTGGTGTTTTTCAGCCTCTGTGGGAACGGAATAGGTGGCTTATAAAGTTGTTGAGTGTTATTCCCTACTTCTGGTTTTGATTGCTTTTCTGGCTTCTCTGGTTCCTCTACCTGGTCTTTGGGCGTAGCATCTTCCATAGGTTTTTCTGATGCGCTTAAGTTAGGATTTCTAGGCCCTTCATAAGCAGTTCCACTTCTTAAAGTGATAGAGTTTGCTTGGCCTTTTGGATTTGGTTGAGTTTGTCCAGGGAATTGTCCTCCAGGTGCAACTTGTACAGAGGTGTTTTGGGCTACTTGGGAAATCTGAGTCTCAAGCATTTTGGTGTGAGTTATTATCTGGTCAAACTTGGTTGCTAGTTGAGTAACCAGTTCGTTCGTGTGAATGTGTTGGTTCATAAACTCCTTATTTTGCTGGGTTTGAGCCTGAATAAAGGTGTCTATGGTTTCTTTAAGGTTTGGTCTTGGGGGTACTATTTGCATAGGTTGGTTTTGTTTTTGCGTTTGGAATCCTTGAGGTCTCGAAGGTCCGGGATTTTGGATAGGGTTGTTGTTTTTGTAAGAGAAATTCGGGTGGTTCCTCCATCCAGGATTGTAGGTATTCGAGAAAGGGTTCCCTTGGGTATAGTTAACTTTGTCTGAGCTAGATTCGTTCAAAAGGTTACAGTCAACGGTTTGATGTCCTTGAGTTCCACAGAGTTCGCATTCCGATTGGATTGCTGCTACTGTAGTTGGGTTTTGAGACATGTTCTCGACTCTCAAAGCTAGGGCGTCCATCTTGGCATTAATCATGTCCATGCAACTTACCTCATTCTTTCCTCCATGGCTCTCCTTTTTCTCTACTGTCGCTCGTTCTAATCCCCACTGGGCGTGGTTTTGGGCCATGTCCTCTATTAGGGCACAAGCGTCAGGGTAAGGTTTGTTCATCAACGCTCCGCCAGCGGCAGCGTCTATGGACATCTTTGTGTTGTAATGGAGTCCATTATAGAAGGTATGTATGATTAACCATTGCTCCAGGCCATGGTGCGGACAAGCTCTTAAAAGTTCTTTATATCTCTCCCAGGCATCAAAAAGTGATTCGCCTTGGTTTTGGGTGAAACAAGTGATCAGGTTCCTAAGAACAGCGGTCTTGCTTGGTGGAAAATACCTCGCAAGAAAGGCTCTCCTAAGGTCTTCCCAAGTTGTTATTGAGTTAGTTGGAAGGGCGTCTAACCAGTCGTGAGCTTTACCTCTAAGGGAAAAAGGAAATAGTCTTAATCGGATAGCTTCGGGTGTGGCTCCATTTGCCTTAAGGGTGTCAGCTAACTGGATAAATACCTTTAAGTGTTGATTCGGGTTCTCGGTAGCGAGACCAGCGAATTGGTTTTGTTGTACTAATTGTAATAAGGAGGGTTTTAGTTCAAAGTTGTTGGTAGTTATAGCAGGGTTTACTATACTAGAACTAGGTTCCTCGTTAGATGGTTGGGCGAATTCCTTGAGCGGTCTTTGGTTACGATCTTCTGCCATAGCTCTTCTTATCTTGCGTATAAAAAGACGGGCACGAGCGTAACGTTCAGGTTCTACTAAAGGATCTATTAGGTTACCGGTGCTACGATTTCTACGCATCTACCGGCTAGAATAGCCTTAGTCTAAACGGGATAACAATAGGGTACGAAATTTGACGAAGTTGGTCCCCGGCAACGGCGCCAAAAACTTGATGGGTTTAATCTGTAACATATAGCCTAAATGTAGTACTGCAAGTGTACAGCCTATCGAAGTAATATATAAGATTATCGAACCACAGAGACCAATTGTCAATCTATCAACTCTATTGCTAAGGTGCTTATCTAAGGCGAACAAGAATATTGATGTGAGTGCAGTGCACAAAGTAAATGAGCGAGGTAAATAACAGTTTAAAGGACAGGTTTGAATGTAAATCATGTAATCAGATATTGGTCCGGTCATGCGTAGATGAAACTACTTATGGGGCAGTATTTTCTATTGATAGCAAAGAATCAATTTAACGGGAACTTGTAGCTTTTGACTACTAAGAACCGAGTTTACTCTTTAAATTAAATTCCTTTATTGTCACATATAAAGGGTGCCTTCCGCGTTAAAGAGGTAAACCTATTTTTAAGAAATTGATAGTTTTGACTTAACAGAAAAGTGATTTTACTTGGAAAGATTAACTTAAAGAGACTTTTGGCTTTTGACCAAGAGTCATATTTCAAACCTACAAACGCGTCCGAAAATAGTTTCAAAATCGTTTTCTAAAAAGGTCAATGATTCCTATTTAACCAATCAACGGCTTTCGCTCTTTTTGTTTGGTTAAATAATAATCAAGTCGTATCATTAGTTTGGACGGCTTTCGATCTTACCCAATAAACATTTAAACACAATTGACTTAAGTTAGAAGCAAAACATCCCCAGAGTATTTTCACTAGCATGATAATTGGAACACGACCATGATGACAATCATTACATCCTAACCTTTATAGTTTAGCCAGACATAATAAGTGCGAGTCTATAAAACGTGTAGACTATGGTAAGAGCATTTAAAGTCTATAAAACGTGTAGACTATGGTAAGAGCATTTAAAGTCTATAAAACGTGTAGACTATGGTAAGAGCATTTAAAGTCTATAAAACGTGTAGACTATGGTAAGAGCATTTAAAGTCTATAAAACGTGTAGACTATGGTAAGAGCATTTAAAGTCTATAAAACGTGTAGACTATGGTAAGAGCATTTAAAGTCTATAAAACGTGTAGACTATGGTAAGAGCAATTAAATAAAGAAATGCAATAAAATAGAATCTTGCTCCGGTCGGAGACTTGAATCTGATACAAATCTACGGAAAGGTAAGGCTGGTATGATGAACTTCAACCAAAGTGCTCCAAGACTTGATTACAACTCAATCTACACCGCAATAACTCCCCGATGTGAAGAGATTATCACTTTACAGAAACTGATAGTATATGGCTTAAGATTGTACTAAGCTTGGATGAAACTAAAGAATGAGAATCGAAAACTATTTATAGAGGATCTTTGAGGTGCGTAAGGACCAGCATGCCCCTTAACTTCTTTTGAGCGGGAAGCTTGTTGTGAAGGCCGCGGGCGCGGTGGGGCTGGCCGCGGGCGCGGTGCATGGAACTGCCACATCATGGGAACGTGGAAGTCGATCTCTGGGTGAAAGTGGGCCACGTCATCGCGTTCCCTGTAGCCAGCGCGGCGCTGAACGCCATAAGTGCAGAATATCTTGAAAAACCCTAATTTCTTGGCGTTTTGGCTCGTTTCTTCACAGAAGGCTCTGAAATGACAAGAATCCTGAAAACAAAGGAAAAAGGAACATAATACGAGAAAATGACAATAAAAACTAAGGAAAACATGTGATATTTGAGTCAGAAACATAGTGAGATTTAGTGCGATCAGTGCCCCACTGTGTAACAAAAGTGGTTTTTCTCCATGTCTTCGAGTGCCATTTTGATTTGATTGTATCCGGCAAAGTCATCCATGAAGGAGAAAACTTTGTGTTGATCTGTGTTGTCAACCAAGACATCAATATGTGATAGCGGGATATCGTGTTTGGGGCTTGCCCTATTTAAATCCCTGTAGTCTATGCACATACAAACTTTTCCATCTTTCTTCGGCACCGGCACCACATTTGCAACCCATTGGGGATATAACGCCACTGCCAGGAAACTTGCATCGAATTGCTTCATTACCTCAACTTTTATTTTCTCAGACATAATTGGCCGCACGCGACGAACCTTTTGCTTGACTGGAGGACAACCTTCCTTCATTGGAAGACGATGAACTACGATATCAATATCGAGCCCCGACATATCCTCATATGACCAAGCGAATACTTCAACATAATTATGCAACATCTAAACCAATCTTCTCTTGACATCGTCTTCCAAGTTGACGCCTATCTTGATTTCCCTCTTGTCTGCCTCAGTACCTATGTTGATCACTTCAACTGGTTCTTTGTGCTGTTGAATGGCCTTTTTCTCTTGTATCAGAAGTCTAGCGAGTTCCCCAGGTATTTCACAATCTTCCTTCATTCGTCTTCGGCTTGATAGATTGGATGTTCAAAATTATAGATGGAAATAACAAATCATTGTCAATGAGATCCGGAGTGGATGTGGATCTACAAATGTGTGTGTGTGCATGTAAGGTCACATGGCTATTTTGAAAATTCAATAAAGCAAAGAAAGGCAAAGAGCGCAAAATTTAAATGCAAAATAGTCCAACGTTTTTCATTAAAATGAGAATATGGCATATGAAAATGACAAACCCTTAACAAATAGACCGTTGTGCCACGGGCAAGGCACATGGCTTAAAGTCATTATTTTAATGGAAATTATAGACAAAGTTCTCAAAGTAATAAAAATAGTAAATGGAAATTACTCCTGGCTGAAGGAGATTGGGATGAAGTCCTTGGTTTTCTAGTTGTTGAGCTCTCTGTCAGCATTCGGGTAGATCCAGTCATCGAAGTCACAATCAACATCAGAATCTTCAAGGGCATTAATCTCATGGTTACTAATGCGGAGAGGTGGTTTCCCTACACGAGCACGTCGAACCTCCTTTTGAGCTTTGGAAGTGAATCCCAATCCAAATTTTTCTGACTTGAAAGGGAAATCAGGAAGTTGTCCCCAAATGGTGCAACCTCCTTCTTCAATAACAACACATGCATCTTTGAGAGAAGACATCCTTGGTGTATATTTAGCAGCTTTGGGAGTGTCAAGAATGGCTTTGGCAACAACAACCATATGAGAAACCACTTCAAAGGCTTGACAAGAAGTTTCAATGAACTCACCATCCATTTCAACATACTTAAATGAATTCAGATGAAAGATCATAAACTCTTCTTCTCCGTATACATTGACAATTTTCGCCTTGACCAGATACTTCAGCTTTTGATGTTGTGTGGAAGTCACCGAACCTTCCCCATGTATCATGGGCGTCCAAGCAGGTAAGAATAAGCAGGACGGATATCCATCACATAGAATGTTGAGTTAAATACTTGAGACCCGACCTTGATAGGGAGATCAACCTCTCCATGGACCATCCTTTTAGAACCATCAAAAGCCCTTACTACAATGTCACTAGGTTTCAACACCAGTCCATCACAGTCTAGTCTATCCAAAGCTCCTTTAGGTAAGACATTGAGAGAAGATCAAGTATCCACTAATACATGTGCCAGGGTAGTGCCCTTGCATTCTATGGAGATGTGGAGAGCTTCGTTGTGATTCTTCCTCATCGGGGTCAAATCTGCATCAGAGAACCCTAAATCGTTGTCGGTAGTCAAACTTGATACACATTTTTAAAATTGGTCGACTATAGTTTCTTAGGGGACATGTGCATTTTTCAGGAATTTTATTAGTGCTTGAGCATGCGCCTCGGAACATAGCAACAAAACAACATAGAAATCTTCGAGGGTGTTTTCCCCAACTGATCCACTATCTTATAGTCACTTTTTCTGATAGTTTTTAAAATCTCCTCCATCTCTTGGGTAGATGGGTCCTCAATGTTAATATCTTTTGTGGGTGCCTCCGTCCTGGCAGGCTCAGTCATTTTTCCCTTTCCTCTATTGTTAGTAATAAGTTTAACAGTAGTAATGCGGATGGGTGTAGTTGTGGTTGTCGACGGTGAAATATATGGAGAGAAGATCCTCCCCTTCCTAGTAACTTTACTTGATCCAAAAATGTTTGTAATGTCAGCAATTTCAACTTCATCAATCCATGAATATTGTTTGATACCATGGTAATACACTTTTGCCCCATAATTTCAGGGTACCGCCTTATCAGAAGAGTAGGGGACTGGCCCCAGTGTGGTGATAATTAGTGGAGCTATTCTTAGTTCAATGGGAATTCTGATAGGACCTTTGGAGGTGATCCTAATAGGTTTGTTTGAGATAGTAATGATGGACATGTCTTAAAATTCTTGAGATACACTTTTGGTCAAACTTTTCACAGATGGAGTTCTTTCAAATAGAATCTCATGACTATCCATCAGGTGTTGGACACCTTTCTTCAGCTATTCGCAACCATTAATTTGTTTAGCATATCAACAACAGTATTCAAGGTAGCCAGGGAATACCCTGACTTTCAATGAATTCTCTTTAACAATCTTCATAGGAGTGGTCAAGTCATTTATGGAGGAAACAAAAGGAGCATCTTCAATAGCATTGACACCCTTACCATGATTTGGCATGGGTGCGGTGATCACGTTGGGAGTTTGCGAAGGGTAGAATTCAATTGTCTTGTTATATATTAGGTCTTCGATTTTTTTTTTTAATGCCTAACAATTGTTAGTATCATGTCTGAGGCTGTTTGAGTGGTAGGCGCATCTTGCATTATGATTGTATTCCAGTAAGGATATATTGGAATTTTGTGGAGGATCTATTAGTGAAATGAGCTCAGCTTTCAGTAAATGTTGTAGGGCTTATGGCAAGAACATCCCAATATTGGTGTACTGTCTTAGTGGAGCATTCGACCTTTTTTGATTAGATCGTTGTTGCGGTTGTTGAGTAGAAGTTGGATTGGAGATCAGAACTGGACTTACTGACTGAGGACAGTCTTTCCTAGCATGACTCCTTGACCCATACACAACATTAGTCTATTTTTACCAATAAATGGCTTTTTCACAGCATTTGAAGTGGAGGCCATGGGTAACTTCCCGCTTTTAATCCCGCTTTCAACCCACTCACCAGTCAGGATTAAATTAGTGAATTCGGATGATGAACTTCCAATCAGTAAGTTGAAAAATGGTCCAGTCAATGTTCCCACAAACATGTCTACTAATTCTCTATCAGTTAAAGGTGGCTGCACCCTACCAGCCACGTCTCTCCATTTTTGAGTGTATTCTTTGAAGCCCTCGTTTGAACCCATGGTCATTCCTTGTAATTGCACCCTAGTTGGCGCAAGATAAACATTATATTGATATTGGTGGTAAAAGGCAGTGGCCAAATTGTCCCAAGTATAGATGTTAGTCCCTTCCAATTGGTAAAACCACTCCAACTGCTTCCCAGCTAGACTTTGTTGAAAAAAGTGCACCCACAGTTTCTTATCAGCGGTATGCGGCTGAATTTTATGGGCGTAAGATCTTAGGTGAAGCTTCGGACATGAGACACCATCGTACTTGGCGAAAACGAGGATCTTGAATTTGTGGGGAGTGACTACCCCAGGAACCAAACCCAAGTCACCAAAGTCCAAGCCAGGAATAGCTTAGATTTCTACAATCTTCAATATGTCTTATAGTTTCTTATACTTGTCTTCGGCCGGTGGATATTGCTAATAATCCTCGTCTTCAGAGATTTGATTATTTCCACCCCCATCACGGGTGCTCCTAGCATCTTTATCTTGATTCTCATCCTCCTCGGAGGAGTCTTCTTCAACTTGAACTTGTCAGACGGGGCCTTTGAATCTCTTCCCCATGTTGATTACAACTTTATTCTTGGTCTTCTTCTTCGTGACAAGAAGTGTCATCATTTCTTGCCACCTATTTTCTAAGTTGAGCAGAGTCTCTTGGAATTGAGAGTGTTGAGTGTGCAAGTCCTTGACAGTTTTCTCGAGATCCATCTTATACTGAAATAAACAGTAAAAAGATGAGGAAACATGTGTTGGAAAACCTTCTTATGATATGATGCATGTTATGTGAATGGAATTTTTTCAAGGATTTTAAGAAATTTAAATTTTCTAGACAAAGAGAAGGCAACAACATTAATTGCATTAATAAATTCAGGAATTACAAATGCATCTCAGGCTTACAATGGAAGAAACAAAAATGATACAAAATAAACTCCTAAAACAAAAAGGACTCAAGCTTCCCATTGACGCATCCTCTTTGGTGCAATGTAGGCATTCAAACTTCGCTCTTCATGAAGTTGCCTTGTGAGCTCTAAAACCTTCTTCTCGCTTGCATAAAATTATGCTTCAAAGGTTTATCGTTCCCCTTTGAGTTGAATCCACGATCTTTACAATTCTTTAAAGTCGGTAGGCATGTCAGGATGAAGAAGAGTGTCAAGGGTGTCTCCCTTAGCAACGGGCTCCATAATCACATGTATGATGGCTGGGTAAGGCATTATGAGACCTTGAGCACGCGTTCGTACCCACATGAGGTAAGGCTCGAGAGGGATAGAATTTTTATGCCCCAAAGTCTTGCTATCCACCTTGTTTACCATTCTCCAAGCTCGTATAAACCTTTGACGATAGCCTTGGACGTCGCCCTCGTAGTCAAATAACAAACCTTGGTTGAGCGCATCATGGGGACCATCTCTTCGCGCATACCCAAACTATCATAATGCAAGAGAAGGGGTATAGGTAATGCCTACCTTAATTCCAAAGAGGGGAACATTATGGAACTCCTCACAATGGTCAATGATGATAGTATCCTCCAAAGATCAGGAACACCAATGAATATCCGAGTGTGAGAGTGACATCATCCTTTGAGAGCATGTCATGCCTTTTTCATTATTCAATGTTGATCGAGGTAGGTGCGAAATAAACCAACTAGACAAAAATGGAATACAACATAAAAGATTACCTCTCTTCTTCATGGTGCGAGTGCGAAAACAATGTAGGATGTCTCCAAGTAGCGTAGGCACGAGATTACGAGAGAGAAAAACCTTGACGAAATTCACATCTATGAATTGGTCCGGTTTGGGGAATAGAACCAAACTATAAATTAGAAGGGCCAAGACATCTTCAAAAGCTTGAAAATCCATATCTTCCCAAAACAAACTAGCCTTCTCCAACAGAAACTTTGCAAGAAAACCCTTAACTCCACTCCTTATTTCCCAATTTGCTACAACGTCGGATCTCTTCAAATGCAAGGCTTTGGAAATAACTTAAGGATTTGGAGTTTCCTCTAAACTGGTGAATGGTATTTGATTAAGCACAGGCACTCCTAGTAGTTGAGATAATTCTTCCAATGTAGGCACCAATTGGTAGTCGGGGAATATGAAGCAATGATGCATATGATCAAAGAACAAAAATAGCACACATATCATTTCTTCTTGAAAGCTTGAGGTAACCAAGTTGAGAAGTCGACCATATTTCTTGGTAAAGGGAGAATCTCCAGGCACCCTTGATGCTAACTCTTGCAGTTGAGGAGGCACTTTCACGAAGTTGACTCGGGTCGTATTTCTACGAGCGGAAGCCATGTCCTACAAAATAGAACAAAGATAAATCCCTAAATCCTTGAAATGGTTAGTGAGAATGCTTATGATGTTATGATGTCATGAACAAATAATCTCAAACAAAGCATACAACGACCTTAGGTTTAGGCTTACATGGTTTTGATAGGTACGTACCCTCTTGAAGTTTAGTTGGTTCAACCTGTCCTAGAGAGTAACCAGGTTCTAGGGAATCTCAATATCACTAATCTTTCTTCATCGGGCATTGTTTTAGCACAAACAATCTTTTCTTGCAGCCAAAATATCCCGAAAGTCCAATCTCAATGAGTGTAGCATCGAGTATCAACCAATGTTTAGCTTTGCACCAAATTCGGCTATCTCACTACTTCCTAATAGCCAAGTTGTTCAACTAAAAGTTCTACGACCAGTTAGTGCTTCATGACACCACACAACGGCCCCGTATTCTCCCAGATTCAACACAATGGATACCGGTACCAACAAATGTGTCACACTAACGTAGCCATTATTTCAACCATATGGGTCTACGTCATACAGTCTCCACAATCTATTGCCACTTACCTAATAATGCCCTCAAATCCGGGTAGATGATCTATACAAAACCCAAACACCTTTTTAAGAGTAAAGCAAACAAGTCAAACAATAAAAGCATTTAAATGTGATCTAGTCTCTAAGGTAAGTCCACTTTTAAGTTTTTCCCCAGCAGAGTCGTCAGTTCTGTAATACAGTGGGAGAACTGACTTGGGTGTTTTTTGTTTTATCGCAATTGTTGCGGATAGCATGAGTCGCCATCGACTTGTCTTTTATCCAATAAAGGAAAGGGTGAAAAGAACAGGAAAGACCTTTTAATAATTTTCTTGAGTTCGGGGGAAGGTTATGAAAAGGGAAGGTGTTAACACCCTTTTCATCCGTAGTTATCTACGGGCTCTTAGTTGCTAACTGGCTTTGAAACACATTGTGAATATGTTTGTGATTTGTTTTGAAAGTATTTTTGAAAAGTTCATTCGTTTAGGCGAACTTTGTAATGATTATCATCTCTATAAGAATGTATACAAAGTGTTGACTTTTGAAAATATTTCATGGAAAGTGTTGGTGTGTTTGAAATATGTTTTGAAATGTTTATGAGCAAGCAACTGCGAATGTTCTACCTACTCAAAAAGTCTTTGTTCTTTCCCTCATCTTTTAGATAGTGTTATCATTAGATGTGAAGGGACATGCGTGGGTCATCATACATTCATAGAAGGCAACATTGTAGAATACTTTAGCAATTTGTTGTATGGGACCTATATCATTTACCGAAGGCAACATTGAAGGGTAATTGAGGGACTACGATCTTGTAATCGAGGGTCTTTGCTAAAGTATCCCACGTTCGAGGGACATGACTGTTTATTCTAAGGAAACAAGTGTGGGTTAACCCTAAAGGTGCAAGTCTACCAAGTGTTTTATTTTCATGCATTTGTCTTGAATTAGGTTTATCTACTTGTTGATTTTAAGTCTTGCCATACAAACCCTAATTACTAGCAATAATAATGATATCGATAAATTACAGAAATTTAAAGTCCTACGCTATTACAATACTTTAGGGGATGGGGGTACAAATTACAAATGAGGATGAAAGCAATTAAAACCTAATTACTATTACAACTATATTGAATAATGCCAAATAAAAATGTACAAGAATATGAGAATAATGTAGAAGAAAAGAGAATTGTTTTTATAGTTTTTTTGTACGAAAAGGTTTTTAAGTTAATCTAATTAAACTAATAAAAATAAAGGAGTTAATTAATTAAATTCTTACACTATAAATTAAAATAATTGAAAAGAAAATTAAAATAAAACTAAGTCTAAATTAATTTAATTAAGAAAAGAAATTTGTTAAGAAAATATGTTTAGTCTTTTTATTTAAAGGAAATAAAATAAAATAGAGATAAGATAAAAAAACTAGTCTAAGTATTTAGTACAATACTTTTGGTATTTTGATTAATGGAAGTAAGATAAAGTAAAAATAAAATGATAAACTTTAGTCTAAATATATATTTTTTGTATTTTAAATAAGAATAAAAATAAAATAATGGGAGAAAAAAAATAGCAAGTCAGGGGGTTTGAAAATGATTTAAGGGGTAAACAAATAAAAACACTTTGGTTTACTAGGCCCAAGTCTTTTTTGTTTGAAGTCAGAAAAAGAAATAAAAATATAATGGGCATGTATGTATGAAGCAAACAGGGGGGTAATGATTGGAAAAATGAGGCCAGACCCATTGCTGGGGAGCCTAATGCGCTATAAACAAAAAAGGGTGAGACAAGGAAAATGTGAAAAATACAAAAGGTCTCGCTGGGGATCGAACCCGGGACCTTCTACATAAATGCCTTACGCACACGCTTGCTGCCACTGGGGTAGCCTGTACATCCGGTATTAGAACAACAATCAATAAATTTAAAATAAAACACGTTCATGAAGCCAAATTCATCTTCTTCCTCGCGCCAAGTTTGAACAAAGTTCTTGAATTCTGTAACTTCTTCATCTCTCAACCATTTGCAATAATGTAAACATGAAACTTGCTCCAAATTTCATCACGAGTTCAGTCATATAAATAATTAAAGCTATAAATCAAAGATGAGCATGAATTTTGTTTGGTACCAAATTTAACCTAACTTTTTCAGCAATTTCAAACTCAAAATTCTCACTATTCAAGCAATATAAATGAATTCTAAGGACACGGTCAGTTTCAGGGCTATGATGTCTACATTTTATCTTTGAAAAAGGAAACCAAGTGTTGCCTATATGAAGAGTTAAAAAGTTAAAAAAATCACCTTGAAAATGGAATTTGTGTTTTGAGTTTGAGCATGCTTCAATATGCTGCAATGATCTGGTTAGCTTTCTTGAACCTTTAGAAAGCTAATGCAATGCTTAGCTTGAGTTGAGAGTGGCTGAAATATTCTGGAGAAGTCAACCTGCAAGCAACTATTTCTGAAAACGGAACATGAGGAAAATGGTGTTATAGTTTGGAAACAAGGATAGGGATGAGTTGTATTTGATGTAAGGAAGCTTTGAAAATGATTTTTAGGGAAAACACATGATGGAAATGGAAGATACAAGTTCAAGGTCAGAATCTACACAAAAATGGAGTTTGTGTGCAATTTCCGACTAGAGGGAGTTAGGGAGAGTTTCAGGGGTTGTGAATTCATTTTCTAGGTTGCAAATACATCCTCTATTTATAGAGAAAAGGTCTGAGGTCTTGAAGTAACTAGAATTGAAAGATAACAAGTTATGGTTTGAAAAAGTGAAAAATCAAGTTGGATGAGTTTCTATGATTCCAAGACTCAAGTACAAGCATGATCTATGGTTTGTTGGGGGCAAGGACATTACTTCTGATGTTAGAGATTTCTTGTACTCAGATATAACAAGTTGGGAGCTCAAGAACTTGATTTTGCAAAAAGCTTGCTTTACAAGAATGGAAATGGTAACTTTGTGCCATTAATGGAAATGCAACTTAGATAATGGTTCAAATGCTTGTAAAATGGCTCAATATGTTGTATAAACATTAAATTAAGGAGTGAAACATAAGTTAGAAGCCTGCAAAGTGAGATTATGCAGCATAGGCTTGAGATTTGGTTGAATGTTCATCATCAAAATGATCTAAAAATCAAGAATGAAACCTCAACTTCTTCTCTTCGATTCTCTTTGCTCAAGCATGATATCTTCAAGTTCCTTGACATTTTAGAAAGCTTGAAACATTGTATACAACCTTCATGTTAACCATTTTGACAAAATCATCTTGGAGCTTAGTGAAAATTAGCCAAGAAGTTAGGTAAAAAATCTGCCTAAACCAAGTGAAAATTTCTCTAAGTGTTTAAGAAAAAGTACATGACTTCATGGGCTTATAACTCAAAATATAAGCATTTTTGTATATGAGCCCTCTAATACAAAGTTGTAGATCTCATCAAGATATACAACTTTCATGTTGAAAGTTTCCTTTGAATCATCTAACATCTTGGTGAAAAAATGGAATGAAGTAGTGAAATTATTATATACAAAAACACGTAGAAAAATTTCTAAGTCTTGAAAAGTTTGACGTTTCAAATTGACTTTTACTTTCTTTATTTCTTGATTATCAATCTTCATATTTTGAATGTCTTGATGAATTGTGATATTTGAATCTCAAATTTTGACCAAAAAGTCAAAGTTTGACTTTTGGTGTATCAGTTGACTTTTCATCAGTTGACCAAAAATTCAACTATCAATCCATTGCTTTTGAAAGATGATTTGAGCCATGAGATTAGTCCAACATGTTGTATTTGAATATTTGAGATTGTGCTTCAAGCCATTGGATCATGTATTAGGTCAAAAAGTCAATGGTCAGTCGATTATAGTCAAAACCATAATTTTAACAATTTTTCCCTTTTGGTAAATTGAGTGTTTTTCTTGAGGAATTGTGATCCATACTTGATAAAATGATGAATAGGACCTTAAAATGTTTATGTTGGCCAAAAATCATGAAGTTTGACTGTAGACTGACCATAATTGATTTTTTACCCAATACAGCTGATTTTCAGTCATCTGAGTAATTGACTGAGCAATTTTGTGATACAAGACTTAAAACTTGGCATGATTATTCTTGGAGGTCTATAATGATCCATGAAGGTCATTTTAAGCGTTAGAAGTCCAATTGTCCTTGTGAAAATCAAAACCCTAATTTGAGGCAGTAGTGTTTAGGAGGTGGTTTAACCTAGTCAACACTTGTGCAAACTTGAGCCATTGGAGATCTTGTGAGAAATATATTGAGAAAAGAGGGGTAAAATTTTAGGGTACAACAGTTCATCCACTACTTTTTGAGAAGTCATAACTCCTTCATCTTTAATTAGAAATTTGCAATCTTATAGTCTTTGGAAATAGGAGATTTAATACTACATTTTTGTCCCTGAGAGTCTATCTTCAAAAAGTCCTTGGATTTCAAGATATTTGAGAAAGAAGTGATGCACTGATTTAGATTTAATGTTTGGGACTTAGAGAAATTTTTATACTTTTTATTCAGTTTCTACTTGTTAACTTTCAAGCTAATTATCTTCATGATTTAAACTCTAATTCAATTTGCCTCCAACATAAAAAATATTCCTAGTTTTAAGACCTTTCCAAGCATATAAAGAACTCCTCAAATGGATCAAAATTAATTAAGTTATGGTTGGTGAAAGTTTGATCATTGTTATGATTGTGAATTCTAAATTCCAAGAAATTTCCTCTGGACTTTCACCAAGCAGCTTCAAGGCACGTGTTCACAATCAATTTTCTTTTTGAAAAACTCATCATTCGGATAAATGATCAACATGAAAAATAAAGTTTGAAGCTTCCTCTTCAACTTTGATTAAACATTGTTGCATTTGGTGCATTGTATAAAGATATTTTTATATTTGGTTTTAAGAGTTTAGATTACTAAGTATGACTGTCATATAAGGCCTCGCACGCATGGCATGCCCGTTGGGCCTGGATCAGTTCTATTCACTATTTTTCATGCCAAATTTTCAAGAGCTTGCTAGCTTCCATTTGATTTCATTCCTTCATAAAAGTTGTTGTACTTAAAGAGAGCTTTACAAAGAACTAAGGATCAACTCAAATGGTAGAAAGATGAGTGAGTTAATTACTTTAGACTGGAGCATTTTTCACATGCACGATGTTGGCAGCAAGTCAAGTTAGAAGTGGAAAATTCTTTGCACAAAATACAAATTTGTTGCAGCAATCCTTGCACATTCAATCCACACACCCTATTCTTCATGCTTGCCTCATTTATTTCCCTAAAAAGCTAAACAAACTTCATGCTATGCGTGCATACGTACTTTTCATTTTTTCCAAAAAAATAAATATTACTCCCACTCAATTTCTCACCCCATATGCCATTGTATGCCAGCTCACTATCACACTTCCCTCATGACCTCTTTTGCTCACCAAAACGCAAGGAAAAGCCAAAAGAAAACACATGATACACAAGTTGGACCATACACTTTCTTTTTCTATTTTTTCCAAGAATTCCCTCCAACGGATTTGTGATTGATACAAAATTCTTCTCAACTCTTCATCACTCTATTTAAACTCCTCATTCCATTCATTTTAAGACAGACACACTCATTTTCGTAGAAACAAAAATCTGATTTCTATCTTCACTCTTCAAGAATATTTCTTCGAGTTTCTCCAATATCTAGATCCATATCTCAATTCTCCATCATATTATTAATATTGGGAGCTTAGGAATCAAGTTGCTCTGGGTTTCTTGCTCCTGAAATAAGAGGTTAAGTGAATTTATTTTTCCCTTCAAGGTAAGCTTCCATTGAACTTCAAACTCTCATGCTAGCTTAAATTAATGCATTAGATCTTATTCATAAGCATGTAGCTGGCCATACTTTAGGTATGATGTATATGGTTGTGCATCTTGAAGCTTGATTGGTGATTTTGAGTTTTCCGAATTTTGTGCAATTCAAGTTTTCAGTGGTTTTTGTGTGGATATTTCTCTCTGATCTTGCCTTGTTTGAGAAATCTATGATTATCATGTTAATCCTTATTGCTTCGGGATCAATTTTGATGTTTGGATCATGTTAATTGGTTGAGTAGTGAAGGAGAAATCCAGATCTGAAGTAAACTTGTTGAATATGTAATTTAAACTTCTAATTTGTTGTTGCAGTTTTGCTCATACCGTGGTTTTCATGCTCAGATTTCTTTACGATCCATGCTTTGATTGTAAAAGTTTTTGATCCTATGTTGTCCCTTAAAGTTTGATCTTCAACTTTGGTTTTGATTTCACTTAATTTGGTTGAGAAACAAGAGAGTCATGTTGCTCTGAAATCAGTGTGGTGAATTTGTAATTTGCATTAGGGTTTCTATCTCCATAATAGGGATGATGAGGTTTTGTTCTCTATTTGTACATGATTAACAACTTTTCGCAGTGCTTTTTGATAGAATCAGGTGTAATAGATCTGACTTTGTTTTGAATTTTGTTTCATTTTAATTGTTTTGTAAAATTTATTTTAATTAGTTTCATCTATTTAAAAATTACACCAAAAATATTTTAGACTTTATTTTTAGTATAATTTTTGAAAAAAAATTTTATTTGATCATTTTTACTATTTTTTGTTAAATAAAAATTTCCTATATATAAATACTTGTTTTAATCACTTTATTTAGCATTTTGATTTTATTTCCTGATTTTAATTAGTCTAAAAAATTGTCAAAAATATTTTTTGACTTCCTTGAGATTTTAGGTTGATCTAGAGATTTTTATATCATTTTTATTTTTGATTTCTATTTGATTTAAAAATTTGTAAAATTTGAATATCATTTTTCTAATTTCACTTGCTTATGTTACAAGTTTGATTTAATTCTCTAATTTCCTCGACTTATAAAAGCCAAAACTAATTGGATTAGGGTTCTTAGATGTGTTAATATCATGAAAGTAATTTTTTTATGAATTTTAAATCTTGATCTTATATTTTTCACAAATTAGTTTGTTAAACATGTCTAGTTTGAGCACCTTGCTTACTAGTCTTGACGTTTTCATTTCAAAATCATACGTCTTCTTCAATCCAAGAACCATAAGCATTTCTTCTGACTTTTAGAAGTCCTTAGGAAGTTATAATTGATTTGGTTTGAATTTACAAGTCTTCTTTCTAGTTTTTACCTAATTTTTGATTGAAATTATCCATTGAGACTTGCTTGAGCTTCTTGCCTTTCATTTGCTAGCTTATGAAACTTTTTTGTGGATGAGTTTTGTACAATTAGTAGTCCCTGGATTCCTTTAGTATTAAATCATCTTGGAGCAATTTAATTTATTCCTTTTAGCTATTGATGCTAATTTTGTTTTGAACTCCAAATTGTCCAAATCTTAAACCCTAATTTATGATTCTTGTGCACTTTTTGAGTCAATTCTTACTATTTTTGTGAATCAATTGATATTTTGAGATATAATAAACTCAAGGAGTTCCCTATAAAGGATTTAGAGATATTTTATCTAATTTTATCATTTCTCATTTCATTTTGAGATTGATCCTTGTTTATGCTTCTTTGTCGATTATGTGAGATATAATGAATGCACTTGTGCAACATATGAGGAACAAAGCTTCCTTCTCTTTACTATATTATCACAAGTTGTTTAGGATCCTAAGTTAAAGTTCTTTGAACCATTTAAGCATCCTAACTTGTTTTTGTTCATGTACCTAAATTCACCAAATGAGATCAAGGTTAAGAGTTTGTTTTGATGCATTCCTTTGTCAAATACCTTTGATCCATAATGAACTAACTTTGTGGCTCATATACTTACTTCTTAGGTCATCATAACTTTAAGACATAGCTCGCATGATTCAATCGCTTGCACTCAATTACAAGTCCATCATGATGACAATTAAGAGCCATATTCTTATTTTGATCTAGTTTGTTTGTGATGATGTTTGCATTCTATAAAGGACCAAGGTCCAACATATTTGTGCTTAAGTATATATGTTAACCTCTCTTCTCATATCACTTCTCATGCTTCTTTGATCCTTGGTTAAGCACTTACTTTCTAACCAAAATGGTGATACATAATAAGCCATATTCTCTTTTCTACTTATGTTTTGAGCATCATTGTCTAATGATTGCCTCATAAGCTTTTGTGCTATGTCCCATCAATATATCTTGATGTAGGATACTTCCCATAACATCTAAGAACATTGACTTTGATTTATTTATATCATAATCCTTGTATGCATCAAGGGACTATACTTTGCCAATATATCATGACACTTGAGTATGTTATTTTGTTGACATTTCTTGAGGCTTTAAGTTCATGGTTGATATATTGTGAGGGTTTCACCATTACCCTTTGACATATAAGATATCATTTCACTCTTACTTGATATTCATCAATATTGTTTGATTTAAGACAATTATCATCCATCTTAGATGATGTTATTCATCAATTAAGTGACTTTTCTTGTGTATGAAGTTTCATCTTCTTACTTTGTTATTCTTGAATCTCATCTTGAGTTAAATTATCATACAAGTCACACATTCCATAATTATTCAATTATGCCTTCATCATTTGATCTTTACTTGTATAATTTAAGCATGCTTGCTTGCCTCCTTTGGCCACTTCGTTTGTGTGCTATGTATGCATTCTTTTCCCCATGATTGTGATATTTGAATGTTTGATTTTAGAGACCATTTGATATTTACTTGTATGCTTTGACTCTCTCTAAACATGTTCCCTCTTCATCTATCATATTCTCGTGTTTCACTCACCTCTAATAACATGTTTGGGTTTGGTATTGACCTAGTCTTGCTTTAATTTTTGAATATGCTTAAGTAATGATACCTTAGGGTTGTTAGAGGTCTTTGATATGTGTTGTCATTATGTTTTAGCTTCTTACTTCACTCATATTTGACACGCCACGTGTTGTATCCCAAAATTTACCCTCCCATTTTCTTCAAGACATTCTCATGAGGTCCTCATTCGCTCAAGATGGCTCAAGAATTGATAAGACGAATTCTCCTCTTAAGCAATGGGTCCACAACTAGGGTTTTGTGTTTATCAAGTAAGTTTGGTTTGAAAAGGTCTCAATTTGTTTCCATGGTTCTCAATAGGTCTTCAACAATGTTCATGCCAAGTTTCAAGTCTTGCATCACAAGTTTGCTCAATCAATATCTCAGATGATTGAGAATCAACTGTATTGGGTAAAAAGTAAACTATGGCCAACATACAATCAAACTTCAAGATTTTTGGTCAACGTAAACATTTTCAATTGATATTCATCATTTTATCAAGGGTTGATTATGATTCCTCAAGGAAAGCCCTCAAATCATCAAAGGGAAAAAGTTTCCAAATTAGGGTTTCCTTAGGAGAAGTCAACTGAACTTTGACCAAGCATAACTTTCACATGCTTCATCAACTTTTCCCAAACCAAAGCTCATTTTGAAGGAAATTCAATTCTTTACAACTTTGTACATGTGTTCTCAAGTCCAAAAAGTGTTTCATTGGATAGATATGAGCTTATACATTATAGGTCATTTCAAAAGTCAATAAAAAGACACATTTTGTCAAGATAATTTGCATCAAGATAAAGTCCCCAAATGCAAAAATGACCAAAATATAAATTGAAGAGGACATATTAAGGCTTTCCAAAAAGTCAAATATCACCTTCAAAAGATAAAAATTGAGAGAATTATGACCATTGCAAGTTGGGAAATTTCTGTAAAATACATGTAATGCAAAGTGAGCAAACTTAGAATTTTGAACTAGTGGGCCTAACTTTTGATGTTCAAACATGTTCCTAATGTGTTAAAGGACCTCTAAATCCATTCACATATTTTTTATGATTTTATTTATTTTATTTGAAGTTTTATTCATTAAAATTCAAATAAATCAAATAAAATGTAAAAGTATTGTGCCAAGGCGCATGGGCTGTTGATTTCAATCACATGGAGGCCCAAGAACATATGCCAAACATGCCAAAACCGTGAGAGACCTATATGGAAGCATATCTTCATTTTTTTTGGAAATTTTTCAATTGGTTTTTGGAAATAATTCATGCCATGATTGCATTTTCTTCTTGCCATATTTGTTCACCTTACTACTTCCTCTATATAAGCATAACAAGACCAGATGCAAAGGACACAAAAATATTGCCTCAAATACACCTCTAAAATTCACAAAATTCTCAAGAAAAGTGCAAAGTTGTATCACACGATCCAGCCACTCTCAAGCCAAACCAAGTTTCCTATTACCATCCTGAATGTCTCAGGGACTGTTTCTAAACGTTCATCAAGTGAAAGACATCTCAGAATCGTGCCACCAAGCATTACGGTGTTGGTAGTTTTCTCATATTTCGAACTTCTGATTCAAGCATTATTAATTGATTTAGTGCACTCATACATGTTTATATTGATATTTAGAATAATTTTGACACATAGTATGTGAGTTTCAAGGGAGGAATAAGGCCACGCCTCACCATCATATATGCATAGATCTGATCCAACGACCCCATATCTGCAAATGCACGGTGAATCTCTTGGAGCCACTCACACTGAATTCCACGTTGGCATCTTGGGCCTAAACCTCTTTCCTTTCAGCACCCTTCATTTTTCTTCATACCAGGCCAAATATTGTTTTTTTTATATTCTTTGTATTTAATTTTTCCTTTACTTTTATCCATTTATTTTATTTAATTAAAATACAAAAAGAAAACTAATTTTTATTTAAAAATAATTAGACATTAGGTTTTTTATTTAAATAAGGGAAAAAAAGTAGAAATAATTAGATTTTAATTGTTTTATTATCACTTTATTTATTTTTCATAAATAAAAACATCAAAAAAATATTTTCCTAACACTTAGAAATTTTCTTTAGGTTTTAAATACCTTCTTCTAATTTTTTTTCTCTTTGCTATTTAAATTCTAGAAAACAAATGTATAGGTCACACGGTTGATTTTGTAATAGCTTAGTTTATTTTCCCGCATTTTTCCTTTATTATGTAACTGCTTATAGGATGTAATAGCCTAAGTTTATTTTCCCGCACTTTTACTTTCCGCACCTATGTATGTATATATTTGTCTGTATATATAATTGTATAGTAATTAGGCATGTATGACAAGATTTAAAATCAACCGCTGGATAACCCTAATTAAGACAAATTAAATGAAAACAAATCACTTTTCACACACGCACCTCTAGGGTAACCTCACTTATTTCCTTCGGATAAAAAAATCATGTCCCTCGAACGTGGGACGCTTTAGTAAAGAACATCGGTTAAAATATCGTAGTCCCTCGATGACCCTTCGATGCTGTCTCGGTAAATGATCTTAGTCCCTTACGATAAATTGCTAAAGTGCCTTACGAGTTGCCTTTATGACTACACGATGACCCGCGTCTGTCCCTTAAACATCCAACGATAGGGCTTCCTACTAACTAATGGTAGGATATAACTATCTAAAGGAAGAGGAAAAGAACAAAGACTTTTGAGTAAGTAGATAGTTCTTAATCACTTGCTCACAAAACATATCTTTTCACACAAACACTTTTCTGAAATATTTTCAAAACAAACACTTTGTATGTGTTCTCAACTGATACGAGAATCATTACAAACTTTCCGAACTTAGCCATTTTCAAAATATTTTCAAACTTACACTTTCACAAAGCATTTTCAAAATATTTTCAAACTTACACTTTCACAAAGCATTTTCAAAAGTGAGCTAGCGATTAAGAGCCCGTAGATAACTACGGATGAAAAGGGTGCTAATACCTTCCCTTTTCATAACCTACCCTCCGAACTCAAAAAAAAATCTCAAAAGGTCTTTCCTGTTCTTTTCACCTTTTCCTTTATTGGATAAAAGAAAAGTTGGTGGCGACTCTTGCTATCCGCAACCTTTGCAATAAAACACAAAACCAAAAGTCAGTTCTCCCACCGTATTACAGAACTAGCGAATCTGCTGGGGAAAATTAAAAGTAGGGTTACCTTAAGAGTTAGATCATATTTAAAATACTTTAGTTGCTTGATTTGTATGCTTTACATTTCTGGGTTTTGCTAGGGATTATTTTTGTAAATATCCTATACCCGGATCTGGGGGCATTTATGGTAAGTAGCAATAGATCTTGAAAACTATACGGCGTATACTGATATGGTTGAAGCGATGACTATGTTAGTGTGACACATTAGTTGGTGTCGGTATCCCTTGAGTCAGTCAAGGAGAATGATGGACTGCTGCGTGGTGTCATAAGCACTAACTGACCGTAGAACCTTAGTTGACACAACTTAGCCATTAGAAGGTAGTGAGATGTCCAGCTTTGGTGAAAACTAAATTTGGTTGATACTCAATGCTACACTCATTGAGATCATACTCTTTGGATATTTTGGTCGCAAATCAGATTCTTGTGTTGAAACAATGCCTAGGAGAAAGATCAGTGATATTGAGGCTCCTAGAACCCAGTTACTTTTCTTAGGACAGGTTGAGCCAACTAAAAATCAAGAGGGTACTTACCTACAAACTCCATGAAAGCCTAAACCTAAGGCTACTTGTGTGATTTGTTTGCATTCATTATCTAACAACTGGAACTCCTTGCAGGGCTTGTTGGTATTCATTATCTAACGACGTGAATTCGTTGTAGGACTTATTTGTATCCCTTATCCAATAACTTGGACTTCTTGCAAGACTTACTTGTTTTCACCACCTTACACTTTTTCTTGGTGCATAACATACACATCATGACATCATGCTATAGTATTTTCGTTAACCATTTCAAGGACCTCAAGGGTCTGTGATGCAAGCTTATTATGAACCAGACGTCTAGCAAGGGGGAGAGGGATTTATTTTTCTCTAACTGAATATTGTCGAAGTATCATGAACCAGACGTTTAGCAAGGGGCAGGAGGATTTATTTTCCTCTAACCGAATGTCGTTGAAGTAGTATGAACCAAACATCTAGCAAGGAGCAAGAGGATTTATTTTCCTCTAACCAAATGCCATCAAAGAACGAAGTAGATTATCTTGAGTCAAAGGCTAGGACCCACTCGACATGGTGAGATTGATTCTAGTAGAAGGACATTTAACTATACGAAGTTCTTCAATCAAAGCTGCAATCAGATTCTAACATTTTCTTCTATTTATCCAGTGAGATCCTTGAAAACATTGCATTTACATATCATGTGTGTCATTACATAATAGGTAGTTCTCAAGACAGGTTTCTCATTTTCTCGCTGTTTATTTCAGCAGAAAAATGGCTCTCGAATAGACCATCAGAGATCTCCAATCTCAAAATGCATAATTCCATGAGATGTTCCTAAGCTTAGCCAAGGGGAAGGAGGAATTGAAAGCACTCCTCACCAAGAATCCTAAAGACAATAAGGACGATCAGTTGGAACAATTGTTAGCTAAGATGGCAAATATGAGAATCCAGATGATGGGTCATATGGCTCTTATCCAAAACCTAGCCCGGGGACAAGAAAAGGTTAGAATTCTCATCAGCAAACTTCATCATGACGAATACAACTGTATGAGACGAACGGTTAGAATTGGGGACCAAATCATTAATCAACCTCCAATGAGACAAGAAGTTGTCTTGGTTGAAACTAGGTCTTTCCGGATTGCTACTACATCGCAAGCCCAACAACGACCCCACCAACAACAATAGGGTAGTCAGCATAAGCAGGATACATCCAAAAGGAAATATACCAAACTCAACATGCCGATGTCGCAAGCCTTGCAACACATGTTAAAGATCAATTTGGTCACGTTGAAGGATCCTCCTCGGAATCCCAATACTTCCGCTCCTAGCTACAAGTCTGATGCAAGGTGTGCATATCACTCCAATAGTCCGAGGCATCATATTGATAGCTATTGGATGTTGAAGTATAAGATTCAAGACTTGATTGACGAAGAAGTGTTTGAATTCACACAAGATGGTCATATTTATCTTTTTTGTCACCCCTCAAAGGCACACCATCTGAAGTGAAAAATTCAGTCGGAGAAGCTTTTTGTTCACTCAAATTTTCATTTGTAATTTCTTTTTTGTTAAAACACTTATCTTTATGTCATACTTTGGTTTTCCCTATTAATGCATTTCATATGTTTGTCTTGAATTAATCCATTCATTTTCACTATACGTAAACTATGCTTTTTTTTGGTGATATTCAACTCTTGATTAAAAGCTATAAGCCTTTAGAGGGAGGATGATGAAAATGATACCATAATCTCTACAATATGCTTTTGAACGGACCTTGCTGATGATGTACATGCATTGTTTCAAATCCTAAATAGTAGAGTTATAAGGAAGATAATCCCTAGTCAACCCCTTTGAGCCTAAGAAGTAGGAGTTTTATTTTTCACGCAAATTGAAATCTTTAATTATAACCCGGGGAAGGGTAGTTTCTCAGTTAATTCAAATGCACATGTTGTCGCAAGCTTTTACTTCATACACAACGAATAGTATCAAAGACATCCTTCCAAATCAAAAGACGACGATGGTTCCCCGTAAAACAGGAAGTCATTATCTCTCAAAAGAAAAGCCCACTAAGTCAAAATCTATAAAGGAGACTTAAGAAAAAACTGGGGCATCCCGCTGACTGTAATCACAGAAGAAATAGTTCAGGAAAAAGGTAGGGATAATAAAATCAAAAAGAGGTCGCTACAAATACTCGACAACAGAAAAATGTTACAAAAAATGAATTCCTTCTCAAATAAGCTTCCAGTATCCGAACTATCACCAAAATGTCATTCCAAACTCAATTGGAATCTAAACGCACAGTTAACTGAGTATAGGGCTGAAGAACATCACAGAGAACTAGTTGGGTATAAATAAAGTTTGAGCCTTTATCCCTTGTTTCTTAAACTGTGAACCAGACTATGTTACAACCCTTAAAAGTCCTAACTGAAGCATAGGTTAGTTCGAAAGCATACTATTACAAAAAGTATCCTGACTTCTATAAGGCTTACTATAAATCCTTAGTTGAATTAATATTCTTGCAAAATTCTATTTGTTTAATAAAAATGCATTTTCAAAACTTCAAGAAAGACATAAGCTTTGCATTTTTAATACCACTGTTTGCATATAAATAATTGTTCGACAACAGAGAAATTCACACGACGAATATTCAATGAACGAAAATCCTCTCAATGAACAGAATGAATTCAAATGGAAAGACACTTCCAATAACAATCCTTCCATAATCAAGGGGCATGCCATGTTATTATCCAACTCATCTGTGGCAGTCGAGTCAAGATTCAAAGAATATCTCAAAAGTGCTGAATAGCCAGGGGAAAATCTCCATCTGAATCACTTGGGGCATTAAACATGAATTCTAGCAAAGGGTCATGTACGATCAAGAAAACATTTTCTGGCAGTGCTGCAACACTTACTACTATGGAGAATGAGAATTCTTCGCACCCTGTGAACGCGGACATCTTCAGAAAATGATACGCATGAAAAAAGACCCACTAGGTTGATTGGCCTAGGCAAAAATAAAGTCATCCCGACAAGCCAAAGAGTTCGGGCAATAATTAGAGATATGTAAATAAAATTGTACACACGACAAGTCGAAAACCTGAAAAGGCGGCTTGGGCAAAAAAGGGTATCCCGGTGGTATGAAAATCTAAAAAGATGATCCAAGCAAAAGTTAGGGATTAAAGTGTACGACTATGTCCCATTATCTCTTGTCTATCAGTAGAAGACTCATCACCTTGATCACCATTTATCGAGGGCTCTAGAAGTTGAGATAATGTTCAAGTCGTCCATAAAGCCCCACAGAGAAGTTTCCACGGAATTATCCCTACAGAGCTATCTGCACAAGCTCATCTTCAACACGAGATACATTCCTCGCAAGTCTAATATGCCTTCACGACAAAAAGTAGGGCATCTTCCATCTGTTAACATTATCGTACTCACCAGCAGATCCCCCTAAAGGATAAACGAGTGTGATCGTCTCCCCGACAATGTCGCCAACTTACGGAGTCCCAACCTTCATCAGAGATTAGGTCATCAGCATAATTCATAGGAATTCTCTTCACCAGTTGAGTTTATATCTCCAACACTATAAAATTCCCCGTAGAATTCTCTCCTCCAACATGACTCATCTCTTCAGCAAAAGTATTCCTCAACAAAGTGTTTCTATAACATGGTTTATTCCCCAACAGGGTTTATTTCCGCAACAGGATTCAGCCTCTCCATCCCGAGTCTATTCCTTTAGCTTCTGTAAATCACCGGCAACACTCCTCTCCTTGGAAAAGGAGATTCCATGCTACTATCCCCAGAGAGTTGCTACCAAATCTGAAACTAGACCAGGTAACATTCAACCTTATCATCTCTAGACGAGTCGACATCCATATCAGAAACCCGGTCAGGCAACACCTCAGAAGGTTATCCATCTCTCTTATCCCCAGTCAAGGTGTATAGGAATTAAAGTCCCCAGTAGAGTGATGAACGACCAATGTTCCCGAGCTCTTCTCCTCAAGCAGAAATCAATATTCTCCAGCGGAGTTTCCTTAAACAGATAGCAGGAATCCTCAACGGAGGCATTCTATGACAAGATTGAAGATCACACATATTCTTCATCCCCAGCAGAAATCAAGGGTTTATTTTCTGATTAAAAATGTTATACGAAGCTACCGATACACTTTAACGACATCTCACATTCATACATCATTTATAATAGCATATGCATATAAACGCACATAACGTTCTCATTTATTTTGAGAGCATCCTCATGCAATGCATTACATACATCATGATATTGCATAAAGCTAATTTTGTCTTTTTAGGTAAAGTTCGCAAACAGATGAATATCTTTAGCAACTTTCAAACAGGTCACAGATTAATTCCCCAAATAGGACGGGGCAGCTATCTATATGACCAAACTGCATGAATTCCTGAAACAAGATGAAGCAGCTTTACACGGGTTACCTCTAAAAACTTGCAGATGCAGCTACACACGGGCTCATCCTGAAGAACCCCTACATAGGATCCTTTTCATATATTTTAAGATACAACTTCACACGGGCTCATCCTGAAGCAGCCCTACCCAGGCTCCTTCTCATATATTTACAGATGCAACTTCACACGGGCTCATCCTGAAGCAATCTTACACGAGTTTCTTCTAATGTATTTCTACATGTAGCTTCACACGAGCACATCCTGAAGCGGCCCTGCCCAAGCTCCTTCTCATATATTTCTAGATGCAGCTTCACACGGGCTCATCCAGAAGAAATCTTACACGGGTTTCTTCTAATATATTTCCAGATGCAGCTTCACACGGGCTCATCCTAAAGTAGCCCTACCCAGGCTCCTTCTAATATATTTCGAGATGAAGTTTAACACGAAATCATCCTGAAGCAACTTTACACGGGTTACTTCTAAAAACTTCCAAATTCAACTTCACACGGGCTCATCCTGAAGCAGACCGTCCCATACTCCTTCTAAATGTATTTCCAGATGCAGTTCAACACAGGCTCATCTTGAAGCAGCCTTACACGGTTACCTTCTAATACATTTCCGGACGCAACTTGACATGGGCTCACTCCAGCATATCATTCAGATGAAGTCAAGCATATATTTGTTTCTAATACTCTTTTTGGCAAAGGTCAGGCATAGATCTTTCTAGTACATCTTCTAGTTGAAGTCAGGCGTAATCTTCTAGTTTGGATGAAATCAAGCGTAAATTTCTTTCTAACACTCTTTTAAGAAAAGGTCAGGCATAGACTCTTTTTGGTACCTCTTTTAGTTGAATTAGGGCGTAGACATTTTCTAGTTTGGATGAAATCAAGCGTAGATTTCTTTCCAATACTCTTTTTGGAAAAAGTCATGCGTAGACTCTTTCCGGTACCTCTTCTAGTTGAAGTCGGGTGTAGAAATCTTCTAGTTTGGATAAAATCAAGCGTAGATTTCTTCCTAATACTCTTTTTGGAAAAGGTTAGGCGTAGAATCTCTCCGGTACCTCTTCTAGTTGAAGTCGGGCGTAGACATCTTCTAGTTTGGATGAAATCAAGCATAAATTTCTTTCTAATACTCTTTTTGGAAAAGATCAAGCGTAAAATCTTTCCGGCACCTCTTCTAGTTGAAGTCGAGCGTAGACATCTTCTAGTTTGGATGAAATCAAGCATATATTTCTTTCTACTACTCTTTTTGGAAAAGGTCAGGCGTATAATCTTTTTGATACCTCTTCTAGTTGAAGTCAGGCATAAATATCTTCTAGTTTGGATGAAATCAAGTGTAGATTTCTTTCTAATACTCTTTTTGGAAAAGTTCAGGCGTAGACTCTTTCCGGTACCTCTTCTGGTTAAAGTCAGGCGTAGACATCTTTTGGTTCGGATGAAATCAAGAGTAGATTTCTTTATGATACTCTTTTTGAAAAAGTTGGGCGTAAGCTCTTTCCGATACCTCTTCTGGTTTGGATGAAATCAAGTGTAGATTTTTTTCTGATACTCTTTTGGAAAAAGTCGGGCGTATACTCTTTCTGGTAACTCTTCTGGTTGAAGTCGGGCGTAGACATCTTCTTGTTTGGATGAAATCAAGCGTAGATTTCTTTCTGATACTCTTTTTTGAAAAAGTCGTGCGTAGACTCTTTCCAGTGCCTCCTCTAGTTGAAGTCAGGCGTAAACATCTTCTAGTTCGGATAAAATCAAGCATAGATTTCTTTCTGATATTCTTTTGGAAAAAGTCGGGCGTGTAAGTCTCAGAGTGCCTAAGAGGGGGTGAATTAGGTCTTATAAAAATTTATTCGGTTTTATGAGAATGCTTGGTAGTAATTTTTGGTTAAGTGTTTGAAGGTTTTGATTATATCTTTATCTTTTCCTGATTATGGTGATGAAAGCGATAAATGACGAAAAGTAAAGAACACGGTGATATATCCTGGTTCCCTTCACAATCCGAGAGTACTCCAGTCCCCTTTCCAACACGAAAGAGATTTCACTATAGTTAGAATGATTGTACAACCTATGCTTACTATCTAACCTATAGGGCGATCAAAGGTTCTTAACACCTTTAAGACCAAACAAACACTAATGTGAATGAAGAACAATCCTCTTCAAATCACAACACTTAATTCCAACAGTCCTGGATAGTAAGGGAATAATTTCTTTAAGTAATACAATGATTTATTTGAAGTAGATGGATAGCACTATCAATCTTCAATTGATCTTCTTCTTCAAGATAGAAATAATTCTCAAACAATGTACATAAATGTTCACAATGTATGTATGAAACTTGTAATGATTTAATGAAAGTGTATTTGGCAAGCTTCACAAAATTATGAACACATGAAAGTATGAATTTAAATTTTAATGAATAAGAAAATTTTTTATCGAAGAAGGTTTTTTGTTAATTTGAAAATTGAAGCATTTTTTTTTTGAAATAAGAAAATCTGCAGCATTTTATAAAGTCATAAGAACCTCTTCATTCATGCCAATTCATATGAAAAGTTGCAATGCATTCATGAAAAGATACCACTTGAAAAATGTTTTAAAACCAAAAGAAAAGCTGCACTGGTTCGCTAGGAACCAGTTCCAACACTAAAAGAACCCGATTCTTAGTGAACGTTATAAGTCAGATTTCAAAAATATCACGCAGGAACCGGTTCCCCTATTGGTACAACCCGGTTCCTGGTACAAATTCCAGGGACATGTTTTTGAACAAGTTTTGGAACCCGGTTCCCTGTTAGGGAGGAACCGGTTCCTGGAAGTTAATTTTCAAAAATTCTTTTTGAAAAGATTTTAAACAAAGTTTTTCTTAAGTGAAAACATGTTGGATATGTATATGATTATGAATGCATATTTTTTTTGTGAACATCTATATTCAAGATTAAGAATTATTTATACCATTTGACATTTGATGATTCTTCAATAATCTTCAAGACTTTTATATGATGTTGATAAGCTTTTTGCACATCCTTTGAATGTTGATGTCCATGTTGTCTTCATCAAAACACATGCTTTAAATAATACTTGAGAAGCTTGCAATTACATTCTCCCCCTTTTTGATGATGACAACCAAGTCTTGAAAACAATTCTTGAAATGTTTTATGTTGTTTTATGTAGTAAACATGTTGAGCAAATGCAAGGCTCCCCCTAAATTGTATGCTCCCCCTAAGTCCATGATTCTTTGAATTTTGGAGTGAGTTTGATATTTATTTGGGCCTGCAATTTCTTTGAAACAAAAACAACACATATGCATATTCTTCTCCCCCTTTGTTAACATAAAAAAGGATGGGGAAAAAGAGTGAAACAATTTTATTTAAAAATTAAGACGTGCATCTTATGAGAAACATTTAGATATCACCTTCATCCAAAATACCAAGTTCTCTTTGGATTTTGAAGAATGGTTCTCGAGCAAGCGGTTTTGTGAAGATATCTGCGAGTTGGTTATGAGTATCCACAAACGTGACTTCGACATCTCCTTTAAGTACATGATCATGGAGAAAATGATGTCGAATATCTATATGTTTGGTTCGTGAATGCATGACCGGATTCTTTGTAATATTGATAGCACTTGTATTGTCGCATCGAAGAGGAATGCATCCGAGATCAAGTCCGTAATCACGGAGTTGTTGCTTGAGCCAAAGAATTTGTGCACAGCAACTACCTGCTGCTATGTATTCTGCTTCGGCCGTGCTAAGAGCAACACATGCTTGCTTTTTATAAGCCCATGATACTAATGCATTTCCAATAATGTGACAAGTACCACTTGTGCTTTTACGATCATTTTTACAACCTGCATAATCCGCGTCAGAATAACCAATTAAAGTGCAAATACTACCTTTAGGATACCATAAGCCGACATTGGTTGATCCTTTGAGATACTTCATGATCCTTTTAACTGCCATGAGGTGTGATTCCTTTGGATTTGCTTGAAAGCGAGCACAAAGACAAACACTAAACATTATGTCAGGACGGCTCGCCGTCAAATACAATAAGGAACCAATCATACCTCGGTATTTTGTAATATCAATTGGAGTACCGGATTCATCTTGATCAACATATGTACCGGAGCCCATTGGAGTATTCATTGCTTTACAATTGTCCATATCAAACTTTTTCAATAATTCTTTGCAATACTTAGATTGGTTGATGAAGATTCCATCTTTTAGTTGCTTGATTTGTAGTCCAAGAAAGTAGTTCATCTTTCCCATCATAGACATCTTGAATTCTCCTTGCATCATCAATGAGAATTCCTCACACATTTCTTTGTTAGTCGATCCAAAAATGATATCATCAACATAGACTTGAACCAATAAAGTGTTACTTTTGATTTTCTTAATGAACAAAGTTTTATCAACCTTACCCTTTTCGAAACCTTTTTCACACAGAAAATTGCTAAGTCTATCATACCATGCTCTTGGTGCTTGCTTTAAGCCATAAAGAGCCTTTCTCAACTTAAAGACATGTGTAATATGTTTGAAGTCTTCAAATCCCGGATGTTGTTTGACATAGACTTCTTCATTGATGTATCCATTCAAGAATGCGCTTTTGACGTCCATTTGAAAAAGCTGAAAATTTAATGAACAAGCATAAGCAAGTAAAAGACGTATAGCTTCTAACCTTGCAACCGGAGCAAATGTTTCTTCAAAGTCGATTCCTTCCTCTTGATTGTAGCCTTGGGCAACCAACCTTGCTTTGTTTCGAACAATTAGACCATTCTCATCAAGTTTGTTCTTAAACACCCATCGGGTACCTATGATGTGTTTACCACTTGGTCTAGGAACAAGTTCCCAAACTTGATTTCTCTCGAATTGATTTAATTCTTCTTGCATAGCAATAATCCATTGATCATCTCCTAAGGCTTCATCAACTTTGGTAGGTTCAATTTGAGAAACAAACGCCATGTTTAAGCAAGCATCTTTTAGATTCAATCTTGTTGACACTCCTTGGCTAATGTCACCAATAATTTTGTCAATAGGATGGTCTCTATGAGTTCTCCATTCTTTTGGTAGATCATTGATGTTTGAATCTTGTTGTACAATGTTTTCTTGATTTTCCGGTGATTTCACAACTTGATCATTTGAAAGTTCTTCCGGGGGTAAATCTATAGGATCATCATCATCACATACTACTACTTCCTCCTTAGAGGGGTTAGTTTCATCAAAAGATACATGCATAGATTCTTCAATAGTTAAAGTTCTTTTATTATAAATTCTATATGCTTTACTAGAAAGAGAATAACCAAGAAATATACCTTCGTCGGATTTCTCGTCAAACTTACCGAGATTGTCTTTGTCATTGTTAAGAACAAAACATTTGCATCCAAAGATATGAAAGTGAGCAATATTTGGCTTTCTTCCTTTGAAGAGTTCATATGGAGTCTTCTTTATTATAGGTCTAATGATAACTTTATTTCCAACATGACATTCCGTACTAACCGCATCCGCCCAAAAATATTTAGGAAGATTTGCATCACTAAGCATTGTTCTTGCAAGTTCCACTAGAAACCTATTCTTTCTTTCAACTACTCCATTTTGTTGTGGAGTTCTAGGTGCTGAAAAATTATGAGAGATACCATGTTCTTCACAGAATTCTTCAAATTGTGCATTTTGGAATTCTCCACCATGATCACTTCTTATGGATACAATCTTTAGGGATTTTTCATTTTGGATTTGCTTAGCATACTTCTTAAAAGCTTTAAAAGCATCACTTTTCTGCACAAGAAACAAAGTCCAAGAATATCTAGAAAAATCATCAATGATGACCAAAGCGTATACATTACCTCCGAAGCTTTTTGTTCTTGATGGACCAAAGAGATCCATGTGTAACAATTGTAGTGGCCTTGTAGTAGACACCACATTCTTAGATTTGAATGTTGATTTGGTCTGTTTGCCCTTTTGGCATGAACTACATAATTTGTCTTTGATGAACTTCATCTTTGGTAGAGCAATAACTAAGTCATGCTTAACCAATTTGTTCAACTGCTCCATGTGAATGTGAGCAATCCTCTTGTGCCATAACCAAGCGTCATTGTTGTTTACCATAAGACATTGTACCTTCATAGACAAATCATCTAAAGTAATCATAAAAATATTGTTAGATCTTATACCTTTGAGTTTTACCTCATTGGTTGCCTCATCCATAATAAGGCATTCTTCTTTGTTGAATTTGATCTTGAACCCTCTATCGCAAAGTTGACTTATGCTAAGAAGGTTGTGCTTTAATCCTTCAACATAGAGAACATCCTCAATTTGAATGGATGGAGGTGTGCCAACTATTCCAACGCCAAGAATCTTTCCTTTGGTGTTGTCTCCATAGGTGACATACCCTTTGGCTTTATGTACTAGATATGAAAATTGGTGTACATCTCCTGTCATATGCTTTGAACATCCACTATCAAGATACCAAACATTTGATGTGGATTTCAAGCATACCTACACAAACAAATTATTCTTTGTTAGGTACCCAAGTTGCCTTGGGTCCTTCATAGTTAGTTCCCTTTTTCACCCACACATAATGCCAACTTGCTATACTAAAGTTTCTAACATAGCAAGCATTAGGTGTATGGCCTTTAATACCACAATAAAAACAAGTAGGTTCAAAGTTGCTTCTATATCTAGAAGGATAAGATTTCTTCTCAGGAAATGTTTTCTTTTTCGATACATTAGCCTTTTTCTTTTGATGATTATGAACAACTTGCTTCTTTTCTACTTTCTTGGGATTGGAACTATTACTAGCCTTTACAAAAACAGTGGGATTGTTACTTGGTTTCTTAGAATTCACATAACCAAGACCCCTTTTATCATTTGGATAACGTTGTTGGCTTAGTAATCCTTCCAATCCTATTTGTCCTTTTTCATATCGTTCAATGACTCTTTTCAATTGAACAATTTGAAAGACATTTGATTCACACTTGGAGCATGCAAAGTTTTCTTTTTCTTTAATAAAATTCTGTTTCTGAAGATCAAAATCTTTAGTCATGGTGTCAATTTTTTCTAAACAAATTAGAAGTTCTTTTTCTTGATTTGACACCTTTTTGTATAAACTTTTGCATTCTTTCAAGAGTTCATCAATAGCATCTTGAACATCATCATCAAAAAGATTAAATTCATTACTAACCTCTTCTTCATCGTCGGAGTGATGTGAAGCCATTAATGCTAGATTTTCACATTCGTCGCTTTCCGAATCGGATGAAGAACTTATCTCATTATCTTCCCATGCAACATAAGCCTTTTTGTTCTTGAACTCCTTTTTTCCTTTGAATCCATTTTTCTTTGAGAGTTTTGGACAATCCGGCTTTATGTGACCTTGCTTTCCACATTCATAACATGTGACATCTTGTGTTGATGTGGAGGCTTATTTATCTTTATGATTATAAAATTTCTTCCTTTTGACAAAGTTAGCATTATGAAGATTATTTTTATGACCAAAATATTTTCCTAACCTTTTTATAAGAAGCAAGAAGTTTTCATCTTCCTCCGATGCATCTTTATCTTGACTTTCTTTTGAATCAACTTTCAAAGAAATGCCTTTGGATTTCTTCTCTAAATTTTCATGTTTTTCAAGTCTACCGAGTTCCGTTTCGTATTCTTGAAGTTTGCCAAATAATGTAGCGGAAGTCATTGCGGAGAGACTCTTCTTTTCCGAGATTGCCGTTACCTTTGGTTTCCATTCCCTAATCAATGATCTAAGGATTTTCAAGTTGAGTTCATCATTTGTCAAGGTTTTACCAAGAGCATTTAAGTGATTTGTCAAATGCACAAATCTCTTTTGTAAGTCAAGAATGGATTCTCCAGGCTGCATTCGAAATAGTTCATATTCTTGACTAAAGGTATTTAGCCTTGATCTTTTTACTTCAGCCGTTCCTTCATGAGTTTGAACCAGGGTATCCCATATTTCTTTTGCTGTTTTGCAGTTCGAGACACGGAAAAATTCGTCCATACTGAGTGCACCGTGAAGAAGGTTTATTGCCTTTTTGTCATAGAGAACTTTCTTTTTATCATCGTCGTCCCATGCAGTTTTGGGCTTTGCAGAACCAATGCCATTGATTACTGATATCGGGATAAATGGACCATTTTCAACAGCATCCCATACTTCCTCTCCTTGCGCTTCTAAATGCGCCTTCATGCGTATTTTCCAGAAGTCAAAATATTCACCACAGAATAGAGGAGGCTTGTTGTTACTACCACCATCTCTGAAAACTGGTTGATGATTTGCGGAAGCCATTCTGGATCTTTAGGAACAAGTTACCTATAACTTGCTCTGATACCAATTGTAAGTCTCAGAGTGCCTAAGAGGGGGGTGAATTAGGTCTTATAAAAATTTATTCGGTTTTATGAGAATGCTTGGTAGTAATTTTTGGTTAAGTGTTTGAAGGTTTTGATTATATCTTTATCTTTTCCTGATTATGGTGATGAAAGCGATAAATGCGTAAAAGTAAAGAACACGGTGATATATCCTGGTTCCCCTCACAATCCGAGAGTACTCCAGTCCCCTTTCCAACACGAAAGAGATTTCACTATAGTTAGAATGATTGTACAGCCTATGCTTACTATCTAACCTATAGGGTGATCAAAGGTTCTTAACACCTTTAAGACCAAACAAACACTAATGTGAATGAAGAACAATCCTCTTCAAATCACAACACTTACTTCCAACAGTCCTGGATAGTAAGGGAATAATTTCTTTAAGTAATACAATGATTTATTTGAAGTAGATGGATAGCACTATCAATCTTCAATTGATCTTCTTCTTCAAGATAGAAACAATTCTCAAACAATGTATATAAATGTTCACAATGTATGTATGAAACTTGTAATGATTTAATGAAAGTGTATATGGCAAGTTTCACAAAATTATGAACACATGAAAGTATGAATTTAAATTTGAATGAATGAGAAAATTGTTTATTGAAGAAGGATTTTTTTTTATTTGAAAATTGAAGCATTTTTTTTTTGAAATAAGAAAATCTGCAGCATTTTATAAAGTCATAAGAACCTCTTCATTCATGCCAATTCATATGAAAAGTTGCAATGCATTCATGAAAAGATACCACTTGAAAAATGTTTAAAAACCAAAAGAAAAGCTGCACTGGTTCGCTAGGAACCGGTTCCGACACTGACAGAACCCGGTTCTTAGTGAACGTTATAAGTCAGATTTCAAAAATATCACGTAGGAACCGGTTCCCCTATTGGTACAACCCGGTTCCTGGTACAAATTCCAGGGACATGTTTTTGAACAAGTTTTGGAACCCGGTTCCCTGTTAGGGAGGAACCGGTTCCTGAAAGTTAATTTTCAAAAATTCTTTTTGAAAAAGATTTTAAACAAAGTTTTTCTTAAGTGAAAACATGTTGGATATGTATATGATTATGAATGCATATTTTTTTTTGTGAACATCTATATTCAAGATTAAGAATTATTTATACCATTTGACATTTGATGATTCTTCAATAATTCTTCAATAATCTTCAAGACTTTTATATGATGTTGATAAGCTTTTTGCACATCCTTTGAATGTTGATGTCCATGTTGTCTTCATCAAAACACATGCTTTAAATATGACTTGAGAAGCTTGCAATTACAGGGCGTATACTCATTCCAATACCTCTTCGAGTTGAAGTCTGGCATAGACATCTTCCAGTTCAGATAAAATCAAGCGTAGATTTTATTCTAATATTCTTTTGGAAAAAGTCGGACATAGACTCATTCCAATACCTCTGCTAGTTAAAGTCGGGCGTAGACATCTCCTGGTTAAGATAAAATCAAGCGTAGATTTTATTCTGATATTCTTTTTGAAAAAAGTCGAGCATAAACTCATTCCAATACCTCTTCTAGTTGAATTCGGGCGTAGACTTAGTCTGATTTTCTTACCAACAGTTATCCTGGATGGCATCTATAAGCCCATCTTCGATGAATCTCCGTCACCTCTCTAAATGGCATCTTTAAGCCCATTTCCGGTATAATCAATCAACAATGTTACTTTGTGCACGTGCGAGTGCAAATTTATGGGCACTTAAGTGTTTAATCATCTTCTACCTTCAAGTCATGAATGGTAGACATGCCAATATAACTCTTCAGGTTTAAGAAGATTGAACACGGGCAACTGTTGTACCTTAAAACTTTCCCTCCCATTTCTCTTCAAGACATTCTCATGAGGTCCTCATTTGCTCAAGATGGCTCAAGAATTGATCAGACAAATTCTCCTCCTAAGCAATGGGTCCACAACTAGGGTTTTGTGTTTTTAAAGGAAGTTTGGTTTGCAAAGGTATCAAGTGGTTTCCATGGTTCTCCATAGGTATTCAACAATATTCATGCCAAGTTTCAATTCTTACATCACAAGTTTGCTCAGTCAATAACTCATATGATTGAGAATCAACTGTATTGGGTAAAAAATCAACTATGGTCAACATACAGCCAAACTTCAAGATTTTTGGTCAACATAAACATTTTGAAGTTATATTCATCATTTGATCAAGGGTTGACCATGACTCGTCAAGGAAATCCCTCAAATCATTAAAGGTCAAAAGTTGTCAAATTAGGGTTTCCTTAAGAGAAGTCAATTGAACTTTGACCAATCATAACTTTCCCGTGCTTCATCAAATTTTCCCCAAACAAAGCTCATTTTGAAGGAAATTCAATTCTATACAACTTTGTAACTGTGTGCTCAAGTCCAAAAAGTGCTTCATTTGAGAGATATGAGCCCATACATTATAGGTCATTTCAAAAGTAAAAAAAAAGACACTTTTTGTCAAGACAATTTGCATCAAGATAAAGTGTACAAATGCAAAAATGACCAACAGCTAAATTGAAGAGGACATATTTAGCTTTTCAAAAAGTCTAAGATCACCTTTAAAAGATGAAAATTGAGAGAATTATGACCATTGCAAGTTTGGAAATTTTGGTAAAATACATGAAATAGAAAGTGAGCAAACTTAAAATTTTGAACTAGTGGGCCTAACCTTTGATGTTCAAACATGTTCCCAATGTGTTAAAGGACCTCTAAATCAATTCACATATTTTTTATGATTTCTATTTTTTATTTGAATTTTTATTCATTTAAATGCAAATAAATCAAATAAAATGTATAAGCATTGGGCCAAGGCGCATAGGCTGTTGATTTCAATCACATGGAGGCCCAAGAACACATGCCAAACATGCCAAAACCATGAGAGACCTATATGGAAGCATATCTTCATTTTTTTGGAAAGTTTTCAATTGGTTTTTGGATATAATTCATGCCATAATTGCATTGTCTTCTTGCCATATTTGTTCACCCTACTCCTTCCTCTATATAAGCATAACAAGACCAGATGCAAAGGACACAAAAATATTGCCTCAAACAAACCTCTAAAATTCACAAAATTATCAAGAAAAGTGAAAAGTTATATCACATGATCCAGCCACTCTCAAGTCAAACCAAATGTCCCATTACCATCCTGAAGGTCCCAGGGACTATTTCAAAACGTTCATCAAGCGAAAGACATCTCAGAATGGTGCCACCAAGCATCATGGTGTTGGTAGTTTTCTCATGTTTCGAACTTCCGATTCATGCGTTATTAATTGTTTAGTGCACTCATGCATGTTTATATTGATATTTAGAATAATTTTGACATATAGTATGTGAGTTTCAATGCAGGAATAAGGCCACGCCTCACCATTAGATCTGCATAGATTTGATCCAACGACCCCAAATCTGCAAACGCACGGTGAATCTCTTGGAGCCACTCACACCGGATCCCACATTGGCATCTTGGGCCTAGACCTCTTTCCTTTCAGCACCCTCCATTTTTCTTCATACCAAGCCCAATATTGTTTTTTTATATTCTTTGTATTTAATTTTTCCTTTACTTTTATCCATTTATTTTATTTAATTAAAAATACAAAAAGAAAACTAATTTTTATTTAAAAATAATTAGACATTAGTTTTTTTATTTAAATAAGGAAAAAAGTAGAAATAATTAGATTTTAATTATTTTATTATCACTTTAGTTATTTTTCATAAATAAAAACATCAAAAAAATATTTTCCTAACACTTAGATATTTTCTTTAGGTTTTAAATACCTTCTTCTAATTTCTTTTTTTCTTTGCTATTTAAATTCTAGAAAACAAATGTATAGGTCGCACGGTTGATTTTGTAATAGCTTAGTTTATTTTCTCGCATTTTTCCTTTATTATGTAACTCCTCATAGGATGTAATAGCCTAGGTTTATTTTCCCGCACTTTTACTTTCCGCACATATGTATGTATATATGTATGTATATATGTATGTATATATAACTGTATAGTAATTAGACATGTATGGCAAGATTTAAAATAAACCGCTAGATATCCCTAATCAAGATAAATTAACTGAAAATAAATCACTTTTCACACACGCATCTCTAGGGTAACCTCACTTGTTGCCTTCAGATAAAACAATCATGTCCCTCGAACGTGGGACGCTTTAGTAAAGACCCTCAATTTAAATATCGTAGTCCCTCGATAACCCTTTGATGTTGCCTCGGTAAACATTCTTAGTCCCTTACAATAAATTGCTAAAGTGCCCTACGAGTTGCCTTTATGACTGTACAATGACCCGCGCCCCTCCAACATCCAACGATAGGGTTTCCTACTAACTAATGGTAGGATAGCACTATCTAAAGTAAGAGGAAAAAAACAAATACTTTTGAGTAGGTAGACAGTTCTTAATCGCCTGCTCACAAAAACATCTCTTTTCACACAAACACTTTTCTTAAATATTTTCAAAACAAACACTTTGTATACGTAATCAACTGATACGAGAATAATTACAAAGTTGCCGAACTTAGGCATTTTCAAAATATTTTCAAACTTACACATTCACAAAAGTGTTTTCAAAAGTGAGCTAGCAATTAAGATCCTGTAGATAACTATGGATGAAAAGGGTGCTAATACCTTCCCTTTTCATAACCTACCCCCTGAACTCAGAAAAATTCTCAAAAGGTCTTTCCTCTTCTTTTCACCCTTTCCTTTATTGGATAAAAGAAAAGTCGGTGGCGACTCTTGTTATCTGCAACATTTGTGACAAAATTCAAAACCGAAAGTCATTTCTCCCATCGTATTACATCACGCCATGTTCACTTGATCACACACTTGTTCTCACCTCACATCACAACTTTGATTGAAACTAGTGTGTGCACTTTGGATGCTTGTATCATGTTTTCAATGACTATTTGAACTTATTCTTGAGAATGCAGCTTGTGATAAGTGTATAACATGTCTATGTTTACCCCTTCTTCTTCTCATCACCTCTTCTTTTCTAATTTGTTTGCTTGTTAGCAATGTATGAGGACTTATGTCCACTTAGGGTTGATTGTGATCCTTTATTTATTTGGTTGTGTTGTGAATCTTTCTCAAATGTGTTTATGTGATGATGATGAGTCCTTGATGTGTTTTCTTATGACTTATACACTTCTCCATCTATCTCACCTTATTTCACCTTTTTATACCATGCCTGGTTAGATACTTGACACATGAATGCTCATATGCTAGTATACTTGCCTTTTTTTTTTACTTTTCTTGTGATCTTTAGATCTTTACCTCTCGTGCATGACACTTAGGGAATTGTTTTGACATCTATAAATGTTATATTTTATGTCATGTTGTTTCCACTTTTTGGTTTTCCACTTACTTGAGACACAAGTTTTATCTTGTCTAGACTTCATCTTTTTCTACTATAGCTACTTGTTTGTTTATGAGGATGTTTGTTAACATGTAATATCTTGGTGATAATTTGTGATGTCATGAAGCATGTTTAAGCTTGGGTATTCACCTCTCGTCTCTCATTTTGATTGATGCTTTTGACATGTGTTGAATTTTTGTCTTCTAAATACACACTTGCACCTCCACTTGCCTAGTTAGGTAAATTCTTCTACTACTTGACCCATGTTGCTATGTTTAGGATAGTCTAAGGTGTATATCATGATAGGACAATAACTAACACCTTAATTTGATGTTCTTTTATGCCATTCTCCTTTGATTTCTTATCATTTCTCTCTTATTTTCCCTCTTCACTTCGTCAAGTTGTTTGTGAGATCTCCATCTCTTATGTGTTTTATCATATTGGCTTATGTGTTTAGTGATGTTTTATCATCCTTATCTTTTATTTGAGACTTGATGTTTTGTCATCTTAATGTGTGTGTTCTTTATTTTTTACCATTTAACCCTCTTATCTTGCTTGCTAGTTTAGGTATCCACTTATATGCTTGCTTATTTGATGTATTACCATCTCTTCTCATACTTCCTTGCTCATTTAGGTATCCACCTATATGCTTGCTTATTTGATGTATTGCCATATTTTCTCATACTTTCTTGCTTTCTTGTGTATCTACCCTTATGCATGTATACTTGATTGATGTGTTGCCATCTCTATTCTTTCTTGCTTTCTCGTTTAGGGATCCACCTATATGCTTGCTTATTTGATATATTGCCATCTTTTCTCATACTTTCTTGTTTCTTAGGTATCTACCCTTATTCATGTATACTTGATTTATGGGTTTCCATATCTCTTTCTTCTTGATTGCTTATTTAGGTATCCGCCTATATATATGGTTGTTTGCGTGTTACTTGCTTATATAAGTAGGTATTTGCTTGGTATCTTGACTAAATGCCTTATATGATGTTTGCTTGCTTTCATACCTTATATAAGTGTTTGATTGCTTACCTCTGCTTCTTCCTCTTATTCCCTTTTATGACATTGCGATGTTCCCCATAGGATATTTAGTTCATTATTCTCTAAGTTTGAACTAAATAGACCTCTGTTTTGTTATCCATGCATGACAACATTAGGTAGATCTCCCTATTATCCCAACTTTAGGTCCACAAGGTTGACAACTTATAGGATTGAGATCCCCTTTTGTTAGTCTTTTCTCTTTTACATCCATGTTAAAACAAAAACTATTTTTTCTTTGGAAAATTCATAAAACACTCTAACTTTACAAATATCGTTTTTCAAGGTAAAAAGCACCAACCAATGCAAATCTTTTTGTCTTCGGACCTTTTTATTTTGAAAACTTTTTCATATAAGGACATTTTTATTCCTTTCCACTACAAAGTGTGAGTCTTCAATGGTTGAGCTGCGGTAGAATGAGATATTAGCATTGTTCATAAAAATATACAACACACCAAAACTTTTGAGGTGAACTACGAGTGTCTTGATCCCCCATTGCATAGTCAGTGGTACGTAGGCACAAAGGTTCGCAACCGTGACAGACACGACTAATAAAAACTTTCTTTTTGTATATACTTTGCATGCATTCCTTTTTTAGCATTAAGCGTTAGACTTAGATTCTTTATACACCATTTGATTAGAACAAACTTAAGTGGATCCTGTAGAGTACCACAGACATGAGGGATGCTAATATCTTCCCCTCGCGTAACTGACTTCCTCACCCTTTTCTCTTGGTTGTGATGACCATGCTCTTTTCCTTCCACCAGGTTTACTCAGTGTTTCCTTTCCCTCTCTTGGGATAAATAATATTGAAGGTGAGTCTTCTATCTTTCGCCTACTTCACGCTTCAATGAAAATCCCAGATGCGACTCAGTTGGGGAACACTTAACAAGTCAATCCTTGCTTTTGTTTCTTTTCTTTTCTTTGGGTGTTTACTTTATTTTCAGCTTTATAGATTGATTATCTGTGTATATGTGTTTACCTGTATATATGTTTGCATCACATTCTATTTTTATCGCTTTTATATACTGGATATGATGGACTGTCTGTATTTTCTTGGTGGGCGGAAGATACTGAGGTAAAAGGGCGAATACACTGGCTTATGGCCTATCAAAATAGATCATGAGAGCCACAGTCATACGAGGTTCAAATAGGGTTCTATCGTTATCATGTATACTATATGATGATAGTACTTTAGGCGGACTCGTGACTCTGATTAACCTTTGCCTTACCCTGACATAGACTGCACCCGTGAGTGGGGAGGGTTTGATATTATAGGTACCTGTAGCGGTAGAAATGTTGAGACTAAGCCATTGGATTGACTTGACTCGTACATATCAAATAAAAATCGCCACCACCGCTTTATTGTTTCCAAAGGAAATGGGAAAAAAGCGAATAAACCCAAAAAAGAGGGGGATGAAATCTAGGTACTGGGTTGTCTATGTAAAGGAAAGGTATTAGCATCTCAAACATCTATGTTACTCCGTAGTAACTTCTTTGAAAATCTGCGTATTTTGGCTATAAAAGGTGTATACATAAATAAGATGGTGGACATGAGAAAAGAAGTATTTATTTACAATTTTTTCACCCTCCGCGGTTGCGAACCTTTAGTGCCTACGTACCACCTTTTGTGTAATAGGGGATCAGGGTACTTGTAGTTCACCTCAAAAAATTTAAAACACATGTGTGTTGGTTAATTTTAAGAGAAGATACATCATCATCATATCAGGGTGAAAAACATACTTACTACCCACAATTATAAGAAAGGAACATTTGCATCATCTTAAAGTGGAGGATATAATTTGGATTTAAAATCCATCACTCAACACCCAAGTGGAAAAGGGCCTACTTCACTATATATTGTAGAAGTATAGTAGCTTGCGTCACCAGAAGAATTGACAAGAGTCTAATCTTTTGAGATAAGTTTTAAAGTAAAAAGCCAAAGTGGTAAAATGGTTTGAATGAGGTTAATGACTTTTATTCTTGAGAAAGATGTCAAAGTATGATTAAATTGATTAAAGTTTGATTTAAGAAAATATTTTTTAAGATGCATGAACCTAATTCCAAGTTTATTATGAAAACGGTTTAAGTTAGAAAACAAGAAGAGTTTTAAAAAGGAGGGAGAATATTTTTAAATTAAAGAAGATAGGAGGAGGTGAAGGGACTATCCTAAAGTATAAAATAAAAGCTAAGGAAAAGAATGATCTAACGAAAAAGTAGCCAACACTTGACATGAAGAAAATTCAATGTAGAATTCCTATCCTTTAGATTAAAACTAAGCAATCAAAAAGGCTAAACCTCCGAGGAATACTAAGCTTTGGATGAAATAAGTCTTCATAAAAAATGGGCAGAGTAACGGTTGTATATGGAGGAATTCTCAATCACAGAAAAAATATAAAATCAGAATAACCTGCACACAAAAGAAAGTCAACCCAATGCCTTGGAGTAAACCCCAAGAACTTAAGATAGAATAACAACATAGCAATAAGGTCCCCAAGTATCAAAGCTTCTAATCCTAAGTCCGAGAGATCCATAACTTCACAATGCAAAGGATAGTAACCAAGTAGTCCACAAATAAATAAGTCTTTTATGGTTTAAGTTGATTATTAAGTGTCTTTAAAAGAAAAGAAAAGCTCAAGTGAGAAAAGAAAAAAATGACATAAAAAATGTTTAAGTGAGCAAAAGAAAAATGGCATGAAATATAAATGCTAAAAAAATAAATGGTACATAAAAGTAAAGGCACAAAGTAAATGCATAAAGTAAAGTTAATTGTTAGTGAATTAGAAGTTAGAGGTCAAATATAACAAAATGTTAGTTGAATGACCATCTTGAAGCTTACTTTTGAAAACTCATTAGAAGATTGATAGAATCAACGCCTCTCAATAACATGTTTCATTTGCTTTTTGTCAAGTATATCATTCATTTTAAGTACTCAAAGCCAACACATATGACCAAAGATAATTGAAGATCCAACTTAGGACAAAGTTGATAAGGACTTGTTAGAGGATTAGTAAGACCAAAGCCTCCTAACAACAAGCTTCAAAGGTTTTGAACCAAAATCCAATAATCAATTATACTTGGTCTTTCAAACATAAAGTTTGGGCCACAAATGATAATTTTTTTAATCGGGACAAATTTAGCGCTATGTTAAGCAATCGTAAGTGGACTTAGGTAGAAGCCACACCTATTTTGAGACCGGTCAATAACAATCTATGTACCATAAATGTTAGAGAAATTATATGTAGATCATTCTCCAAAAACTTGTAGCACAAGTAAAAACAAAAAAGGGATAAGATGAAAAGAGAGGGGAATGATAGTGTAACCAATGTATCAGATGAAACTAGGGTTTCAAATATCATCAACATCATTCATCCATTTTGGTGGATTTATTTATTTTTTACCTATCAACACCCAAGATCCAATGAAGTTGAGGTACTTGTCCCAAAATAATATCATTCAAGTGTATCCAAATCAGGACCAATCAAAACATAATAAAATATATTTACTATAAAAAAACAAAATTTAAATGATTTATAAAAAGGAAATAATTGGTAAAATACACAACATGTATTAAAACAACAAATAAAAATCTTAAAAACATATCAGAGTCAAACATGAGTCAACAAGTGTTGACAAAAAAATTTATAATTTTTTAAAGTCAGAAACTATTTTTTAAAATATAAAGAAATAAGAAAAATAAACCAAAATTTGTAAAAAAATAGTAAAATCAAAAATAAAAATACAATCATGTCACCAATATTTGTCAAGAGGTCATTAGATCCTTCCATAATTTTTTCTGAATTTAAAAAGATCAAAAAGTATTTTTAAACAATTAAAACATGTCAAATAAAGAGAAAAATCCTAAAAAATACCAAATCAAAAAATAAAATCGTGAAAAAGTGAAAATGAGAAAGAGAAATATCAAAAGTATTTTTGATAATTGTTTTACAATTTTAGGAGTTGAAATGATTTTTTAATAATTTTTGAAGTTTAAAACAATTAAAACAAAAATCAGAAATTAAATAATAAACCAAAAAAATATGGACCATCTGATCATTGTCAAAACACGTTAGTAATCAAATCCAAGGGATCATATACGCTGTACATGATATGGACATTAGGGAATAACACACTGAATCACTTTTGAAAAAATAGATAAAACAAAACACGTGTGAGACTTTGATTGGTTGAAGACATCCATGTCATCGTCTTCAACCTTCAGATCATTGAAAAGTCAACTGAAACATGCGATTTGCAGGTCTCTTGAACGAAAAAAATTAGAGGTTCATACCAATGCAATTTGATTCGTCTCATCAAGACGAAGACAATTGTACCCTCGCGAAAAAGTTATTTAAGTTGTAGCTCAGTCAATTTGGAAAAAACCAAAAGAAAAGTGAAAACGAGTTTTGAAATTAAATTATCAGTTCTCCATGAAAATGGAAACCAGAAGAAGCATGATCTTCAGAGAAGAATAGACTACATCTTAGCAATTTATTTGAGGTGAAATCATGGAGAATTCTACCTAAACAAAGTATGAAAATTTTTCTATGAAACTTGACTTGGCTAGCATGATTTAGAGCACATCAAGGCTTGGTTCTTCTTCTATTAGCTTCATTAGGGTTCAATGATAAAGAATCAATTAAGAAATAAGAGTTGGAAGTGAAGGAAATAAGAAATCAAAAACTCAGAAATATGAACTATGAAGATAGTTTGGCAGAGCTTTTTTGGCTATCCAAGCTTGAGGAAATGAATGGAATAACATCCTCTATTTATAGGGAAGTGAATGATGATGAGAAATTAGAGGAATTGTGAGCAAATCGTGTAAGCCAAGCTAACTATGATCATGCCAAACGTGTGACTTAAAATGAATCAAAACAACCTCATACCCAGTGCAATTCTTATCAAAACGCATATGGACAATTAGTTAAACATGTTTAACAACTAAACTTTAAGTAATTCGACCTGTAATCCAAGTTTACTCATATTAAACATTCTTACTTGAAGCAAAAAATAGATTCCAGGGAGCCAACTTCAATAATGCATAACTCAATACTCAGGGACCTTTTTGGATTCATTCTTTTTGCATTTGGAAGATGAGTTCACAAACTATACAATTTGACAAGAAATGTATCATTTGGAGATATAAGCAAAAAGTTACATCACTTTGAAATCGTGAAAAAAATTAGACTTTTGTACTTAGAAGTATTTCTAAGTATGGGAATATCTTGCAAACTTACAAGCCTTTCTACTCAAAATTTGGTCTTGATCCTTGAAGATGAAATGAAGTAGACTCTTCAAATTGAATTTTGGAATTGAGATCACTCAAAAATCATAAAAATTGAAAGAGTTATGGTCTTTGGAAGATGATGAACAAATTTGAGGAAATTCACAAAAGACCTATAATCTTTTCAATTCTTAAACAACTTTCCAAGCATTTTCAAGTCTTGCATATTGAAACAAAGTTGTAGTAGAAATCCCAAATTTTATTGTAGAAAAATAATGAGTTCAAGGAGATAAAAATTGAAAAAGTTATGATCCTTTGAAGTCACACAAGATAATTTGATAGCCTTTTCAAAGGACTTGTAATCTTCTTCAACCATTAGTGATATTCCATTCAAAATTAGCCTTAAACCCTTGAAGATGACTTGTTAAGGACCCTTTAAAGAGAATCATTGCTTTGGAATCAATCAAAAATCTCAAAAAATGAGCAAGATATGGTTCTTGGAAGTCAGCAAACTGAAGCTTAGAGAGTGCCAAAATGACTTGGAACCCCTTTCAACTTTTGATGATTTTTCTTGCACGATTGGATCTTGTCACATGAATAGAATTTGTTGTATATGATGATAAGAATCCATATCACAAATAACCAACTAAAAATAATGAAAATTGAGAGAGTTATTGTGACCATTAAATCAACTACTTGCTCAATTAGGTCAAACTTTTTGAATCAACCTTGAATCTTTTGAACTTTCCTTGCAAAATTGAGCATGATGGATCATATTAGACCTTGAAATGGTGTTGTCTTGAAGCACAATCAAAGGTGGAGCTTAAGTCTTAATTAAACTTGTTGAAGAAGGAGTGGAAATAAACACATGAACCTATGAATCTTCTTGATGAATCCCACTACCAACCTTGAGGAAAACTTGACCTAAATAAAGTAAGAGAACTCTTTGAACACAAAATTTTTGATATCATAGACAAAGATTTGAAGATTAAGCTCTTGCAATCCATTGAAGAATCATTTGACCAAGGACTATTCCTCAAAAACCTAGGTTAGATGGTGAGATGGATGCAGTTGTGTCATCACCTACAATATAAACATCCAAATAAATATATATACATATCTTGATGTTAGTTAAAAGAACACATGTACAAGATACACAATTCAAGGTGCTTGGTGATCCCTCAAGAGAAAACTTAAAGATAGGATAAAGTAGAAAAGGAGAACCAACCCTAATATGTGATCTTGATGTATTGATAATATGAGATGACGAGAGATCTCAGGGGCAAAAATTAGGGCATAACAGCTGCCCTTATTTAAGTGTCTTTTATCCAGAGATACGAAGGTTAAAATCAACGTCTTGACGCGATTGAAGATACTTAAATACAAAACAAACCCTATTTTTTCCCTAAGATGCCATGCAATGCTTATGATTATGAATGCAAAAGGCCAATTCCATAGGTGACATAGAACACTACTGGGGAAACATAAATAAAATAAACGAACCAAAAAGAGAGTTCGACCAGGAAGATAAATCACTTGGGAACAACAAGACTCTAGGGATGACTATAAATAAGAAAAACCAAAATCACGTATCAGAGCAATGACACCGACTCGAACTACTGAAGGTCAACCGCCTTCACTCTGGATTACCTGCACGTTACTAACAGAGGGAAACATTCAAACATAAGGGGTGAGATATCGAACAATATAATAGAATGTATGAAAAATATTACACTAGAATCAATTCATGCAAAAATCACCACTTCACAACTTATAAACAACAACCATCACAACAGGCTATCAACGAATTTCAACAACTAATTCATCATCACAACAAGTCAATTCTACAACTTGGAATTCGACTCAATACTATGCGAATGCATATGGTACCATTGGAGAAGAACTCCCATCTTAAAAACAGAGAATAACTCCTATCTTAATAATTTCCAATTAATAGAGGCATCAACAAGGCATAAGCCTTCTTCGCAGTTTGCCAATCCAGGCCATCACATAGTATGCAAATGTATGTGACGCAATGAATGCACTATCACATACCCATAACAATCATCATCCACCATAAGGCATAAGCCCACATCACCATTATTACCAGTAAATAGAGGTAATTCATCATCATGTAAATTCCCTGCAACTTCACATTATCAACGAGAGTTCACAACAACAATCACAACAACAACTCAACATAGGTCAACATTGGCCATAAGCCTATCACATCAATCAATGTTTCAGTCATTAACATAATCAAATAACAACTTAACATAATCCACACAGCACGGTTAACGACCAAAAACACAGCATGTACGGGAAAAAGGGATAGGAAACTACGGGCCCCTTGACATGCATAACAACTAGGATAGCTTAGCAACTAAATTATACTCCTCGACACGCATAGGGGAAAATAGGGTAATGAAAAACCTATGCTCCTCGACACGTCCTTCAACCTAATTCTGCTTAAAAAAATCCAACGCATCATTACCCGACACGCCTTGCAGCCTAAAACGCTGCTCGGTACCTACTACTTCAATATCCTCCCCGACCACTATTTCGGCCAACAACACAGTCACAATATAACGTCTTAACGACCACACCACTATAATTCATAACTTCCGGCCAACCTCTCAGAACAACACAATAATAGGCAACTATATTCCTATCGACATATTCGTTCATTATACAAGACTTACGATAACAATAATTCCTAACATTGTAACGACCATACCCTCTTAACAACCACAACAACCTAACGACCACAACAACAGGCAATAATCTACACTAACCTACTCATCGATTAAACCGGGCAGTCACACAGATACACAAAACATCCACAATACACAACCAGGCAACTTCCTAATACATATTCATTAAATGGTCATACGGTTCTTCCCAACGGCCTCAACATGAATAAACGAGCAACTTCGATAGCAATTCAGAAACATCCACGCACAACAATCATAAAACGACCAATTCCCACGTAATACACATCATAAGTACCTGTTGTACCCCAAAATTTGCCCTCTTATTTCTCAAAGGATCACCCTGGACCCTCAGGTTTTCTTCCATCCAAGTTCAAGCCTTGAATTACAAATTTTCCAAGAAAGTCATTCACAAGGGCAAAATGGTCATTTGCATACTGAAAAGTCAAACTTTGACTTTTGGATCAAAAATCAAGTTTCAAGAATCATATTTCATCAAGACATGTTGAAATATGAAGTTTGTTTCATTAAGAAATTCAGAAGTCAAGATTTATGTTGAAAAAGTCAAAATTCTAAATACTTAGAAATTTTTCAAAGTGTTTAAGAAATATGATAAACTCAGAACTTCTGGCTAGATTATAACCATAATGAAATTTGATTCTGGAAGAACTTCTAACACAAGAGTTGTATATTTCAATGAGATCTAAAACATTGCAGAACATAACTTCTCCTAGAAATGCTGGGATTTCAAGTTATACATCTTCAAAGATAGGACATTGAAACTGAAACATTCATCAAATTCTGGACCTTTCCCAAACAAGACTTGGTTAGAACTTCTGGGCCACTTTTCACATAGGTTCAGTCAGAAGTTGCAAGAGCAATTCAAAGAGGATTTACAAAGCGTGTTACAAGCATTTGGGAAAGTCTGAGAACTCGCTCAGAACATGCTGGAGCAAAGAGATTAAAGGATCAAAAGTTGGATGTTGGTTCTAAGTTGTGCTGATGCTGAACTTCTGATCCAGAATTATGATATGATGCATAATATCATATTGCAGGATTTCTGGTTTGATAAATCTCATCATCATTTAATTCTCACAACCACTTTTGAGTTTTTACCCAAAGGATTTCCCCACGTGTGAGATAGAAGTACCATTGCTCTCCTGGAAAAGCAAACTTTTGTATGAGTTTATGCTGGGCCCATGCTTTGCTTTTGCCTCTGAGGGTACTTTTCCTTAATTCATGCTTACAAATCCAGCTTAGGCACGGCGAAAAGATGCTAACCACCATACTTGTTTAACTTGCTTCAAGAATAAGTCAGCGTCCTAACATGATGTTTGTACTCTTGACTTCTCCAAGCCACAAAATCCTTGCCTATAAATTGAACTCCATTGGAAACTGTAAAAAAAAGAAAGAGGGAGGGAGAAAATTTGAAAAGAAAAGCCTTGAAACCTTGCTAAAAATTCCAGGAATCCGAAGCTGCAGCCCAAATACAAAACCCGTTAGCCTTTGATTTTTTGCATTCAAATTCCAATTTTCCTCAAGTGTTTCTCGACCCAAATATCAACATAGCTTTTGATACACATTTAGAAGTCATCCCAACTTCCGTTTTCAGACTGTACTTCCATTTCCACTAGCTTCCATTTTAAAATCTGAACTTTGCTTTTGGGCTGTTCCAGAATTTTCCAGCCATTCATAACCCAAGTTAAAGGTTGTTCTCGTCTATTGAGCACGTGAGGAAGATGATAAGAACATTACAAGCCGTCAGAACCAGACTCCAGTTCACAGGACCTTTTCCAGCTGCAAGGTAAGCTTCAGCTGACTCTCATCATATTACACAGGCATTGTTAGATTTGCATGTTCAAAAATACAATATAGACATCCTGGCTTTGATTCTGTACATATTCACATATTGCATGTGTTTTTACCTAAGTAGAGAGAATTCCAGTTCATAATTCCTTGAGGAAATTAGGATTTAGAATTAGGATTAGCAAAATTCATACTTGCTTCTGATGTACAGTTCTGATACCTTATATTTCTGAAACCATGATGAAACCTGTCGTAACTGCTATGTGTGCATTTTCTGTTTTGTTGAGAAATGACTAAGCTGCAGATGCTCTGACTGGCATAGAGAAGGAGAGGAATTTCATCATCAGAGTTTACTTTGTGATACATGTTTATGCTTTTTCTTCTGATACCGGATGTACAGCCACCCCAGTGGTAGACAATGTGTGCGCATAAGATATTAATGCTAAGGGTCCTAGGTTCTAGCCCCCGAAGTATCTTTTTTAGGTTTATTTAATGACATTTTCACCCATTTATCTGTCAGACAATATTCCTAAATCAGAACTTCTAGGCAACCTTACCCAACAACATTATCACCTCACTCTCTCAAATAGCCAGAACTTCTGACTTGCCAGTGATATATGAACTTCTAGGTTTCTAGCTACACTATAGCTTCTGAACCCCCTAAACAATCAGAACTTCTAGGTTTTCCTTTATTCCGAGAAACCTCATAACTTGGTGCACCCAGGCCCAGAACTTCTGACCTTCTACTTGCCTACTAACATTTTTCTCTCTTGCAGCGTATCAGAGTCAGAACTCTTGTTCCTTCTCGTTTCAGCAACGTGCTGATTCAGACTCCCCTTTTCACTTATTTATCTTATTTTAGCTTTTAATAATTAAAAACACCAAAAATATTTCATATTCACATGTTTTATTTTATTTCTTTTAGAACAAAAAGATCAAAATATTTTCTTAAGTAAACTAACTTCTTTACTTAAACAAAACAAATCCATTTTACATTTCTTGTATATTATTTCAATATGGTTGTAATAGATAATTAGGACTTTAATTTCTTGCAACCCCAATTTGTAAATTTATACACCTCATCCCTTTAACGATGTAATAATGTAGGACTTTACTTTTCTGCACTTTCATTGCTTTCTTATATTGCTAGTAATTAGGTGTGTATGGAAAGATAAAAACAATAAATAGACCATCCAAAAATCAAAGACTAAATGCATGCAATCAAATACACTTTTCACACATGCACCCTTAGGGTAATCCCACTTGTTGCCTATCAAAAAAAATAGTCATGTCCCTCTAACCTGGGCGTTTTAGAAAAGACCCTCGATAAAAGATAGTATTCCCTCGATGACCCTCGATGTTGCCTTCAGTAAACGATCTAGTCCCTAAACGAGATTGCTAAAATGTCCCACAAGTTGCCTTCTATGACTATACAAGCGTCCCGCGCCCGTCCCTTCACATCCAATGACGGGGCTTCTTACCAAATCAATGGTAAGATAGCAACATTTAAAGGAGAAGGAAAAGAACGTTTAAAGACCTTTTAAGTAGGTAGGATGCTCCTAGTTGCTCGCTTGCTCACAACAAAAACATTTTATACACCCACACTTTCATTTTGAAACATTTTCAAAAGTTAACACTTTGTACGCGTTCTTATAGAAACGAGAACCATTGCAAAGAAACCTTTTCAAAATCACTTTCAAAAAACACATTTCACAAACACTTCTTTGAGTTATTTTCGAAATAACACTTTGTACGCATTCTTATAGAAAGAACCATTACAAAGATATTTTCAAAATAATTTCAAAAAACCACACAAAGCACATTTTCAAACAAAAAGCAAGTTGTTGTACCCCAAAATTTTCCGTCTCATTTATCAAGACTTTTCTCACAAGATCTCTTTGAATCAAGACTGGATTAGAGTTTGGTCAGCTCAAGACATCTCATCTTGCACTGATAACCCAAAATTAGGGTTTGAGTTTGCCCAAGTATTTTTGGACTATCAATGCTTCATATGACTTTCAAACATCACTGTGGACCCCTAAGATTACTCATGACAAGTTTCAAGCCTTGAACGATATTTTTGATCAGTCAATTGGACAGTTGACCTAAAAATAAGATGTATTGGGGAAAAAGTCAACCATGGCCAATTTATAGTCAAACTTCATATTTTTTGATCCACATTAACATTTTAGACTCATATTTATGATTTGATCAAGTTTGGACCATAATTCCTCAAGAAATTTGATCAAATCATCAAAAGGGCAAAATGGTCAAAATTAGGGTTTTGACTGAGAAAGGGGAATTTCTGATTTTTGACCTGGAAAATGGCCAATTGATTTGAAGCATGATTTCAAGGATTCTATTTTATCACCTTGATCTAATGACATGGTTCAAAACATTGCAAATCCATTGGATTGACAGATGAAATTTGCAGTCAACTTATCAAAAGTCAACTGTATACTGAAAAGTCAAACTTTGACTTTTTGGTCAAAATAAAGTGCCAAGGATCACAATTCATCAAAACATGTCAAATGTGAAACTTATTCATCAAGAAACCAAAGATTGAAGATTTGATTTTGAAATTTGAAATTTTTCTTAACTTAGAAATTTTTCTAAGTATAGAAGAAAATTTCTTATTTTTTCTCAACTTTAAGCCAGTTTTTCAAAATGATACAAGATGATTCAAAGGAAATTCCCAACATGAAAGTTGTAGACCTCCATGAAATCTACAACTTTTCTTCACACATTTTTCCATTAAGATGCTTGGATCTCAAGATATAATTTTATGAATACATGACCATGAACTAAAATAACTTAGCGAAATTATGCCCTAATTTAGGCAGGTTTTTGACCCAACTTCATGGCAATTTTTCACCTAGTTCCAAGAGGAATCTTGTAATGAATTTCTAAGATGAGTTATAGAGCATATTTCAAGCTTTCCAAAATGTCAAAGAACTCCTTGAGATCATTTATGAGTAGGGAGAATCGAAGAGATGAAGTTGGAAATTTCTCACTTTGATTTCAAGCCATTTCATGAAGAACAAAATTCAAATCTGAACCTATGCTGCCTAATTCTTGATTTACAGATCTCAAACTTGTTTCTCACTTCATAATTTAATGCTTACTCAGTTGATAAAGCCTTAATCCAAGCACAAGAGTCTTTGTCCAAGCTTTAATTCCATAAATGGCACAAAGTTGCCATTGCCATTTTGGAAAAGCATAACTTTTGCAACTTTTCATTTCTTGAGCATTGGACCTGTTTTCTCTGCACACACAAGTCCTATAAACCAAATACAAGTTGTCTAGGACTTGTACCAACTCCAAGCAGGCCTGTACAAGTATGAGGAGACTTGTCTCTTCACTTTGCTTCAAAAGCAAGCAAGTGTGCAAAAAGCCTACAATTGAAAAATCTGTTGTGGAGTTGACCAAAAAATTTCTCTATACTAATACACAAACCCATTACAACTGAGAACACGATTGCTAAAGGCCTAAAACACTCCAAAACACCCTCTCACCAAAAACCTGTCAAAAACTTGCAGTTTGAGCATAAGCATAGCAATCCACAAATTTGCTCGTGCGTTTTAAGTTTTAATCATTTAAACAATTTACCTACCTCATATCTAAGTGATCCAGACCATCATCCCTGCACTGTAACTCCTCCTTCTTCATCTGCCATTTTTGTTTTCCAAGCTTGCAGGTTGACTTGGATAGAGAGTTTCAGGAACTTCCAAAGCAAGGCAAGGATTGAAACACACTCAGGGAGGTTCAAGCAAGCTAAAGGAACCTTCAGGCCTCCCTAAATATCACTCAAACTCCATTCACGATCTCAGCTAAAAGAGGTAAGAATTCCAACTTTTATCTTTTCATACAGGCATCCATTGGCCACGGTTTATGAAAGAAAAATGTAGATATTATAGTGCTGAAGCCAACCATGTGCATAGATTCCATTTCTATTCATTATGTGTATAGAATTTTGGAGTTCAAATTTCTGTAAAAATTAGGTTTAAAATTAGGGCTTTCAAAATTCGTTTTAATCTTTGATTGTTAGTTTCCATAAGTTACATGTCTGAAATCGTGGGAAAGAGTACTATCATTTTCATGTTGGAAGCTTCCATTTTCATGGAGAGATGAGAAAGATAGAGAGCTTCTGGCCAGCTTGAGGAAGAAGATGAAGTACAGGGCAAAGAAGCTTTTTACGTTATGTTTTTATTGTTTCATATAAACTAACGGATGTACAGTCACCCCAGTGGCAAGGTAGCGCGCTGGCAATGCCCAGGTCATGGGTTCGAACCTTGGCGCTACCTTTTACATTTTTCTCATTTTTTCAGCTTCAGTTTTGGCATTTTTGGAAGTATGGGCATGGTTCTTGGGCCTTCTATTTTTTTCTAACACACTACCCCATGTTTGCTTGCAGCACCCCTGGCCCAATCTTTTTTTATTATTTATTTTATTTTCATATTTGTTTTATTAAAATATTTTCTTTAACACATAAAAATCATAAAAAATATAAATATGGTAAATATTGCATTTTTATTTTATTTTATTTTATTTTTACATAAAAAATATATTTTAAATATATACTAACTATCTTCCTTAAATAAATTTGTAAAAATAAATTAAACTTAGATATATTCTTATCTTTTTTTATATATATACTTCTAAATATTTATTTTAATATATAAAAGGACTAAATATTTTCAACAAATATTACTTATTATGTTAAAACAAAGAATACACAAAAATAATACTTAAAGAACTTTATTTTCCCTTTAATTAGAAATTAGGATTAACCATTTTTCTCAAGAAATAATTTCCTTTTTTTAATATTTTTAGGATTAGGTTAAAACTCCTTTTCACATAAAAATAAAACAATTTCTTTTCCTTGCATATACATAATATTGCACATTTAATTTATATTGTATCTTATTGATTCAAATATTTGTACAAGTTCGATTTGGTTGTAATAGCTTAATTAGATTTACATTATTGCAAATCCCCATTCACAATTTGTATCCCCCCTCCCATAAAATGTTGTAATAGCGTAGTAATCTTTAAATTACGCAATTTACCGCTTTTACATACCATGCTAGTAATTAGGGTTTGAATGGCAAGATAAAAACAAATAGAAACCCCTAAATCCAAGACAAAATCAAAGCATGAAAATAACACACTTGCACACAAGCATCCTTAGGGTTTCTCCACTTGGTTGCCTTATACAAAAATAGCCATGTTACACATGCGAAGTATCTTGGCAAAATAAACAAATATAAGATCATAGTCCCTCGATGACGCTATTCTAAGTTGCCTTACAAAATGATCTTAGTCCCTCAAAATGCTAAGATACTTTGCAACATTGCTAATCATGGTTATAACGATGACCCACGCCCGTCCCGTTTACATCCAAAGATAGGGTTGCCTACCAAATCAATGGTAAGACAACAATGTCAAAGGAATAGAAAATGCATAAGAAAGACATTTGAGTAGGTAGATTACCTCTATGTTACTTGCTCCATTTCAAAACAACTATCCTTGCTATTTTCTAAAACAACACACACATTTCAAAAATATCTTACAAACATTGAAAATATCTTCAAAAAGACAAACATCTTTGTATACATTCTTACGAACGGGAATCATTACAAAGATTGCCTAAACAAATGGCCTCTTTTAAAAAATACTTTCAAAACCACACCAATCACAATTTCAAACAACAAAAGCAAGTGATCTAGCAAGTAACTAAGAGCCCATGTAAAACCATGGATGAAAAGGGTGCTAATACCTTCCCTTTTCGTAATCTACCTCCCGAACTCAAGAAACAATCTCAAAGGTCTTTCCTATGCTTTCTCACCTTTCCTTTTGGATAAAAGAAAAGTCGGTGGCGACTCTTGCTAACCGCAACATTTGCGATAAAACACAAAACCCTCAAGTCAATTCTCCTACCGTATCACACAAGTGATCTGGCAAGCAACTAAGATCCCGTAGATAACTACGGATCAAAAGGGTGCTAATACCTTCCATTTTCATAATCTACCCCCCGAACTCAAGAAAACAATCTCAAAGGTCTTTCCTGTTCTTTTCAACCTTTCCTTTTGGATAAAAGAAAATTCGGTGGCGACTCTTGCTATCCACAACAATTGCGATCAAATGCAAAACATCCCAAGTAAGTTCCCCCACCGTGTTACAGTCCCATTATAAGGTCAGAACCCCACCCTTACCTGGATTGAAGGTCGCTCAACCAAAAACTCTAGCTGACGGCTTTGCTTCGCTCTGCTCGAGACCGGGCATCTTGCTCCTCGTCCGCGCAACTCTACCTGTCAGTGTATAGAAAACCTTATTCTCCAACTAAAACAAATTCTTGTGTTATCTTCTCCTTATATATCAATTCCCTTGGGCCTAACCTACACCACCACTTTATTACTTTCAACCAATAGCATAAGTCCAACATTATTTCATATATTCCCTTTTAATCCCACCTTATAATTATTATTAATCACTAATTAATTAATTAATAATAATCCAACAAATTATACCAATAATTCTCAACATCTCGCAACTTCACAAATAATCCAAAAATAATTCAATTAAATAATTAATTAAATTAAATTACGGGCATTACAATTCTCCCCCACTTAGAATATTTCCGTCCTAAAAAATTTACCTAATTCGAACAACTCAGGATAGGAGTCCCGCATCTTGCTTTCCAACTCCTAAGTCATGCTTTCTCCAACATCTCCTAGCCAAACTACTTTCACCAGAAAATCTCCTTGCCTCTCAGAGTCTTCATTTCACGATCCGTGATTCTTACATGCATCATCTTAACAGTAAGATTGTCCCTTACTTGCACATCATCCATATGAATCACATGAGATGGATCTGAAATATACTTCTGGAGTTGTAACACATGAAAAACATCATGCAAATTCTAAATATTAGGCGGTAAAGCCACTCTATAAGGCACATTCCCAAGTCTTTCCGAAATCTGATATGGACCAATAAAATGAGAAGTGAGCTTCTTAGACTTCAGTGCTCGCCCAACACCAGTTACAGGTGTAACTCTAAAAAATACATGGTCACCAGCTTGAAATTCCAAATCTTTCCCGCGCTTATAATGATAACTCTTCTGTCTACTTTGGGAAGCTTTCATCTTTTCCCAAATCATCTTCACCTTCTCAGTAGTTTCACGAACAAGTTCAGGTCCAAGCACTACCCTTTCTCCAGATTTATGCCAACATAAAGGAGTTCTACATCGCCAACCATACAACACTTCAAAAGGTGCCTTCCCAATACTAGAATGGTAACTATTATTATAAGTGAACTCTATTAACGGAAGATAAGTATCCCACGAACCTCCCTATTCAAGAACACGTGCTCTCAACAAATCTTCCAACGATTGCATAGTCCTTTCTGTCTGACCATGTGTCTGAGGATGATACGTCGAACTCAAACTCAACTTAGAACCCAACGCTTCTTGAAAACTCTTCCAAAAATCACAAGTAAACCTCAGATCTCTATCCGAAACAATACACAAAAGAACACCATGCAGCTTCACAATTACACTAGTGTAAATCTCAGCCAACTTCGACACTAGAAAGCTGATGTTAATAGGAATAAAATGAGCTGACATTGTAAGCCTATCAACAATCACCCAAATCGAATCATGTCCTCTTAGAGTATTAGGTAATCCCGTCACAAAGTCCATCGAAATAATATCCCATTTCCATTATTGAACTTCTAATGGTTGAATCAACACTGCAGGCTTCTGATGCTCAACTTTTGACTTCTAACAAGTCAAACATGCATACACAAATCGAGCCATATCACTTTTCATCCCAGGCCACCAAAACAAATTCTTCAAATCCTGATACATCTTTGTAGCTCCTGGATGAATACTTAACTTGCTTCTATGACTTTCCTTACGAATCACTTTCTTCATCTCTACATCATCAGGAATACAAATCCGATTACGAAATCTCAACACACCTTGCGCATCTAACTTAAAATCATCCTTCTCAGACTGGTCGATTCCAACCACCGAATCTACGAATTTCACATCTAACTTATGAGGCGGTGTCACTTCGCAAGCTAAGCTCATATCTCTGAACTGTTCAATTAATTCCAACTATTTAACCATCATGGTTTACATATGTAAAGTCTTTCGACTCAACGCATCAGCCACCACATTCGCTTTTCCTGGATGATAATTCAAACCGAAATCATAATCCTTTAACAACTCCAACCATCTTCGTTGTCTCATATTCAATTCCTTCTGATAAAATAGATAATTTAAGCTCTTATGGTCACTAAACACTTCAAATCTAGAACCATAAAGATAATGCCTCCAAATTTTTAACATAAAAATAACTGCAGCAAGCTCTAAATCGTGCGTAGGATAGTTCTTCTCATAAGTCCTCAACTGCCTTGAAGCATAAGCAATTACCTTATCATTCTGCATAAGAACACCTCCTAAACCCATCTTAGAAGCATCAAAATATACCACAAAAGGATCTCCTGGATTAGGTAATGTCAAAATCGGAGTCGACGTCAATCTTTTCTTCAATTCCGTAAAACTTTCTTCACAATGGACATCCCACACAAAAGCTCTACCTTTACAAGTCAACTTAGTCAACAAAAGTGCCAACTTAGAGAAACCTTCGATAAACCTCCTATAATAACTGGCTAATCCCAAAAAGCTTCTAATCTCGGTATCTGACTTCAGAGTTTCCCATTGCAACACAACATCTACTTTAGATGGATCTACCACAATGCCACTACCTGAGATCACATGACCAAGAAAACTAACCTCCCTTAACCAAAATTCACACTTAGACAGATTTACATATAACTTATTCTCCTTCAAGACTTGCAATACTATTCTTAAGTTTTATGCATGCTTTTCTTCTGACTTAGAGTAAATCAAAATGTCATCAATGAACAACACCACAAATCGGTCCAAATAAGTATGAAATATGTGATTCATGTAATCCATGAATACTCCCGGCGTGTTGGTAACACCGAAAGGCATCACCGAATACTCATAATGTCTATAACGTGTTTTGAAAGCCGTCTTCTGGACATCTTCATCCTTCACTTTAATCTGATGATATCCCGATTTCAAATCAATCTTACTAAACACACGAGCGCCCACCAATTGATCCATCAAGTCATCTATTCTTGGAAGTAGATACTTGTTCTTAATTGTCACTTTATTCAATTTCCTATAATCAACACAAAGCCTCATACTTCCATCTTTCTTCTTTACTAACAACACTAGAGCTCCCCATGACGATACACTTGGCCTCACAAACTTCTTTTCAAGTAACTCTTCCAATTGTTTCTTTAATTATGACAACTCAGATGCAGACATCCTGTATGGTTCCATAAACACAGGTCTAGTACCAGGTACAAGGTCAATAGAAAATTCAACTTCTCTATATGGCGGTACATCAGGAATTTCATCGGGGAAAACTTCAGGAAATTCACACACCACCTGCAATTCCTCAATTATAGCTTGATTCTCGATAGATAGAGATGCCATCAACGAGAACATTTGAGCCTCTTCTTACATCAACTTCCTCAACTGTCTAGAAGACAACAAACTATTTTCCTCTTCTTCGGGAGTAGAAAACCTCACAGACTTGTTATAACAATTAATATGAACATAGTTGAGCTCTAACCAGTTCATACCCAGAACCACATCTAACCCTCTTAAAGGAAAACAAACCAAATCAACAGCAAAGTCTCTGTCGAAAATCGACAAAGGACACTTTAAACACACAAAAGAAGTAGTCACCGACCCCTTGGCTGGAGTGTCCACGACCATCTCTCCATTCATGGAAGACAACATAAGAATCAATCTTTCAACACAATCAGCAACAATAAAGCAATGAGTAGCACCGGTATCAATAATAGTAATTAAATGAGTACTATTAATGAAACATGTACATATGATGAGTCTGTCTTCAGTAGCTGCCTGATACTCAACCAAAGCGAACACTTTACCACTGGTTTGTGCCTTCTTTGGTTTCTGACACTGACTACCAATGTGACCTTCTTCACCATGATTGAAACAAATCAATTCCTTATGCTTGCACTCAGACACAACATGTCCATTCTTACCACAACGGAAACACCTCTTTACCTCAACAGTACACACATTACTCTTATGCCTAGGTTTTCCACATTTTAAACAAACCACACCAGTAAGAGCATCTCCCCCACTAGTCCTATGACCATGAGCAACTTTCTGTTTACCTTTACCAGCTGGGGCATCGTATGGCTTACCACGAATTTGTTGGTGCTTACCCCTCTTCTCACTGATAATCTTATAGTGAGCATTATTATCCTCTTCATAAATCCTACAACTATCAATCAAATCAGCAAAGACACGGATCTTTTGGTATCCAACTGCCTTCTTGATCTCTGGGCGCAACCCTTTCTTAAACTTGATGCACTTGGAAAACTCAGCATTGCCTCACTATAGTGCGAATAAAACTTAGCCAACTCAGCAAACTTTGCAGCATACTCAACAACCGACATATTCCCTTGCTTCAGCTCAAGAAATTCAATTTCCTTCTACCACGAACATCATTAGGGAAATACTTCCTCAGAAATTCCCTACGAAACATAGCCCAAGTGACATTTTCACCTGCAACTTTCAACCTCTGACACGTCTCTAGCCACCAGTCACCAGCCTCGACTGCAAGCATATGAGTACCATATCGAACCTTCTGCGCTGGAGTGCAGTCCATCACACGGAAGATTATATCAATCTCTTTCAACCAATCCAACGCTCCGTCAGGATCATACTTCCCCTTGAACGTAGGCGGATTCTCCCTCTGGAAAGTCACCAAACTACGAGATCCAGCATTCCCGTAAACATTCAGCTGATTCTCCATGGCATGCATCATTTCTTTTAAAGCAGCAACAAGTGTAGCATCATTCCTTCCAGTCATCTCAACTTATCACTACAACATAAACAATGGTTAGAACTCAAATTAACAATACCCGATTGTTAAAAAACCTAAGACTCGACAACTTGGTCTGACAGACCAACTTTTCTCTGATACCAACTTTGTAACACCTCAATTCTACCCGACAATATAAATGTAAATCAGAGTTATGAAAATTATGCAATTGAATCAGGATGCCATAAATTCAACTTAAAAACCATTGCATTCAACATGGATACATAACACTTTAAAACTTTGGATGAACCAACATCAAAATAAGTTAATCTTTTTAAATCAACAACTTGAACAACTACGTAGCAGAATCATAATAACATCTTTATCCAACATTAAAGCAACTTCTGAATAACGAGTACTTAACAACAATCAACTTAAAGTTCAACAACTGAAATAACAAATACTAAAGTAACTAGCGTTCATCCCCCGAGTGTTACAAATCAGAGCAATGACACCGACTCAAACCACTGAAGGTCAACCGCCTTCACTCTAGATTACCTGCGCGTTACCAATAGAGGGAAACATTCAAACATAAGGGGTGAGATATCGAACACTATAATAGAACGTATGATAAATATTACACTAGAACCAGTTCATACAAAAATCACCACTTCACAACTTATAAACAACAACCATCACAACAGGCTATCAACAAAACTCAACAACTAATTCATCATCATAACAACTCAATTATACAACTTGGAATGCGACTCAATACTATGCAGATGCATATGGTACCATTGGAGCATAACTCCCATCTTAAAAATGGAGCAGAACTCCCATCTTAATAATTGCCAATTAATAGAGGCATCAACAAGCATAAGCCTTCTTCACAGTTTTCCAATCCAGGCCATCACAGAGTATGAATATGTATGTGACTCAATGAATGCACTATCACATATCCACAACAATCATCATCCATCGTAAGACATAAGCCCACATCACCATTATTACCAGTAAATAGAGGTAATTCATCATCATGTAAATTCCCTGCAACTTCACATTATCAACGAGAATTCACAACAACAATCACAACAACAACTCAACATAAGTCAACATTGGCCATAAGCCTATCACATAAATCAGTGTTTCAGTCATTAACATAATCAAACAACAACTTAACATAATCCAAAAATCATGGTTAACGCCTAAAAACACAACACATACGGGCAAAAGGGATAGGGAACTATGTGCCCCTCGACATGCACAACAACTTGGACAACTTAGCAACTAAATCATACTCCTCGACACGCAAAGGGGAAAACAGGGTAACGACCAACATATGCTCCTCGACACGTCCTTCAACCTAACTCTACTCAAAAAAATCCAACGCATCATTACTTGACACGCCTCATAGCCTAAAACGCCACTCGGTGCCTACTACTTCAGTATCCTCCCCGACCACTAATTCGGCCAACAACACAGTCATGATATAACATCTTAACAACCACACCACTATAATTCATAACTTCTGGCCAACTGCTCGGAATAACACAGTAATGGGCAACTATATTCCTTTCAACAGATTCGTTCATTATACAAGACCGACTACAACAATAATTCCTAACATCGTAGCGACCATACCCTCTTGACGACCACAACAACCTAACGACCACAACAACAAGGAACAATCTACACTAAACTAATAATCGATTAAACCGGGCGGTCACACAGATACACAAAACATCCACAATACACAACCGGGCAACTTCCTAAAATGGATTCATTAAACAGTCATACGGTTCTTCCCAACGACCTTAACATGAATAAACGAACAACTTCGATAGCAATTCAGAAACATCCATGCACAACAATCATAAAACGACCAATTCCCACGTAATACACATCATAAGTCCCATTATAAGGTCAGAACCCCACCCTTACCTGGATTGAAGTTCGCTCAACCAAAAACTCTATCCGACAGTTTTGCTTCGCTCTGCTCGTCCGCGCAGCTCTACCGGTCAGCGTACAGAAAACCTTATTCTCCAACTAAAACAAATCCTTGTGTTAGCTTCTCCTTATATATCAATTCCCTTGGGCCTAACCTACACCCCACTTTACTACTTTCAACCAATAGCATAAGTCCAACATTATATCATATATTCCTTTTTAATCCCACATTATAATTATTATTAATCACTAATTAATAATAATCCAACAACTTATACCAATAATTCTCAACATCTCGCAACTTCACAAATAATCTAAAAATAATTAATTTAAATAATTAATTAAATTAAATTACGGGCGTTACAATGTTTACTAAATGTGAACTACCAACTTCCACTGAAGGTAGAGATATAGAGAAAATACCAACTTTTACGGAAGGTGAGCTACCAACTTCCACTAAAGGTAACGATCAAAGGATACACTAAATTTTACTGAAGGTGAACTACCGACTTCCACTGAAGGTAGGAATATGTATTAATAATAACAAGTTTCCTAAAATTCTAGCGTTCCACCTAGAACGGGTCTTAACTTCTTCTTTAACCAAGGAATTTCTCCTAGAAAGGGTAACAAACTTTACTATCCTCTGGATTTCACCGAGAATGGTAATAATTTCTTCTTTGATCAAGATATCACTTGAAAAGGGTAATAACTGCTGTAAGGATCTTTCAACAAATTGTCTTTATCATAGAAGTAAAGTCAATTTCAAAAACAAACTATCCCCCATAACATAGAGACTACCATTCATCGAAGTAAAAACATCTTCTATGGCATTAATAAACTTACTGGAGAAGTACATGTTGCTCAAATAAAGAGACCGCTACGTTGTTGTTACAAAAATGATTATGATAACACTGCTGAGAAATGAACTTTGATTTTGTGGGGAAATACCAACACATCCCTATTGAGGGGATAAAGTCTTCACGTGAAAAATAAATGCACATTCTCAATCCAGGGTGTGATACGGTGGTAGAACTGACTGTTTATACTGGTTTTGCATTTGTATTCGCAAATGTTGTGGTAAGCAAGAGTCACCACCGACTTTTCTTTTATCCAACAAAGGAAAGAGTGGAAAGAACAGAAAAATACCTTTCAAGAGTTTTTTGGGTAGATTATAAAAAGGGAAGGTGTTAGCACCCTTTCCATCCGTAGTTTTCTACGGGCTCTTAGATGCTTAGCTCATTTTAAAAAAACACCTCGTGCTTTGTGTGTTTTGAAAAGTTTTTTTGAAAGTGCTTTAGTGCGGCGATTTTCTTTATGATAACTCTTGTATCATTACTCAAGAGTGTTGATAAAGCGTTTTTGTAAATGTTTTTGAAATGTTTTGTGTATGTGAAAAAGTTTGTTTTGAGCAAGCATCTAGGAACTATCTACTTTACTCTAAAGGGTCGTTCTTTTCCTCTTTTCTTTTAGACAGTGCTAGCCTACTATTACTGAGTAGGTAGCCTTAGCATTGGATGTTTAAGGGACATTCGAAGGGACGTTTTATAGTCACAAAGGCAACTGGGCAAGAAACCTTAGTAACTATCTTGGGGTTTTAAGATCATGTTTACCGAGGCAACTTCGAGAGGGTCATCGAGGGACTTATGATCTTTTTAAACCAGAGGGTAGCCACTAAAATCTCTCACATTTCGAGAGTTGTGACTATTTTCCGAAGGTAACCAAAGTAGGAGTACCCTAGAGGTGTATATGTGCAAGTGTGCTTTTTTCAGTTATTTGTCTTTGAATTTAAGTTTGCTAGAGTTTTGTTTTTATTCTTGCCATACAATCATATTAGTCATGCATCTAAATGGTTTATAGTTTGCAATAATTAGAAGTGTGGAAAGATAAATCCTAAACTATTACAAGGCTTCGGGGAGGGGATTAATTACATAGTCCAAAATTTGGGGGAGAAATGAAAAAGCAGAAAATAAAGTCCTAATTAATTCTATTACATCCAGTCGACAGATACAATAATATGAATGTAAACATGCGCGAAATGAAAATAACTTTTAAATCCTAAGTGAAAGGAAATCTTTTTGTTTTGCTTTTATTTTTGGGAAAATGATTTAATTAAAATCCTAAGTCTATTTAGTTTTAAATTCAAGAAAAAGTTAAAATAATTAATAATTATTTTACAAAATTAATTTTATAGAAAAAAACTAAGCCTAATGTTTTTCATGATTTTTTTGATTTTTATGTTGATTTAAATAAAAGATCAATAAAGAAATGAACAAAACAAAAAAAAAACAAAATGAAAATACAAAGAGTTATCCTTTGATCCAGGGAGAAACATGGTTTTTTGATCCAGGGTATGATTTTTTGGATCCAAGGAGAGATGTTTGTTTTTTTCCGATCCACTGGAGGAAGCTGTCTTTCGATCTGGATCTGTAAGACAAAAGTTAGCAAAAATGAAGATGCAGGACCTGGATCGAAAAGGAGCCTAGAGTTGCCTTTCGATCCCATGAGGAAGCTGGTCGAAGGTGCATGATATACTCCTTCGATCTGGGAACACTGGATCTTCAGGAAATTTATTAGAGAAATAAAATAAAAATCCAGACTCGGGCGAATCTAGTCTTGGATTCGACAGCCTGTGGCTACATCATCCTTGTTCGAATCCCTTGGGTATGAATCAAAAGTTATTTCATCTGGAAACATCATGAATCCTAAGATTCGAAAGAAAATATAGATCATGCCCTAGCAATGGTACGGTCTCATCCCTGCGCTTAACCTTGTATGTAACATATGAAAGCAATCACAAACATTAGTAATAACATGAATGTATCATTAACATGAATTTAAAACGGCATATTTAGCTAGTTTAAGATCGAAAGAAAATTACCAACGGAGAGATTGTGTGAGTGATGCTCCGGCGTGTGTTGGGCCTGCTTAGTTCTTGGGAATGCCTCATGTAACCTTTAGGGAGTGAGTGGAGCACCTGTCGAAGAGGCCTGTGAAGGTCGCTTCGATTTTGGATCACTTTGTGAAGATTTTGAGATTCTTTGGCGTGGTTTTCTGAGGCAGTGTGTTTCTTCTCTCCTTTTTTTGTCCCTTTGTAATGTGTCCTTAGGCCTGTATTTATAGGAGTGTAGAAGGGAATGGAAATGGAAAGGGAAAACCATTAACCAAGCATTTGAAGGTAAATCTGACAAATTAAAGGATTGCCTTTTTTGATGGATTCCTGTCTTTTTGGGGTTTTGGGATGAACCTAGACATGTTTCCATTCCTTGACTCCTTCGAATGCCTCCATGCCTTGTTCTTCAATTGATCCTGAGTTGCTTCCTTTGAATGGCTCCAGGCCTCATCATTACGGCTTCTTTGATTGAGCCACTATCTGCCTTAGCAGCTTGATCTGAAACTTTTCAACTAGGCCAATCGAAAATTCCTTTCTGGCTAGTCGAAGATTCTTTTGTTACCTCCTTCGAATTCAATTGTGCAGGAGGCTTGGGCTTGGCAGCATGTTAGACTTTGGCCAGCAAACATCTTGATCCAAACTCATCAAAAGTAAAAACAAAACTTGTTTTCAATAATCATGTATCCTTCGAATGGGCCACATGTGTGTTCTTCGAATGGATCATATTGTGTGTCATAGTGTATAAACTATGTTTAGGGGTTTTAGAGGTGGAGTCAGAGCAGGCCTGAAGATAAACACTGCCCAGTCAAATCTTGCATGTAGATAGCCATTGCTTTGTGAGTCGAAGGTCAGTTGAAAGGGGCCTTTTTCCTTGTGGATCGAAGGTAAGTTGAAGGGGCCTTTGCTTTGTGCGCTTAAGGCACGCACATAAGAAGTCATTTCCTGGTGGGTCAAAGAATACATGAAAGGAGCTCTTGCTTTGTGAATCAAAGGCAAGCATGTAGGAATTATTTGTCTAGTGAATCGAAGGAAAGCATGTAAGAAGTATTTGTCTAGTGAATCAGAGACCAACCTGAAGCAGCCAATGCTCAGTCGAAGCTTTGTGAATTGAACTTGATCGAAGGGGACCCAACGCCCAATTGAAGCTTGTAAATCAGGCCTGCATCGAAGGAGGAAAAATACCCAATCGATGACTGGTGAGCCAAGCTTGCATCGAAGGAGGCCAAATGCCCAATCAAATACTTTGAAACAAAAGCTCGCTCGAAGGATTTCAGATGCCCAATCGAAGCTTACTTTACTTTGATTTGATGCTTGGAAGCCAAAAATCCAATTGTACTTGTGTAAAATTGGACTTTTGAAAATCCTTATGAGAAAATATCTTGAGAAAATAGAGGGATAATTTTGGGGTACAAAACAGGGATCACAGCCTATAGGGATCAAAATAATATTGCTATCGGGACAAAAAATTCAAACCAGGAACAAACCAGAGCGAAACAGTCAACCAAGACGCCATACAATGAGGAATAAACTCAAATAGGGATCAAATTCCATCTAGATAATGAGCTGGGTAGGAAGGCTAAAGAAAAATTCTTCCACGAGGGATAACTCAGTGGTAAAATTTAAAGGATATACACTTTCTGCTTAAGGTTGATACTTGTAGCGGTGAAAATCGGAGATCAAGCTATTAATTAACTTGACTCACAAAAGCAAGAGTCGCCACCGCGCTTTATTATTTCCAAGGGAAAAGGGAAAAGAGCAAAATAAAACCCTAAAAAAACATGCAATGTAAAGTAATGAAAATACAAAGCGTTTTTGAAAAGAGATCAAGAGTTCGGGGGTTGGTTATGCAATGGGAAGGTATTAGCACCCAATGCATCTGCGGTACTCCGCAGGAACCTTTTGAAATATCTGTTTTTGGTTAAAATTGTTTGTTATGTACAAGGGTGTATTTATCTACAAATATGTTGGTTTAAGGGGAAAGAAAAGAGTTTTTATTATTGCGTTCGTGAGGGTTTCGCGACCCTTTGCCTATGTATCCAATGAAGGAATCAAAACACCGTAGTTCCTCTAGAAAAAAGTTGATTTGTTTTGTGTTTTTTAATGGGCGACATCATTCTAGCAATAGGCATGGCTGGTATCGCGGTAGAACAGAGATAATGTGCCCTTGGGGAGAATTTTGATTTGTTGAGTGTTTTTGCATGTTTTAAAATATGTTCAAGTAATGATTAAAGAGTGTTTTGGATTTTTGATTGGTTTGTTTACTTGTGGATTTTATCTTGCCTAATTACTAGCATTTGTACAAAGTAAATAAAAATGCATAAAGATAAAAACCTACGCTATTACAAACAAGGCATAAAAAATATGAAGGAAAAAAATAAGAGAAAAGTAAGAAAAGGAGTGTCTTTCGATTCTGGCAGGAGCAGACTTCGACTGGCATTTTCTGGCCTCCTTCGATTGAGGCTGGCAGCAGTGAAGTCATGCCTTTCGATTGGGACCTTGGCAGAGGCGAAGTCCTGTCCTTCGATTGGGCTTTGGCAGCAGCAAGGTCATACATTTCGATTGGAGCTTGGCAGAGGCAAAGTTGTATCCTTCGACTGGGAGTTCGCGCCAGTGAGGTTCTGTCCTTCGATTGGCCTGGTTTGCCTCCTGGTTGTCTTTTTCGTTCGACCTGGAGAATGAGGGTAGAAGCCAAAAGCTTCGTTTCCTATTTCCTGTTTCCTGTTTCTTTCATTTCAAACATTAAATGACAACATGGCCTGTAGCCATGCTAGTAAAACAGTTTAATAATTACAGCTAGTTCAAGTAAACAGTAAGCAGAGACGAAATGGTTGACTTTTAAAAAATGTTAACAGGGTGGAAACGAAAAGAAATTGTATTTACATGTTATGAAACGAAAAGTTCAAAGTGTTATGTACATGCTGGAAACGAACAAAAGTATTTACATGTTATGTCAGGAAACGAAAAGTTCAAAGGGTAAGAGTGACTTACCTTGATGGAGGCTGGAACGTGTGCTGGGCCTGGAGTGGTGGCCCTGGAGCGCTTCTGGATTCGAAGGGGAGGTCACAGGCTGTGCTGGGAGTGCTGGATTCGAAGGAAAGAAAAAGCAAGTGTGCTTCTATGATTCGAAGGGGACTGAAGTGGTTATCCTTCAGTATCGAAGGAGACTGAAGTGTGTGGGTTTTGGGTTTGTTCTCACAAGTATTGAAGGGACTTTAAAGATTTTTGTGTTTGGGAAAATTTGGTGTTTTTGAGAATGTGTGTTGATTCTCTTCAGAATCGAAGGAGACTGAAGTGTGTGGGATTCTGTTATTTTTGTTCTCACAAGTATTGAAGGGACTTGAGAGATTTTTTGTGTTTGAGAATTTTTGCAGATTTCTACAGTGTTTGAGAAAATTTGGGAGAGGTTCGTCTGGCCCAAAAGTCCTGCTTTTTCATGTTGTGAAGCCTTGTATTTATAGGCGGATTTACTGAAGTTTTGGAGGGAAAACAAAATGATGTTTGAACAGTTTGGGAATGCTGTTTCGATCCTTTCTTCTACGCAGCTCTTGTGCACTCCTTTTTGGGCAAGTACAGGACTGTTGTAGCAGGCTCAGCAGTGTTTTGGAACGTAGTGGTAGGTTGGTGCAGGACTGCTCATAGCAGCACAATAGTGTTTGTTTCATGGCAGTACAGTGGTCTAACTTGTGAATCGAAGGAGGTAAGTGTTTCCAAGTCGAAGCTTGTGACTGAAGGGAGATTGTATTGCCCATCGAAGCTTGTGACTAAAGGGGGACTGTATTGCCCATCGAAGCTTGTGTTCGAAGGATACTGTATTGCCCAATCGAAGCTTGTGTTCGAAGGAAGCAATGTTGCTGAATCAAAGCATGTGGATCGAAACCAACATATTGCCCAATCGAAACATGTTTGCAGGCAGCAAATTTTGTCTAGGTCGAAGCAGGCTTGCAGGCAGTAACCTTGGTGAATCGAAGTAGGCTTGCAGGCAGCAAATTTGTCCAAATCGAAGTAGGCTTGCAGGCAGCAAATTTTTCCAAATCGAAGTAGGCCTAAACTTGCATTCGAAGGATACCTGTCAACACATGAAATCAAACAAAAAAAACACACATTTCGTGCTTGATTAAAAGTTAGTGATACATAGGCTAAGAATGTTCAAAACACTTGACAATTTCTGCATAATCAATGCTCAAAGGTGAGAGGTTAAAAACCAACTGTATTTAGTGACCTTGACCTTTGTATAAAAAATGCAAAAATGCAAATGGGATCTTAGGTCAAAAATTGGGGTACAACAGCTGCCCCTATTTAAGTTTCTTCTATCCGGAGATATGAAGATTCAAATCTTCATTTCGACGAGATTGAAGGGACTTAAATATAGAATACACAATTTTTGGCCTTAAGATACCACAATTATGTTCATGATATGATATGAATGCAATGCTCTGAATTTTATGGGGAGTGACGCCATATGAGACAATCTATGCTGGAGAAACCAAGCACAATATACAGTAACCCCATAGGGAAAGAGATTATAGCTCCACTGGGGAAACAGAGTCATGGACTTCAAATGAGAGACTCTTGAATGATTTACATCAGTATTGAGACTGGAAAAGGTAATGATTTACATCAGTACTGTGACTGGAAAAGCATATGATTGACATCAGTATTGTGACTGGAAAAGGAAATGATGGACATCAGTACTGAGACTGGAAAATGATTGACATCAGCACTGTGGCTAGAAAACAAAATGATTGACATCAGCACTGTGGCTGGAAAACAAAATGATTGACATCAGCACTGTGGCTGGAAAATAAAATGATTGACATCAGCACTGTGGCTGGAAAACAAAATGATTGACATCAGCACTGTGGCTGGAAAACAAAATGATTGACATCAGCACTGTGGCTGGAAAACAAAATGATTGACATCAGCACTATGGCTAGAAAACAAAAATGATTGACATCAGCACTGTGGCTGGAAAACAAAATGATTGACATCAGCACTGTGGTTGGAAAACAAATGATTGACATCAGCACTGTGGCTGGAAAACAAAAATGATTTACATCAGCACTGTGACTGGAAATAAACATCTCTGACTTCTGAATTTTGCCAAGAATGGTAACACAATCCTTTTTTAACCAAGATATCGCTTGAAAAGGATAAAATGCAAACTTCCCCACGGGACTTTTCCGAATGGATGCCATTTGCTGAATAGACATTATTGTTGGGGATACACAAGCTGCTCAAATAAAGAGGCCACCACTTGCTGTCTTCCAAAAAAACTATGACATACAAGCTGCTCAAATAAAGAAGCTGCCACTTGCTGTCTTCAAAGAATATCAAAGCAAACAAGCTACTCATGAAGAGTCCTCCACTTGTTGCTAATAACTCACAAGCTGCTCATGAAGAGCTGCCGCTTGCTATCTTCAAAGAATATTAAAGCACACAAGCTACTCATGAAGAGTCCGCCACTTGTTGCTAATAACCCACAAGCTGCTCTTGAAGAGCTGCCACTTGCCATCTTCAAAGAATATCAAAGCACACAAGCTGATCATAAAGAAGCTGCCACTTGTTGCCAATAACCCACAAGCTGCTCATGAAGAGCTGCCACTTGCTATCTTCAAAGAATATCAAAGCACACAAGCTGCTCATAAAGAAGCTGCCACTTGTTGCCAATAACCCACAAGCTGCTCATGAAGAGCTACCACTTGCTGTCTTCAAAGAATATCAAAGCACACAAGCTGCTCATAAAGAAGCTGCCACTTGTTGCCAATAACCCACAAGTTGCTCATGAAGAGCTGCCACTTGCTGTCTTCAAAGAATATCAAAGCACACAAGCTGCTCATAAAGAAGCTGCCACTTGTTGCCAATAACCCACAAGCTGCTCATGAAGAGCTGCCACTTGCTGTCTTCAAAGAATATCAAAGCACAGAAGCTGCTCATAAAGAAGCTGCCACTTGTTGCCAATAACCCACAAGCTGCTCATGAAGAGCTGCCACTTGCTGTCTTCAAAGAATATCAAAGCACACAAGCTACTCATAAAGAAGCTGCCACTTGTTGCCAATAACCCACAAGCTGCTCATGAAGAGCTTCCACTTGCCATTTTCCGTACAAGCTGGTCATGAAGAGCTGCCACTTGCCATTTTCCGTACAAGGTGCTCATGAAGAGCTGCCACTTGTCGTTTTCCATACAAGCTGCTCATGAAGAGCTGCCACTTGCCATTTTTCGTACAAGCTGCTCATGAAGAGCTGCCACTTGCCATTTTCAAAAAGTGTTGATAACATACAAGTTGTCCATGAAGAGACTGCCGCTTGCTGTTTTGAAAAAGTGTTGATAACATACAAGTTGCCTCATGAAGAGACTGTCGCCTGCTGTTTTCTCAAAGATACCCATAAAATATCATGAAGATATTGCTGGAGGTGAGAATCAATAATTTCATATGGGATGGACAAACTGCTCATGAAGAGACCGCCATTTGTCGTAGAGAAATCAGAAATAATCAAACTGCTCAAATAAAGAGTCAGTCGCTTGTTGTCATGTCGATATTCCAGAAGAAGGTTGTGATAACACTGCTAGGGAATAAAGTTCATCTTCAATGGGGAACCATGAATAAATCCTTCCTGAGGAGACCAAGTATTTACATTTCAAAATAAATGCACTCTCCATCTAGGTTTCACAGCCTAGAGAGATCCACAGGGTATCGTTCACAAGAGACAAAGCTCAATCCAGGAATAAACTGGAGAGAAAATAGTTAAACAAGACTCCATCCAATGAGGAAACAACTCAAATGGGGATTTATCCTATCTAGAGATGGAAAAGGAAAGTTGAAGCAAGATTCTTCCACGAGGGTTAACTCAGTGGGGAATTAGAAAGGAGGCACACTTTATGCTTAAGTTGACACTCTATTTGGAAAGATCAACTACGCTCTTTGACTAGACATAACCAAGGTATACGAACTCAATGACATCAACAAATACAACTGTGCGTGCATGATGCAAGTGTGAATGAATAAATGAATGTCATGTATATGCTGACTGTGATCGGTGGAAATAGAACTGACTGTTTTGAAATGTTGGTTCGTGAAATGTCGCGGTAAGCAAGAGTCGCCACCGTCTTTTATGTTCTCCAATAAGGAAAGGACAAAAGCACAACAAAATTCCTTTTCAAGATGTTTCTCGGTTCGGGAGGTAGATTATAGAAAGGGAAGGTGTTAGCACCCTTTCTATCTGTGGTTATCCACGGGCTCTTAGGTACTTGCTCACTATGTTTTCAAAAATTGTTTGCTTTTCTTGTGTTTGTGGGTTTTGAAAAAGTATCGTTTTGAAAACTTCTAGGTAACTCTTGTATCAGTCCTCAAGAGTGTATGAAGTGTTTGTTTGAAAACTTTTTGAAAGTGTAGGTGCGAAAAGTTGTTTTTTTGTTTTGAAAGAGCAAGTACCCAGGAGAAATCTACCTACTCTAAGGAATTAAGCTGTGTAAATGTCATTTAGACAGTACTATCCCACTATTGAGAAGTAGGTAGCACCGTCGTTGGAGTTATTCGGGTCAATTCGATTATAGGGACATGTGTGGTCACCAAAGCAATAGTAGGACGCCTTAGCGGTAACCCTAATGTCCTAGATCCTTTTTATCCGAGGCGACCATTTCGAGGCAACTTGGATCTTTAGACAGGAGGGCGACCTCTAAAACACCCTATACTCAATGACCACCTCGAGGCAACCAAGTGAGGCGTACCCTAGGAGTGGCATGTGCACGTGTGTCAGGTTTCATGTTAAATTGTCTTTGCACATGTATTATGGTGAGCTACGTTTTGATTTTAATTTTCAGGCAAGTCTTGTCATGCATAGTTAATAGTTAATAATTATGCGGAAAGTGAATCTACGCTATTACAAGGCGTCGGGTATTTACATCGCCAAAAACATAACCCTTAAAAATAAATGCGAGAAAATAAAGAAAGCGATAAAAGTCCTAATTATCTATTACATCCTCGGAGCAGATACATAAATATGATCAAAATAATAATCAAAAATAAATATGCGCGCGATAAATTGAATCGGGAAAAGTCTTAGGGTTTTGACCCTTTTTGAGAAAAGAATGGAATTTTGGTCTTTTTTGCAATTGATTAAACCTAATTTACTAATTAATTAAATAATTACAAGAAAAAAGTATTTTTTTAGTTTTTTGTGTTTTAATGAAATAAATAAAAAGAAATTAAAATTATCAAAACCCTAATTCTAGGCTAATTTTATTTATTGTAAAAAAGTTAAAATTTAAACCTAATTAAACTAAATTAGTTATATTAGCATTTATTTACAAAATAATAAAGTAAAATTAATAAGTAATAATAATAATAAAAATGTTTACATTTTTTGGTTTTCTGAATTTATTATAAAAAATTAATTTGTGAGTTGATTAAATAATAGTGATAATAATTAATAAAATAATTAAAGATAAAATATAAAAGAGAAAAAATAAGAAACAAAACCCAGGGGGTGTTGGGCCCAGATGGAGGTGTTGATTAGCAATCTTCAAGCCCAATAACCATCCCAGTCCATTGACTTTTTGGGATCCTCCAGAGTGCGTGTTGACTGGGAGCATGGTGTTCCTCATCCTTTGCCATTGGATCCAGGCTTGGGGCCACATGGCACGCTGATGCGTGAGGCACATAGTAAACTCTTTTGGGCATCCTGCATGTGACCATATGAAACAAAATAATATAAGGGTTTTGGGGTGGACCTGGGAATCGAACCCAGGTCCCAATGGTTTCCAGCCAACGCACCATCCACTGAGCCAACTGCACGCCTTTGTTAGTATAGTAATCAACAAATAATATATTAGTAAACCAAACAATATGCAATAAAACAAAACACGCGCGCCCTGATTTGAACGAACCAATGGTATATCAATGCGTCATCGTCTTCTTCGATTGTGCCTGCAAAATACAAACAGATAGCAGGGCTTTTTAACCCCCACAATATGGAACGACGAATAATAGCGATTAGGCGTAGGGGCTACATAAATATTTCGCGATATGTCCTTTGAATTCGTATGGTTCTCACGATTTCAGTCATGGGTCTCTCAAGGCTTGATTTTTCCTATATAACAAAGCCCCAAATTCAAAGCTTGGAAACCCTAGAATTCATCAATGGCAACTTTCGATTCTGAATGTTTTAATCCAATTAACCTATGCCAAAAGCTTCGTATGATTGCTAACAACACAAAACAAACAAAAAATCACGTTAAATGCTCATGAATTGGATAATACGATTTTGGAAAAAATCATCAAACCGTGTGACTGTAAACGATGATTTCTTGAGCTTTAGCACTTGGTTTTGATTGCAAAAGGTCCCTGAGAGTTCCTGCAAGGTATTAGAAACCACAAAATGCTTTGAATCGTGCTAAATTATGGAAAACAGTTTTTACTTTTCTTTGATTTTTCTTGAATGGCTATGGCTTTTTTCTGCAGAGTTTTCACGTCCAATGCATTAGGGTTAGGTTGTGTATTTATAATGGAAGGGAATTAGGTTACAATCTTGCACAAAAGATCCATGGAATGATGATTCAATATTTGATTGAAAATCAAATATTTTTGCATCTTTTTGATTGAAGAAACTTGCCAAACTTGGAGATTTTGATATCCTTGATTGATACACAAATTTTCCAGCTTTTTTAGGTCATCTTTGCTTCACCGAAAGATTGAAAAACCATATCTTTGAATTTCCTACAATTTAAATTAATTAAATGAATTAAAATCAATTAAAAATCCAATTAATTAATAAAAATGAGAAAATAAATTTAAATAGGCTTGATGGGTCGTGCATAAGTCATGGATAAAGTTTCAAGAAGAAATTTGAGGCCCATTAGCAAAAACAAAGTGTTTTGAGCAAAGTTGACTTTTGCAAATTCACAAAATTTTTCCCAACTTCTCCAATGCATATCTTGCTCAATTTTGATCATATGAACATGTTCTTTGACATTTTGGAAAGGTATTGAAGTCCTCTAACCAATGCCTTTGGTCCCATGTCATTTGGATTTACCAATCTCAAGTTATGGTCTTTGACTTAAAGTGCATTTCTGTTGACCTTTGAAATTGACCTATAATGTAGAAATTGATAACTTTTTGTGAGAGCATTTCTTGGACTTGGAATGTGAAGATGAGTTATAGGAAATGTCATCCCCTTCAAAATGAGCATTGGATGGGATTTTTCTGATGAACCATGAAAAAGTTATGCCTTGGTCAAGATACAATTGACTTTTCTACTGTCCAAAAATAGTAACTTTTTGCATCTTGATGATTTTTATCTATCCTTGTGGAATCATGATAAAGACTTGATCAAATGATGATTTTGTGCTCAAAATAAGATGTTGACCAAAAATTCTGACTTTTGACTGTAAAATGACCATTTTGCCCCTGTAGTTGACTGTGGATCAAATAGGGCTTTTAACTGTGCAATTTGACATTGTGAGTCTTGAGACTTGATATGTAGATGCTTGAGAATATTTATAGGCCTATGGGACTTGATTGGACCACTAAAAACCCCAAATTCCTTGAGATAACCAAAACCCTAATTTCAGCTAGCTTATGAGGTGGTTTGACTGTGCAATCCTTGAGGAATCTTGGACCATTTAAAGATGATCCTTGACAAACCTTGAAGAATATGGGAGGGAAAATTTTGGGGTACAACAGTTTCCCCTGTTCAATCTTCTTAAACCTGAGGATGTAGATTGGCTTGCGTGCCTTTCGTGATCCGAAGGTGGAAGATGATTGAACACTAGAGTGCTCAGAAATTTGCACTCGCATAGTGGAGTATCAGCAATGTGATGTCGGGAATGGGCTTACAGATGCCATTTGGAGAGATGATGGATAGGAGGATGGGCTTATAGATGCCATCTGGAGATGTGACAGAATCTTGTCGGGAATGGGCTTATAAATGCCATTTGGAAATGTAATGGATAGTTGTGGAGATGGGCTTAAAGATGCCATCCAGGGGTGTCGATCGCGTAAGAGATTCCTTAGCGAGAACTTGCATACCTGAGAAAGAAAGATAGTTTCCTGGCTTGCTACAAGTGTTGATCTTCAAACTCCTCATGCAGATACTTTCCTGGCTAGATACAGGTATCGAATCTACAATCAATCGCTCACAGATATGCCCTGGCTAGATATAGGTATCGAATCTGGAACTTCAAAAGGTTGGTTGAGATAGCTTTCCTGGCTGGATATAGGTGTAGACCTCTAAAAGATAATTTCCTGGCCTGTTACAGGTGTAGACCTCTAATCAGTCGCTCACAGATATGCCCTGGCTAGATACAGGTATCGAATCTGGAACTTCAAAAAGTTGATCGAGATAGCTTTCCTGGCTGGATACAGGCGTAGACCTCTAATCAGTCACTCACAGATATGCCCTAGCTAGATACAGGTATCGAATATGGAGCTTCAAAAGGTTGATCGAGATAGCTATCCTGGCTGGATACAGGTGTAGATCTCTGACCAGTCGCTCATAGATATGCCCTGGCTAGATACAGGTATCGAATCTGGAACTTCAAAAGGTTGATCGAGATAGCTTTCCTGGCTGGATACAGGCGTAGACCTCTAATCAGTCGCTCACAGATATGCCCTGGCTAGATACAGGTATCGAATCTGGAGCTTCAAAAGGTTGATCGAGATAGCTTTCCTGGCTGGATACAGGTGTAGATCTCTGACCAGTCGCTCACAGATATGCCTTGGCTAGATACAGGTATCAAATCTGGAACTTCAAAAGGTTGATCGAGATAGCTTTCCTGGCTGGATACAGGCATAGACCTCTAATCAATCGCTCACAGATATGCCCTGGCTAGATACAGTTATCGAATCTGGAACTTCAAAAGGTTGATCGAGATAACTTTCCTGGCTGGATACAGGCGTAGACCTCTAATCAGTCGCTCACAGATATGCCCTGGCTAGATACAGGTATCGAATCTGGAACTTCAAAAGGGTTGATGGTAATCATCTTTGGATTGACCTTTTCCTGAAAAGGCAAAACATTAGTTGTATGCAATGTCATGATGTATGAAATGCATGATGTCATGATGTTCTCAAAACGAGATCGTGTGATATGATGCGCATATGCATGTATCATGATGTATGCCAATGTGATGTTTATGAATGTATGCTCGTCTGGGAAAATAAATCCTTGACGAATGCCGGGAAGTTCGTTGAATCCTGGGCTGATGTTGAAGGGTAGAGTTCTTCGTCTCCGCTGGGGATGATGAACAAAGATGATTGCAAGAATAAACTGGTAGGAGAAGATGACTCCGTTGGGGAATAAACCTGGCGAAGAGATTATTCTGCGAGGAACTACTCTGTGGGGAAGAGATACTTCGCTGAGAATTTAACGATAACTCCGCTGGGGATTCCGTTGATAAGCTTTGTTGGGGAATTTGATGAACTCCACCGGGGAATAGAAAGAACTTCGCCGAGGACGATTTTTCCGTTGCTATCTGCTGAGGATAACCCAGTTAGACTCTAGTGGGGAACAACCTCTGAATATGGCTGTGAGAGATATTCGTATTCTGCAGGGGACAAGCTTCCAGAATCTACTGGGGAGATGATTCAACTCTCCTGGGGAAACCTTTGGACTATACTGGGAAGTGGTTCCACTGAGGGTATCTGTATTCCGTCGGGGAATGTTAAGATCTTCTGGGGATACCCAACTTCTTTAGGCCTGATGGTAGACCAACTCTGCTCGGGGGAGAGTATTGCTGACTTGCTAGGGATACTGTGCCTTTGATGAGAGGCCAACTCTGCTTGGGGAGAGTATTGCTGATTAATCCGTAGTTGCAAGTATCAGTGGGGAGAGCTACCATTATTGTCTTACTCTTGGGGAGTGAAGGTATCTTGGTCATATTCTTCATCCGAATCTACCTTGTACTTGGAGGACAGCGCAACTTGTACAGTTCAGACAATTCTTATTGCCCTAGTTTCTGTGAGAGAAGAAAGCCTATGAGGTGCTTGGTAACTGCCGATTGACAAATCTTCTTCTGGTAGGCAAGTGACGAGATGACGGGACATAGTCGTACGCTTTGATCCCTAACTTTTGCCTGAACCACCCTTTCGGGTTTTCAGTCCACCGGGATACCCATTTTTGCCCAAGTCGCCTTTTCAAGTTTTCGACTTGCCGGGTGTACAAATTTTTTTCATTTTCATCCCTTATTTTTGCCCGAACCCTTTTGGTTCGCCGGGAAGCCCTTATTTTGCCTAGGCCAGTCGACCTAGCGGGTCTTTGATTATGCGTAGTATTTTTTCGACTATGTCCATGTTCTCAGAGCGCAGGGAGTTGTCACTGTCAGTAGTGTTGTGTTGCTATACCACCAGGAGATGTCTGATTATGCAAGAATCGTTGCTGGAATTCATGTCCAATGCCCCAAGTGACTCTGGCGGAGATTTGCCCCTGGCTGTTTGGCATTTTTGAGAGATTCCTTGAATCTTGACTGGACTGTCCCAGATGATAGACAATGATCATGTCTTCCCCTTGGTTGGGAGTGTCTTTCCAGTTGAGGTGATCTTTGAGAAGATTTTTGTTCACTAGATATTCGTCGTGCGAATTTCTCTGCTGTTTGAACAAATAGTCATATGCAAACAATATTATTTTAAGAATGCAAAGCTTATGTCTGTCTTGAAGTTTTTGAAAATGCAGTTTTCAATAAAACAAGTGAATTTTTTTTTGTAAAATGTGATGTCAACTCAAGATTTTACAACAAGCCCTACAGGAGTCAGGATACCTTTGTAACAATATGCTTTCGAACTAACCCATGCTTCAGTTAGGACTTTTTAAGGGTTATAACGTGGCCTGGTTCACGGTTTAAGAACAAAGGATAAAGGCTCAAATTTTATTTGTACCCACCCGCTCTTCGTGATGTTCTTCGATCCTAAACTCAGCTAATCGTGCATTAGATCTTGTTTGAGTCTTTGCTCTAATATTCCGGTGATGGTTCGGATACTGATAGGTTGTTTTGAATAGGCAGTCATTTCTTTTTTTGTCGAGGGTTAGTATAACCTCTTTTTTTTTTGATTTTGTTATCCCTGTCTTTTGCCTGAACTGTTTCTTTTGTAATTACAGTCAGTGGGATGCCCCAGTTTTGTAAGTCTCCTTCATAGGTTTTGACTTATTGGGCTTTTATTTTGAGAGATAATGACTGTCTGTCCTTATGATTATTCGGAACCATCACTGTCTTTTGTTTTAGAAGGACTTCTTTGATGCCATTTTGTGCACTTGGATTAACTGAGAAAAACTACTCTGCCCCAGGTTATGATTAAGGGTTTTAATTTTCGAAAAAGAAAAACTCCAACTTCTTTGGCTCAAAGGGGTTGACGAGGGATTATCTTCCTTATAACTCCACTGTTTAGGATTTGAAACAACGCCTGTACCTCATCAGCGGGGTCTATTCCAAAAGCATACTGTAAAGATCGTGGTATCGTTTTCGTCATCCTCCCTCAAAAGGCTTAGAATTTTTAATCGAGAGTTGAACATCACAAAAAAAATGAAAGCAATTTGAATATAGTGAATACGAATGGATTGATTCAAAACAGACATATGCAATGCATTAATGGAATAAAAAGTTTGCCATGACAATAACTGTTTGAATAAGCAAAGAAAAATACAACTTGAACATTCAAATGAACAAAAATTTCTTAGTTTGAACTAGTCATCTCAGATGGAGAATTCTCAGTGGAAGATTTTCATCTCTCCATCCGGCATGAACTCCAGCACCCTTCCGTCGATCAAGTCTTGGATCTTGTTCTTCAGAGTCCAACAGTTGTCGGTGTCATATCCCGGACCGTCAGAGTGGTATACACACCTTTCATAGGGATGATAGGTAGGAGCAGAGGTGTTGGGATTCCGGGGAGGATCCTTTAATGTAAGCAGGTTGACCTCCAACAGGCGTTTCAGTATCAAAGATGATGGTATCTCAGTCTCAGAGAAATGTCTTCCAGGTGCATTTCGCTGGCGCCGATTACCCCGTTGATGCTGGCAAGGTTGTTGCTGGGCGTGTGACCCTGAAGCAAGTAAAGGAGATTTTCCTTTGTCTTCTTGTCTCAAAGGGGGTTGAATGATGACTTGCTCTTCAACCTCATGTGTTTTCCCCCCTTGGTTGTCCCAAAGCAGTTGGTTGACGAGAACCCTGAGCTCTCCTTGTCTTTGAGATAAGTCTTGGATAAGAGCCATCTGCCCCATCATCTGGGTTCTCCTTGTATCTACCTCAGCTTGCAGACGTTTCAGCCGTTCGTCCTTATCGTCTTCAGGACTGTTCTTGACCAAATTCCCCATGAGGAGTTTTCTCAACTCTTCCTGCCCCTTGGATAGGCTTAGGAAGATCTCCCTGAACTGAATCTCTTAAGTATGAAGATCCTGGTTGTCTTGTTGGCAAGCCATTGCTGAAATAAACAGCGAGAATATGAGAGACCTGTATCGGATGACCTGTTATGCAATGATATGTATGATATATGTATGCGATGTTTTCAAGGATCTCGCGGGGTAAACAAAGAAACTTGTTAGAATTTGAATTTGGTTAGCTTGATTGAAGGAACTTCATGTTGTTGAGAGTCCTTCTTCAAGAGTCAGGCTCACCATATCGAGTGGGTCATAGCCCCTGACTCGAGTTATCATGTTTTGATCTTCGAACAACCTTGGCTAGAGGAAAATAAATCCCCTTTGCCCCTTGCTAGACAGTTAAGGGAATTCTATGGTATGATGTTATGATGCGTATGATGTTATGTACGTGGATGCAAAGGTGTGAGGTGTAAGTAAGCCCTGTAATAAGTCCAGATTAAGGATTGCAAACAAAACCTGCAAGGAACTCATGTGTCAGATAACAAGTATGTGCAAGTAGGTCAAGTTTGAAAGCACACAAGTCACACAAAGAGCCCTTAGATTTTAGGCTAGCATGGAGTTTAGGTATTACCCTCTTGAAGTTAGTTGGCTCAAAACCTGTCCTATAAATAGTAACCGGGTTCTAAGGAGCTCAATATCATTGGATTGTTTTCTGTGTTCATTGTTTTGATTTAGCCACTTAACTGGCGACCAAAATATTCCAAGAAAACAACCCTCAATGAGTGTAGTAGCGAGTATCTACCAACTTCGGACTGCACCAAAGTCGGTCATCTCACTACCCCTAAAAAGGCCAGGATGGTCAACTAAGGTTCCTAAGGTCAGTTGATGCTTCACGACACCACGCGGCGGCCCCGTACTCTCCTTGACTTGACTCAAGGGTTACCGGTACTCACCAAAGTGCCACATCAACGTAGCAACTGCTTCAACCGTGTCGGTATACCCCGCACAATTCCCTCGCAGTTTGTTGCTACCTAAAGGGTATTCCCCAAATCCGGGTTAGGATCTATGAAACTCCGATGCAAAGCCCACAATATTAAAGCAAACAAGGCATACAATTGAAAACATAAGAGTGGTCTAATCCTAAGGTACACCTCACTTATATAGATTCCCCAGCAGAGTCGCCAGTTCTGTGATCGGTGGAAATAGAACTGACTGTTTTGAAATGCTGGTTCGCGAAATGTCGCGGTAAGCAAGAGTCGCCACCGTCTTTTATGTTCTCCAACAAGGAAAGGACAAAAGCACAGCAAAATTCCTTTTCGAGATGTTTCTCGGTTCGAGAGGTAGATTATAGAAAGGGAAGGTGTTAGCACCCTTTCTATCCATGGTTATCCACGGGCTCTTAGGTACTTGCTCACTATGTTTTCAAAAATTGTTTGCTTTTCTTGTGTTTGTGGGTTTTGAAAAAGTTTCGTTTTGAAAACTTCTAGGTAACTCTTGTATCAGTCCTCAAGAGTGTATGAAGTGTTTGTTTGAAAACTTTTTGAAAGTGTAGGTGCGAAAAGTTGTTTTTTGGTTTTGAAAGAGCAAGTACCCAGGAGAAATCTACCTACTCTAAGGAATTAAGCTGTGTAAATGTCCTTTAGACAGTACTATCCCACTATTGAGAAGTAGGTAGCACCGTCGTTGGAGTTATTCGGGTAAATTCGATTATAGGGACATGTGTGGTCACCAAAGCAATAGTAGGACGCCTTAGCGGTAACCCTAATGTCCTAGATCCTTTTTATCCGAGGCGACCGTTTCGAGGCAACTTGGATCTTTAGACAGGAGGGCGACCTCTAAAACACCCTGTACTCAATGACCACCTCGAGGCAACCAAGTGAGGCGTACCCTAGGAGTGGCATGTGCACCTGTGTCAGGTTTCATGTTAAATTGTCTTTGCACATGTATTATGGTGAGCTACGTTTTGATTTTAATTTTCAGGCAAGTCTTGTCATGCATAGTTAACAGTTAATAATTGTGCGGAAAATAAATTGCGGAAAGTGAATCTACGCTATTACAAGGCGTCGGGTATTTACATCGCCAAAAACATAACCCTTAAAAATAAATGCGAGAAAATAAAGAAAGCGATATAAGTCCTAATTATCTATTACATCCTCAGAGCAGATACATAAATATGATCAAAATAATAATCAAAAATAAATATGCGCGCGATAAATTGAATCGGGAAAAGTCTTAGGGTTTTGACCCTTTTTGAGAAAAGAATGGAATTTTGGTCTTTTTTGCAATTGATTAAACCTAATTTACTAATTAATTAAATAATTACAAGAAAAAAGTATTTTTTAGTTTTTTTGTGTTTTAATGAAATAAATAAAAAGAAATTAAAATTATCAAAACCCTAATTCTAGGCTAATTTTATTTATTGTAAAAAGTTAAAATTTAAACCTAATTAAACTAAATTAGTTATATTAGCATTTATTTACAAAATAATAAAGTGAAATTAATAAGTAATAATAATAATAAAAATGTTTACATTTTTTGGTTTTCTAAATTTATTATAAAAAATTAATTTGTGAATTGATTAAATAATAGTGATAATAATTAATAAAATAATTAAAGATAAAATATAAAAGAGAAAAAATAAGAAACAAAACCTAGGGGGTGTTGGGCCCAGATGGAGGTGTTGATTAGCAATCTTCAAGCCCAATAACCATCCCAGTCCATTGACTTTTTGGGATCCTCCAGAGTGCGTGTTGACTGGGAGCATGGTGTTCCTCATCCTTTGCCATTGGATCCAGGCTTGGGGCCACATGGCACGCTGATGCATGAGGCACATAGTAAACTCTTTTGGGCATCCTGCATGTGAACATATGAAATAAAATAATATAAGGGTTTTGGGGTGGACCTGGGAATCGAACCCAGGTCCCAATGGTTGCCAGCCAACGCACCATCCACTGAGCCAACTGCACGCCTTTGTTAGTATAGTAATCAACAAATAATATATTAGGAAACTAAACAATATGCAATAAAACAAAACACGCGCGCCCTGATTTGAACAGACCAATGGTATATCAACGCGTCATCGTCTTCTTCGATTGTCCCTGCAAAATACAAACAGATAGCGTGGGTTTTTAACCCCCACAATATGGAACGACGAATAATAGCGATTAGGCGGAGGGGCTACATAAATATTTCGCGATATGTCCTTTGAATTCGTATGGTTCTCACGAGTTCAGTCATGGGTCTCTCAAGGCTTGATTTTTCCTATATAACAATGGCAACTTTCAATTCTGAATGTTTTAATCCAATTAACCTATGCCAAAAGCTTCGTATGATTGCTAACAACACAAAACAAACAAAAAATCACGTTAAATGCTCATGAATTGGATAATACGATTTTGGAAAAAATCATCAAACCGTGTGACTGTAAACGATGATTTCTTGAGCTTTAACACTTGGTTTTGATTGCAAAAGGTCCCTGAGAGTTCCTGCAAGGTATTAGAAACCACAAAATGCTTTGAATCGTGCTAAATTATGGAAAACAGTTTTCACTTTTCTTTGATTTTTCTTGAATGGCTATGGCTTTTTTCTGCAGAGTTTTCACGTCCAATGCATTAGGGTTAGGTTGTGTATTTATAATGGAAGGGAATTAGGTTACAATCTTGCACAAAAGATCCATGGAATGATGATTCAATATTTGATTGAAAATCAAATATTTTTGCATCTTTTTGATTGAAGAAACTTGCCAAACTTGGAGATTTTGATATCCTTGATTGATACACGAATTTTCCAGCTTTTTTAGGTCATCTTTGCTTCACCAAAAGATTGAAAAACCATATCTTTGAATTTCCTACAATTTAAATTAATTAAATGAATTAAAATCAATTAAGAATCCAATTAATTAATAAAAATGAGAAAATAAATTTAAATAGGCTTGATGGGTCGTGCATAAGTCATGGATAAAGTTTCAAGAAGAAATTTGAGGCCCATTAGAAAAAACAAAGTGTTTTGAGAAAAGTTGACTTTTGCAAATTCACAAACATTTCCCAACTTCTCTAATGCATATCTTGCTCAATTTTCATCATATGAACATGTTCTTGGACATTTTGGAAAGGTCTTGAAGTCCTCTAACCAATTACTTTAGTCCCATGTCATTTGGATTTACCAATCTGAAGTTATGGTCTTTGACTTAAAGTGCATTTTGTTGACCTTTGAAATTGACCTATAATGTAGAAATTGATAACTTTTTGTGAGAGCATATCTTGGACTTGGAATGTGAATATGAGTTTTAGGAAATGTCATCCCCTTCAAAATGAGCATTGGATGGGATTTTTCTGATGAACCATGAAAAAGTTATGCCTTGGTCAAGATACAGTTGACTTTTCTGCTGTCCAAAAATAGTAACTTTTTGCATCTTGATGATTTTTGATCTATCCTTGTGGAATCATGATCAAGACTTGATCAAATGATGATTGGGTGCTCAAAATAAGATGTTGACCAAAAATTCTGACTTTTGACTGTAAAATGACCATTTTACCCCTGCAGTTGACTGTGGATCAAATAGGGCTTTTGACTGTGCAATTTGACATTGTGAGTCTTGAGACTTGACATGTAGATGCTTGAGAATATGTATAGACCTATGGGACTTGATTGGACCACTAAAAACCCCAAATTCCTTGAGAGAACCAAAACCCTAATTTCAGCTGGCTTAGGAGGTGGTTTGACTGTGCAATCCTTGAGGAATCTTGGACCATTTGAAGATGATCCTTGACAAACCTTGAAGAATATGGGAGGGCAAATTTTGGGGTACAACACTGACAAAATAGACAGGGGAGATAGACAGAAGATGATAAGACATCACAGCACAACCCAACACTCGGCTAATCTCAACAAGATGGGAACATTACTGGAGATAGAAACAAAAGCCATCATTGGAGTAAGGTCCTTTTACAAGGCTTAAATCTCTTTGGAGAGGGAGATATTTTCAGGTAGAAAACCCAAAGTCCAGTCTTCTATCGCAACAATCCGTTGAAAGGATAATAACACGAACAATGCTTTTGCTGCTTGTCATGCTTAGCTGGAGCTACTGGGAACACCACCCTCTGATAATGTGTGCAATACATATCACATATCTTGACAAATCTGGATTGCTCCTGGGATTAATTTTGGATGCCCCAAGTTTACCGCTGATAAGCTGCATGTTGCACGACAATTCTTGCGAATAACTTCACTTCTAAAATGCCCCAAGCTATATGGATGATGAGGAGAAATCGTCTCAAAAGGATTTTACAAAAGACCTGGCATTCACCATGCTCTGATGTCTTCAAACTCTTAGAGAGATTCAACAAATCTTGACGTGATTGCCCCAGATTGACTGTAGTTGGCACAACAAAGTCTTCAAATTTTGCCCCAAAAGGGTAAACAAGTTGGGAAAGCATTAACTGGGAGAAGCAACATGTCCGTGCTCAAGGTCTTCAAGTGACATGCCCCTGGATATGATTTTTCTTGAAATGATCCGCCAATTACTCAACAAAGCTTCAGGCCTCAAAAGAATAAGCTCATCACTAGTGCTTATATGTGAGCTTCCTTGATATCAAACAAATGTTTTGCAGTTAGAAAAGTTTATTATGAGAATGAAAATCCTAATGCAACAGTTATGTAAGTCTTGAAGATTTTGAAAAGATATCGCACAAATTTTGCGAGTTAGAGCAACATTTATTTTTGTATAGGAAAAACAATATGATACCAACATAACTATTTAGAACATTCGTGGGAGTCAGGAACACTATCTCATTGAAGTATGCTTTCAAAATAACCTTGCTTCAATTAGGACTTTTGAAGGTTGTAATGTGGCCTGGTTCACGGCTTTAGAAAAAGATTTTAAGGCTCGAAATATTTTGTGCCCACCCCCTTCATGATGTTCTCCAACCCTATGTTCAGTTAATTCAACATGAGCGTTCATCTCTCAAAAGGATTTTGTGACGGTTAAGGAAACGACGAGGCTTTCGGAGTAGAAACCACCCTCATGTCTTCGTGTTTGTAGTCACCAATTTGTTCTTTGCTGAGGAATTTTATTTGTAGTCCTTTCTTTGCAATTTTTGTTTTCCCTAACTTTTGCCTGAACTAATTCTTTTGAATTGATAGTCCAGCGGGATGCCTTAATTTTTGCCTAAGTCACACGTTTTCATGTTTTTTGACTTAGCATGCTTTTTTTCTTTTTCTTGATTTTTGACTTTTTGAACAAAATGTCTGACATTAGCTTGTATTTGCTTGTTGAGAGGATTGTGATTGCCTCGTTTATTGATGAATGAGGGTTAACATTGTGGTTCCACATCTTCTAGATTCATTATACATGAAGGATAACCCTCGTAGTTTCTCTTCAAAAAAACATCTTCCTTATGAATTTTGAACACTCAGTCAGATTAACTGAAAACTACCCTCCCCCGGGTTAAAATTTGAGGGTTTTTTCGTATAGAAAAGAAACTCCTACTTCAAGGCTCAAAGGGGTTAGCAAGGGATTATCTTCCTTATATCTTCGGTGTTTAGGGATTTGAAACAATGCATGTACATCATCAGCAAGATTTTATTCAAAAGCATACAACCAGAGATTTTGTGTTCTTTAGATCATCATCCTCCCTTCAATCTCTGCCTGGGAAAGAGAATGGGCAACAAGTTGGTATCATAATGCAAAAAGAAATTTAAAGTTTTGAAAACAAATGAATTTCTTCAAGACAAACATACTCATTGTATTAAGATGGTCATTCAGATGCAAACAAGTTCTTACATGCAAACAATGTTTTAATAAACAAGAAAAATTACAAAAAGCATGAATAAGTTAATAATCCGGGAAGGCTTTCCATCTGGATTTGTGCTGAAGGAAACCTCTCCTTAACTTCAAGGCCAAAATCAGTAAAGACCTTTATCATCGCTTCCTCCATCCTAGAAAGATTGACTTGGGCGGCAACCAGAATTTCAACCAAACCAATTAAGTGCTCCACACTAGCTTTCAAATTAGTCATCTCTCTATAGAGTTCAGAAATCTCTTGCTTGATATTCTCCGTTGTTCTCTTAGCGCGAGTGTTGTACTGGTGAGACCAAAGGAAAAATAAGACTTGGAAAAAGACCTTTGAAAGTGAAACAAAAAATGTAGAATGATGCATGATATGCAAAAGAAAGTTTTTATTTGACTTTCAAGGAGCTCAAGATATTAAGTTGTAAACATCAAAGTATGAAGATAGATGATGAATTTTAAATTGGCTCCAAACGTTGATCAGGTTATCATCAAGATCAATCATCCATTTTGGTGGATTAGGGTTTTCACCCTATCAACACCCAAGATCCATTGAGTTTGAGGAAACTTGTGATGTTTACAAAGAAAGACCTCCAAATTCCTTGAAAATCAAGTGAAAAGGGTTTTATGGATGCATGAATGCATGGCTATGCAACAACCACAAGAAAGGTCACAAATAAAGTCGGAAGGTTCAACGTCACGAGCATGGAGTCAAAGGTAAAGAACATCCCCAAGGTATGTACTAACGGTTTAATCACACCTGTAAGACAAGGTTCTAAGAGTTACCGGAGTCTACATTCCTCCTTCAGATATTACCAACGTCTTGATTACTCAATAATCAGCAATATTCTCAAGAGAAACTCATCCGAGCGTAGCATCGCGTAATAATTACTTCCGGATTACTCCGTTATAATCTCCGCGCTACACCTAAAAGGCCAAGATGGGTTAGGGTTCTACGATTCTCAACTTCTCTTGCACCCAGGTCGATAATAATAATGTCTTCCCGATTACTCGGTAAACAAATATTACATTCAAAAGGGCCTTCCACTGAGTGGGGGATCTCATGCCTCCTTCTTCGGGATTACTCCCTCAAAGTTAACATGACTATACCGCCCGTCCTATTCCTAAGTGTAACTTAGTCCGGTTATAGGACTTGTAAATATTAACAACACCCAAATAATCACAATATATACATGTATAATCAAACAATCAAAGAATGATAAAACAGATAAAACAAACTAGGCTTAACCCACTTAAGGATGGACCAGCAAGAGGTCAATCTTTCCCCAGCAGAGTCGCCAATTCTGTAGCGGTGAAAATCAGAGATCAAGCTATTAATTAACTTGACTCACAAAAGCAAGAGTCGCCACCGCGCTTTATTATTTCCAAGGGAAAAGGGAAAAGAGCGAAATAAAACCCTAAAAAACATGCAATGTAAAGTAATGAAAATACAAAGCGTTTTTGAAAAGAGATCAAGAGTTCGGGGGTTGGTTATGCAATGGGAAGGTATTAGCACCCAATGCATCTGCGGTACTCTGCAGGAACCTTTTGAAATATCTGTTTTTGGTTAAAATTGTTTGTTATGTACAAGGGTGTATTTATCTACAAATATGTTGGTTTAAGGGGAAAGAAAAGAGTTTTTATTATTGCGTTCGTGAGGGTTTCACGACCCTTTGCCTACGTATCCAATGAAGGAATCAAAACACCGTAGTTCCTCTAGAAAAAAGTTGATTTGTTTTGTGTTTTTTAATGGGCGACATCATTCTAGCAATAGGCATGGCCGGTATCGCGGTAGAACGGAGATAATGTGCCCTTGGGGAGAATTTTTATTTGTTGAGTGTTTTTGCATGTTTTAAAATATGTTCAAGTAATGATTAAAGAGTGTTTTGGATTTTTGATTGGTTTGTTTACTTGTGGATTTTATCTTGCCTAATTACTATCATTTGTACAAAGTAAATAAAAATGCGGAAAGATAAAAACCTACGCTATTACAAACAAGGCATAAAAATATGAAGGAAACAAAAAAGTAAGAAAAGGAGTGTATTTCGATTCTGGCAGGAGCAGACTTCGACTGGCATTTTCTGGCCTCCTTCGATTGGGGCTGGCAGCAGTGAAGTCATGCCTTTCGATTGGGACTTTGGCAGAGGCGAAGTCCTGTCCTTCGATTGGGCTTTGGCAGCAGCAAGGTCATACATTTCGATTGGAGCTTGGCAGAGGCGAAGTTGTATCCTTCAACTGGGAGTTCGCGCCAGTCAGGTTCTGTCCTTCGATTGGCCTGGTTTGCCTCCTGGTTGTCTTTTTCGTTCGACCTGGAGAATGAGGGTAGAAGCCAAAAGCTTCGTTTCCTATTTCCTGTTTCTTGTTTCTTTCATTTCAAACATTAAATGACAACATGGCCTGTGGCCATGCTAGTAAAATAGTTTAATAATTACAGCTAGTTCAAGTAAACAGTAAGCAGAGACGAAAAGGTTGATTTTTAAAAAATGTTAACAGGGTGGAAACAAAAAGAAATTGTATTTACATGTTATGAAACGAAAAGTTCAAAGTGTTATGTACATGTTGGAAACGAACAAAAGTATTTACATGTTATGTCAGGAAACGAAAAGTTCAAAGGGTAAGAGTGACTTACCTTGATGGAGGCTGGAACGTGTGTTGGGCCTGGAGTGGTGGCCCTGGAGCGCTTCTGGATTCGAAGGGGATGTCACAGGCTGTGCTGGGAGTGCTGGATTCAAAGGAAAGAAAAAGAAAGTGTGCTTTTGTGATTCGAAGGGGACTGAAGTTGTTGTCCTTCAGAATCGAAGGAGACTGAAGTGTGTGGGTTCTGGGTTTGTTCTCACAAGTATTGAAGGGACTTGAAAGATTTTTGTGTTTGGGAAAATTTGGTGTTTTTGAGAATGTGTGTTGATGCTCTTCAGAAACGAAGGAGACTGAAGTGTGTGGGATTCTGTTTTTTTTGTTCTCACAAGTATTGAAGGGACTTGAGAGATTTTTTGTGTTTGAGAATTTTTGCAGATTTCTACAGTGTTTGAGAAAATTTGGGAGAGGTTCGTCTGGCCCAAAAGTCCTGCTTTTTCATGTTGTGAAGCCTTGTATTTATAGGCGGATTTGCTGAAGTTTTGGAGGGAAAACAAAATGATGTTTGAACATTTTGGGAATGCTGTTTCGATCCTTTCTTCTACGCAGCTCTTGTGCACTCCTTTTTGGGCAAGTACAGGACTGTTGTAGCAGGCTCAGAAGTGTTTTGGAACGTAGTGGTAGGTTGGTGCAGGACTGCTGCATAGCAGCGCAGTAGTGTTTGTTGCATGGCAGTACAGTGGTCCAACATGTGAATCGAAGGAGGTAAGTGTTTCTAAGTCGAAGCTTGTGACTGAAGGGAGATTGTATTGCCCATTGAAGCTTGTGACTGAAGGGGGACTGTATTGCCCATTGAAGCTTGTGTTTGAAGGAGACTGTATTGCCCAATTGAAGCTTGTGTTCGAAGGAAGCAATGTTGCTGAATCGAAGCATGTGGATCGAAACCAACATATTGCCCAATCGAAACATGTTTGCAGGCAGCAAATTTTGTCTAGGTCGAAGCAGGCTTGTAGGCAGTAACCTTGGTGAATCGAAGTAGGCTTGCAGGCAGCAAATATATCCAAATTGAAGTAGGCTTGCAGGCAGCAAATGTGTCCAAATCGAAGTAGGCCTAAACTTGCATTCGAAGGATACCTGTCAACACATGAAATCAAACAAAAAAAACACACATTTCGTGCTTGATTAAAAGTTAGTGATACATAGGCTAAGAATGTTCAAAACACTTGACAATTTCTGCATAATCAATGCTCAAAGGTGAGAGGTTAAAAACCAACTGTATTTAGTGACCTTGACCTTTGTATAAAAAATGCAAAAATGCAAATGGGATCTTAGGTCAAAAATTGGGGTACAACAATACTCTGTTGGAGAGAGGATAACATAACTATGCAAATAGGATAATATGCCAACAAAAAAATCAATGAGTGAAAATGAACTATGAGTTTTAATTCAGCTATGCATGATGTATGTACGAGTGTATGAATATTATCCTGTATATGCTGACAAAGTAGACACACTGCACTGGGGATAACCAGACAAAACCAACTTGGGTAAGGATAACACTCAACTAAATCACATCCAGGATGAAGATTCCATAAGAGAGTAATCACTAACTGAGGAAACAAAGTCCTACTTCAAGGCTTAACTTCACTGAGAAGAAACATGGTTTAAAAAATAATTAAAGCAAAATCTGATAGCAATAAACCAATATAGTTGCAGGGATATAATACACTCCTTTAGGCTTCACCGAGGAATATCATACTGACTTCACTAGGGAAGAAAATGCCACATCGTCTAAACTTAAATTGGGGATTCTGTACTAACTTCACTTGGGAAGACAATGCCACATCGTCGAGGCTTCAACTGGTGATACCGTACTGACTTCACTAGGGAAGACAATGCCATATATTTGAGAGGAGCCCAAATACATTCTTCAATATCAAGAGTAGTGGTTGTGAAAACCTATATGGGGAAAGTCTATGAAACTTCACAGGGATAACAACTTTAGAGGGAAGCATCACCTTCGATTCTTTCGGAGAAGTTAAGAAGTTAACATCACAATAGTAAGTCAAAATTATGGGGGATTTTAAATCAAACTCAACACTTGGCGAGAGAAAACCCAAAAAATTGACAATTGTCTTAACACATCTTAGAAAATGATATTAATTTTATTCGGCTACTTGGGGAGTACACAACAACAACAATGTCATAAATGGAGAGAGCAATGATCTGGAAGAGATTTTACATCAATTCTCAATGCAAAGGGAGAATGACTCCAACAAATGAGAAAAGGCTTCATAACTCTACAATATTTGCTAGATCACAACCCAACCGGGGAAAGGATCATACTCAGCTAGAGAAATCCGTATCAAGAACTAACCGGGGAATATAGGATAGAGGTATCAAACCACCCAAACCTAAAACCGTATAAAAACTTGGAGAAAATCCGAACCAAGACTTAACTGGGGAAAATGGGATCACAAACCCAACACCACACCACATATCAATTGGTATGAAATCCAACTATTCAAGAAATAATCATAAATGGACTATGTGCATATCAGTAAGAGTAACCGATATACTTCTTGGAGAATATTTTCAAAACTTTGGAGTTCATCCATCCTTTGAACCACTATTTTTATCCCACTTGAATCAGAGAACTGAAGTAAAAAGTAATTTGAAAATTCTATTCAAAAACATGTTTTTATTATTAAGCGTTTTTGTTTTGAAAATTATTATCAATAATAAATGAAATTTTTGTAAACAAAATAAAATAAGAACTACAAAGAATTAGATAAAGGCTCAAACTATATTAATAGAATGGTGCCATACAAAGCAGGTGCTGACTTCATGAGAGGTCTCTTTGTGGGGGATTCCTGTTCCTGTTGTATGAGGAGGAGTCCGCTGGGGAAGGTTGATTTCTGTTGTTCTCTTGTTTGAGGAAAACTCTGTGAGGAATAGAGTCTATGAACTTCAGTTGTCCAAGGCTCTACCGAGGAGTTATCTCTGGAAAAGTTTGCTGTTTTCTGGTTGAAATCTAGGCTTCACAGTAATTTGCTAGGGAGAATGAAATTAACTGCTATCTGGAAATGTATTAGAAGAAACTTGCGTATGGATGCTTCAGGCTGATTCCGTGTTAGACTGTATCTGAAAACTGTAATAAGGAATCCGTGTAAGATTGCTTCAGGATGAATATGTGTTATACTGCATTTGGAGATTAGGAGAAGAAACCCGTGTAAGATTGTTTCAGGATGAGTCCGTGTTAGACTGCATCTGGAGATCATGAGAAGAAATCCATGTAAGAATTCTTCAAGATGGTCATGTAGATAGTCACCCCGTCTTGTTTCGGGAATTCATCCATAATTAGCTGTTTCACAGATAGTTGTCCAGTCTTGTTTCAGGTATTAATCTGGAAATTGCTTTTATTGGTCGTTCGAGATAGTTGTCCTGTATGGTTTCAGGTATTAATCTCTGACCGTAGATAAAGGAAGATAGTCTCCCCATCTGGTTTCAGGAGTTAATCTTCAATCTGCTCATGTAGATAGTTTTCCTGTCTGGTTCCAGGTATTAATCTACAATCGGTCGTCCAAAGATAGTTGTCCGGTCTGGTTTCAGGTATTAATCTGGAACTTGTTTTAGTCATTGAGATAGTTATCCTGTCTGGTTTCAGGTATTAATCTCTGACCTAAGAGAGAGAAAGATAGTTTTCCCGTCTTGATTCAGATATTAATCTTCAATCTGCTCATGTAGATAGTTTTCCTGTCTAGTTCAAGGTATTAATCTACAATCAGTCATCCCCAGATAGTTGTCCTGGCTCATTACAGGTACTAATCTGGAACTTGTTTTTGTCGGTCATTGAAATAGTTGTCCTGGCTGGTTCCAGGTATTAATCTCTGACCTTAGAAAGAAAGATAGCATTCCCGTCTGGTTTCGGGTATTAATCTTCAATCTGGTCATGTAGATAGTTTTCCTGGATTTTTTCAGGTATTAATCTACAATCGGCTGTTCAAAGATAGTTGTCCTGGCTTGTTACAGGTATTAATCTGGAATTTGGCAATGTTGGTCACATGGATAGTTTTACCGTTTGGTTTCGGGCATTAATCCATGGCCTGTTGTATTTGTTAGTAAACTCGTCTTGCTCCGAGAGTTCATACCACTTGGTCGTGTAGATAGTTTCCCCGTCTAGTTTCGGGCATTAATCTTTGATCTGATGTATAAGTTGAAAGTGTTTGTCTGCTAATTTAACCTGAAAAGGTAAAACCAGTTTCATGCGATGTCATGATGTATGAATTGCATGATGCTCTTAAAATAAATGAGATTATGATATTTGCATTTGTGTTGCATATGTTATGATTTTTGTAAAACGATGCATGAATGTAATGTATAAACGTGTCAGTTGCTCTCTTGCTGAGTTATTGAATTAGGGGTAATAAATCCCTGATTGTTGCTAGGGGTTGTAGCGGTAAAATCAATGAAGTCGCTACTAGTATTTATTTATCCCATCTGAAAGGGAAAGTAAAATCATCGAAGAAAAACCTAAAGGGGGAAATCAAGGTCTTGCGACCGAGAGATTGGGTAAGGGAGTCGATTAGGCGAGGGGAAGTATTATCACCCCACACGTCCATAGTACTCTACGGGATCCACTCTCGTTATTCTAATCAAAGGGTGTGTTTAATCTAATGCTTAAGGGTTATAAACTAAGACAAAATGCATGCAAAGAAAACACGGGGAAAAGAAGGAAATATTTACAAATTTTCGCTCGGCTGAGCCCCATGACCAGATGTCTACGTATCCCCTTTAAGGAATCAGAGCGTCGTAGTTTGGCTCATATATTTTGTTTGTTTGTAATTTTTAAATGAACAATGTTGCATTTGATCATTCCACCGCTGCTCGACCTTCGGAGACTTACGACCTATAGTGGAAAGGAGCTAAACATGCTCTTAGAAGAGAAAAGCCGAATGGCGAAAAGAAATGGATTGGTTGATTTGTTTTTTTAATCATGAAAAGAATTTTTACATGCTTATAATTTTTTATACATTTGCCAAGAAAAAGAAGTTTTAGTTTTAAATGTAATTATACAAAAATGGGAAGAAAAAATTCAAGGGAGACTAACCTATATCTAACCTAATGTTATCATACAATGAGGGATCCTATCTAAGTTAGCATGCCAAAGAAAGTCTAACATACTATCCTATAGGGAACATGCACTAAGAGCGAAGTCGTGATCTCAATTTCTAAATTGAGTGACTCATCGATCAACAAGAAATAAAGGGAAGCGATAAAATCCTATAGGGAGCATGCACTGAGAGCGAAGTTGTGATCTCAATTTCTAAATTGAGTGACTCATCGATCAACAATAAAGGAAACAAACACAAGCACAACACATATAAGAAATGAAGTGAGGAATGCCTGCTACAAGTCTTTAAACAACGACTTCGAGCGCACACTCTTTATTTCCTACTTCTCATGATATCTAGAAAGCAATAAAATGAAGAAATATAACTTAGAAGCATTATAATACCAAACTAACAATGATGTTCGCAAAAAGCGCAACCAAAGTAAAGAAATCCGAGATACTTCGCGTGAACTGACATCAACAAACAAACAGTCAGAGGTCAAATATTTGGAATAGGTGTCGAAGCTTCATCGATGTGAAAATAAATCACAATAGGAATCCAAAACACATCCGCATATCAAATAATTAACCTGCATAAGACTTAGCTCAACAAGCAAAGATAAATCACAAGTTTCAAGTAATCGCAAGATTAGGAATTAATTTCTAAAAAAAAAAGCCTAAAAATCTCATTTATTTTTGTAGTTTATTATCTAAAAAATTAAGAGAAATTCCTAAATTCTACGTATTCTTATTATTTTTACCCTATGTATTTTATTTACTATTTTTATTATATAAGAAAAAAAGGAAAATTAAACTAAACTAAAAAAAAAAATTTAAAAAGAAGCGAATGGTGAATTAGAAAGACCCAGGGGGTGAAATTGGAATATAGGTGTGCTGAAGCAATCTGGGCGATGGCCTAGTCTTTTGGCCCAAGGAATGTGTTTTTGTTATACCAGCTTCAGGTTGTAAAAAAAACGTGGCCCTGGGCCTGAGGCGGGGGTATGAATCCAGTTTATAGTAGTATAGTTTAGAAATTAGTGTGAGGCCCAGGTCTCAGCCCAAACGAAAATGTCCTTAATTAGCTTTTTGCTCCACTAGTCTTCAGAGTAGAAAAAACTAGCGAATGGGCCTAAGGAGTTCACGAATTTGGCCCATATCTTCACCAGATTTCTTATCATTATTAAAAAAAAATCAGTTTATTAAAAAAATAAAACAAAAAATGTAAAAGAAACGAACTAAACGCATGCGTTTTGTCATGAGATGTTAGGGTTGATAATAGTGACGTTTCAACTTCTCAATATGCAAAATCCTATTTTCTTCTTCCTAGAATCGCTCGGCATTCAACCTTTTCCGATGAATTTCAATGACCCGTGTGATACGGTGGGAGAACTGACTAGGGTTTTGCGTTTGTTTTCGCAAATGTTTCGGTTGAGCAAGAGTCGCCACCGACTTTTTATTTTATCCTAAGGAAAGGTTTAAAAAGCACAGCAAAAACCTTTGAGATTTTTCTTGGGTTCGGGGAGTAGATTATAGAAAGGGAAGGTATTAGCACCCTTTCTATCCATGGTTATCCATGGGCTCTTAGGTACTTGCTTAGATCAACTTGCCTTGGTTTTCAATTGTTTGAAATGGTGCTTGATGTGTGGTTTTTGAAAATGTTTTGAAAAGATGCCTTGTATAGGCTACCCTTGTAACAATTCTTTACTCGAATGTTTTACAAAAGGTGTTTTGTCTTTTGAAAAGATGTTTCAAGGTTTTTTTTGAAAGTTGATTTTGAAAGTGTTTGTGAAGTGTGGTTTGAAATTAGGCAAGTGTTTTCTTGGCAAATTGACAAGTACTTAAGAGTCATCTACCCTAAAGTTTTCTCAAAAGATTTTTGTTATGTTTTAAACCTTTTGACAATTTTGTTCCACCATTGTATTTGGTGGACAATCTTGTCTTAGGAGGTGAAAGGGACAGGCACGGGTCATTGTTTAGACCATAATTGCAATAGTGTTAAATGTCTTTGGGCAATTTTTCTTTAAAAGGGACTTGATCATTCATTTAGGCAACATTTTGAGGGACTATGACCATTTGATTATTTGTTTTACCCAAAGAAGTTCAACATGCAATATGGCCCAATTTATTTGAAGGCAACAAAGTGAAATGCCCTAGGGGTGCAAGTGTGAAATGTGTTGTCCATTTTCATGCTTATTTATCTTGAAATTAGGTCAAACTATTTTGTTCGTTTTATTCGCATACAAACCCTAATTCTAGCATGGTAGGTTTAGAAAGCATTAAAGTGCGAAATTTAAATTCCTACACTATTACAACACAATAATATGGGGAGGGGGGTACAATGTCTCAAATGGGGTATATTTAGACAAGAATTTAAACCTAACTATTACATCATTTTCTTTGAATATTTACAAGACAAATAATTGTATAATTAAATGGAAATTGAAATACATATGCAAAATGTAAAAATAATTTTTATGTGTATGAAAAAAGAATATTATTTATGTAAAATAAAAAGAAAAATAAAAAGGTATTATTTTTTGGAGTATTTTCATATTTAGGGTAAAACCCTAATTCTATTAAATAAAATACATTATTCATTTATTATGTACAAATATTTATTTATATATACAAAAATAAAATAAAATGAGGTATTTGTCAAAAATGTATTTTTATATTAAATATTAATAATAACAAAAAAAAACAAAAGTGTGTATATATTTTGTATTTACTCTAAATATATTAATAAATATATGTATATATGTATTGTTTTAGATATGTATTATATATATATATAAATAATAATAATATTTAATATTTGTAAAAAAAGTACTTTTTTCTATAAAGTATTTTCAGAAGGTAAAATAAAATAAAAAATGAAAATAAAAGTATTTTTACATATTTCTCAATATTTTTAATGAAATGTATATATTCATTTATTTGTGTATTAATCAAAAGAAAATCACATAAATACCTAATAAATTAAAAAATGGTGAGAAAAAAGATTTTTATATTTTTAATAACATGAGAAAAAATAAATGAATCAATCAAAAAAAGAAAAAGTCAGAAATCATTAAAAATAAACCAAATGGGCTCAGGGGGTGCAGAAGCAATTGTATGGTGTGAAAAGTAGAACAAAAGCTGGCCCAGCCCATGAGACACCTTCTTCAACCTCCAGCCAAAAACGCGCGCTTGTAACAGGGATTCAAACATCCTGATTCTTTGAGCTTTTGCACAAACTTTCAACACAAAACATGTCAAGCATTGAATCACGATTCCAAATATATAAAAAACTCATCCTAACTCTCAGAAATGAGAGAGAATTTTAACAATCCCAAATCCTGACCTAAGTTTTCTGCCATTTTCAAACCTTAAATTCTCACAGCTCAAGCAAAAGAAATGAAAAGTAAAAACATGTACATGTTCAGTGGCATGAGTAGAACATTGTTTATTCACAAACTTAGAGCTAATGATGCCTAATAAGAGAGATACGAATTCAAAAACTTATCTGTTCAGTTGAAGTTCTATCTGGCAAAGGAGAAGCTTTCAGGGCAAGATAATGGTTGGTGTAGCTTCCTTGAGGCGTGGTGATGCTGTTCCAATATTTACTTTGCCTTGAAAGCTTTTGAATCGAGCTAGAGCACTTCACCTGCAAATCAGAAATGTGAAAATGGTGGAACAAGTTAGAGGGATTACAGGTCGTGTTTTTGCTTTTGGTTAGCTTGCATAGATGGTAGGGAAGGTGTATGAACTGGTTTGGGCAAGAATGCTTGAAAGGATTGAGAGTTGGAACTCAATCTGCAGAGGTTGCTCTGTTTGAGCAGTTTCAAGGTGATTCTGAGTTTTGGGAGGGATTGGAGGTGAAAGGCTCGTGCTTCAGCTTTGGATCAATGTGTGGAATGTGTTTGATAAGTTTATTTTTTTGTGTTTGTAAGCTGATCTGGAAGTTGGTATATGTTATGATGTGTTTCTTACACTTTAAGCAAGCAATGGTTACTTTTTGCCTCTAGCCTGTACAGGCCCTCATACTATGCTGCATAATCCCTCCTTGATCAGTGTGATTAACTCATAAACTTGTGCCAATTAGATATGGACTGTACTTCTTGGATTTGTAATTGGACATAAAGCTACCTTTTGCAAAAATGGAAGAAATGCTTTATCTATTTTGGGATTAATCCTTTATGCAATGTTAGAACACAAAGAACATGGTCTTGGCATAAAGAATATGCATTAAATTTATGATTTTTAGATGGTTTAAGGACCTGTAATCAAGATATGCAAGCTGAGATTGAAATGCATAGTGTTATGAACATGTACATGGCCAAGAACAAAAGTGACTTTTTCCCATTTTGCAAAATTCGATTCTCCCTAACCATGAGGTTGTTTGAGAAGTTCTTGGACATTTTGGAAAGCTTGGAATGTGTACTACAATCCATCTTTGAAGTGCAAGTTGAAATTCCAAGTGGAAGTGTATGGAAAATGGCCTTGAAGTTAGATAGAAAACCTTGTCAAAAAGGTCAAATTTTCACTAAGTTATGAATGGTTTAGTGCCCTTATTCAAATATTTGTAACTTGAGATACAAGCCTCATTTGGGAAAACTTTGTGAATCAAAGTTGTAGATTATGCAACAAGCTACAACTTTCATGTTTTGACTTTTGTTTGAATCCAAATGAATCTTGGTGAGAAAGTGGGGCAAAGTTTGGAAAAAATTAGGGTTTTCCATAACTTAGAAAAATTCTAAGTTATGAAAAATTCCCATTTCAAACCCTAATTTGCATTTTGTGATTTCTTGGTGAACAAGTTTCATGATTTGGCATGTTTTGATGAAAAATGAATCTTGACTCTTGATTTTGACCAAAAAGTCAAAGTTTGACTTTTCAGTATACAGTCAAAATTGATCAATTGACTGGGAAATTCAACTGTCAATCTTGTGTACTTGGGATCTTTTGAACTTGTTGAGAATGTCAAGACAATTCCATGGGGTCCTTGAGTCCATATATGAGCTTGGTTTGCCATTGGTTGGGTCAAACAGTCAAAAATTGCCTTTGTGCAGTCAAAACCCTAAAAATGACCATTTTGCCCTTTTGGTGATCTGATCAAATTTCTTGTGGAATTGTGATCCAAACTTGACCAAATGGTTCATGGAAGTTTATAATGTTGATGTGGATCAATTTTCATGAGGTTTGACTGTCAATTGGCCACAGTTGACTTTTTCCCCAATACAGTTGATTTCTAGGTCAACTGTCCAATTGACTGGGCAAAACTTGGAATCAAGACTTGAAACTTGATGAGGATAAACTTGGGAGTCCAACATGAAGCATGAAAGTCATCTTAGGAATTTTAGGTCAAAATCTCTTTTTGCAAACACAAACCCTAATTTGGGGCAACTGTGCAAGGAGAAGTCTTGAGCAGAGGAAACCCTAACTGGATCTTGATCTCCAAAGGTTTTATGATGAGAAAATGTTGAGGAAATGGGAGGGAAAATTTTGGGGTACAACAACCCACCACCATTAACAATGTCGATCCTTTTGATTCTCGCCGTTGTGCTTCACCTTCGTCCCTCAATCTCCGTCTATCTCTATTTTCCCCTTCATCTCAACTCTTTGCGGATTCACTCGTAAAACATGCGTATACAAAGAAAGAAGATAAAGAATCGATGCAAGAAAATGTAACACACCTGTAATTATATCATGAACGTGAAGAAGGTTCAATCGTTCAGTGGACTTACCTGGATTTGCTAGAGGAGATCGATCACAAAAATCCAGGGAACTCTTCCAATCCAGATGTGAGTCGCGAAATAAACTTGAGAACGAAAAGGTTCATGTATGCGATTCCTTTATATCTCCCCTCTCTGCTTCGATTCTCAATCCTTCTTCTTCGTTAAGTTGTTTTTTTTCCTGATATTGCGGAGATTGATGCAAGTTGCAATGAAGTAGAGAAGTGTTGAAGTTTAAAGATGAAACGGAAGCTCGCGGTTGCAGATGAGTTGCACTGAAGTTGCAGATTCCAGAAGCTTGAAACCAGGTCCGAGAAAGTCGAAAGTTGAAGATGAAGATGAGTTTCTACACCATTTTTAGAGGGATTTTCTGGTGAGTCTCTTTCTCCAATTCGATTATTTCTCTTCTCCTTCCCTCCCCCCCTGTATTTTGTTATCTGTTTTTTTTATAGGAAATCTCTACTGGAAGTTTGTTGTAGAATTCGTTAGAGGTGGTTAGGGAATTGGTTGTAACTAATTTTCTGTTTTTTTTGGGGAAAAAATGGTTGAGAGTTAGTTGTTGATTCTGTTATGCAGTTGGAGACAGTTAGAGGTTGTTTGGGAATTCTGTTTTGATGAATGAAGAAAAAGTTAGGGGTCGGTTATTGTGGGTTATCATCTTTTTTCAAATTCTGTAAATCCCTTCCTTTTTATACCGAGTTAGCATGTGTGTACTGACTCCTCATATTATGAATATTTGACGTCGTTTATAGCAACCATGGTGTTAGCTTCTTAAAGCACTCCAACATAATTAGCTCCATCGCCGATAGCTAACATTGTTTCAGCTACAGATTCAACTAAACTGGCCACCACTGCCCTCCGCTTACTTCAAGGATTTCATCGAAGAAAACATGGCAAGTCGATTACGAGATATGGTATCCAATTTATCATTCTTATCCATCATCTCCTGATCAATACTTCATCTTATGTTTTATGTCCTGTTTTGTATGAGAACTACATAGGTTTTGATTCTGATGTAAATTTGCATCTGGTATACCATCTTGGTAATGAACTTGGGTAAGTGTTACAAACTTGAAATTTGTCTGGCCTTGTATTGCATATGGATGTTAGAATGCTGAACTATTGGAATTATTGCAGATTAATCACGGTGTCATATTTAAGCATGCTTCAAAGTAGTTGAGCACATGGAGATAGCATGGAGAATTATCTTTAAGGCAAGAAGCTTGAACTGTGGATAAGAGGATGATAATTCATGAAGGTCTTAGCATGGAGAAGACATAAAGATCTTCAGATGCTTAGATCCTTAGGTGTTTTATGATGTTATCATGTATTTCTCCTTGTGCAATGTGATGTGTTTGTAATGATTTTGTGAGGCCTATGGGATAGAACATTCTGTAACCCCTTTTTAATAATAAATCCCAGAAATCCATAATAATTGTCCTCTCAAGTCAAATATCTTTCCTCCTGATTTTTTTTAATAGCACTGTGACATTTGAAGAGTTTAATTTGGAATCCTTTAAGTTATGATGTATGTCTTATAACTTACTTTATCCAAGACATCCACATATATGAATGTTTAATCTTGCATTTTTTTTAATTTCTTTGTGACACAGGGTCAATGCCTTAGCAAATACATAACCAACCTTGAATACCCTGGTCATATTGAACTCATAGCATATTTGGATGAAGCTTTCAATCTTGAATTTATATACCTTGCAGCTGAATCTTATCTCAATTGAATGACCAGTGACTTTAGTCCATACTTTAACCACTCAATAGGTACATCAAAGTAAACGTCAGCCAAAAGAACTCTTCTAAGAAAAAACTAACTCCCAAAGAATTCACAATTTCACACCTCGTGTCATGATTCACGTTTTTTCTCTTTAAACCCCAAAGACATCCTAGCCCAATAACCAACAATATTGCAACGAGATTAGAACCATGGGGAACACATGGAAGACAAGATATAAGACTTGAAGTATGAAATCCGATGACCTTCAGTTGAAGTGTTGACAAACTCAACCACCCTGGATTAAAAAAAACTAATCCAATGATAAGTATCATAGTGAGAATAAGATGTCGATTCAATCCTATAAACTTCTTGAAAAGAATAATTTGTGGTGAAAACAAATAGGAGGAAACCCCAACTTTCTTTATTTGGACGCACAATGACGAGGAGATAACTTAAGGCATTGAGAAGAATCTAAACCCTAATCTCGGACCAAGAATGATAGAGAACTGGTTGAATCAATTTTGAGTAAGATAGTTGTTGTACCCCAAAATTTTCCCTCTCATATTTCTCAAAACATTGCAATAAAAGTCTCCAAGTTGCTCAAGTTTGCTCAAGAGTTGGACAGACAAGCTATCTCCTAAGGCAATCTACCCCAAATTAGGGTTTTGTGTTGCATCAAGATCCTTGAGTCCAAATGACCTCAAGTTCTCCCAAATGTCCTAATATTTCCTCAAGATCATCCATGTCAAATTTCAAGCCTTGCAGAGGAAGTTTGCTCAGTCAATTGCTCAAAGGGTCCAAAAATCGACTGTGCTAGGGCAAAAGTCAATTGTGACCTATAAATAGTCAAACTTCAAGATTTTTTGTCAAAATTCTCATTTTGAAGGATATTTTATCATTTGATCAAGGGTTGATCATGATTTATCAAAGATTGCTCAAATTTCATCAAGACTCAAAAGTTGCTAAATTAGGGTTTTGTAGGAAAAGTCAACTCAACTTTGATCAAGCATAACTTTCTCATACTTTATGAGAAATGACCCATCCAAAGCTTGTTTTTTAAGAGGATGAAATTTTCCACAATCCATATTCATACCCCAAGATCAAGAAATGCACTCACAAGAAGTTATAAATTTGGACATTTTAGGTCATTTTTGAAGGTCAACAAAAACACCTTTTTTTACAAAGTTTATTACTTTAGAATGGAATATGAAAATGATATGAGACAAAAGGGTTGGTTAAAAGACATCTGAATATTTCTAAAAAGTCCAAGAACACTTCCAAAAGTTCAAAATTGAAGAAGTTATGCATTGTTGAAGTTGGACTTTTTTGCAAAATTGCAAAAAGTCAACTATCCCCAAAACATCAAATTTTGTCAAATGGGCCCATTGCTTTCCACTTGATTTGGGTTTGCATCATTGCCCACGTGCCCTAGCTCCAGCCATGTGCCCATATTTCACTTTTATTATTTAATTTGATTTTTTATTGAATACAAAATATCCCTAGTGGAGTTTGAAATTTTTCCTAGCGCAGTCTGAAAAAGCTTCCCCAATGGAGTTTGGAAAATCATCCCCAGTAGACTTTGGAAGATTGTCCCCAGCGTGAGCTCAAAGGATTATCCCCATTAGAGTTTAAAAGATTATCCCCAGTAAAGCCGCAACTGAAAGATCATCCCCAGCGGAGTTCTTTCCTTTCACAAACAAGAAATTTAATCCCAACCAGGATTCGGTATCACCAGCAACAGTAATTTATCCCCAGCGGAATTTATTGGTGGAATACTCAGCAGAGTATCTCTTCCCCACAAAGTAATCTCCTCATCAGTTTATTCCCCAACGGAGTTATCCTCTCCTGCAGGTTTATTCTCGCAATCATCTTCGTTCGTCATCCCCAGCGGAAACAAAGAATCCAACTCTTTTCTCCAGCAGCTATCCGGGATTTATTTTGCCCAGCTAAAAGCATTACATTTCCATACATCATGACACATGCATATACGCATCATACAACACAATATCATTTATTTTGAGAACATCATTGCTTGACATCTATCATGCATTGCATATGACTGACCTTTACTTTCCAGGAAGGATGCAGTTAAGTTCTCAGCTATGAAGCTTTTACCCAAGTCGAACTCCTGACCAGTTCTTAAATCTCAACTGAATTATCCTCGGTTGAATTACAGATAAGGTACTAAGTCTCGACAATTTTCCTCCGTCGAAGTGTGGACGAGTTCTTAAATCTCAACATAATTATCCTCGGTTGAGTTACAGACAGTTCCTAGATCTCGATGAAGATGTTTCCCTAAGTCGAAGTACTGACCGGTTCTTAAATCTCAACTGAATTACCCTCGGTTGAATTACAGATAAGGTTCTAAATCTCGGCAAAGTTCCTCCGTCGAAGTGTGGACGGGTTCTTAAATCTCAACAGAATTATCCTCGGTTGAATTACAGACAGTTCCTAGATGTCGATGAAGATGTTTCCCTCAGTCGAAGTACTGACCGGTTCTTAAATCTCAACTGAATTATCCTCGGTTGAATTACATATAAGGTTCTAAATCTCGGTAAAGTTCCTCCGTCGAAGTATGGACGGGTTCTTAAATCTCAACAGAATTATCCTCGGTTGAATTACAGACAGTTCCTAGATCTCGATGAAGATGTTTCCCTCAGTCAAAGTACTGACCGGTTCTTAAATCTCAACTGAATTATCCTCGGTTGAATTATAGATAAGGTTCTAAATCTCGATAATTTTCCTCCATCGAAGTGTGGACGAGTTCTTAAATCTCAACAGAATTATCCTCGGTTGAATTACAGACAGTTCCTAGATCTCGATGAAGATGTTTCCCTCAATCGAAGTACTGACCGGTTCTTAAATCTCAACTGAATTATCTTCGGTTGAATTACATATAAGGGTTCTAAATCTCGGCAATTCTCCTCCGTCGAAGTACTGACAGTTCTTAAATCTCAACATAATTATTCTCGGTTGAACTACTGACAAGTCCTAAATCTCGATGAAGATGTTTCCCTCAGTCGAAGTACTGACCGGTTCTTAAATCTCAACTGAATTATCCTTTGTTTGAATTATAGATAAGGTTCTAAATCTCGGCAATTCTCCTCCGTCGAAGTACTGATAGTTCTTAAATCTCAACAGAATTATCCTCCGTTGAATTACAGACAAGTCCTAAATCTCGATGAAGATGTTTCCCTCAATCGAAGTACTGACCGTTTCTTAAATCTCAACTGAATTATCCTCGGTTGAATTACAGATAAGGTTCTAAATCTCAACAATTCTCCTCCGTCGAAGTACACACAAGTTCCTAAATCTCAGTAGAGTTCTCTCAGTTGAATTACGGGTAAGTTCTTAAATCACGATGAAGATGTTTCCCCCAGTTGAATCACGGACAAGTTCTTGAAACTCAGATGAGATGTTCTCTCAATTTAAGTACAGGTAAGTTCCTAAATCTCAACAAAGACCAGACTCCCCCAAGCGGAATCTTCCACAACAACAGTCATGCAAGTTCTCACTAAGGAATCTCTTATGCGATCGACACTCCTGCAGATGGCATCTTTAAACCCATCCTCCCGCCAGCAATCTCCAAATGGAATCTATAAGCCCATTCCCGACATCACCAGGTTGATACTACTTCACGCGAGTGCAAATTTCTAGGCACTTTCGTGTTCAATTATCTTTCACCGTCGCATCACAAAAGGCACGAAAGCCAATCTACATCCTCAGGTTTAAGAAGATTGAACAAGGGAATCTGTTGTACCCCAAAATTTTCCCTCTCATATTTCTCAAAACATTGCAAGAAAAGTCTCAAAGTTGCTCAAGTTTGCTCAAGAGTTGGACAAACAAGCTATCTCCTAAGGCAGTCTACCCCAAATTAGGGTTTTGTGTTGCATCAAGATCATTGAGTCCAAATGACCTCAAGTGCTCCCCAATTTTCTAATATGTCCTCAAGATCATCCAATGACAAATTTCAAGCCTTGTAGAGGAAGTTTGCTCAGTCAATTGCTCAAAGGGTCCAAAAATCGACTGTGCTAGGGCAAAAGTCAACTGTGACCTATAAACAGTCAAACTTCAAGTTTTTTTTGTCAACATTATCATTTTGAAGGATATTTCATCATTTGATCAAGGGTTGATCATGATTCATCAAAGATTTCTCAAATTGCATCAAGACTCAAAAGTTGCTAAATTAGGGTTTTGTAGGAAAAGTCAACTCAACTTTGACCAAGCATAACTTTCGCATACTTTATGATAAATGACCCATCCCAAGCTCGTTTTGAAGAGGATTCAATTTCCTACAATCCATCTTCATACCCCAAGATCAAGAAATTCACTCACAAGAAGTTATAAATTTGGACATTATAGGTCATTTTTGAAGGTTAACAAAAACACCTTTTTTTGCCAAAGCTTATAACTTGAGCATGGAAAATCAAAATAAGATGATACCAAAAGGGTTGGTTAGAGGACATTTCAAGATTTATAAAAAGTCCAAGAACACTTCCAAAAATTTAAAATTGAAGAAGTTATGCATTGTTGAAGTTGGACTTTTTTGCAAAATTGCAAAAAGTCAACTATCCCCAAAACTTCAAATTTTGTCAAATGGGCCCATTCCTTTCCACTTGATTTAGATTTGAATCATTTCCCACGTGCCCTAGCTCCATCCATGTGCCCATATTTCACTTTTATTATTTAATTTGATTTTTATTGAATACAAAATATCCCCAGTGGAGTTTGAAATTTTTCCCAGCGTAGTCTGAAAAAGCTTCCCCAATGGAGTTTGGAAAATCATCCCCAGTAGACTTTGGAAGATTGTCCCCAACGTGAGCTCAAAGGATTATCCCCATTAAGGTTTAAAAGATTATCCCCAGTAAAGCAGCAACTGAAAGATCATCCCCAGCAGAGTTCTTTCCTTTCATAGACAAGAAATTTAATCCCCAACAGGATTCAGTATCACCAGCAACGGTAATTCATCCCCAGCGGAATTTATCGGTGGAATACTAAGCAGAGCATCTCTTCCCCACAGAGTAATATCCTCATCAGTTTATTTCCCAACGGAGTTATCCTCTCTTGCAGGTTTATTCTCACAATTATCTTCGTTCGCCATCCCCAGCAGAAACGAAGAATCCAACTCTTTTCTCCAACAGCTATCCGGGATTTATTTTCCCCAACTAAAAGCATTACATTTCCATACATCATGACACATGAATATACGCATCATGTAACACAATCTCATTTATTTTGAGAACATCATTGCTTGACATCTATCATGCATTCCATATGATTGACCTTTACTTTCCAGGAAGGATGTAGTTAAGTTCTCAACTATGAAGCTTTTACCCAAGTCGAAGTACTGACCAGTTCTTAAATCTCAACTGAATTATCCTCGGTTGAATTACAGATAAGGTTCTAAATCTCGACAATTTTCCTCCATCTAAGTGTGGACGAGTTCTTAAATCTCAACAGAATTATCCTCGGTTGAATTATAGACAGTTCCTAGATCTCGATGAAGATGTTTCCCTCAGTCGAAGTACTGACCGGTTCTTAAATCTCAACTGAATTATCCTCGGTTGAATTACAGATAAGGTTCTAAATCTCGACAATTTTCCTTCGTCGAAGTGTGGAAGAGTTCTTAAATCTCAACAAAATTATCCTCGGTTGAATTACAGACAGTTCCTAGATCTCGATGAAGATGTTTCCCTCAGTCGAAGTACTGACCGGTTCTTAAATCTCAACTGAATTATCCTCGGTTGAATTACAGATAAGGTTCTAAATCTCGACAATTTTCCTCCGTCGAAGTGTGGACGAGTTCTTAAATCTCAACAGAATTATCCTCGATTGAATTACAGACAGTTCCTAGATCTCGATGAAGATATTTCCCTCAGTCGAAGTACTGACCGGTTCTTAAATCTCAACTTAATTATCCTCGGTTGAATTACAGATAAGGTTCTAAATCTCGGCAAAGTTCCTCCGTCGAAGTATGGACGGGTTCTTAAATCTCAACAGAATTATCCTCGGTTGAATTACAGACAGTTCCTAAATCTCGATGAAGATGTTTCCCTCAATCGAAGTACTCACCGGTTCTTAAATCTCAACTGAATTATCCTCGGTTGAATTACATATAAGGTTCTAAATCTCGGCAATTCTCCTCCGTTGAAGTATGGACGGGTTCTTAAATCTCAACAGAATTATCCTCGGTTGAATTACAGACAGTTCCTAAATCTCGATGAAGATGTTTCCCTCAATCGAAGTACTGACCGGTTCCTAAATCTCAACTGAATTATTCTCGGTTGAATTACATATAAAGTTCTAAATCTCGGCAATACTCCTCCGTCGAAGTACTGACAGTTCTTAAATCTCAACATAATTATTCTCGGTTAAATTACAGACAAGTCCTAAATCTCGATGAAGATGTTTCCCTCAGTCGAAGTACTGACCGGTTCTTAAATCTCAACTGAATTATCCTCGGTTGAATTACAGATAAGGTTCTAAATCTCGGCAAATTTCCTCCGCCGAAGTATGGACGGGTTCTTAAATCTCAACAGAATTATCGTCGGTTGAATTACAGACAGTTCCTAGATCTCGATGAAGATGTTTCCCTCAGTCGAAGTACTGACCGGTTCTTAAATCTCAACTGAATTATCCTCGGTTGAATTATAGATAAGGTTCTAAATCTCGATAATTTTTCTCCATCGAAGTGTGTTCGAGTTCTTAAATCTCAACAGAATTATCCTCGGTTGAATTACAGACAGTTCCTAGATCACGATGAAGATGTTTCCCTCAATCGAAGTACTGATCGGTTCTTAAATCACAACTGAATTATCCTCGGTTTAATTACAGATAAGGTTCTAAATCTCGACAATTTTCCTCCGTCGAAGTGTGGACGAGTTCTTAAATCTCAAAAGAATTATCCTCGGTTGAACTATAGATAGTTCCTAGATCTCGATGAAGATTTTTCCCTCAGTCGAAGTACGGACCGGTTCTTAAATCTCAACTTAATTATCCTCGGTTGAATTACATATAAGGTTCTAAATCTCGACAATTTTCCTCCGTCAAAGTGTGGACGAATTCTTAAATCTCAACAGAATTATCCTCGGTTGAATTACAGACAGTTCGTAGATCTCGATGAAGATGTTTCCCTCAGTCGAAGTACTGACCGGTTCTTAAATCTCAACTGAATTATCCTCGGTTGAATTACAGATAAGGTTATAAATCTCGGCAAAGTTCCTCCGTCGAAGTATGGACGGGTTCTTAAATCTCAACAGAATTATCCTCGGTTGAATTACAGACAGTTCCTAAATCTCAATGAAGATGTTTCCCTCAATCGAAGTACTGACCGGTTCTTAAATCTCAACTGAATTATCCTCGGTTGAATTACATATAAGGTTCTAAATCTCGGCAATTCTCCTCCGTCGAAGTACTGACAGTTCTTAAATCTCAACATAATTATTCTCAGTTAAATTACAGACAAGTTCTAAATCTCGATGAAGATGTTTCCCTCAATCGAAGTACTGACCGGTTCTTAAATCTCAACTGAATTATCCTTGTTTGAATTACAGATAAGGTTCTAAATCTCGGAAATTCTCCTCCGTCGAAGTACTGACAGTTCTTAAATATCAACAGAATTATCCTCCGTTGAATTACAGACAAGTCCTAAATCTCAATGAAGATGTTGCCCTCAGTCGAAGTACTGACCGGTTCTTAAATCTCAACTGAATTATCCTCGGTTGAATTACAGATAAGGTTCTAGATCTCAGCAAAGTTCCTCCGTCTAAGTATGGACGGGTTCTTAAATCTCAACAGAATTATCCTCGGTTGAATTATAGATAGTTCCTAAATCTCGATGAAGATGTTTCCCTCAGTCGAAGTACTGATCGGTTCTTAAATCTCAACTGAATTATCCTCGGTTGAATTTAAGATAAGGTTCTAAATCTCGGCAATTCACCTCCGTCGAAGTATTGACAGTTCTTAAATCTCAACAGAATTATTCTCGTTTGAATTACAGACAAGTCCTAAATCTTGATGAAGATGTTTCCCTCAGTCGAAGTACTGACCGGTTCTTAAATCTCAGCTGAATTATCCTCGGTTGAATTACAGATAAGGTTCTAAATCTCGACAATTTTCCTCCGTCGAAGTGTGGACGAGTTCTTAAATCTCAACAGAATTATCCTCGGTTGAACTACAGACAAATCCTAGATCTCGATGAAGATGTTTCCCTCAGTCGAAGTACGGACCGGTTCTTAAATCTCAACTGAATTATCCTCGGTTGAATTACATATAAGGTTCTAAATCTCGACAATTTTCCTCCGTCGAAGTGTGGACGAATTCTTAAATCTCAACAAAATTATCCTCGGTTGAATTACAGACAGTTCCTAGATCTCAATGAAGATGTTTCCCTCAGTCGAAGTACTGACCGGTTCTTAAATCTCAACTGAATTATCCTCGGTTGAATTACAGATATGGTTCTAAATCTCGGCAAATTTCCTCCGTCGAAGTATGGACGGGTTCTTAATTCTCAACAGAATTATCCTCGGTTGAATTACAGACAGTTCCTAAATCTCGATGAAGATGTTTCCCTCAATCGAAGTACAGACCGGTTCTTAAATTTCAACTGAATTATCCTCGGTTGAATTACATATAAGGTTCTAAATCTCGGAAATTCTCCTCCGTCGAAGTACTGACAGTTCTTAAATCTCAACATAATTATTCTCGGTTAAATTACAGACAAGTCCTAAATCTCGATGAAGATGTTTCCCTTAGTCGATGTAATGACCGGTTCTTAAATCTCAAATTAATTATCCTTGTTTGAATTACAGATAATGTTCTAAATCTCGGAAATTCTCCTCCGTCGAAGTACTGACAGTTCTTAAATCTCAAAAGAATTATCCTCCGTTGAATTACAGACAAGTCCTAAATCTCAATGAAGATGTTTCCCTCAGTCGAAGTACTGACCGGTTCTTAAATCTCAACTGAATTATCCTCGGTTGAATTACAGATAAGGTTCTAAATCTCGGCAAAGTTCCTCCGTCGAAGTATGGACGGGTTCTTAAATCTCAACAGAATTATCCTCGGTTGAATTACAGACAGTTCCTAAATCTCGATGAAGATGTTTCCCTCAGTCGAAGTACTGACCGGTTCTTAAATCTCAACTGAATTATCCTCAGTTGAATTTAAGATAAGATTCTAAATCTCGACAATTATCCTCCGTCGAAGTATTGACAGTTCTTAAATCTCAACAGAATTATTCTCGTTTGAATTACAGACAAGTCCTAAATCTCGATGAGGATGTTTCCCTCAATCGAAGTACTGACCGGTTCTTAAATCTCAACTGAATTATCCTCGTTTGAATTACAGATAAGGTTATAAATCTCGGCAATTCTCCTTCGTCGAAGTACTGACAGTTGTTAAATCTCAACAGAATTATCCTCCGTTGAATTACAGACAAGTCCTAAATCTTCATGAAGATGTTTCCCTAAGTCGAAGTACTGACTGGTTCTTAAATCTCAACTGAATTATTCTCGTTTGAATTACAAATAAGGTTCTAAATCTCGGCAATTCTCCTCCATCGAAGTACAGACAAGTTCCTAAATCTTAGCAGAGTTATCTCAGTTGAATTACGGGCAAGTTCTTAAATCTCGATGAAGATGTTTCCCCCAGTTGAATCATGGACAAGTTCTTAAAACTCAGCAGAGATGTTCTCTCAGTTGAAGTACAGGCAAGTTCCTAAATCTCAACAAAGACCAGACTCCCCCAAGCGGAATCTTCCACAACAACAGTCATGCAAGTTCTCGCTAAGGAATCTCTTATGCGATCGACACTCCTGCAGATGGCATCTTTAAGCCCATCCTCCCGCAAGCAATCTCCAAATGGAATCTATAAGCCCATTCCCGACATCACCAGGTTGATACTACTTCACGCGAGTGCAAATTTCTAGGCACTTTAGTGTTCAATTATCTTTCACCGTCGCATCACAAAAGGCACGAAAGCCAATCTACATCCTCAGGTTTAAGAAGATTGAACAAGGGAAGCTGTTGTACCCCAAAATTTTCCCTCTCATATTTCTCAAAACATTGCAAGAAAAGTCTCAAAGTTGCTCAAGTTTGCTCAAGAGTTGGACAAACAAGCTATCTCCTAAGGCAGTCTACCCCAAATTAGGGTTTTGTGTTGCATCAAGATCATTGAGTCCAAATGACCTCAAGTGCTCCCCAATTTTCTAATATGTCCTCAAGATCATCCAATGACAAATTTCAAGCCTTGTAGAGGAAGTTTGCTCAGTCAATTGCTCAAAGGGTCCAAAAATCGACTGTGCTAGGGCAAAAGTCAACTGTGACCTATAAACAGTCAAACTTCAAGTTTTTTTGTCAACATTATCATTTTGAAGGATATTTCATCATTTGATCAAGGGTTGATCATGATTCATCAAAGATTGCTCAAATTGCATCAAGACTCAAAAGTTGCTAAATTAGGGTTTTGTAGGAAAAGTCAACTCAACTTTGACCAAGCATAACTTTCGCATACTTTATGATAAATGACCCATCCCAAGCTCGTTTTGAAGAGGATTCAATTTCCTACAATCCATCTTCATACCCCAAGATCAAGAAATTCACTCACAAGAAGTTATAAATTTGGACATTATAGGTCATTTTTGAAGGTTAACAAAAACACCTTTTTTTGCCAAAGCTTATAACTTGAGCATGGAAAATCAAAATAAGATGATACCAAAAGGGTTGGTTAGAGGACATTTCAAGATTTATAAAAAGTCCAAGAATACTTCCAAAAATTTAAAATTGAAGAAGTTATGCATTGTTGAAGTTGGACTTTTTTGCAAAATTGCAAAAAGTCAACTATCCCCAAAACTTCAAATTTTGTCAAATGGGCCCATTCCTTTCCACTTGATTTAGATTTGAATCATTTCCCACGTGCCCTAGCTCCATCCATGTGCCCATATTTCACTTTTATTATTTAATTTGATTTTTATTGAATACAAAATATCCCCAGTGGAGTTTGAAATTTTTCCCAGCGTAGTCTGAAAAAGCTTCCCCAGTGGAGTTTGGAAAATCATCCCCAGTAGACTTTGGAAGATTGTCCCCAACGTGAGCTCAAAGGATTATCCCCATTAAGGTTTAAAAGATTATCCCCAGTAAAGCAGCAACTGAAAGATCATCCCCAGCAGAGTTCTTTCCTTTCATAGACAAGAAATTTAATCCCCAACAGGATTCAGTATCACCAGCAACGGTAATTCATCCCCAGCGGAATTTATCGGTGGAATACTAAGCAGAGCATCTCTTCCCCACAGAGTAATCTCCTCATCAATTTATTTCCCAACGGAGTTATCCTCTCTTGCAGGTTTATTCTCACAATTATCTTCGTTCGCCATCCCCAGCAGAAACGAAGAATCCAACTCTTTTCTCCAACAGCTATCCAGGATTTATTTTCCCCAGCTAAAAGCATTACATTTCCATACATCATGACACATGAATATACGCATCATGTAACACAATCTCATTTATTTTGAGAACATCATTGCTTGACATCTATCATGCATTCCATATGATTGACCTTTACTTTCCAGGAAGGATGTAGTTAAGTTCTCAACTATGAAGCTTTTACCCAAGTCGAAGTACTGACCAGTTCTTAAATCTCAACTGAATTATCCTCGGTTGAATTACAGATAAGGTTCTAAATCTCGACAATTTTCCTCCATCTAAGTGTGGACGAGTTCTTAAATCTCAACAGAATTATCCTCGGTTGAATTATAGACAGTTCCTAGATCTCGATGAAGATGTTTCCCTCAGTCGAAGTACTGACCGGTTCTTAAATCTCAACTGAATTATCCTCGGTTGAATTACAGATAAGGTTCTAAATCTCGATAATTTTCCTTCGTCGAAGTGTGGAAGAGTTCTTAAATCTCAACAAAATTATCCTCGGTTGAATTACAGACAGTTCCTAGATCTCGATGAAGATGTTTCCCTCAGTCGAAGTACTGACCGGTTCTTAAATCTCAACTGAATTATCCTCGGTTGAATTACAGATAAGGTTCTAAATCTCGACAATTTTCCTCCGTCGAAGTGTGGACGAGTTCTTAAATCTCAACAGAATTATCCTCGATTTAATTACAGACAGTTCCTAGATCTCGATGAAGATATTTCCCTCAGTCGAAGTACTGACCGGTTCTTAAATCTCAACTTAATTATCCTCGGTTGAATTACAGATAAGGTTCTAAATCTCGGCAAAGTTCCTCCGTCGAAGTATGGACGGGTTCTTAAATCTCAACAGAATTATCCTCGGTTGAATTACAGACAGTTCCTAAATCTCGATGAAGATGTTTCCCTCAATCGAAGTACTGACCGGTTCTTAAATCTCAACTGAATTATCCTCGGTTGAATTACATATAAGGTTCTAAATCTCGGCAATTCTCCTCTGTTGAAGTATGGACGGGTTCTTAAATCTCAACAGAATTATCCTCGGTTGAATTACAGACAGTTCCTAAATCTCGATGAAGATGTTTCCCTCAATCGAAGTACTGACCGGTTCTTAAATCTCAACTGAATTATTCTCGGTTGAATTACATATAAAGTTCTAAATCTCGGCAATTCTCCTCCGTCGAAGTACTGACAGTTCTTAAATCTCAACATAATTATTCTCGGTTAAATTACAGACAAGTCCTAAATCTCGATGAAGATGTTTCCCTCAGTCGAAGTACTGACCGGTTCTTAAATCTCAACTGAATTATCCTCGGTTGAATTACAGATAAGGTTCTAAATCTCGGCAAAGTTCCTCCGTCGAAGTATGGACGGGTTCTTAAATCTCAACAGAATTATCGTCGGTTGAATTACAGACAGTTCCTAGATCTCGATGAAGATGTTTCCCTCAGTCGAAGTACTGACCGGTTCTTAAATCTCAATTGAATTATCCTCGGTTGAATTATAGATAAGGTTCTAAATCTCGATAATTTTTCTCCATCGAAGTGTGTTCGAGTTCTTAAATCTCAACAGAATTATCCTCGGTTGAATTACAGACAGTTCCTAGATCACGATGAAGATGTTTCCCTCAATCGAAGTACTGATCGGTTCTTAAATCTCAACTGAATTATCCTCGGTTTAATTACAGATAAGGTTCTAAATCTCGACAATTTTCCTCCGTCGAAGTGTGGACGAGTTCTTAAATCTCAAAAGAATTATCCACGGTTGAACTATAGACAGTTCCTAGATCTCGATGAAGATGTTTCCCTCAGTCGAAGTACGGACCGGTTCTTAAATCTCAATTTAATTATCCTCGGTTGAATTACATATAAGGTTCTAAATCTCGACAATTTTCCTCCGTCAAAGTGTGGACGAATTCTTAAATCTCAACAGAATTATCCTCGGTTGAATTACAGACAGTTCCTAGATCTCGACGAAGATGTTTCCCTCAGTCGAAGTACTGACCGGTTCTTAAATCTCAACTGAATTATCCTCAGTTGAATTACAGATAAGGTTATAAATCTCGGCAAAGTTCCTCCGTCGAAGTATGGACGGGTTCTTAAATCTCAACAGAATTATCCTCGGTTGAATTACAGACAGTTCCTAAATCTCGATGAAGATGTTTCCCTCAATCGAAGTACTGACCGGTTCTTAAATCTCAACTGAATTATCCTCGGTTGAATTACATATAAGGTTCTAAATCTCGGTAATTCTCCTCCGTCGAAGTACTGACAGTTCTTAAATCTCAACATAATTATTCTCGGTTAAATTACAGACAAGTCCTAAATCTCGATGAAGATGTTTCCCTCAATCGAAGTACTGACCGGTTCTTAAATCTCAACTGAATTATCCTTGTTTGAATTACAGATAAGGTTCTAAATCTCGGAAATTCTCCTCCGTCGAAGTACTGACAGTTCTTAAATATCAACAGAATTATCCTCCGTTTAATTACAGACAAGTCCTAAATCTCAATGAAGATGTTTCCCTCAGTCGAAGTACTGACCGGTTCTTAAATCTCAACTAAATTATCCTCGGTTGAATTACAGATAAGGTTCTAAATCTCGGCAAAGTTCCTCCGTCTAAGTATGGACGTGTTCTTAAATCTCAACAGAATTATCCTCGGTTGAATTATAGACAGTTCCTAAATCTCGATGAAGATGTTTCCCTCAGTCGAAGTACTGATCGGTTCTTAAATCTCAACTGAATTATCCTCGGTTGAATTTAAGATAAGGTTCTAAATCTCGGCAATTCACCTCCGTCGAAGTATTGACAGTTCTTAAATCTCAACAGAATTATTCTCGTTTGAATTACAGACAAGTCCTAAATCTTGATGAAGATGTTTCCCTCAGTCGAAGTACTGACCGGTTCTTAAATCTCAACTGAATTATCCTCGGTTGAATTACAGATAAGGTTCTAAATCTCGACAATTTTCCTCCGTCGAAGTGTGGACGAGTTCTTAAATCTCAACAGAATTATCCTCGGTTGAACTACAGACAAATCCTAGATCTCGATGAAGATGTTTCCCTCAGTCAAAGTACGGACCGGTTCTTAAATCTCAACTGAATTATCCTCGGTTGAATTACATATAAGGTTCTAAATCTCGACAATTTTCCTCCGTCGAAGTGTGGACGAATTCTTAAATCTCAACAAAATTATCCTCGGTTGAATTACAGACAGTTCCTAGATCTCAATGAAGATGTTTCCCTCAGTCGAAGTACTGACCGGTTCTTAAATCTCAACTGAATTATCCTCGGTTGAATTACAGATATGGTTCTAAATCTCGGCAAATTTCCTCCGTCGAAGTATGGACGGGTTCTTAATTCTCAACAGAATTATCCTCGGTTGAATTACAGACAGTTCCTAAATCTCGATGAAGATGTTTCCCTCAATCGAAGTACAGACCGGTTCTTAAATCTCAACTGAATTATCCTCGGTTGAATTACATATAAGGTTCTAAATCTCGGAAATTCTCCTCCGTCGAAGTACTGACAGTTCTTAAATCTCAACATAATTATTCTCGGTTAAATTATAGACAAGTCCTAAATCTCGATGAAGATGTTTCCCTTAGTCGATGTAATGACCGGTTCTTAAATCTCAAATTAATTATCCTTGTTTGAATTACAGATAAGGTTCTAAATCTCGGAAATTCTCCTCCGTCGAAGTACTGACAGTTCTTAAATCTCAAAAGAATTATCCTCCGTTGAATTAAAGACAAGTCCTAAATCTCAATGAAGATGTTTCCCTCAGTCGAAGTACTGACCGGTTCTTAAATCTCAACTGAATTATCCTCGGTTGGATTACAGATAAGGTTCTAAATCTCGGCAAAGTTCCTCCGTCGAAGTATGGACGGGTTCTTAAATCTCAACAGAATTATCCTCGGTTGAATTACAGACAGTTCCTAAATCTCGATGAAGATGTTTCCCTCAGTCGAAGTACTGACCGGTTCTTAAATCTCAACTGAATTATCCTCAGTTGAATTTAAGATAAGGTTCTAAATCTCGGCAATTCTCCTTCGTCGAAGTATTGACAGTTCTTAAATCTCAACAAAATTATTCGCGTTTGAATTACAGACAAGTCCTAAATCTCGATGAGGATGTTTCCCTCAATCGAAGTACTGACCGGTTCTTAAATCTCAACTGAATTATCCTCGTTTGAATTACAGATAAGGTTATAAATCTCGGCAATTCTCCTTCGTCGAAGTACTGACAGTTGTTAAATCTCAACAGAATTATCCTCCGTTGAATTACAGACAAGTCCTAAATCTTCATGAAGATGTTTCCCTAAGTCGAAGTACTGACTGGTTCTTAAATCTCAACTGAATTATTCTCGTTTGAATTACAAATAAGGTTCTAAATCTCGGCAATTCTCCTCCGTCGAAGTACAGACAAGTTCCTAAATCTTAGCAGAGTTATCTCAGTTGAATTACGGGCAAGTTCTTAAATCTCGATGAAGATGTTTCCCCCAGTTGAATCATGGACAAGTTCTTAAAACTCATCAGAGATGTTCTCTCAGTTGAAGTACAGGCAAGTTCCTAAATCTCAACAAAGATCAGACTCCCCCAAGCGGAATCTTCCACAATAACAGGCATGCAAGTTCTCGCTAAGGAATCTCTTATGCGATCGACACTCCTACAAATGGTATATTTAAGCCCATCCTCCCTCCAGCAATCTCCAAATGGCATCTGTAAGCCCATTCCCGACATCACCAGGCTGATACTACTTCACGCGAGTGCAAATTTCTGGGCACTTTAGTGTTCAATCATCTTTCACCTTCGGATCACGAAAGGCACGAAAGACAATCTACATCCTCAGGTTTAAGAAGATTGAACAGGGGCAGCTGTTGTACCCCAAAATTTTCCCTCTCATATTTCTCAAAACATTGCAAGAAAAGTCTCCAAGTTGCTCAAGTTTGCTCAAGAGTTGGACAGACAAGCTATCTCCTAAGGCAGTCTACCCCAAATTAGGGTTTTGTGTTGCATCAAGATCCTTGAGTCCAAATGACCTCAATTGCTCCCCAATGTCCTAATATGTCCTCAAGATCATCCATGTCAAATTTCAAGCCTTGCAGAGGAAGTTTGCTCAGTCAATTGCTCAAAGGGTCCAAAAATCGACTGTGTTAGGGCAAAAGTCAACTGTGACCTATAAACAGTCAAACTTCAAGATTTTTTGTCAACATTCTCATTTTGAAAGATATTTCATAATTTTATAAAGGTTTGATCATTATTCATCAAAGATTGCTCAAATTTCATCAAGACTCAAAAGTTGCTAAATTAGGGTTTTGTAGGAAAAGTCAACTCAACTTTTACAAAGCATAATTTTCTCATACTTTATAAGAAATGACCCATCCAAAGCTCGTTTTGAAGAGGATGAAATTTCCTACAATCCATCTGCATACCCCAAGATCAATAAATGCACTCATAAGAAGTTATAAATTTGGACATTATAGGTCATTTTTGAAGGTCAACAAAAACACATTTTTTCCAAAGCTTATAACTTGAGGATGGAATATCAAAATGATATGAGACCAAAAGGGTTGGTTAGAGGACATCTCAGGCTTTCTAAAAAGTCCAAGAACACTTCCAAAAGTTCAAATTTGAAGAAGTTATGCATTGTTGAAGTTGGACTTTTTTGCAAAATTGCAAAAAGTCAACTATCCCCAAAACTTCAAATTTTGTCAAATGGGCCCATTCCTTTCCACTTGATTTGGGATTGCATCATTGCCCACGTTCCCTAGCTCCAGCCATGTGCCCATATTTCACTTTTATTATTTAATTTGATTTTTTATTTAATTTATTCATTTTTAATCAAATAAAATCATAAAAAATCCCAAGAATTAATAACTTATGATTTTCTGATTGTTTTAGGCTTTGTTTACAGCTAGCATCACCATGGAATTCGTATCAAATCATATCATGGGCAAAAAGATTGAATTGAATCAAATTTGGAAAGGTTTAAAATGGAGATCAAATCAAATTCATATGCATTGATATGGAAAGATTTAGTCCATATTTGTTACCCTAATACATTGAGCATTACATAAGCAAGCATAAGGGACGAAAACAAGGGTGGGAAGCTGTAGAGAGAGGCAGAACAAAAAGTGAAAAAATCACAAAAAAGTGAGAAGTGGAAATCCAAGTTAGAGGCATTTTCAGAGGCCAAGACTTGTCCCAATCGCTTCCTGGGCATTCACTCAAGCTATCTGGATCAAAACCAAGCATCTTCAGACGCCCAAATGCACTGTAAGTCGCGCGATAACCACCCTTGTTCTTGATTTTGAAACTCTGAATTTAAGCATCTTTTTCATGAATCAATACCATATTTTGAATCTACATAACATTTGCAAGTGATTGTTATTATTCAATTGTGTTTATCTGGCCTGAATGGAGAACCACCATAGCTAGGGTTCTTCATTTTGCTTTTAGGGTTTTCTGTTTCAGGTAAAATCGTGACTCAAGAAGAACATGGCTTTGATCAGGAGGCCATAACGAATCCAACCATGTTCTTGGAATGGATTTATATGGTCTGGAGAGCATTTTAGCATATGCCTGCGTTTTTAGCTGTGGATCCAAATCCGCAGGTGTTTTTGTTGCAGGTTTGAGGACAGGGACGATGATGTGTCCCCCATCCATTGGCTAATTCAAAAATGGCGTGCATTTTATTTTTTTTCTGACCAATAATTGTTTGTTTTATTATATTACTATTGTTTTGTATTAATATAACAAATAGATCAACATGGTGTAGTGGCAAGGCAAGCGTGCAATCCCCTTCAGGACCTGGGTTCGAATCCCAGGTCCCCCACTTTCTCAATATTTTTATTCTTCAGGTGATTCAATGCATACGCCTATCTACAACCTACCTTGCGCCATCATTCATCCAATTTCCAGATGGCCAAAGGCCAAATCTGAGGGTCCAAAGCTGAAGGTCCACCATAGGCCAAGTCCAAGCATGCATACTGGATCCCAGAAAGTCAACAAGGCCAGCAATATTGGGCCATGAAATTGCTACCAGCACCCCCATAATTCAGGCCCAAACTCTCTCTTTCACTTATTTTATTTTATTAATTGTTTTATTGTTTTTATTTAATTTACTAACCAATCACAAAATTCCTCTTTTATTAAATAAAATCACCCAAAAAAAATATTTTTATTTCAAATCAAATTTTAAACTTTTATTTTTTCTTAATAAATTTATTAATTAATTAGGTTTTAATTAGAAAAACTTTAATTCCTTTTGTAAAATAAATAAAATTAATTAGACTTAATTAGTCTTAACCATTAATTTAATTATTATAATTTCTTTCCTAAATAATCAAAACTCCAAAAATAATTTATTTTTCATTTAATTAATTTATTAATTTAATTTAGTAATTAATTTAGGATTTATTTCTTTCTTAAAATAAAAACAACAAAAATATTTCTTCTTTAACCAAAAGGGTCAACACCCTAGTCATACGTCCGATTTAATTTTGCGCCGCGATTTATTTATTTCTATCATATTAATGTACCTGCTTCCGGATTGTAATAGTTAATAGGACATTTAATTATTTTTATCCGCTTTATTTTATTTTTCAAAAGGGTTTGTCTTTGGCGATGTAAATACCCGACACCTTGTAATTTAAATTCCGCATTTTATTTCCCGCAAATTATACCTGCTAGATGTTTGATAATAGGATTTGCATGACAAGACTGAATGTTAATCTTAAAATCAACTTAGATCACCCTAAAAATGTGCAAAGATAAAAATAACTGAAAACGACACACTCGCACATGCGCACTCTTAGGTTACACCCCACTTGGTTGCCTTCGTACACGGTCATTGAGTATAGGTCATTTTAGAGGTCGTCCTCTTGTCTAAAAGATCATAGTCGCCCCGAAATTGTTGCCTCGGATATTGTTGCCTCAAACAAATGATCTAAGACATTAGGGTTACCGCTAAGGCGTCCTAACATTGCTTTAGTGACCGTATGTCCCGCATTCGAATTGACCCTCAAATTCCAACGACGGTGCTACCTACTCATGAATAGTGGGATAGCATTATCTAAAGGAAATTAGCATAGAACGATTCCTTTTTCGAGTAGGTAAATGGTTCTTAGATACTTTCTCTTTCAAAACAAAACTTTTTCACACTTACACTCCTTTTCGAACAAAGTTTTCAAAACACTTCATTACACTCTTGAGGACAGAAGCAAGAGTTAAATCGAAGTTTCAAACAAAAACTTTTTCAAACCCACAAGCACAAAGAAAACAATTTTGAAAACAATTGAGCAAGTACCTAAGAGCCCGTAGATAACTACGGATAGAAAGGGTGCTAATACCTTCCCTTTCTATAATCTACCCCCTCTACTCAGAAAATCTCAAAAAAGGAATTTTTCTGTGCTTTTTTCCTTTCCTTGTTGGATAAAATAAAAGTCGGTGGCGACTCTTGCTTACCGCGACATTTTGCGAAAACAAACGCAAAATGCAAACCAGCATTCCAAAAAACAGTCAGTTCTTCGCACCGTATCACAGAACTGGCGACTCTGCTGGGGATGAATTATAAGTGGGGTGTACCTTAGGAATAGTTCATATTGTTTTCAATTGCTTGATTTGTATGATTTATCTTTGTGGGCTTGAATCGGAGTTACTATAGATCCTAACCCGGATCTGGGGGATACCCTTTAGGTAAGTAGCAATAAACTATGAGGGAACTGTACGGCGTAGACCGATACGGTTGAAGCAATAGTTATGTTGGTGTGACACTTTAGTATGTACTGATATCCCTTGTGGCGCAACGAGGAGAATATGGGTCTGCTAAGGGGTCATTAAGCACCAACTGACCTTAGAACCTTTAAATTGACCAACTTGGCCATAGAACAGTAGCAGTATGCTACACTCATTGAGACCAAACTCTCACGATGATTCCGGCTGCAAGAAAAGGTTGCTAAACTTGAATTATGACCGATCGAGGGTGGTCAGTGATATTGAGATCCTCTAGAACCCGATTACTATTTCTAGGTCAGGTTTGAACCAACTGAACTGGAGGAGGGTAGTACCTAAGCTCCTTGCCAGCCTGAAATCTAAGGGCTATCTGTGTGACTTGTTTGCCCTTACCATGTTTGCTATTTGTGGATACTTGTGGTGTGTTTTCTATCATGACATCATGACACCATGACATTGCATGCATCTTGCATGGGACTGACCTATTTCAAAGACAAGAGGATTCATCTTTGTTCTGTTTTGTAGGTCATGGAACCCATGCATAGAAATACTATTCGGATCAACTTTGTCCAGATTCCCACTCAGCTTAAGGAATTGGTTGCAAAGGTTTCAGATACTACCTCCTTTATCAGAAGACATGGGCACCTCCTTGGTTTGGTCACCTCCAAGATGGATGAGTAGATGATGAGTGTCTTAGTCCAGTTCTTTGATCAACTGACAAAGGCTGAGGTAATGTCTAATTGGGAAACTCGTAGTGGAACAAAGGGCTTCTTGACTAAATTCTTGGTTGGTAAGGCTAATCATTTCTGGGACAGTCTAGACTTCCAGGCATTTGAAGACATTCTGGCTCTTCTCATATATGGTTTGGTGTTGTTTCCTAACTCGGATTCTTTCGTCGACGTGAATGCAGTGAAGATTTTTATGTCCCGTAATCCTGTGCCCACTCTCTTGGGTGACATTCTTCACTCTCTTTATGCCCGTACTGCTCGAAAGCGGGGAACCCTTATGTGCTGTGCTCCATTGTTGGCGAGGTGGTTTATTTCTCACCTCCCCAAATCAATTTTGAAGAATAAGGAAGGCATGGGTTGGGCCTATAGGATCATGTCTGTTTCTCACATGGACATCATTTGGACTATTAAAGGCATGGAAGATGTGGCTATTATTGGTCGCTGTGGGGAGTACCCCAATGTTTCACTGATAGGAACCAATGGAGGAATCACCTATAACCATTGTTTGGCCTTACGCCAATTTAGGCGAGCTAGGAGGGAAGGACCTCATGAGTTACTGATGCCAAGCATTGTCTTTGACTTCCAAGGGGATAGTGACGAGCAACGCCGAAGGTTCATACGGGCTTGGGATAGAGTGCACAGGTCTGATCCGCACGAGCTAGGTACGAAGACTTCTCTTCCGATGGGTCGTGCCCAAAAGCTGGGAATGCCCTATGAAGCTGTCTTGCCTATAATTGTTGAGGTTGCTGATGAAGAAGGGGTTCCTCCTACCATCCTCCATCCATACATGCCTACTGACATTGAGGAATTAAAGAGATCTTAGATGCAGCTGAGAGAAGAGAGGGATACTTACAGAGAAAAGTATCACGAGAAAGAGCAGAAGATTCAGAAGTTGACAAGGCAGTTGGAGAACGAGCGGATCCTCAATGACTATGTCCGCACCGACAAGAAACGACAACGGGAGCACTAATTTTCTTTTTGATTATTTCTATTTTTGATTTACTTTTCAATTTCTCTTTCTTGTAACGCCTTAAGGGCATTTGTTGAACAATTGAATTCAAATTTTATCTAATAAAAGTGTGTTTCATTTTTATTTATTAATTTGAATCTCTTGACGTCTTTGAAATCATATCATATGCATTTCATTCCATGCACCTCATAACAGGTACCCTTACAGGTTTTCTCATCTTCTTCGCTGTTTATTTCAGCATTATGTCTTCTGAATAATCAACTGAACAAGCAATCAAGGCTCTGCAAGCTCAAAACTCCCAGTTCCAGGAATTGTTCATGAACCTGGCTAAGGGTCAGCAAGATCTGAAGGCCCTTATCTTGAAAGAGAATAATAAGAAGAAGACGGTCCTATTTAATATGGGTCGCGGATTCAGAAACGATTTGCGAGAAGAGGTTGATTTGACCCACTCATCTGGAGGGGGAAATAATCAGGAAGAAAGGAGGGCTCCCAGCCCTGTGGTTTCAGACAACGCGACTGACTTTGATGAAGACCAGTATCCTCTTACCGAGGATAGGTATAAGCAACTGGAAGACCGGTTGAGCGCGATGGAAATTCAGAAAGTGCCTGGTATGGACTTTGGAGACTTGGGTCTGTCATATTGGGTGGTAATTCCCCACAAGTTCAAAGCACCAGCCTTTGCTAATTACGACGGAGTTTCTTGTCCGAAACTGCACCTCCGGTCGTATGTTAGGAAAATTCAGCCATATACCACTGACAAGAACCTCTGGATCCACTTATTTCAAGACAGTCTCTCAGGGACTCAGCTTGAATGGTTTTACCAGCTGGAAGGAGCTAATATCCTCAATTGGGAAGACTTGGCTGCTGATTTCTACAAGCAGTACCAATACAATGCCGACCTCGCTCCCACGTGTACCCAACTCTAGGGTATGTCTATGGGTGCGGGTGAAGGTTTCAAAGATTATGCTCAGAAGTGGAGGGACCTTTCTGGAAGAGTGCAACCACCCTTGGCCGATACGGAGCTAGTGGATATGTTTCTGGGGACCTTGTTTGGTCCGTATTTCAACCATCTGATTGGAAGTTCCTCGTCCGGGTTTACCGAACTGATTATGACCGGGGAAAGAATTGAGGCTGGTATCAAATCTGGCAAGATACGGAAGGGTGCTTCATCAGGCACCGAGAAGAAGCCTTTTAAGAAGGAGTCCAGTTCTGTTTATAGTTCAAAAAGCCATACTAAACCTGAACGCCGCCAAGCTGTTAATGCGGTTGTTATATCAAGACCTGTTGTTTCTCCTCAGCACAACAATCAGCCAAGGACCGAGAGACCATAAAGACAATTCACTCAGCTCAACATGGCTTTATCCCAAATTTTGCCACAATTATTAAAGACTAGTTTGGTGATTCCAAGGGAGGCCCCGAAGAATCCAAATATAACATCACCGATGTACGATCCGAATGCCCGCTGTGCTTTTCACTCTGATAGCCTGGGGCATGATACGGATAACTGCTGGGTCTTGAAGAACAAAGTACAAGACTTGATTGATGTGAAGGAGATTGAATTGGAAGCACCTGAAAGACCTAATTTTGTAACTGCTCATATGCCCAAACATGGGGTGAATGCTGTAGATGAAGACTCGTTTGTGGTTTCTGTGAAAGACATTGTTACTCCAATGATGACTGTGAAGAAGAACCTTCTTCTAGCCGGTTTATTTCTGGGCTGTGACAAAGGTTGTCGTATGTGTTCCGTCCTACCTACTGGTTTCCATCTTTTGAAGTCATGTGTCCAACGCCTGATAGATAATAAATAAATTCTGTTTGAGAAGAATGTTGTTCCTTTGGTTCCTACTGAAGAAGTTGCTATAATCACCATTTTCGACAATTCTTCCAAGGCTTCCTCGAGAAAGCCTGTTAGAATTACATTTGTTCCAAGAGTCGCACCATTGATCATCAATGTTCTTGGGCCTATCCCCTATACATCTGTGATCGGTGGAAGTAGAACTGACTGTTTAAAGCTGGATCGCGTATGTCGCGGAAGCAAGAGTCGCCACCGTCTTTTATTTTCTCCAACATGAACAGGACAAAAGCACAGCAAAATTCCTTATGAGAATGTTTCTCGGTTCGGGAGGTAGATTTATAGAAAGGGAAGGTGTTAGCACCTTTTCTATCCATGGTTATCCACGGGCTCTTAGATACTTGCTCTTATGTTTTCAAAATGATGTTTGCTTTTCAAAATGTGAGTGGGTTTGAACAAAGTTTCATTGAAAGATTTCTGAATGACTCTTGTATCTGTCCTCAAGAGTGTTTGAAAAATTTGTTTTGAAAGCTTTTGAAAGTGTTAGTGTGAAAAGATTTTGATTTTTTTTTGAAGAGAGCAAGTATCCATGAGTCATCCACCTACCCTAAGGAATTAGGCTGTGTAAAAGTCCTTAAGGTAGTGCCATCCCACCATTGAGAGGTAGGTAGCACCACCATTGGAGGTGTTCGGGTCAATTCGATTTTAGGAACAGTGTGGTCACCGAAGCAATGGTAGGATACCTTAGAAGTAACCCTAATGTCCTAGATCCTTTTTAATCCGAGGCAACCGTTTCGAGGCAACTGTTTCGAGGCAACTGGATCATGGACATAAGAGCGACCGCTAAAACGTCCTATACTTGACGACCACGTTTCGAAGGCAACGAGTGAGGCGTACCCTAGGAGTGGTGTGTGTATTGTGTGTTGTTTTCATGTTATGTTTTATCTTTGATCATGGCATTGTGTGCTACGCGTTGTTTTTAGTTATCATACATTCTTTCATGCAATTTAGAATTTAGGAGTGCGGGAAATTAAAAGACAGAAAGATAAAAGCTACGTTATTACAAGGCGCGGGTCTATACATCGCCAAAATACAAAGACCCGTTTTTGATAAAAGATGCGGAAAGTAAAAAAGCAATAAACCTAATTACTATTACATCCTTGAACAATTACATAATAATCAATAAGAAAATAATGCGCGAAAAGAATTAAACTGAACGTCCGAGGGTTTTGGACCCTTTGCTTGAAATTAAATTACATTAAGACCTAATTAATTATTTAAAAAAAGAAAAGAAAATGTTTTTATGTTTTTTTTTATATTTAATGAAATAAAGAAAATAAAATCAAGAGAAAACCCTAATTCTAAATTTATTTTAATTATTGATGAAAAATATTACAGTTACCCTAATTTAAGCTAATTAATTAATTTACATGTTATTTACAAAAATAATAGTAATTAATAATAATAATAATGATGAAAATAATTAATTAAGAAAAAGATAAAAATGTCAAAAAACCTAATTCTATATATTTTATTTATTAAGAAAAAAGATTAAAATTTAAAACCTAAATTAAACTAAATTAATTGTTAGTCATTTATTTACAAAAAATAGGTTAGTGGTGAAATTAATAATAATTAAATATATTTACAATTTTTTTGATTTCTGATTTTTATTAGGAAAATTAATTTGAGGTGAAATAATAATAATAATTAAAGCAATTAAAAGAAATTCAAAGAAAAGAAAATTAAATTAAATATACAAACCAAGGGGGGTGACTGGCCCATGTGGAGGTTCTTGAAGCAATTCAGGCCCATTGACACAAAGGCCTTGTTGACTTTTCAGGGATCATGCATATGCTGTTTGACTGGGGTACACCCTGGATTTCATCCTGTGGCCACTGGATTGATCTCATGTCCACTTGGCAGGCTTAAGCGTGAGTATGCATGGTGGGCCTTGGAACGAACGCTGCACTAGAATATGTTAAAACAAAAATTATAAATTATGTAGGGGGACCTGGGAATCGAACCCAGGTCCCAGCGTTTGCCAAGCGTGTCATCCACCATCCAGCCATTCAAGCGCGTTTGTAGTGTAACTGGACAACAATTATTATATAAAAAAAACAAATGTTAGTGGTATAAAACAAAAAAACGCGCCAGATTTAAACCTTCCAACCATATGATGCCACGCCTTCTCCTTCTTCGTTTTCCCTGCAAAATATGAATAAGATAGCGGGGGTTTTAAACCCCCACAAACTGAAACTGTGAAAAATAGCGAATAGAAGAGGAATCAATATAAAAAGGGCGAGATAGGTTGGTTGAATTCGTCTGGCCTTGACGAATTCAACCATAGTCATGACGTGTTCCAATTTTTCCTGATGCCTAAAGCCCTAATTTGGAGCTTCAGAAACCCTAGGTTTCGTCCATGGTGATCTTGGATTCAGGCAGCGTTAGTTCAATTAAACTGTACCAATCGCTTCAGAAGGTCCTTATTAGCATGAATCAACCAAGAAAACAGATTAAAAGCACGTGAAATATGATATGCAAGTTTGAAAAATAAGGCAAACCGTGTGACTTGGTAGGGATGATTCTGATGGTGTTAAGCCTCGTTTTTTATTGTAATAGCTTCCTGGCAATGTCAGTAATGTATTGCAAACGATCTTTGGCCTTGAATTGCCCTGCCAATAGGATTTCAGTTTTCAAGTTTTTATAGAAATTTTGCAAAGTGATTATGGTGTTTCAGCAGCTTTCACGTGTCTCCTTCACTAGGGTTAGCTTATGCCTTTGTATATGAACGAATTTACGTCAAAACCTTGGCCCAAAAGTCCATGAATTAATGTTTCAAATCCTTGATTTTCAATCATGTAATTTTCAATATTTTTCCATGAAAACCTTGCCAATTATGGAAGATCTTGTCCCCTTGAGTGATGCACGAAATCTTTAGCATGTGTGGAGTGTATTTGCTTCATAAAAAGATTTGCCAACCATGCTTTGATATTTTTCTACAATTAAAACCAATTAAATGAATTAATAATAATAAAAATTCAATTAATTAATTAAAAATAAGAAAATAAATCATTTTAAGTTCAATGGGTCGTGCATAGGCCTTGGGTAATGATTCAATAAAGAATTTGAGGCCCATTAGCAAATTTGAAGTGTTTTAGGCAAAGTTGACTTTTGAAAGTTCCCAAAAATTTCCCAACTTCTCCAATGCATATATTGCTCAATTTTGAAGCTATGAACATGTTCTTGGACATTTTGGAAAGGTATTGAAGTCCTCTAACCAATGCCTTTGGTCCCATGTCATTTTGATTTACCAATCTCAAGTTATGGTCTTTGACTTAAAGTGCCTTTTTGTTGACTTTTGAAAATGACCTATAATGTTGAAATTGATAACTTTTTGTGAGAGCATTTCTTGGACTTGGAATGTTAAGATGAGTTGTAGGAAATGTCATCCCCTTCAAAATGAGCTTTGGATGGGATTTTTCTGGTAAACCATGAAAAAGTTATGCCTTGGTCAAGTTACAGTTGACTTTTCAACTGTCCAAAAATAGAAACTTTTGCATCTTGAGACTTTTTGAGCCATGCTTGTGGAATCATGATCAAGAATTGATCAAATGATGATTGTGGCTTCAAAATAAGATGTTGACCAAAAAATTTGACTTTTGACTGTCAAATGACCATTTTACCCCTACAGGTGACTGTGGAGCAATTAGGGCTTTTGACTGTGCAACTTGATGCTGTGAGTCTTGAAACTTGACATATGAATGCTTGACAATGTATATAGGCATATAGGACTTGATTGGATCCTTGAAAACTTCAATTTCTTTGCAAGAAACAAAACCCTAATTTTGACTGTGTTAGGAGGCAATTGGACTGTGCAACCCTTGAGAGATTTTGAATCATCTGGAGATTGATCTTGGCAAATCTTGAAGAATATGGGAGGGCAAATTTTGGGGTACAACAGTTTCCCCTGTTCAATCTTCTTAGACCTGAGGATGTAGATTGGCTGGCGTGCCTTTCGCAATCCAAAGGTGGAAGATGATTGAATACTAGAGTGCCCAGAAATTTGCACTCACATAGTAGAGTGTCAGCAGTGTGATGTAGGGAATGGGCTTACAGATGCCATTTGGAAAGATGATGGATAGGAGGATGGGCTTATAGATGCCATCTGGAGCTGTGACGGAGCCTTGTCGGGAATGGGCTTATAGATGCCATTTGGAGACTGTAATGGTGGTTGTGGAGATGGGCTTATAGATGCCATCGGGAGGTTGTCGATCACGTAAGAGATTCCTTAGCGAGAACTTGCGTACCTGAGAAAGAAAGATAATTACCTGGCCTGTTACAGGGGTTGATCTTCAAACTCTTCATGTAGATATGCCCTGGCTGGATACAGGTATCGAATCTTCAAACTCTTCAGACATGCCCTGGAAGGATACAGGAATCGAGTCTGGAAAATAGTCGTCAACAGATACACCCTGGCAGGATACAGGAATCGGATCTTCAAACTCTTCAGACGTGCCCTGGCAGGATACAGGAATCGAGTCCGGAAAATAGTCGTCAATAGATACACCCTGGTAGGATACAGGAATCGGATCTTCAAACTCTTCAGACGTGCCCTGGCAGGATACAGGAATCGAGTCCGGAAAATGGTCGTCAACAGATACACCCTGGCAGGATACAGGAATCGGATCTTCAAACTCTTCAGACGTGCCCTGGCCGGATACAGGAATCGAGTCCGGAAAATAGTCGTCAACAGATACACCCTGGCAGGATACAGGAATCAGATCTTCAAACTCTTCAGACGTGCCCTGGCAGGATACAGGAATCGAGTCCGGAAAATAGTCGTCAACAGATACACCCTGGCAGGATACAGGAATCGGATCTTTAAACTCTTCAGACGTGCCCTGGAAGGATACAAGAATCGAGTCCGAAAATAGTCGTCAACAGATACACCCTGGCAGGATACAGGAATCGGATCTTCAAACTCTTCAGATGTGCCTTGGAAGGATACAGGAATCGAGTCCGGAAAATAGTCGTCAACAGATACACCCTAGCAGGATACAGGAATCGAATCTTCAAACTCTTCAGACGTGCCCTGGCAGGATACAGGAATCGAGTCCGGAAAATAGTCGTCAACAGATACACCCTGGCAGGATACAAGAATCGGATCTTCAAACTCTTCAGACGTGCCCTGGCAGGATACAGGAATCGAGTCCGGAAAATAGTCGTCAACAGATACACCCTGGCAGGATACAGGAATCGGATCTTCAAACTCTTCAGACGTGCCCTGGTAGGATACAGGAATCGAGTCTGGAATTGCGACAATTGATAGTAATCATCTTTGCATTGATCTTTGTCCTGAAAAGACAAACTGTTAGTTGTATGTAATGTCATGATGTATGACATGCGTGATGTTCTCAAAATAAATGAGATTGTATGTCCATGATGCGTATGTGCATGCTATAATGTATGAAGATGTGATGTTTGTGAATGTATTTTCGTCTAGGAAAATAAATCCTTGACGAATGCCGGGAAGTTAAATCCTGGGCTGATGTTGAAGAGTAGAGTTCTTCGTTTCCTCTGGGGATGATGATTGCAAGAATAAACCGGTAGGAGAAGATGACTCCGTTGGGGAATAAACTTGGTGAAGAGATTACTCTGCGGGGAATGCTCTGTGGGGAGAGAGGCACTTTGCTGAGATGTTGATGATAACTCTGCTGAGGATACCATTGTTGAGCTCTGTTGGAAGATTTGATGAACTTCGCTGGGGGATAGAAAATTTCGCCGGGGACGATCTTTCCGTGGCAACTGGCTGAGGATAACCCAGTTATGTCCCGGTGGGGAAATAAACTTCTGAATAAAGCCGGGGAGGGTGTTAGTACTCTGCAGGTGATAAGCTTCCAGAATCTACTGGGGATAAGCTTCCTACTGGAGAGATTGATTTAACCTTCCTGGGGAAACTTTTGAGATTGCACTGGGGAAGCGGCTCCACTGGATATCCGGTATTCCGCCGGGGAACAATCTTATATTAAGACTGTCGGGGATGCTTGTTAGGAATGTTTGTATACTCCGTTGGGGAATGCTGAGATCTTCTGGGGGATAATCCAACTTCCTTAAGGCTGACAGTAGACTAACTCTGCTTGGGGAGAGTATCGCTGACTTGCTGGAGATACTGTGCCTTTTCGGGGCTGATGGGAGACCAACTCTCCTTGGGGAGAGTATGGATGATTCTTGTCTTACTCTGGGGAGTTAAGGTATCTTGGCTCACTCTCTGGGGAATTAAGGTATCTTGGTTACATTCTTCAGTCGAACTTACCTTGGTACCTTGGTGGACAGAGCAACTAGATCACTTAGACAACTCATTATTTCCCCTGTTTCTGATGTTACCTGTAATTAATCCTTTGTTTCGTATTCAAATATTTATGAGTTAGCAATTAGTGTCAAATGCATATATCACAATTGAACATTGGACATTCTTTACAAAACAAAACAGAAAAAGGAAAAAGCAATTGGCAATTGGTCTGAAAAGTGAATTTGTATTGATTTTTGAATTTGCCTGTAAATAGGCATTTATGTACAAGAGGCTGACATCCTAGTAAGAGAATGCCGCCGAACAACAGAGTTTTTACAATTTGTACAAAGAAAACAAAACAGCTGTGTGAAAAGAGTAATCCCACTGGGTTTCAACTCTGCTATCGCCTTTATATCTTCGAGCGTCTCATCGCTTGGCTGCTCAGTTGAAGATGAAGTTGATTGATCGATGCCGTCTGAACCTGATGTTGATACCGGATTCTGGATGCAAGGTGATCCAATGAGACATAGTATTACTCTTTAATCCCTAACTTTTGCCTGGACCGCCCTTTCGGGTTTTCAGTCCACCGGGATACCCATTTTTGCCCAAGCCGCCTTTTCAGGTTTTCGACTTGCCGGGTGTACAGATTTTTTTTCATTTCATCCCTTATTTTTGCCCGAACCCTTTTGGTTCGCCGGGAAGCCCTTATTTTTGCCTAGGTGTGTCAACCTAGCAGGTCTTTTATTCATGCGTAGTATCTTTTTACTATGTCTGCATTGGCGGGGTGAGGAAGGTCGTCACCATCCATGGTGGTTAGAATCATGGCTCCTCCCGAGAAGACATGTTTAACCATAAATGGCCCTTCGTATGTGGGGGTCCATTTTCCCCTGGGATCACTTTGAGGAAGAATGATGCGTTTGATTACCAGGTCCCCAATTTGATACTCTTGTGGTCTGACTTTCTTGTTAAATGCCCTGGTCATCCGTTTTTGATACGTTTGACCATGACAAATAGCAGTGAGTCTCTTTTCGTCAATTAGGTTTAATTGATCAAGTCGAGTCTGGATCCAATCATCTTCGCTCAAGCCTGCATCCTTCATTATCCGGAGAGAGGGTATCTGGACTTCAATCGGCAAGAGGGCCTCCATGCCATAGACCAAGGAAAAGGGAGTTGCCCTGGTTGACGTCCTTGCTGAGGTACGGTACCCATGAAGAGCAAACGGTAACATCTCGTGCCAATCTTTATAGGTCACTGTCATCTTCTGCACAATCTTTTTGATATTTTTATTAGCTGCTTCTACAGCCCCATTCATCTTCGGCCGGTAGGGAGAAGAGTTGTGGTGCTGTATCTTGAATTGCTCGCAGAGCTCAGTGATCATCTTGTTGTTAAGATTGGTACCATTGTCCGTAATGATCCTCTCGGGGATTCCGTATCGACAGATCAGGTTGTGTCGAATGAACCGTGCCACGACGTTCTTGGTTACCGTAGCGTAGGAAGCTGCTTCAACCCACTTTGTAAAGTAATCGATCGCCACCAGGATGAAGCGATGCTCGTTGGATGCCGTAGGTTTAATCTCGCTGATCATGTCAATGCCCCATATTGCAAAAGGCCAAGGTGCAGTAAAGACATTCAGAGGAACTGGAGGAACGTGCACCTTGTCAGCATAGATTTGGCACTTGTGACATGTCCGAGAATGTTGGTAACAGTCAGCTTCCATTGTGGACCAGAAATATCCTGCCCGAAGGATTTTCTTTGCCATAGTATGTCCACTGGAATGCATTCCGAAGGTACCTTCATGCAGCTCTGCCATGATCTTTTCTGCTTCAGTCTTATCCACACAACGTAGTAAGGTTGAATCATGGTTTCGCTTGTAGAGAATGCCATTGCTGAGGAAGAATTTTGCTGCGAACCTCCTCAGAAACTTCTTGTCGTTGACAGATGCACTCTCGGGATATTCTTGAGCTTCCAAGTACCTTTTCACTTCATAATACCAAGGCTTTTCAGTTACCTCTTCAGCCTCAAGATCACAGCAATATGCAGGTTCATCCAGTTTCCAGATAATGATCCGGGGAGCCACATTGTCCCACTTGACTTTGAACATGGAAGACATCGTTGCTAACGCGTCCGCCAGCTGATTCTCCTCTCTTGGGAAGTGTTCAAAAGTTATCTTTGTGAAATGGGGGATCAATGTCAACACACATTCTTTGTAAGGAATAAGGTTTGGGTGTTTCGTATCCCACTCGCCTTTGATCTGATTGATCACGAGAGCGGAATCTCCGAAGGCACTCAGAAACTTGATCCTTAAGTCAATTGCAGCTTGAAGACCCATAATGCACGCCTCATACTCCGCCATGTTGTTGGTGCAGTTGAAATATAGCCGGGCAGTGAGTGGAGTATGAGTGCCTTGAGGGGATATGATCACAGCGCCAATGCCATTACCCAAAGCGTTGGAGGCTCCGTCAAAGTGCATAGACCATCGGGATCCTTCCTCAGGTCCTTCATCCGGTCCAGGTACTTCACAGTCAGTCACTACCATGATGTTCTCGTCTGGAAACTCAAAGTTCATTGACTGGTAGTCATCCACTGCCTGGTGTGCCAAATGGTCTGCCCATACACTTCCCTTGATTGCCTTCTGAGTTGTGTACTGGATGTCGTATTCTGTCAAGATCATCTGCCATCTTGCTATTCTTCCAAACAGAGCAGGCTTTTCGAATATGTACTTTATTGGATCCATTTTTTAAATCAACAGAGTAGTGTGAGTCAGCATATACTGTCTCAGCCGACGAGCAGCCCATACCAAAGCGCAGCAAGTTTTCTTGAGCGGTGAGTAACGGGTCTCACAGTCGGTAAACTTTTTGCTAAGGTAATGAATAGCATGCTCTTTTCGGCCAGACTCGTCATGCTGCCCCAGCACACACCCCATTGAGTTGTCAAGTACTGTCAAGTATAATATTAAAGGTCTCCCTTCAACCGGTGGCATAAGAATGGGTGGTTCTTGGAGATACTCTTTGATTTTGTTGAAAGCGGCCTGACATTCATCATTCCAACATACTACTTGATCTTTCTTCAGTAGCTTGAAGATTGGTTCACAGGTAGCAGTTAGATGCGAGATGAATCGAGCAATATAATTCAGACGTCCTAGAAAGCCTCTGACTTCTTTCTCTGTCTTGGGAAATGGCCTCTCTTGTATGGCTTTAACCTTGGCAGGGTCCACTTGAATACCTTTGTCGCTCACGACGAAGCCTAGCAACTTCCCAGATCTTACCCCAAATGTGCACTTGTTTGGGTTCAACCTCAGCTTATACAACTTCAGACGGTCAAACAGCTTCTGTAGATGGTCAAGGTGTTCCTCCTCAATTTGGGACCTTGCAATCATATCGTCAACGTACACTTCGATCTCATGATGGATTATGTCATGAAATAAAGCAACCATGGCACGTTGGTAGGTTGCCCCAGCGTTTTTCAACCCAAAAGGCATGACCTTGTAGCAGAAGGTGCCCCACTGAGTAACAAAAGTAGTCTTTTCCATATCTTCAGGAGCCATCTTGATCTGATTATAACCTGAAAAGCCATCCATGAAGGAGAACACCTTGTGTTGAGCAGTATTGTCAACCAGAACGTCGATGTGAGGGAAGGGGAAGTTATCCTTGGGGCTCTCCCTGTTCAAATCCCTGTAGTCAACACACATTCTGACCTTACCATCTTTCTTCGGCACCGGAACCACGTTGGCAACCCACTGAGGGTAAGAGGTTACTGCTAGAAACCCGACATCAAATTGCTTCATAACCTCAGGTTTGATCTTCTCGGACATCTCTGGACGCATACGGCGGACCTTTTGTTTAACCGGAGGGCATTCTTCCTTGGTAGGCAGGTGATGGACTACAATGTCAGTATCCAACCCAGGCATGTCTTCATAAGACCAGGCAAAGATCTCTACATAATCATGCAACATCTGAATCAACCGCTGTTTCACGCTGAGCTCTAGATTGGCACCAATCTTGACTTCCTTTCTATCTGTCTCAGTACCCAGATTTACCGTTTCCACTGGCTCTTCATGTGGCTGAATGGCCCTCTCTTCCTGGAGTAACAGTCTTGCAAGCTCACCAGTCACTTCACAATCATCTTCACCTTCGTCTTCGGCTAAGTTGATCGGATTTTCGAAGTTATAACTGGCAGTAGCAGAGTCGTTACCAGTGAGATCCAGAGTGGATTGAAACCTGTATGAGTGAGTGTGTGTAAATATATCTGTTTTGCAATATATAAAGAAAGAAAGGGAGCACAAGATTTGAAATGCGAAAAATGTCCAATGTTTTATTCATGATATATGGAAATGACAAGTAATAAGCCCTCACAAATGAAGCCATGGTGCCCTGGATAAGACACCGGGCCATAAAGTTTCAATTTATTGTTCATTACAAATTAAAAAAAACAAAGGAATTCATTACTGAGTAACAAAAGTAACAGGTATATGGTCTTTTGCAGTCCAATTGCTCAGTCCACCATCGGTCGTCGGGTAGATCCAGCTATCAAACTCTGATTCCTCCGCATCGCTTTCAATAGCATTCACTCCCGGGTTGGTGATGAACACGGGAGGTCTTCCGATCCTTGCTTTGCGTACAACCTTCTGAGCCTCTGCAGTGAAACCCAGCCCAAACTTGTCAGTCTTTGGAGTAAAATCAGGGTGCCTGCCCCAGTTTGTACATTCACCTTTTTCAATCACGGCCCGGGCATCCTTCAAGGAAGCCATCTTCAAAGGAAAGTCTTCTTCAATCACTGTCTCAGCTGACGCCAATGTTGGAGGCACCTCTTCAAAATGCTGAAAGGGGGTCTCAATAAACTCCCCGTCCATCTCTATATACCGGAACGAGTTAAGATGACTAACCATGTATTCTTCCTTCCCCTGCACTGTAACAATCTTCCCTCTGATAGGGTACTTAAGCTTTTGGTGTAGAGTGGAGGTCACAGCCCCAGTCTTGTGGATCCAAGGTCGACCCAGCAAACAGGAATAAGATGTACAAATGTCCATCACATAGAACGTTGAATCAAATACTTGAGAACCAACCTGAATCGGAATATCTACCTCACCATGTACCATCCTCTTCGACCCGTCAAAGGCTCGGACAACGATGTTACTAGGCTTCAACTCCAAACCCTCACAATCCAACCTGTCTAAGGCCTTCTTGGGCAGTACATTCAGTGAAGAACCGGTGTCTACCAACATGTGTGCAAGAGTAGTGCCCCTGCATTCAATGGAGACATGCAGGGCATCGTTGTGGTTCTTTCCCTTGGCGGTCAGATCAGCATCCGAGAAACCCAACCCATTGTCAACGGTCAAGTTGGCCACACAATCAGTAAATTGATCCGCAGATGTTTCTTGTGGCACATGGGCCGTCTTCAGAAATAAAATCAGGGCCTTGGCATGGGCCTCTGAGCACAACAACAATGATAGCATAGAGATCTTAGAGGGGGTATGCCCCACCTGCTCATTGACGTTGAAATCGCTCTTCTTGATGATCTTAAGGATTTCCTCCATCTCTTGCTGTGAAGCTTCAACATTAACAGTCTTTGGTGCCTCCATCTAGGCAGGCACATCAGCAATCCCTTTACCCCGAGTGCCAGAGGACTCGGCAGCAGGGGTAGAAACTTGATCAGGAGGGGAAACAGGCGCACTTGTAGGCGTGATGATAAGAGGTCTTCGGATAATTGGTGGCGCAATGTCAGGCGAGAAGAGCCTGCCACTGCGAGTAACTTTAGCGGGACCGGTGATGTTACTGATACCGGTACTAGTGTTGAACTCCTGCTTCACTCCAAACACATACACATCTGCCCCATAGTGCCATGGGACAGCCTTATCAGATTTATAGGGGAGGGGCCCCTGAACAGTAATGATGATAGGTGCAACAGACATGATTTTGACTGGCTTCCTCGGGGGAGCCTTGGTAGGATTGTTGAAGATGGTGACAATAGATACTTCTTCGGTAGGAACAATATGAACAACGGTCTTCTTGAACAAGATCTCTTTGCTATCCATCAGGTTTTGGACGTCTGACTTCAGCAACGGACAACCAGCAGGGGAAACAACACACAGAAGGCAACCCTTGCTACAACCCGGAAATAAACCGGATAGCAACAGGTTCCTTTTGATAGTCAATAAAGGAGTAGCAATCTCATCCACAGAGCCTACATATAGATCTTCCTCAATAGCATTTACTTCGTGCTGGGGCATAGGAGCAGTCACGACGTTGGGCCTTTCGGGCGCCTCAAACTGTATTTCCTTGGCATCGATAAGATCCTGGACCTTATTCCTCAGGGCCCAACAATCATCAGTAGAATGCCCCGGGCTATCAGAGTGATAAGCACAGCCGGCGTTGGGATTGTACTTCGGAGAGGTTGTGTTTACCACCTTCGGAGCTTCTCTGACGGTTACCAAGTTGGTCGATAGCAGTTGCGGCAAGATCTGTGACAAGGTCATACTAAGCCGAGTATATTCTCTTATGGGTCTCTCACCCCTTGGTTGATTAGGTTGCCGAGGAGCGGCAGCAGGCTTTGCAATCACCACCGCGTTGACAGCTTGGCGGCGTTCCGGTTTATTTTGCCTCCTGGGGCCATACACAGCACTGGCTTCCTTCTTGAAAGGATTCTTCTCAGAACTTGAGGACGCACCCTTTTGTATCTTCCCCGATTTCATACCAGCTTCTATCCTTTCCCCAGTCAGAATGAGGTCTGTAAACCCTGCAGAAGAATTACCAATGAGATGATTGAATAATGGCCCAGATAGGGTCCCCAAGAACATGTCCACGAGTTCACGGTCGTTTAACGGTGGCTGCACCCTTCCAGCCAGGTCCCTCCACTTCTGCGCGTACTCTTTGAAACCTTCTCCCGATCCTAGCGACATACCCTGGAGTTGGGTACGTGTAGGAGCGAGGTCGGCATTGTACTGATACTGCTTGTAAAAAGAAGTAGCCAAATCCTCCCAGTTACGAACCTTGGTTCCATCTAGCTGATAGAACCATTCGAGATGAGTCCCTGAAAGACTCTCCTGGAAGAAATGGATCCATAAGTTCTTGTCCACAGTATACGGCTGGATCTTCCACACATAAGATCTGAGATGCAGCATAGGGCAGGACGCCTCGTCATACTTTGCGAAAGATGGTGCTTTGAACTTGTGTGGGATCACCACACCAGAAGATAGACCCAGGTCTCCAAAATCCAACCCAGGCACCTGTTGAATTTCTATGGCATTCAGACGATCCTCTAACTGCTTGTACATGTCTTCAGTGGGAGGGTACTGCTCTTCATTGAAATCAGTCTCGTTGTCAGAGACCACAGGACTAGGAACCCTTCCCCCTTGGGGACTGCCTTTCCCTACAGAAGAACCAGCTTGATCAACCTCATTTTGCAGTGTATTGCCAAACCTCCGGCCAGTGTTGAATAGTACAGTTCTCTTCTTCTTCTTCTTCTTGACCAGCAGAGCCTTCAATTCCTCTTGACCTTGGGCTAAACTCATGATCAGTTCTTGGAACTGGGCGTTCTGAGCCTGGAGGGCCTTGATGGATTGCTCAGTAGATGATTCAGGATTCATGATGAGACGAGCTGAAATAAACAGCGAAGAAGATTAAACCACCTGTAAAAAAGAGAACCTGCTATGCACATGATGCATGATATGCTGTTTATGCAATGCATCCAAGGGTTTGAAAGTTCAAATTTGTTGCAGACAAAAAGGAACACACGTTATTATTAAGAAATAATTGTTCAGTACATCAAAGCCTCATGGGAAAAAATTACAAAGTAAACTAATCCCAAAAGACACTGGGCATCCTCTTTGGAGCTATGTAAGTGTTGAGAGTCTTTTCCTCGTGCAGTAGGCGAGTGAGCTCCAAGACCTTCTTCTCACTAGCATGTAGACTGGCTTCAAGAGAATTCCATTCTTCCTTAAGCTGGATCCAGCTCATCTGCATTTCTTCCCAGGATGTAGGCATGTCAGGATGTTGAATGGTGTATGAGACCTCTCCTTCCAACACTGGCTCTTTGATCACAGGGAGAACATGAGGATATGGCATCACTAACTTCTGGGAGCGGGCACGTACCCACTTGAGATAAGGCTCCAACGGGATGGAGTTCATGTGCCCCAGTGTCTTGCTGTCTACCTTGTTGGGCATCCTCCAAGCTCTGATAAATCTCTGGCGGAGCCCTTGTGCATCGTTATCAAAGTCAAAAACTATGTCAGGAGTTAACATGTCATGAGGGCCATCCCTCCGAGCATATCCAAACTGTCTCAAAGCCAAGCATGGGTTGTAAGTAATACCTCCTCTGATTCCAAGTAAAGGAACATTAGGAAACTCCCCGCAACGATCAATGATAGTGACGTCTTCTCTGGACCGAGAACACCAATGTATATCAGCATGCGTAAGAGTCATTAATCGTTGTGACCATCTCAAACCCCGCTCATTCTTCAAAACTGATTGTGGAAGGTGCGAAATAAACCACCTTGCCAGGAGAGGAGTGCAGCACATAAGAACACCTCTTTTTCTCATGGTTCGAGTGTAACATGAGTGAAGGATGTCCCCAAGCAATGTAGGTATAGGATTCCTGGACATGAAGATCTTGACAGCATTGATATCTATAAGCTGATCTGGATTAGGGAACAATACCAACCCATAAACGAGGAGTGCCACAACTTCTTCAAAAGCTTGTAGGTCAAGGGAATTCCAACATTCTTGGGCCTTCTCAAACAGGAACTTTGCTAAGAATCCTTTGGTACCGCTTCTAACTTCCCAATGTCCCTTGATGTCAGATGGTTGTAGGCGTAATGCTTTAGCAATCTCTTCAAGTTTGGGTTCCTTTTCCGTACCGTTGTAGGGTAGTTGACTAAGGATAGGGATCTTCAGAAGCTGGGAGAACTCTTCCAAGGTAGGCACCAGTTGATAATCCAGGAAAGTAAAGTAGTGGTACAGAGGGTCAAAGAACTGGAAGAGGACCTTTATCATATCTTCCTCAATGTTGGTGTTGACCAAGCTGATGAGTCTTCCATGTTTCTCACTGAAAGAAGAGCTCTCGGGAATCCTGGATGTAAGTTCCTTAAGCTGAGGAGGGACCCTTACAAGGTTGATCTGAATTGTCTTTCTGCGGATGGTTTCCATGTGCTATAAAACAAGAACAAAGATGAAGATTCGAACCCCTGAAGTGGTTAGTGGATGCATATGATGTTGTATGATGTTATGATATTATGATAAAAACACACCACAAGTATCCACAAAAAGCAAACATGGTAAGGCACACAAGTCACACAAGACAACCCTTAGAGTTTAGGCCAGCATGGGGCCTAGGTATTACCCTCTTGAAGTTGGTGGGCTCAAACCTGTCCTATCAAAAGTAATCGGGTTCTAAGGATCTCAATATCATTGGATTGTTTTCTGTGTTCATTGTTTCGATTTATCCACTGAACTGGCGATCAAAATATTCCAAGAAAACAACCCTCAATGAGTGTAGTATCGAGTATCAACCAACTTCGGACTGCACCAAAGTCAGTTATCTCACTACTCTAAAGAGGCCAGGATGGTCAAGTAAGGTTCCTAAGGTCAGTTGATGCTTCACGACACCACGCGGCGGCCCCGTACTCTCCTTGACTTGACTCAAGGGTTACCGGTACTCACCAAAGTGCCACATCAACGTAGCAGACTACTTCAACCGTGTCGGTATACCCCGCACAGTTCCCTCACAGTCTTGTTGCTACTTTCTAAGAGGTATCCCCCAGATCCGGGTTAGGATCTATAGAACTCCCAAGACAGGCCCAATAATATTAAAGCACACAAATCAGGCAATTGAAAACATAAGTATGATCTATCCTAAGGTACACCTCACTTAAAATCTCCCCAGCAGAGTCGCCAGTTCTGTGATCGGTGGAAGTAGAACTGACTGTTTAAAGCTGGATCGCGTATGTCGCGGAAGCAAGAGTCGCCACCGTCTTTTATTTTCTCCAACATGGACAGGACAAAAGCACAGCAAAATTCCTTATGAGAATGTTTCTCGGTTCGGGAGGTAGATTTATAGAAAGGGAAGGTGTTAGCACCCTTTCTATCCATGGTTATCCATGGGATCTTAGATACTTGCTCTTATGTTTTCAAAATTATGTTTTCTTTTCAAAATGTGAGTGGGTTTGAAAAAATTTTCATTGAAAGATTTCTGAATGACTCTTGTATCTGTCCTCAAGAGTGTTTGAAAAATTTGTTTTGAAAGCTTTTGAAAGTGTCAGTGTGAAAAGATTTTGATTTGTTTTTGAAGAGAGCAAGTATCCATGAGTCATCCACCTACCCTAAGGAATTAGGCTGTGTAAAAGTCCTTAAGGTAGTGCCATCCCACCATTGAGAGGTAGGTAGCACCACCGTTGGAGGTGTTCGGGTTAATTCGATTTTAGGGACAGTGTGGTCACCGAAGAAATGGTAGGATACCTTAGAAGTAACCCTAATGTCCTAGATCCTTTTTAATCCGAGGCAACTGTTTCGAGGAAACTGTTTCGAGGCAACTGGATCATGGACATAAGAGCGACCGCTAAAACATCCTATACTTGACGACCACGTTTCGAAGGCAACGATTGAGGCGTACCCTAGGAGTGGTGTGTGTATTGTGTGTTGTTTTCATGTTATGTTTTATCTTTGATCATGGCATTGTGTGCTACGCGTTGTTTTTAGTTATCATACATTCTTTCATGCAATTTAGAATTTAGGAGTGCGGGAAATTAAAAGACGGAAAGATAAAAGCTACGCTATTACAAGGCGCGGGTCTATACATCGCCAAAATACAAAGACCCGTTTTTGATAAAAGATGCAGAAAGTAAAAAAGCAATAAACCTAATTACTATTACATCCTTGAACAATTACATAATAATCAATAAGAAAATAATGCGCGAAAAGAATTAAACTGAACGTCCGAGGGTTTTGGATCCTTTGCTTGAAATTAAATTACATTAAGACCTAATTAATTATTTAAAGAAAGAAAAGAAAATGTTTTTATGTTTTTTTTATATTTAATGAAATAAAGAAAATAAAATCAAGAGAAAACCCTAATTCTAAATTTATTTTAATTATTAATGAAAAATATTACAGTTACCCTAATTTAAGCTAATTAATTAATTTACATGTTATTTACAAAAATAATAGTAATTAATAATAATAATAATAATAATGATGAAAATGATTAATTAAGAAAAAGATAAAAATGTCAAAAAACCTAATTCTATATATTTTATTTATTAAGAAAAAAGATTAAAATTTAAAGCCTAAATTAAACTAAATTAATTGTTAGTCATTTATTTACAAAAAATAGGTTAGTGGTGAAATTAATAATAATTAAATATATTTACAATTTTTTTGATTTCTGATTTTTATTAGGAAAATTAATTTGAGGTGAAATAATAATAATAATTAAAGAAATTAAAAGAAATTCAAAGAAAAGAAAATTAAATTAAATATACAAACCAAGGGGGGTGTCTGGCCCATGTGGAGGTTCTTGAAGCAATTCAGGCCCATTGACACAAAAGCCTTGTTGACTTTTCAGGGATCATGCATATGCTGTTTGACTGGGGTACACCCTGGATTTCATCCTGTGGCCACTGGATTGATCTCATGTCCACTTGGTAGGCTTAAGCGTGAGTATGCATGGTGGGCCTTGGAACGAACGCTGCACTAGAATATGTTAAAACAAAAATTATGAATTATGTGGGGGGACATGGGAATCGAACCCAGGTCCCAGCGTTTGCCAAGCGTGTCATCCACCATCCTGCCATTCAAGCGTGTTTGTAGTGTAACTGGACAACAATTATTATATATAAAAAACAAATGTTAGTGGTATAAAACAAAAAAATGCGCCAGATTTAAACCTTCCAACCATATGATGCCACGCCTTCTCCTTCTTCGTTTGCCCTGCAAAATATGAATAAGATAGCGGGGGTTTTAAACCCCCACAAACTGAAACTGTGAAAAATAGCGAATAGAAGAGGAATCAATATAAAAAGGGCGCGATAGGTTGGTTGAATTCGTCTGGCCTTGACGAATTCAACCATAGTCATGACGTGTTCCAATTTTTCCTGATTCCTAAAGCCCTAATTTGGAGCTTCAGAAACCCTAGGTTTCGTCCATGGTGATCTTGGATTCAGGCAGTGTTAGTTCAATTAAACTGTACCAATCGCTTCAGAAGGTCCTTATTAGCATGAATCAACCAAGAAAACAGATTAAAAGCACGTGAAATATGATATGCAAGTTTGAAAAATAAGGCAAACCGTGTGACTTGGTAGGGATGATTCTGATGGTGTTAAACCTCGTTTTTTATTGTAATAGCTTCCTGGCAATGTCAGTAATGTATTGGAAACGATCTTTGGCCTTGAATTTCCCTGCCAATAGGATTTCAGTTTTCAAGTTTTTATTGAAATTTTGCAAAGTGATTATGGTGTTTCATCATCTTTCACGTGTCTCCTTCACTAGGGTTAGCTTATGCCTTTGTATATGAACGAATTTAGGTCAAAACCTTGGCCCAAAAGTCCATGAATTAATGTTTCAAATCCTTGATTTTCAATCATGTAATTTTCAATCTTTTTCCATGAAAACCTTGCCAATTATGGAAGATCTTGTCCCCTTGAGTGATGCACGAAATCTTTAGCATGTGTGGAGTGTATTTGCTTCATAAAAAGATTTGCCAACCATGCTTTGATATTTTTCTACAATTAAAATCAATTAAATGAATTAATAATAATAAAAATTCAATTAATTAATTAAAAATAAGAAAATAAATCATTTTAAGTTCAATGGGTCGTGCATAGGCCTTGGGTAATGATTCAAGAAAGAATTTGAGGCCCATTAGCAAATTTGAAGTGTTTTAGGCAAAGTTGACTTTTGAAAGTTCCCAAATATTTCCCAACTTCTCCAATGCATATCTTGCTCAATTTTGAAGCTATGAACATGTTCTTGGACATTTTGGAAAGGTCTTGAAGTCCTCTAACCAATGCCTTTGGTCCCATGTCATTTTGATTTACCAATCTCAAGTTATGGTCTTTGACTTAAAGTGCCTTTTTGTTGACTTTTGAAAATGACCTATAATGTTGAAATTGATAACTTTTTGTGAGTGCATTTCTTGGACTTGGAATGTGAAGATGAGTTGTAGGAAATGTCATCCCCTTAAAAATTAGCTTTGGATGGGATTTTTCTGGTAAACCATGAAAAAGTTATGCCTTGGTCAAGTTACAGTTGACTTTTCAACTGTCCAAAAATAGAAACTTTTGCATCTTGAGACTTTTTGAGCCATGCTTGTGGAATCATGATCAAGAATTGATCAAATGATGATTGTGGCTTCAAAATAAGATATTGACCAAAAATTTTGACTTTTGACTGTCAAATGACCATTTTACCCCTGCAGTTGACTGTGGAGCAATTAGGGCTTTTGATTGTGCAACTTGATGCGGTGAGTCTTGAAACTTGACATATGAATGCTTGACAATGTATATAGTCATATAGGACTTGATTGGATCCTTGAAAACCTCAATTTCTTTGCAAGAAACAAAACCCTAATTTTGACTATGTTAGGAGGCAATTAGACAGTGCAACCCTTGAGAGATTTTGAATCATCTGGAGATTGATCTTGGCAAATCTTGAAGAATATGGGAGGGCAAATTTTGGGGTACAACAACATCCAATAAAGTTGTCCCGTGGCATTATGGGGCTGACGTATATTATCACAGAGTTAAGCAAGACTTGAGTGATGAAGAAGCTGATACTGACGTCAGCAATATTGTTGGATCTATTAAAGTCACCCGTAGCGGAAGACTTTTCTCCCCTGAGATCTCTGCACTAGTTGTTCCAAAGCCTGTTGTTATTACACCTGCCAGTTTACCTACTACTGTCCCTGTTCAAGTTCCAATTCTTACCCCTGTTGCCGAGTCATCTGACACTCGGGGCAAAGGGATCACCGGTGAGCCTGCCCAGACGGAGGCACCGAAGACGATTATTGTTGAAGCCTCTCGGCAAGAGATGGAGGAAATTTTAAAGATCATCAAAAAGAGCGACTACAATGTAGTCGAGCAGCTGGGGCAAACCCCGTCCAAAATCTCTATGATATCCCTGTTGTTATGCTCAGAGGCCCATGCCAAGGCTCTGATTGCTTTCCTGAAGACTGCACACGTATCGCAAGAGACATCAGCTGATCAGTTTAAAGATTGCGTGGCTAGTCTGACTGCTGATAACGGGTTGGGTTTCTTTGACGCCGACTTGACTGCTAAGGGGAAAAATCACAACGACGCCCTGCATGTCTCCATTGAATGCAGGGGAACTACTCTTGCTCACGTATTGGTGGATACTGGGTCATCGCTGAATGTTTTACCCAAAAAGGCACTAGACTGGTTAGACTGTGAAGGGTTAGAGCTAAAGCCGAGTAACATTTTTGTCAGGGCCTTTGATGGGTCGAAGAGAATGGTACACGGAGAAGTGGATATTCCGATTAAGGTTGGTTCTCAGGTTTTCGCATCTACATTCTACGTGATGGACATTCGGACATCTTATTCTTGTTTGCTGGGTCGCCCGTGGATCCATAAAGCTGGGGCAGTAACGTCTACGCTTCACCTGAAGCTAAAGTACCCGGTGAAAGGGAAAATTGTGACAGTACAAGGAGAGGAGGAGTACATGGTGAGCCACCTAAACTCTTTCCGATATGTAGAGATGGATGGGGGGTTCATTGAGACCCCATTTCAACATTTTAAAGAGGTTCCCCAGACGCTGACATCAACTGAGGCCGTTGTTGAAGATCCTCTAATGAAGATGGCTTCCTTCAAGGATGCCCGGGCTGTTGTCGAGAAAGGTGGGTGTGCAAATTGGGGCCAACTCCCTGATTTTGCACATAAGACTAACAAGTTTGGTTTGGGTTTCACTGCAGAAGCTCAAAGGGATGTTCGGAGTGCACGGATCGGAAGACCTCCCCTGTTCATCAGCAATTCAGGAGTGAATGCCATTGAAGACGATGTTGAGAAGTCTGAGTTTGACAGTTGGATCTACCCTACTGTCGATGGTGGATTAAGCAATTGGACAGCAAAGGACTTCGTCCTAATTTCTTTTATTACCCAATAATGAGACTTTTGTTTTGAATTTGTAACAAACAATGTTTTAAACTTTACGGCCCGATGTCTTACCCGGGGCATCGTGGCTTCATTTGTGAGGGCTTTATGTGTGTCATCTACATATATCATTAATAAAAGCATTGGACGTTTCTTTCATTTCAAATTTTGCGCTCCTTGTTTTTCTTTTATTACATATTTCAAAACAACTATTTTACACACACTCACATATACAGGTCTACATCCACTTTGGATCCTACTGGCGACGACTCTGCTACTGCCAGTTATGACTTCGAAAGTCCAATCAACTTAGCCGAAGACGAAGGTGAAGATGATCGCGAAGTGCCTGGTGAACTTGCTAGACTGCTACTTCAGGAAGAGAGGGCCATACAGCCGCATGAAGAGCCGGTGGAATCAGTGAATCTGGGTACAGAAGAAGACAAGAAAGAGGTCAAGATCGATGCAAATCTGGAAGCTAGTGTTAAGCAACGGCTGATTCAGATGCTACGTGACTATGTTGAGATCTTTGCCTGGTCTTATGAAGATATGCCTGGATTGGATACTGATATCGTGGTTCACCGCCTGCCTACCAAGGAAGACTGTCCTCCAGTGAAACAGAAAGTCCACCGAATGCGCCCGGATATGTCTGAGAAAATCAAGACCGAAGTTGTGAAACAGTTTGACGCTGGTTTTCTAGCAGTTACTTCTTACCCACAGTGGGTGGCCAACGTGGTTCTAGTGCCTAAGAAGGATGGTAAGGTTCGAATGTGTGTTGACTATAGGGATCTGAACAGGGCGAGCCCCAAGGATGATTTCCCTCTGCCTCATATCGACGTTCTGGTTGACAACACCGCACAGCATAAGGTCTTCTCCTTTATGGATGGTTTCTCCGGTTATAATCATATTAAAATGGCTCCCGAAGACATGGAGAAGACAACCTTTGTTACTCAATGGGGCACCTTTTGCTACAAGGTCATGCCTTTTGGATTGAAGAATTTTAGGGAAACGTATCAGCGCACCATGGTCACTTTGTTCCATGACATGATCCATCATGAGATTGAGGTATACGTCTACGACATGATTGCAAGATCTCAGACTGAAGAAAAGCATCTTGACCACCTTCAGAAGTTATTTGACAGGTTGAGGTTGTACAAGCTGAGGTTAAACCCGAACAAGTGCACCTTCGGGGTGAGATCTGGTAAGCTGCTGGGTTTCATCATAAGCGATGAAGGTATTCAAGTGGATCCTGCAAAGGTGAAGGCTATACAGGAAATGCCAGCTCCTCGAACAGAAAAAGTAGTCAGAGGCTTTCTGGGACATCTGAACTACATTGCCCGATTCATCTCACACTTGACTGCTACTTGTGAGACAATCTTCAAGTTACTGAAGAAAGATCAAGTAGTAAGATGGAACGATGAATGTCAGGCCGCTTTCGAAAGGATCAAGGAATATCTCCAAGAACCACCTATTCTGATGCCTCCAGTGGAAGGGAGACCTTTGATCTTATACTTGACAGTACTCGACAATTCAATGGGGTGCATGCTGGGGCAACATGATGATCTGGCCGAAAAGAGCATGCTATTTATTACCTTAGCAAAAAGTTTACCGACTGCGAGACCCGATACTCGTTGCTTGAGAAAACTTGCTGTGCTTTGGCATGGGCTGCTCGCCGGCTGAGACAGTATATGCTGACTCACACTACTCTATTGATATCAAAGATGGATCCAATCAAGTATATCTTCGAGAAGCCTGCCTTGTCCGGAAGAATAGCAAGATGGCAGATGATCTTGACTGAGTATGACATCCAATATACGACCCAAAAGGCAATCAAGGGAAGTGTGTTGGCAGATCATTTAGCACATCAGGCAGTGGACGATTACCAGTCTATAAACTTCAAGTTTCCGGATGAGAATATCATGATAGTGACTGACTGTGAAACACCTGGACCGGATGAAGGACCTGAGGAAGGATCCCGATGGTCTATGTACTTTGATGGAGCTTCAAACGCTTTGGGTAATGGAATTGGCGCCGTAATCATATCTCCTAAAGGCTCTTACTCCGTTCACCGCCTGACTATGTTTCAACTGCACCAACAATATGGCGGAGTATGAGGCATGCATCATGGGTCTTCGAGCAGCAATTGACCTAAGGATTAAGTTCTTGAGTGTGTTCGGAGATTCCGCTCTCGTGATCATTCAGATCAAAGGCGAGTGGGATATGAAACACCCAAATCTTATTCCTTACAAGGAGTATGTATTGACGTTGCTTCCACATTTCGAAGAGATAACCTTTGAACACTTCCCTAGAGAGGAGAATCAATTAACGGACGTGCTAGCTAGGATGTCTTCTATGTTCAAAGTCAATTGGGACAACGAAGCTCCCCGGATTATCATTTAAAGATTGGACGAACCTGCACATTGCTGTGACATTGAGACTGAAGAGGTAGCAGAAAAACCATGGTTTCATGAGGTAAAGAGGTATCTTGAAGCTCAGGAGTACCCCGAGGGTGCATCTGTTAATGATAAGAAGTTTCTGAGGAGGTTCGCGGAAAAGTTCTTCATCAGTAATGGCATCCTTTACAAGCGCAACCATGATTCAACTTTACTGCGATGTGTGGATAAGAACGAGGCAGAAAGGATCATGGTAGATTTACATGAAGGCACTTTCGGGATTCATTCCTATGGACATACCATGGCAAAGAAAATCCTAGGGGCAGGATATTATTGGTCCACTATGGAAGCCGACTGTTATCAGCATTCTCGGACCTGTCACAAGTGCCAAGTTTATGCTGATAAGGTGCACATACCTCCAGTACCTCTGAATGTCTTGACGGCACCTTGGCCTTTTGCAATGTGGGGCATTGATACGATCGGAGATATCAGACCTACAACATCCAACGGGCATCGTTTCATCCTGGTAGCGATAGATTAGTTTACAAAGTGGGTTAAAGCAGCTTCCTTTGCTACTGTGACCAAGAACGTCGCGACACGGTTCATTCGGCACAATCTGATCTGTCGATATGGTGTACCAGAGAGAATTATTACGGACAATGGTACAAATCTCAACAATAAGATGATCACCGAACTCTGCAAGCAATTCAAGATAAAGCATCACAACTCTTCTCCCTACCGGTCGAAGATGAATGGGGCTATTGAAGCGGCTAATAAGAACATCAAGAAGATTATGCAGAAGATGACGGTGACATACAAAGACTGGCACGAGATGTTACCATTTGCTCTTCATGGGTATCGTACCTCAGCACATACGTCAACAGGGGCAACACCCTATTCCTTGGTATATGGTATGGAAGCCGTCTTTCCCATTGAAGTTCAGATACCCTCTATTCGGACTATGAAGGATGCAAGTTTGAGCGAAGATGATTGGATTCAGACCCGACTTGATCAGCTGAACCTAATCGACGAAAATAGACTTACTGCTATTTGTCATGGTCAGACGTACCAAAAGCGGATGATCAAGTCATTTAACAAGAAAGTTAGACGACAAGAGTATCAAGTTGGAGATCTGGTAATCAAGCACATTATCTTACCTCAAGGTGATCCCAGGGGCAAATGGACCCCTACTTACGAAGGGCCATTTGTTGTTAAGAACATTTTCTCAGGAGGAGCTATGATTCTAACCACCATGGATGGTGACGACCTTCCTCACCCCATCAATGCAGACATAGTGAAAATATACTACGCATAATCAAAGACCCGCTAGGTTGACTGGCCTAGGCAAAACTAAGGGCTTCCCGGCGAACCAAAAGGGTTCGGGCAAAAATAAGGGATGAAAATGAAAAAAAACTGTACACCCGGCAAGTCGAAAACCTGAAAAAGCGGCTTGGGCAAAAAAGGGTATCCCGGTGGTCTGAAAACCCGAAAAGGTGGTCCAGGAAAAAATTAGGGATCAAAGTGTAACACTATGTCTCATTGGATCACCTTGCAACCAGACTTCGGTATCGATCATCAAGCTCGGACGACACTAATCAATCTGATCTACCTTCAACCAAGCAGCCAAGTGATGAGATGCTCGAAGACATAAAAGCAATAACAGAGTTGGAACCCAGTGGGATTATTCACATAGCTGTTTTGTTTAGTTTTTCACAAATTGTGTAAATTCTATTTGCTCGGCGGTGTTCTCTTACTAGGACGTCAGCCTCTTGTACAAAAACGCCTATTTACAGGCCAAACTTCAAAATCAATACAATTCACTTTCAGAGAAATTTCAAACTGTTTTTCCTTTATCTGTCTTGTTTTGCAAAGAACGTCCAATGTTTATTTTTTATATGTTCATTTGACATTAATTGCTACTCATAAATATTTACATACGAAACAAAAAACGATTACTGGTAATATCAGAAACAGGGGCAAATAAAAATTTCCAAATTGTACAGTTGCTTTATCCACCAGGTACAAAGGTAGATTCAGCTGAAGAATATGGCTAAGGTGCATTCACTCCCCGCAGAGTAAGAAAAGACAGTAATGATAGCTCTCCCCAGCTGAGACTTGCAACTATAAATGAATCGGTAATATTCTCCCCAGGCAGAGTTTATTTACCATCAACACTGAAAGGTATTAATATTCCCCAGCGGAGTATAAGAGTATTCCCCGGTAGAATACAAAATATCACCAGTGGAGTTTGAAATTTTTCCCAGTGTAGTCTGAAAAAGCTTCCCCAGTGGAGTTTGGAAAACCATCCCTAGTAGACTTTGGAAGATTGTCCCCAGCGTGAGCTCAAAGGATTGTCCCCATTAGAGTCAAAAAGATTATCCCCAGTAAAGTCGCAACTGAAAGATCATCCCCAACGGAGTTCTTTCCTTTCACAAACAAGAAATTTAATCCCCAACAGGATTCGGTATCACCAACAACGGTAATTCATCCCCAGCGGAATTTATTGGTGGAATACTCAGCAGAGCATCTCTTCCCCACAGAGTAATCTCCTCATCAGTTTATTCCCCAACAAAGTTATCCTCTCCTGCAGGTTTATTCTCGCAATCATCTTCGTTCGCCATCCCCAGCGGAAACGAAGAATCCAACTCTTTTCTCCAGCAGCTATCCGGGATTTATTTTCCCCAGCTAAAAGCATTACATTTCCATACATCATGACACATGCATATACACATCATACAACACAATCTCATTTATTTTGAGAACATCATTGCTTGACATTGTGATCGGTGGAAATAGAACTGACTGTTTTTTAAGCTGGTTCGCGAAATGTCGCGGTAAGCAAGAGTCGCCACCGTCTTTTATGTTCTCCAACATGGAAAGGACAAAAGCACAACAAAATTCCTTCTTTGAGAGTGTTTCTCGGTTCGGGAGGTAGATTTATAGAAAGGGAAGGTGTTAGCACCCTTTCTATCCATGGTTATCCATAGGCTCTTAGGTACTTGCTCTTATGTTTTCAAAATTTGTTTGCTTTTCAAGTGTGTGTGGGTTTTGAAAAAGTTTCGTTTGAAAAATTTCTAAGTAACTCTTGTATCTGTCCTCAAGAGTGTATGAAATATTTGTTTGAAAACCTTTTGAAATTGTAGGTGCGAAAAGTTGTTTTTGTTTGTTTTGAAAAGAGCAAGTACCCATGAGATCTACCTACTCTAAGGAATTAGGCTGTGTAAGAGTCCTTTAGATAGTGTTATCCCACCATTTAGAGGTAGGTAGCACCGTCGTTGGAGTTATTCGGGTCAATTCGATTATAGGGACATGTGGTCACCAAAGCAATAGTAGGACGCTTTAGCGGTAACCCTAATGTCCTAGATCCTTTTTATCTGAGGCAACCGTTTCGAGGCAACTTGGATCTTTAGACAAGAGGGCGACCTCTAAAACACCCTATACTCAATGACCACGTTCGAGGCAACCAGTGAGGCGTACCCTAGGAGTGGCATGTGCACGTGTGTTGTTTTTCAGTTAAGGTTATCTTGTACATGTTATTAGTGAGCTACTGATTGATTTTATTTGACATTCATTCTTGCAGGCATATTAACAGTTAAGAGTGCGGAAAATAAATTGCGGGAATGTAAATCTAGCTATTACAAGGCGCGGGTCTATACATCGCCAAAAAACAAAAACCCGTTTGGAAAATAAGAATGCGAGAAATAGTAAATAAAGAGATAAACCTAATTAACTATTACATTTTCGGAAGCAGTTACATAAATATAATGAATTAAAATAAACTGCGCGCGAAAGAATGAATCGGGACGTCCTAAGGGTTTTGACCCTTTTTTAGAAAAGAATTGAGTTTGTCCTTTTTTGAATTAAAGTGAAATTAAAACTAATTTACTAATCAATTAATTAATTAAAAGAAGAAAAAAATGTTTTTTTGTGTTTTATGTTTTTAATGAAATAAAATAAAAAAAGGAATTAAAATTCAAAAGTTAGAAAAAACCTTAGTCTAATTTATTTTATTTATTAAGAAAAATAGTCAAAATTAATCTAATTAAACTAAATTAATTTGGTTAATATTTATTTACAAAAATAATGAATTAAAGTGAAATTAATAAATAAGAATAATAAAAATATTAGTTTTTTTTTATTTTTTTGTTTATGAAAATAATTATCTATGAATTAAATAATAATAATAATAATAGTTAATAATAATAATTAGTTAAAAGAAAATTAAAAAAAGGAAAAGAAAACAAAAGAAAATATGGAAGAACCATGGGGGTGTTGGCCCAGGCATGGAGGTTTGAGGAAGCAATATGGCCCAATAAGCTTCCAGACCTGTTGACTTTTGGAGATTACTGCACATTGCTTTGACTGAAGAACATGGTATTCCTCCTCCTTTTGGCCTTTGGATCTGTCTTTTGAGACACTTGGCGCCTTGATTGGTGAGGTTTATGGTGGAGTGCAATGAATAGCCTGCATAGGAATATGTTTGAAAAAATATGAAACAAGGTTTGGGGGACCTGGGAATCGAACCCAGGTCCCAATGGTTGATAGACAGCGCATTCACCACTGAGCCATGTGCCTGTAATTGTTAATACAATAAACAATGAAATTATTATGTAAATAACAACGCGTGTATTGCAAAACAACCAAAAAGCGCGCGCCATTTGAATTCTCCATTAGCCAGCTGACACGTCCTTCGTCTTCATCCTGTAACCTGCAAAACAAAAGCAATTAGCGAGGGTTTTTAACCCCCACAAATTGCAATGAGGAATAATAGCGAATAGATCTACGCTCTATATAAATTGTTCGCGAGCACAGATTCACGTTCGTCTGGATGTAACGAATTCAACCATGGGTCTTAGGAGGCCTGATTTTGCTTATGCTGAAAAGCCCTAATTCACAAACTCAAAAACCCTAAAAGTCGTTAATGGCAAATCACAATCCTGTACATGATAATCCAATTAATTGATATCAATAGCTTTGTATGGATGCAAACAATGTAAAACAAGCTTTAAATCACATCAAATGTTCATGAATTGGGAGTTTCAATTTTGAAAAATATTGACAAACCGTGATCTTGTTTGGCGTGATTTCTCAAGCTTCAGCCCTTGGTTTTTATTCCAAAAGACTCTTGAGAGTTCAAGCAAAGTGTTAGAAATGAGAAAAGGCTTGGAATTACGTTGGAGGGTGGATTTCAGTTTTGAATTTTCTTGAGTTTTTTTGGAATTGGTTTTTTGCTCAGTAGCAGCTTTTGCACGTGTAATGTATTAGGTTTTGGTTCAGCATATTTATGGGAATGCATTTAGGTCAGCAGCTGAGCCAATGATCCATTGTATTGATGTCTTGAGATTTTGGTTTATCACCATTAAAGGACTTTCCAAACTTGGTTCAAAACCATGATTTTGTGCACAAAATAGCCTTACACGACTTTGGTAGCTGGCTCATCATACATAAAAGCTATTCAAACCAAAAATATGCCATTCCATTAACTTTTAGATTTTATTTGAATTTTTATGGATTTAAAATGAATTAAATCAATAAAAATTAAATAAAATGGAAAAATAAATGTTTAATCTTGAAATTAATCATGGGACACGTGTATGGCATGCCAAGGCTGAATCAAGTGGAAGAAAGTGGGCCCTTTTGTCAAAAATTGAAGTTTCAAGGATAGTTGACTTTTGCCATTTCACAAAAATTTCCCAACTTCTCCAATGCATATCTTGCTCAATTTTGATCATATGAACATGTTCTTGGACATTTTGGAAAGGTCTTGAAGTCCTCTAACCAATGCCTTTGGTCCCATGTCATTTTTATTTACCAATATCAAGTTATGGTCTTTGACTTAAAATGCCTTTTTGTTGACTTTTGAAAATGACCTATAATGTTGAAATTGATAACTTTTTGTGAGAGCATTTCTTGGACTTGGAATGTGAAGATGCATTGTAGGAAATGTCATCCCCTTCAAAATGAGCATTGGATGGGATTTTTCTGATGAACCATGAAAAAGTTATGCCATGGTCAAGTTACAGTTGACTTTTCAACTGTCCAAAAATGGAAACTTTTGCATCTTGATGATTTTTGAGCCATGCTTGTGAAATCATGATCAAGAATTGATCAAATGATGATTGTGGCTTCAAAATAAGATGTTGGCCAAATTTTTTGACTTTTGACTTCCAAATGACCATTTTACCCCTACAGTTGATTGAGAAGCAATTAGGGCTTTTGACTGTGCAACTTGATGCTGTGAGTCTTGAAACTTGACATGTAGGTGCTTGGCAATGTGTATAGGCACATGAGACTTGATTGAGCCCTTGAAAACCTCAACTTCCTTGCAAGAACCAAAACCCTAATTTTGACTGGCTTAGGAGGATGGTTTGATTATGCAACCCTTGAGTAGACTTGAGCAAATTGAGATGATGTTTGTCAAAACTTTGAAGAATATGGGAGGGAAAATTTTGGGGTACAACAGTTTCCCCTGTTCAATCTTCTTAGACCTGAGGATGTAGATTGGCTTGCGTGCCTTTCGTGATCCGAAGGTGGAAGATGATTGAACACTAGAGTGCCCAGAAAGTACTCGCATAGTAGAATATCAACACTGTGATGGCGGGAATGGGCTTATAGATGCCATTTGGAAAGATGGTGGATAGGGGGATGGGCTTATAGATGCCATCTAGAGATGTGACAGAACTTTGTCGGGAATGGGCTTATAGATGCCATTTGGAAATGTGATGGATAGTAGTGGAGATGGGCTTAAAGATGCCATCCGAAGGTGTCGATCGCGTAAGAGATTCCTTAGCGAGAACTTGCGTACTTTGAGAAAGGAAGATGGTTTCCTGGCCTATTATAGGTGTTGATCTTCAAACTCTTCATGCAGATATGCCCTGGCTAGATACAGGTATCGAATCTACAAACAATCGCTCATAGATGTGCCCTGGCTAGATACAGGAATCGAATCCGGAACTTCAAAAGGTTGCTTACAGACGTGCCCTGGCTGGATACAGGTATCGAATCTCTAAACTTTTCATGCAGACATGCCCTGGATAGATACAGGAATCAAATCTACAATCAGTTACTCACAGATATGCCCTGGCTAGATATAGGAATCGAATCTGGAATTGGTCGTCTATAGATATGCCCTGGCTAGATACAGGAGTCGAATCTCTAAACTCTTCATGCAGACATGCCCTGGTTGGATACAGGTATCGAATCTACAATCAAACACTCACAGATATGCCCTGGCTAGATACAGGAATCGAATCTGGAACTTGTCGTCTACAGATATGCCCTGGCTAGATACAGGAATCGAATCTCTAAACTCTTCATGCAGACATGCCCTGGCTGGATACAGGTATCGAATCTACAATCAAACACTCACAGATATGCCCTGGCTAGATACATGAATCAAATCTGGAACTTGTCGTCTACAGATATGCCCTGGCTGGATACAGGAATCGAATCTCTAAACTCTTCATGCAGACATGCCCTGGCTGGATACAGGTATCGAATCTACAATCAGTTACTCACAATCGAATCTGGAATTGGTCGTCTACAGATATGCCCTGGCTGGATACAGGAATCGAATCTCTAAACTCTTCATGCAGATATGCCCTGGCTGGATACAGGAATCGAATCTACTCACAGATATGCCCTGGCTGGATACAGGAATCGAATCTGGAATTTGTCGTCTACAGATATGCCCTGGCTGGATACAGGAATCGAATCTCTAAACTCTTCATGCAGATATTCCCTGGCTGGATATAGGAATCGAATCTACTCACAGATATGCCCTGGCTGGATACAGGAATCGAATCTGGAATTTGTCGTCTACAGATATGCCCTGGCTGGATACAAGAATCGAATCTCTAAACTCTTCATGCAGATATGCCCTGGCTAGATACAGGAATCGAATCTACTTACAGATATGCCCTGGCTAGATACAGGAATCGAATCTGGAATTGCGACAGTTGATAGTAATTATCTTTGGATTGACCTTTTTCCCTGAAAAGGCAAAACATCAGTTGTATGCAATGTCATGATGTATGAAATGCATGATGTCATGATGTTCTCAAAATTGTGTGATATGATGCGTATGCACTTTATCATGTATGTAAGCAGGATGTATGAGATGTGATATGTCTATGAATGTATTTTCGTCTAGGAAAATAAATCCTTGACGGATGCCGGGAAGTTAAATCCTGGGCTGATGTTGAAGAGTATAGTTCTTCATTTCCGCTGGGGATGATGGTTGCAAGAATAAACCGGTAGGAGAAGATGACTCCGTTGGGGAATAAACTTGATGAAGAGATTACTCTGCAGGGAATTACTCTGTGGGAAGAGATACTTTGTTGAGGTTTTGATGATAACTCCGCTGGGGATACCATTGATAAGTTATGTTGGGGAATTTGATGAACTCCGCTGGGGGACAGGAAGAACTTCGCCGAGGACGATCTTTCCGTGGTAATTAGCTGAGGATAACCCAGTTATACCCTGGTTGGGAATAACCTTTGAATAAAGCCGGGGAGACGCGTTCGTGCTCTGCAGGGATAAGCTTCCAGAATCTACTGGGGATAAGCTTCCATAATCTGCTGGGGAGGATAATTCAACTCTCCTGGGGAAACTTTTGGACTGTACTGGGGAAGTGGCTCCACTGGGGTGTCTGGTATTCCGCCGGGGAACAATCTTATATTAAGACTGTCGGGGATGCTTGTAGAGGAATGTTTGTATACTCCGTTGGGGAATGTTGAGATTTTCTGGGGATACCCAACTTCCTTGAGGCTGACAGTAGGCTACTCTGCTTGGGGAGAGTGTTGCTGACTTGCTGTAGATACTGTGCCTTTTCGGGTTAATTGGAGACCAACTCTGCTTTAGGAGAGTATTACTGATTTGTCTTACCCTGCGGGGAGTGAAGGTATTCTGGTTACATTCTTCAGCTGAACTTACCTTGGTACCTTGGTGGACAGAGCAACTAGATTGCTTAGACAATTCTTATTGCCTCAGTTTCTAATGTCACCTGTAATTAGTCCTTTGTTTCGCATGCAATTATTTATGATTAGCAATTAATGTCAAATGCATATATCAAAAACGAACATTGGACGTTCTTCGCAAGACAAAACAGAAAAAGGAAAAACAATTGGCAATTTGTCTGGAAAAGTGGATTTGTATTGATTTTGAATTTGCCTGTAAGTAGGCGTTTTATGTACAAGAGGCTGACGTCCTAGTAAGAGAACGCTGCCGAATAGAATAGAGTTTATACAAATTTGTACAAAAGAAAACAAAACAGCTATGTGAAAAGAGTAATCCCACTGGGTTCCAACTCTGCTATCGCCTTTATGTCTTCAAGCGTCTCATCACTTGGCTGCTTAATTGAAGATGAAGCTGCTTGATTGGTGCCGTCTGAACCTGATAGTTGATACCGGATTCCGGATGCAAGGTGATCCAATGAGACATAGTATTATGTTTATCCCTAACTTTTTCCTGGACTGCCCTTTCGGGTTTTCAGTCCACCGGGATACCCATTTTTGCCCAAGCCGCCTTTTCAGGTTTTTGACTTGCCGGGTGTACGAATTTTTTCATTTCATCCCTTATTTTTGCCCGAACCCTTTTGGTTCGCCGGGAAGCCCTTATTTTTGCCTAGGTGTGTCAACCTAGCGGGTCTTTAATTCATGCGTAGTATCTTTTTACTATGTCTGCATTGGCAGGGTGAGGAAGGTCGTCACCATCCATGGTGGTTAGAATCATAGCCCCTCCTGAGAAGATGTTCTTAACCACAAATGGCCCTTCGTACGTGGGGGTCCATTTGCCCCTGGGATCATTTTGAGGAAGAATGATGTGCTTGATTACCAGGTCTCCGACTTGATACTCTTGTCGTCTTACTTTTTTGTTAAATGCCTTGATCATCCGTTTTTGGTACGTTTGACCATGATAAATAGCGGTGAGTCTCTTTTCGTCAATTAGATTTAATTGATCAAGTCGAGTCTGGATCCAGTCATCTTCGCTCAAACCTGCATCCTTCATTATCCGGAGAGAGGGTATCTGGACTTCAATAGGCAAGACTGCCTCCATGCCATAGACCAGGGAAAAGGGTGTTGCCCCTGTTGACGTCCGTGCCGAGGTACGGTACCCATGAAGAGCAAACGGTAACATCTCGTGCCAATCTTTGTAGGTCACTGTCATCTTCTGCACAATCTTCTTGATATTCTTATTCGCTGCTTCGACAGCCCCATTTATCTTCGGCTGGTAGGGAGAAGAGTTGTGGTGCTGTATCTTGAATTGCTCGCAGAGCTCAGTGATCATCTTATTGTTAAGATTGGTACCATTATCTGTAATGATCCTCTCAGGTACACCGTATCGACAGATCAGGTTGTGCCGAATGAACCGTGCCACGACGTTCTTGGTTACCGTAGCATAGGAGGCTGCTTCAACCCACTTCGTGAAGTAATCAATTGCTACTAGGATGAAGCGATGCCCATTGGATGTCGTAGGTCTGATCTCGCCGATCATATAAATGCCCTACATTGCAAAAGGCTAAGGTGCTGTCAAGACGTTCAGAGGAACTGGAGGAACGTGCACCTTATCAGCATAGATCTGGCACTTATGACACGTCCGAGAATGTTGGTAACAGTCGGCTTCCATTGTGGACCAGTAATATCCTGCCCGAAGGATTTTCTTTGCCATAGTATGTCCACTGGAATGTGTTCCAAAGGTACCTTCATGCAGCTCTGCCATGATCTTTTCTGCTTCAGTCTTATCCACACAACGCAGTAAAGTCGAATCATGGTTTCACTTGTACAAAATGCCATTGCTGAGGAAGAACTTTGCTGCGAACCTTCTCAGAAACTTCTTGTCGTTAACGGATGCACCCTCGGGGTATTCTTGAGCTTCCAAGTACCTCTTCACTTCATGATACCAAGGTTTTTCAGTTACCACTTCAGCCTCAAGATCACAGTAATGTGCAGGTTCATCCAACTTCCATATAATGATCCGGGGAGCCTCGTTGTCCCATTTGACTTTGAACATAGAAGACATCGTAGCCAGCGCGTCCGCCAACTAATTCTCCTCTCTTGGGAATTGTTCAAAAGTTATCTCCTCGAAGTGGGGAATCAACGTCAACACATACTCTTTGTAAGGAATAAGGTTTGGGTGTTTCGTATCCCATTCGCCTTTGATCTGATTGATCACGAGAGCGGAATCTCTGAAGACACTCAAAAACTTGATCCTTAAGTCAATTGCAGCTTGAAGACCCATAATGCATGTCTCATACTCCGCCATGTTGTTGGTGCAGTTGAAACATAGCCGAGCAGTGAGTGGAGTATGAGTGCCTTTAGGGGATATGATCACAGCGCTGACACCGTTACCCAAAGCGTTTGAGGCTCCGTCAAAGTGCATAGACCATCAGGATCCTTCCTCAGGTCCTTCATCCGGTCCAGGTACTTCACAATCAGTTACTAACATGATATCCTCGTCCGGAAATTCAAAGTTCATATATTGGTAGTCATCCACTGCCTTGTGTGCCAAATGGTCTGCCAATACACTTCCCTTGATGGCTTTCTGAGTCGTGTACTGGATGTCGTATTCTGTCAAGATCATTTGCCATCTTGCTATTCTTCCGGACAAGGTAGGATTTTCGAAGATGTACTTGATTGGATCCATTTTTGAAATCAACAGAGTAGTGTGAGTCAACATATACTGTCTCAGCCGGCGAGCAGCCCATACCAAAGCGCAGCAAGTTTTCTCGAGCAGTGAGTATCGGGTCTCACAGTCGGTAAACGTTTTGCTAAGGTAATAAATAGCGTGCTCTTTTTGGCCAGACTCGTCATGCTGCTCCAGCAAGCACCCCATTGAGTTGTCCAGTACTGTCAAGTATAGTATTAGAGGTCTCCCTTCAACCGGTGGAATAAGAATGGGTGGTTCTTGGAGATACTCTTTGATTCTGTCGAAAGCGGCCTGACATTCATCGTTCCAACATACTACTTGATCTTTCTTCAGCAGCTTGAAGATTGGTTCACAGGTAGCAGTTAGGTGTGAGATGAATCGGGCAATGTAGTTCAGACGTCCTAGAAATCCTCTGACTTCTTTCTCTGTCTTGGGAGTTGGCATCTCTTGTATGGCTTTCACCTTGGCAGGGTCCACTTGAATACCTTTGTCGCTTATGACGAAGCCTAGTAATTTTCTAGATCTTACCCCAAAGGTGCACTTGTTTGGGTTCAACCTCAGCTTGTACAACTTCAGACGGTCAAACAGCTTCTGTAGATGGTCAAGGTGTTCCTCCTTAGTTTGGGACGTTGCAATCATATCGTCGACATATACTTCAATCTCATGATGGATCATGTCATGAAACAAAGCAACCATGGCACGTTGGTAGGTTGCCCCAGCATTCTTCAACCCAAAAGGCATGACCTTGTAGCAGAAAGTGCCCCACTGAGTAACAAAAGTGGTCTTCTCCATGTCTTCAGGAGCCATCTTGATCTGATTATAACCGGAGAACCCGTCCATGAAGGAGAATACCTTATGCTGAGCAGTATTGTCAACCAGAACGTCGATGTGAGGCAGAGGGAAATCATCTTTGGGGCTTGCCCTGTTCAAATCCCTGTAATCAACACACATTCTGACCTTACCATCTTTCTTCGGCACTGGAACCACGTTGGCAACCCACTGAGGGTAAGAAGTTACTGCTAGAAAATTGGCATCAAATTGTTTCATAACCTCAGCTTTGATTTTCTCGGACATCTCTGGACGCATACGGCGGACCTTCTGTTTTACCGGAGGGCAGTCTTCCTTGGTAGGTAGGTGATGAACCACAATGTCGGTATCCAACCCAGGCATGTCTTCGTAAGACCAGGCAAATATTTCCACGTAGTCATGCAGCATCTGAATCAACCGTTGTTTCACACTGAGCTCTAGATTGGCACCAATCTTGACTTCCTTTCTGTCTGTCTCAGTACCCAGATTTACTGTTTCCACTGGCTCTTCATGTGGCTGAATGGCCCTCTCTTCCTGGAGTAACAGTCTTGCAAGTTCACCAGGCACTTCGCAATCATCTTCACCTTCGTCTTCGGCTAAGTTGATCGGATTTTCAAAGTCATAACTGGCAGTAGCAGAATCGTTACTAGTGAGATCTAGAGTGGATTGGAACCTGTATAAGTGAGTGTGTGTAAATATAGCTGTTTTGCAATATATAATAAAGAAAGACAAGGAGCGCAAGATTTGAAATGTAAAAAACGTCCAATGCTTTTATTAATGATATATGAAAGTGACACACAAAAGCCCTCACAAATGAAGCCATGGTGCCCCGGGTAAGACATCGGGCCATAAAGTTTCAAATTATTGTTCGTTACAAATTTAAAACAAAGGAGTTCATTACTGAGTGACAAAAGTAAAAGGTATGGAGTCTTTTGCAGTCCAGTTGTTCAGTCCACCACCGGTCATTGGATTGATCCAGCTATCGAATTCAGATTCCTCCACGTCGTCATCATCCCCAATAGCATTTACTCCATGGTTGGGCATGGGAGCTGTCACCACATTAGGCTTCTCGGGCGCCTCGAACTGTACCTCTTTAGCATCAATAAGGTCTTGAACCTTATTCCTCAGAGCCTAACAATCATCTTTGTTATGCCCCGGGCTGTCAGAGTGATAAGCGCAGCGGGCGTTGGGGTTGTACTTCGGAGATGTGGTGTTCACAACCTTTGGAGCTTCCTTGACAGTTACCAGATTGGTTGACAGCAGTTGCGGAAAAATCTGAGAGAGGGTCATACTAAGCCGAGTGTACTGCCTTTTGGGCCTCTCACCTCTTGGTTGGTTATATTGCTGAGGAGCAGCAGCAGGCTTAGAAATAACCACCGCGTTGACAGCTTGGCGGCGTTCCGGTTTGTTTTGTCTCCTTGGACCATACACAACACTAGCCTCCTTTTTGAAGGGCTTCTTTTCAATATTTGAGGAGGCACTCTTCTGTATCTTCCCCGACTTGATACAGCTTTGATCCTCTCACCAGTCAGGATCAGGTCTGTAAACCCAGCAGAGGAATTACCAATCAGGTGATTGAAGAATGGACCAGACAGGGTCCCCAAGAACATGTCCACGATTTCACGGTCAGTCAACGGTGGCTGCACCCTGCCAGCCAGGTCTCTCCACTTCTGCGCGTACTCCTTAAAACCTTCACTCGTCCCAAGTGACATACCCTGGAGTTGGGTACGCGTGGGAGCGAGGTCGGAATTGTACTGATACTGCTTATAAAAAGCAGTAGCCAAGTCCTCTCAGTTACGAATATTGGTTCCATCCAGCTGATAGAACCATTCGAGTTGAGTCCCTGAAAGACTCTCCTGGAAGAAATGGATCCATAAGTTCTTGTCTACAGTGTAAGGTTGGATCTTCCTTACATAAGAACAGAGGTGCAGCTTGGGACAGAAAGCCTCGTCGTACTTCACAAAGGCAGGTGCCTTGAACTTGTGTGGGATCACCACCCCAGAAGATAACCCTAAGTCTCCAAAATCCAACCCAGGCACACGTTGAATCTCCATAGCATTTAACCGGTCCTCCAGCTTTTTGTACCTGTCCTCAGCAGGAGGGTACTGTTCATCATTGAAATCTGTCTCGGTGTCAGAGACCACGGGACTAGGAACCCCTCCCTCTTGGTGATTGCCTTCCTCAACAGATGGAGTAGTCAGCTCAGCTTCATTCTGCAGTGTATTCCCGAGTCTGCGTCCAGTGTTGAACAACACAGTCCTCTTCTTCTTCTTCTTCTTCTTCAGGAGCAAAGCCTTCAAATCCTGTTGCCCTTGGGCTAAGCTCATGACCAACTCTTGGAACTGGGCGTTCTGGGCCTGGAGGGCCTTGATAGCTTGTTCGGTAGTAGGCTCGGAAGACATGATGATTGAGTGCTGAAATAAACAGCGAAGAAGATTAAGCAACATGTAGAAAAAGAGTACCTATTATTCACATGATGCATGATATGCTATTTATGCAATGCATTCAAGGGTTTGAAAGTTCAAATTCGTTGCAGACAAAAAGGAACACACGTTATATTAAGAAATAATTTGTTCAGTACATCAGGGCCTCATGGGCAAAACATTACAAAATAATCAATCCCAAAAGACAATGCGCATCCTCTTTGGAGCAATGTAAGTGTTGAGGGTCTTTTCCTCGTGAAGTAGACGGCTGAGCTCTAGAACCTTCTTCTCACTGGCATGTAGACTGGTTTCAAGTGAATTCTGTTCTTCCTTGAGTTGGATCCAGCTTTTCTGCATTTCTTCCCAAGATGTTGGCATGTCAGGATGTTGAATGGTGTAGGGCACCTCGCCTTCCAAAATTGGCTCTTTGATCACGGGGAGAACATGAGGAAATGGCATCACCAGCTTCTGGGAGTGGGCTCGTACCCACTTGAGATAAGGCTCCAGGGGGATGGAGTTCTTGTGCCCCAGTGTCTTGCTATCTACCCTGTTGGGCATCCTCCAAGCTCTGATAAATCTCTGGCGAAGTCCTTGTGCATCGTTGTCGAAGTCAAAAACTATGTCAGGAATCAACATGTCATGAGGGCCATCCCTCCGAGCATATCCAAACTGCCTCAAAGCCAGACAGGGGTTGTAAGTAATACCTCCTCTGATTCCAAGTAAAGGAACATTAGGATACTCTCTGCAACGATCAATGATTGTGACATTTTCTCTGGACCGAGGGCACCAATGTATATCAGCATGTGTAAGAGTCATTAACCGTTGTGACCATCTCAAATCCCGCTCGTTCTTCAAAACTGATTGTGGAAGGTGCGAAATAAAACACCTTTCCAGGAGAGGAGTGCAGCACATGAGAACACCTCTCTTTCTCATGGTTCGAGTGTAACATGAGTGAAGGATGTCCCCAAGCAACGTAGGTATAGGATTCCTGGATATGAAGATCTTGACAGCATTGATATCTATAAGCTGATCCGGATTCGGGAACAACACCAACCCATAGACAAGGAGTTCCACAACTTCTTCAAAGCCTTGTAGGTCAAGGGAATTCCAACATTCTTGGGCCTTCTCAAACAGGAACTTTGCCAAGAATCCTTTGATAGCACTTATGGTTTCCCAATGCCCCTTGATGTCCGATGGTTGTAGGCATAATGCTTTAGCAACCTCTTCAAGTTTTGGTTCCTTTTCCGTACCGTTGTAGGGTAGTTGACTGAGAATGGGAATCTTCAGAAGCTGGGAAAACTCTTCCAAGGTGGGCACCAATTGATAATCCGGGAAAGTAAAACAGTGGTGCAAAGGGTCAAATAACTGGAAGAGAACTTTTATCATATCTTCTTCAATGTTGGTGTTGACCAAGCTGATGAGTCTACCATGCCTTTCACTGAAGGAAGAGTTCTCGGGAATCCTGGATGCAAGCTCCTTAAGCTGAGGAGGGATCCTTACAAGGTTGATCTGAATTGTCTTTTTGCGGATAGTTTCCATGTCCTACAAAACAAGAACAAAGATGAAGATTCGAACCCCTGAAGTGGTTAGTGGATGCATATGATGTTGTATGATGTTATGATGTTATGATAAAAACAACCACAAGTATACACAAAGGCAAACATGATAAGGCACACAAGTCACACAAGACAACCCTTAGAGTTTAGGCCAGCATGAAGTTTGGGGTACTACCCTCTTGAAGTTGGTGGGCTCAAAAACCTGTCCTATCGAAAGTAACCGGGTTCTAAGGATCTCAATATCATTGGGTTGTTTTCTATTTTCATTGTTTTGATTTAGCCACTGGACTGGCGATCAAAATATTCCAAGAAAACAACCCTCAATGAGTGTAGTATCGAGTATCTACCAACTTCGGACTGCACCAAAGTCGGTCATCTCACTACCCTAAAGAGGCCAGGATGGTCAAGTAAGGTTCCTAAGGTCAGTTGATGCTTCACGACACCACGCGGCGGCCCCGTACTCTCCTTGACTTGACTCAAGGGTTACCGGTACTCACCAAAGTGCCACATCAATGTAGCAACTGCTTCAACTGTGTCGGTATACCCCGCACAGTTCCCTCACAGTTTGTTGCTACTTCTAAAAGGGTATCCCCCAGATCCGGGTTAGGATCTATGAAACTCCGATGCAATCCCACAATATTAAAGAAAACAAGGCATACAATTGAAAACATAAGAGTGATCTAATCCTAAGGTACACCTCACTTATTAAGTCATCCACAGTAGAGTCGCCAGTTCTGTGATTGGTGGGAATAGAACTGACTATTTTTTAAGCTGGTTCGCGAAATGTCGCGGTAAGCAAGAGTCGCCACTGTCTTTTATGTTCTCCAACATGGAAAGGACAAAAGCACAGCAAAATTCCTTCTTTGAGAATGTTTCTCGGTTCGGGAGGTAGATTTATAGAAAGGGAAGGTGTTAGCACCCTTTCTATCCATGGTTATCCATGGGCTCTTAGGTACTTGCTCTTATGTTTTCAAAATTTTTTTGCTTTTCAAGTGTGTGTGGGTTTTGAAAAAGTTTCGTTTGAAAAATTTCTAAGTAACTCTTGTATCTGTCCTCAAGAGTGTATGAAATATTTGTTTGAAAACCTTTTGAAAGTGTAGGTGCGAAAAGTTGTTTTTGTTTGTTTTGAAAAGAGCAAGTACCCATGAGATCTACCTACTCTAAGGAATTAGGCTGTGTAAGAGTCCTTTAGATAGTGCTATCCCACCATTGAGAGGTAGGTAGCACCGTCGTTGGAGTTATTCGGGTCAATTCGATTATAGGGACATGTGGTCACCAAAGCAATAGTAGGACGCTTTAGCGGTAACCCTAATGTCCTAGATCCTTTTTATCCGAGGCAACCGTTTCGAGGAAACTTGGATCTTTAGACAAGAGGGCGACCTCTAAAATACCCTATACTCAATGACCACGTTCGAGGCAACCAGTGAGGCGTACCCTAGGAGTGGCATGTGCACGTGTGTTGTTTTTCAGTTAAGGTTATCTTGTACATGTTATTAGTGAGCTACGGATTGATTTTATTTGACATTCATTCTTGCAGGCATATTAACAGTTAAGAGTGCGGAAAATAAATTGCGGGAATGTAAATCTAGCTATTACAAGGCGCGGGTCTATACATCGCCAAAAAACAAAAACCCGTTTGGAAAATAAGAATGCGAGAAATAGTAAATAAAGAGATAATCCTAATTAACTATTACATTTCCGAAAGCAGTTACATAAATATAATGAATTAAAATAAATTGCACGCGAAAGAATGAATCGGGACGTCCTAAGGGTTTTGACCCTTTTTTAGAAAAGAATTGAGTTTGTCCTTTTTTGAATTAAAGTGAAATTAAAACTAATTTACTAATCAATTAATTAATTAAAAGAAAAAAAATATTTTTTTGTGTTTTATGTTTTTAATGAAATAAAATAAAAAAAGGAATTAAAAGTCAAAAGTTAGAAAAAACCTAAGTCTAATTTATTTTATTTATTAAGAAAAATAGTCAAAATTAATCTAATTAAACTAAATTAATTTGGTTAATATTTATTTACAAAAACAATGAATTAAAGTGAAATTAATAAATAAGAATAATAAAAATATTAGTTTTTATTTTTATTTTTTTGTTTATGAAAATAATTATCTATGAATTAAATAATAATAATAATAGTTAATAATAATAATTAGTTAAAAGAAAATTAAAAAAAGGAAAAGAAAACAAAAGAAAATATGGAAGAACCATGGGGGTGTTGGCCCAGGTATGGAGGTTTGAGAAAGCAATATGGCCCAATAAGCTTCCAGGCCTGTTGACTTTTGGAGATTACTGCACATTGCTTTGACTGAAGAACATGGTATTCCTCCTCCTTTTGGCCTTTGGATCTGTCTTTTGAGACACTTGGCGCCTTGATTGATGAGGTTTATGGTGGAGTGCATTGAATAGCCTGCATATGAATATGTTTGAAAAAATATGAAACAAGGTTTGGGGGACCTGGGAATCGAACCCAGGTCTCAATGCTTGATAGACAGCGCATTCACCACTGAGCCATGTGCTTGTAATTGTTAATACAATAAACAATGAAATTATTATGTAAATAACAACGCGTGTATTGCAAAACAACCAAAAAGCGCGCGCCATTTGAATTCTCCATTAGCCAGCTGACACGTCCTTCGTCTTCATCCTGTAACCTGCAAAACAAAAGCAATTAGCGGGGGTTTTTAACCCCTACAAATTGCAATGAGGAATAATAGCGAATAGAGCTACGCTCTATATAAATTGTTCGCGAGCACAGATTCACGTTCGTCTGGATGTAACGAATTCAACCATGGGTCTTAGGAGGCCTGATTTTGCTTATGCTGAAAAGCCCTAATTCACAAACTCAAAAACCCTAAAAGTCGTTAATGGCAAATCACAATCCTGTACATGATAATCCAATTAATTGATATCAATAGCTTTGTATGGATGCAAACAATGTAAAACAAGCTTTAAATCACATCAAATGTTCATGAATTGGGAGTTTCGATTTTGAAAAATATTGACAAACCGTGATCTTGTTTGGCGTGATTTCTCAAGCTTCAGCCCTTGGTTTTGATTCCAAAAGACTCCTGAGAGTTCCAGCAAAGTGTTAGAAATGAGAAAAGGCTTGGAATTACGTTGGAAGGTGGATTTCAGTTTTGAATTTTCTTGAGTTTTTTTGGAATTCGTTTTTTGCTCTGTAGAATCTTTTGCACGTGTAATGTATTAGGTTTTGGTTCAGCATATGTATGGGAATGCATTTAGGTCATCAGCTGAGCCAATGATCCATTGTATTGATGTCTTGAGATTTTGGTTTATCACCATTAAAGGACTTTCCAAACTTGGTTCAAAACCATGATTTTGTGCACAAAATAGCCTTACACGACTTTGGTAGCTGGCTCATCATACATAAAAGTTATTCAAACCAAAAATATGCCATTCCATTAACTTTTAGATTTTATTTGAATTTTTATGGATTTAAAATGAATTAAATCAATAAAAATTAAATAAAATGGAAAAATAAATGTTTAATCTTGAAATTAATCATGGGACACGTGTATGGCATGACAAGGCTGAATCAGGTGGAAGAAAGTGGGCCCTTTTGTCAAAAATTGAAGTTTCAAGGATAGTTGACTTTTGCCATTTCACAAAAATTTCCCAACTTCTCCAATGCATATCTTGCTCAATTTTAGTTGACTTATGCCTTTTTGTTGACTTTTGAAAATGACCTATAATCTTGAAATTGATAACTTTTTGTGAGAGCATTTCATGGACTTGGAATGTGAACCATGAAAAAGTTATGCCTTGGTCAAGTTACAGTTGACTTTTCAGCTGTCCAAAAATGGAAACTTTTGCATCTTGATGATTTTTGAGCCATGCTTGTGAAATCATGATCAAGACTTGATCAAATGATGATTGTGGCTTCAAAATAAGATGTTGGCCAAAAATTTTGACTTTTGACTGCCAAATGACCATTTTACCCCTACAGTTGATTGAGAAGCAATTAGGGCTTTTGACTGTGCAACTTGATGTTGTGAGTCTTGAAACTTGACATGTAGGTGCTTGGCAATGTGTATAGGCACATGAGACTTGATTTAGCCCTTGAAAACCTCAACTTCCTTGCAAAAACCAAAACCCTAATTTTGACTGGCTTAGGAGGATGGTTTGACTGTGCAACCCTTGAGTAGACTTGAGCAAATTGAGATGATGTTTTTCAAAACTTTGAAGAATATGGGAGGGCAAATTTTGGGGTACAACAGACATCTATCATGCATTGCATATGACTAACCTTTACTTTCCAGGAAGGCTGCAGTTAAGTTCTCAGCTATGAAGCTTTTACCCAAGTCGAAGTACTGACCAGTTCTTAAATCTCAACTGAATTATCCTCGGTTGAATTACAGATAAGGTTCTAAATCTCGACAATTTTCCTCCGTCGAAGTGTGGACGAGTTCTTAAATCTCAATAGAATTATCTTCGGTTTAATTACAGACAGTTCCTAGATCTCGATGAAGATGTTTCCCTCAGTCGAAGTACTGACCGGTTCTTAAATCTCAACTGAATTATCCTCGGTTGAATTACAGATAAGGTTCTAAATCTCGAAAAATTTCCTCCGTCGAAGTGTGGACGAGTTCTTAAATCTCAACAGAATTATCCTCGGTTGAATTACAGACAATTCCTAGATCTCGATGAAGATGTTTCCCTCAGTCGAAGTACTGACCGGTTCTTAAATCTCAACTGAATTATCCTCGGTTGAATTACAGATAAGGTTCTAAATCTCAACAATTTTCCTCCGTCGAAGTATGGACGGGTTCTTAAATCTCAACAGAATTATCATCGGTTGAAATACAGACAGATCCTAAATCTCGATGAAGATGTTTCCCTCAGCCTAAGTACTGACCTATTCTTATATCTCAACTGAATTATCCTCGGTTGAATTACAGATAAGGTTCTAAATCTCGGCAATTCTCCTCCATCGAAGTACTGACAGTTCTTAAATCTCAACATAATTATTCTCGGTTAAATTACAGACAAGTCCTAAATCTCGATGAAGATGTTTCCCTCAGTCGAAGTACTTACCAGTTCTTAAATATCAACTGAATTATCCTCGTTTGAATTACAGATAAGGTTCTAAATCTCGGCAATTCTCCTCCGTCGAAGTACTGACAGTTCTTAAATCTCAACAAAATTATCCTCCGTTGAATTACAGACAAGTCCTAAATCTCGATGAAGATGTTTCCCTCAGTCGAAATATTGACCAGTTCTTAAATCTCAACTGAATTATCCTCGGTTGAATTACAGATATGGTTCTAAATCTCGGCAATTCTCCTCCGTCGAAGTACAAACAAGTTCCTAAATCTCAACAGAGTTATCTCAGTTGAATTATGGGCAAGTTCTTAAATCTCGATGAAGATGTTTCCCCCATTTGAATCACGGACAAGTTCTTAAAACTCAGCAGAGATGTTCTCTCAGTTGAAGTACAGGCAAGTTCCGAAATCTCAACAAAGATCAGACTCCCCAAGGCGAAATCTTCCACAACAACAGGCATGCAAGTTCTTGCTAAGGAATCTCTTATGCGATCGACACTTATGCAGATGGCATCTTTAAGCCCATCCTCCTGCCAGCAATCTCCAAATGGCATCTGTAAGCCCATTCCCAACATCACTAGGCTGATACTACTTCACGCGAGTGCAAATTTCTGGGCACTTTAGTGTTCAATCATCTTTCACCTTCGGATCACGAAAGGCATGAAAGCCAATCTACATCCTCAGGTTTAAGAAGATTGAACAGGGGCAGCTGTTGTACCCCATAATTTGCCCTCTCATATTTCTCAAAACATTGCAAGAAAAGTCTCCAAGTTGCTCAAGTTTTCTCAAGAGTTGGACAGACAAGCTATCTCCTAAGGCAGTCTACCCCAAATTAGGGTTTTGTGTTGCATCAAGATCCTTGAGTCCAAATGACCTCAATTTCTCCCCAATGTCCTAATATTTCCTCAAGATCATCCATGTCAAATTTCAAGCCTTGTAGAGGAAGTTTGCTCAGTCAATTGCTCAAAGGGTCCAAAAATCGACTGTGCTAGGGCAAAAGTCAATTGTGACCTATAAACAGTCAAACTTCATTTTTTTTGTAAACATTCTAGTTTTGAAGGATATTTCATCATTTGATCAAGGGTTGGTCATGATTCATCAAAGATTGCTCAAATTTCATCAAGACTCAAAAGTTGCTAAATTAGGGTTTTGTAGGAAAAGTCAACTCAACTTTGACCAAGCATAACTTTCTCATAATTTATGAGAAATGACCCATCCAAAGCTCGTTTTGAAAAGGATGCAATTTCCTACAATCCATCTACACAACCCAAGATCAAGAAATGCACTCACAAGAAGTTATAAATTTGGACATTATAGGTCATTTTTGAAGGTCAACAAAAACACCTTTTTTGCCAAAGCTTATAACTTGAGCATGGAATAAAAAAATGATATGAGACCAAACGGGTTGGTTAGAGGACATCCCAATCTTTCTAAGAAGTCCAAGAACATTTCCAAAAGTTCAAAATTGAAGAAGTTATGCATTGTTGAAGTTGGACTTTTATGCAAAATTGCAAAAAGTCAACTATCTCCAAAACTTCAAATTTTGTCAAATGGGCCCATTCCTTTCCACTTGATTTGGGTTTGCATCATTTCCCACGTGCCCTAGCTCCAACCATGTGCCCATATTTCACTTTTATTATTTAATTTGATTTTTTATTGAATTTATTCATTTTTAATCAAATAAAATCATAAAAAATCCCAAGAATTAATAACTCATGATTTTCTGATTGTTTTAGGCTTTGTTTACAGCTAGCATCACCATGGAATTCATATCAAATCAAATCATGGGCAAAAAGATTGAATTGAATCAAATTTGGAAAGGTTTAAAATGGAGATCAAATCAAATTCATATGCATTGATATGGAAAGATTTAGTCCATATTTGTTACCCTAATACACTGAGCATTACATAAGCAAGCATAAGGGATGAAAAGAAGGGTGGGAAGCTGTAGAGAGAGGCAGAACAAAAAGTGAAAAAATCACAAAAAAGTGAGAAGTGGAAATCCAGGTTAGAAGCATTTTCAGAGGCCAAGACTTGTCCCAATCTCTTTCTGGGCATTCAGTCAAGCTATCTGGATCAAAACCAAGCATCTTCAGACGCCCAAACACACTGTAAGTCGCGCGATAACCACCTATGTTCTTGATTTTGCAACTCTGAATTTAAGCATCTTTTTCATGAATCAATACCATATTTTGAATCTACATAACATTTTCAAGCGATTGGTATTATTAAATTGTGTTTATCTGGCCTGAATGGAGAACCATTATAGCTAGGGTTCTTCGTTTGGCTTTTAGGGTTTTCTGTTTCAGGTAAAATTGTGACTCAAGAAGAACATGGCTTTGATCAGGAGGCCATAACGAATCCAACCATGTTCTTGGAATGGATTTATATGGTCTGGAGAGCATTTTAGCATATGCCTGCATTTTTAGCTGCGGATCCAAATCCGCAGGTGTTTTTGTTGCACGTTTGAGGACAGGGACGATGATGTGTCCCCCATCCATTGGCTAATTCAAAAATGGCGCGCATTTTATTTTTTTTCTAACCAATAATTGTTTGTTTTATTATATTACTATTGTTTTGTATTAATATAACAAATAGATCAACATGGTGTAGTGGCAAGGCAAGCGTGCAATCCCCTTCAGGACCTGGGTTCGAATCCCAGGTCCCCCACTTTCTCAATATTTTTATTCTTCAGGTGATTCAATGCATACGCCTATCTACAACCTACCATGCGCCATCATTCATCCAATTTCCAAATGGCCAAAGGCCAAATCTGAGGGTCCAAAGCTGAAGGTCCACCATAGGCCAAGTCCAAGCGTGCATACTGGACCCCAGAAAGTCAACATGGCCAGCAATATTGGGCCACGAAATTGCTACCAGCACCCCCATAATTCAGGCCCAAACTCTCTCTTTCACTTATTTTATTTTATTTTATTAATTGTTTTATTATTTTCATTTAATTTACTAACCAATCACAAAATTCCTCTTTTATTAAATAAAATCACCAAAAAGGAAATATTTTTATTTCAAATCAAATTTAAAACTTTTATTTTTTCTTAATAAATTTATTAATTAATTAGGTTTTAATTAGAAAAACTTTAATTTCTTTTGTAAAATAAATAAAATTTATTAGATTTAATTAGTTTTAACCATTAATTTAATTATTATAATTTATTTCCTAAATAATCAAAACTCCAAAAATAATTTATTTTTCATTAAATTAATTCATTAATTTAATTTAGTAATTAATTTAGGATTTATTTCTTTCTTAAAATAAAAACAACAAAAAGATTTCTTCTTTAACCAAAAGGGTCAAAACCCTAGTCATACGTCCGATTTAATTTTCCGCCGCAATTTATTTATTTTTATCATATTAATGTACCTGCTTCCGGATTGTAATAGTTAATAGGACATTTAATTATTTTTATCCGCTTTATTTTATTTTTCAAAAGGGTTTGTCTTTGGCGATGTAAATACTCGACACCTTGTAATTTAAATTCCGCATTTCATTTCCCGCAAATTATAACTGCTAGATGTTTGATAATAGGGTTTGCATGACAAGACTGAATGTTAATCTTAAAATCAACTTAGATCACCCTAAAAATGTGCAAAGATAAAAATAACTGAAAACGACACACTCGCACACGCGCACTCTTAGGTTACACCCCACTTGGTTACCTTCGTACACGGTCATTGAGTATAGGTCATTTTAGAGGTCTTCCTCTTGTCTAAAAGATCATAGTCGCCCCAAAATGGTTGCCTCGGATATTTTTGCCTCAAACAAATGATCTAAGACTTTAGGGTTACCGCTAAGGCGTCCTAACATTGCTTTAGTGACCGTATGTCCCGCATTCGAATTGACCCTCAAATTCCAACGACGGTGCTACCTACTCATTAATAGTGGGATAGCATTATCTAAAGGAAATTAGCATAGAACGATTCCTTTTTCGAGTAGGTAGATGGTTCTTAGATACTTGCTCTTTCAAAACAAAACTTTTTCACACTTACACTCCTTTTCGAACAAAGTTTTCAAAACACTTCATTACACTCTTGAGGACAGAAGCAAGAGTTAAATCGAAGTTTCAAACAAAAACTTTTTCAAACCCACAAGCACAAAGAAAACAATTTTGAAAACAATTGAGCAAGTACCTAAGATCCCGTAGATAACTACAGATAGAAAGGGCGCTAATACCTTCCCTTTCTATAATCTACCCTCTGCACTTAGAAAATCTCAAAAAAGGAATTTTTCTGTGCTTTTTTCCTTTCCTTGTTGGATAAAATAAAAGTCGGTGGCGACTCTTGCTTACCGCGACATTTTGCAAAAACAAACACAAAACGCAAACCAGCATTCCAAAAAACAGTCAGTTCTTCCCACCGTATCACAGAACTGGCGAATCTACTAGGGATGAATTATAAGTGGCGTGTACCTTAGGAATAGTTCATATTGTTTTCAATTGCTTGATTTGTATGCTTTATCTTTGTGGGCTTGAATCGGAGTTACTATAGATCCTAACCCGGATCTGGGGGATACCCTTTAGGTAAGTAGCAATAAACTGTGAGGGAACTGTACGGCGTAGACCGATACGGTTGAAGCAATAGCTACGTTGGTGTGACACTTTAGTATGTACCGATATCCCTTGTGGCGTAACGAGGAGAATATGGGTCTGCTAAGGGGTCATTAAGCACCAACTGACCTTATAACCTTTAAATTGACCAACTTGGCCATAGAACAGTAGCAGTATGCTACACTCATTGAGGCCAAACTCTCGCGATGATTTCGGCCGTAAGAAAAGGTTGCTAAATTGGAATTATGACCGATCGAGGGTGATCAGTGATATTGAGATCCTCTAGAACCTGGTTACTATTTCTAGGACAGGTTTGAACCAACTGAACTAAAAGAGGGTAGTACCTAAGCTCCTTGCCAGCCTGAAATCTAAGGGCTATCTGTGTGACTTGTTTTCCCTTACCATGTTTGCTATTTGTGGATACTTGTGTTGTGTTTTCTATCATGACAACATGACATCATGACATTGCATGCATCTTGCATTAGACTAACCTATTTCAAAGACAGGAGGGATTCATCTTTGTTCTGTTTTGTAGGTCATGGCACCCATGCGTAGAAATACTATTCGGATCAACTTTGTCCAGATTCCCACTAAGCTTAAGGAATTGGTTGCAAAGGTTTCAGATACTACCTCCTTTATCAAAAGACATGGGCACCTCCTTGGTTTGGTCACCTCCAAGATGGATGAACAAATGATGAGTGTCTTAGTCCAGTTCTTTGATCCACTGACAAAGGCTGAGGTAATGTCTAATTGGGAAACTCGTAGTGGAACAAAGGGCTTCTTGACTAAATTCTTGGTTGGTAAGGCTAATCAGTTTTGGGACAGTCTAGACTTCTAGGCATTTGAAGACATTCTGGCTCTTCTCATATATGGTTTGGTGTTGTTTCCTAACTCGGATTCTTTCGTCGACGTGAATGCAGTGAAGATTTTTATGTCCGGTAATCCTGTGCCCACTCTCTTGGGTGACATTCTTCACTCTCTTTATGCCCGTACTGCTCGGAAGCGGGGAACCCTTATGTGATGTGCTCCATTGTTGGCGAGGTGGTTTATTTCTCACCTCCCCAAATCAGTTTTGAAGAATAAGGAAGGCATGGGTTGGGCCTATAGGATTATGTCTCTTTCTCACATGGATATCATTTGGACTATTAAAGGCATGGAAGATGTGGCTATTATTGATCGTTGTGGGGAGTACCCCAATGTTCCACTGATAGGAAGCAATGGAGGAATCACCTATAACCCTTGTTTGGCCTTACACCAATTTGGGCGAGCTAGGAGGGAAGGACCTCATGAGTTACTGATGCCAAGCATTGTCTTTTACTTCCAAGGGGATAGTGACGAGCAACGTCACAGGTTCATACAGGCTTGGGATAGGGTGCACAAGTCTGATCCGCACGAGCTAGGTACGAAGACTTCTCTTCCGATGGAGCTATATCTCTGATGGGTTCGAATTCGTGCCCAAAAGCTGGGAATGCCCTACGAAGCTGTCTTGCCTGTAATTGTTGAGGTTGCTGATGAAGAAGGGGTTCCTCCTACCATCCTCCATCCATGCATGCCTACTGACATTGGGGCATTAAAGAGATCTTGGATGCAGCTGAGAGAAGAGCGGGATACTTACAGAGAAAAGTATCACGAGCAAAAGCAGAAGATTCAGAAGTTGACAAGGCAGTTGGAGAACGAGCGGATCCTCAACGACTATGTCCGCACCGACAAGAAACGACCATGGGAGCACTGATTGTCTTTTTTATTATTTCTAGTTTTGATTTACTTTTCAGTTTCTCTTTCTTGTAACGCCTTAAGGGAATTTGTTGAACAATTGAATTCAAAGTTTATCTAATAAAAGTGTGTTTCATTTTGATTTACGAATTTGAATCTCTCGATGTCTTTGAAATCATATCATACGCATTTCATTCCATGCACCTCATAACAGGTACCCTTACAGGTTTTCTCATCTTCTTCGCTGTTTATTTCAGCATCATGTCTTCTGAACCATCAACTGAACAAGCAATCAAGGCTCTGCAAGCTCAAAACGCCCAGTTCCAGGAATTGTTCATGAACCTGGCTAAGGGTCAGCAAGATCTGAAGGCCCTTATCTTGAAAGAGAAAAAGAAGAAGAAGACGGTCCTATTTAATATGGGTCGCGGATTTGGAAACAATTTACGAGAAGAGGTTGATTTGACCCACTCATCTGGAGGGGGAGATAATCAGGAATAAAGTAGGGCTCCTAGCCCTGAGGTTTCAGACAACGAGACTGACTTTGATGAAGACCAGTATCCTCCTGTCGAGGATAGGTATAAGCAACTGGAAGACCGGTTGAGCGCGATGGAAATTCAGAAAGTGCCTGGTCTGGACTTTGGAGACTTGGGTCTGTCATCTGGGGTGGTAATTCCCCACAATTTCAAAGCACCAGCCTTTGCTAAGTACGATGGAGTTTCTTGTCCCAAACTGCACCTCCGGTCGTATGTTTGGAAAATTCAGCCATACACCGCTGACAAGAACCTCTGGATCCACTTCTTTCAAGACAGTCTCTCAGGGACTCAGCTTGAATGGTTTTACCAGCTGGAAGGAGCTAGTATCCGCAATTGGGAAGACTTGGATGCTGCTTTCTACAAGCAGTACCAATACAATGCCGACCTTGCTCCCACGCGTACCCAACTCCAGGGTATGTCTATGGGTGCGGGTGAAGGTTTCAAAGATTATGCTTAGAAGTGGAGGGACCTTGCTGGAAGAGTGCAACCACCCTTGGCCGATAGGGAGCTAGTGGATATGTTTCTGGGGACCTTGTATGGTCCGTATTTCAACCATCTGATTGGAAGTTCCTCGTCCGAGTTTACCGAACTGATTATGACCGGGGAAAGAATTGAGTTCGGTATCAAGTCTGGCAAGATACATAAGGGTGCTTCATCAGGCACTGAGAAGAAGCCTTTTAAGAAGGAGTCCAGTGCTGTTTATAGTTCAAAAAGCCATAATAAACCTGAACGCCACCAAGCTGTTAATGCGGTTGTTATATCAAGACCTGTTGTTGCTCCTCAGTGCAACAATTAGCCAAGGACTAAGAGACCACGAAGACAATTCACTCAGCTCAACATGGCTTTATCCCAAATTTTTCCGCAATTATTAAACACCAGTCTGGTGATTCCAAGGGAGGCCCCGAAGAATCCAAATACAACATCACCGATGTACGGTCCGAATGCCTGTTGTGCTTTTCACTCTGATAGCCTGGGGCATGATACGGATAACTGCTGGGTCTTGAAGAACAAAGTACAAGACTTGATTGATGCGAAGGAGATTGAATTCGAAGCACCTGAAAGACCTAATTTTGTGACTGCTCCTATGCCCAAGCATGGGGTGAATGCTGTAGATGAAGACTCGTTTGTGGTTTCTGTAAAAGACATTGTTACTCCATTGATGACTGTGAAGAAGAACCTTCTTCTAGCCGGTTTATTTTCGGGCTATGACGAAGGTTGCCGTATGTGTTCCGTCCTATCTACCGGTTGCCATTTTTTGAAGTCAGGTGTCCAACGCCTGATGGATAATAAAGAAATTTTGATTGAGAAGACTGTTGTTCCTTTGGTTCCTACTGAAGAAGTTGCTATAATCACCATTTTCGACAATTCTTCCAAGGCTTCCTCGAGAAATCCTGTTAGAATTACATTTGTTCCAAGAGTCGCACCATTGATCATCACTGTTCCTGGGACTATCCCCTATACATCCAATAAAGTTGTCCCATGGCATTATGGGGCTGACGTATATTATCACGGAGTTAAGCAAGACTTGAGTGCTGAAGAGGCTGATATTGACGTCAGCAATATTGTTGGATCTAGTAAAGTCACCCGCAGCGGAAGACTTTTCTCCCCTGAGATCTTTGCACCAGTTGTTCCAAAGCCTGTTGTTATTGCACCTGCTAGTGTACCTGCTAATATCCCTGTTCAAGTTCCAATTCTTACCCCTGTTGCTGAGTGATCTGACACTCGGGGCAAAGGGATCACCGGTGAGCCTGCCCAGACGGAGGCACCGAAGACGATTACTATTGAAGCCTCTCGGCAAGAGATGGAGGAAATTTTGAAGATCATCAAAAAGAGCGACTACAATGTAGTCGAGTAGCTGGGGCAAACCCCGTCGAAAATCTCTATGTTATCCCTGTTGTTATGCTCAGAGGCCCATGCCAAGGCTCTGATTGCTTTCCTGAAGACTACACACGTACCACAAGAGACATCAACTGATCAGTTTAAATATTGCGTGGCTAGTCTGACTACTGATAACGGGTTGGGTTTCTCTGATGCCGACTTGACTGCTAAGGGGAAAAATCACAATGACGCCCTGCATGTCTCCATTGAATGCAGGGGCACTACTCTTGCTCACGTATTGGTGGATACTGGGTCATCGCTGAATGTTTTACCCAAAAAGGCACTAGACCGGTTAGACTATGAAGGGTTGGAGCTGAAGCCGAGTAACATTGTTGTCAGGGCCTTTGATGGGTCCAAGAGAATGGTACACGGAGAAGTGGATATTCCGATTAAGGTTGGTTCTCAGGTTTTCGCATCTACATTCTACGTGATGGACATTCGGCCATCTTATTCTTGTTTACTGGGTCGCCCGTGGATCCATAAAGCTGGGGCAGTAATGTCTACGCTTCACCAGAAGCTAAAGTACCCGGTGAAAGGGAAAATTGTGACAGTACAAGGAGAGGAGGAGTACATGGTGAGCCACCTCAACTCTTTCCGATATGTAGAGATGGATGGGGAGTTCATTGAGACCCCATTTCAACATTTTGAAGAGGTTCCCCAGACGCTGGCATCAACTGAGACTGTTGTTGAAGATCCTCCAATGAAGATGGCTTCCTTCAAGGATGCCCGAGCTGTTATCGAGAAAGGTGGGTGTGCAAATTGGGGCCAACTCCCTGATTTTGCACATAAGACTAACAAGTTTGGTTTGGGTTTCAATGCAGAAGCTCAAAGGGCTGTTTGGAGTGCACGGATTGGAAGACCTCCCCTGTTCATCAGCAATTCAGGAGCGAATGCCATTGAAGACGATGTTGAAGAGTCTGAGTTTGATAGTTGGATCTACCCTACTGCCGATGGTGGATTAAGCAATTGGACAGCAAAGGACTTCGTCCCAATTTCTATTATTACCCAGTAATGAGACTTTTGTTTTGAATTTGTAATAGACAATGTTTTAAACTTTACGGCCCGGTGTCTTACCCGGAGCACCGTGGCTTCATTTGTGAGGGCTTTATGTGTCTCATCTACATATATCATTAATAAAAGCATTGGACGTTTCTTGCATTTCAAATTTTGCGCTCCTTGTTTTTCTTTTATTATATATTGCAAAACAACTATTTTACACACACTTACGTATATAGGTCTACATCCACTCTGGATCCTACTGGTAACGAATCTGCTACTGCCAGTTATGACTTCGAAATTCTGATCAACTTAGCCGAAGACGAAGGTGAAGATGATTGCGAAGTGCCTGGTGAACTTGCTAGACTACTACTTCAGGAAGAGAGGGCCATACAGCCGCATGAAGAGCCGGTGGAATCAGTGAATCTGGGTACAGAAGAAGACAAGAAAGATGTCAAGATAGGTGCAAATCTGGAAGCTAGTGTTAAGCAACGGCTGATTCAGATGCTACGTGACTACGTTGAGATCTTTTCCTGGTCTTATGAAGATATTCCTGGATTGGATACCAATATCGTGGTTCACCGCCTGCCTACCAAGGAAGACTGTCCTCCAGTGAAACAAAAAGTCCTCCGAATGCGCCCGGATATGTCTGAGAAAATCAAGACCGAAGTTGTGAAACAATTTGACGCTGGTTTTCTAGCAGTTACTTCTTACCCACAGTGGGTGGCCAACGTGGTTCCAGTGCCGAAGAAGGATGGTAAGGTTCGAATGTGTGTTGACTATAGGGATCTGAACAGGGCGAGCCCCAAGGATGATTTCCCTCTGCCTCATATCGACGTTTTGGTTGACAACACCGCACAACATAAGGTCTTCTCCTTTATGGATGGTTTCTCCGATTATAATTAGATTAAAATTGCTCCCGAAGACATGGAGAAGACAACCTTTGTTACTCAATGGGGCACCTTTTGCTACAAGGTCATGCCTTTTGGATTGAAGAATGCTGGGGCAACGTATCAGCGCGCCATGGTCGCTTTGTTCCATGACATGATCCATCATGAGATTGAGGTATACGTCGACGACATGATTGCAAGATCTCAGACTGAAGAAGAGCATCTTGACCACCTTCAGAAGTTATTTTACAGGTTGAGGTTGTACAAGATGAGGTTAAACCCGAACAAGTGCACCTTCGGGGTGAGATCTGGTAAGCTGCTGGGTTTCGTCGTAAGCGATGAAGGTATTCAAGTGGATCCTGCAAAGGTGAAGGCTATACAGGAAATGCCAGCTCCTCGAATAGAAAAAGAAGTCAAAGGCTTTCTGGGACGTCTGAACTACATTGCCCGATTCATCTCACACCTGACTGCTACTTATGAGCCAATCTTCAAGTTACTGAAGAAAGATCAAGTAGTAAGATGGAACGATGAATGTCAGGCCACTTTCGAAAGGATCAAGGAATATCTCCAAGAACCACCTATTCTGATGCCTCCAGTTGAAGAGAAACCTTTGATCTTATACTTGACAGTACTCGACAATTCAATGGGGTGCGTGCTGGGGCAGCATGACGAGTCTGGCTGAAAAGGGCATGTTATTTATTACCTTAGAAAAAAGTTTACCGACTGCGAGACCTGATACTCGTTGCTTGAGAAAACTTGTTGCGCTTTGGCATGGGCTGCTCACCGGCTGAGACAGTATATGCTGACTCACACTACTCTATTGATATCAAAGATGGATCCAATCAAGTATATCTTCGAGAAGCTTGCCTTGTCCGGTAGAATAGCAAGATGGTAGATGATCTTGACTGAGTATGACATCCAATATACGACCCAAAAGGCAATCAAGGGAAGTGTGTTGGCATATCATTTAGCACATCAGGCAGTGGATGATTACCAGTCTATAAACTTCGAGTTTCTGGATGAGAATATCATGATAGTGACTGACTGTGAAACACCTGGACCGGATGAAGAACCTGAGGAAGGATCCCGATGGTCTATGTACTTTGATGGAGCTTCAAACGCTTTGGGTAACGTCATTGGCACCGTAATCATATCTCCTAAAGGATCTCATACTCCGTTCACCGCCCGACTATGTTTCAACTGCACCAACAATATGGCGGAGTATGAGGCATGCATCATGGGTCTTCGAGCAGCAATTGATCTAAGTATTAAGTTCTTGAGTGTGTTCGGAGATTCCTCTCTCGTGATCATTCAAATCAAAGGCGAGTGGGATATGAAACACCCAAATCTTATTCCTTACAAGGAGTATGTATTGACGTTGCTTCCACATTTCGAAGAGATAACCTTTGAACACTTCCCTAGAGAGGAGAATCAGTTAGCGGACGCGCTAGCTACGATGTCTTCTATGTTCAAAGTCAATTGGGACAACGAAGCTCCCCGAATTATCATTGAAAGATTGGACGAACCTGCACATTGCTGTGACATTGAGACTGAAGAGGTAGCAGAAAAACCCTGGTTTAATGAGGTAAAGAGGTATTTTGAAGCTCAGGAGTACCCCGAGGGTGCATCTGTTAATGATAAGAAGTTTCTGAGGAGGTTCACGGCAAAGTTCTTCATCAGTAATGACATCCTTTACAAGCGCAACCATGATTCAACCTTACTGCGATGTGTGGATAAGAACGAGGCAGAAAGGATCATGGTAGATGTACATGAAGGCACTTTCGAGATTCATTCCAGTGGACATACCATGGCAAAGAAAATCCTACGGGTAGGATATTATTGGTCCACTATGGAAGCCGACTGTTATCAGCATTCTCGGACCTGTCACAAGTGCCAAGTCTATGCTGATAAGGTGCACATGCCTCCAGCACCTCTGAATGTCTTGACGGCACCTTGGACTTTTGCAATGTGGGGGCATTGATACGATCGGCGAGATCAGACCTACAGCATCCAACGGGCATCTTTTCATCCTGGTAGCGATTGATTACTTTATAAAGTGGGTTGAAGCAGCTTCCTTTTCTACTGTGACCAAGAACGTCATGGCACAGTTCATTCGGCACAATCTGATCTATCGATATGGTGTACTAGAGAGGATTATTACGGACAATGGTACAAATCTCAACAATAGGATGATCACCGAACTCTGCAAGCAGTTCAAGACACATCATCACAACTCTTCTCCCTACCGGCCGAAGATGAATGGGGCTGTTGAAGCGGCTAATAAGAACATCAAGAAGATTGTGCAGAAGATGATGGTGACATACAAAGACTGGCACGAGATGTTACCATTTGCTCTTCATGAGTACTGTACCTCAGCACAAACGTCAACAGGGGCAACACCCTATTCCTTGGTATATGGTATGGAAGCCGTCTTTCCCATTGAAGTTCAGATACCCTCTATTCGGATTATGAAGGATGCAGGTTTGAGCGAAGATGACTGGATTCAGACCCGACTTGATCAGCTGAACCTAATCAACGAAAAGAGACTTACTGCTATTTGTCATGGTCATACGTACCAAAAGCGGATGATCAAGGCATTTAATAAGAAATTTAGACGACAAGAGTATCAAGTTGGAGATCTGGTAATGAAGCGCATTATCTTACCTCAAGGTGATCCCAGGGGCAAATGGACCCCTACTTACGAAGGACCATTTGTTGTTAAGAACATTTTCTCAGGAGGAGCTATGATTCTAACCACCATGGATGGTGACGACCTTCCTCACCCCGTCAATGCAGACATAGTGAAATGATACTACGCATAATCAAAGACCCGCTAGGTTGACTGTCCTACGCAAAAATAAGGGCTTCCCGGTGAACCAAAAGGGTTCGGGCAAAAATAAGGGATGAAAATGAAAAAAAACTATACACCCGGCAAGTCGAAAACCTGAAAAGGAGGCTTGGGCAAAAAAGGGTATCCCAGTGGACTGAAAACCCGAAAGGGCGGCCCAGGAAAAAATTAGGGATCAAAGCGTAACACTATGTCTCACTGGATCACCTGCAACCAGACTTCGGTATCGATTATCAAGCTCGGACGACACTAATTAATCTGATCTACCTTCAACCAAGCAGCCAAGTGATGAGATGCTCAAAGACATAAAAGCAATAGCAGAGTTAGAACCCAGTGGGATTATTCACATAGCTGTTTTGTTTATTTTTTTCATAAATTGTGTAAATTCTATTTGCTCGGCGGCGTTCTCTTACTAGGACGTCAGCCTCTTGTACAAAAAATGCTTATTTACAGGCCAAACTTCAAAATCAATACAATTCACTTTCAGAGAAATTTCAAACTGTTTTTCCTTTATCTGTCTTGTTTTGCAAAGAATGTCCAATGTTCATTTTTGATATGTGCATTTGACATTAATTGCTACTCATAAATATTTACATACGAAACAAAAAACGATTACTGGTAATATCAGAAACAGGGGAAAATAAAAATGTCTAAACTCTACAGTTGCTTTATCCACCAGATACAAAGGTAGATTCAGCTGAAGAATATGGCTAAGGTGCATTCACTCCCTGTAGAGTAAGAAAAGACAGTAATGATAGCTCTCCCTAACTGAGACTTGCAACTGTAAATGAATCGGTAATATTCTCCCCAGGCAGAGTTTATTTACCATCAGCACTGAAAGGTCTTAATATTCCCCAGCGGAGTATAAGAGTATTCCCCGGCAGAATACAAAATATCCCTAATGGAGTTTGAAATTTTTCCCAGTGCAGTCTGAAAAAGCTTCCCCAGTGGAGTTTGGAAAATCATCCCCAGTAGACTTTGGAATATTGTCCCCAGCGTGAGCTCAAAAGATTATCCCCATTAGAGTTTAAAAGATTATCCCCAGTAAAGTCGCAACTGAAAGATCATCCCCAGCGGAGTTCTTTCCTTTCACAAACAAGAAATTTAATCCCCAACAGGATTCGGTATCACCAACAACGGTAATTCATCCCCAACGGAATTTATCTGTGGAATACTCAGCAGAGCATCTCTTCCCCACAGAGTAATCTCCTCATCAGTTTATTCCCCAACGGAGTTATCCTCTCATGCAGGTTTATTCTCGCAATCATCTTCGTTCGCCATCCCCAGCGGAAATGAAGAATCCAACTCTTTTCTCCAGCAACTATCCGGGATTTATTTCCCCCAGCTAAAAGCATTACATTTCCATACATCATGACACATGCATATACGCATCATACAACACAACCTCATTTATTTTGAGAACATTATTGCTTGACATCTATCATGCATTGCATATGACTGACCTTTACTTTCCAGGAAGGATGCAGTTAAGTTCTCAACTATGAAGCTTTTACCCAACTCGAAATACTGACCAGTTCTTAAATCTCAACTGAATTATCCTCGGTTGAATTACAGATAAGGTTAAAAATCTCGACAATTTTTCTCCGTCGAAGTGTGGACGAGTTCTTAAATCTCAACAGAATTATCCTCGGTTTAATTACAAATAGTTCCTAGATCTCGACGAAGATGTTTCCCTCAGTCGATGTTGAAATTCTGGCTGCAGATACTCAATGTCACGTTCAATGTTATGACATCGTATCTGACTTACTATATGACAGTAAATACAAAAACAATAAAGAACACAGTCAATTGTTTACCCAGTTCAGTGTGCAACAACACCTACTCTGGGGGCTACCAAGCCAGGGAGGAAATCCACTATAAGAGATGTTAATTCAGGAATAAACCAACCAGTTTATCTCCTTCACTTAAGACCTACCAAATGCAATTTCAATCTAAGTACAACTTAAACCTGAGTTCCTACTCACTCCCCCTCAATCACAGCAGTGATACATAAAACAATTTGACTAATGAATTGATGAAGACACTCTTCAAAAACATACACTTGATTAAGCTTCACATCTTTTTAATCAAGTAACACAATCACTCTTGCTTCACAGCTTTGAGTGATACACAACTTAACTTGACTCTGCTTCACAACTTTAGTCAATAAACATTCAAACACTCTTGCTTCAAAGCTTTGAGTGCTACACAACCCTTACAATTAAAAACCTATTCCAAGTCACTTATCACAATGATAATTGCTTGGAGTACAATAATTAAACCTATACAGTTTACAAATGATCTTCTGACCAAAAAGGGATTACTTGCAAAACAGCAGCTCTGTTGAATATATAGCAGCTGCAACTTCAGTTAGGGTTTCCACAAAAACCTAGGGTTAATTCCATTTGACCTTAAGACTAGGTCACAGGACTTTATTAACCAGGTTAGGGTTGAGCTAGGTTAACCCTCAGAAAACGCAGGATTCTGTTCTGGAAAGACTGAGTTATTTTCCTGAAAAATCTCAGCATTTAACCAACCTGCATACCTGTTAGTTCAGAGAAGGATGTCTTAACATCTGTTATGACATATGAGGAACCTGTCTACTGATTTAGGAAAATGTGATCATTTTGCAAAATGCTCAGATGAACACTTATAAACATCAGTACTCGAATGACAATATTTTTCTGCAAAGGTACCTAATGAATCAGTACAAACTAAACTAGAATGTTATGACATCAGTCATGACATTCACACATACACTTGGGTTTTACCAAAAATGCAAGCCAATACCTAAACAACTACAAACTCCCCCTTTGACATATTTTTGGCTAAAGACCCTAAGCAATCAGAGATAGATAGCAGCAGAAAGAAATGACTGCAGAAAAATAGAATGTCTAATTGAGCAAGTACTAATTAAGTAAGTACCAAAATATTCTCCCCCAATTTAGCCACAAATGGGCCAAAGATACATGTTCATAATGATTATACAGTTATCCACAACAAATAATAAGAGCAGCAGCAGAAAAAATCTGAACACACTTCCAAACTCCACCAAATATCAGCACCAACCAGCAACACCACCAAACAGCAACCAACCTTTAAGCACTGTCATCAGACTCAGAGGAGCTAGTTTCTTCAATGTTGAGATGACCTTCAGCTTCTACACCTTCTTCCCTTCGGTTTCCTTCATCTTCCTCCTTTTCTAACCTGGCAATTAGGATTTCTAGGGTCTTTTTCCTAGCATCCAGCTCTTTGCAAGTCTCTTTTAAAACAGCTATGACATCAGATGTCTTGGACTGGGTCTTCACAGACGATGTCTCAGCTGATGTTATGACAATATCTGGAGCATGAGATCCCTGAAACAGTTTGTAGTGCAAGCCAAGGGCAGGAGCTCTTTTGCAGGCTGTATCTCTTGCCACAAGGATATCAGGGTGTTGTGCAAGGATAATTCCACAAAGGAGGGAGGGAAAGGCGATTGGTCCTTTGACAATATAACTACCAGCATGCTTTAAAGTTTGTTCAAAGATGTACCTGCCATAGTCAAAAGCAGTCTTGGTTCCCACAGCATAAATAAATCTCCCCAATCCTGTGGAGATAGTTGATTTATGATTTGTAGGCACCCAGTTGGCTGCACCTATCTTATGCAGGATGGCAAATTTCATGCTGAGTTTGCTGGCATTCAGCTTGCCTTTCAAGGGCCAGCACTTCACTTGCCTGGCTGTGATGGTTTGACAAACTTCATTGTTAGTGGCCTCCAGATCAGGACAATCCTCATTTGTTCTTCCAAGAAACTTATTAATTCCTGATGGAGAGAACTTGACCCTTCTTCCTCTAACAAAAACACTTTCAAAGTCAGCTGACCTTCCATCAGCACAATCATTAGACAAGTTCACTACAAACTCCTTGACCAGATTTTCATAACATTTGTTAAATTTTATCACTGTCTTCATCAGTCCAGCATCCTTGATCAGGTCCATGATGTCTTTGCACTCCAAGGCATCATTGTTGAGTTCTCTTTCTAAAGCTATTCTCTTTAAGCAAACATACTTCCATCTGTTTGCATTGCCAGGATGATGAAAAGAGATGTTGTCTGTTGGGACTTATAGCAATTTTGCTGGAGGGCAGCTTCCTTCTAATAGGGATTTCTTCAGCATCAATCTCAAATTCTGATTCCTCATCAGAATCAGAAGATTCAGGTTCTTTTCTCTTCTTTGAAATTGGTTGTCTAGCAGTATGCACCTGGGCCTTCTTCCCTTTTGTCTGAATACTTTTCTCAGCCATGCCTTCAGCCTTGGATTTCTTAACAACAGGTTTATCATTCTGATTACCTTTTCTTTTCATCAATCTCCTAGCTATGCTAGAGTTTACATTGGCAATCAGATCATTATCTGAGTAATCCTCATCCGCATCAATGATAGGTGGATCAACAGTCTTTTCTGAGGAGTTCCGAATGTTGTCTTTTTGTGTCATAACATTCTCAGAGACATCTACATTCTCAGAGATGTCCACATTTGGGCTTTCTGATTGGTTTAAAGGGACAGAAATCCCCGGTACAGGTTTGTTTCCGCTTAGTATACTAGTAACAAGCCTAGCAATAGCTTGATGAACTTGAACTGATCCTTCTCTATTTGGAACAGAAGAAGAAGGATGAGAAGGATTACCAGAGGCTGCAGCTTGAGCTCTTCCTGCATGTCTGGTTCTTAGCTTTTTGACTTTGGCTGGGTCAGTTGCCATCTCCCTGAGAGGAGTGACCTCAAGAACTTCAGATTCTATGCATGTGGTGATTGCTCTAGAGTCTTGGTCAGATGATGAGGATGAAGAGGATGATGAAGTCGCCTTGGTTGAAGATGATGTCAGAGACATTTTGATTGACTTTGAGTACCAGTGGCAATTTGAGAAAAATCTTTGATTGAGAGGAGGGAACAGGTTGCAAAGACGAGAGAGGTAGGAGGCAAAAGAGAGTATTTTCAACTTCTTAAGGATTTTGAAAGAATTGGGAAAGCATATGATTAACCCACTAAAAATAGACTTAATAAAATTAACTCCTTCAACCCTTGTTTTAAGCAAAATTAATTGCTATAATTTCTCATGTTGGTAAATGCCCAACCTGCCCCTCAAGTTTTCAAGTTTATTTCCAACAAGAGCCTTGATAGAAGAATCAGTCAGCTGAAGCTTAAAGGTACCATGTTCCAGTTTAAATGACTTCTTCTCTACAGAGTCAATGTGCTTGTTCCTGTTATGCTGAATAGGGTTTAAGGAAATATTGATTGTATTCAGATTGTCACAACACAATGTCACAACATCTTGTGAGACATTATACTCAGTGAGCATCTGTTTTGACCAGATATTTTGAGAACAGTTATTCCTTGCAGCAACTATTTCCGCACAGAGTTGGGAAGGCATTATTTTGATATGAGTCATAGTTCTGGTTGATTCTTGAATGATTTTCTTTTTGTCCAGTCCATTTTGATGGAGAGTTATAGGAGAGGAGACTTCAAGCCTCATTTCTTCAGGGAAACAGAATCTATTAGACTTGTTATTTCCAGCATCCTTGTCAATGGTTCTGACAACACAACCTTCTTCAAGTTTATTTGCCACATCACAGCCATTATCAACCTGTGGTTTTGGAGTCCTTCTGACTGCTTCCATAGAGGTAGCTCTTTTCATTCTTCTTAGATGAAGATGACCAAGCTTATGTTGCCACAGTTTCATCTCTTTTTCTTCTTTGGTAATTGGACACATAGTGGAGTTATCAGTGTTCTCAGGCTGCCACAAGTAGCAGTTATCTTTGGATCTGATTCCTCTCATTACAACTTCTAGTTTTTCATTAATTACTAGACATTCAGATTTTGAGAAGTTGACCTTGAATCCTAGATCACATAATTGACTGATACTAATGAGATTAGCAGTCAACCCTTTTACCAGCAGTACTTTATTCAGACTTGGAACTCCAGGGCAGTCCAAATTACCAGCTCCTTTGACTTCACCTTTAGCACCATCTCCAAAGGTCACAAAACTGGTGGTGTGAGGCTTAACATTATTGAGGAGATTTTTGATTCCAGTCATGTGTCTGGAACATCCACTGTCAAAGTACCAGCCTTCCTTTGCAGACATTCCCAGGGAAGTATGGGCTATCAGGGCAGTAGCCTTTTTCTTCCAATGAGGAGTATGTGGTACCCTTTTTGGCTTAGGTTTAGCACCTGAGTTTTGATTAGGGTATCCATGCAATTTGAAGCAGAAGGGCTTTATGTGTCCATACCTCCCACAATGATAACATCTCTATCTTTGGTATTTTTTCTTCATGTATTTCTGATGTTGAGAGTTGTGTTGAGACATCTGCTTTGACAATTGTTTAACATGCCTAATCTTCTTGTCTGCACCAGATTTCTTAGCTTCCACAAATCCTAGACCAAATTTGTTTCCCACATTTTGTCCAACTTGAAGGATCTCTTCCAATTTATCTGATCCATTGGTCAACATCTTGACAGATTTTGTCATTTGGTTCAGTTGTGAGTTCAGTAATTGAACTTCCCCTTCTAGGTGACTTATAGTTTCAAGATCTGCCCTTTTTTCAGCCTCCAGCTTTATAATGAGTTTTGATTGTTTCTCATTCTGTACACAGACTTCAGCACTTCTGATACACAATTTCTTGTAGGTATCAACCAGTTCTTCAAATGTCACTTCTTCATCACTAGTGTCACTTTCAGAAGTACAAACACTAGTTAGAGCAGTAACTAGTTTGGCAGATTCTTCTTCAGAATTACTTTCTGAATCACAGTCATACCAAGTAACTGTCATTCCTTTCTTTTGTTTCTTAAGAAAGGTAGGACATTCAGCTCGAATATGCCCATATCCTTCACAACCATGGCATTGAATTCCTCTGCCTTGATTTCCCTTCTCTTCTGACCTTGGTCTTCTGCTGGAACTGTCAATGTCAGAGGGAAGGTTATGAACATTAGACCTTGACTTTGGATCTATTCTTTTGATGAGTTTGTTGAACTGTCTTCCAAGCATGGCTATAGCTTCTGAAATATTTTCTTCAACATCAGTGTTGGACACAAGTGCTATGCTCTTGTTCTTCTTGTCACCATTATCAGTGATCCCCATCTCAAAAGTCTGAAGAGACCCAATAAGTTCATCCACTTTCAACTTGCTGATGTCCTGGGCTTCCTCTATGGCAGTTACCTTCATTGCAAATCTTTTAGGCAAGGATCTGAGAATCTTCCTCACCAGTTTTTCTTCTGACATCTTTTCTCCCAGTGCTCCTGAGGTGTTGGCAATCTCCAAGATGTTCATGTGAAACTCATGAATGGTTTCATCTTCCATCATTTTTAGATTCTCAAACTTGGTAGTCAACATCTGAAGCCTTGACATTTTTACTTTGGAAGTTCCCTCATGAGTAGTTTTGAGAGTGTCCCAAACTTCCTTGGCCAGTTCATATTGATGTACTAGTCTGAAAATGTTTCTATCAATTCCATTGAACAAGGCATTTAAAGCTTTGGAATTTCCCAGGGCTAACTCATCTTCTTCTTTACTCCAATCTTCCTCAGGCTTCAGACTGATTGTCCCATCTTTCTTAGTTATGGTGGGATGGATCCATCCTTTGTCAGCAGCTCTCCAAGCCTTTTTGTCCAGAGATTTTAGGAAGGCAATCATACGAGGTTTCCAGTAGTCATAATTAGTTCCATCCAGAATGGGTGGTCTATTTCCAAAGATTCCTTCTTTGTCCATAGTGCCAGAAAGTGATATCCCTAGATCTCACCCAGTAATTCAGGCAGGGTGCCTGCTCTGATGCCAATTGAAATTCTGGCTGCAGATACTCAATGTCACGTTCAATGTTATGACATCGTATCTGACTTACTATATGACAGTAAATACAAAAACAATAAAGAACACAGTCAATTGTTTACCCAGTTCAGTGTGCAACAACACCTACTCTGGGGGCTACCAAGCCAGGGAGGAAATCCACTATAAGAGATGTTAATTCAGGAATAAACCAACCAGTTTATCTCCTTCACTTAAGACCTACCCAATGCAATTTCAATCTAAGTACAACTTAAACCTGAGTTCCTACTCACTCCCCCTCAATCACAGCAGTGATACATAAAACAATTTGACTAATGAATTGATGAAGACACTCTTCAAAAACATACACTTGATTAAGCTTCACAGCTTTTTAATCAAGTAACACAATCACTCTTGCTTCACAGCTTTGAGTGATACACAACTTAACTTGACTCTGCTTCACAGCTTTAGTAAAGAAACATTCAAACACTCTTGCTTCAAAGCTTTGAGTGCTACACAACCCTTACAATTAAAAACCTATTCCAAGTCACTTATCACAATGATAATTGCTTGGAGTACAATAATTAAACCTATACAGTTTACAAATGATCTTCTGACCAAAAAGGGATTACTTGCAAAACAACAGCTCTGTTGAATATATAGCAGCTGCAACTTCAGTTAGGGTTTCCACAAAAACCTAGGGTTAATTCCGTTTGACCTTAAGACTAGGTCACAGGACTTTATTAACCAGGTTAGGGTTGAGCTAGGTTAACCCTCAGAAAACGCAGGATTCTATTCTGGAAAGACTGAGTTATTTTCCTGAAAAATCTCAGCATTTAACCAACCTGCATACCTGTTAGTTCAGAGCAGGATGTCTTAACATCTGTTATGACATCTGAGGAACCTGTCTACTGATTTAGGAAAATGTGATCATTTTGCAAAATGCTCAGATGCACACTTATAAACATCAGTACCTGAATGACAATATTTTTCTGCAAAGGTACCTAATGAATCAGTACAAACTAAACTAGAATGTTATGACATCAGTCATGACATTCACACATACACTTGGGTTTTACCAAAAATTCAAGCCAATACCTAAACAACTACAGATGTATTGACCTATTCTTAAATCTCAACTGAATTATCCTCGGTTGAATTACATATAAGGTTCTAAATCTCGACAATTTTCCTCCGTCGAAGTGTGGACGAGTTCTTAAATCTCAACAGAATTATCCTCGGTTGAATTACAAACAGTTCCTAGATCTCGATGAAGATGTTTCCCTCAGTCGAAGTACTGACCGGTTCTTAAATCTCAACTTAATTATCCTCGGTTGAATTACAGATAAGGTTCTAAATCTCGACAATTTACCTCCGTCGAAGTGTGGACGAGTTCTTAAATCTCAACAAAATTATCCTCGGTTGAATTAAGAACAGTTCCTAGATCTCGATGAAGATGTTTCCCTCAGTTGAAGTACTGACCGGTTCTTAAATCTCAACTGAATTATCCTCGGTTGAATTACATATAAGGTTCTAAATATCAATAATTTTCCTCCGTCGAAGTGTGGACGAGTTCTTAAATCTCAACAGAATTATCCTCGGTTGAATTACAGACAGTTCCTAGATCTCGATGAAGATGTTTCCCTCAGTCGAAGTACTGACCGGTTCTTAAATCTTAACTAAATTATCCTCGGTCGAATTACAAATAAGGTTCAAAATCTCGGCAAAGTTCCTCCGTCGAAGTATGGACGGGTTCTTAAATCTCAACAGAATTATCCTCGGTTGAATTACAGACAGTTCCTAAATCTCGATGAAGATGTTTCCCTCAGTCGAAGTACTGGACGATTCTTAAATCTCAACTGAATTATCCTTGGTTGAATTACAGATAAGGTTCTAAATCTCGGCTATTCTCCTCCGTCGAAGTACTGACAGTTCTTAAATCTCAACATAATTATTCTCGGTTGAATTACAGACAAGTTCTAAATCTCGATGAAGATGTTTCCCTCAGTCGAAGTACTGACCGGTTCTTAAATCTCAACTGAATTATCCTCGTTTGTATTACAGATAAGGTTCTAAATTTCGGAAATTCTCCTCCGTCGAAGTACTGACAGTTCTTAAATCTCAACGGAATTATCCTCCGTTGAATTACAGACAAGTCCTAAATCTCGATGAAGATGTTTCCCTCAGTCGAAGTACTGACCGATTCTTAAATCTCAACTGAATTATCCTCGGTTGAATTACAGATAAGGTTCTAAATCTCGGCAATTCTCCTTCGTCGAAGTACATATAAGTTCCTAAATCTCAGTAGAGTTCTCTCAGTTGAATTACGGGAAAGTTCTTAAATTTCGATGAAGATGTTTCCCCCAGGTTAATCACGGATAAGTTCTTAAAACTCAACAGAGATGTTCTCTCAGTTGCAGTACAGGTAAGTTCCTAAATCTCAACGAAGATCAGACTCCCTCAAGCGAAATCTTCCACAACAACAGGCATGCAAGTTTTCGCTAAGGAATCACTTATGCGATCTACACTCCTGTAAATGGAATCTTTAAGCCCATCCTCCCGCCAACAATCTCCAAATGGCATCTGTAAGCCCATTCCCGACATCACCAGGCTGATACTACTTCACGTGAGTACAAATTTCTGGGCACTTTAGTGTTAAATCATCTTTCACCTTTGGATCACGAAAGGCACGAAAGCCAATCTACATCCTCAGGTTTAAGAATATTGAACAGGGGAAGCTGTTGTACCCTAAAATTTTCCCTCTCATATTTCTCAAAACATTGCAAGTAAAGTCTCCAAGTTGCTCAAGTTTGCTCAAGAGTTGGACAGACAAGCTATCTCCTAAGGCAGTCTACCCCAAAGTAGGGTTTTGTGTTGCATCAAGATCCTTGAGTCCAAATGACCTCAAGTTCTTCCCAATGTCCTAATATGTCCTCAAGATCATCCATGTCAAATTTCAAGCCTTGTAGAGGAAGTTTGCTCAGTCAATTGCTCAAAAGGTCCAAAAATCGACTGTGCTAGGGAAAAAGTCAACTTTGACCTATAAACAGTCAAACTTCAAGTTTTTTTGTCAACATTCTCATTTTGAAGTATATTTCATCATTTTATCAAGGGTTGATCATGATTCATCAAAGATTGCTCAAATTTCATCAAGACTCAAAAGTTGCTAAATTAGGGTTTTGAAGGAAAAGTCAACTCAACTTTGACCAAGCATAACTTTCTCATACTTTATGATAAATGACTCATCCAAAGCTCGTTTTGAATAGGATGCAATTTCCTACAATCCATCTTCATACCCCAAGATCAAGAAATGCACTCACAAGAAGTTATAAATTTGGACATTATGGGTCATTTTTGAAGGTCAACAAAAACACCTTTTTTTTCAAAGCTTATAACTTGAGCATGGAATATCAAAATGAGATGATACAAAAAGGGTTGGTTAGAGGACATCTCAATCTTTCTAAAAAGTCCAATAACACTTCCAAAAGATCAAAATTGAAGAAGTTATGCATTGTTGAAGTTGGACTTTTTTGCAAAATTGCAAAAAGTCAACTATCCCCAAAACTTCAAATTTTGTCAAATGGGCCCATTCCTTTCCACTTGATTTGGGTTTGCATCATTTACCACGTGCCCTAGCTCCAGCCATGTGCCCATATTTAACTTTTATTATTTAATTTTATTTTTTATTGAATTTATTCATTTTTAATCAAATAAAATCATAAAAAATCCCAAGAATTAATAACTCATGATTTTCTGATTGTTTTAGGCTTTGTTTACAGCTAGCATCACCATGGAATTCATATCAAATCAAATCATGGGGAAAAAAATTGAATTGAATCAAATTTGGAAAGGTTTAAAATGGAGATCAAATCAAATTCATATGCATTGATATGGAAAGATTTAGTCCATATTTGTTACCCTAATACACTGAGCATTACATAAGCAAGCATAAGGGACGAAAACAAGGGCGGGAAGCTGTAGAGAGAGGCAGAACAAAAAGTGAAAAAATCACAAAAAAGTGAGAAGTGGAAATCCAGGTTAGAGGCATTTTCAGAGGCCAAGACTTGTCCCAATCGCTTCCTGGGCATTCACTTAAGCTATCTGGATCAAAACCAAGCATCTTCAGACGCCCAAATGCACTGTAAGTCACGCAATAACCACCCCTGTTCTTGATTTCACAACTCTAAATTTAAGCATCTTTTTCATGAATCAATACCATATTTTGAATCTACATAACATTTGCAAGCGATTGGTATTATTCAATTGCGTTTATCTGGCCTGAATGGAGAACTACCATAGCTAGGGTTCTTCGTTTGGCTTTTATGGTTTTCTGTTTCAGGTAAAATTGTGACTCAAGAAGAACATGGCTTTGATCAGGAGGCCATAACGAATCCAACGATGTTCTTGGAATGGATTTATATAGTCTAGAGAGCATTTTAACATATGCCTGCGTTTTTAGCTGCAGATCCAAATCCGCAGGTGTTTTTGTTGCAGGTTTGAGGACAGGGACGATGATGTGTCCTCCGTCCATTGGCTAATTCAAAAATGGCGCGCAGTTTATTTTTTTTTCTGACCAATAATTGTTTGTTTTATTATATTACTATTGTTTTGTATTAATATAACAAATAGATCAACATGGTGTAGTGGCAAGGCAAGCGTGCAATCCCCTTCAAGACCTGGGTTCGAATCCCAAGTCCCCCACTTTCTCAATATTTTTATTCTTCAGGTGATTCAATGCATACGCCTATCTACAACCTTCCATGCGCCATCATTCATCCAATTTCCAGATGGCCAAAGGCCAAATCTGAGGGTCAAAAGCTGAAGGTCCGCCATAGGCCAAGTCCAAGCGTGCATACTGGATCCCAGAAAGTCAACATGGCCAGCAATATTGGGCCACGAAATTGCTACCAGCACCCCCATAATTCAGGCCCAAACTCTCTCTTTCACTTATTTTATTTTATTTTATTAATTGTTTTATTATTTTTATTTAATTTACTAACCAATCACAAAATTCCTCTTTTATTAAATAAAATCACCAAAATTTTTTTTTTTTTCAAATCAAATTTTAAACATTTATTTTTTCTTAATAAATTTATTAATTAATTAGGTTTTAATTAGAAAAACTTTAATTCTTTTTGTAAAATTAATTAGACATAATTAGTTTTAACCATTAATTTAATTATTATAATTTATTTCCTAAATAATCAAAACTCCAAAAATAATTTATTTTTCATTTAATTAATTCATTAATTTAATTTAGTAATTAATTTAGGATTTATTTCTTTCTTAAAATAAAAACAACAAAAAGATTTCTTCTTTAACCAAAAGGGTCAAAACCCTAGTCATACGTCCGATTTAATTTTGCGCCGCGATTTATTTATTTTTATCATATTGATGTACCTGCTTCCGGATTGTAATAGTTAATAGGACATTTAATTATTTTTATCCGCTTTATTTTATTTTTCAAAAGGGTTTGTCTTTGGCGATGTAAATACCCGACACCTTGTAATTTAAATTCCACATTTTATTTCCCGCAAATTATAACTACTAGATGTTTGATAATAGGGTTTGCATGACAAGACTGAATGTTAATCTTAAAATCAACTTAGATCACCCTAAAAATGTGCAAAGATAAAAATAACTGAAAACGACACACTCGCACATGTGCACTCTTAGGTTACACCCCACTTGGTTGCCTTCGTACACGGTCATTGAGTATAGGTAATTTTAGAGGTCGTCCCCTTGTCTAAAAGATCATAGTCGCCCCGAAATGGTTGCCTCGGATATTGTTGTCTCAAACAAATGATCTAAGACATTAGGGTTACTGTTAAGGCGTCCTAACATTGCTTTAGTGAGCGTATGTCCCGCATTCGAATTGACCCTCAAATTCCAACGACGGTGCTACCTACTCATTAATAGTGGGATAGCATTATCTAAAGGAAATTAGCATAGAACGATTCCTTTTTTCGAGTAGGTAGATGGTTCTTAGATACTTGCTCTTTCAAAACAAAACTTTTTCACACTTACACTCCTTTTCGAACAAAGTTTTCAAAACACTTCATTACACTCTTGAGGACAGAAGCAAGAGTTAAATCGAAGTTTCAAACAAAAACTTTTTCAAACCCACAAGCACAAAGAAAACAATTTTGAAAACAATTGAGCAAGTACGTAAGAGCCCGTAGATAACTACGGATAGAAAGGGTGCTAATACCGTCCCTTTCTATAATCTACCCCCCGTACTCAGAAAATCTTTAAAAAGGAATTTTTCTGTGCTTTTTTCCTTTCCTTGTTGGATAAAATGAAAGTCGGTGTCAACTCTTGCTTACCGCGACATTTTGCGAAAACAAACGCAAAACGCAAACCAGCATTCTAAAAAACAGTCAGTTCTTCCCACCGTATCACAATAGTAAACTCAATTTCATAGAGAGAAACCCTAATATCAAAGATCTTTGATCCTGTAACCATGGGACCAATGCTATGTGTGAAATGTACAAAGTATGATGAGGGATCTTAGGGGGGAAAATTGGGGTATAACAGCTGACCTTATTTAAGTGTCTTCTATCCAGAGATACGAAGATTAAAATCTTCGTTTCGACACGATTGAAGATACTTAAATATAAAACAAGCCCTATTTTTGACCCTAAGATGCCATGCAATGCTTATGATTATGGATGTAACATATAAACTTCATGCAGATGGGCAAGACACACACTGGAGAAGCAAAAGTAGAATCTACCAATTGACAAAAGAATTCAATCATGATACTAAATCTCTTGGAGAACAACACGACTCCGAGGATAGAAATTTGAATCTATTGGAGACGAATTGGCTCTGCTGGGGAAAAGAAAACTCAACTTCACTGGGGTAAGATGCAGAGAGGAGAAAAAATAACATAACCTCAAAAACTGAGGGAAAAGTAATGGATGACAAGAATCAACCGATAGCTGTGAACTATCCACTCATAGAGGAGATAGCAAAAAGAGGGTAACATCAACACAGGGGATCGACAATCGCTAACCAGAAAAGATCAATCTTACCTAAGAATGGTAATGAACTACCCCCTGAAGAATGAAGGTAAAAAAACAAACATAGGACAATACTGACTTTTATTGAAGGTAAGGAAATAGAAGATACACTGACATTTACTAAAGGTGGAGAAAAGAGAATGCACCAGCTTTTACTGAAGGTGATGTCTCAAAGAGCAATAACGAACTTCCCAAAATCCCGGCGTTCTTCCTAGAACGAGTAAAAATAAAAGCTATCTCAAATAAAGAGACTACCACTTGTAAAGATTTCACAACAAACTTCTCTTGCGAAACTTCCTCGAAGAGATACCATTTTATGGAGAATCAGATAAACTTCCCCTCGATCCTGACTATAAGCCACGAACTGGTCTCAGTTTCTTCTTTAACCAAGATGTTTCACCTGGAAAGGATAAAAATACAGCTGTAGGAATCTTTCAACGAACTGTCTTTATCATTGAAGTACAGCCAAACTCAACAACAAACTATCTCCCATAATGACGAGACTACCATTCATTGGAGTAACAAATTCAGCAACGAACTACCTTCCATAATAACAAGGCTACCATTCATTGGAGTAACAATCTTCATCAACGAACTATCTCCCATAATGACGAGACTACCATTCATTTAAAGTAACAAATTTTTATCAATGAACTGCCTTCCACAATGACAAGGCTACCATTCATTGGAATAACAAATTTCAGCAATGAACTACCTTCCATAATGACAAGGCTACCATTCATTGGAGAAACAATCTTCATAAACGAACTATCTCCCATAATGAAGATACTACCATTAATTGGAATAGCAAATTTTCATCAACGAACTACCTTCCACAATGACAAGGCTATCATTCATTGGAATAACAAATTTCAGTAATGAACTACCTTCCATAATGACAAGGCTACAATTTATTGGAGAAACAATCTTCATCAACGAACTATCTCCCATAATGACGAGACTACCATTCATTGGAATATCAAATTTTCATCAACAAACTACCTTCCATAATGACAAGGCTACCATTAATTGGGAAAAAAACATCTTCTTGCATTAACAGACTTGCTGGGAAGAACAGGTTGCTCAAATAAAGAGAACAGTCGCTTGCTGTCTTAAGAAGGAATTGTAATAAGACTGGCAAGAAAAGAAGCTTGATTTCCTGGGGAAATACCAATACATTCCTGTTGAGGAGAAAAAAACGTCTTTGCGTGCAAAATAAAATGAACATTCTCAAATCAAGGCTCGAAGCCTACATAAATCAGAATAATAATGTTGTTAGGGACTACAAACTCAAACCAGAAATAAACTTAGAATGAGATAATCAACCAAGTCAGCACCCGATGAGAAATAAACTCAAAAGGGGATCACACTCCATCCAGATAATGAACTGAATGGGAAGGCTAAAGCAAAATTCTTCCACGAGGGATAACTCGGTGGGGAATTGAAAGGATATACACTTTCTGTTTAACATTGACAACTCTATTGGAGAAAGAGTAACATAACTTTTCAAAGAGGATAACATGCTGACAAAATATCAATGAACGCAAATGAGTGATGCATTTTAAATTCATTTATGCATGATGTGTATGAATGCATGGATGTTATCATGTATATGCTGACAAAACAACCATAATACACTGGGGATAACCAGACAAATCTAATCTTGGGTAGAGACAACACTCGACCCAGTCACATGCAGGACAAAGATCAGATTCCACGAGAGGGTTAGCATCAACCGAGGAAACAAAGTCCTATTTTACGGCTTAACTTTGCTGGGAAGCACATGGCTTGAAAACAATCAAAGAACCACCTGACTGGCAACAAATAAAGTTGCGGGAGTATCATAAAATCTTCTATGTCTCACTGGGGAATACCAATATGGACTTTGATAAGGGAAGAGGAAGCTTCATCGTCTAGACTTCACTGGAGATTCCAAAACCAACTTCACTAGGGGAAGACGAAAACCATGTCGTCGAGACTTCAACTGGGGATGTCAATACAGACTTTACCGGGGAGAATGCAAAACTACATTGTTGATACTTCAACTGGGAATTGTTATGCTAACTTCATTGGGGAAAAGAAGTCACACACACCAAAGAGATCCTAGATACAGTCTTCAATATCAGGCATAATAGTTGTGTAAAATTCTCTGGAGAGAGATCATGGAACTTCACGGGATGACAACTTCAGAGGAAAGCATTACCCTTGACTTATCCGGAGAATTAAAGAGTTGTCAGCATACTAATGGGTCAGCTCATGGAGATTTTAAATCAGACTTAGTGCACAGTGAGAGAAAACCCAAGGAGTAGACTCTTATCTCAAAACTTCTTAGAATGTACGTTGCCCTTGTCTGGTTGTTTACAAGTACACTATAACAACAATATTATAACTGGAGGGCATAATATCCTGCTAAAGATTTTACATTACTTCTCAACACGAAGGGAGAAAGCGTTTAACAACTAAGCACATGATTTGTAAATTTGCAACCTCTGCTTGATCACCTTCTAAACACAGAAGGAAATTACACACAGTCGAAGAAATCTGAATCGGAACCTGACTGGGGAGGATGGGATTACAAATCCACCATCAAATAGCTACTTGGAGACAAACTGAATCAACACTTAACCAAGGAAAGATGGGAACACAGGCCCAAATGCCACACCATGTATTAGCTTGTATGAGATTCATCTATCCCAAGAAACATTGTCCTGAATGGAACATACACATATCAATAAGAGCAACCAGGGGACTTTTCAAACTTAGGAGTTCACACATCCTTGGAAGCACTACTTCTATACCACTCGAATCGCAATATCTGAAGTAAAAGGTAATTTTTAAATTCTTTTCAAAATATTTTTTTTGTTTTGAAAACTTCTATCGATAATAAATGAAATTTTTGTAAACAGAATAAAAGTAAGAACTGCAAAGAATTAGATAAAGGCTCAAACTTTCTTAATAGAATGGTAGTCTACAAACGACGCGACTCCATAGATGATTACAAAGTTTGGAAAATGGTAAATATATGGGAAAGATACATTTGAATATAATGACCACTGTTCTCCCTAACAACTTCGAGCTCGTGAGAAAAGACTTCAGTTGAAGTGTGATGAGAATCTGAGAAGATTGTTGCTTCAACGATCAAGTCTTCTCTGACGCAGTTACTTTCCAAGAAATCCCTAACTTTTGCCTAGGTTTCCCTTACGGGTTTTCAACCTACCGGGAAGAATTTATTCTATTTATGTCTCTAATTTTTTCCTAGACCGCCTATTCGGGTTTTCAGCCTACCGAGACGCTCCTTTTTGCCTAAGTCGCCCTTTCGAGTTTTCAACTTAGCGAGCTGTTCTTTTATTTCTTTAGGCGAAGTATTTCTTGACTGCATCAGCATTCAAGGGACATGGGAACTCCTCGCCATCCATAGTTTCAAGAATAAATGCACCGCCAGAGAAGGCTTTCTTGACAACATATGGGCCTTCATAATTGGGAGTCCACTTGCCCCTAGAATCAGCGTTAAAAGACATGATCTTCCTGAGCACGAGGCCGCCTTCTCTGATTCACGAGGCTTGACCTTCTTATCAAAAGCTTTCTTCATCCTCTTTTGGTACATCTGACCGTTGCACAAAGCCTTCGTTCTCTTTTCTTCAATTAAGTTCAACGGGTCGAACCTATTCTGAATCCATTCAGCCTATGATAACTTGGTTTCCATCATTACGTGTAAAGAGGGGACCTCAACCTCGACGGGGAGCACAACTTCCATACCATACACAAGCGCGAAAGGGGTTACCCCTGTTGAGGTGCGAACAGATGTACAATACCCATGTGTGATGCGGTGGGAGAACTGACTTGAGGTTTTGCGTTTGTGTTTGCAAATGTTGCGGTTAGCAAGAGCCGCCACCGACTTTTCTTTTATCTAAAAGGAAAGGTAAAAAATCACAGGTGTGATACAGTGGGAGAACTGACTTGAGGTTTGCGTTTGTATTCGCACTTGTTCGATTTAGCAAGAGTCGCCACCGACTTTTTATTTTATCCTAAGGAAAGGTTAAAAAGCACAGGAAAAACCTTTTGAGATGTTTCGTGGGTTCGGGGGGTAGATTATGAAAAGGGAAGGTATTAGCACCCTTTTCACCCATGGTTATCCATGGGCTCTTAGTTACTTGTTTTAGATCACTTGCCTTGATTTTCGATTTCTTGAAATGGTGGTGTGTGTGTGTGTTTGAAAAATGTTTTGAAAAAGACGCCTTCGTCTCGGCAACCGTTGTAATAATTCTTTACTCGAATGTTTTACAAAGGTGTGTATCTTTTCGAAAAGATGTTTCAAATGTTTTTGGAAGTTGTTTGGAAATTGTGTTTGTGAAGTGGGTTTCGAAAAGTAGGCGAGCATGTTTTGCAAGTTGATCAAGTAACTAAGAGTTATCTACCCCTAAATTTACTCAAAGGTTTTTCTCATGTTTTAACCCTTTTAACAGTATTGTTCCACCATTGTATTTGGTGGACAATCTTGTGTTAGGATGTTAACGGGACAGGCGCGGGTCATCGTATGGACCATGAATGCAATGGTGCCAAGTGTCTTTGGCAATTTGCTTGAGGGACTATGATCATTTCGTAGGCAACTTTCGAAAGCGTCATCGAGGGACTATGATCATTTGATTCGTTTTGTTTTGCCAAAGATACTCAACGTGCAAGCATGGCCCATTTTGGAAGGGAACAAGCGGGATTACCCTAGGGGTGCAAGTGTGAATAGTGTGTTGATTTCATGTATTTGTCTTGTATTAGGTTATCTAGCGTTTGATTTTATTTACATACAAACCCTAGGTCTAACCATGGTATATTTGAAAGCGATAAATTGCGGGAATTTAAAGTCTACACTATTACAAATAAGTATCCGGGAATGGGGGTACAAATATTTACAAATGGGGATGAGACTTATTAGGAGAGTAGTGTCCAAATATTTACAACCAAATCGAATCAATCGCAAAGTATAATGTAATGTATAGCAATGTATAAGAAAAATAAAATGTGTATTGTAAATGGTATGTGATTTATTTACAGGTGCGGAATATTAACTTGATATATTATTAAGTATTTATTTATTCTTTTTGTATTTTTGTTAAGTATGTACAAACAAAAGATTTAATAAAAAGAAAAGGAAAATGCCTTAAGTTAAAGAAAAGTATTTTTATGTATTTACATATTAATGTATTTTAATTAGTATTTTTATGTACAAAGTTTTAATTAAAAGAAAAATGAAAGAAAGTTGTTTGACTTTAAGAAAAGTAATATTCGTATATTTTCTTAAAAAAATGTAATAAAATAAACAATGAAACAATTAAGAAAAATTTGTGTAAAGAAATGTGTTATTTTTTATTTAATAAAAATACTATTTTAGATTATGTATAAAAATGATTAATACATTATTTGTATTTACAAAAAAAACAAATTATGTTATCAAAAGAAAATTAAGAGAGCATTTAGTATATACAAAGGTAGATGGGCTTAAAGGGGGTTAGCTGGGCCCAAAACAGAATTGAAGATGGATTAGGAAGGGGGGTATGCGTCCCATATTTGCAATGGGCTTTAGTGTTTCTGGAAAGGGCAAGGACCAAAACGAATCTCACAAAGCTTTGCAAGGGTTATTTGAGTTTTGTGTCATTTGGGGAACTAGGGTTAGGCAACAGAGGCGTCGTTCATCAGTTCTTTCTTCGTCTTCGTTCTCACTGAGCCAAACGTTTCTGAATTTCTCTCCATCTCAGCTACTAGGCGCAGCTTCCACCTCTCTTCCCTTCATGGTTGGGCAACGCAAAAATGAGAAAAAGGTAACGATTTCACCCCCTTTCTTTACGTTTTAGGGTTTTAAATCTTGTATTTTTACAAGCTCTAATGTCGTGTTCTGATTAAGTGTTGTTGTTGTTTCTGTGAAAGGAAAAAAAAAAGGAAGGGATTTATACCTTTGGCTTTTGGAGATGGAGGCAAGGTGGACCGGAGGCGCCTAGGACGGCTGAGGGCGGAGGGACGCGTGATGCATTATGTTGGCTTGGAAATCCGGTACTTTTGTCTTTACTTTTGTGTTGTTGGTTTGATGATGATGTCTGAAAACCCTTAGTCTATGATTCTCTCTTCTGTATGCTTGTATGCTTGTATGCTTCTTTTCCTCCCTTCTGTCTATGTGAACACTTGCCCCTGTATGCTTGTATGATGGCCCTTGATTCGTATTATTCGATGATGAACTTCTTTAGTTCTGAGAGTTTAGGTGTTTGCCTGCTTTTCCTCTTCTTGCCCCTGAGATGTTTATTGGTATTGATCTTGAATATTGCTTTGTATGCTTGCCCTGTGATGAGCCTAGCTCTGAGGGCCTTTGGGATGGAATACTTTGATGCTTTTTTTTTTCTGGTTTGAATGAGGGCTTCAGTTTGTGGCTTCTTGTTTTGGCGTTGAAACAAGTCAGGCTTGTTGAAAGGTTTTAAGGCTTATGCTTCCGGTTTATACAGTTTGGCTTGATGCTGTTTAAAGCTTGGACATAGGTTTGTGAGTTGGTTTATGCAGGATATGGCAGGTTAAAAGGCTTTTTGGCTTGTTAATTTGTGTTTGAGAACTGGTTTTACAGGGCTTGAAGTTTGTTCTGTTTGACACAGTTTGTGTTGTTTGAGGCAGGTTTAAGCAGTTCAGGCTTGAAGCCTGATGTGCTTCTGGTTTGGTTGATACTGCAGTTGGTTTTAGAGGTTTTGAATCGTTGTGGAGGCAGGCTGTCTTCTTGATACAGTTTGTGGCTTTTCTCTTTTGTGATATTTTCTGCCTCTCCTTTACTGTTCTATAACATTTTGTTTTATATTCTTAAGCCTAAGCCCTGTGAGCCTTTCTTCTTTCTCTCTCTTTCTCTCTTGACAGATTAAAAAAAAGCATTTTATTGCTTAAATTTGTCTTTTCTAAAAAGGTGACAGGCTGGAAAGTGATGATTTGAATATGCTTGCTTGCACACTAGTTTTCCTCTGCATACTTTTATCTCCTTTTACAGATTTTTTGCATCTTTGTGATAGCCCTTTTGATAGCCTTGATATCCTTTTGGCAGCTCTTGTACCTTTGACAGTTTTGGACAATTTGCTGTCCAGTTTGGACTTTGGTTAGGCATGTGTAGTTCAGTTTGCCTTTGGACTTGTTTGGTTAATGTTCTTTTTCATTATGCAGCCTTGTTTTACAACTTATGCAGTATGTTTGACAAATTTTGAATTTGTGCAATTTGTAAATTTGTGCATTTCATATTTTATTGCAAGCACTATTTTCATCCCTCTTTGTGAACCAAGAGAAATCTTGTGATTTGCAGAGAGGGCAAACTGATTCCGGCCAGTCGCTTTTAATGATGAACTTTGTGATTAACGGTCTGCTTTAAATTTTATTTCATCTGCTTTTGACTTTTTCTTTTTCTTTGTTTTGCAGATAAAAATCAATGGAGCAAAAGAGGAGTAGCAATATAGAAGATGAAGACTTAGGAATTTTTTAGGATGTATCTTTATTTTACTTTTAATTATTGTAACATTATTAATGTAAACATCTGTAAATAAATTTACAGTGTACAAATAATAATTGTAACAAATAATTAAAGATGAATAAAATCCACTTTTGTCAGTTAATTCTTTTTCTTCTTCAACTGTTTATTTAATTATTTATAATTCTTAAAATTATAATAACTGGAAATAAATCCCAACCATTTTAACTCAGAATAATAAATAATCAATAAACGTTTGGAATTCCGAATAATCAAACCATTGCACAGCTAAACAACAAACGTCCACATGTCCTTTTTTTCACTGATTAAATCCAAACACTGCAAATTCTCAATCAACAGCCTCAGTCCATATCTCAGAGTAAATTGAAAAGCACTGATAGAATTAATTCTTTCTGAGAAATATGCGCGCACAAAAACCTGATTCTTGATTAAATGTCAAAGAAGCGTCCGCCTGATCAAAACCTGAGCCAACTCAACCAAACCTTAGCAATCTGCTTGAACTGCTTTAAAATCAATGAAAAACCTAAATTTTGTCTGACTGACGAGAAAAGTCTGTTTGACCGATTCTTGAGACAGTCTGAAAAATCAGGAAAAGCCCGAAGCTGTGATTTCTTGTGGAAAAATAGGAGGGAAAATTTTGGGGTACAACAGTTGCCCCTGTTCAATCTTCTTGAACCTGAAGAGTTAGATTGGCAAGTTTGCCTTTCGCGACTTGAGGGTAAAAGGAGATTGGACACCAGAGTGCCCAAAAAATTTGCACTCGGTGATGTGATGGTAGAGGGAATGGGCTTACAGATGCCATTTGGTGATGGACTTAACGATGCCATCTGGTGACTGCTGGTAGGAGGATGGGCTTAGAGATGCCATCTGGAAGTGTTGGTAGGAGGATGGGCTTATAGATGCCATATGGAGATGTTTGTTGAACTGTATGTCACTGGTGAGTGGACGAGTATCAGAAAGGTATCCATGTTTTGGAGCATCCCTGAACTGAGGGTCTGAACAAGCAATAGATTGACATCCATGTTTGGAGAATCCGTAAACTGTTTTCAGAAGTCTTGAAGTTGAATAAGCAATAGAGAAGCATCCGTTGATGGGGAAGCGTCCGTAAACTGTTTTCAAAAGTTGAGAAGAATCTGAACAAGCGATAGGTTGACATCCGTTACTGGAGAACCCGTAAACTGTTTTCAGAGGTCTTGAAATTTGAATAAGCAATAGAGCAACATCCATGTTGGGAAGCATCCGTAAACTGTTTTCAAAAGTTGAAGAGTCTGAACAAGCGATAGGTTAACATCTGTTACTGGAGAACCCGTGAACTGTTTTCAGAAGAAGTCTTGAGTTTGAAGCTTACTAATCTTTATCCTGAAAAAGGGTAAGATATTAGCTGAAACACAAAGTCATGTTGCATGAAATGTATGATGCAATGTATGTTGTATCAATGTTTATGATATGAATGTAATGAATGCGCATGTAAGCTGATGAGCTGTCTTCCTGAGGATAGATGAATCCTGGATGGATGGAGACAAAAGAATCTTGACTGCTGCCGGGGAAAATAATTCCTTGACTGCTGCTGGGGAGGGCAAGAATCTTTGATCGTTGAAGATGAGAAGTCCTGGGACCACTGTTGGGGGATCAGGAGCTTGGGTTGTAGGCCAATCTACTGGGGAATTCCTGTCTTGAGGAGATTTTCACTGGAGAACATCTGATTATCCTGTGAGGAACTGAGAATGAGAGTCTTCACTCTGCTTGGGGATTGATAGTTCGAAGTTTTAGCTTCGTCGGGGATCTTGAAACTTGACTCTGAGGGGAATTAGATTATGTAAGGCTCTCTGGTTGGGGATTACAAGAATCTTTTGAGTTTGAGAAGGAACCGGTGTAGGGTTGCTTCATGATGAGTTTGTGCAAAACTGCATCTTGGATTTGAGATCTGTATGAGTAGCATAATGGCTACCGTGTCTGGAGTGTATCTGAAACTGTAACTAGGATCTGAATGAGTGACAGAGTGGCTACCGTGTCTGGAGCGTATCTGAAAATGTATCTTGGAGTTGAGATATGTATGAGTAGCAGAATGACTTCCGTGTCTGGAGTGTATCTGAAACTGTAACTAGGATCTGAATGAGCGACAGAGTGGCTACCGTGTCTGGAGCGTATCTAAAATTGTATCTTGGAGTTGAGATCTGTATGAGTAGCAGAATGACTTCCGTGTCTGGAGTGTATCTGAAACTGTAACTAGGATTTGAATGAGTGACAGAGTGGCTACCGTGTCTGGAGCGTATCTGAAACTGTATCTTCCAACAGGTGATGAAGGAATTTGATGATGATCGTAACTTCCAGCAGGTGATGAAGGAAACTTTGAACGACCTTGAATTCCAGCAGGTGATGAAGGAATTTTTGATGTTGATCGTAACTTCCAGCAGGTGATGAAGGAAATTTTGAACGACCTTGAATTCCAGCAGGTGATGAAGGAATTTTTGATGTTGATCGTAACTTCCAGCAGGTGATGAAGGAAATTTTGAACGACCTTGAATTCCAGCAGGTGATGAAGGAATTTTTGATGTTGATCGTAACTTCCAGCAGGTGATGAAGGAAATTTTGAATGACCTTGAATTCCAACAGGTGATGAAGGAATTGTTGAACACTTTTGACATTCGAATGCCCCAAGTGATGATGAAGGAGTCTCTTCAGGTTACTCTGCGAATTGAGAGATTTCTTGAAATCTTGACTGGACTACCCCAGGTTAACTGAACTTTGAAAGATCTGTTGAAACCTTGACCGGACTGCCCCAGATGTGCTGGATAGTGACATATCATGCCCCTTGTTGATAGGAGACTTGTCGTTGGAAGTGTCATCCTTTTGAAGTGATTTTTGTTCACTGAGAGAGTTTTCGTTCCTCCGAACATTCGTTGTACGAATTTCTTCGCTGTCAAACAAATAGTCAAATGCAAACAGTGATATTCAAGCAATGCAAAGTTTATGTTTGTCTCGAAGTTTTTGAAAAATGCGTTTTTTAGCAGAAAACTTTTTTATAAGACAAAATCAACACAAGATTTAGAGCAAAGCCTTACAGGAGTCAGGATACCTTTTGAACAGTATGCTTTCGAACTAACCCGTGCTTCAATTAGGACTTTTGAAGGGTTGTAATTTGGCTTGGTTCACGGTTTAAGAAACAAAGGATAAAGGCTCAAAGTATATTTGTACCCACCCGCTCTTCGTGATGTTCTTCAATCCTAATCTCAGTTAATTGTGCATCGCACTCTATTCGAGTTTGAAACGACTTTTGGGTGATGGTTCACCAATTGAATTTATGAGGCAGTCATCATCTCTTTTTTTTCTTTGTAACATTTTTCATGTTGTTGAGGATTTGTAATGACCTCTTTATTTTGATTTTGATTTGTTATCCCTAACTTTTGCCTGACTGTTCCCGTTTTTTGAGATCCCAGTCAGCGGGATGCCCCATCTTTCTTAAGCCTCCTTTATAGGTTTTGGCTCAGTGGGCTTTTTCTCTTCTTTTTTTGAGAGATTGACTGCCTATGTGATAGGGAACCATCATTGTCTTTTGATTCCAGAGGAATGCTTTTCTTTGACGTCGTTCGTCGTATTACGAACTGAGAGTTTGCGACTTCAATGCACACCTTTTTTGAATTAACTGAGAGACTGAAGGGGTGAAAAACACAAGAAGGGGGGGGGGGGGGTTGAATTGTAAAACTGAAATCTAAAACAATTGACAAGATATTTTTATCCTGGTTCGTTTGATCTCAAACTACTCCAGTCCACCCGTCAAGGTGATTTCGCCTCTCTCCAACGAGGTCTTAATTCACTATATTCAACTGAATATTACAGACTGCTTTAACAACTGCTAAAGCCTTCTTGATTCAAACCACAACCCGGTTTGTCAAGGTAACACTTTCTTACAAAGAGATAAAATAATGTGTGTGGATGTTTTCTACAAAACTTTATTACAACTGTGATGTATACACAAATTGAAGCTTAGAAACTAGATTGCTAAACAGTAATGGAGTATCAGAGTATGTGGTTTAGCAAGACTGGTAGAACGAAGATTATGGTTCAGCTTTGTGCGTGTAGAGATTTGGAGAGCATTAGCCATTATAATCTTCAAAGCCTTGTTTATATAGCACTTGAGAAGATGAACGTTGAATGCAATATTCTTGATTCAATGCTAATAACAAGCTTTCCTTTTTGAGCAGATCTTGTCTGGAATGAGGCCGTTGGAATTAATTAGCGTTCAATGCACAGTACCGTTGCTTCTTCAATGCACATTCTGGCTTGGCTCATTCTGATTCTGCTTCGCTGCTGATGAACTATTGTGTTTCTGTATCAGAGTGTTTGAGCGCAGTTCTGTTCATCAAGCTTCAGCATGTACGTGAGTTGATCATCTGATCTTGACGTTCTGATGTGGCAACTTCTGATGCTGGTGTATGAAATCAAATTCTGATGCTGAATAGACGTGATCTTGCTTGTATCAATCAGAGTATCTGCAAGTCAGAACATAATAATTTTAGGCAGCAGATAGTTCAAACATGAAACTTATAAATACTATATCTTTTCACTTTGTTATCATCAAAACTTAAATATAGGGTAGTAGATTCAAACATTGTTCTAACAATCTCCCCCTTTTTGATGATGACAAAAACTAGATATTTTAAATGAAAATAACGTGAAAAGGTATCTAGAATATGTATCAGAATAAGAAGTAAAAGAATAAGGAGTAAGGAAATACTCCCCCTGAGTTTATTACTTCCCTTTGATTATACGTGTTCTTCAGGATCAGATCTTTTTCTTTCTTTGATCATCAGATTATCAGAGTCTTTGACTTATCAGAGAGCAGAGCTTCAGAACTTTTTTTGTCAGAGCTTTGCTATGGATCAGAGTATTAGGACGATCAGAACTTCATATTGATCAGAGCAACATTGATCAGAGTTTCTAGTCTTCAGAGCATCCAGGAGCTTCCTTGTGCCTGTAGACTTTAAACAAAACAGAAAAAACATTTCAAGTAATAGAGTTAAAATGTTTGAGAATTTCTGTCTAGTTAGCCGTTATTGATTTAAATATCATTCTTGTTCTCCCCCTTTTTGTCAGCAATCAAAAAGTGTTGGTGATGTGCTAAAACAATTAAGATCAGAAAAACAAATTATATTAAGATAGTTCAGAATCAGAGCAAGAAAATATTACAAAAACTTAATCAAAGCAGTACATCAGAAAATGAAGAAAAAACATGAAAAGGGTCATGCATGAAAAAGATTTAAGGTTGAGGAGGCAAGCGTGTGAACAGGCGCTCCAGCATCGCTTGAATCTTTTCAGAAGTTTCATTTTGCTTATGAACCATGCTGACAACAGTGTCAATCTTGCTGTCCTGCACATCCATTCGTGCTTTCATCTTCTGATCATTTTCTTCCATCCGCTGCTGTAGACGCAAGTCATTCAGCCTTAGTTCTTCCAGAGTCTGCCTGTCCAAGGCAGCTTGAGAAGCATCAGAAGGAGGAGGCTTCTCAGAACTTTCAGCGACATCCTCTGCTTGATTTTCTTCAGCCTGAATGGTCTTGTCTTCTTCTGATGGTTGCACCTTTGCAGCTTGCTGTTTCTCAGACCAAGGTTCACTGTCCAGAGGGAGCACGGCTTCCTGAGGCAGCTGACTTTCAACTTCCTTCAGCAGCTTGCTGAAGTTCTGTTGTGCCTGCTCATAGTTGATATCCTGCAACTTGAGGGCTTCAGCACGTACCCATAGTCTGAACTGTGACCAGAGCTGATCAGAAGCAGCTGGGTCAATCATCCCAGGACAGACTTGCTTTAAAGAAGCAATCCATTGCAGCACACCTGTTTCAAAATTCAAAATACCAGAGCCAACATCTGGTTGCTTTGGTTTTGGGATGGCAATTTTGTGTCTTAGATCAGCAAGACGTTCAAGACTGGTTAAGTCAATGAAAGTCCTGCTGGGGTTTTCAGAGGTTTTCTGAGAGGCTGTTTGTTTTGGTGGAGGGGTATCAGAGTCAGATATTTCGATTGGAGTGGGTGGTGTTTTGGGAGTTTTTGGAGGTGTTGATTCTAATGAGGATGGTAACTGGGGCATGAAAACAGTGGTTCCACATGGCAACTGGATTGCCAGCGGTGATGGTTGAGGTGAGTGAGGGTCAGATTGATGAGGAGAGGGGGTTTCAGAGTGGTGAAACTCTGTTTGTGGTGAAGGAGGATTTATTTCTGGTTGGGGAGAGGGAGGTGGAATCTCTGATTGCTCAGGGATCAGAGGTTCTTCTGAGAGTGGTTGTTGTTGTGGTTCTGGTTCTGGTTGTTGTTGTTGTTCTGGTTGTGGAGGAGGAACATATTGTGGTGCAGAGTTTGGTTTAGCAGAGGCGTGTTCACGCTCAATATCAGCCAGCACTTGGTCAAGTGCTGTTGTTGTTGAAATTGTTGGTTGTTTGGGGAGTTTGGTTCTAGGTCTTCTGAGTAGTAAGGCCTCAGAAGGGTCTTCTTCTTGTATGGTTTCATCAATGGTAGGGATTGGGATGGATATTCTGTGGGAGGTTTGAGGAGCAGCAGATGCTGGAATAGTAAAAGATTTTGAAATAGGGGCAGCAGATGAAATACCTCTTTTCTTTGGAGTCTGATGAGATGATCCTTCTGATGGCGCTTTCCTCTTCTTTGTCTTCTTCAGAGTCACTTCTGGTTGGGGTTGACTCAGATCTTTGATATTCAGCTTTGAACCTGTATCTTCTGCCTTGTACGCATCTGGGTACCTGAGAAACATCTCTGGTTTGGATTCCATTTCAGAAAATACCGGAAAATCACTCAGAGGCACTCTTCTGCTGGAGATATCAGCAGTTGAAGTAGCTCTGGGTTCCTTCTGAATATTTTCTATCAGCTTCATCTTTTTCAGATTCTTTGCGTTTAGAGGTTTCCCAATTGTTGGTTCAATAGTGCTCAGCTCCTGAGCTTCAATCAGATGTTCAATCAGCCTATTCTTTGTCAGAATATCTGATATAAGTCTTCCAAACGGTATCCAGTCCCTCTTGGTTCTTTCTTCTTCTCTTGTCTCTTTCACACTGGTTTTGAGATGGTTGAACAGGAAGTGAGCCAGATTGATCTTTATCTTCTGATCAATAAAGTAGATCAGAAACTGCTGATCCACATTTATATAATCAGGAGAACTTGTTGGTTTCCTGTGGTTGAAGCATCCCAAAACAATCTTAGCCCATACTCTGCAGTGATCCTTCAGATCCTTAATCTTGCTGCTGGGCATCCCAAGAGTGAAAATCCTGTTAGCTACCACACCTGTATCAGCGCATCTTTCAGCCATGTCCACACAACGGACTCCACCACCACTTTGACCGATTAGCCTTGCAATGAGATCTTCAGAAATCACAATCTTCTTTCCCATAACAGAAGAGATGACTAGATGTTTTGAAACCTTGGCGTGAATCCAAAATTCCTTGACCAGCGCTGGGAATGTTGGTCCAACCAACCTATCGAAATACCTTTCCCACTTTTGAGCCCTAATTTCTTCAGTTAGGTCAAAACCATTTTCCTTCAAGCTTTCAAAGTCAATGATTAACTCAGAGAGCACTTCAAGGTTCTTCACCGGAGTGAGGAGAGTTCTGAGTGGCACCTGATATTTCTCAGAAGTTGCTTTCTTCTGATTGCCTGCAGAAATGCTGGAGGATGCCATTGTTCACACTAAAAAAGCTTTGAGAATGAATTGAGAAAAAGGTTTTTAAGGGATGAACTCAGAAATATGCAGAAAATGCTTGAGTGTTAATGAGAAAGCGTAAAGAATAAGAATGAGAGATTAATGTGCTTAAATAGAGTTTTCAAAATTATTTTGAAAAGATAAACGTTTTTAAGAGAGAGAAAAATAATGATTGCCATTTAAAAAGCGTGATTACTTTTCATTAAATGCTTGCTGATTTTGGGGGATTTGAGAAAGATACTTAAAAACGGTTACCAGACATGTGTCTCAATGCACCCAAGCAGCGCTTTGCCTTCTCAGAAGCGTGCACGCGTTCTGCTTCAGAGATATGCTGATGATTGGATGACACTTGTTTGATGTAGTGATCAGCACGTCTGTCTTTGAGATTAGACTCTCAGATCTTTAGACTTGCATCTGATACAATCTGCATGTTCTATCTTTCTGAAAGGAGATTGATCAGAAGTTCACAGTAAAATAATTACATTCTGAGGATAAATATGTGGAATTAAACATTTTCATTCTGGGCATACTTTCATGCTGAGATGTTTCAGAATGAAATTAAACCTATCTTCTGAAAGGGGTTTAGTAAAGATATCAGCCCATTGATGGTCTGTATCTATAAATTTTAAGTTCAAAATACCTTTCTGAATATAGTCCCTAATGAAGTGATGCTTTATTTCTATATGCTTAGCCCTAGAATGTAAAATAGGATTCTTACTTAAGCAAATTGCAGAGGTATTATCACAAAGTATAGGAATGTTACTCTCAAAAATCTGGAAGTCTTCAAGCTGACTTTTCATCCAGAGCATTTGTGTGCTACATCCTGCTGCTGCTATGTACTCAGCTTCTGCTGTTGACAGAGCAATTGTTGATTGCCTTTTGCTGGACCAAGAGATCAGATTTTCTCCCAGAAACTGGCAGCTTCCAGAAGTACTTTTACGTTCCATTCTGTCTCCAGCAAAATCAGCATCACAGTAGCCTACTAAGCTGTAATCACTAGATTTTCTATAAAACAAACCCAGATTAGTAGTACCTTTCAGATACTTGAAAATTCGCTTAACAGCTGTTAAGTGAGATTCTCTAGGATCTGATTGGAATCTAGCACAGATGCAAACACTGAATAATATGTCAGGTCTTGAAGCAGTCAGATAGAGGAGAGAACCAATCATACCTCTATAGACTTTCTGTTCTACACTTTTGCTTACCTCTTCTCTTTCCAGAATGCACGTGGGATGCATTGGAATCTTTGATGGCTTACATTCTGAGAGGTCAAATTTCTTCAGAAGATCTCTGATGTATTTGCTCTGATGAATGTAAGTTCCTTCTGGAGTTTGATTGATCTGAATTCCTAGAAAGAATTTCAGTTCCCCCATGAGGCTCATCTCAAATTCTGCCTGCATACACTTAGCAAATTTTCTTCCAAGAGAAGGATTAGTAGAACCAAAAATGATATCATCAACATAAATTTGACAGACTAAGATGTCACTCTTAACTGTTTTACAGAATAGAGTAGTGTCCACTTTCCCTCTGGTGAATTCATTTTCAAGCAGAAAGTTACTTAGCCTTTCATACCAAGCTCTGGGAGCTTGTTTCAGACCATACAGTGACTTCTTTAGTTTGAAAACATGTTCTGTATGTTTTGTATTTTCAAAACCTGGGGGTTGGTGAACATAAACTTCTTCTTCTATATAACCATTTAAGAATGCACTTTTGACATCCATCTGATACAGAGTGATGCCTCTATTAACAGCAAATGAGATTAAAAGTCTGATAGATTCTAACCTGGCGACTGGGGCAAAGGTTTCTGTATAGTCTATCCCCTCTTGCTGACTATAACCTTGTGCAACCAGTCGTGCCTTGTTTCTGATGACTTCACCTTGTTCATTTAGCTTGTTTCTGAACACCCATCTTGTTCCAATGACGTTGAATCCTTTTGGTCTGGGAACGAGATCCCATACGTCGTTTCTGGTGAATTGATTCAGCTCTTCTTGCATTGCCAGAATCCAGTCATTATCCAGAAGTGCTTCATCAATAGAAGAAGGTTCAATCAGAGACACAAGTCCCATAAGAGTTTCTTCAGAGTTTCTGAAGCTTGCTCTTGTTCTGATTGGATCTTCCTTTCTTCCTAGTATAGTCTCTTCTGGGTGATCCAGGCTGCTTCTGGGTAATCTCTTCTGAGGTTGATCAGCAGCTGTTGTAGGATTTCTAGCAGTTCTCCTTTCAGACGTTGAAGGAATGTCTGTGTTGAGAGCTTCTGGTGACTTGTCTTCAGAACCTGCAAATTCAATTTCTATACCTGCAAAAATTTCATTCTGCTTTGACTTTTCAGAGTCAAGCTTATCATCAAAACGAACACTGATTGATTCTTCCACAATCTGTGTTTCTGTATTGTATACTCTGTACCCTCTTGAGCGTTCAGAGTATCCTAACATAATACACTTCTGTGCCTTAGAGTCAAACTTGTTCAAATAATTCTTTGTATTTAACATAAAGCAAGTACATCCAAATGGATGAAAATATGAAATGTTGGGCTTTCTGTTCTTCCACAATTCATATGGAGTCTTTTCCAGAATAGGTCTTATTGAGATTCTATTCTGAATGTAACACGCTGTGTTTATTGCCTCTGCCCAGAAAGTCTTAGCAACGTTTGTCTCATTGATCATGGTTCTAGCCATTTCTTGCAATGTTCTGTTCTTTCGTTCTACAACTCCATTTTGTTGGGGAGTTCTAGGACAAGAGAAATCATGCAGAATGCCTCTGTCATTAAAGAATGACTCAAAATCTTTATTTTCAAATTCTCCACCATGATCACTTCTGACTTTAACGATTCTAAGATCTTTTTCATTCTGAACTTGGTTACAGAAGGTAACAAACACAGAGTGTGACTCGTCCTTGTGTCTTAAGAACTTTACCCATGTCCATCTGCTATAGTCATCTACGATTACTAACCCATACTTCTTACCACTGACTGAAGCAGTTTTAACTGGTCCAAATAAGTCAATGTGCAGAAGTTCTAATGGCTTAGAGGTAGAAACAACATTTTTGGATTTAAAAGAAGGTTTTGCAAATTTGCCTTTCTGACATGCTTCACACAGAGCATCTGAATTGAACTTCAAATTAGGAAGTCCTCTGACCAAATTGAGTTTGTTAATCTGAGATATTCTTCTCATACTAACATGTCCCAATCTTCTGTGCCAGATCCACTGCTCGTTGTTAACAGACAGAAGACATTTTACATTCTGACTCTTTAGTTCAGAAAGTTTGATTTTGTAAATGTTGTTTTTCCTCTTACCATTAAACAGGATAGTCCCATCTTTCTGACTAACAGCTTTACATGATTTTTGATTAAAGATTATATCATAACCGTTATCACTTAATTGACTTATGGATAACAGATTATGCATCAATCCATCTACTAGCAGAACATTATTAATAGAGGGAAGATTTCCATTACCTACAGTTCCAGAGCCAATTATCTTTCCCCTCTGATTGCCTCCAAAGCCAACGTGGCCTCCAGGCTTAAGTTCCAGGCTTTGGAACATATGCCTTCTTCCCGTCATGTGTCGTGAGCAGCCAGAGTCCAGGTACCATGACTGGTGTTTCTGACTTGCTGCTAAAGATATCTGCAACATGTATTATTTTATCCTTAGGTACCCAGATTTTCTTGGGTCCTGATTTGTTAGTTTTACCAAAACTCTGGTTGAATTTTGGTTTCACAGAGTGCTTACTGCTAGTATATTTGATGTCATGTGTGTGACCATACACAAAGTGTGAATTTAGAGGAGTGTGTTTAATGGTTAAGTCCATGACATTCTTTGGTGTAGGAACCTTACCTTGGTATCATATTCCTTTCCTGCCGTTTCTGCTAACCCCATAGATCATTGAAGCCATTCTGCTTCTATCTATGCTTTTAGCTAGGAACTTCTGGAAACTATGATCATACTCCTTGACGATCTCATCAGCGTTGCTGGGAGTTTCAGAAATTGGTTCCTTCTGAGAGTTTTGTAAAGTGTTTTCTAATTTTGAAATCTTATCTCTCAGCTCAGAATTTTCCAATTTGAGACTCTCAGACTTATTAGAGTTAGATTCAAGATTCCTTTTCAGGTCTCTGAATTTAGCTCTAATCTGCTGATAACGTTCCAGAATCTCATTAAGGCTTTCAGCAAGTTCAGCCTTTGTAAAGTTAACAGCGAAGTTAGGAAATACCTCTTCTGTGTCTGATTCTGAGTCTGATTCAGAAGCTTCACTATCTTCTGAAATGTTTGCCATGAGAGCTATGTTTGCCCTTTCATCATCTGATTCTGAGTCAGCTTCAGACGAGTCAGAGTCATCCCATGTAGCCATGAGACTTTTCTTCTTCTCTCTTCCAAAATTCTTTTTTGGCTTTTCCCTCTGAAGCTTTGGGCAGTCACTCTTGTAGTGTCCTTGCTCATTGCACTCGTAGCAGATGATGTCTTTGGTGTTTGGCTTCTTGCTACTGGAGGAGCCTTCAGATCTTCTGTATCCAGAGGAAGAATCTGTCCTTCTGTATCTGGAAGAAGACTCGTTCTGATCAGATCTTCTGGGATTCCTGAACTTCCTTTGTCTTTGCTTCCACAGATGATTTACTCTTCTGGAGAGAAGGGAAAGTTCGTCTTCTTCTGATGAGGATCCATCAGATGTTTCTTCAACTGCCTGCAAAACTTTCGACTCAAATTTTTTGTTAGATTTTAACGCTAAAGGCTTACCTTGCTTCTGAGGCTCATCAGCTTCTAGCTCTATCTCATGACTTCTGAGGGAGCTTATAAGTTCCTCCAGAGTGATTTTGTTGAGATCTTTAGCTAGCTTCAGAGCAGTAACCATAGGCCTCCACTGCTTGGGTAAACTTCTGATTATTTTCTTGACATGGTCAGCAGTAGAGTATCCTTTGTCCAGAACATTGAGACCAGCTACCAGAATCTGGAATCTAGAGAACATAGTTTCAATGGATTCAGATTCTTCCATTTTGAACGCCTCATACTTCTGAATGAGCGCCAGAGCTTTTGTTTCTTTGACCTGAACGTTGCCCTCATGCGTCATTCTGAGAGAATCAAAGATATTTTTTGCTGTGTCTCTGTTGGAGATCTTTTCATACTCAGTATAGGAGATGGCACTGAGGAGGATGGTTCTGGCCTTGTGGTGATTCTTGAAGTCACGCTTTTGTTGATCAGTCATTGATTTTCTATCAATATTATGACCACTTGCATTCACAGGGTGCGTGTATCCATCTGTCACTATATCCCACAGATCAGCATCATGTGCTAGAAAGAAGCTTTCAATTCTGTCTTTCCAGTAATCAAAGTTTTCTCCATCAAAAACTGGAGGTTTGCCACTGAATCTGTCTCTGTCCTCATTGTTGTCATTGCTGATGTGAGAGTTGTTTCCTGCCATTGTGTTTTTCTGACACTGGATCTTGTACTGACATGGTTAAGTGTTTTAGCTCAGAACCAGGCGCTCTGATGCCAATTGAAGGGGTGAAAAACACAAGAAGGGGGGGGGGGGTTGAATTGTAAAACTGAAATCTAAAACAATTGACAAGATATTTTTATCCTGGTTCGTTTGATCTCAAACTACTCCAGTCCACCCGTCAAGGTGATTTCGCCTCTCTCCAACGAGGTCTTAATTCACTATATTCAACTGAATATTACAGACTGCTTTAACAACTGCTAAAGCCTTCTTGATTTAAACCACAACCCGGTTTGTCAAGGTAACACTTTCTTACAAAGAGATAAAATAATGTGTGTGGATGTTTTCTACAAAACTTTATTACAACTGTGATGTATACACAAATTGAAGCTTAGAAACTAGATTGCTAAACAATAATGGAGTATCAGAGTATGTGGTTTAGCAAGACTGGTAGAACGAAGATTATGGTTCAGCTTTGTGCGTGTAGAGATTTGGAGAGCATTAGCCATTATAATCTTCAAAGCCTTGTTTATATAGCACTTGAGAAGATGAACGTTGAATGCAATATTCTTGATTCAATGCTAATAACAAGCTTTCCTTTTTGAGCAGATCTTGTCTGGAATGAGGCCGTTGGAATTAATTAGCGTTCAATGCACAGTACCGTTTCTTCTTCAATGCACATTCTGGCTTGGCTCATTCTGATTCTGCTTCGCTGCTGATGAACTATTGTGTTTCTGTATCAGAGTGTTTGAGCGCAGTTCTGTTCATCAAGCTTCAGCATGTACGTGAGTTGATCATCTGATCTTGACGTTCTGATGTGGCAACTTCTGATGCTGGTGTATGAAATCAAATTCTGATGCTGAATAGACGTGATCTTGCTTGTATCAATCAGAGTATCTGCAAGTCAGAACATAATAATTTTAGGCAGCAGATAGTTCAAACATGAAACTTATAAATACTATATCTTTTCACTTTGTTATCATCAAAACTTAAATATAGGGTAGTAGATTCAAACATTGTTCTAACAGAGACTACCCTGCCCCAGGTTTAAATCAAAGGTTTCGATTTGTTCAGAACAGAAAACTCCTACTTCTTTGGCTCGAAGGGGTTGACTAGGGATTATCTTCCTTATAACTCTAGTGTTTGGGAATTGAAAGAAATGCCTGTACATCATCAGCACGGTCTGTTCAAAAGCATACTGTATGAGATTATGGTATTGTTTCGTCATCCTCCCTCTAAAGGCTTGCAGCTTTTTATCAAGAGTCAAATATCATAAAGAAAAGCATAAGAGTAGTGAAAACGAATGGATGAATTCAAGACAATCATATGCAATGCATTAATGAAACAGAGTTTGACATTAACAGTTAATTGTTTGAATAACAAAAGAAATTACAACTTTGAAAATTCAAATGAAGCAAAAGTCTTCCAGTTTGAGATTTGTCGCTTCAGGTGGAGAAACCCTTAACGGAAGATTTTCGTCTCGCCGTCTGGCATGAACCTCAGTACTCCAATGTCGATCAGATCTTGAATTTTGTTCTTCAAGGCCCAACAGTCGTCGGTGTCATGTCCCGGGCTGTAGGAGTGGTATACACAAAATGCGTCGGGATGATAGTTAAGAGCGGAGGTATTAGGCTTCCGAATAGGATCCCTCAAAGCAGTCAGATTGACCTCCAACAAGCGCTCCAGAATCAGAGATGACGGTATGTCAGTCTCAGTGAACTGTCTTCCACGTACATTTCGCTTGCGCCGATTACCCTGTTGATGCTGGCGAGGTTGTTGTTGGGCTTGTGACCCTGAAGCAAGTTAAAGAGCTTTTCCCTTGTCTTCTTGGCTCAGAAAAGGTGGAATGATGATTTGATCTTCAGCCCCAGTTGTTTGCCCCACCTGGTTGTCCCGAAGCAGTTTGTTGACGAGAACCCCGGGCTCTTCTTGTTTTTGAGCCAAGTCCTAGATGAGAGCCCTCTGACTCACCAGTTCCCCTTTCAATATGGCTATCTCAATGTGTAGTTCCCACTGGTCATCTCTGTCGTCCCCAGGATTTCCCACGATCATGCCCCTGGTGAGGAGCGTCTTGACCTCTTCTTTCCCCTTGGATAGGTTCAAGAACATCTCTTGAAGTTGGGCGTTTTAAGCCCGGAGATCCTTGAGAGTCTGCTCCAGAGCCATCTCTACTGAAATAAACAGTAGGAGAATAAGGAAACCTGAAAAAGGAAAAGTTGTTAAGATGCAATGCATGATATGCGGATGCATGCTTTCAAGGATCTCTTGGGGTAAACACAAGAGAATGTTAGAGGTTGAACTTTGATCTTTGATTGGAGAACTTTGCACCGGTGGATGTCTTTCCACGAGAATCAAGCTCACCATGTCAAGTGGGTCATAGCCTCTGATTCAAGTTGTTGCACTTGATCTTTGATTGGAGAACTGTGCACCTGTGGATGTCTTTCCACGAGAATCAAGCTCACCATGTCAAGTGGGTCATAGCCCCTGATTCAAGTTGTTGCACTTGATCTTTGATGGCATTTGTTTAGAGGAGAAACCTCTTGCCCCTTGGTAGACGTCTGGTTCAACGTAACCCTGCATCAAAAGAACCCTCGAGATCCTTGAAATGGTTAGTGAAAAAAATGCTATGGTATGATGTCATGATGTTATGTACATGTATGCAAAAGCAAGTAAGTGTATATACAGACAATCATATTCACACAAAGCAAACAAGTCCTTAGGTTTAGGCTTGCATGGGGTTTGTAGGTAAGTACCCTCTTGAAGTTAGTTGGCTCATCCTGTCCTAAAATAGAAATCGGGTTCTAAGGAGCTCAATATCATTGGATTGTTTTCTGTGTTCATTGTTTTGGTTTGGCCACTTAATTGGCGACCAAAATATTCCAAGAAAACAACCCTCAATGAGTGTAGCATCGAGTATCTACCAACTTCGGACTGCACCAAATTCGGTCATCTCACTACCCCAAAAAAGGCTAAGATGGTCAATTAAGGTTCTAAGAGTTCGTTAGTGCTTCACGACATCACTCAGCGGCCCCGTACTCTCCTTGATTGAACTCAAGGGTTACCGGTACTCACAAATATGTCACACTAACATAGCTTACTGCTTCAACCATGTCGGTATACCCCGCACAGTTCCCTCACAGTTTTTTTTGCTATTTACCTAAAAAGGTGCCCCAAATCCGGGTGTAGGATTTATAACAAACCCAAACAAGGACCCAAAAAGTAAAGCAATCAAGGCAATCAAAGCAAGTATGTATGGGTGATCTAAAACCCTAAGGTAACCCCACTTTTGAATTTGTCCCCAGCAGAGTCGCCAGTTCTGTGATACGGTGGGAGAACTGACTTGAGGTTTGCGTTTGTATTCACACTTGTTCGGTTTAGCAAGAGTCGCCACCGACTTTTTATTTTATCCTGTGGAAAGGTTAAAAAGCACAGGAAAAACCTTTTGAGATGTTTCGTGGGTTCGGGGGGTAGATTATGAAAAGGGAAGGTATTAGCACCCTTTTCATCCATGGTTATCCATGGGCTCTTAGTTACTTGTTTTAGATCACTTGACTTGATTTTCGATTGCTTGAAATGGTGGTGTGTGTGTGTGTGTTTGAAAAATGTTTTGAAAAAGACGCCTTCGTCTCGGCAACCGTTGTAATAATTCTTTACTCGAATGTTTTACAAAGGTGTGTATCTTTTCGAAAAGATGTTTCAAATGTTTTTGGAAGTTGTTTGGAAATTGTGTTTGTGAAGTGGGTTTTGAAAAGTAGGCAAGCGTGTTTTTCAAGTTGATCAAGTAACTAAGAGTTGTCTACCCCTAAATTTACTCAAAGGTTTTTCTCATGTTTTAACATTTTTAACAGTATTGTTCCACCATTGTATTTGGTGGACAATCTTGTGTTAGGATGTTAACGGGACAGGCGCGGGTCATCGTATGGACCATGAATGCAATGGTGCCAAGTGTCTTTGTCAATTTTCTTGAGGGACTATGATCATTTTGTAGGAAACTTTCGAAAGCGTCATCGAGGGACTATGATCATTTGATTGATTTTGTTTTGCCAAAGATACTCAACGTGCAAGCATGGCCCATTTTGGAAGGCAACAAGCGGGATTACCCTAGGGGTGCAAGTGTGAATAGTGTGTTGATTTCATGTATTTGTCTTGTATTAGGTTATCTAGCGTTTGATTTTATTTACATACAAACCCTAGGTCTAACCATGGTATATTTGAAAGCGATAAATTGCGGGAATTTAAAGTCTACACTATTACAAATAAGTATCTGGGAATGGGGGTACAAATATTTACAAATGGGGATGAGACTTATTAGGAGAGTAATGTCCAAATATTTACAACCAAATCGAATCAATCGCAAAGTATAATATAATGTATAGCAATGTATAAGAAAAATAAAATGTGTATTGTAAATGTGTATGTGATTTATTTACAGGTGTGGAATATTAACTTGATATATTATTAAGTATTTATTTATTCTTTTTGTATTTTTGTTAAGTATGTACAAACAAAAGATTTAATAAAAAGAAAAGGAAAATGCCTTAAGTTAAAGAAAAGTATTTTTATGTATTTACACATTAATGTATTTTAATTAGTATTTTTATGTACAAAGTTTTAATTAAAAGAAAAATGAAAGAAAGTTGTTTGACTTTAAGAAAAGTAATATTCGTATATTTTCTTAAAAAAATGTAATAAAATAAACAATGAAACAATTAAGAAAAATTTGTGTAAAGAAATGTGTTATTTTTTATTTAATAAAAATACTATTTTAGATTATGTATAAAAATGATTAATACATTATTTGTATTTACAAAAAAAACAAATTATGTTATCAAAAGAAAATTAAGAGAGCATTTAGTATATACAAAGGTAGATGGGCTTAAAGGGGGTTAGCTGGGCCCAAAACATAATTGAAGATGGATTAGGAAGGGGGGTATGCGTCCCAGATTTGCAATGGGCTTTAGTGTTTCTGGAAAGGGCAAGGTCCAAAACGAATCTCACAAAGCTTTGCAAGGGTTATTTGAGTTTTGTGTCATTTGGGGAATTAGGGTTAGGCAACAGAAGCGCCGTTCATCACTTCTTTCTTCGTCTTCGTTCTCACTGAGCCAAACGTTTCTGAATTTCTCTCCGTGTCAGCTACTAGGCGCAGCTTCCACCTCTCTTCCCTCCATGGTTGGGAAACGCAAAAATGAGAAAAAGGTAACGATTTCGCCCCCTTTCTTTACGTTTTAGGGTTTTAAATCTTGTATTTTTACAAGCTCTAATGTCGTGTTCTGATTAAGTGTTGTTGTTGTTTCTGTGAAAGGAAAAAAAAAAGGAAGGGATTTATACCTTTGGCTTTTGGAGATGGAGGCAAGGTGGACCGGAGGCGCCTAGGACGGCTGAGGGCGGAGGGATGCATGATGCACTGTGTTGGCTTAGAAATCCGATACCTTTGTCTTTACTTTTGTGTTGTTGGTTTGATGATGATGTCTGAAAACCCTTAGTCTCTGATTCTCTCTTTTGTATGCTTGTATGCTTGTATGCTTCTTTTCCTCCCTTCTGTCTATGTGAACACTTGCCCCTGTATGCTTGTATGATGGCCCTTGATTCGTATTATTCGATGATGAACGTCTTTAGTTCTGAGAGTTTAGGTGTTTGCCTGCTTTTCCTCTTCTTGCCCCTGAGATGTTTATTGGTATTGATCTTGAATATTGCTTTGTATGCTTGCCCTATGATGAGCCTAGCTCTGAGGGCCTTTGGGATGGAATACTTTGATGCTTTTTTTTTCTGGTTTGAATGAGGGCTTCATTTTGTGGCTTCTTGTTTTGGCGTTGAAACAAGTCAGGCTTGTTGAAAGGTTTTAAGGCTTATGCTTCCGGTTTATACAGTTTGGCTTGATGCTGTTTAAAGCTTGGACATAGGTTTGTGAGTTGGTTTATGCAGGATATGGCAGGTTAAAAGGCTTTTTGGCTTGTTAATTTGTGTTTGAGAAGTGGTTTTACAGGGCTTGAAGTTTGTTCTGTTTGACACAATTTGTGTTGTTTGAGGCAGGTTTAAGCAGTTCAGGCTTGAAGCCTGATGTGCTTCTGGTTTGGTTGATACTGCAGTTGGTTTTGGAGGTTTTGAATCGTTTTGGAGGCAGGCTGTCTTCTTGATACAGTTTGTGGCTTTTCTCTTTTGTGATATTTTCTGCCTCTCCTTTACTGTTCTATAACAATTTGTTTTATATTCTTAAGCCTAAGCCCTGTAAGCCTTTCTTCTTTCTCTCTCTTTCTCTCTTGACAGATTAAAAAAAGCATTTTATTGCTTAAATTTGTCTTTTCTGAAAAGGTGACAGGCTGGAAAGTGATGATTTGAATATGCTTGCTTGCACACTAGTTTTCCTCTGCATAATTTTATCTCCTTTTACAGATTTTCTGCATCTTTCTGATAGCCCTTTTGATAGCCTTGATATCCTTTTGGCAGCTCTTGTACCTTTGACAATTTTGGACAGTTTGCTGTCCAGTTTGGACTTTGGTTAGGCATGTGTAGTTCAGTTTGCCTTTGGACTTGTTTGGTTAATGTTCTTTTTCATTATGCAGCCTTGTTTTACAACTTATGCAGTATGTTTGACAAATTTTGAATTTGTGCAATTTGTAAATTTGTGCATTTCATATTTTATTGCAAGCATTATTTTCATCCCTCTTTGTGAACCAAGAGAAATCTTGTGATTTGCAGAGAGGGCAAACTGATTCCGGCCAGTCGCTTTTAATGATGAACTTTGTGATTAACGGTCTGCTTTGAATTTTATTTCATCTGCTTTTGACTTTTTCTTTTTCTTTGTTTTGAAGATAAAAATCAATGGGCAAAAGAGGAGTAGCAGTATAGAAGATGAAGACTTAGGAATTTTTTAGGATGTATCTTTATTTTACTTTTAATTATTGTAACATTATTAATGTAAACATCTGCAAATAAATTTACAGTGTACAAATAATAATTGTAACAAATAACTAAAGATGAATAAAATCCACTTTTGTCAGTTAATTCTTTTTCTTCTTCAACTGGTTATTTAATTATTTATAATTCTTAAAATTATAATAACTGGAAATAAATCCCAACCATTTTAACTCAGAATAATAAATAATCAATAAACGTCCGGAATTCCGAATAATCAAAGCATTGCACAGCTAAACAACAAACGTCCACATGTCCTTTTTTTCACTGATTAAATCCAAACACTGCAAATTCTCAATCAACAGCCTCAGTTCATATCTCAGAGTAAATTGAAAAGCACTGATAGAATTAATTCTTTCTGAGAAATATGCGCGCACAAAACCCTGATTCTTGATTAAATGTCAAAGAAGCGTCCGCCTGATCAAAACCTGAGCCAACTCAACCAAACCTTAGCAATCTGCTTGAACTGCTTTAAAATCAATGAAAACCCTAAATTTTGTCTGACTGACGAGAAAAGTCTGTTTGACCGATTCTTGAGCCAGTCTGAAAAATCAGGAAAAGCCCGAAGCTATGATTTCTTGTGGAAAAATAGGAGGGCAAATTTTGGGGTACAACAACAGGAAAGACCTTTGAGATTTTTTCTTGAGTTCGGGGGGTATATTATGAAAAGGGAAGGTGCTAGCACCCTTTTCATACATGGTTTTCCATGGGCTCTTAGTTACTTGTTTAGATCACTTGCTTTGCTTTGAAATTGTTTAAAATGGTGCTTTGTGTGGTTTTGAAAGTATTTTGAAAAGAGACCATCGTTTAGGAAATCTTTGTAATGATTCTCATTCATAAGAATGTATACAAAGATGTTTGTCTTTTGAAAAAAAAAATCAATGTTTTGTAAGATGTTTTGAAATGTGTGTATGTTTGTTTTTAAAAATAGCAAGGATTATTTTGAATTTGACCAAGTAACTAGAAGCTATCTACCTACTCAAAAGTCTTTCTTGTGCATTTTTATTCCTTTGACATTGTTGATTTACCATTGATTTGGTAAACAACCCTATCTTTGGATGTTAAACGGGATGGGCGTGGGTCATCGTATGACCATGATAACAATGTTGCCAAGTATCTTAGCTTTTTTGAGGGACCAAGATCATTTGTGTTTAGGAAACCTTTTGATAGCGTCATCGAGGGACTATGATCTTATTTTGTTTTGTTTTGCCAAGATACTTTACATGCGTAACATGGACATTTTATTTTAGGAAACCAAGTGGGTGAAACCCTAAGGGTGCTTGTGTTCAATGTGTGTCATTTTTCATGCATTTGATTTTGTCTTGTATTTAGGTCTTTTCTATTTGTTTGTTTTTGGTCTTGTCATACAAACCCTAGTTTACTAAACATGGTATAAATGCGATAAATTGCGTAAATGTAAACTAAACTATTACAACAATTATTATGGGAGGGGTGATACAAGTTTTTGAATGAGGATATTGCACAAAATAAACCCTAAAATACTATTACAACCCAATTGAATATTGTGCGAAATAAATAAATATACAAATATTTAAATATGCAATGCAATGTATTTATGGAAAAAATGTTTTGTATTTGTTTAAGGTATGAGAAAATAAAATTAATTAATCCTAGAAAATAAGAAAAAAATAATATTATTATTTTTGAAAGGGGGAAACCCTAATTTTTGATTAAAAGAAATATATGTTTCCTATTATTTATTTTGTCCATTTTTGTACAAGAAAATAATAAATAATATTATATGTCAATATCAAAAATTAAATATGTATGAGAAAATGAATATTTTATGTGTAAAATAATAAAATAAAAATGTATAGTATTTTTAAATGTATTTACAATTTATTATAAGAAAGTAAGTTCTATTTATTAAAACAAATTGTTTTCCATGTGAAAAAAAATAAAAATAAAATAAAAAAATATTTAATTATTTTTTAGGATTTTTAAAGTTAAGAAAAAATGATTAAAAGCAATAAACACGAAAATATAAAGAAAATGCAAAAAATATAAAATAAGAATCAGGGGGTGCAAATAGTGGTTAGGGGGGTGTGAAAATCAAAACAGAAGGCCCAGGCGCACCAAAGGCCCAAGGCAAGTCATCCCTGTCCTCCAGCCAACTCTGCGCGCATATATGCTTCAACTTGTAACTCTCAGATGCTTGCGCAAAAACAAAAACGCATAACATAAAACATGTAGCATTTAATCTCACGATTCCAATGATATAAAATTTGTAACCTAACTCTCAAAGATCAGGGAGAAGTTTAATGGCCCTAAATTGTGACCTAAATATTTCAGCAACTTAAAGCTTCAAATTCTCTTAGCTCAGTTAATATAAATGACAAGTATGCATATGTACAACTTCACCATGTTAAGGACTACATTTTTTCTTCACAAATCGTGGCTTGAGGATGCCTAAATAGAGAGATAGAGTTTTGAAAATTACCTCCTTCAGCTGGATTTGGATATGACAATGTGGGGACTTTGAGTGAGGCCTGAGGATCGCGTGAGCTTCCTTGAACTTCCTTAAAACTATTCCAATACCTAGCTTGCTTTGTGGATGGCCAGAACTCTCTGTAGAAGTCAAGCTGCAACCTCCAAATTTGAAAATGGCAATGGCTGAAACATGACTTACAGATGCAGGGCAAAGGCTTGGATAACTTTGGTAGGATGTGTATGAAGTTTTCAAATGTTAAAGGGCAAAATGCACGAGCCAAAATGAAGTTGGCAATGATTTTGCAGAACTGCAATGCTTGGACAGAAAAATGGAGCTTTTCATTTTGGGAGGGTTTTGGATGCTAAGCAGTCGTGTTTAGCCTTTCAATGAGTTTGTATATTTGTATAGAATGATACAAAGTCCACTCCTTATCAGTTGTACAAGTTCTGACCTCTTTTATAACTTTTCTTGCATTTGAAGAAAAGTGAAGTGACCAAAGCAAACATGCTTGTACTGGATGGCTTGTGAGCTGCAGAGAGTTAGTATACATTGCTTGTGTCCTGTGGAAATTGTTTTCATCAAAGGGACAGGTCCAAGTCTCAAGATGGACAAAGTTGCAAAAGTTGCACTTTATGAAAATGGCAATGTGAGCTTTATGCCTAAAATGGAATTACAACTTGTACAATGCTTCAAAAGTGAAAATAAAGCCTTTAACCTCTGAGTTTGCATTTAATTATGGAGTGTAGAATGAGTTTAGGACCTGTAATGCAAGGTACAAGCATCATGGATCTGATTTGCAACTTGATACTTTGTGAAAATGGCATGAACAAAAGTGACAAAATGCCAAATTCTCTTCTTCGATTCTCCCTAACCCCAAATGATCTTGGAGAGTTCTTGGACATTTTGGAAAGATTGCAACATTCTTTATAATCCATATTTAAAATTAATTTTGAGATACATCTTGAAACTAGGTGAAAAATGTCCATGAAGTTGGGTCCAAAACCTGCCTAAATTAGGGCAAAATTTCACTAAGTTATTTAGTTCATGGACCTATGTTTACAAATTCATAACTAGAGATCAATGCATATTTTTGGAAAAGTTTGTGAAGAAAAGTTGTAGATTTCATGGAGGACTACAACTTTCATGTTGGAAGTTTTCTTTGAATCAAATTTCATCATGGTGAAAAAGTGGTGGAAAGTTGGGAAAAAATAAGAAAATTTCCATACTTAGAAAAATTCTAAGTTATAAAAATTTTCAAATTCAAAACCCTAATTTTCAAAATTGGTTTTCTTGGCCAACAAGTTTCACATTTTGACATATATTGATGAATTATGACCCTTGGCACTTGATTTTGACCAAAAAGTCAAAGTTTGACTTTTTAGTGTACAATTGACTTTTGATCAGTTGACTGCAAAATTCATCTGTCAATCCCATGAACTTGAGATCTTTTGAACCATGTAATTAGGTCAAGATGATGCCATTTAACCCTTTAAATCATGTTTGAACCCAATTGGCCATTGGCTAGGTTAAAAATCAGAAATTTCCCTTTCTCAGTCAAAACCCTAATTTTGACCATTTTGCCCTTTTGATGATTTGATCAAATTTCCTGAGGAGTTGTGATCCAAATTTGATCAAATGGTACATATGAGTCTAAAATGTTGTTGTGGATCAAAAATTATAAAGTTTGACTGTAAATTGGCCATGGTTGACTTTTTCCCCAATTAAGCTGATTTTTAGGTCAACTGTCCAATTGACTGATCAAAAATATGATTCAAGGCTTGAAACTTAACATGGGCAATCTTAGGGATCCAAGATGATGTATGAAAGTCACATGAAGCATTGCTGGTCCAAAAATCCTTGTGCAAACTCAAACCCTAATTTTGTGTGATCAGTGCCAAATGAGATGTCTTGAGCTGAGCAAACCCTGATCTTGCCTTGAGTCCAAGAAGTCTTGAGAAAAATCTTGATAAATGAGAGGGAAAATTTTGGGGTACAACAGCTGCCCCTGTTCAATCTTTTTGAACCTGAAGAGTTAGATTGGCGAGTTTTATCGTTCGTGACTCGAAGGTAAAAGATGATTGGACACTAGAGTGCCCATAAATTTGCACTCGTCAAAGTGTAGTTGAGGGAATGGGCTTAAAGATTCCATTTGGAGATGTGATTGAATCTTGTTGGAGATTGGCTTGTAGATTCCATCCAAGAATGTTTGCTGAGTTGTAAGTTGTAAGTCAGAAGAATAAGTATCAGAATGGTATCCGTGTCTGGAACGTATCTGAACTGTATCTGGAAACTGAATCTGTATGAGCAACAGAATAGCATTCGTGTCTGGAGCGTATCCGAACTGTGTCTGTACTTGAAAACTGAATGATTAATAGAATGACTTCCGTGTCTGGAGTGTATCTGAAATGTATCGTGTTTAGAATCTGAATAAGCGACATAATGGCATCTGTATCTAGAGCGTATCTGAACTAGGATATGAATAAGTGACAAAATGACTTTCGTGTCTGGAGTGTATCTATACTGTATATGTACTTGAATCTGAATGAGTGTAGAATAGCTTTTGCGTCTGAAGCGTATCTAAATTGTATCTGAGATCTGAATAAGATCCAGAATGGCATCCGCGTCTGAAGCGTATCTGAACTTGAAATCTGAATGAGTAGCAGAGTGACTTCCGTGTTGGGAGTGTATGTGTACTGTATCTGAACTTGAAATCTGAATGAGTAGCAGAATGGCATCCTTGTCTGGAGCGTATCTAAACTGTATCTGAAATCTTTGAACATTGTCAATGGTAGCTGTTAATCTTATCCCGAAAAGGGTAAAATGTTAGTTGAAACACAAAGTTATGATGCATGAAATGTATGATGCAATATATGTACTTTGTCAATGTTTATGATATATGGATGTAATGTATGCGCATGTAAGCTGATGTGTTGTATTTCTGAGGAAAATAATTCCTTGACTGTTGTCGGGGAAAATAAACCCTTGACTGCTGAGGATAAGAAATCCTTGGCGATTGTTGGGGATTAAAAAAATCCTTGATTGCTGAGGGTAAGAAATCCTTGGCAACTTCTGTGGGGATGTAGGGATCCTTCATGTGTTGAAGTTGGAGTTTTGACACAAATTCTATTGCGAGCAATGCCATATACTACTTGAGTAATCTGCTTGGGGAATTCAGAGAATTTGATGACTTCTACTGGGGATTACACAATGGGAATCCTTGTTCTGCTGGGGAATAGAGAAAACTCTGATGACTTCTGCGAGGAATTAAGAATAAGAATCTTCATTCTGTTGGGAAGCATTAAAAACTTTATGGGGAAGAAGTCTTACTGCTGGGGAGTTAAGAATGAGAATCTTCATTCTGTTGGGAAGCAATAAAAACTCTGTGGGGAAGAAGGCTTACTGCTGGGGAGTAGGTTCAGGAGTTTGGGTTGTCTGCCATTCTACTAGGAAGTTATCCTACGTTGGGGAGAGACAAAAAGTTAGCTGTTATCCGGTTGCTTTTCAGATTTCAATACAACTTGCTGGGGGATTTGAAGAAACTGAATGGTTTCTGCTGGGGATTTATAGTTAGAATTTTTGGCTCCGCCGGGGATTGGGAATTTTAAGTTATAACTCTGATGGGGATTAAGGGTTTGAAATTTTAGTTCCGCTGGGGATCTAGATGATGTACTATAGGGATTGCTCATGGAATAGCCTAAAGACGTTTTCCTATCCTTTCAACCTATCAGTAATTGTTCTTTTCCACCTTGTTTATTTGTAAACAGTAATTTTGTTCAAATGCATATGTTCATCAATGAATCATTGGACGGTTTTGCAAATAAAACACAAGTGTAAAAGAAAAAGGCAAAAAATTTTATGTACTTTGAAAGAGGTATCTTTGTATTTACTTTGAATAAGTGTTTAGTACAAAGGAGACAGACATCCTAGTACGAGGATGGTGTCATAAAAGTAAGAAAAATTTATACAAAGAAAGATAGCTATGTGTAAAAATCCCATGGGGTCCCCATTCGGCTATAGCCTTCGTATCTCTGAATATCTTGTCCATTCGTTGCTTCGCCCGAAGATGATTGGATTGATCAGAAGCTCAGAGTTTGTCAGTGAAGAGATTGTCCTTAAAGTGATCCGACGAGACATAGTCATACGCTTTAATTCCCTAACTTTTGCCTGGACCACCCTTTCGGGTTTTCAGTCCACCGAGAAACCCTTTTTGCCCAAGTCGCCCTTTCGGGTTTTCAATTTTCTGGGTGTACATATTTTTTTCATTTTATCCCTAATTTTTACCCGAACCTTTTTGGTTCGCCGAGATGCCCTTGTTTTGCCTAGGTGTGTCAACCTAGCGAGTCTCTTATGCATAGTATCTTTTGACTATGTCTACGTTTGCAGGGTGCGGCAGGACGTCGCCGTCCATGGTGGTTAAGATTATTGCCCCACCAGAAATTATGTTCTTGATTACAAATGGTCCTTCGTAGGTAGGAGTTCATTTTCCCCTGGGATCACTTTGTGGCAAGATGATGCGCTTGATCACTAGATCTCCAACTTGATACGCTTGTCGTCTGACTTTCTTGTTGAAAGCCTTGATCATCCGTTTTTGATATGTCTGACCGTGGCAAACAACAGTAAGTCTCTTCTCGTCAATTAAGTTTAACTGATCAAGTCGGGTTTGGATCCAATCGTCTTCACTCAAACCAGCATCCTTCATGATTCTCAAAGAGGGAATCTGCACCTCAATAGGCAAAACAGCCTCCATGCCATAAACTAAATAATAGGGTGTTGCCCCAGTTGATGTGTGAGCTGTGGTATGGTACCCGTGGAGAGCAAACGGTAGCATCTCATGCCAGTCCTTGTAGGTGACTGTCATATTTTGTATGATCTTTTTGATATTTTTGTTCGCAGCTTCAATTGCACCATTCATCTTCGGCTGATAGGGGGATGAATTGTGATGTTGAATTTTGAACTGCTCGCACAAAGCGGTGATCATAGTATTGTTAAGGTTTGTACCGTTATCAGTGATGATCCTTTCTGGGATACCGTATCGGCAAATAAGATTTTGTTTGATGAAGCGGGCAACAACATTCTTAGTAACGAATGTGAAGGAAGTTGCTTCGACCCACTTGGTGAAATAGTCAATGGCCACCAGAATGAAGCGGTGTCCATTGGATGTTGTAGGCTTGATCTCCCCAATCATGTCGATTCCCCACATAGCGAAGGGCCAAGGAGTTGTTAAGACATTTAGAGGAACCGGAGGCACGTGCACCATGTCTGCATAGATTTGACACTTATGGCAGGTCCGGGAGTGTTGATAGCAGTCAGCTTCCATGGTAGACCAATAATAGCCTGTACGTAGAATCTTCTTTGCCATCGTATGCCCTCTAGAGTGAGTGCCAAAGGTACCTTCATGCAATTCAGCCATGATCTTTTCAGCTTCAATCTTGTCCACACAACGGAGCAGAATAGAATCATGATTGCGCTTGTACAGGATGCCATTACTTAGAAAGAACTTAGCTGAGAATCTCCTTAAGAACTTTTTTTCATTGACTAAAGCTCCTTCAGGATATTCTTGAGCCTCGAGATACCTTTTGACTTCATGAAACCATGTCTGGTCCACTACTTCTTCGGTATTAATCTCGTGATAGTGTGTCGGTTCGTCCATCCGTTCAATGGTGATTTGGGGAGCCTCGTTATCCCAATTAAGTTTAAACATGGATGACATTGTAGCTAGAGCATCTGCTAGCTGATTTTCTTCTCGCGGGAAATGCTCGAAGGTAATCTGCTCGAAATGTGGTAGCAATGTCAAGACATGTTCTTTGTAAGGGATAAGGTTTTGATGCTTAGTGTCCCATTCTCCTTTGATCTGACTGATGACCAAAGCTGAGTCCCCAAACACAATCAAAGATTTGATTCCCAAGTCTATGGAAGCCTTGAGTCTAAAGATGCATGCTTCGTACTCTGCCATGTTGTTCGTACAGTTGAAGCAATCTCTGGCCGTGAAAGGAGTATGGCATCCTTCAGGAGATATAAGCACAACACCAATACCGTTGCCAAGTGCATTGGAGGCCCCATCAAAGTACAGGGTCCATCGGGATCCTTGTTTAGGTCCGTCGTATGGTCTGAAATCTTCAATGTTGTCCAATGTCATGATGTCTTCGTCAGGGAAGTCGAACTTCATGGACTGGTAATCTTCTACAGCTTGATGGGCCAGATGGTCAGCTAGCACACTGCCCTTTATAGCTTTTTGGGTCGTGTAATGTATGTCGTATTTTGTTAGGATCATCTGCCATCTAGCTATCCTTCCAGACAACGCAAGCTTTTCAAAGATGTACTTTATCAGATCCATCTTAGATATCAGCAAAGTGGTATGAGTCAACATATATTGCCTTAGCCGGCGAGCAGCCCATACCAGAGTGCATCAAGTTTTCTCGAGCAGTGAATATCTGGTTTCACAGTCGGTAAACTTTTTGCTCAGGTAATAAATGGCGTGCTCTTTTCGGCCAAACTCGTCATGCTGCCCCAGTACGCACCCCATTGAATTCTCTAAGACGGTCAGATACATGATTAGCGGTCTTCCCTCGACGGGTGGCATCAAGACAGGAGGCTCTAGCAAATACTCCTTGATTTTATCGAAAGCAACCTGACATTCATCATTCCATTTGACCACTTGATCTTTTTTCAATAGCTTGAAGATTGGTTCACAAGTAGACGTTAGGTGAGAAATGAACCTAGCAATGTAGTTTAGGCGTCCCAAAAAACCTCTGACTTCCTTCTCAGTGCAAGGAGCAGGCATTTCTTGTATAACTTTGACTTTGGCAGGATCAACCTCGATGCCTTTGTTGCTGACAATGAAACCTAAGAGTTTATCGGACCTGACTCTGAATGTACACTTGTTTGGGTTCAATCTTAGCTTGTACTCCTTCAACCTGAAAAACAACTTTTGCAAGTGATCAAGGTGTTCTTCTTCAGTTTGTGATTGTGCTATCATGTCATCTACGTAGACCTCTATCTCATGATGTATCATATCATGAAACAAAGCTACCATGGCGCGTTGATAGGTTGCCCCGGTATTCTTCAGTCTGAATGGCATCACTTTGTAGCAGAACATACCCCACTGTGTGACAAAAGTAGTTTTCTCCATGTCCTCAGGTGCCATTTTGATCTGGTTATAGCCCGAGAATCCGTCCATGAAAGAAAATACTTTGTGTTAAGCTGTATTGTCAACCAGGATGTCGATGTGTGGAAGTGGAATATCATCTTTAGGGCTGGCCCTGTTTAAATCTCTATAATCCATGCACATTCTCACTTTGCCGTCCTTCTTAGGCACGAGAACAATGTTGGCTACCCATTGTGGATAGGAAGTAACAACCAGAAACCCAGCATTGAACTGCTTCATAACTTCTGCTTTGATCTTCTCTGACATGTCAAGTCTCATGCGGCGGACCTTTTGTTTCACTGGTGGACAGTCTTCTCTTGTGGGTAGACGGTGTACCACAATGTCTGTATCGAGTCCCGGCATGTCGTCGTATGACCAAGCAAAGATCTCAACATAATCATGCAACAGCTGAATTAGGCGCTCCTTGACACTCGGCTCTAGATTGGCACCTATTTGGATTTGTTGTTTATCATCCTCAGTACCCAAGTTGATTGGATCCAACTTCTCCTCATGAGGTTGAATTGCTCTTTCCTCACCTTCGTATTCGGCTTGGTAGATCAGATCTTCAGAGTCACTGAAGGCTATAGCAGTATCGTTACCCATGGGATCCGGAATGGAAGGGTACCTGCATTTGTGAGTGTGGGTGTGTGTAAGGGTATAGCCATCTTAGAACAATAAAATGTAAAAGAAAGACAATGAGCAAAAAAGGTTTATATGTGAAAAGGCGTCCATGATTCATTGAATGACATATGTACATGAAATAAAAACCCTTACAAATGGACCATTGTGCCTTGGGTAAGACACAAGGTTTTTAAAGTACGAATTGTTTGTGAATTATTACAGTCCAACAGAAATGTAAAAGATAAGTTACTGCGATATGAAAGTTATCGGGATGAAGTCTTTGGCTTCCCAGTTGCAAAATCCTCCGCCGACAGTAGGAAATATCCAATCTTCCAGGCTTCCCTCCTCTTCACTTTCCTCTAGTGCATTAACCCCTTGGTGGCTGATCTTCACAGGTGGCCCTCCAGCACGGGCATGGCGCATAGCCTTCTGACTGGTCGAAGTAAACCCCAGGCCGAACTTGTATGATTTGTAAGGAATGTCTGGAAGTTGACCCCAGATTATGCATCCCACTTCTTCCACTACTGCCCTTGCATCCTTGAGAGATGACATCCGAGGTGGAGGTCTTGTGATCTTAGGAATCGAGGATACTGCCTTGGTTGCCGCTATCTCTGGAGAGACTTATTCAAAATGTTGGAAAGGGGTCTCAATGAATTTGCCATCCAATTCTACACATCAGAAAGAATTCAAATGATTAATCATGTTTTCCTCTTCCCTATGGATAATTATGATCTTCCCTTAGACGGGGTACTTGAGCATCTGATGCAAAGTGGAGGTGACAGCACCGGCATTGTGAATCCAGGGACGTCCCAACAGGCAAGAGTAAGAAGGACAGATGTCCATCACATAAAATGTTGAATTGAAGATCTGAGTACCCACCTTGATCGGGATGTCCACCTCCCCATGGACCATCCTTTTAGAGCTGTCAAATGCTCTCACAATTATATTACTGGGTTTTAATGTCAGCCCCTCACAATCCAACCTATCAAGGGCTTTCTTTGGCAAGACATTTAAAGATGATCCAGTATCAACCAAGACATGGGCTAAGGTCGTTCCTCTACACTCCACTGAGACATGTAGTGCATCGTTGTGTTTTCTCCCTTTGGATGTTAAGTCAGCATCGAAGAAACCCAGGCCATTATCAGCTGTCAAACTGGCCACGCACTCTTGGAATTGATTCGTAGACGTCTCTTGTGGCACATGAGTTGTCTTCAGAAATTTTACCAAAGCTTTAGCATGTGCCTCAGAGCACAACAGCAAGGCTAACATAGAGATTTTGGAGGGGGTCTGCCCCAGTTGTTCGACCATATCATAATCACTTTTCTTAATGATCCTCAGGATTTCTTCCATCTCCTTCTTGGATGTTTCAGGAATGACTAGTGATTGAGCCTTCATCAGGATAGGCTCCTCTTGAACATTCTTTCCTTTATTCTCAGCAGTGGAAGTAGGGATGGGAATTGTATTGTCTTCTTTGTTGGTAGGTACGCTTGCAGGCGTAATTACTGGTACAGATGTAATCTTCAGAACAACCACGGGTCCAAAGACTGCCTTTGGAGGGGCAATCTCTGGAGAGAAAATTCTTCCACTACGGGTAATTTTGCTTGTTCCGGCAATGTTACGGATGTCGGAATTGTCCTCTTCGGAGCTCTCCTCTTCGGCAGTCTGTTCAATCTGTTTGACACCATGGTAGTAGATTTCTCCACCATAATTCCATGGTACCATTCTATCTGATTTGTACGGGGCTGGCCCGGGCATTGTAATCTTCAACGGAGTAGTCATAGGAGCAGATGTAATCCTAACGGGTCTTTTAGGGACCCTGGAAGGATTGGCGTATATGGTTATTATTGAAACTTCTGGATCTGGAATGGGTGAAACAGGAGCTTTCTCAAACAAGATTTATTGATTATCAATCAGTTGTTGGATACCTTTCTTCAATAGAGGGCAGTCAAATGATGAGGATAGGAAAATATGGCAATCTTTGTCACAACCTGGGAACACACCAGCCTTTAACAAATTCAACTTGATGGTCGAGAGCGGAGTTAACAATTCATCCACGGTGTCAACAAATAAGTCTTCCTCAACAACACTGGCATTGTGTCCATTCCAAGGCATTGGAGCGGAGATAACATTTGGTTTTTCAGGCGCTTCAAACTCAACTTCCTTAGCGTCTATCAGATCTTGAATCTTGTTCTTCAGAGCCCAACAGTTGTTGGTGTCGTGCCCTGGACTTTCAGAATGGTAAGCGCACCTGGCATTCGGATGGTAATGTGGAGATGCAATATTGGGATTTGTAGGGGCCTCTTTTAGCATTGCAAGATTCAACTTCAAAAGATGTTGTAGGACTTGAGCTGGAGTCATGTTAATCTTGGTGAACTTACGAACTGGCCTTTCTACCCTTTGCTGGTTATTTCTCGGATGATTGTTTCTCGGCTGGTCTGATGCAAGTTTTTGAATCATTGCGGCCCCCACTGTTGGTCGGCGCTCGGTTCTTCCCTGATTCCTCTAGGCATAGACAGCAGAAACTTCCTTCTTTCCCGTGAAGGGATTTTTCACAGCAGCAGAAGTAGATGCGTCCTTCTGAATTTTCCCGCTTCTTATACCGGCTTCCACCCTCTCGCCAGTTAGAATCAACTCAATAAATCCTGCAGAGGAACTCCCAATCAGATGATTAAAGAAGGGGCCTGATAGAGTTCCCAGGAACATGTCCACTAGCTCCCTTTCAGATAAAGGTGGTTGCACCCTTCCGGCTAAATCCATCCACTTTTGGGCATAGTCTTTGAAGCCCTCATTGGATACCATTGCCATACTCTGGAGTTGAGTACGAGTTGGTGCCAAATCGGCGTTGTATTGATACTGTTTATAGAAGGCTGCTGCCAAGTCTTCCTAATTGTGCACATCAGCCCTTTCCAACTGGTAGAACCAATCCAGCTGCGTCCCTGATAAACTGTCCTGGAAAAAGTGAACCCATAAGTCTTTGTCAGCAGAATGCGGTTGAATTTTCCTAACATAAGATCGTAGGTGCATTTTGGGACAAGACACCACATCATACTTGGCAAATAAAGGTACTTTAAACTTAGGAGGGATTACTATTCCTGACACCAGCCCTAATTCCTTAAAATCCAGACCCGGTACTCTCTGTATCTCCATAGCAGTTAGGCGTTCTTCCAAGTTTTTGTATTTGTCATTGGCCGAAGGGTATTGTTGTCCAGAATAGTCCTCTTCTTGCTCTTCTTCTTCTGCTTCAGAATCTGATGGTATTGCCGTTCCCTTTCCTTTTCTTTCCCTTTCTTCAGATGTTGATGGGAATTCCATGGTCCTTTTGGCTTGTCCCTGAAATCTTCTTCCCATGATAACCACACCAGTTGGCTTCTTCTTATTTTTCTCTTTCTCTTTTTCTAACAAGGTCTTAAGCTCCTCCTTCCCCTTGGCTAAGGTCATGAGTAACTGTTGAAATTGTGAATTCTGAGCTTGTAAGTCTTTGACTGTTTGTTCGATATCCATCTAGCTGAAATAAACAGCAGAGAGATGAGGAAACTTGGTGTGAAGATCTGTTTATGCATATGATGAATGATATGTATTCATGTAATGCTTTCAAGGATTCAGAAATTCAAGTTTGTTTTAAATAAAAAAAGAAACACACGTTGTTGTACCCCAAAATGTGTCCTCCCATATTTCCCAAGACATGTCAAGAGGAATCTCCAAATGGTTCAAGATTGCTCAAGAGTTGGACAGTCAAGCTATCTCCTAAGGCAGTCAATCTCAAATTAGGGACTTGTGTTGCATCAAGGTCCTTACATCCAAATGACCTCAAGTGCTCCCCAATGTCCTAATATGTTCTCAAGTTCATTCATGTCAAATTTCAAGCCTTGTAGAGGAAGTTTGGTTAGTCAATTGCTCAAGAGATCCAAAAATCAACTATGACCTACATACAGTCAAACCTCAATATTTCTTGTCAACATTCTCATTTTGAAGGATAATTCATCATTTGATCAAGGGTTGATCATGATTCATCAAGGATTGCTCAAAATTCATCAAGATTCAAAACTCGCTAAATTAGGGTTTTGTAGGAAAAGTCAACTCAACTTTGACCAAGCATAACTTTCTCATACTTTATGAGAAATGACCCATCCAAAGCTCATTTTGAATAGGATGCAATTTCCTACAATCCATATTCACACCCCAAGATCAAGAAATGCACTCACAAAAAGTTACAAATTTGGACATTATAGGTCATTTTTGAAAGTCAACAAAAACACCTTTTTTACCAAAGCCTATAACTTGAGCATGGAATATAAAAATGAGATGAGACCAAAAGGGTTGGTTATAGGACATATCAAGGTTTCTAAAAAGTCAAAGAACACCTCCAAAAGTTCAAAATTGAAGAAGTTATGCATTGTTGAAGTTGGGCATTTTTCCAAAATTGCCAAAAGTCAACTATCCCCAAAACTTCAAATTTTGTCAAATAGGCCCACTTTTTTCCACTTGATTTGATCTTGTCACACTACACACTTGTCCTATCTTCATCCATGTGTCCAATTATTAATTTTTCTATTTTATTTGATTTTTATTGATTTAATTCATTTTAAATCAATTTAAATCCAAATAAAATCCAAATCTTAATCACTTGGTATCTTTTTTATCATTACAGGTCTTTAATATCATTATGGACATGATCAAATTCGAATCAAGGCATATCATGCACAAAATATTGGTTTTTGACATTGTGGAAGCTTTGTTAATGGTGAATCATATCAAATCTTGAATCATCAATATACAAGGATTCCAAGCCCAAGACTTGACCTAATACAATGCTTGATACATATACAACACAAGGCATACGGAATCATAACCAAGAGGCTGCAAAAATCACAAGACAAAAACTTGAAAAAAGCTTGAAAAAGTGGGAAACTGAAATCTTGGTTAGAGGCCTATTCAGAGCAAAACCTCCACGCTATCTTCTTGCTGGACATCCATTAAGGCTAAAGCAATCAAAATCAAGCCCTCCCCCTCCCTAAATCGCACTGTAAGTCTCCTTGAACATACCCCTGTACACGAAACTGCAACCTCTCATTCTTGCATTTTTTTGACAAACCATTGGCATGGTTATGATCCTTGTGTGATTTCTAAGCGTTCTGCAATATTTGATTTCGTTTTTATGGCCTGTAATGTAATACCCGAACCTAGGGTTTCCGTTTCTTGTTTTTAGGCGTTTTCTTTGCAGGAAAAATTAGGACCAATAATGGATATAGATGAACTCAGGAGGAAGAGACGATCACGTCCATGTTCTTGGATTGCATTTTTATGGCTTAAGGCTCATTTTAGGATGAAGCCATGGATCTTGCTGCGGATAAAAATCCGCGGGTAAGAAAACCAGGTTGTGACGAAGAAGATGACAATGTGTCCTCTCCCAACTGGCCCATTCAAATCTCGCGCCTTATTTTTTTTGTTTACTGGCATTTATTTGTTTTTGTCCATATTATATTTGGTTTCTAATGTTATAACAATTGGGTGTGTTAGTTGAGTTGGCAAGCGTGGTGTACCAAAGTCCAATGGGACCTGGGTTCGAATCCCAGGTCCCCCAATACATTTGTTTCATTTTTCTTCAGGTAATTGCATGTGATTTCCAAGGCGCAGCCCACCATACACCTTCAGATTCTAAGCGCCAGATGGCCTACAGGCCAGATCTGGTGGCCCATATTGGACATCCACCATGTACTCTAGTCAACAGGCGCGCGTGAGATCCTAGAAAGTCAAAGCAGGATAGCCTAACTGGGCCAAAGAATTGCAAATCAAACCTCCTCTTGGGCCCAACACCCCCTTTGTTTATTTTTCTTCTCATTATATTTATTTATTTATTTTATTGCTATTATTTTTTACTAATCACTAACCAATTAATAATTTTTCCTCATAAAATCAGAAAACACAAAAAATATTATTTTTATTTATTAAAAATAAATTCATCATTTTATTTTTGTAAATAAATTAATTTAATTAATTTAGTTTTAATTAGGAAATAACATTAACGATTTTGCAATAATTAAAAATTAATGTAGAAAATTAGGTTTTTATTAACTTTTAATCCATTTTATTTTATTTCTTTAAATACTCAAAAATCCAAAAATTATTTTCATTAATTAATTAATTTAATTATTAATTTAGATTTAATTCCTTTTAATTCAAAAAATAAACAAAAAAAATGCTTTCTTCTCAAAAAGGGTCAAAACCCTAAAAAAGGCGTCGTTTTAATTTCTCACACGGGATCCATTTATCATATTATTGTACTTGCTTCCGGAATGTAATAGCTCTAAATAGGACTTTAATTATTTTCTCGCTTTATTTACTTTCCGCAATTTAAATTAAAGGGTTGCTTTTTGCGATGTAAATACCTAATGCCTTGTAATAGTTTAGATTTAATTTCCGCAATTTAAATTCCGCAACTATACATTGTTAGATGTTTGATAATAGGGAATGCATGACAAGATCGAATGTATGAACTTAAAATCAACATAGCTCACCCATGACATGTACAAGGATAAAATTAACCGAAATAACACACTCGCACATGCTCACTCTTAGGGTACACCTCACTTGGTTGCCTTCGAATGTGGTCATTGAGTATAGGAAATTTTAGAGGTCGTCCTCTTGTCCAAAGATCATAAGTTTCCTCGAAACGGTTGCCTCGGAAAAAATGATCTAAGACATTAGGGTTACCGCTAAGGCGTCCTAACATTGCTTTAGTGACCACACGTCCCTTAATCGAATTGGCCATTAAACTCCAACGACGGTGCTACCTACTCATCAATAGTGGGATAACACTGTCTAAAGGACATTTGCACAGTTTAATTCCTTTTTCGAGTAGGTAGATGGTTCTTAAGTACTTTCTCCTTTTAAAACAAAACAAAACTTTTCGCACTTACACTCCTTTCAAACAAAGACTTTTTCAAACCCACAAACACAAAGAAAAGAAAATTTTGAAAACACTTTGAGCAAGTACCTAAGATCCCGTGGATAACCACGGATAGAAAGGGTGCTAACACCTTCCCTTTCTATAATCTACCTCCCAAACCCGAGAAACATCTCGAAAAAGGAATTTTTCTGTGCTTTTTTTCCTTTCCTGGTTGGATAAAATAAAAGACAGTGGCGACTCTTGCTTACCGCGACATTTTGCGAAAACAAATGCAAAACGCGAACCAGCATATCCAAAACAGGCAGTTCTCTTCCCACCGATCACAGAACTGGCGAATCTGTTGGGGATATCTATAAGTGGGGTGTACCTTAGGATTAGATCACTGTGTTTTCAATTGTATGCTTTGTATGATTTATATTTGTGGGATTGTATCGGAGTTCTATAGATCCTAACCCGGATCTGGGGGATACCCTTTAGGTAAGTAGCAATAAACTGTAAGGGAATTGTACGGCGTAAACCGATACGGTTGAAGCAGTAGCTACGTTGGTGTGGCACTTTAGATTGTACCGATATCCCTTATGTTGGAACGAGGAGAATATGGGTCATCTAAGGGTTCATTAAGCACCAACTGACCTTAGAACCTTTAAATTGACCAACTTGGCCATAGAACAGTAGCAGTATGCTACACTCATTGAGACTAAACTCTCGCGATGATTTCGGGCGTAAGAAAAGGTTGCTAAACTAGAATTATGACTGATTGAGGGTAGTCAGTGATATTGAGATCCTTTAGAACCCGGTTACTATTTTTAGGACAGGTTTAAACCAACTGAACTGAAAGAGGGTAATACCTAAGCTCCTTGCCAACCCGAAATCTAAGGGCTCTCTGTGTGACTTGTTTGCCTTTACCATGTTTGCTATTTGTGGATACTTGTGGTGTGCTTACTATCATGACATCATGACATCATAACATTGCATACATCTTGCATTGAACTAACCTATTTCAAAGACAGGAGGGATTCATCTTTCCTCTGTTTTGTATCCGGATCAACTTTGTCCAGGTTCCCACCTTGCTTAAGGAACTGATTGCAAAGATGCTTGATACTACTTCCTTCCTCATGAGACATGGTTATCTTCTCAGTTTGGTCACCTCCAAATTGGACAAACAGATGATGAGTGTCCTAGTCCAGTTCTATGATCCATTGTACCATTGTTTTACTTTCCAGGACTACCAGTTGGTTCCCACCTTAGAAGAATTCTCTGATCTGCTCGGTATCTCTATTCTGGAGCAGACCCTATTTACTGGTTGGGAGAAGATTCTTAGGCCCGAAGAGATTGCTGCAGCCCTTTATTTGACCAAAGAAGAGGTAATGGCTAATTGGGAGACTAGAAGTGGAGCAAAGGGCTTTCTGACTAAGTTCTTGGTTGGTAAAGCTAACTATTTCTGGGATAGTCTATACTTCAAGGCATTCGAGGATATTCTGGCCCTTCTGATATACGGCTTGGTATTGTTTCCGAACTCTGACTCCTTTGTTGATGTGAATGCGATAAAGATCTTCATCTCTCGCAATCCTGTACCCACTCTCTTGGGTGATATTTTTCACCAGCTTTATGCTTGTACTGCCTGAAAGAGGGGAACCTTGATGTGTTGTGCTCCCTTATTGGCAAGGTGGTTTATTTCGCACCTTCCCAAGTCAGTGCTGAAGAATAAAGAAGGCATGGGCTGGGCTTATAGGGTTATGTCTCTTTCTCATAATGACATTATTTGGACTCTCAAGGGTATGGACGAGGTGACTGTTATTGATCGATGTGGGGAGTACCCCAATGTTCCACTGTTAGGAACCCATGGAGGAATTTCTTATAACCCATGCTTATCTCTACGTCAGTTCGGGCGTGCCAGAAGAGAAGGACCTCGTGAGCTGTTAATGCCTAGTATCATCTTTGATTTTCAAGGGGATAGCGACGAGCAACGTCGCAGATTCATAAGGGCTTGGGATAGAGTTCACCAATCTTATCCACATGAGCTGGGCCCAAAGACTTCTCTTCCAATGGAGCCATATCTCAGATGGGTCCGTATCTGTGCCCAAAAGCTGGGTATGCCATATGAAGTCGTCTGGTCTGTCACTCTTGAAGTTGCTAATGAAGAAGGAGTTCTTCCAACCATCCTCCATCCTTATATGCCCACTGACATTGGGGCACTGAAAAGGTCTTGGATGCAGCTGAGGGAAGAACAGGATTCTTACCGAGATAAGTTCAATGAGCAAGAGCAGAAGATCCATAGGTTGACTAGGTAGTTAGAGAACGAGCGGATTCTCAACGACTATGTCCGCACTGAGAAGAAGAGACCATGGGAGTGTTGATTGACCTTTGATGATTTCCTTTCCAGCTTTTGTTTACTTTTCAGTATTTCTTTTCATGTAACGCCTTAAGGGCATCAGTTGAACAATTTGAATTCCAAAGTTTAATCTAATAAAAGTGTGTTTCCTTTTTGTTTAAAAATTTGAATCTCTCGACTGTCTTTGAAATCATAAATCATACGCATTTCATCCCATGCACTTCATAAACAGGTACCCATTACAGGTCTCTTATCTTCTTTGCTGTTTATTTCAGCAATCATCATGTTTGCTGAACCTTCAACTGAGCAAGCCATCAAGGCCCTCTAGGCCCAGAATGCCCAATTTCAAGAGTTGTTCATGAATCTAGCTAAGGGTCAGCAAGATCTGAAGACCTTGATTCTGAAAGAGAAGAAGAAGAATAAGAAGAGGACAATCTTGCTTAACACAGGGCACAAGTTTGGAAACAGGCTACAAAATGAAGTTGATCTGACTACCTCATCTGGAGGGAAAGATAGTCAAGAGGAAAGGAGGGCTCCTAGCCCTGTGGTCTCTGACAACGAGACGGACTTCGATGAAGAACAGTATCCTCCTGTCGAGGATAGATACAAGCAACTGGAAGACCGATTGAGTGCTATGGAAGTTTAGAAAGTTCCTGGTCTGGACTTTGGTGATCTAGGTCTATCATCCGGGGTGGTAACTCCCCACAAAATCAAGGCACCAGCAATTTGCTAAGTATGACGGAGTTTCTTGTCCGAAGCTGCACCTCCGGTCATATGTGAGGAAGATTCAGCCGTATATCGCTGATAAGAACCTATGGATCCACTTCTTTCAAGACAGTCTCTCAGGGATTTAGCTTGAGTGGTTCTATCAGTTGGACGGAGCCAATATCCACAGTTGGGAAGATTTGGCTATTGCTTTCTACACGAAGTATCAGTACAACTCCGACCTTGCTCCTACACGTACCCAACTCCAGGGTATGTTAATGGGAACGGGAGAAGGATTCAAAGATTATGCTCAGAAGTGGAGAGACCTCGCCGGAAGAGTACAACCACCTTTAGCTGATCGGGAGCTTGTGGACATGTTTCTGGGGACCTTGTCTGGTCCGTTCTTCAACCATCTGATTGGAAGCTCTTCATCTGGGTTTACAGAGCTTATTTTGACCGATGAGAGGATTAAGGCTGGTATTAAGGCTGGTAAGATACAAAAGGGTGCTTCATCGAGCACCGAGAAGAAGCCGTTTAAGAAAGAGGCCAGTGTTGTCTACAGTGCGAGAAGACAGAATAGACCTGAACACCGCGAAGCTGTTAATGTGGTCTTTATTTCAAAACCTGCTGGTGCTCCTCAGTACAATAATCAGTAGAAGGATGAGAGACCTCGAAGACAATTCACTCGTCTCAGCATGACTTTGTCTCAGATTCTGCCACAGTTGCTGAAGACCAATCTGGTGATTCTAAAGGAAGCTCCAAAGAATCCAAATATAACATCACCGAAGTACAACCCTAATGCCCGCTGTGCTTTTCACTCTGATAGCCCGGGGCATAATACAGATGATTGTTGGGTTTTGAAGAACAAGGTACAAGACTTGATCGATGCGAAGGAGATTGAGTTCGGAGCACCAGAGAAGCCTAAACAAGATGCAGGGGTGAATGCTATCAGGGATGACGATGATGAAGAGTTTGATATCGACAGTTGGATCTATCCTACTACCAGGGGTGGACTAAACAACTGGACAACAAAGGATTCTATGCTCGTTTCTGTTATCACCCAGTAATGAAACTTTTGTTTTGAATTTGTAACAGACAATGTTTTAAACTTTATGGCTCGGTGTCTTACCCGGGGCACCGTGGCTTCATTTGTGAGGGCTTTATGTGTGTCATTTTCATATATCATTAATAAAAGCATTGGACGTTTCTTGCATTTCAAATCTTGCGCTCCTTGTTTTTCTTTCATTATATATTGCAAAACAGTTGTTTTACACACACTCACGTGTCATGATCTACATCCACTCTGGATCCCACTGATAATGACTCTGCTACTTCCAGTTATGACTTTGAAAGTCCGATCAACTTAGCCGAAGACGAAGGTGAAGATGATTATGAAGTATCTGCTGGGTTTGTTAGACTGCTGCTTCAAGAAGAGAGGGCCATACTACCTCCAAGCCACCAATTCTGATGCCTCCAATTACAGGAAGACCATTGATCTTATAAGTGCTGGATAATGCAAAGAGGTATGTGTTGGGGCAGCATGACGAGTCTGGCCGAAAAGAGCATGCTATTTACTGCTTTAGCAAAAAGTTTACCGACTGTGAGACCCAATACTCACTGCTCGAGAGAACTTGCTACGCTTTAGCATGGGCTGCTCGCCGGCTGAGACAGTACATGTTGACTCATACTACTCTTCGGATACCAAAAGATCTAAACGTCTTGACGGCATTTTGGCCTTTTGCAATGTGGGGCATTGATATGATCGGCGAGATCAGACCTACAACGTCCAACGGGCATCATTTCATCCTGGTAGCAATTGATTACTTTACGAAGTGGGTTGAAGCAGCTCCCTTTACTACTGTAATCAAGAACGTCGTGGCACGGTTCATTCGGCACAATCTGATCTGCCGATATGGTGTCCCAGAGAGGATCATTACAGACAATGGTACAAACCTCAACAACAAGATGATTATTGAGCTCTGTGAGCAATTCAGGATACATCATCATAACTCTTCTCCCTACCAGCCGAAGATGGATGGGGCTGTTGAAGCGGCTAATAAAAACATTAAGAAGATTGTGCAGAAGATGACAGTGACATACAAAGACTGGCACGAGATGTTACCATTTGCTCTTCATGGGTACCGTACCTCAGCACGGACGTCAACAGGGGCAACACCCTATTCTTTGGTATATGGAATGGAGGCAGTCTTGCCCATTAAAGTTCAGATACCCTCTCTTCGAATCATGAAGGATGCAGGTTTGAGTGAAGATGACTGGATTTAGACTCGGCTTGATCAACTAAACCTAATCGACGAAAAGAGACTTACTGCTATTTGTCATGGTTAGACGTACCAAAAACGGATGATCAAGGCATTTAACAAGAAAGTTAGACGACAAGAGTATCAAGTTGGGGACCTGGTAATCAAGCGCATCATTCTACCTCAAGGTGATCCCAGGGGAAAATGGACCCCTACTTACGAAGGGCCATTTGTGGTTAAGAACATTTTCTCAGGAGGAGCTATGATTCTAACCACCATGGATGGTGACGACCTTCCTCACCCCATCAATGCAGACATAGTGAAAAGATACTACGCATAACCAAAGACCCGCTAGGTTGACTGGCCTAGGCAAAAATAAGGGCTTCCCGGGGAACCAAAAGGGTTCGGGCAAAAATAAGGGATGAAAATGAAAAATCTGTACACCCGGCAAGTCGAAAACCTGAAAAGGCGGCTTGGGAAAAAATGGGTATCCCGGTGGACTGAAAATCCGAAAGGGCGGTCCAGGCAAAAGTTAGGGATCAAAGCGTAACACTATGTCTCATTGGATCACCTTGCATCCAGACTTCGGTATCGACTGTCAAGCTCAGACGATAGTAATCAACCTGATTCATCTTTAACCAGTAGCAAAGTGATGAGATGCTCGAGGATATAAAGGCAATAGCAGAGTTAGAACCCAGTGGGATTATTCACATAGCTGTTTTGTTTAGTTTTTCACAAATTGTGTAAATTCTATCTGTTCGGCGGTGTTCTCTTACTAGGATGTCAGCCTCTTGTACAAAAACGCCTATTTACAAGTCAAACTTCAAAATTAATACAAATCATTTTCAGACAAATTTCAAACTGTTTTTCCTTTATCTGTTTTGTTTTGCGAAGAACGTCCAGTGTTCATTTTTGATATATGCATTTGACATTAATTGCTGCTCATAAATATTTACATGCGAAACAAAAGATGAAATACTGGTAATATCAGAAACATGGATAATAAGAATCGTCTGAACTGTACAGTTACTCTGTCCATCAGGTACCAAAGTAGATTCAGTTGAAGAATGGGACCAAGATACCTTCACTCCCCGTAGAGTAAGACAATAATGGTAGCTCTACCAGCTGGGACTATGAACGAATCAATAATACTCTCTCCAAGCAGAGTTGGTCTACCATAAGCACTAAAAGGATCCTAATATTCCCCAGCGGAGTGTAAGAATATCCCCGACAAGCATAAGAGTATCCCCGACAGTCTTAATATTCCCCTCTGGAGTATAAGAATGTTCCCCGGTAGAACACGAGATACTCCAGTGGAGTCAATATTTTCCCAGCACGGTCTAAAAAACTTCCTCAATGGAGTTGAGTCATCATCCTCAGTAGACTCTGGAAGCTTATCCCCTGCAGAGTACAAAACAAATCTCCCCAGCCAAATTCAGAGGGTTGTCCCCACAAGAGTCTAACAAGATTATCCCTAGCAAGTCGCGACTGAAAGATCATCCCCAGCGAAGTTCTTTCATTTCACAAGCAGGAATTCAATCCTCAACAGATTTAAAATCACCAGCAATGGTAATCCATCCCTAGTGGAGTTTATCGTTGAAATCCCCAGCGGAGCTTATCAGCGGAATCCCCAGTGGAGTTTATCGTTAAAATCCTCAGCAGAGCATCTCTTCCCCACAGAGTAATTCCCCTCGGAGTAATCTCCTCATCAGTTTATTCCCCAACGGAGTTATCCTCTCCTGCAAGTTTATCACCTTCGTTCGTCATCCCTAGCGGAAACGAAGAATCCAACTATATTCTCCAGCAGCTCCGGGACTTATTTTCCCCAGCTAAAGCATTACATTTCCATACATCATAATACATGCATAGACGCATCATACCATACAATCTCATTTATGTTGATAACATCATTGCTTGATCCATATCATGCATTGCATATGACTGACCTTTACCTTTCAGGAAAGATGCAATTAAATTCTCAACTATGTCAATGGAGACAAAATCAGTTAAATCGATTCCTAAAGATTTTTCTGAGGCCAATTCAGTCAATGGAGACAAAACCAGTTAAATCGATTCCTAAATATTTTTCTGAGGCCAACCCGTCAATGGAGACAAAACCAGTTAAATCGATTCCTAAAGATTTTTCTGAGGCCAACCCTTCAATGGAGACAAAACCAGTTAAATCGATTCCTAAATATTTTTCTGAGGCCAACCCGACATTGGAGACAAAATCAGTTAAATCGATTCCTAAAGATTTTTCCGAGGCCAACCCGTCAATGGAGACAAAATCAGTTAAATCGATTCCTAAAGATTTTTCTGAGGCCAACCCGTCAATGGAGACAAAACCAGTTAAATCGATTCCTAAATATTTTTCTTATGCGAACGCAGTCAATGGAGACAAAAACAGTTAAATCGATTCCTATAGATTTTTCTGATGCGAACGCAGTCAATGGAGACAAAAATAGTTAAATCGATTCTTAAAGATTTTTCTGATGCGAACGCAGTCAATGGAGACAAAAAGAGTTAAATCGATTCCTAAAGATTTTTCTGATGCGAACGCCGTCAAAGGAGACAAAAACAGTTAAATCATATCCTAAATATTTTTCTGATGCGAACGCAGTCAATGGAGACAAAAACAGTTAAATTGATTCCTAAAGATTTTTCTGATGCGAACGCCGTCAAAGGAGACAAAAATAGTTAAATCGATTCCTAAAGATTTTTCTGATACCAATCCAGTCAAAGAAGACAAAACCACCTACCAACAATCTCCAAATGGCATCTGTAAGCCCATTCCCGACATCACAATGCAGATACTACACCATGCGAGTGCAAATTTCTGGGCACTCTAGTGTTCAATCATCTTCCACCTTCGGATCACGAAAGGCCCGAAAGCCAATCTACATCCTCAGGTTTAAGAAGATTGAACAGGGGCAACTGTTGTACCCCAAAATTTTCCCTCCCATATTTCCTAAGACATGTCAAGAGGAATCTCCAAATGGTTCAAGATTGCTCAAGAGTTGGACAATCAAGCTATCTCCTAAGGCAGTCAATCTCAAATTAGGGTTTTTTGTTTCATCAAGGTCCTTACATCCAAATGACCTCAAGTTCTCCCCAATTTCCTAATATGTTCTCAAGTTCATTCATGTCAAATTTCAAGCCTTGCAGAGGAAGTTTGGTTAGTCAATTGCTCAAGAGATCCAAAGCTCATTTTATTTGGATGAAATTCCCTACAAAAGCTTATGAGAAATGACCCATCAAAAGCTCATTTTTAATAGGATGAAATTCCCTACAATCCATCTTCACACCCCAAGATCAAGAAATGCACTCACAAAAAGTTACAAATTTGGACATTATAGGTCATTTTTGAAAGTCAACAAAAACACATTTATTTCCAAAGCTTATAACTTGAGAATGGAATATCAAAATGATATGAGACAAAAAGGTTTGGTTAGAGGATATCTCAAGGTTTATAAAAAGTCTAAGAACACCTCCAAAAGTTCAAAATTGAAGAAGTTATGCATTTTTGAAGTTGGGCATTTTTCCAAAATTGCCAAAAGTCAACTATCCCCAAAACATCAAAATTTGTCAAATGGGCCCACTTTTTTCCACTTGATTTGATCTTGTCACACTACACACTTGTCCTATCTTCAGCCATGTGTCCAATTATTAATTTTTCTATTTTATTTGATTTTTATTGATTTAATTCATTTTAAATCAATTTAAATCCAAATTAAATCCAAATCTTAATCACTTGGTATCTTTTTGATAATTACAGGTCTTTAATATCATTATGGACATGATCAAATTCGAATCAAGGCATATCATGCACAAAATATTGGTTTTTAACATTTTTGGAAGCTTTGTTAATGGTGAATCATATCAAATCTTGAATCATCAATATACAAGGATTCCAAGCCCAAGACTTGACCTAATACAATGCTTGATACATATACAACACAAGGCATACGAAATCATAACCAAGAGGCTGCAGAAATCACAAGACAAAAACTTGAAAAAAGCTTGAAAAAGTGGGAAACTGAAATCTTGGTTAGAGGCCTATTCAGAGCAAAACCTCCACGCTATCTTCTTGCTGGACATCCATTGAGGCTAAAGCAATCAGAATCAAGCCCTCTCCCTCCCTAAATCGCACTGTAAGTCTCCTTGAACATACCCCTGTAAACGAAACTGCAACCTCTCATTCTTGCATTTTTTGACAAACCATTGGCATGGTTATGATCCTTGTGTGATTTCTAAGCGTTCTGCAATATTTGATTTCGTTTTTATGGCCTGTAATGTAATACCCGAACCTAGGGTTTCTGTTTCTTGTTTTTAGGCGTTTTCTTTGTAGGAAAAATTAGGACCAATAATGGATATAGATGAACTCAGGAGGAAGAGACGATCAGGTCCATGTTCTTGGATTGAATTTTTATGGCTTAGGGCTCATTTTAGGATGAAGCCACGGATCTTGCTGCGGATAAAAATCTGCAGGTAAGAAAACCAGGTTGTGATGAAGAAGATGACAACGTGTCCTCTCCCAACTGGCCCATTCAAATCTCGCGCCTTATTTTTTTTGTTTGCTGGCATTTATTTGTTTTTGTCCATATTATATTTGGTTTCTAATGTTATAACAATTGGGTGCGTTAGTTGAGTTGGCAAGCGTGGTGTACCAAAGTCCAATGGGACCTGGGTTCGAATCCCAGGTCCCCCAATACATTTGTTTCATTTTTCTTCAGGTAATTGCATGTGATTTCCAAGGCGCAGCCCACCATACACCTTCAGATTCCAAGCGCCAGATGGCCTACAGGCCAGATCTGGTGGCCCATATTGGACATCCACCATGTACTCTAGTCAATAGGCGCGCGTGAGATCCTGGAAAGTCAAAGCAGGATAGCCTAACTGGGCCAAATAATTGAAAATTAAACCTCCTCTTGGGCCCAACACCCCCTTGGTTTATTTTTCTTCTCATTATATTTATTTATTTATTTTATTGCTATTATTTTTTACTAATCACTAACCAATTAATAATTTTTCCTCATAAAATCAGAAAACACAAAAAATATTATTTTTATTTATTAAAATTAAATTCATCATTTTATTTTTGTAAATAAATTAATTTAATTAATTTAGTTTTAATTAGGAAATAACATTAACGATTTTGCAATAATTAAAAATTAATGTAGAAAATTAGGTTTTTATTAACTTTTAATCCATTTTATTTTATTTATTTAAATACTCAAAAATCCAAAAATTATTTTCATTAATTAATTAATTTAGTTATTAATTTAGATTTAATTCCTTTTAATTCAAAAAATAAACAAAAAAAATGATTTCTTCTCAAAAAGGGTCAAAACCCTAAAAAATGCGCTGTTTTAATTTCTCACACGCGATCCATTTATCATATTATTGTACTTGCTTCTGGAATGTAATATCTCTAAATAGGACTTTAATTATTTTCTCGCTTTATTTACTTTCCTCAATTTAAATTAAAGGTTTACTTTTGGCGATGTAAATACTCGACGCCTTGTAATAGTTTAGATTTAATTTCCGCAATTTAAATTCCGCAACTATACACTGTTAGATGTTTGATAATAGGGAATGCATGAAAAGATCGAATACATGAACTTAAAATCAACATAGCTCACCCATGACATGTACAAAGATAAAATTAACCGAAATAACACACTCGCACATGCACACTCTTAGGGTACACCTCACTTGGTTGCCTTCGAACGTGGTCATTGAGTATAGGAAATTTTAGAGGTCGTCCTCTTGTCCAAAGATCATAAGTTGCCTCGAAACGGTTGCCTCGAAAAAAATGATCTAATACATTAGGGTTACCGCTAAGGCGTCCTAACATTGCTTTAGTGACCACACGTCCCTTAATCAAATTGACCCTTAAACTCCAACGACGGTGCTACCTACTCATCAATAGTGGGATAGCACTGTCCAAAGGACATTTGCACAGTTTAATTCCTTTTTCGAGTAGGTAGATGGTTCTTAAGTACTTGCTCCTTTTAAAACAAAACAAAACTTTTCGCACTTACACTCCTTTCAAACAAAGACTTTTTCAAACCCTCAAACACAAAGGAAAGCAAATTTTGAAAACACTTTGAGCAAGTACCTAAGAGCCCGTGGATAACCACGGATAGAAAGGGTGCTAACACCTTCCCTTTCTATAATCTACCTCCCGAACCCGAGAAACATCTCGAAAAATGAATTTTTTTGTGCTTTTTTTCCTTTCCTGGTTGTATAAAATAAAAGACGGTGGCGACTCTTGCTTACCGCGACATTTTGCGAAAACAAACGCAAAACGCGAACCAGCATATCCAAAACAGTCAGTTCTCTTCCCACCGATCACACACGTCATATTAATAAGATAAAATTGTGAGTACATCAATTCCCCTTGGGCAAAATAATACAAAACTCTAAGGTAAAAATACGTTGCGCATCCTCTTTGGTGCAATGTAGGTGTTGAGAGTCTGCTCTTCATGAAGTAGCCGAGTGAGTTCCAAAACCTTCTTCTCGCTTGCGTAGAATTTGGCTTCAAAAGTATCGCGCTCTCCCTTGAGCTATATCCAACTACTTTGTAGGTCTTCGAGTGATGTCAGCATGTCAGGATGTAGGATGGTGTATGGAACCTCTCCTTCCTTAACAGGCTCTATAATCACTGGGAGAATGAAGGGATAAGGCATCATAAGACTTTGGGCGCGGGTTCGTACCCACTTGAGGTAAGGCTCAAGAGGGATGGAATTCTTGTGTCCCAAAGTATTTGTATCTACCTTGTTGGGCATCCTCCAAGCTCGGATGAATCTCTGACGGAGTCCTTGGTCGTTGTTGTTGAAGTCGAAAACCAATCCTTGAATCAGCATATCATGTGGGCCATCTCTTCGGGCATAACCAAATTGTCTTAGGGATAAGCAAGGGTTGTAGGTGATACCTCCCCTAATGCCAAGTAGAGGGACATTAGGGAATTCCCCACAACGGTCAATGATAGTAACATTCTCTTTGGATCGAGAACACCAATGAATGTCTGAATGGTTAAGTGTCATTAACCTTTGTGACCACCTTAAACCTTGCTCATTCTTCAAGACTGATTGGGGAAGATGAGAAATAAACCATCTTTCCAGGAGAGGAGTGCAACACATAAGAACACCTCTTTTCCTCATTGTACGAGTGTGAAAAGAGTGGAGGATATCCCCAATTAATGTAGGTACCGGGTTGTGAGTCATGAAGATTTTGACAGCACTCACATCTATGAGTTGGTCAGGATTAGGGAACAAGACCATCCCATATATGATAAGAGCTATAATCTCCTCAAAAGCTTGCAAGTCTAGGGAGTTCTAACAACTTTGGGCCTTCTCAAATAGAAACTTTTCCAAGAAGCCTTTGACACGACTTCTAGTTTCCCAATGAGTTGTGACATCAGATGAGTGCAAGTGTAGGGCTTGAGCAATCTCTTCTGGCTTTGGATATCTTTCCGTACCGTTGAATGGTAGTTGATTGAGAATAGGAATCCTCGGAAGTTGAGAGAATTCTTCTAAAGTTGGCACAAGTTGGTAGTCAGGAAATGTGAAGCAATGATGCAAAGGGTCAAAGAACTGGAAGAGAACTTTCATCATATCCTCCTCTGTGTTGGTAGTGACCAAGTTGAGTAGACGACCATGTCTTTCGGTGAATGGAGAATTCTCAGGAATTCTTGAAGCTAGCTCCTTGAGTTGTGGAGGAATTCTTACAAGGTTTATTTGGATAGTTTTCTTGCGAAGAGAATCCATGACCTACAAAACAAGAACAAAGATGAATCTCCAAAAATCCTTGAAATGGTTAGTGGATGTATATGATGTTCATGATGTTTGTGATGTTATGCACAAGTATATATGTACAAGAAAATCACACAAGTTCCTTAGTTTAGGCTTGCATGGGGTTTCATAGGGAAGTACCCTCTTGAAGTTTAGTTGGCTCAACCTGTCCTAGCAATAGTAACCAGGTTCTAAGGAGCTCGGTATCACTGGATTGTTTCCTTGTTCATTGTTTCAATTCAAGCCTCTTTACTGGCGACCAAAATATTCCAAGGAACCAACCCTTAATGAGTGTAGTATCGAGTATCTACCAACTTCGGACTGCACCAAAGCCGGTCATCTCACTACATCCTAAAAGGCCAAGTTGGTAAAGTAAAGGTTCTAGAAGTTCATTAGTGCTTTATGACATCACTCAGCGGCCCCGTATTCTCTTTGATTGACTCAAAGGCTACCGGTACCCACAAATATGCCGCACTAATATAGCTATTGCTTAGACCATGTCGGTATACCCTGCACAGTTTCCACAATGTATTGCTATTTACCTATAATGTTTCCCAAATCCGGGTAGAGGATTCAAACCCAAACAATAGAACCAAATGTAAAGCAAACAAGTCAAACAAATGTAAGCAAATAAATGTGATCTAAACCCTAAGGTAACCCCACTTTTATTTATTTTCCTCAACAGAGTCGCCAGTTCTGTGATGCGGTGGGAGAACTGACTTGAGGTTTTGCATTTGTGTTTGCAAATGTTGCGGTTAGCAAGAGTCGCCACTGACTTTTCTTTTATCCAAAAGGAAAGGTAAAAACGCACAGGAAAGACCTTTGAGATGTTTTCTTGAGTTCGGGGGGTAGATTATGAAAAGGGAAGGTGCTAGCAACCTTTTCATCCATGGTTTTCCATGGGCTCTTAGTTACTTGTTTATATCACTTGCTTTTCTTTGAAATTGTTTGAAATGGTGCTTTGTGTGGTTTTGAAAGTATTTTGAAAAGAGGCCATTGTTTAGGCAATCTTTGTAATGATTCTCGTTCGTAAGAATGTATACAAAGATGTTTGTCTTTTGAAAAAAAATTTCAATGTTTTGTAAGATGTTTTGAAATGTGTGTGTGTTTGTTTTTAAAAATAGCAAAGATTGTTTTTGAATTTGGCCAAGTAACTAGAAGCTATCTACCCACTCAAAAGTCTTTCTTGTGTATTTTTATTCCTTTGACATTGTTGATTTACCATTGATTTGGTAAACAACCCTATCTTTGGATGTTAAACGGGACGGGCGTGGGTCATCGTATGACCATGATAGCAATGTTGCCAAGTATCTTATCTTTTTTGAGGGACCAAGATCATTTGTGTTTAGGAAACCTTTTGATAGCGTCATGGAGGGACTAAGATCTTATTTTGTTTTGTTTTGCCAAGATACTTTGCATGCGTAACATGGTCATTTTATTTTAGGCAACCAAGTGGGTGAAACCCTAAGGGTGCTTGTGTGCAATGTGTGTCAATTTTCATGCATTTGATTTTGTCTTGTATTTAGGTCTTTTCTATTTGTTTGTTTTTGTTCTTGTCATACAAACCCTGGTTTACTAAACATGGTATAAATGTGATAAATTGTGTAAATGTAAACTAAACTATTATAACAATTATTATGGGAGGGGGGATACAAGTTTTTGAATGGGGACATTGCACAAAATAAACCCTAAAATACTATTACAACCCAATTGAATATTGTGCGAAATAAATAAATATACAAATATTTAAATATGCAATGCAATGTATTTATGGAAAAAATGTTTTGTATTTGTTTAAGGTATGAGAAAATAAAATTAATTAACCCTAGAAAATAAGGAAAAACTAATATTATTATTTTTGAAAGGGGGAAACCCTAATTTTTGATTAAAAGAAATATATGTTTCCTATTATTTATTTTGTCCATTTTTGTACAAGAAAATAATAAATAATATTATATGTCAATATCAAAAATTAAATATGTATGAGAAAATGAATATTTTATGTGTAAAATAATAAAATAAAAATGTATAGTATTTTTAAATGTATTTACAATTTATTATAAGAAAGTAAGTTCTATTTATTAAAACAAATTGTTTTCCATGTGAAAAACAATAATAAAAATAATAATAAAATTGCAAAAAAATATTTAATTATTTTTTAGGATTTTTAAAGTTCAGAAAAAATGATTAAAAGAAATAAACATGAAAATATAAAGAAAAATGAAAAAAAATATAAAATAAGAATCAGGGGGTGCAAATAGTGGTCAGGGGGGTGTGAAAATCAAAACAGAAGGCCCAGGCGCGCCAAAGGCCCAAGGCAAGTCATCCCTGTTCTCCAGTCAACTCTGTGCGCGCGTATATGCTTCAACCTGTAACTCTCAGATGCTTGCACAAAAACAAAAACGCGTAACATAAAACATGTAGCATTTAATCTCACGATTCCAATGATATAAAATTTGTAACCTAACTCTCAAAGATCAGGGAGAAGTTTAATGGCCCTAAATCGTGACCTAAATATTTCAGCAACTTCAAGCTTCAAATTCTCTTAGCTCAGTTAATATAAATGACAAGTATGCATATGTACAGCTTCACCATGATAAGGACTACATTTTTGCTTCACAAATCGTGGCTTGAGGATGCCTAAATAGAGAGATATAGTTTTGAAAAATACCTCCTTCAGCTGGATTTGGATATGACAATGTGGGGACTTTGAGTGAGGCCTGAGGATTGCGTGAGCTTCCTTGAACTTCCTCCAAACTATTCCAATACCTAGCTTGCTTTGTGGATGGCCAAAACTCTCTGTAGAAGTCAAGCTGCAACCTCCAAATTTGAAAATGGCAATGGCTAAAACAGGGCTTACAGATGCAGGGCAAAGGCTTGGATAGCTTTGGTAGGATGTGTATGAAGTGTTTCAAATGTTAAAGGGCAAAATGCACGAGCCAAAATGAAGTTGGCAATGATTTTACAGAACTGCAATGCTTGGACAGAAAAATGGAGCTTTTCAGTTTGGGAGAGTTTTGGATGCTAAGAAGTCGTGTATAGCCTTGCAACGAGTTTGTATATTTGTATAGAATGATACAAAGTCCACTCCTTATCAGTTGTACAAGTTCTAACCTCTTTTGCAACTTTTCTTGCATTTGAAGAAAAGTGAAGTGACCAAAGCAAACATGCTTGTACTGGCTGGCTTGTGAGCTGAAGAGAGTTGGTATACATTGCTTGTGGCCTGTGGAAATTGTTTGCATCAAAGGGACAGGTCCAAGGCTCAAGATGGACAAAGTTGCAAAAGTTGCACTTTATGAAAATGGCAATGTGAGCTTTATGCCTAAAATGGAATTACAACTTGTACAATGCTTCAAAAGTGAAAATAAAGCCTTTAAACTGTGAGTTTGCATTTAATTATGGAGTATAGAATGCGTTTAGTACCTGTTATGCAAGGTACAAGCATCATGGATCTGATTTGCAACTTGATACTTTGTGAAAATGACATGAACAAAAGTGACAAAATGCCAATTTCTCTACTTCGATTCTCCCTAACCACAAATGATCTTGGAGAGTTCTTTGACATTTTGGAAAGCTTGCAACATGCTCTATAATCCATCTTTGAAATTAATTTTGAGATACCTCTTGGAAATAGGTGAAAAATGTCCATGAAGTTGGGTCCAAAACCTGCCTAAATTAGGGGAAAATTTCACTAAGTTATTTAGTTCATGGACCTATGTTCACAAATTCATAACTTGAGATCCAAGAATCATTTGGGAAAAGTTTGTGAAGAAAAGTTGTAGATTTCATGTAGGACTACAACTTTCATGATGGAAGTTTTCTTTGAATCAAATTGCATCATGGTGAAAAAGTTGTGGAAAGTTGGGGGAAAATAAGAAAATTTCCATACTTAGAAAAATTCTAAGTTATGAAAATTTTTTCAAAACCCTAATTTTCAAAATTGGTTTTCTTGGCCAACAAGTTTCACATTTTGACATATCTTGATGAATTATGACCCTTGGCACTTGATTTTGACCAAAAAGTCAAAGTTTGACTTTTCAGTGTACAGTTGACTTTTGATCAGTTGACTGCAAAATTCATCTGTCAATCCCATGAACTTGAGATCTTTTGAACCATGTAATTAGGTCAAGATGATGCCATTGAACCCTTGAAATCATGTTTGAACCCAATTGGCCATTGGCTAGGTTAAAAATTAGAAATTGCCCTTTCTCAGTCAAAACCCTAATTTTGACCATTTTGCCCTTTTAATGATTTGATCAAATTTCTTGAGGAGTTGTGATCCAAATTTGATCAAATGGTACATATGAGTCTAAAATGTTGTTGTGGATCAAAAATTATGAATTTTAACTGTAAATTGGCCATGGTTGACTTTTTCCCCAATACAGCTGATTTTTAGGTCAATTGTCCAATTGACTGATCAAAAATGTGATTCAAGGCTTGAAACTTAACGTGAGAAATCTTAGGGATCCAAGATGATGTATGAAAGTAACATGAAGCATTGATGGTCCAAAAATACTTGTGCAAACTCAAACCCTAATTTTGAGTGATTAGTGCCAGATGAGATGTCTTGAGCTGAGCAAACCCTGATCTTGCCTTGAGTCCAAGAAGTCTTGAGAAAAATCTTGATAAATGAGAGGGAAAATTTTGGGGTACAACACCATGCAAAGCAAACGGAAGCATCTCATGCCAATCTTTATAAGTAACAACTATCTTATGGATGATTTTCTTAATGTTCTTATTGGCAGCTTCGATGGATCCATTCATCTTTGGCCTATAGGGAGATGAATTGTGATGGATAATCTTGAATTCTTCACAAAGTTCTGTCATCATCTTATTATTTAAGTTCGAGTCGTTGTCAGTGATAATCTTTCTTGGCACACGATATCGACAAATAAGATTATGCCTGATGAAGCGTACTACCACCTGCTTAGTAACATTGGCGTATGAAGCTTCTTCCACCCACTTGGTGAAATAGTCAATCGCTACCAAGATAAAACGATGTCCATTCGACGCCTTAGGTTCAATCATTCCAATCATGTCAATACCCCACATAGAAAAGGGCCACGAGGACGAAATAACATTGAGAAGTGTCGGGTGCACATGAATTTTGTCAGCATATATCTGACACTTGTGGCACTTCTTCGCAAATTTGCAATAGTCAGATTCCATTGTCAGCCAATAGTAACCTTCCCTAAGCATCCTCTTTGCCATCGAATTTCCATTGGCATGAGTACCGAAAGAACCTTCATGGATCTCATGCATCAACATCTTTGCTTCGTGTCTATCCACGCATCTGAGCAAGACCATGTCATGATTTCTTTTGTATAGCACGTCTTCATTAAGGAAAAAGCTACCTGCCAATCTTCTTAGGGTCTTCCTATCTTTATTTGATGCGCCCAACGGGTATTCTTGAGTTCAGAGAAAATGCCTGATATCGCGATACCAAGGCTTTTCATCTGACGTTTCATCTATTTCAAATACATGGGCTGGTCTATCCAGACGTCGCACTGTGACACGAGGCACATCATTCCAAGCATTCACCTGATACATAGACGCCAAAGTTTCCAAAGCATCCGCCATTTGATTTTCCTCTCTAGGAATATGATGGAATTCAACTTTGTTAAAGAAGGGCAATAATCTTCTAGCATAACTTTTGTAAAGGATCAAGCCAGGGTGACGAGTGTCCCATTCTCCTTTAATCTGGTTTATTACTAAAGTAGAATCCCCATAGACATCAATAGTTTTGATTCTGAGATCCATAGCCGCTTCGAGACCCATGATACATGCTTCATACTCCGCCATATTATTGGTACAATCAAAGGTCAGCCTTGCAGTTAAAGGGAAATGAGACCTATGAGGAGTGATAATCACAACACCAATTCCTTTTTCGTAAGCATTCATAGCTCCGTCAAAAACCATGCCCCATCAGGACCCTGGATCAGGACCTTCCTCAAGAAAAGGTTCATCACAATCGTTTACTTTCCAAAACATCACATCTTCGTCGGGAAATTCATATTTGACAAACTGATAGTCTTCAATCGGTTGGTGAGCAAGGTACTCCGCCAACACACTACCTTTGATAGCCTTATGAGTGCGGTATTCAATATTGTATTCTGACAGCAACATTTGCCAGCGAGTGATTCTTCCGGTAAGAGCAGGCTTTTCGAAGATATACTTAATTGGATCCATTTTGGATATCAACCAAGTAGTGTGATTCAGCATATACTGACGCAGACGCTTCGCTGCCCAAGCCAAAGCACAACATGTCTTTTTAAGTAGAATGTATCGTGACTCGCAATCAGTGAACTTTTTACTCAGATAGTAAATGGCGTATTCTTTTCTTCCCGTTTCATCTTGTTGTCCCAAAATGCAACCCATAGAATGATCCAACACTGTCAGATACATAATCAACCGTCTTCCCTCAACGGGAGGGAGCAAGATAGGAGGTTCAAGCAGATACTCTTTAATTCTTTCAAATTCCTTCTGGAAATCATCGGTCCATACACACCTTTGATCTTTCTTCAGAAGCTTGAAGATGGGTTCACACGTTGCAGTCATGTGGGAGATGAACCTAGAGATATAATTCAGACGTCCGAGGAAACCTCTAACTTGCTTTTCAGTCCTTGGAGCAGGCATTTCTTGAATTGCCCTGACTTTATCAGGATCAACTTCAATTCCTTTTTGGCTGACAATGAAACCTAACAACTTCCCAGAACAAACACCAAAGGTGCATTTATTCGGATTCAAACGAAGGTGATACTTCCTTAAACGCTAAAATAACTTCAACAAATCTTCTATATCTCCTTCCTCGGTGTGAGATTTGGCGATCATATCATCAACATATACTTCGATTTCCTTATGCATCAGATCATGGAACAGGGTTGTCATAGCCCTCTGGCACGTTGCACCAGCGTTCTTCAACCTGAAGGGCATCACTTTCTAATAGAATGTTCCCCAGGGTGTGATAAACGTTGTTTTTTCCATGTTCTCAGGAGCCATCTTAATTTGATTGTACCCAGAAAATCCGTCCATGAACGAGAACACTTTGAAATTTGATGTGCTATCTACCAACATATCAATATGTGGTAATGGAAAGTCATCTTTTGGACTTGATTTATTTAGATCCCTATAATCAACGCACATGCGGACTTTTCTGTCTTTCTTTAGTACCGGAAAAATATTGGCAACCCATTGAGGATACATTGATGTCACAAGAAAACCAGCATCAATCAGCTTCAAGACCTCTTCTTTTATCTTTATTGCCATATCAGGGTGAGTTTTTCTTAACTTCTGCTTGATGGGAGGACATTCTGGCTTCAACGGAAGGTGGTGCTCCATGATGTTAGTGTCTATCCCAGGCATATTCTGGTAAGACCAAGCAAAAATATCAGAGTATTCTTTCAGTAACTCAATCAATTTCCTCTTCGCGTCGAGATAAAGCAATTCTCCAATCTTGACTTCTCTTGGGTCTTCCTATGATCCCAAGTTAATCACCATCAACGGCTCTTTATACGGCTGAATAGTATTCTCCTCACGCTCAAGAAACCGTGAAACCTCTTTTGGGATTTCACCGTATTCTTCTTCCTCGGTCAAATACACAGGATATTCGAAGTTGGGAGAGGGCGCAGGGTCATTGTATTCAATGGTTTTCTTAGTTAATCTACACATGTGATTATGATTGATTTTAGAAACTGACTGATGTATAAGTGAGTATGTAGATTTAATAATGATTATTATTTATTTCGAAAGGTTTTATCTGATTACCATTTTCCAAGAAAAGCAATAAATAAAACATAATTTGGAAAACAAAAACATCTTTTATTAATGATGTAAAAGTTCAAAACAAAAGACATGCCCGTACAATATCGCTTTCACCTTGGGCAGAGTGAAAGGATTTTTGGAAAGATAAACAAAAAACAAATTACTTCGAGATGTGGATGTAAGAAGGAACATCAATGGTGATCCAATTATGGACCCTCACTCTGTGAGTTACGAAATTCGGCATCTCTTGCCCTGGCTCATCCTCAAGGATAGCATTGATCTTCGAAGTAGTAGGATGCAGATACCCTGCACTGTGGAATATGTCTTGATACTTGTTGAAAGCAGACTTCGGCTTCAAAATCTCACACTTATCATTCTTCGCCGAGAAGCCTATACCAGCTTTATTCTTATTGACTGGTGGATTAATGATTTTCCCCCACGCCTTGCTAGGGCCATTCCTTACTACCTGTTGAGCATATTTGAATGAAGCAATAAAGTCCTCATTTTTTCTTATATTATCGATCGATAAAGCTTGGAACTGCGTTCCAATAACTGCCTCATCAGCCTCTACAATGTTGAAGGAAGACAAATTAGATATTAATAAAGCTTGCTCGCCACTTATGATAACCACCTTCCCTTCTCGGACAAACTTTAACTTCTTATGAAGAGTCGACGTAACAACTCCTTCATCGTGGATCCATGGTCTTCCCAATAGACAGCTGTATGCGGGAACGATATCCATCACCTAGAAAGTAATCCGGAACATGTGTGGACCTATATGCATAGGCAAGTCCACCTCTCCAATGACCGACTTCCTGGAACCATCAAATGCTTTAACTATGATACCACTAGGATGCATGGGGGCTCCTTGGTACTTAAGCTTTGAGAGAGTGCTTTTTGGAATCACGTTTAAGGCAGAACCGTTATCGATCAATACATTGGATAAAGAATCATTTTTGCAATTCATCAAGATGTGTAGAGCCATATTGTGGTTTCTTCCCTGCTCGGGTAATTCTTCATCACAAAATCTCAAATTATTACAAGAAGTAATATTCCCGACAACACCATTAAACTGGTACATGGGCATATCTCTTTCAACAAACGCTTGATCTAGCACTCTCATCAAGGATTCTCGATGGGCAACAGAATTCATCAATAAGGCCAATATAGAAATCTTGGACGGGGTCTGTAACAAATGATCCACGATCTTGTAGTCGCTCATCTTAATGATCTTCAGCACATCATCGACTTCTTTCTCTAAGGTAGTGCCGCTAGATTCCCCCTCCTCCTTTTCAGTTTCAACATTAGTTTTGACGACTTTCTTGCCATGATCAACATCTCCCCAAAAAGTAGGAGCAAATACACGGCCACTACACACCACTCGACTGGCTTCAGCAATATTCTCCACATGTGTCAAAGGTTGTATCGGGACTTCAATCTCGTCTTCTAGGATGGTCGCATTGTATTTATAGAGCACAACTCTGTTTGATTCATACGGGACGCGACAAGGTAAACATATAACAACAGGGGTTATTGCAGGCTTGCTGCAATATGTAATCTCCAGTAGAGTAGGAATATCAAAAGGGGGTACAATAACATTCACCCTACCTCTCTTGTACATACATACTTTACGAAATCACCAACAGAAGTATCATCCTTAACCACAGGCTTGGACTCATCACCAGAAAAGAATTCATCAGCAGAAATATATTCGTCATCCGACACAATCTCACCAAAATGGTCCTCAACCATGTTGACTCCATCATAACCATCTCCATTTCTTGTGACACTAATAGTTCCTTCATCTAGAAGTAATTGGATACCCTTCTTCACGATGGAACAGCCATGGGGGTCTCTACAACAGATCCGACACCCACCGTGTTGATGTAACACATGTCCTGACATATGGCAAAAGTTGGCATGTAATTGTACCAGGTTGTCCTCCATATCATTCACGTCATAAATTCGGAACTCGTCGGGGCATCCGTGCACCATGTTCACTCCTTCTTCACATTCAGTCTCGGTCCTGATAATACAAACAAGGCCTTCATCAATCACTTTTTGAAGGTCAACTTTCACCTTAACACATCCACGGTTATTTTGGCTGCAGATATTACACATATTATGGTCATGCATACAATAGTCGAACCTGCAAAGGTCAGCGTGCATCTTCACCAAATTACCTTTTATCAAATTCACATCATAAATCCTAGACTCTCCTGGATCACCAGAAATCATATTCACCATTCCTCCACCTCCATGTTTAGGCAACGAGTTGTCTTTCACGTTGGGACCAACGTCTTTAAAGGACAGAAGGCCAGATCTAACCATTTTTTGGACCTCAGACTTCAAAGGATAGCAATTCTCGATACTGTGCCCAGGGGCTCCCTGATGAAAGGCACATGTCTGGTCTTCCTTGTAATACCATGGCAAAGGAGACGATATAGCAGGAGGATTCTTGGTATGCACTAAATTTTTCTGAATCAGTGCTGGAAATAGCTCTGTGTAACTCATGGGGATGGGGTCAAAGGGTTCTCTTTTCTGACTATGCCCTTGATTGCCTTGTTGAGGTGTTCTTTGGTACGCAACAATAGTCGGAGCTACGTTAACAACCGGAGTCACCGAAGCAACCTATTTTTGATGCACATGACGCCTTCCAGGAGGTTTAGCTCTTCTCTCTTGAACAACGACATTTGAATCACCTTCTTTCTTTCTAGCAAATCCATATGACGGTCTTTTTGCACCACTAGAACTTTCATCTCTCGTCAAACGTCCTTCCCTCACGGCTTCTTCTAAACGAACACCCATACCTACCATTTCGATAAAGTCACTTGGTGCACTCGCCACCATTCTTTCATAGTAGAAGGAACCCAGAGTCTTTAAAAAGATCTTCGTTATCTCCTTCTCTTCCATTGGGGAGATTACCTGGGCGGCCAATTCACGCCACCTTTGCGCATATTCCTTAAATGACTCCTTATCTTTCTGGACCATATCCTTGAGTTGATCGCGGTCAGGCGTCATTTCCACATTGTTCTTGTACTACTTAACAAACTCCTCTCCTAGGTCGTTGAAGGTATGAATATTGGCACTATCCAAGCTCATGTACCATTTCAGTGCAGAACCAGTCAGGCTATCTTGAAAGAAATGGATTAGAAAACGTTGATCGTTAGTGTGACTTGACATCCTCGTCACATACATTATCAGATGAGCACGGGGGCAAGTATTGCCCTTATATTTTTCAAATTCTGGCACTTTGAATTTTGCAGGTACCTTTACATTTGGAACTAGGCATAGATCGCTTACATTCTGTCCGAACAGTTCTTTTCCCCGGAGGGCCTTCATTTCTTTTCGCATCTCATTAAACTGATCTTGGAAGTCATCTATTATGTCATAGAATCCAATTCCTTCACTTGGCGGGGTAGTAGCATGGCGAACCACGTCATTGATAACAGGGACAACATTCATTACTGGAGGCACGACATGACAGATCTCATTGCTGACAGCATGAGCAACGTGTACCATGGGAGGGGAAGAAGCCATAAGTTGTTGAGCAGATTGAGCAATTTGAGGAGTAGGGTTATATCCTTATGGCGTATAACCTTTGGGAATTCCCCATGGATATCCAGGAGGCATGCGATGCTGAGCAACAGTAGTATTTGGAGCAACTGAGATGGGAGTTGTCATAATTTCAGAGATAACCGTTGCTTTTTGTGGTTGCGTAGCATGAGGAGGTGGAGGTGGTGGTGGGTGATTTTGAGCAGCCACCAATGACTCTACCAAAGCAGTTAAGTTTTCCATTTTGGTTCTCAAACCGGTAACCTCTTCGCGTAGTTTGCGATTCTCTTGTTCGAGACTTTCCATCTGCCTCTTGAAAGTGCTTCGAGTATTATAACGATGAAAATTTGTGGTAGCAATCTCTGTAAAGAAACCAGAATCAAAGATAAGAAAACCTATCGTAACCCACCTGTCATGATATGGTATGCATGGATGAATGATTATGCATGAGGTGTTTTATCATTTCCAGGAGAATCCTTTGGTTTTTTCATCAAGCATCGATAAGTAATAGGATAGACAGTAAGATAAAACAAAACAAAGGCAAAGTATCAGAGTAGAAACTGCTCATATCATAGAGTCGAACAAACATCCATACGGTAATGATTTAGTACAAATAGAGTCAATTATTAAAGAGGCCCCGTCCAACAAGACTGGCGGTGACCTTGTCGATCAAAACAAGCATAAAAGATAAGTGCAGTAAAAAGAATTCTCCTTAAGCTCAACTATCCGGCTAATCATTTTCAGAGAAAGGGTCTCCAGTCACAAAGCCCCTCTTCTTCACTAGTGCCAACAAACAGTGATATTTGAGTTCCCAATCCTTAAGATCTATATTTCCCACTTCGGCCTCTTCTGTTGGGACCTTGTCTTTATTTGCTACATGGGCTTTGATTGTTGTCAACTCTTTCATAACCTGAGTCAAGCGAACATCATTCTCTCTCAACTTTTTCTTTAACATCTTAACTTCCTCGCAATGCTTAGCTTCAAATTATTTTTTTAGCCAATCGAAGATTTTATATCTCTTGATGACTAGCCTGTACATCTTCAACATGTCGACTGGTAGTATCAGAACCCTCGACCCTAGGTCTTTTCGACCACTCAAGAAAACCATGTTTTTCTAGAAACTGGTTCTTCAGCTTAACCTCTTTCATGAGCTTCTTCTTGTCTTGAAAAGTAAATGACATATCCACATTCATTTCTTCCTGCCTAGCCTGGAGTTTGAGGTTTTCGGCCTTGACATTCTTAAAACACATTACAGGCACAAACTCTAATCTTTCTGTGACAGGCTGCACAGGAAATGAATCAATACAGAATAAAGAATTTTCCGCCTGAGCATCCACTAATGGTCAAAATCAGGTTGAAGATATAGTAACCTCCCTTTTTTATAAGGTAACTGCACTTCCCTCACGCGATCCTAAATCCAGCTCGTATAAGTATCATAAGCTACACTTCCATTCTGGCTGAAAGAAAGTTTCCCTTTACGGCGAATATGTCCCCATGCTATCTTCACCTTTTCAAGCAACACTACATCTTCCCCTTTACCGAAATAAATGGTATCCATCACCTCCCGCTCATCGGGTCTACCTAACATCACGAATCCTAATTGACGGCGTGACAGGATAGGGATATAATTAATGCACCCCCTTGTCCCCATAAGCGGGACATTAGGGAATTCTCCACACCCTATAATGATACCTTTTAAACCTATCACACTTTTCCAAACAATATCATACGAAGTGAGTCCCATGATACGCTGAGACCATAAAGACGAATGGGCAGTATGAACAAAAGACCCTTTTGTAGGCATATGCATCATCAACCACTTATAAAGCGCAATCGCATAACACATGACTTCCCCTTTCTTCCCATGTCGAGAATGGACGGTGTAATAAGTGTCAGCAAGTAGAGTTGGTACTGGGTTACCGTTCATGAAGACACATAATGCGGATAGATGCATCAACTTCTCGGATACTGGAAAGAGGACCAAACCCTAAATCATTGCTTCCAGCAGTGCATTAAATGCGGTCTAATTCATGTCCTTTGAAAAACCCTTGGCCTTTGATATCAAGTAATTCAGAGGGAGACCGCTCGTGTCGCTTTTGTTAATCCAATTGCTTTTAACTTCACCATGAGTCAAATAAAGAGCTCTGGTGATCGCCATATAGTCTGGAGTCTCTGGTTCTCGAACAAAAGGAATATCGTTGGTCACCTTGACATCCATGATGTGTGCATACTCTTTGAGATTTGGTGCCAATTGATAGTCTCGGAAAGTAAAACAGTGTATGTACGGATCATAGAACTGTAGAAGTGTTCTCACGACCCATTCCTTAAAATCATCGTTCAAGAACGGCAGTAAATTTCCATATTATCCTCTGAAAACTTTTTCATTTGGTCCCTTCACAAGAGCTCCCACCTCTCGCAATCGACCACCAAAGCATGGAAACTGATAAGCAGCAGTGTTTCTAAGAGGCTCTGAGCTTGTCTCCATGTTGTTATCCATCTTTGATTCTAATGACATACTTTAGAATAGTCCTGGAAATGAAATGCAAATGAAGGTTAGGCAGTTATATATTTTTTTGCATTTATTTTATAAAATAAATATGCCATGATGAAAGTGCAATAAACATAAGATCAAAGCTTCTGCAATGCCAGATAGCTTCTGCATTGATAACAAAACCACTGTTGTATGTAACACGATCAAAGGTCCGGACCAGTTTAGAATACCAAGGACCAAAATCATCAGTATAATCAGAGTCACCAACAGAACATGTATAGTCACCATCTGTACCTGTAAAGATTATTCCATCCCCACTCACGGGTAAAGACTAGGTCATGGTAAGGTCAATGTTAACTCAGAATCGAGAGTACTCCTGAAAAACTATCACCATATTACCTATGTGAAAACGATAGCCCCTCATTCGTAACTCATCTGAGCGTGGACGACATGGCGGCATAGTGAAACCTAAGTCAACTAGCCGTTCATGTTCCACTCTATTCCTAGTGTTCTTGTGGTTTCCACTTGGCCTGGGTATTGGGCCTTTTACCTCATAGTAACACCCACCCAACAAAGAAACAGAGAAACCAACACAACAACAATATAACAAATAACAATAAAGATGCAATGCAAACGTATGCTCAAATATATACAAATGAATAATCCATAAAAGCATAATGATAAACACCCTAAGAAAATAAAAACGGGAGCTAGGAGTGACTCACGGGATGGACCAGCAATTGGTTGACATCTATTCTCCCCAGTGAAGTCGCTATTTTTCTGTAGTGGTAAAATCAATGAAGTTGCCACCGAGTATTTATTTATCCCATCTGAAAGGGAAAGGAAAATCATCGAAGAAAAACCTAAAGGGGGAAATCAAGGTCTTGCGACCAAGAGATTGGGTAAGGGAGTCGATTACGCGAGGGGAAGGTATTAGCACCCCACACGTCCATAGTATTCTACGGGATCAACTCTAGTTATTCTAATCAAAGGGTGTGTTCAATCTAATGCTTAAGGGTTATAAACTAAGAGAGAATGCATGCAAAGAAAACACGGGGAATAGAAGGAAATATTTACAAATTTTCGCTCGGCTGAGCCCTGTGACCAGATGTCTACGTATCCCATTTAAGGAATCAGAGCGTCGTAGTTCGGCTCATATATTTTGTTTGTTTGTATTTTTTAAATGAACAATGTTGCATTTGATCATTCCACCGCTGCTTGACCTTCGGAGACTTACGACCTGTAGTGGGAAGGAGCTAAACATGCTCTTAGAAGAGAAAAGCCGAATGGCGAAAAGAAATGGATTGGTTGGTATTTTTTTTAACATGAAAAGAATTTTTACATGCTTAGCATTTTTTAAACATTTGCCAAGAAAAAGAAGTTTTAGTTTTAAATGCAATTATGCAAAAATGGGAAGAAAACATTCAAGGGAGACTAACCTATCTCTAACCTAATGTTATCATACAATGAGGGATGCTATCTAAGTTAGCATGCCAAAGAAAGTCTAACAAACTATCCTATAGGGAACATGCACTGAGAGCGAAGTCGTGATCTCAATTTCTAAATTGAGTGACTCATCGATCAACAAGAAATAAAGGGAAGTGATAAAATCCTATAGGGAGCATGCACTGAGAGCGAAGTCGTGATCTTAATTTCTAAATTGAGTGACTCATTGATCAACAAGAAAGGAAACAAACACAAGCACAACACATATAAGAAATGAAGTGCGGAATGCCTGCTACAGGTCTTTAAACAGCGACTTCGAGCACACGCTCTTTATTTCCTACTTCTCATGATATCTAGAAAGCAATAAGATGCAAAAATATAACTTGGAAGCAGTATAATACCAAATGCACAATGATGTCCCCGAAAAGCGCAACCAAAGTAAAGAAATCTGAGATACTTCGCGCGAACATGCATCAACAAACAAATAGTCAGAGGTCAAATATTTGGAATAGGTGTCGAAGCTTCATCGATGTGAAAATAAATCACAATAGGAATCCAAAACACATCCGCATATCAAATAATGAACCTCCATAGGACTCAGCTCAACAAGCAAAGATAAATCACAAGTTTCAATTAATCGCAAGATTAGGAATTAATTTCTATAAAAAAAAGCCTAAAAATCTCATTTATTTTTGTAGTTTATTATCTAAAAAATTAAGAGAAATTCCTAAATTCTATGTATTCTTATTATTTTTACCCTATGTATTTTATTTACTATTTTTATTATATAAGAAAAAAATGGAAAATTAAACTAAACTAAAAAAAAGAAAATTTAAAAAGAAGCGAATGATGAATTAGAAAGATCCAGGGGGTGAAACTGGAATATAGGTGTGCTGAAGCAATCTGGGCGACGACCTAGTCTTTTGGCCCATGGAATGTGTTTTTGTTATACCAGCTTCAGGTTGTAAAAAAAACGTGGCCCTGGGCCTGAGGCGGGGGTAAGAATCCAGTTTATAGTAGTATAGTTCATAAATTAGTGTGAGGCCCAGGTATCAGCCCAAACGAAAATGTCCTTAATTAGCTTTTTGCTCCACTAGTCTTCATAGAAAAAAAAACTAGTGAATGGGCCTAAGGAGTTCACGAATTTGGCCCATATCTTCACCAGATTTCTTATCATTATTAAAAAAATCAGTTTATTATAAAAATAAAACAAAAAATGTAAAAGAAACGAACTAAACGCATGCGTTTTGTCATGAGATGTTAGGGTTGATAATAGTGACGTTTCAACTTCTCAATACGCAAAATCCTATTTTCTTCTTCCTAGAACCGCTCGGCATTCAACCTTTTTCGACGAATTTCAACGACCCACCACCGGTAACAATGTCGATCCTTTTGATTTTTTCCGTTGTGCTTCACCTTCATCCCTCAATCTCTGTCTATCTCTATTTTCCCCTTCATCTCAACTCTTCACGAATTCACTCGTAAAACAGGCGTATACAAAGAAAGAAGATAAATAATCGATGCAAGAAAATGTAACACACCTGCAATTATATCATGAACGTGAAGAAGGTTCAATCGTTCAGCAGACTTACCTGGATTTGCTAGAGGAGATCGATCACAGAAATCCAGGGAACTCTTCCAATCCATATGTGAGTCGCGAAATAAACGCGAGAATGAAAAGGTTCAGGTATGCAATTCCTTTATATCTCCCCTCTTTTCTTTAATTCTCAATCCTTCTTCTTCATTCAGTTGTTGTTTTTTCCTGATATTGTGGAGATTGATGCAAGTTTCAATGAAGTATAGAAGTGTTGAAGTTGAAAGATGAAACAAAAGCTCGCGGTTGAAGATGAGTTGCACTGAAGTTGCAGATTCCAGAAGCTTGAAACCAGGTCCGAGAAAGTCGAAATTTGAAGATGAAGATGGGTTACTACACAGTTTTCAGAGGGAGTTTTCTAGTGAGTCTTTTTCTCCAATTCGATTATTTCTCTTCTCCTTCCCTTCCCCCCCTGTATTCTATTATCTTTTTTTTTTAGGAAATCTCTACTGGAAGTTTGTTGTAGAATTCGTTATAGGTGGTTAGGGAATTGGTTGTAACTAATTTTCTATTTTTTTGGGGGGAAAATGGTTGAGAGTTAGTTGTTGATTCTGTTATGTAATTGGAGACAGTTAGAGGTTGTTTGGGAATTCTGTTTTGATGAATGAATAAAAAGTTAGGGGTCTGTTATTGTGGGTTATCATCTTTTTTCAAATTCTGTTACTCCCTTCCTTTTTATACCGAGTTAGCATGTGTGTACTGACTCCTCATATTATGAATATTTGACGTCGTTTATACCAACCCTGATGTTAGCTTCTTAAAGCACTCCAACATCATTAGCTAAATCGCCGATATCTAACATTGTTTCAGCTACATATTCAACTAAACTGGCCACCACTGCCCTCCGCTTACTTCAAGGATTTCGTCGAAGAAAACATGGCAAGTCGATTACGAGATCTGGTATCCAATTTATCATCCTTATCCATCATCTCCCGATCAATACTTCATCTTCTGTTTTATATCCTGTTTTGTATGAGAACTGTGCAGGTTTTGATGTTGATGTAAATTTGAATATGGTATACCATCTTGGTAATGAACTTGGGTAAGTGTTACAGACTTTAAATTTGACTGGCCTTGTATTGCATATGGATGTTAGAATGCTGAACTATTGGAATTATTGCAGATTAATCAGTGTCATATTTAAGCATGTTCCAAAGTAGTTGAGCACATATAGATAGCATGGAGAATTATCTTTGTGACAAGAAGCTTGAACTGTGGATAAGAGGATGATAATTCATGAAGGTCTTAGCATGGAGAAGACATAAATATGTTCAGATGCTTAGATCCTTAGGTGTTTTATGATGTTATCATGTAATTCTCCTTGTGCAATGTGATGTGTTTGTAATGATTTTATGAGGCCTATGGGGTAGAACATTCTGTAACCCCTTTTTAATAATAAATCCTATAAATCCAGAATAATTGTCCTCTCAAGTCAAATATCTTTCCTCCTGATTTTTTTTAATAGCACTGTGACATTTGAAGAGTTTAATTTGGAATCCTATAAGTGATGATGTATGTCTTGTAACTTACTTTATCCAAGACATCCACATATATGAATGTTTAATCTTGCATTTTTTTTTTGAATTTCTTTGTGACAGATCAGGGTCAATGCCTTAGCAAAACCATAACCAACCTTGAATACCCTGGTCATATTGAACTCATAGCATATTTGGATGAAGCTTTCAATCTTGAATCTATATACCTTGTAGCTGAATCTTATCTCAATTGAATGACCAGTGACTTTAGTCCATACTTTAACCACTCAATAGGTACATCAAAGAAAATGTCAGCCAAAAGAACTCTTCTAAGAAAAAACTAACACCCAAAGAATTCACAATTTCACACCTCCTATCATGATTCACGTTTTTGCTCTTTAAACCCCAAAGACATCCTAGCCCGATAACCAACAATATTGCAACGAGATTAGAACCATGGGGAACACATGGAAGACAAGATATAAGACTTGAAGTATGAAATCCGATGACCTTCAGTTAAAGTGTTGACAAACTCAACCACCCTGGATAAAAAAAACTAATCCACTAATAAGTATCATAATGAGAATAAGATGTCGATTCAATCCTCTAAACTTCTTGAAAAGAATAATTTGTGGTGAAAACAAATAGGAGGAAACCCCAACTTTCTTGATTTGGATGCACAATGACGAGGAGATAACTTGAGGCATTGAGAGGAATCAAAACCCTAATCTCGTAACAAGAATGATAGAACACTGGTTGAATCAATTTTGAGTAAGATAACAAACTCAGTTTCATAGAGAGAAACCCTAATATCAAATCTCTTAGATCATGTAACCATGGGACCAATGTTATGTGTGAAATGTAAAAAGTATGATGAGGGATCTTAGGGGCAAAAATTAGGGTATAACAGGGGTGAAGAGTGTAATTCTTCAGATTTTGTTGAAGTTGAAATGCTGGGAAGTGGATTTCCGTTGTTAGAGAAATAAACTTTGTTGGGGAAGGTAAACTCAGTGATCTGCTTGGGGATTTTTTTGAAATCCTGCTGAGGAATCCTGAAAAGCTTATGAACCAGGTTAGGGAATTCTTTAAGATGTCGGGTGAGTAATTGGAGATTTTTGCTCCGCCGGGGGTATAAGAACACCTGACATCATTAGGCTTTATGTTGAGGATATGACAATGACTTTATAGTAGGATGTCCCTACTTTTGTACCTGCTGGAGAAAGTATCTGCGAGGATTTTATGGATGGCCTTTAGACATTGTCCTGTTTCTTAAAACCATTAGTAAATGTATTTTTGTTTTTTTATGCGTGTATTTGTAAACAGTAATCACATTCAAATGTATATGTTTAAAAATAATCACTAGGATTTTTCGCAAACAAAATAGGAAAATAAAAAAAATAAATAGTTTTTCACTTTCAAAGAGATAGTTTTGTATTAATTTGTGTGATACTGTGGCAGAACCGACTATTTAATATTGGTTTGCGTTTTTTGTTTGCAAATGTCGCGGTAAGCAAGAGTCGCCACCGACTTTTATTTCATCCAACAAAGGAAAAGGAAAAAGAACAGAAAAAACCTTTTTCGAGAGTTTTCTGAGTACGGGGGGTAGATTATAGAAAGGGAAGGTGTTAGCACCCTTTCTATCCATGGTTTTCCACGGGCTCTTAGGTACTTGCTCATTTTGAAATTGCTTGTGTGTGTTTTGAAATTTTTTTGTTTAACTTCGTGGTAACCCTTGTATCTGTCCTCAAGAGTGTGACGAAGTTGTTTTTGGAAATTGTTTTGAAAGTGTTTGTGTAAAAGAGTTTTTGTTGTTTTGAGCAAGTACTTAAGAGTTTCTACCTACTCGAAAAAGGTTGTTCGTTTTCGTTTCCTTTAGATAGAGCTATCCTACTATTAAGGAGTAGGTAGCCCCATCGTTGGAGTTTTAAGGGACATTTTAAGGGATAATTACAGTCACAAAAGCAATGGTTAGGAGACTTTAGTAATTACCCTAAAGTCCTAAAGATCTTTTCGAGGCAGCATCCGAATGGGTCATTTTTTATCTTTTAGGACTAGTGGACGACCACTAAAATTACCTATGCTTCATGACCGTTTACCGAAGGCAACCGAAGAGGGGTAAACCCTAGAAGTGAGCATGTGCAAGTGTGCTTTATTTCAGTTAATTATCTTTGCACAATTAGGGTTATCTACCTTTTAATCGTTGATTTATCTTTCGCATAAAATCCTATTATCCATACACCTAAGCAGTTTTATAGTTGCAGAAATTAAAGAGTGCGAGAAATTAAAGTCCTAACTATTACAAGGCTTTGGGCAGATACATAAATATTTGACTGAAAATAACGATGTGGAAATCAAAACCCTAATTAATCTATTACAAACCTCGAAACAGTTACAATAATTATAAATAAGTAAATGCGCGCGAGACGAATTAAATACGAGAATAAATTAGAAGCCTAAAAATCTAATTAATAAAAAAATATTTTTTTGTATTTTTTATTGAGAAAATAATTAAATTGCAAAATAAACCTAATTTCTAGTTAATTTTATTTAACAAAATAATCTATGTTGAAATAATTAAAATAATTAATTTTCAAAAATTAATTTTAATTATAAAAACCTAAATCTATTTTTTTGTGATTTTTCGATTTAATAAAAAAATGATTTTTGTTGTTTATTGTAAAAAATGATTAAACAAATAAAATAAAAGAAAATAGAAAAATAAATAAACTGGGTCTCTTGTGAAAGCAACTATGAGGGGTGCATTACTGATTTTCCAGGCCCAAGATTCATAAGCCCAGCCAATTTTTTGGATCCAGTGGGGGCCACGCTTGAGGGTGCACCATGTGTCTGCTTGCTTGAGGTGTCAGATCCGGCAGGAGATTGATCCAATGGATGGATCTGAGGTGCATGACAGGCGCTTGGAATGTGAGGCGTATGGGATCCTGTAAAGCATGTTAGGAAAATAATAAAATGTCTGAACCTGGGATCGAACCAAGGTCCTTCCACTCATACGCTCGCTTGCTTTACCGTCTGGGCTGGATGGTTTATTTGTTAACATAATCAAACAAATAAAATGTAAAGGAAATAAAATGGTCTTTCCCAAACGCGCGTGTGGAATTCAAATCAGCCAACTGGGCTTTGGCACACAATCGTCTTCTTCCTACAACCGTCGTTTTAGCCAGTGACCTTTACCAATGGACACAAGTTGTAACTATAACCCTGCAAATCTCAAAAATCAATACCAGGAAAGATAAATCAAATCCAGACATACAGATTAACTCATTTTGATCTCGTGAGTATGATGGAATACGTCAATAGGTCTAATTTTCCCTGCATCTCAAGGCCCTAAAACGGAGGTTAAAAACCTAACAATGGAAAATTGGCTTTTATGCATCAAAACTGGAAATTAAGTGTACAAAAAGCTTCCAGGCATCCATATGAACACAAATATGCAATCAAAATAGACTAACAACGCAAAAATACACAGATACAAATTTATAAAAAAAAGTGTCAAAACGTGATGATGTTATGCGATGATTCCTGGAGCTTTGATGTGTGCAAAGGATGTTGTTAGCTTCAGGAGGTTCCCAGGAGTTGATTGATGGCTTTGAAATTGTTTGAATCGCCCTCTAAATTAGAATTCGAACCACACTTTTTTTGTCAAAAATTGAGTTTTGTTCTTGTGATTTTCACGACCCAATCCTTGTTTTTTTGCTTTGGCTGCGTTGTGGACATATATGGGACTGATTTAGGTTAACATGTATGGAAAAAATCCAAAGAATAAAGGCATGGCTTTAAGAGGAAATCAAATCTTGAAAAATTTCCAAATGTGTATATTTCCTCCCTTTCCAAGCTTGCACGAATCTTTTGGTATTATACAACATATTTGGATTGTGATTCTCTTCAAAATCAAATCAAAACAAGTTTTCATTATTTTCATATCATTTATTTGATTTAATTTGATTTTTAAATGATTAAAATCAAAATAAATTAAATAAATAAAGCCAAAAATGCATGGAAAGGTATTTGGGTCGTGGACCGGGCAAGGAGTGTGTTTCAAACATAAAAAGTTGGGCCCATTTGAAGAAAAATGCATTTTGGGCATGGTTGATTTTGTGCAAATTTCCAAAACATTGGCAACTTTGACAATGAACATCTCTCTCAATTTTGACCTTAAGAGGGTGTTCTTGGACTTTTTAGAAAGCTTAGGATGTCCTTTAAACAACCCTTTTTGTTTCACCTCAATTGGATCTTCCATGTTCATGTAAGAAGCTTTGACCCAAAAGGTGTTTTTGTTGACTTTTTGAAATGACCTATAATGTATGAATTCATATCTTTCCATGAGTGCATTTTTTGAACTTGAGGGATGAAGATAAGTTGCAGGGAATTGGATTATCTTCAAAATGAGGCTTGGATGAGAAATTTCTGATAAAATATGAGAAATTTATGCCTGGTCAAAGTTTGGTTTACTTTTCCTATAAGAACCTTAATTTAGCAACTTTTGAGTTTTGATGAATTAGGAGCATTCCTTGAGGAATCATGATCAAACCTTGATCAAATGATGGATATAACTTCAAAATGTTAATGTTTACAAAAAATATTGAAGTTTGACTGTATGTGGGTCACAGTTGACTTTTGACCTAGTATAGTTGATTTTCAGGAATTTGAGCAGTTTACTGAGCAAACTTCTTGTGCAAGGCATGAAACTTGACATGGATGATCTTGAGAACATATTAAGACCATGGAAAATATTTGAGACCTTTAGAAATCAAACATCTTGATGAAAATGGAAACACTAATTTTAGGTTCATTGTCTTAGGAGAGCGTTTGTCTGGTTAATTCTTGGGCATCCTTGAGCAAGTTGAGGACTTTAATGAGTATGTTTTGAGTAAAAAATGGAGGGCAAATTTTGGGGTACAACAATTTGAATCAGCGCTTTTTTTGTACAGGGAGACGGACATCATAGTAAGAGAATGTCGTTGTAAGAATGAAAACTATACAAAAATAGTATACAAAGAAAAATAGCTATGTGAAATGATCCCAAGGGGTTCCCATTCTGTTATTGCCTTTATGTATTTGAGCGTCTCATCTCTTTGCTGCTTGTCTGAAGCTGGCTGGATTGATTAGTACCACTTGAGCTTAATAGTTGTTACCGAAGATTGGCTGTAAGGTGATCCATCGGGACATAGTTATACGCTTCAAATCCCTAACTTTTGCCTGGACCGCCCCTTTGGGTTTTCAGTCCACCGGGATACCCTTTTTTGCCCAATCCGCCTTTTCAAATTTTCGACTTGTCAGGTGTACAGATTTTTTTTCATGTGTATATCCATAATTGTTTCTCGAACCCTTTTGGTTTGCCGGGATACCCTTATTTTTTCCAAGGCCAGTCAACCTAGCGGGTCTTTGTTCATGTGTAGTATCTTTTAACTATGTCCGCGTTTACAGGGTGCGGAAGGTCGTCATCGTCCATAGTGGTTAAGATCATGGCTCCACCAGAAAATATGTTCTTAATCACAAATGGCCCTTCGTATGTGGGAGTCTATTTTCCCCTGGGATCACCTTACGTAAATATGATGTGCTTGATTACTAGGTCACCAGCCTGATATACCTGACGTCTGACATTTTTGTTAAAAGCTTTAATCATATGTTTTTTGTACATCAGACCATGACAGACAACCGTGAGCCTTTTCTCATCAATTAGGTTTAATTGGTCAGGTCGAGTCTGAACCCATTCGTCTTCATTCAAACCGGCATCCTTCAAGATTCTCAAGGAAAGGATTTGGACTTCAATGGGTAGGACAACTTCCATACCGTATACCAAAAAGGAAGGAGTTGCCCCTGTTGATGTGTGCATTATGGTACGGTAACCATGAAGAGCAAATGGTAACATCTTGTGCCAGTCTTTTTATGTCACCGTCATCTTTTGTATGATCTTTTTGATATTTTTATTAGCAGCTTCTACAGCTTCATTCATCTTCGGCCGGTAAGGAGAAGAGTTATGATGCTGGATCTTGAATTGCATGCAGAGCTCGGTGATCATGGTATTATTGAGATTGGTACCATTATCCGTGATGATTCTTTCTGGAATACCATACCGACAGATAAGGTTATGTCTGATGAATCGGGCCATAACGTTCTTGGTAACAGAAGCAAATGAATCTGCCTCGACCCACTTTGTGAAGTAATCAATGGCAACCAGGATGAAGCAGTGCCCATTAGAAGTTGTAGGTCTAATCTCCACAATCATATCGATGCCCCACATTGTGAATGGCCAAGGAGCAGTCAAGACGTTTAGAGGTCCCAGAGGCACATGTACTTTATCAGCATAGATCTGGCATTTGTGACAAGTTCGTGAATGCTGATAATGGACCAATAAAATCCTACCCGTAGGATCTTTTTAGCCATTGTGTGCCCAATATAATGGGTGCCAAAGGTGCCTTCGTGCAAATCTTCCATGATCTTCTCTGCTTCACTCTTGTCTACACACCGAAGCAAGGTAGAATCATGATTGCGCTTGTAGAAGATTTTGTTACTGAGGAAGAACTTGGCAGTGAACCTTCTTAGGAACTTCTTATCATTGACTGAAGCTCCCTTAGGATATTCTTGGGTTTCGAGGTATCTTTTGACTTCATGGAACCAGGGTTTGTCCACTACCTCTTCAGTATCAATCTCATACAGTATGTTGGTTCATCCATTCTCTCAATAGTGATCTGAGGAGCTTCATTATCCCACTTGACTTTGAACATGGATGACAACTTCGCTAGCGCATCTGCTAGTTGATTTTCCTCTCGTGGAAAATGCTCAAAGGTAATTTCTTCAAAATGTGGAATTTGTGTCAACACATGCTCTCTGTAAGGGATGAGATTAGGATGCTTCGTGTCCCATTCTCCTTTGATTTGGATTATTACTAGGGCCGATTCTCCAAATACACTCAAGAATTTTATCCTCAAGTCGATAGCAGCTTTGAGACCCATGATGCATGCTTCATATTCGGCCATATTGTTGGTACAGTTGAAACATAGCCTGGTAGTGAAAGGAGTATGACAGCCTTCGGGAGATATGATCATAGCACTTATGCCATTGACAAGTGCGTTGGAAGCTCCGCCAAAAACCATAGTCCATCGGGATCCTTTTTCAGGTCCTTCATCTGGTCCAGGTTCTTCACAATCAGTTACTAACATGATGTTCTCATCTGGAAACTCAAAATTCATGGATTGGTAGTCGTCCACAACCTGATGAGCCAAATGATCAGCTAGTACACTTCCCTTGATTGCTTTCTGGGTTGTGTATTGAATATCATATTCGGTCAGGATCATTTGCCATCTTGCTATTCTTCCTGAGAGAGCGGGCTTTTCAAAGATGTATTTGATAGGATCCATTTTAGATATCAACAAGGTAATGTGAGTCAACATATACTATCTTAGTCGGCGAGAAGCCCATGCCAAAGCACAATAAGTTTTCTCGAGCAGTGAGTATCTTGTTTCACAGTCGGTAAAACTTTTTTCTAAGGTAGTATATTACATGCTCTTTTCGATCATACTCGTCATGTTACCCCAGCACACACCCTATTGAATTCTCTAATACTATCAAGTACATGATTAGAGGTCTTCCTTCAATTGGAGGCATTAAATTGGAAGTTCTTAAAGATATTCCTTGATTTTGTCAAAGGAGGTCTGAAAATCATCATTCCATTTCACTGCTTGATCTTTCTTCGGTAATTTGAAGATTGGCTCACAAGTAGCAGTTAGATGGAAAATGAATCTGGAAATGTAGTTTAGACATCCAAAGAATCCCCTAACCTCCTTCTCAGTGCGAGGATTTGGAATTTATTGTATAACTTTAACCTTTGCAAGTTCTACTGCAATTCCTTTGCCGCTGACAACGAATCCTAAGAGCTTACCGGATCTTACTCCAAAGGTGCACTTATTCGGGTTCAACCTCGGTTTGTATTTCTTCAGCCTTTCAAACAGCTTATGCAGGTGTTCAAGGTGCTCCTCTTCAGTCTGAGACCTGTCTATCATATCGTCAACGTGGACCTCTATCTCGTGATGGATCATATCATGAAACAAAGCTACCATGGCACTCTGATAGGTTGCCTCGGCGTTCTTTAACCCAAATAGCATAACTTTGTAGCAGAAAGTGCCCCACTGTGTGACGAAGTTTGTTTTCTCCATGTCCTCAGGTGGCATTTTGATCTGATTATACCCAGAGAAACCATCCATGAAGGAGAATACCTTATGTTGTATGGTGTTATCAACTAGAACATGAATATGGGGAAGCGGAAAGTCATCTTTGGGGCTTTCCATATTCAGGTCTCTGTAATCCACACACATACGTACTTTACCGTCCTTCTTAGATACTGGAACAACATTGGCAACTCATTGAGGATATAAAGTAACGGCTAAGAAACTGGCATTAAAATATTTCATGACTTTAGCCTTGATCTTTTATGACATCTTTGGCCGCATACGACGAACCTTCTGTTTCACAGGAGGGAAGTCCTCTTTTATCGGTAAGCGATGAACCACAATATCAGTTTCAAGTCCCGACATATCTTTGTATGAATAGGCAAAGACCTCAACATAGTCATGTAGAACCTGTATTAACTGCTCCTTGACATTATGCTCCAGATCGACACCTATCTTGACTTCCTTCTTATCCTTTACAGTACCCAAGTTTACTATCTCAACTGGCTCTTCATGGGGATGTATTTCCATTTTTTCCTATTGTAACAGTCTAGCAAGTTCCCCTGGTACTTCACAGTCTTCGTCACTTTCGTCCTTGGCTTGGTAGATCGGATTTTCAAAGTCATAATTGGCAATAGCAGAACCGTTATCAATGGGATCCAGAGTGGATGTGGATCTGCAGTTTGATATGTGGGTGAGTGTAAGAGAGCACATCTATTTTGATAAATTAATAAGTAGAAAAGAAAAACAGAGAGCGTAAAAATTGTAAACAAAACGTCCAATGATTTATTAATGACATATGAGGATGAATTAATAACCCTCACAAATAAACCATTGTGCTTTGGGTAAAGCACAAGGCTTTAGAGTTTCAATTGTTTAAATATTACATATCCCAAAAAAACAAAAGACAATTACCTTGAATAAAATTAATAGGAGCAAAATCCTTGACCACCCAATTGTTGAGTCCACTGCTGATAGTTGGGAAGATCCATTTGTCCATGTCACAGTCACTGTCAGCCTCTTCTATAGCGGAAACAACATCAATAACACTGACTCCCGGTTCATGGTTGGGCATTGGTGCGGTTATGACGTTGGGAGTCTTAGGAGGGTCAAGCTCAATCTCTTTCGCCTCGATATGATCATGCACCTTGTTTTTTAGAGCCCAACAATTGTTTGTATCGTGCCCCAGAAATTCAGAATGGTAGGCACATCGAGCATTTGGGTTATAGCGAGGAGATGCAATATTGGGATTCTTAGGAGCTTCCTTTAGAGTCACCAGATTGGATTTCAACAAGTGTGGAAAAACCTGGGATAAGGTCATGTTGATCTAGGTGAACTATCTTTTGGGCGCATTTGACCTGCGCTGATTGTTTCGTTGTTGATTTGATGCAAGATTGGAAATCATAACAACCCCTACCATCGGACGACATTCAATTTTGCTTTGATTTCTCTAGCCATAAGCAGCACTGACCTCCTTCTTTCCAGTGAAGGGTTTCTTTTCTGTACTGGAGGATGCAACTCTTTGGATCTTACCACTCTTAATACCAGCTTCTACCCGCTCACTGGTCAAGATCAGCTCAGTAAACCCAGCTGAAGAGCTTCCAATCAGATGGTTGAAGAATGGACCAGACAACGTGCCCAAGAACATGTCTACCAGCTCTCTGTCAGACAGAGGAGGCTAGACTCTTCCTGCGAGATCCCACCACTTCTGGGCATAACCTTTGAAACATTCGCTGGAACCCATAGACATACTTTGAAATTGTGTACGAGTTGGGGTGAGGTTAGCATTATATTGGTACTGCTTGTAGAAAGCAACAGCCAGATCTTCCCAATTATGAATGTTGGTTCTTTCCAGTTGATAGAACCATTCCAACTGCGTCCCCGACAAACTTTCCTGGAAGAAATGTACCCACATATTCCTATAAGTAGTGTGGCGTTGAATCTTGCTGACATATGATATTAAGTGAAGCTTAGGATAGGAGACACCATCGTACTTGGAAAATGTGGGGACCTTGAATTTCTGCGGGATGACCACCCCTGAGACCAGTCCTAGCTCTTCAAAATCCATCCCGGATACCCTCTGGATCTCCATAGAATTTAGACGATCCTCCAGTTGTTTGTATTTATCATCAGCAGAAGGATACTGCTCCTCTGAGTAGTCAGCTTCATCTTCCTCAGACCCTGGGTTGTTGTTTTCTTCTGTTGGCTTCTCTTCTTGATTTTCCCCCTCATTTGACGGGGTTGCTAAATCTAGAGCTCGCTTAGCCGGTCCTCTGAACGTTCTACCCAAATTCAAGACACCAGCTGGTTTCTTTGCCTTCTTTCTCTTATCTTTGATGATCAGAGCTTTCAGATCTTCTTGCCCCTTAGCCAGAGCTAGGAACATTTGTTGGAACTGAGCATTTTGAGCTTGAAGATCCTTTACTGTTTGTTCAAGAGCCATTTCTTTTACTGAAATAAACAGTGAAAATAATAAGAAACTTGTCTCAAAATACCTATTTATGCAATGAAATGCATGATATGCTTATGCGATGTTTTCAAGGACTTCGGGAAATTTAAATTTGCGAGCCAAAATGAAACAAAGATTTTATTGATAAGATTCAAATTACAATTTCCTTTTAGGATTACAATTGACAATAAAAAACTCTTAAAATCTAAGAATCAAATCTCCCATGGGCGCTTCCTCTTCGTGACGAGGTAGACATTAAGACTCTCTTCTTTGTGAAGTTGTTTTGTGAGCTCCAACACTTTCTTCTCACTGGTGTAGAATTGATCTCTAAAGGTATCTCGTTCTTCCTTTAGCTGAATCTAAGACCTCTGCAGCTCTTTAAGATAAGTAGACATGTCAGGATGGAGAACTGTATAAGGAACATCTTCTTTGGTGATAGGTTCCACAATCACTGGTAAGATGGTTGTATATGGCATCATAAGATTTTGGGCGTGAGCTCGTACCCACTTGAGATAGGGCTCCATAGGAATGAAATTCTTGTGTACCAACGTCTTGCTATCCACCTTATTTACCATGCCCCATGCTCGTATAAACCTTTGGCGATACCCTTGAACATCATCCTCGTAGTTGAACATAATGCCTTGGATAAGCATATCATGGGGGGCATCCTTCAGAGTATAACCGAACTGTCGTAGAGCTAGGGAAGAATTATAAGTTATGCCTCCCCTAATGCCGAGGAGTGGGACATTAGGGAACTCCCCACAGTGGTCAATGATAGAAATATCTCCCATATGCCAAGAGTACCAGAGAGTATCTGAGTCAGAAAGTAACATTATCCTTTGCGACCAACCCAAACCTTGTTCATTCTTCAATACCGATTGAGGGAGGTGTGAAATAAACCACCTAGACAGAAATGGCATGCAACACATAAGAACACCTATTTTCTTCATGGTACGAGTGTGAAGGGAATGCGGGATATCTCTGAGCAAAGTAGGCACAGGGTTACGGGAGAGAAAAACCTTGACCGCGTTCACATCTATGAGTAAGTCCAGATTAGGGAACAGTACTAACCCATAGATTAGAAGAGCTAGGACTTCTTCGAAAGCTTGGTAATCCAAATCATCCCAAAATAATTGGACCTTTTCTAGTAGGAACTTGACTAGGAAACCCTTGACTTCGTTTCTTGTTTCCCAGTTGGATGTAATGTCGGACCGTTTCAGATGCAAGGCTACTGCAATGACCTCTGGCTTTGGATCCTCATCTAAATAGGTGAAAGGCATCTGATCTTGAATGGGTACATCCAATATTTAAGAGAACTCTTCCATGGCGGGTACCAACTGATAATCGGGAAATGTGAAACAATGGTGTTTGGGATTAAAGAACTGAAAGAGTACCCCCGTCATCTTCTCATCAAAGCTTGAGGTAACTAGGTTGAGAAGTTGACCATATTTCCTGGTGAACAAGGAATTCTTAAGAACCTTAATACTAGCTCTTTGAGTTGGGGAGGTATTATCACAAAGTTGATTCGGATGGTATTTCTATGAACAGAAGCCATGATCTGTAAAATAGAACAAAGATAAATTCCCCTAATCCTTGAAATGGTTAATGAAATGAATATGGATGTTATGATGCATGGTGTTATGTTTGAACAATTTAATCACACACAAGCATATACACAAGACCTTAGGTTTAGGCTTGCATGGGGTTTATAGGCAAATACCCTCTTGAAGTATAGTTGGTTCAACCTGTCTTAGAAAAGTAACCGGGTTCTAAGGAGTCTTAACATCACTGATCTTTCTTTATCAGGCATTGCTTCAGCTCAAGCGATCTTTTCTCGTGGCCAAAATATCTCGAAAGTCTGATATCAATGAGTATAACATCGAGTATCAACTAATCCTTAGCTTTATAACGAGGTCGGCTATCTCACTACTTTCTAATAAACCATTTAGAGATTTAAACTGAACCAGCATGGGTCTGGAAAAAAATCAGAATAAATCTTGGAGTGACTTATCTGAACCAGAGAAGATGTCTGCGGGGAAGAATAAGGATAAACCATTGAGAGATTTAAACTGAACCAACAGGGGTCTGGAAAAGAATCAAAATAAATCTTGGAGCGACTTATCTGAACCAGAGAAGATGTCTGCGGGAAAGAATCAGGATAAACCGTTGAGAGATTTAAACTGAACCAGCAGGGGTCTGGAAAAGAATCAGAATAAATCTTGGAGCAATTTATCTGAACATGAGAAGATGTCTGCGGGACAGAATCAGGATAAACCGTTGAGAGATTTAAAATGAAGCCGCTGAAGTCCGAAGGAATTAATTGTCATGTAGATAGTCACCCCGTCCTGTTTCAGGAATAGATCTACAATTGATTTATTCATAGATATTTGCCTTGTCTTGTTGAAAATTTGATGTTAATTTTCTGTTGATTGATCTTTCCTGAAAAAGGTAAAGAGTTAGTTGTATGTAATGCCATGATGTATGAAAATTCATTGTGTAACAATTTTCTCAAAATAAATGAGATTATGCCGTATGCATTTGTCATGTGTGTAATGATGCATAAAATGCGAAATGTTGTTGGAATGTAATTTTGTCTTGGAAAATAAATCCTTGACATGTGCTGGGGAGTTTTGGGAAGCTGAATCCCGGGAGGCCGTTAGGAATGAAGAGTATGCACACTTTTCAAGACCTTGCTTTTAGAATGTTTCCGCTGGGGATTTTTGTTTTCTTGTTTGAGGAGAACTCCGTTGGGGAATGTTGATTTTTCTTGAGAAGGAAATTCTTTGGAGTGTTGATTTCTGCTTGGGGAAAAGAGTTCAGGAGTCTTCATTGTCCATTGCTCTACTGGGTAGCTATCGGGGATTGTAGAGCAGTCTACTAGGGAAGAGGAGTTGTGGTCCCTTGATTTGTGACAGTCTGGGAAGCAAATTTAAGTTGGGGAATCTTGTCGTTTATTGGGGAAATAAACCCTGTCGCCAATCTGTTGGAGGGGCGCTTTTGGCAGAAACTCCATAAGGCTTTTAACTCAGTTAAGACCAGCTCAGTTGGGGAATGTCAGAATAATTCCAAGCCTTGACGGTATCTGAGGAGATATTGAACGAGTATCAGAATGATATCCATATCTAGATCGTATCTGAATTGTATCTGAGGAGAGTCTGGAATAAATGACAGAATAAATCTGTATTTAGATTGTATCCGCATTGTATCTAGAAGAGGCTTTTGAATAAGTATCAGAATGAATCTTTGTCTTGATCGTGTCCATATTGTATCTGCAAGAGAATATGAAACGAGTGTCAGAATGAATCTGCATGCAGATTGTGTCTGAACTATATCTAAGAAGATGGTAAATTGTTGGCAATCTCCCTCAATTTGGGAACTAGTGTGATGTGTGCATTTGTTGGGAGAAGATCAAAACTCCTTTGTTCGCTGGTGAGTTTGACTATGTCATCGGCTGGAGGATGCCCCACTTTTTTTTAAAGATGCTTCTGCACTTGTCGGGGATAGCCTTATGACTCTGACGACTTCATCGGGGATCACCTTATGAAGGGTAATTTGTGGGGATTTATCACTGTCCATAGTAGTAAGTGTTGTAGTAATGCCAGAAAATGTTTGCTTGGTCGCACATGACCCTTTATATGTGGGAGCCTGTTTGCCCCTAGAGTTAATCTGGTACACCACGACGTTTGAGATTTTGATCACATTTCCGTTAGCCTTGAACTTCCTAGGGATATTTTCTAAGACTTTCATGGGAGGATCCGAGGACATGATACTGACATCGTCTGATACTACTGGCAGAGACAAACAAATTGGTGGTACCGGAAGTCTTCATAGTCGATTTTGTTCAAACCCATGATCAACGTAACATTTCCCCTTGAGTGATTCAGATGGAGATTTGTCCCTAGTTATTCAACATTTCTTTGAATCTCGACTTGACTGCCCTAGATGTGTTGGAAAATGGTCATGCCATGCCCCTTGATTATGAGAGATTTGTCATTGGAAGCGTCTTTCCATTTGAAGTGATTATGTCTGTTGAGAGAGCTTTCATTTGCTGAATATTCGTCGTGGGAATTTCTCTGTTGTCAAACAATTAGCCATATGCAAACAGCGGTATTCAAAATAATGCAAAGTTTATGCTTGTCTTGAAGTTTTGAAAATGCATTTTAGCAGATAACAGAATTTTGCAAGTATGTGAATTTAAATTAGGATTTAGAGTAAGCCTTACAGAAGTCAGGATACCTTTTGTAACAGTATGCTTTCGAACTAACCCATGCTTCAAATATGACTTTGAAAGGTTGTGTCGTGGTCTAGGTTCACGGTTTAATAAACAAAAGGATAAGGCTCAAAGTATAATTGTACTCGCTTGTTCTTCATGATGTTCTTCAGTCCTAAACTCAGTTAATTGTGTTTGAACTCCAATTGAGTTTAGAATGGCGTTTTGGTGATGGTTCAAACAAGTTAAGTTTGTTGGAAGGAAGTCATTTTTGCCATATTTTCCATGTTGTTGAGGATTTGTAGTGACCTCTTTTTTGATTTATTATCCCTGATTTTTCCAGACTGTTCTTGTTTTTGAGATTACAGTCAGCAGGATGCCCTAGTTTTCCTTAAATCTCCTTTGTAGGTTTTGACTTAGTGGGCTTTTCTTTTGAGAGATAAATGAATGCCTACTTGATAGGGAACTGTGATACGGTGGCAAAATCGATTGTTTAATATTATTTTGCGTTTTTTGTTTGCAAATGTCGTGGTAAGCAAGAGTCGTCGCTGACTTTTCTTTTATCCAACAACGGAAAGGGTGAAAAGAACATAAAAAGACCTTTTTCGAGATTTTCTGAGTAAGGGGGGTAGATTATGGAAAGGGAAGGTATTAGCACCCTTTCCGTCCGTGGTTTTCCACGGGCTCTTAGGTACTTGCTCATTTTTTAAAACTGTTTGTGTGTTTTGAAAGTTTTTCGTTTGCTTTATGTTAACTCTTGTATCAGTCCTCAAGAGTGTGATAAAGTGTTTTTTTTTTAAAATAGTTTTTGAAAAGTGTGTAAGTGTGAAAAATTCAGATTTGAACAAGTACCTAAGAACAATATACCTACTCGAAAAAGGATGTTCTTTTCCTCCTACCCTTTAGATAGTTCTATCCTACTATTAGTGAGTAGGTAGTCCTATCGTCGGATGTTGAAGGACAATCGAAGGGACGTTTTACAATCACGAAGGCAATTTATAGAGACACTTTAGCAATTTTCTTTTAGGGACTAGATCATTTACCAAAAGGAAACCGTAGGATCATCGAGGGACTATGATCTCTTTGATTTATGGGTCTTTACTAAAGCATTCTTGCCTCATGACTGTTTTATTTAAAGGCAACCAAAGTGGAAGATACCTTAGAGGTGCGCATGTGCATATGTGTTAAATTTGGTTATTTATCTTGCATTATTAAGTTTGCTAACATTTTAATTTCCAGTCTTATCATGCACGCCTAGTTACTAACAGTTAATATTTACAAAAATTTAAAGTGCGAAAATTTAAATCCTAGACTATTATAACGCTTTGGACAATTACATAAAAAAGTGCAAGAAAATAAAATGCAGAATTTTAAATCTAGACTATTATCTCTCAATCAATTACATTATTTATATAAAATGCGAGAATAAAAATAACGCGCGCGAAATAAATATTACGTCTAAAAATCCTAAGAAAAATTATAAGTAAATAAGAAAAATCTTTTTGGTTTTACTTTTATTTATTTCAATAAAAATAATTAAACTAAATCTAAATTTAATTTAAGAAAATAAATATTGAATGAAATTAATCTAATTCTAATATTTTTGCATTTTTCATTAAGAAAAGATTTGAAACATAAATTAAATCCTAAATTCTAGTTCATTTTAAAATAAGAAAGCAGTTAAAAGTTAATTAATTAATTAATTAAAGCAATTCATTATTTTAATTAAAAAAATTCTAAGCCTAAATTTCTTGTGAGTTTTTTTTATTATTTGCTTAGTTAAGTAAAGAAGATGAAAGAAATTAAAACATTACAAAAAAAAAACTAGATGGGCCTGAGATAGTAGAAAAAAAGTAGGGGTGTGGTTGTTGAATCCGTTGGCCCATGAAGGGAGAAGACCAGATTTGCTTTTAGATCCAATGTGGATTGGTCTTGATGGCATATGGTGAGCCCGCAGATGGAGTGCGCTAGATCTGATCAGATGGACATCTAGCTACGAGGAGCACCGGATCTACATGAAACAAGTTAAAAAATATAAAAATGGAGCTTACTGAGGCGTTTTGTGATGTTTCAGGGCTTAGTAATGATTGCAAAAGCTTCGGGGAGCCTCCAGGAATGTATTTAGATCTTTTGTTTGGACTGAGAAAAGTTGGAACCTAAAATGCAATTTTTTACAACTTTGATAATTTTTGCAAATTTTGTAGAGCTTTTCCAGGCTTTATCTCATGTGTTGAAGCTTGCTAATGTGTCCTTTATATAGAGAGGATGGAGGAGACAAGAGAACAAAGGTAATAACAACCATAAACATGTGTTTTTAAAGTCATGAATGATGTTTTGTAACTTTGCCAAAGACATGGAATCTTGTTCTTTTTTAATTTAAATGAATGTGAACACCTTTGCACGAAATTTTATGGGCCTAGGTTGTCCAAAACATCAACCTAAAGCTCAAAGCCCATTTCCAATTATTTTATACATTTTATTTTATATTTATTTGAAATAAATTAAAATAAATATGAATAAAATAGTTAGCAAATCTAAGGCACGGCAAGAAAATTTTTAGAGGTCCTCTATAAACTTAGGAAGATGCTTGAAGTCCAAGAAATTGAGCCCTTGCCTTAAAACTTCAAATTTGCTCAATGCATAATTCTTGAAAATTCCCAAACTTTCCCAACTTGGACAAGCCATAACTTGCTCAATATTTATCTGATGATGATGATCTTGGATTTTTTGGAAAGCCCAATATGTCTACTTCAATCCCTCTTTTGATAAATTTTGCATTTGAAGATTTTACCTTGATGTAAAAGGTCTAGGAAAAAAGTGGCTTTTGTTGACTCTCTGAAAATGACATGTAATGTATGAGCTTGTATCTTTCAAATGGTGCATTGCTTGGACTTGAGGGATGAAGAGAAGTTATAGGGAATGATATTATCTTCAATATGAGCTTTGGTTGTGGAAAATGGATGAAGTATGTGAAAGTTATGCCTGGTCAAAGTTCAGTTGACTTTTCCTATAGAAACCATACTTTGCCATTTTTGACTTCTGATGGGTTAGGAGCATTTCTTGAGGAATCATGATCAACCCTTGATCAAATGATGGATATAATTTCAAAATGTTAATGTTGACCAAAAATCTTGAAGTTTGACTGTACTTGGCCCATAGTTGACTTTTGACCTAGCATAGTTGATTTTCCAATACTTGAGCAATTAACTGAGCAAACCTATTGAGCAAGGCATGAAATTTGGCATGGATGATCTTGAGGACATATTAGGACCATGAAAAGAATTTTAGACCATTGGAGCTCAACCATATTGATGAAAATTGAAACCCTAGTTGGGGGTTCACTGCCTTATAAGGAGAATTGTCTGGTCAAATCTCTGTCAACCTTGAGCAATTGCGGACCTCTAGGAGTATTTATTGAGTGAAAATGGGAGGGAAAATTTTCGGGTACAACAACTGCTCCTGTTCAATCTTCTTAAACCTGAAGATTTAGATTGGCTTGTTTTCCTTTCGTGATCTAAAGGTGGAAGATGATTGAACACTAGAGTGCCCAGAAATTTGCACTCGCCCGAAGTGAGACTGTTGGTGAATAATATCGAGAATAGGCTTACAGACTCTATTTGGAAAAGATGGAAGAAGACTGTCGGAGATGGGCTTAAAGATGCCATCTAAGGAATATGATGGAGATTCGTCGGAGATGGGCTTAAAGATGCCATCCAAAATAGATGTTGACTTCGTAAGGAGTCTCTTTCTGGGGATTCTTGTTCCTGCTGTACAATGAGGAGTCCGCTGGGGAATATGTTTTAGGGGAATAGAGTTTAGGAGCTTCGGTTGTCCATTAATCTACTGGGGAGTCATCTCTTGACTGAAGAGACGGAAGTGAACTTCTATCTGGTCAGGATCTAGGCTTCGCAGTGACTTGCTGAGGATGATAAGGTTGACTGCTATCTAGTCGTATTCCAGGCTTCACAGTGACTTACTGGGGAAATGAGATTAAATTGTTGTCTAGTTATACTTTAGGCTTTGTAGTTTCTTAAACTGGAATAGAAATCATAAAAATCATAGTGTCGATTTAACTGAAATAGAGAAAGGATCTACCAAAAAATAATCAGTAACAAATCAATGGTCAATTCAAACTGAACCAACAGAGGTCTTGATTCATCTTTGATTGGATAAGAATAAGAAAAATCTTAGTGTCGATTTAACTGAATCATAAAAAGGTCTTGGATTATCTTTAAATGGAATAGGAATCAGAGAGATCTTAGTATCGATCTAACTGAACCAGAGGAAAATATTGAATTAACTTTGACTGGATAAGAATCAGAAAAATCTTAGTGTCGATTTAACTGAACCAGGAAAAAGTCTTGGATCATCTTCAATTGGAATAGGAATCGGAGAGATCTTAGTGTCGATCTGACTGAACCAGTGAAGGTCTTTAATTAACTTTGACTCAATAAGAATAAAAAAAATCTTAGGATCGATTTAACTGAACCAGACAAAAGTCTTGGAATATCTTCAACTGGAATAGGAATCAGAGAGATCCTAGTGTCGATCTGACTAAACTAGATAAGGTCTTTAATTAACTTTGATTGGATAAGAATCAGAAAAATCTTAGGATCGATTTAACTGAACCAGACAAAATTATTGGAATATCTTCAACTGGAATAGGAATCAGAGAGATCTTAGTGTCGATCTAACTGAACCAGAGAAGGGCTTTAATTAACTTTGACTGGATAAGAATCATAAAATCTTAGAATCGACTTAACTGAACCAGACAAAATTCTTGGAATATCTTAAACTGGAATAGGAATCAGAGAGATATTAATGTCGATCTGACTGAACCAGAGAAGGTCTTTAATTAACTTTGACTCGAATGGAAATCAGAAGAATCTTAGGATCGATTCAACTGAATCAGACAAAAGTCTTGGAATATCTTCAACTGGAATAGGAATCAGAGAGATCTTAGTGTCGATCTGAATGAACCAGAGAAGGTCTTTAATTAACATTAATTGTATAAGAATAAAAAAAATCTTAGGATCGATTTAACTGAACCAGACAAAAGTCTTGGAATATCTTCAACTGGAATAGGAATCAGAGAGATCTTAGTGTTGATCTGACTGAACCAAAGAAGGTCTTTAATTAACTTTGACTAGATAAGAATTAGAAAAATCTTAGGATCGACTTAACTGAACCAGACAAAAGTCTTGGAATATCTTCAACTGGAATAGGAATCAGAGAGATCTTAGTGTCGATCTAACTGAACCAGAGAAGGTCTTGAATTAAATTTGACTGGAATGGAAATCAAAAGAATCTTAGGATCGATTTAACTGAACCAGACAAAAGTCTTGGAATATCTTCAAATGGAATAGGAATCAGAGAGATCTTAGTGTCGATCTAACCGAACCAGAGAAGGTCTTGAATTAACTTTGACTGGAATGGAAATCAGAAGAATCTTAGTATCGATTCAACTGAACCAGACAAAAGTCTTAGAATATCTTCAACTTGAGTATGAATCAGAGAGATCTTAGTGTCGATCTGACTGAACTAGAGAAGGTCTTTAATTAACTTTGACTGGATAAGAATCAGAAAAATCTTAGGATCGATTCAACTGAACCAGACAAAAGTCTTGGAATATCTTCAACTGGAATAGGAATCAGGGAGATCTTAGTGTCGATCTGACTGAACCAGAGAAGGTCTTTAATTAACTTCGACTGGATAAGAATCATAAAAATCTTAGTGTCGATTTAACTAAACCATAAAAGGTCTTTTGAGAATGTCTTTCTGAGGAAATTGCTGAAATAGCCCTTCATCAGACGTAGCTTTTGAGAAGACTACCAATTCACATAAGTAGCGGTGTTTGTTGATTTGATCTTTCCCTAAAAAAGGTAAAGAGTTAGTCTTATGCAATGTCATGATGTATGAAATGAATTGTGATTATGTTCTCAAAATAAATGAGATTATGTTGTATATGATGTGTATGCGCATGCCATGATGTATGAATATGGGATGCTATTGCGATATTTCCCAATCTGGGAAAATAAATCCTAGACTACTGTTGGAGAGTATTGGGAAGCTGAATCCTTCATTTTCGCTGGGGATGATGAATGGAGATAATTTTCCGGGGATTTCCTCTTTCTATTTGAGAATACTCTGCTGGGGATTGACTCTGCTTAAGAATGACTCCATGGAGGGAGGATGCTTTGTTGGAATATTTTTCCAATGTAGAGAAATGAACTCTGTTGGCGCCTAAACTTCTGCATTTGGAGAAATAAACTGTACCCGGGAGGAGGTTTTATAAACTGTTTGAAATTATAAAACTCTGCTGGGGGGATATAAATTTTAGCTCTCTGGAGGAACCTTGTTGGAGAAGGTAATTCCCGCTTGGGGGAGGAGAAATCAAAACTTTGGTTGTTTCTACTCCGTGGGGAACATAGATGTCACAGGGTCGTATGTAATGGAGATTTCGTCTCAAACTGTCTCGCCCCTGTACCATGTCGGACAGAGTAACTGTCGAAACTACAAATGGCTTTTTAGACTTTTCCCCATTCCTTAAAATCATTAGCAACTGTCTTTCTATTTTTTTTATTCAAGTATTTGTGAACAATGATCATATTTAAATTCATATGTCAAAAATAACCATTGGACGTTTTTGCAAAACAAAACAGAAAAAGAAAAACAAATAGTTTTGTACTTTCAAAGAAACGATTTGTATTGATTTTTTGAAGTTTGCCTATAACAGACATTTTATACAAAGAGGCTGACGTTCTAGTAGGAGAACGCCACCGTGAGAGTGAAAACTATACAAAATAGTGTACAAAGAGAAGAAAACAACTATGTGTAATAATCCCATTGGGTTTCAATTCTGCTATTTCCCTTATGTCTTCAAGCATCTCATCACTTTGCTACTTGTCTGAAGCTGACTGGATTTATCGGTACCGTTTGAGCTTGATAGTTGATACTGAAGTCTGGTCGCAAGGTGATCCAATGGGACATAGTGATACGCTTCAAATCCCTAACTTTTGTCTGGACCGCCCTTTCGGGTTTTCAGTCCACCGGGATACCCTTTTTTGCTCAAGCCGCCTTTTCAAGTTTTCGACTTGCCGGGTGTACAGATTTTTTTGTTTTTATCACTAATTTTTGCCCGAAACCTTTTGGTTCGCCGGGATGCCCTTATTTTTGCCTAGGCCAGTCAATCTAGCAGGTCTTTATTTACACGTAGTATCTTTTCACTATGTCCGCATTAACAGGGTGAGGAAGGTCGTCACCATCCATGGCGGTTAGAATCAGGGCTCCACAGAAAATATGCTTTTGATCACAAATGGCCCTTCGTACGTGGGAGTCCACTTGCCCCTGGGATCACCTTGTGGTAGTATGATGCGCTTGATTACCAGATCACCCACTTGATACACTTGACGTTTGACCTTTTTGTTGAAAGCCTTGATCATTTGTTTTTGATACATTTGACCATGAGAGACAGCAGTAAGTCTTTTCTCATCAATCAGATTCAGTTGATCAAGTCGAGTCTGGATCCAATTGTATTTATTCAAACTCGCATCCTTCATGATCCTCAAAGAAGGGATCTGGACTTCAATAGGAAGGACAACCTCCATACCATACACGAGTGACTAAGGTGTTGCCCATGTTGACGTACGTGCTGAGGTGCGGTAACTATGAAGAGAAAATGGTAACATCTCATGCCAATCTTTGTATGTTACAGTCATCTTCTGTATGATTTTCTTTATATTCTTGTTAGCAGCCTCCACAACACCATTCATCTTCGGCTGGTAAGGGGAAGAATTATGATGCTGGATTTTGAATTGTTTACAGAGTTCGGTGATCATTGTATCGTTGATATTTGTACCATAGTCTATGATGATTCTCTCTGGCACACCATACTAACAAATCAGGTTATGCTTGATAAGCCGCGCCACAACATTCTTGGTAACAGTAGCAAAAGAGGCAGCCTCGACCCACTTCGTGAAGTAATCAATGGCCACTAGAATGAAGTGATGCCCATTGGAAGTTGTAGGCCTAATCTCTCTGATCATGTCAATGCCCCACATTGCAAAGGGCCAGGGAGCCATCAATACATTCAAGTGAACTGGAGGTACATGCACTTTATTAGTATAGATCTGGCATTTGTGACAAGTTCGGGAATACTAATAACAATTTGCTTCCATAGTGGACCAATAGTATCCCGCCCGTAGGATCTTTTTAGTCATGTTGTGTACACTAGAGTGGGTTCCAAAGGTACCTTCGTGTAAATCTGCCATGATCCTCTCTGCTTCGCTCTTGTCTATGCATTGAAGCAAAGAAGAGTCATGGTTGCGCTTGTAGAAGATTCCATTACTGAGGAAGAACTTTGCAGAGAACCTTCTCAGAAACTTCTTATTATTGACAAACACCCCCTCAGGATACTCTTGAGCCTCAAGATACCTTTTCATTTCGTGAAACCAAGGTTTGTCTGCTACCTCTTCAGTGTCAATCTCATAGCAATATGCTGGTTCATCCAACCTCTCAATAGTGATCCGAGGAGCCTCGTTGTCCCACTTAACCTTGAACATAGATGACATAGTAGCTAGCGCGTCCGCTAACTGATTCTCTTCTCTTGGAAAATGTTCAAAGGTAACCTCTTCAAAGTGTGGAAGCAATTTCAGCACGTGTTCTTTGTAAGTGATAAGATTCGGGTGCTTCGTGTCCCACTCTCCTTTGATTTTACTTATCACCAAGGCTGAGTCCCCGGAAATGCTCAAGAACTTGATCCTCAGGTCAATAGTAGCTTTTAGACCCATGATGCATGCTTCACACTCCTCCGTATTATTGGTATAATTGAAACATAGTCTGGCGATGAAAGGAGTATGACAGCCTTCGAGAGATATGGTTACAACACTGATGCCATTGCCGAGTGCGTTGGAAGCTCCATCAAAAAACATAGTCCATCGGGATCCTTCCTCGGGTCCTTCATCTGGTCCAGGTTCTTCACAGTCAGTCACTAACATAATGTTCTCATTCGGGAATTCAAAGTTCATGGATTGGTAGTCATCCATATCCTGATGAGCCAAATGATCAGCTATTACACTTCCCTTGATTGCTTTCTAGGTCGTGTATTAGATATCGTATTCAGTCATGATCATTTTCCATTTTTCTATTCTTCTGGAGAGAGAGCGGGCTTTTCGAAAATGTACTTGATTGGATCCATCTTAGATATCAACAAAGTGGTGTGGGTCAACATATATTGTCTCAGTCGGCGAGCAGCCCATGCTAAAGTGCAGCAAGTTTTCTCAAGAAGTGAGAACCTTGTTTCACAGTCAGTAAACTTTTTTCTAAGGTAGTATATTACGTGCTCTTTTTGACCGGACTCGTCATGTTTCCCCAGCACACACCCCATTGAATTATCTAATACTGTTAAGTACATTATCAAAGGTCTTCCTTCAATCAGAGGCATCAGAATTGGAGGCTCTTGAAGGTATTCCTTGATTCTCTCGAAGGCAGTATGGCATTCATCATTCCACTTTACCACTTGATCTTTCTTCAAGAGTTTGAAGATTGGCTCACAAGTAGAAGTTAAATGGGAAATGAACCTGACAATGTAATTTAGGCGTCCTAAGAAGCCTCTGACCTCCTTCTCAGTGCGAGGAGCCGGCATATCTTGTATAGCCTTCACCTTTGCAAGGTCTACCTGAATGCCCTTGTCACTGACAATGAAACCTAGCAGTTTACCAGACCTTACCCCGAAGGTGCACTTGTTTGGATTCAGTCTCAACTTGTACGTCTTCAACCTATCAAACAGCTTTTATAGATGATCAAGATGTTCTTCCTCAGTTTGAGACCTGACTATCATGTCATCAACATAGACCTCTATCTAATGGTGAATCATGTCATGAAATAGAGCTATCATGGCTCGCTGATAGGTTGCCCCAGTGTTCTTCAACCCAAACGACATCACTTTTTAGCAGAAAGTGCCCCATTATGTGACGAAAGTTATCTTATCCATGTCTTCGGGTGCCATATTGATCTGATTGTAGCCAGAGAAACCGTCCATGAAGGAAAAGATCTTGTGTTGCATGGTGTTGTCAACCAGAACGTTAATGTGGGGGAGCGGAAAGTCATCCTTAGGGTTTTCCCTGTTCAAATCTCGGTAGTCCACACACATCCGCACCTTGCCGTCCTTTTTATGTACCGGGACTACGTTAGCAACCCATTAGGGATAAGAAGTGACAGCTAGGCACCCAACATTGAATTGTTTCATAACTTCTGCTTTGATCTTCTCTGACATTTCAGGGCGCATATGATGGACCTTCTGCTTCACCGGAGGGAAATCTTCTTTAGTTGGCAGACGATGAACCATAATATATGTGTTCTTCCCTTACATGTCTTCATATGACCAGGCGAAGATCTCAACATAATCATGCAACATCTGAATCAAACGCTATTTGACACGAAGCTCCAAATTTGTACCTATCTTGACCTCTTTTTTGTTCTCTTTTGTGCCCAAGTTTATTGTCTCAAATGGCTCTTCATGAGGTTGTATAGCCCTTTCTTCATGTTGTAACAGTATGGCAAGTTCTTCGGGTACCTCACCTTCGTTCTCGGCTTGGTTGATCGGATTTTCAAAGTCATAACCGGAAATAGCAGAACTATCATCAATGGGATCAGAAGTGGATATGGATCTGCAGTTTGATACGTGAGTATGTGTAAGAGCATAGCTGTATAGACAAAGTAAAAAGAAGAAGAAAAAAAAAACAGAGAGCGCAAAAATTGTATGCATAAACTTCCAATGCTTTATTAATGCCATATGAAATTGAAACATGATAACCCTCACAAATAAACCATTGTGCCTCGGGTAAGACACATGGCCAAAAAGTTTATATTGTTTATTACATATCAAAAAACAAGAAAGACAATTACTTATGAATGAAAGTAATTGGTACAAAGTCCTTTGCCATCTAGTTACTGGGTCCACTGTTGGTAGTAGGGAAGATCCAACTATCCATGTCATTGTCACCATCATTGTCTTCTAGAGCATTGACAACATCAATAGCATTGATTCCCGAGCCATGCTTGGGCATGGGTGCAGTTATGACGTTGGGAGTTTCCGGAGCACCGAATTCTATCTACTTTGCTTCAATAAGGTCTTTCACCTTATTCTTCAAAGCCCAGCAGTCGTTCGTGTCATGCATCGGAGTCTCAGAATGGTAGGCGCATCGAGCATTTAAATTGTATCGGGGAGAGGCAATATTAGGATTCTTTGGAGCTTCCCTCAGAGTTACCAGATTGGATTTCTATAATTGTGGTAAGAATTGAGACAAAGTCATATTTATCCGGGTAAACTGTCTTACCGGTCTTTCTGTTCTAGGCTGATTATTTCTTTGTTGAACAGGTGCAAGTTTTGAGATCATAACAGCCCCTGTCGCTGGATGGCGTTCAGTTCTGTCCTGATTCCTTTGACTGTACACAATAATAACCTCTTTCTTCCCAGCAAATGGCTTTCTTACTGTACTGGAGAATGCATCCTTTTGGATCTTACCACTCCTAATTCTAGCTTCCACTCTTTCTCCTATCAAAATTAATTCGGTAAAGCCAGTTGAGGAACTTCCAATCAGATGATTGAAAAACAGACCAGATAAGGTACCCAAAAACATATCCACTAACTCCCTATCAGACAGGGGAGGTTGGACGCTTCCTTCTAAGTCCCTCCACTTCTGAGCATAGTCTTTAAAGCCCTCACTCGATCCCATAGACATACTTTGGAGTTGTGTAAGGGTGGGAGCAAGGTCTGCGTTGTACTGATACTGCTTGTAGAAATCAGTGGCCAGGTCTTCCCAATTATGAATTTTGGCCCTTTCCAGCTGGTATAACCATTCTAATTGAGTTCCGAACAGACTATCCTAAAAGAAGTGGAGCCATAAGTCTTTGTCAGCAGTGTGAGGCTGGATCTTCATCACATAAGATCGGAGGTGCATTTTGGGACATGAAACCCCATCATATTTGGAAAACACTGGAACCTTGAACTTTTATGGGATGACAACCCCAGAGATCAAACCCAACTCTTCAAAATCCAGACCCGGTACCTTCCGGACCTCCATTTAATTCAGACGATCCTCCAGTTGTTTGTATTTTTCATCAGCAGGAGGATACTGCTCCTCATCATAGTCGGATTCATCAACGGATTCTTTTGGACTGGAGTCCTCCTCTCTTGTTTCCTCCTCTTGATTGTTTCCTTCCTTTGATGAAGTTATCAGTTCAGAGGCTCGCTGCACTGGTCCTCTGATCCTTCTTCCCAAATTCACTAACCCAGTTGGCTTCTTCTTTTCTTTAACAAGCATGGCTTTCAGTTCTTCTTGCCCCTTGGTCAGAGCCATGATCATCTGTTGAAACTGGGCATTCTGAGTCTATAGATCCTTTAATGTTTGTTCTAGAGCCATTGCTAAAATAAACAGCGAAGAGGATGAGAAACCTTCTTTGAAACCTGCTTATGCAATGATATGTATGATATATGTATGCAATGTTTTCAAGGATCTCGCGGGGTAAACACAAGAAAATGTTAGGTGTTGACTGTAGCTTTGATATAAGAACTTCATATTGTTGAATGTTCTTCTACGGGAATCAAGCTCACCATATTGAGTGGGTCATAGCCTCTGACTTAAGTTGTCTTGTCTTGGTCCTTTGACGGTATTGGCTAGAGGAAAATGAATCCCTTTTTCCCCTTGCTAGATGTCTGATTTACCATATCCTACATCACAAACCCTTGAGATCCTTGAAATGGTTAAGGAAATATTGTGGCAAGATGTTATGATGTGTATGATTATGCTGAGAAATCACAGATATAGCAAGTACAAGCAAATCACACAAAGACCTTAGGTTTAAGGATTGCATGGGTTTTAAGGTAGTACCCTCTTGAAGTTGGATGGTTCAACCTGTCCTATAAATAGTAACCGGGTTCTAAGGGATCTCAATATCACTGATCTTTCCCACAAGTTTCATTCGATAGGCGATTAACTCGCAACCAAACAAAACTCAAGAGTCAAATATCAATGAGTGTAGCATCGAGTATCTGCCGACTTTGGGAATACACCAAAGATGTCCATCTCACTACGTCCTAATGGCCAAGTTGTTCATTTAAAGGTTCTAAGGTCAGTTGATGCTTTATAACACCACGCAGCGGCCCAGTATTCTCCTTGATTTGTAAAATCAAGCTTCTCAAATGAACTTTTGTTTTGATGAATACAAACCATGATTGAAAAAGAAGGCAAAGATTTGTTATCAAGCTCAAGGAATCTATGGACAAAGTCTTCAGTTCAAGCTCTTAGCAACTTTCAAGGTATAATGATAATACTTACTTTGAACTTAAGACATAGATGCTCAATGGTGAAAAGAAATGTTTTAAAAAATCCTTACTCAAGTTTTTCTAAGTTAAAATTCATTTTTCACTTGAGTTCAATCGATTTGCATATTATTGCAATCGATTGCATGCTTAAAATTTTAAAAACGTTTGCTACTGTTTCTCAGTGCAATCGATTTGCATTGCTTGTGCAATCGATTGCACTCAATCAATTTTTGCTACTGACTTCACATGAAATCGATTTACACTCTTGTGCAATCGATTTCACACTAAAAACTTTTGAAAATATAGTTGTTGAAACCTCGTGCAATCGATTTACACAAAGGGTGAAATCGATTGCATGCTGCACGATTTTGAAAAACAGCAGCTTTGCACATGCCTGTTCATAATACCTTTTCATGGAAACCTTTCACTCAATCTTGGCAATTGTTCATGATTCATTTACAGAACTTTATGATGTTTCAAAAAGGTGCTATGAACATATAAATACTCATTTTCAAAATCATTTTCAACACCTCTTCCAAATATATTTTCTGAATTTTCAAAATAAAAACTCAAGCTTTTCTTCACATTCATACATAAGTTTTCTGCACACTTTCACATATTTTTAAACAGAAAACTTTGAGCATTATATCTTGAGTCATTGTATATTACTATCATTAGAAGAGAAGATCATTCATTGATTAAATCACTCTAAGTGATCATTACTACTCAACTCACTCAAAATCAAATATTGATAGATACTTACTTATTTTTCCAGGATTGTTGGAAATAAGTTTAAGTGGTTTTATAAATCTTGTCTTTACAAGATTATTGGATACAAGTGTAGTAACTTTCAGAGGATTGTTCTCATTGTTGACATAGTGAAAATCCAAGAGGATTGTTCTTGGTCCAAGAGGATTGTTCTTGGTGGTTTTATTGGTTAGAGTCTTGTATAGAAGGACTAGGGTGTCTTGTCTAGAGATCTAACAATAAGGAAATCTCTTTCATGTTGAAAGGGGACTGGAGGACTCTCGGACTGTAAGGGGAACCAGGATACATCTTTTTGTTCTTTACTTTTCCGTATTTACCGCTTTCATTACTAGTCATAAACCAGAAAAGAAAGAAACACATTTGTAAAGTCATGCACTAAACTAGAAAAATAACATCCATCATCACTAAAACGGTAAAACTTTTAAAGTACCTAATTCACCCCCCCCCCCCCCTCTTAGGCGCACTTCGTACTTACAATTGGTATCAGAGCAGCTTATAGGTAACTTGTTCCTAAAAGATCCAGAATGGCTTCGGCAAATCAAAATCTCGTTTTCAGAGACGGTGGTAGTAATAACAAGCCTCCTCTATTTTGTGGTGAATATTTTGACTTCTGGAAAATACGCATGAAGGCACATCTAGAAGCACAAGGAGAAGAAATATGGGATGCCGTCGAGAATTGTCCATTTATCCCCATAACAGTAATCAATGATGTTGGCTCATCAAAGCCTAAAGCTGCATGGGACGAAGATGATAAGAAGAAGGTTCACTATGATAAAAAGGCAATAAATCTTCTTCAAGGTGCACTTAGCATGGATGAATTCTTCCGTGTCTCGGCATGCAAAAAGACGAAAGAAATATGGGATACCTTGGTAGAAACTCATGAAGGAACCTTTGAAGTTAAAAGATCAAGATTAAATACTTTGAGTCAAGAATATGAACTATTCAGAATGCAGCCCCGAGAATCAATCCTCGACTTACAGAAAAGATTCGTGCACTTGACAAATCATTTGAAAGCACTCGGTAAGACTTTAACTAATGATGAACTTAATCTTAAAGTGCTTAGATCTTTATCCAGGGAATGGCAACCAAAAGTGATAGCAATATCCGAGAAGAAGAATCTATCCACAATGACTTCTGCCACTTTGTTCGGAAAACTTCAAGAATATGAGACGGAACTTGCAAGACTTGAAAAGCATGAAATCCAAGTAAAAGATTCAAAATACATGGCTCTAAATACAAGGATAAAAATCATGATAGAAATCAAGAGGATGAATCCACTAGTAGTGAAGATGATGATCTTATCAAGAAGATTGAAAAGGTTCTACAAAAAGAAAGGAAAAGGGAAGCACCAACAAGGAAGGTTATATGCTTTGAATATGGAGAAAAAGGACATGTTAAAAGTGAATGTCCTACACTTGAAAAGAAGAAGAAATATTTCAAGAGAAATAAAGATAAGAAGTCAAAGAAAGCATATAAAGCATGGGAAAGTTCATCTTCCGATTCTGAAAACAATCAATGTGTTAATCTCGCATTGATGGCCTCACATCAGTCCGATAGTGAAGATGAAGAGGTTAGTAATGAATTTTCTATTTTTGATAGTGATGAACAAGGTTCTATAGATGAACTATTAAATGAATGCAAAATTTTGTACAAAACTATTTCATCTCAAAATAAACAAATTTCATCTTTAGAAGAAAAATGTGAATCTATGGAAAAAGATCTCAAAGATGAAAAACAAAAATTTAGGTAGCAAAAACAGAATTTTGTATGAAAGAATTGTGAATCACTCCCTTTCCAAATTGTCCAATTAAAAAGAGTTATTGAAAGATATGAAAAAGTTCAAATTGGATTGGAAGGTGTTCTTAGCCAACAAATATACTCCAATGATAAAAGTGGACTTGGATATTCAAAGTTTTCAAAACTAAGTTCTAATAAAACTATCTTTGTTAAGGCTAGTGATCAATCATCCAAAGAGAAAGTGAACAAACCTAAAACAGTTCATCACTATCCTAAAAAGAAAACTTTTCCTAAGAAGAAATCTTATCCTTTTAGATATAGAAGTAACTTTGAACATACTTGTTTTTATTGTGGTATTGTTGGCCATACACCTAATGCTTGCTATGTTAGAGACTTTAGTGTAGCAAGTGGGCATTATGTGTGGGTTAATAAAGGAACTAAATATGATGGACCCAAAGCATATTGGGTACCAAATCAAACTTAATTTTTTTTGTAGGTATGCTTGAAGACCACATGCAATATTTGGTATCTTGATAGTGGTTGTTCAAAGCATATGACGAGAGACATACACTAACTTTCAAATCTAGTTCAAATCCAAGGATTATTTCACATATGGGAAATACCTTAAAGGAAGAATTCTTGGCATTGGCAAAGTTGATACACTAACTTTCATATCCATTGAAGATGTACTTTATGTTGAAGAACAAAAGACAACCTCTAAGTAAAAGATAACTTTGTTGAAAAGGGTTCAAATTCATCAAGGATGAGTGGTTTATGAAGTCACTCTTGAGCCCAAAGAAAGATGAAAATTCTCTATGATTAAAGGGAGAATTTTGATCAAGAGGGAGTTATCAAAGATAGGGGGAGCATTCACATAACAGTTTCTCATTCTGCCTAAAAGAGTCAAGCATCCTCAACATCATGTTTTGATGAAGACAACTACTATGTGCACTTATAAAAGGATTAGAAAAAGCATCATGAAGCAATATGGATATGGTTAAGTTTTCAATATTACTACATATATTTTGTCCATTTTTTATTGCATCTTTCCCTTCTTTTTGATAATGTCAAAGGGGGAGAAGGATGTGGTACTTTATGCTTGTATATTTCCTTGTCTTAATTTTTTAAGGTACTCTTCAACCAAGATGAACAAATACAAAGGATTCCAACCTTCTCATACATAGGGGGAGTTATGCATCTTAGGGGGAGAAGCTATTTCCGGAAATTACATCGCATAAAGCAAGATTGTTTGTCATCATCAAAAAGGGGGAGAATGTAAAATCAAGCTTCTCAAATGAACTTTTGTTTTGATGAAGACAAACCATGATTGACAAAGAAGGCAAAGATTTTTGATCAAGCTCAAGGAATATATGGGCAAAGTCTTTAGTTCAAGCTCTTAGCAACTTTCAAGGTATAATGATAATACTTACTTTGAACTTAAGACATAGATGCTCAATGGTGAAAAGAAATGTTTTAAAAAATCCTTAATCAAGTTTTTCTAAGTTAAAATTCATTTTTCACTTGAGTGCGATCGATTTTCATATTAGTGTAATCGATTGCATGCTTAAAATTTTCAAAACGTTTGCTACTGTTTCTCAGTGCAATCGATTTGCGTTGCTTGTGCAATCGATTTCACTCAATCAATTTTTGCTACTGATTTCACATGCAATCGATTTACACTCTTGTGCAATAGATTTCACACTTAAAACTTTTGAAAATATAGCTGTTGAAACCCCGTGAAATCAATTTACACAAAGGGTGCAATCGATTGCATGCTGCGCGATTTTGAAAAATAGCAGCTTCGCACATGCCTTTTCATAATACCTTTTCATGGAAACCTTTCACTCAATCTTGGAAATTGTTCATGATTTATTTACAGAACTTTATGATGTTTCAAAAAGGTGCTATGAACATATAAATACTCATTTTCAAAATAATTTTCAACACCTCTTCCAAATATATTTTCTGAATTTTCAAAATACAAACTCAAGCTTTTCTTCACTTTCATACATAAGTTTTCTGCACACTTTCACATATTGTTAAACAGAAAACTTTGAGCATTATATCTTGAGTCATTGTACATTATTATCATTGGAAGAGAATATCATTCATTGATTAAATCACTCTAAGTGATCATTACTACTCAACTCACTCAAAATCAAATATTGATAGATACTTACTTATTTTTCCAGGATTGTTGGAAATAAGTTTAAGTGGTTTTATAAATCTTGTCTTTCCAGGATTGTTGGATACAAGTGTAGTCACTTTGAGAGGATTGTTCTCATTGTTGACATAGTGAAAATCCAAGAGGATTGTTCTTGGTCCAAGAGGATTGTTCTTGGTGGTTTTATTGGTTAGAGTCTTGTATATAAGGACTAGGGTGTCTTGTCTAGAGATCTAACAATAAGGAAATCTCTTTCATGTTGAAAGGGGACTGGAGTACTCTCGGACTGTGAGGGGATCCAAGATACATCTTTGTGTTCTTTACTTTTCCGCATTTACCGCTTTCATCACTAGTCATAAACCAGAAAAGAAAGAAACACATTTGTAAACTCATGCACTAAACCAGAAAAATAACATCCATCATCACTAAAACGGTAAAACTTTTAAAGTACCTAATTCACCCCCCCCCCCCCCCCCTCTTAGGCACACTTCGTACTTACATGATTAACTCAAGGGCTATCGGTATACCCCGTACAGTTTTCACGATTTATTGGTACTTACCTAACAGGTTTCCCCAGATTCCGATGTAGGATCTATAGGAACCCAAATAATACCCTTAAAAGTAAAGCAATCAAGACAAAGAAAACAGATTATAAATGATCTAGACCCTAAGGTAAACCCCACTTTATTATTCTCCCCAGCATAGTCGCCAGTTCTGTGATACTGTGGCAGAACCGACTGTTTAATACTGGTTTACATTTTTTGTTCACAAATGTCGCGGTAAGCAAGAGTCGCCACCGACTTTTCTTTTATCCAACAAAGGAAATGGTGAAAAGAATAGAAAAAGACCTTTTTCGAGATTTTCTGAGTAAGGGGTAGATTATGGAAAGGGAAGGTATTAGCACCCTTTCCATCTGGGGTTTTCCACGGGCTCTTAGGTACTTGCTCATTTTTTAAAACTGTTTTGTGTGTTTTAAAAGTTTTTCGTTTGCTTTATGGTAACTCTTGTATCAGTCCTCAAGAGTGTGATAAATAATTTTTTTGAAAATAGTTTTTGAAAAATGTGTAAGTGTGAAAAATTCAGATTTGAGCAAGTACTTAAGAACAATATACCTACTCGAAAAAGGATGTTCTTTTTCTCCTATCCTTTAGATAGTTCTATCCTACTATTAGTGAGTAGGTAGCCCTATCGTCAGATGTTGAGGGACAATCGAAGGGACGTTTTACAATCATGAAGGCAGTTTATGGAGACGCTTTAGCAATTTTCTTTTAGGTACTAGATCATTTACCGAAAGGAAACTGTAGGGCCATCGAGGGACTATGATCTTTTTTGATTTATGGGTCTTTACTAAAGTGTTCCTGCCTCATAACTGTTTTATTTAAAGGCAACCAAAGTGAGAGATACCTTAGAGGTGTGCATGTGCATATGTGTTAAATTCTGTTATTTATCTTGCATTATTAAGTTTGCTAACATTTTAATTTTCAGTCTTATCATGCACGCCTAGTTACTAACAATTAATAATTACAGAAATTTAAAGTGCAAAAATTTAAATCCTAGACTATTACCACGCTTTGGGACAATTACATAAAAAGTGCAAGAAAATAAAATGCATAATTTTAAATCTAGACTATTATATCCCATAATCAATTACATTATTTATATAAAATGCGAGAATAAAAATAACGCGCACGAAATAATTATTACGTCTAAAAATCCCAAGAAAAATTCTAAGTAAACAAGAAAAAACTTTTTGGTTTTATTTTTATTTATTTCAAGAAAAATAATTAAACTAAATCTAAATTTAATTTAAGAAAATAAATATTGAATGAAATTAATCTAATTCTAATATTTTTGTATTTTTTATTAAGAAAACATTTGAAACATAAATTAAATCCTAAATTCTAGTTTATTTTAAAATAAGAAAGCAGTTAAAACTTAATTAATTAATTAATTAAAGCAATTCATTATTTTAATTAAACAAAGTCTAAGCCTAATTTTTTTGTGAGTTTTTTTTATTATTTGCTTAATTAAGTAAAGAATATGAAAGAAATTAAAACATTACAAAAAAAAACTAGATGAGCCTGAGATAGTAGGAAAAAAAAAGTAGGGATGTGGTTGTTGAATTTGCTGGCTCATGAAGGGAGAGGCCCAGATTTGCTTCTGGATCCAATGTGGATTGGTCTTGATGGTATATGGTGAGCCCACAGATGGAGTGCGCTAGATCTGATCAGATGGACATCTGATGGCACATGGCTAATGATGTATAATGCACATCTAGCTACGAGGAGCACCGGATCTACATGAAACAAGTTAGAAAATATAAAAATGGAGCTTACTGAGGTGTTTCGTGATGTTTCAGGGCTTGGTAATGATTGCAAAAGCTTTAGGGAGCCTCCAGGAATGTATTTGGATCTTTTGTTTGGACTGAGAAAGGTTGGAACCTAAAATGCGAATTTTTATAACTTTGATTGCAAAATTTGTAGAGCTTTTCCAGGCTGTATCTCATGTGTTGAAGCTTTCTAATGTGTCCTTTATATAGAGAGGATGGAGGAGACAAGAGAACAAATGTAATAACAACCATAAACGTGTGTTTTTAAAGTCATGAATGATGTTTGTAACTTTGCCAAGGACATGGAATCTTATACTTTTTGAATTTTAATGAATGTGGACACCTTTGCACGAAATTTTATGAGCCTTGGCTGTCCAAAACATTAACCCAAAGCTCAAAGCCCATTTCCAATTATTTTATACATTTTATTTTATATTTATTTGAAATAAATTAAAATAAATATGAATAAAATAGTTATCAAATGCAAGGCACGGCTAGAATAATTTTAGAAGTCCTCTGTAAACTTAGGAAGATGCTTGAAGTCCAAGAAATTGAGCCCTTGCCTTAAAACTTCAAATTTGCTCAATGCATAATTCTTGAAAATTCCCAAATTTTCCCAACTTGGGCAAGCCATAACTTGCTCAATATTTATCTCATGATGTTGATCTATGACTTTTTGGAAAGCCCAATATGTCTACTTCAATCCCTAGTTTTATCAATTTTGAATTTGAAGATTTTATCTTGATGTAAAAGGTCTTGGAAAAAAGTGGCTTTTGTTGACTTTCTGAAAATGACCTGTAATGTATGAGCATGTATCTTTCAAATGGTGCATTTCTTGGACTTGAGGGCTGAAGAGAAGTTATATGGAATGCGATTATATTAAATATGAACTTTGGTTGGGGAAAAATGGATGAAGTATGTGAAAGTTATGCCTGGTCAAAGTTTAGTTGACTTTTCCTATGGAAACCCTACGTTGCCATTTTTGACTTCTGACGGGTTAGGAGAATTTCTTGAAGAATCATGATCAACCCTTGATAAAATAATGGATATCACTTCAAAATTTTGATGTTTACCAAAAATCTTGAAGTTTGACTGTACCTGGGCCACAATTGACTTTTGACCTAGCACAATTGATTTTCCAACACTTTAGCAATTAACTGAGCAAACCTATTGAGCAAGGCATGAAATTTGTCATGAATGATCTTGAGGACATATTAGGACCATGAAAAGCATTTTATACCTTTGGATCTCAACCATCTTGATGAAAATTGAAACCCTAGTTGGGGGTTCATTGCCTTATGAGGAGAATTGTCTGGTCAATTCTTGGTCAACTTTGAGCAATTGAGGACCTCTAGGAGTATGTCTTTAGTGAAAATGGGAGGGGAAATTTTGGGGTACAACAGGAACCATCACCATATTTTGGTTCAGAAGGAATTTTTTTATGTCATTCGTTGTGTACGAAATGAAAGTTCGCGACTGAACGCGCGTTTGGATTAACTGAGAGACTACCCTGCCCCAGGTTTTGATTAAAGGTTTCAATATATGCAAAAAAGAAAATTTCTGCTTCTTTGGCTCGAAGGGGTTGACTAGGGATTATCCTCCTTATAACTCCAGTGTTTAGGAATTGAAAGAACGCATGTACATCATCATCAAAGTCTTTCCAAAAGCATATTGTATGAGATTGAGACATTGTTTTCGTCATTCTCCCTCTAAAAGCTTGCAACTTTTTGAAATAAGAGTTGAATATCATAAAAAGAGTAAAAAAGTCATAGTTTAAATAGAATTAAAATGAATGGGTTAATTCAAGACAAACATATTTAATGCATTAATGAGAGTAACCAAAGTCTGACATAAAGATAAGTGTTTAGATAAACAAAGAAAATTACAACTAAAAATTTGAATAAACAGAAAGTTCCTCGCCCAGACCGTCACTTTAATTGGACGCCCTTGAGGGGTGGTTAAAGAGCTCTGGCTGACCGTCTTGTGTGAACTCCAATGTTCCTCTGTTGATCAGGTTTTGAATCTTGTACTTCAGCGCCCAACAATCATTTGTATCATGCCCAGGACTGTCGAAATGATAGGCACACCTAGAATCAGGATTGTAGTTGGGAGAAGAAGTTTTGGGATTTGGATGAAGTCTTATTGGCGTAATCAGATTTATCCTCAACATGTCTTGTAAAGCTTGAGACAGTGGCATGTTGATGTTGGTGAACTATCTTTTGGGATCGTCTTGCCTTCGTTGATTTTCCCGTTGATGTTGATAAGGTCGTTGTTGGGCCCATGACGTAGCAGCAATTTGGGAAGGTCTTCTCTTCCCCAAACCGGTTTCTGGTCTCATGGGAGGCTGAATAATGACTTGATCCCCAATCTTGACTGTTTGCTTCATACATTTGCAACTGTCTTGATGAAGTTTGTTGACGAGGGTTCTTAGCTCTTCTAGTCCCGAAGCTAAGTTTTGGATAAGAGTCATCTGGCCCACTAGTTGTCCCATCATCTGGACTTTCATTGTTTCCATTTCAGTTTGTAGCCGTTCCAAATGGTCATCCTTGTTGTCCTCTGGATTCCCCATGATCATGCCCCTACTGAGGACTGCTTTCACCTCTTCTTGTCCCTTAGACAGGTTTAAAAACATTTCCTGAAGTTGAGCATTTTGAGTTTGAATGTCTTTGATAGTCTGTTCTAGAGCCATCTCTACTGAAATAAATAGTAAGCAGATGAGAGACATGTGTGGGAAAAGCATGTCATGATGTGATGCAGGGTATGTGGATGCAATTTTTTCAAGGATCTCGCAGGGTAAACACAAGAAGTGTTAGAAATTGAATTTTGGTCAACAGCTTTGATTGGAGAACTTCTTAACGGTGTATGTCCTTCCTCGAGCATCAAGCTCACTATGTCAAGTGGGTCATAGATCTTGACTCAAGTTTTTGATCTTTGGCGGCGTTTGGTTAGAGGAAAATAAATCCTCTTGCCCCTTGACAGGCGTCTGGTTCAACAAGACCCTGCATCATAGACCCTTGAGATCCTTGAAATGGTTATTGAAAATGATATGGTATGATGTCATGGTGTTATGTACAAGCATGCAAAGTAAGCAAGTTGTTATGTACAAATAGTCATATACACATAAATTAAACAACTCCTTATGTTTAGGCTTTCATGGAGTTTGATAGGTAAGTACCCTCTTGAAGTTTAGTTGGTTCAACCTGTCCTAGTAACAGTAACCAGGTTCTAGGAGATCTCAATATCACTGATCTTTCTTCATTAGGCATTGTTTCAGCACAAGTCTCTTTAATGGCAACCGAAATATCCCGAAAGTACGACCTCAATGAGCATAGTATCGAGTATCAACCAACTTTAGACTGCACCAAAGTCGGCCACCTCACTAATTCCTAATGGCCAAGTTGTTCAAGTAAAGGTTCTAAAGTTAGTTAGTGCTTCATGACACCACACAGCAGCCCCGTATTCTCCTTGACTACTCAAGGGCTACCGGTACCAACAAATGTGTCACACTAATGTAGCTATTCCTTAGACCATGTCGGTATACCCTGCACAATTTCCACAACTTATTGTTACTTACCTAAAAAGGTGCCCCAGATCCTGGTAGAGGATCTAAACAAACCTGTGATACGGTGGGAGAACTGACTTGAGGTTTCGCGTTTGTGTTTGCAAATGTTTCGGTTTAGCAAGAGTCGTCACCGACTTTTATTTTATCCAAAAGGAAAGGTCAAAAAGCACAGGAAAGACCTTTGAGATGTTTTCTTGAGTTCGGGGGGTAGATTATGAAAAGGGAAGGTCCTAGCACCCTTTTCATCCATGGTTTTCCATGGGCTCTTAGTTACTTGTTTAGATCACTTGCTTTGCTTTTCCAATTGTTTGAAATGGTGCTTTGTGTGGTTTTGAAAGTATTTTGAAAAGAGGCCATCATTTTGGCAATCTTTGTAATGATTCTCGTTCGTAAGAATGTATACAAAGATGTTTGTCTTTTGAAAAATGTTTCAATGTTTGAAAGTTGTCTGGAAATTGTTTTGAAATTGTGTGTGTTTGTTCGAAAATAGCAAGGATGGTTTGCAAATTGATCAAGTAACTAGAAGCATTCTACCTACTCAAAAGTCTTTCCTACAGATTTTTATTCCTTTGACATTGTTGTTTTACCATTGTATTTGGTAAACAACCCTATCTTTGGATGTTAAACGGGACGGGCGTGGGTCATCGTATGACCATGATAGCAATAGTGCCAAGTATCTTAGCAAGTTTTGAGGGACTAAGATCATTTGTTTTTAGGCAACATTTTGATAGCGTCATCGAGGGACTATGATCTTTTTGTTTTGTTTTGTTTTGCCAAGATACCTACCATGCATACCATGGCCATTTTAAGGCAACAAAGTGGATGAAACCCTAGGGGTGCTTGTGTGTAATGTGTTGTCATTTTTCATTCATTTTTGTCTTGCATTAGGTCATTCTATTTGTTTTGATTTTTGGTCTTTGCATACAAAACCCTAGTTTACTATCATGGTATATGAAAGCAATAAAATGCGTAAAGTAAATCTAAACTATTACAACAATATTATGGGGAGGGGGATACAAGTTTTGAATAGGGGGATATTGCTCAAAAATAAAACCCTAAAACTATTACAACCAAATTGAATTTATTGTACAAATAAATAAATAAGCAAATATTTAAATATGGAATAAATTGTAAATATGCAAAAATGTATTTGTATTTGTTTTATGCATGTAAAAATAAATTTATTTATGTCTTAAAAATAAGAAAATAAAATGATTATTTTTGAAAGGGTGAAAACCCTAATTTTTGTTTAATAGAAAATATGTTTTATATTATTTATTTATTTCATTTATGTACAATAAAAAAATAATAATAATATATACAAAAATGTTAAAAAATTGAATATTGTATGAAAATATTATTTTCAGTGTATAAATAATAAAAATAAAAATGTATGATATTTTAATTTTATTTACAAGTTTATTCAAGAAAATAAATTCTATTAAACCTAATAAACTATTTATTATGCAAAAAAAATAAAATAAAAATATGATAAAATGCCAAAAATAAAGAAAATATTTTTTGTGATTTTAAATGTTCAGAATAAATAAATAAAAGTCAGAAATATGAAATATGCAAGAAAATACAAAAAATATAAAATAAAAGGTCAGGGGGTGAAAAAAGTAAAAGGGGGGAGCAAAAAGAAACAGGCCCAACCATCTTCATCCCTGACCTCCAGACAACCACGGCCGCACTTCTGCTATGCAAATCCTGTCCTCTCTATTCTTTGCACAAAAACAAAATCTTGCAACATGAAACTTGTAGCATTTTTTATCACGATTCTAATAATATAAAAAACATGACCTAACTCTAAAAGACCAAAGAGAATTTTAATGGCCCTAATTTCTGACCTAGTTTTTTCAGCAACTTCAACAATCAAATACTCCTAGCACAATTAATATAAATGGAAGCTATCCATATGTACAGCTCAAGCAACTTAAGGACTACATTTTTGCTTCACAAACCTAAGCTTAAGGATGCCTAAATAAGAAGTTAGAAACTTGACAAATACCTTGTTCAGTTGAGTTTGGATATGGCAATGTGGGCACATTGAGTGAGGCCTAAAGTTCTTATGAGCTTGCTTGAAGTTCCCTCAACCTTTCCCAATGCTCAGCTTGCCTTGTAGATGCCTGAATCTTCCTATAGAAGTCAACCTGCAAACTCAGAAAATGGAAATGGTGAAGCTCGAAACAGGGGTTACAGTTGCTTGACAAAGGCCTGGACAACTTAGGTGTGATGTATGGAATGTGTTTGAAGCCTTGAAACAAAAAACGCACGAGCAAAATATGTTTTGGCTAGTGATTTGTAGAGGTTGCCCTGTTTTGGGAAGAAATGGGTTTTTTTGTGTTTTGGAGTGTTTGAGAGGTTGGAAATTCGTGTATTCTGCTTGCAACAATGTTCTGAGGTTTATTCAAATGATGCTTAGTTTTGGTTTTATCAGATACACAAGTTATGTTGACTTTTGCAAGTTTGCTTGTTTTTGAAGAAAAGGTGAAGTGACGAAGCCAAAGGCCTGTACAGGCTAGCTCAAGGTCTGCTGAGAGTTGGTACCAATTGCCTGATATTTGTGTACATCGTTTGCAGCAAAGGATTAGGTCCATGGCTCAAGATTTACAAAGTTGCATAAAGCATGCTTTATCAAAGTAGCAATGTGAACTTTATGCTATAAATGGAATAATTCAATGTACAATGCTCCAAAGATAAAAAATAAAGCCATTGTCCACTGAATTAGCATTCAATTTTGGAGTGTAAAAAGGATTAGGACCTGTAATGCAAGTACAAGCATGTTTAGGACAGATTTGCAACTTGAACCAATGTGAAAAATGCCTTGGACAAAAGTGATAAAATGCCATTTTCATTTCTTCGATTCTCCCAAACCATGCATGATCTTAGAGAGTTCTTGGACATTTTGGAAATCTTGTAACATGATATACAATCCATCTTTGAAATTAATTTTGCTATTCCTCTTGGAACTAGGTGAAAATTTGCCATGAAATTAGGTCAAAAATCTGCCTAAACTAGGGTAAAATTTCACTAAGTTAAAAAGTTTTTGGATCCCTATTCACAAAATCATAACTTGAGACCCAAGCATCTTTTGGTAAAACTTTGTGAATAAAAGTTGTATATTTTGTGGAGGACTACAACTTTCATGTTGGAAGTTTTCTGTGAATCCAATTGCATCATGGTGAAAGAGTTGGGGAAAGTTGGTAAAAAATAAGAAATTTTCATAACTTAGAAAAATTCTAAGTTATGAATTTTTTCAAACTTAAACCCTAATTTCCAAATTTAAGTTTCTTGGTGAACAAGTTTCATGTTTTGACACATCTTGATGAAATATGACCCTTGGAACTTGATTTTGACCAAAAAGTCAAAGTTTGACTTTTTAGTGTACAATTGATTTTTGATCAGTTGACTGGAAAATTCATATGTCAATCCAATGCATTTGAGATCTTTTGAACCTTGTGATTAGGTCAATATGATGCCATTGAATCCTTAAAACCATGCTTTAACCCAATTTTCCATTGGCTAGGTAAAAAAATCAGAAATTGCCTTTCTCCAGTCAAAACCCTAATTTTGACCATTTTGTCCTTTTGATGATCTGATCAAATTTCTTGAGGAGTTGTGGTCCAAACTTGATCAAATGGTTCATATGAGTCTATAATGTTGATGTGGATAAAAAATTATGAGGTTTGACTGTAAATTGTCCATGGTTGACTTTTTCCCCAATACAACTGATTTTTAGGTCAACTGTCCAATTGACTAGGCAAAAATGTGATTCAAGGCTTGAAATTTGGTATGAGCAATCTTAGGGGTCCAACATGAAGTATGAAAGTCACATGAGGCATTGGAAGTCCAAAAATCCATGTGCAAACTCAAACCCTAATTTCAGGTTATCAGTGCAAAGAGAGGTCTTGAGCTGAGCAAACCCTAATCTGGTGTTGAGTCCAAAAAGTCTTGTGAGGAGAATCTTGATAATATGAGAGGGAAAATTTTGGGGTACAACAGCTGCCCCTGTTCAATCTTCTTGAACCTGAAGAGTTAGATTGGCGAGTTTACCGTTCGTGACTCGAAGGTAAAAGATGATTGGACACTATAGTGCCCGTAAATTTGCACTCGTCAAATGTAGTTGAGGGAATGGGCTTAAAGATGCCATTTGGAGATGTGATAGAATCTTGTTGGAGATGGGCTTGTAGATGCCATCCAAGACTGTTTGTTGTAAATCAGGAGAATGAACATCAGAATGGTACCCGTATCTGGAACGTATCTGAGTTGTATCTGGAGGTTTGAATCTGAATAAGTGACAGAATGGCTTTCGTGTCTGGAGCGTATCTGGACTGTATCTTAAATAGGTGACAAAATGACTTCCATGTTTGGAGTGTATCTGAGCTGGGGAAAATCAGAATGAGTGACAGAATGGCAACCGTGTCTGAGGCGTATCTGGACTGTATCTGAATAAGAGATCTGCAAGCTGAATCTGAATGAGTATCAAGATGGCATCCGTGTCTGGTGCGTATATGAACTGTATCATGAGGTTGAGGTCTGAATGAGTAACAAAATGACTTTCGTGTCTGGAGTATATCTATACTGTATCTGAATAAGAGATCTGAATGAGTAACAGAATGACTTCCGTATTTGGAGTGTATCCGTACTGTATCTGAATAAGAGATCTGAATGAGTAATAGAATGACTTTCGTATCTGGAGTGTATCCGTACTGTATCTGAATAAGAGATTTGAATGAGTAACAGAATGACTTTCGTGTCTGGAGTGTATCCGTACTGTATCTCAAATCTTTGAATATTTGTTAAAGATAGCTGTTAATCTTATCCTGAAAAGGGTAAAATGTTAGCTGAAACAAAAAGTTATGTTGCATGAAATGTATGATGCAATAAAATGTGTTTTATCAATGTTTATGATATATGAATGTAATGTATGCGCATGTAAGCTGATTTGTTGTATTGTTGAGGAAAATAAATCTTTGACGGCTGGAGATAATAAAACCCTTGACTGTTGTCGGGGAAAATAAATCCTTGACCGCTGCTGGAGATTCAAAATCTTTGATTGCTGAGGATGAGAAATCCTTGGTGACTGTTGGGGATGGAAAATCCCTGACAACTTCTGTGGGGATGTGAGAATCCTTCATGTCTTGAAGTTGGATTATTGACAAAATCTGTTGTGAGAGTAATGTCAAACTGCTTGAGAAATCTGCTTGGGAAATCCGGAGAACTTTGAAGACTTCTACTGGGGGTTAAATAATGGTAATCCTTACTCCGTTGGGGAATAGGGAAAATTCTTATGATTTCTGCGGGGAATTAAGAATGAGAATCTTCAATCTGTTGAGGAGTAATGAAAACTTTGGTGACCTCATGCTGGGGAATAAAGAAGACCCTAGCAACTTTACTGGGGAATCAAGAATGAGAATCTTCATTCTGTTGGGGAGTAAAAACTCTGTGGGGAAGAAGGCTTCCGACTGGAGAGTAAGTTCAGGACTCTGGGGGAAAACTTATTCCTGTTTGGAAAAAAGCTCAGGAGTTTGGGTTGTATGCCACTCTACTGGGGAGTTATCCTAGGTTGGGGATAAAAGTTAACTGTTATCTGGTTGATTCTCAGACTTTTAAGACAACTTGCTGGGGAATTTGGGGAAAACTGGATGGTTCTCGCTGGGGATTGATAGTTGGAAATTTGACTCAACTGGGGAAAAAGGTTTCATCTCTGCTGAGGGTTTGTAGTTCAAAGTTTTTACTCCGCTGGGGATTGGGAGTTTGAAGTTTTAACTCTAATGGGAATTAAGGGTTTGAAATTATAACTCTGCTGGGGATATGTATTTCAAGGTTTTAGCTCCGCTGGGGATCTAGATGATGTACTGCAGGGGATTTCTCCTAGAATAGCCTAAAGACGTTTTCCTATCCTTTCAAACCTGTCATTAATTATTCTTTACCATTTCATTTATTTGTAAACAGTGATTATATTCAAATGCATATGCTCACTGATAAATCACTGGACGTTTTTAAATAAAACATAAGTGTAAAAAAGAAGAAAAGGAAAATAGTTTTCTGCACTTTGAAGTATCTTTGTATTAACTTTGTGTACGTATTTTGTACAAAGGAGACAGACATCTTAGTAAGAGAACATTGTCATAAAAATGAGAAAAATTTATACAAAGAAAGATGGCTATGTGTGAAAATTCCATGGGGTTCCCATTCTGCTATAACCTTCGTAACTCTGAATATCTTGTTCATTCGTTGCTTCGTCCGAAGATGATTGAGTTGATCAGGAGCCTGGAGCTTGTCTGTGAAGAGATTGTCCTTAAAGTTATCCGACGAGACATAGTCATGCGCTTTAATTCCCTAACTTTTGCCTGGACCACCCTTTCGGGTTTTCGATCCACCGGGAAACCCTTTTTTGCCCAAGTCGCCCTTTCGGGTTTTCAACTTGCCGGGAATACAGATTTTTTATTTATCCCTAATTTTTTCCTGAACCTCCCTTTCGGGTTTTCGATTCACCGGGATGCCCTTTTTTGCCTAGGTGTGTCAACTTAGCGGGTCATTTATGCGTAGTATCTTTTGACTATGTCGGCGTTCGCAGGCTGCGGCAGGTCTTCGCCGTCCATGGTGCTTAAGATCATTGCCCCACCAGAAAAGATGTTTTTGATCACAAATGGTCCTTCATAGGTAGGAGTCACATTTTCCCCTGGGATCACTTTGTGGCAAGATGATGCGCTTGATTACCAGATCCCCGACTTGATATACTTGTCGTCTGACTTTCTTGTTGAAATCCTTGATCATCCGTTTCTGATACGTCTGACCGTGGCAAACAACAGTAAGTCACTTTTTGTCAATCAAGTTAAGTTGATCAATCTGAGTCTAGATTCAATTGTCTTCACTCAGACCAGCATCCTTCAGATTCTCAAGGAGGGAATCTGAACCTCGATAGGAAAAACAGCCTCCATGCCGTATACCAAAGAATAGGGTGTTGCCCCAGTTGATGTGCGAGCCGTGGTACGATACCTGTGGAGAGCAAATAGTAACATTTCATGCCAGTCTTTGTAGGTGACTGTCATCTTTTGTATGATCTTCTTAATGTTTTTGTTCACAGCTTCGACAACACCGTTCATCTTTGGCCGATAGGGAGATGAATTGTGATGTTGAATCTGGAACTGCTCGCACAAGGAGGTGATCATAGTATTGTTAAGATTTGTACCGTTGTCAGTGATGATCCTTTTGGGGATACCGTACCGGCAAATGAGGCTCTGCTTGATGAAGCGGGCAACAACATTCTTTGTGACGGATGCAAAGGAAGATGCTTCGACCCACTTGGTAAAGTAATCAATGGACACCAGAATGAAGCGGTGTCCATTGGATGTTGTAGGCTTGATCTCCCCAATCATGTCGATTCCCCACATAGCGAACAGCCAAGGAGCTGTTAAGACATTGAGAGGAACTGGAGGTATATGTACCTTGTCCGCATAGATTTGACATTTGTGACAAGTTCTGGAATGTTGATAGCAGTCAGCTTCCATGGTAGACCAGTAATAGCCTACCCGTAGGATCTTCTTAGCCATCGTATGCCCGCTAGAGTGAGTGCCAAAGGTACCATTGTGCAGTTCAGCCATGATCTGTTCAGCTTCAATCTTGTCCACATAACGGAGCAGAATGCAATCATGATTGCGCTTGTACAGAATACCATTTCTCAGGAAGAACTTGGTAGAGAATCTCCTCAAGAACTTTTTGTCATTGACTGAAGATCCTTCTGGGTATTCTTGAGCCTCGAGATACCTTTTAACTTCGTGAAACCAAGGTCGGTACACTACTTCTTCGGTATTAATCTCGTGACAGTGTGCAGGTTCATCCATACGGTCAATGGTGATTTGGGGAGCCTCATTATCCCAGTTAAGTTTAAACATGGATGACATTGTAGCTAGAGCATCTGCTAGCTGATTTTCTTCTCGCGGGAAGTGCTCGAAGGTAATCTGCTCGAAATGTGGTAACAATGTCAAGACGTGTTCTTTGTAAGGGATGAGGTTTGAATGCTTAGTATCCCACTCTCCTTTGATCTGACTGATGACCAAAGCTGAGTCCCCACACACATCTAAGGATTTGATTCCCAAGTCTATTGCAGCCTTGAGACCAAAGATGCAAGCTTCATACTCGGCCATGTTGTTGGTGTAGTTAAAGCAAAGTCGGGCAGTGAAAGGTGTATGGCAACCTTCTGGGGAGATGAGTACCATGCCGATACCGTTACCAAGTGCATTGGAGGCACCATCGAAGTACAGGGTCCACCGGGATCCTTGTTCAGGTCTGTCATATGGTCTCAAATCTTCAACGTTGTCCAATGTCATAATGTCTTTGTCAGGAAAGTCGAACCTCATGGATTGGTAATCTTCGACAGGTTGATGAGCCAGATGGTCAGCCAACACACTTCCCTTTATAGCTTTTTGGGTCGTGTACTGTATATCGTATTCCATTAGGATCATCTTCCATCTAGCTATTATTCCAGATAGAGCAGGCTTCTCAAAGATGTACTTGATCGGATCCATCTTAGATATCAGCAAAGTGGTATGAGTCAACAGATACTGCCTTAGCCGGCGAGCAGCCCATACCAAAGCGCAGCAAGTTTTCTCGAGAAGTGAGTATCGAGTCTCACAGTCGGTAAACTTTTTGCTAAGGTAATAAATGGCATGCTCTTTTCGGCTAGACTCGTCATGTTGGCCCAGTACGCACCCCATTGAATTCTCTAGGACGGTCAGATACATGATTAGCGGTCTTCCTTCGACGGGTGGCATCAAGATAAGAGGTTCTAGCAAATACTCCTTGATTTTATCGAAAGCAACTTGACAGTCATCATTCCAATTAATTACCTGATCTTTCTTCAACAGCCTGAAGATTGGTTCACAGGTAGATGTTAGGTGAGAAATAAACCTAGCAATGTATTTTAGGCGTCCCAAGAAACCTTTGACCTCCTTCTCAGTGCGAGGAGCAGGCATTTCTTGTATAGCTTTAACTTTGGCAGGATCAACCTCGATGACCTTGTTGCTGACAATGAAACCCAAGAGTTTACCAGACCGAACCCCAAAGGTGCACTTGTTCGGGTTCAGTCTTAACTTGTATTCCTTCAACCTGACAAACAGCTTTTGCAAGTTGTCGAGGTGTTCTTCTTTCGTTTGTGATCGGGATATCATGTCGTCTATGTAGACCTCTATCTCATGATGTATCATATCATGAAACAAAGCCACCATGGCGCATTGATAGGTTGCTCCGACATTCTTCAGTCTGTATGGCATCACTTTGTAGCAGAACGTACCCCACTGTGTAAAAAAAGTAGTTTTCTCCATGTCTTCAGGTGCCATTTTAATCTGGTTGTAACCTGAAAATCCGTCCATGAAAGAAAATACCTTGTGTTGAGTTGTGTTGTCAACCAGGATGTCAATGTGTGGAAGTGGAAGGTCATCTTTAGGGCTGGCCCTGTTTAAGTCTCTATAATCCATGCATATTCTCACTTTGCTGTCCTTCTTAGGCACGGGCACAATGTTAGCAACCCATTGTGGATAGGAAGTAACAGCAAGAAATCCAGCATTGAACTGCTTCATAACTTCTGCTTTGATCTTTTCTGACATGTCGGGCCTCATGCGGCGGACTTTTTGTTTGACTGGTGGACAATCTTCTCTTGTGGGTATACGGTGAATCACAATGTCTGTATCGAGTCCCGGCATGTCTTCGTACGACCAGGCGAAGATCTCAACATATTCATGCAACAGCTGAATTAGGCATTCTTTGACACTTGGCTCTAGGTTGGCACCCACTCTGACTTCTTTTCTGTCTTCCTCAGTACCCAAGTTGATTGTCTCTAACAGATCCTCATGAGGTAGAATAGCCCTTTCTTCCTGTTGTAGTAGTCTAGCCAATTCTCCTGGCACCTCACAATCTTCCTCACCTTCGTATTCGGCATGGTGGATCAGATCTTCAGAGTCACTGAAGGCCATAGCAGAATTGTTACCCATGGAATCTGGAATGGAAGGGTACCTGCATTTGTGAGTGTGGGTGTGTGTAAGGGATAGCCACCTTTAAACAAATAAACTGTAAAAGGAAAGACAACGAACACAAAAGTTTATATGTGAAAACGTCCATGATTCATTAAAATGGCATATGAAGATGAAAAACCAAACCCTTACAAATGGACCTATGTGCCTCGGGTAAGGCACAAGGTTAAAAGTGTACGAATTGTTTGAGAATTATTACAACCAACAGAAATGTTTGAAAGATAAATTAATGCGGTATGAAAGTAATTGGAACAAAGTCTTTTGCTTCCCAGTTGCACAGTCCTCCGCCAATCGTAGGGAAAATCCAGTCTTCCAAGTTGCTCTCCTCTTCACTATCCTCCAAAGCATTGACTCTAAGATGGGTGATCTTCACTGGTGGCCCTCCAGCACGGGTGCGGCGTACAACCTTTTGAGCAGAAGAAGTGAACCCCAAGCCGAATTTATCTGATTTGTAAGGAAAATCTGGAAGCTTCCCCCAAATTGTGCTTCCTCCTTCTTCAATCACAGCCTTTGCATCTTTAAGAGACGACATCCGAGGCGGAGGTCTGGTAATCATGGGTACAGAAGACACTGTCTTGGTTGCTGCAATCTCCTAAGCTACCTCTTCAAAATGCAAAAAGGGGGTTTCGATGAATTCGCCATCCAATTCAACATAGCGGAAAGAATTTAGATGGCTTATCATGTATTCCTCTTCGTCGTGAACAGTTATAATTTTCCCCTGGACAGGGTACTTGAGCATCTGATGCAGAGTGGAAGTGACGGCTCCAGCATTTTGAATCCAGGGTCTTCCCAACAAGCAAGAATAGGAAGGACAGATGTCCATCACATAGAATGCGAATTTGAAGGTTTCAGTTCCCACTTTAATCGGGATGTCCACCTCCCCGTGGACCATCCTCTTGGAACCATCAAAGGCTCTGACAATTATATTGCTGGGCTTCAAGGTTAAACCCTCACATTCCAGTCTATCCAAGGCTTTCTTTGGCAAGACGTTCAGCGATGAACCAGTGTCTACCAGTACGTGTGCTAGGGTAGTCCCTCTGCATTCCACCGAGACATGCAAAGCGTCATTATGTTTTCTCCCTTTTGATGTTAAATCGGCATCGGAGAATCCTAGACCATTGTCAGCTGTTAAGCTAGCTACACATTCCTGGAACTGATCCGCGGAGGTTTCCTGTGGCACATGGGCCGTCTTCAAAAATCTGATCAAAGCTTTAGCATGAGCTTCTGAACAAAGCAGCAGCGCCAACATAGAGATCTTTGAGGGGGTTTACCCCAGTTGTTCCACAACATCATAATCGCTTTTCTTGATTATTTTCAAAATTTCTTCCATTTCTTTTTGAGAGGTTTCAGGGATGACCAATGGCTGAGCCCTCGTCCTGACGGGCTCTTCTTGGATCCCTTTCCCTCTATCATCAGCAGCAGCAGAGGGGATAACCACAGGAGTTACAATTTCTTTAATAATTGGAGTTCTCGCAGATATGTTTACCGGTACAGGGGTAACCTTAGGAGCAGCTGAGGGTCCAAAGATTTCCTTTGGAGGGGAAATCTCTGGAGAGAAAATTCCTCCACTGTGGGTGATTTTGCTCGTTCCGACAATGTTTCCAATTTCGGAAGTCTCTTCATCAGAACTCTCTTCAGTTGATTCAATTTTTTAATACCTTGGTAGTAGATTTCTCCACCATAGTTCCACGGTATTGATTTGTCGGACTTGTACGGGACAGGCCCGGGCATGGTTATCTTCAAAGGTGCAGTATTCGGGACGGATGTAATCTTAATAGGTCTTTTGGAGACCTTGGAAAGATTGGCGGATATGGTTATTATTGAAACATCATTGACAGGAGTCGTTGTAACAGGAGTATTTTCAAAAAGGATTTCTTGGTTATCCATTAGGCGTTGGATGCTTATCTTCAACAATGGACAGTCGGTTGGTAAGGATGAACAAAGGCAGCAATCTTCTTCACAACCTGGGAAAATCCCATCCTTCAGCAAATTCAACTTGATTATCGGTAGCAGAGTTATCAAATCATCAACAGTAGCAACAAAAATATCTTCTTCAACAGCATGGGCATTGTGGCCATGCTTTGGCATTGGAGCAGAGATTACATTCAGCTTTTCAGGGGCATCGAATTCAACTTCTTTAGCGTCTATCAAATCCTGAATCTTATTCTTGGGGGCCCAACAATTGTTGGTGTCGTGCCCCACGCTGTCTGAATGATAAGCACACTTGGCGTTCGAATGGTAGTAAGGAGAAGCTGTATTCGGATTCTTCGGGGCCTCTTTCAGACTGGCAAGGTTTAACTTCAAGAGATGGGGTAGAACCTGAGCAGGAGTCATGTTTATCTGGGTGAATTGTCGTACAGGCCTTTCCACCCTTGCTTGGTTGGTCCTTGGTTGATTGTTTCTGGGCTGATCAGCTGCAGACTTCTGAATCATTATGGCCCCCACCGCTGGCCGACGCTCAACTCTTCCTTGACCTCTTTGGGAGTAGACAGCTAATACTTCCTTCTTTGTTGGAAAAGTCTTTTTGATGGCAGCGGAAGCAGATGCATCTTTTTGAATTTTCCCGCTTTTTATGCCGGCTTCAACTCTCTCACCAGTTAGAATCAACTCAGTGAACCCCACAGACGAACTTCCAATCAGGTGATTAAAGAAAGGTCCTGACAGAGTTCCCAAGAACATGTCTACTAGCTCCCTCTCAGATAGAGGTGGTTGTACTCATCCTGCCAAGTCTCTCCATTTCTGGGCATACTCTTTGAAGCCTTCATTAGAGACCATACCCATACTCTGTAATTGAATACGGGTTGGTGCTAAGTCCGCATTATATTGATACTGTTTATAGAAGGCGGCCGCCAAGTCCTCCCAATTATGCACATCATACCTCTCCAACTGGTAAAACCAATCCAGTTGCGTCCCCGACAAACTGTCTTGGAAAAAGTGGACCCACAGGTCTTTGTCAGAAGAACGTGGTTGAATTTTCCTGACATAAGATCGTAGGTGCATCTTGGGACAAGACAACCCATCGTACTTAGCAAACAGAGGTACTTTGAATTTATGAGGGATTACAATTCCAGAAACCAGTCCTAACTCTTCAAAGTCCAGCCCATGCACTCTTTGTATCTCCATGGAAGCTAGACACTCTTCCAAGTTCTTGTATTTGTCATCTGCAGGAGGGTACTGTTATTCTGAGTAGTCCTCTTCTTCCTCTTCTTCAGCTTCAGAATCTGAGGGTACGGAAGTCTCTTTACCCTTTCTCTCCCCTTCCTCAGAGGTTGATGGAAAATCTAGGACCCTTCTGGCTTGACCTTCAAACCTTCTGCCCAAGGTTGCCACACCAGCTCTCTTCTTCTTCTTTTTCTCTTTTTCCTTCTCTAGTAGAGTCTTGAGCTCCTTCTGCCCCTTGGCCAAGGTCAGAAGTAGCTGTTGAAATTGTGAATTCTGGGCTTGTAAGTCTTTGACTGTTTGTTCAATATCCATCTTGCTGAAATAAACAGCAGAGAGATGATGAAACTTGGTGTGAAGACCTGCTTATGCATATGATGAATGATATGTATTCATGTAATGCATTCAAGGATTCAGAAATTCAAATTTGTTTTAAACAAAAAAGGAACACACGTCATATTAATAAGATAGAATTTGTTAGTACATCAATGCCCCATGGGCAAAATAATACAAAATTCTAAGGTAAAAAGACGTTGTACATCCTTTTTGGTACAATGTAAGTGTTGAGAGTCTGATCTTCGTGAAGTTGACGAGTGAGTTCCAAAACCTTCTTCTCGCTTGCGTAGAATTAGGCTTCGAAAGTATCACATTCTCCCTTGAACTGTATCCAACTCCTTTGTAAATCTTCTAGTGATGTTGGCATGTCAGGATGTAGGAGGGTGTATGGAACCTCTCCTTCCATAATAGGCTCTATAATCACAGGGAGAATGTAGGGGTAAGGCATCATAAGACTTTGGGCGCGGGTTCGTACCCACTTGAGGTAAGGCTCAAGGGGGATGGAATTCTTGTGTCCCAAGGTCTTATTGTTCACCTTGTTGGGCATCCTCCAAGCTCGGATAAACCTTTGTCGAAGTCCTTGATCTTCGTTGTCGAAGTCAAAAACCAAGTCTGGAATCAGCATGTCATGTGGGCCATCCCTTCGGGCATACCCAAACTGTCTCAGAGCCAAGCAGGGGTTGTAGGTGATACATCCCCTAATGCCAAGTAGAGGGACATTAGGGAATTCTCCATAATGGTCAATGATGATAACATTCTCTTTTGATCGAGAACACCAATGAATGTCTGAATGTGTAAGAGTCATCAATCGTTGTGACCACCTCAAACCTTGCTCATTCTTCAAAAATGATTGTGGAAGATGAGAAATAAACCATATTGCTAGTAGAGGAGTGAAACATATGAGAACACCTCTTTTCCTCATTGTTCGAGTGTGAAAAGAGTGGATGATATCCCCAAGCAAAGTATGCACCAGGTTGCGAGCCATGAAGATTTTGAAAGCACTTACATCTATAAGTTGGTCAGGGTTAGGGAACAAGACCATACCATAGATGAGAAGAGCTACAATCTCTTCAAAATCTTGTAAGTCCAAGGAATTCCAGCAGCTTTGGGCCTTCTCAAACAAGAACTATGACAAGAAGCCCTTGACACCACTTTTAGTTTCCCAATGGGCTATGACATCAGATGGTTGCAAGTGTAGGGCTTGAGCAACATCTTCAAGCTTTGGATCTCTTTCCATACCGTTGAAGGGTAGTTGATTGAGAATAGGAATCCTCAGGAGTTGAGAAAATTCCTCCAAAGTGGGCACAAGCTGGTAGTCAGGAAATGTAAAGCAATGATGCAAAGGGTCAAAGAACTGGAAGAGAACTTTCAGCATATCCTCCTCAGTGTTGACAGTGACTAAGTTGAGAAGACGACCATGTCTCTCGGTGAATGGAGAATTCTAAGGAATCCTTGAAGCTAGCTCCTTTAGTTGAGGAGAAATTCTCACAAGGTTGACTTGGATAGTTTTCCTGCGAAGTGAATCCATTACCTACAAAACAGGAACAAAGATGAAGATCCAAAATCCTTGAAATGGTTAATGGATGCATATTATGCTTCATTATGTCCATGATGTTATGCATAAGTATATATGTACAAGCAAATCACACAAGTTCCTAGTTTAGGCTTGCATGGGGTTTCATAGGTAAATACCCTCTTGAAGTTTAGTTGGCTTAACCTGTCCTAGAAATAGTAACCGGGTTCTAAGGAGCTCAATATCACTGGATTGTTTTCTGTGTCCATTGTTTCAGTTTAGCCACTTTACTGGCGACCAAAATATTCCAAGAAAACAACCCTCAATGAGTGTAATATCGAGTATCTACCAACTTCAGACTGCACCAAAGCCGGTCATCTCACTACATCCTAAAAGGCGAAGTTGGTCAAGTAAAGGTTCTAAAAGTTTGTTAGTGCTTCATGACATCACTCAGCGGCCCTGTATTCTCTTTGATTGACTCAAAGGCTACTGGTACCCACAAATATGTCTCACTAACATAGTTATTGCTTAGACCGTGTCGGTATACCCCGCACAGTTTCCACAATGTATTGCTATTTACCTATGAATGTTTCCCAAATCCGGGTAGAGGATTCAAACCCAAACAATAGAACCAAAGTGTAAAGCAAACAAGTCAAGAAAGATAAGCATGTAAAGGTGATCTAAAACCCTAAGGTAACCCCACTTTTATTAATTTCCCCAGCAGAGTCGCCAGTTCTGTGATACGGTGGGAGAACTTACTTGAGGTTTCATGTTTGTGTTTGCAAATGTTTCGATTTAGCAAGAGTCGCCACCGACTTTTATTTTATCCAAAAGGAATGGTCAAAAAGCACAGGAAAGACCTTTGAGATGTTTTCTTGAGTTCGGGGGGTAGATTATGAAAAGGGAAGGTGCTAGCACCCTTTTCATCCAAGGTTTTCCATGGGCTCTTAGTTACTTGTTTAGATCACTTGCTTTGCTTTTCCAATTGTTTGAAATGGTGCTTTGTATGGTTTTGAAAGTATTTTGAAAAGAGGCCATTGTTTTGGCAATCTTTGTAATGATTCTCGTTCGTAAGAATTTATACAAAGATGTTTGTCTTTTGAAAAATTTTTCAATGTTTGAAAGTTGCCTGGAAATTGTTTTGAAATTGTGTGTGTTTGTTCGAAAATAGCAAGGATGGTTTGAAAATTGATCAAGTAACTAAAAGCATTCTACCTACTCAAAAGTCTTTCCTACATATTTTTATTCCTTTGATATTGTTATTTTACCATTGTATTTGGTAAACAACCCTATCTTTGGATGTTAACCGGGACGGGCGTGGGTCATCGTATGACCATGATAGCAATAGTGCCAAGTATCTTAGCAAGTTTTGAGGGACTAAGATCATTTGTTTTTAGGCAACATTTTGATAGCGTCATCGAGGGACTATGATCTTTTTGTTTTGTTTTGTTTTGCCAAGATACCTAGCATGCATACCATGGCCTTTTTAAGGCAACAAAGTGGATGAAACCCTAGGGGTGCTTGTGTGCAATGTGTTGTCATTTTTCATGCATTTTTGTCTTGCATTAGGTCATGCTATTTGTTTTGATTTTTGGTCTTTGCATACAAAACCCTAGTTTACTATCATGGTATATGAAAGTAATGAAATGCGTAAAGTAAATCTAGACTATTACAACAATATTATGGGGAGGGGGATACAAGTTTTGAATAGGGGGATATTGCTCAAAAATAAAACCCTAAAACTATTACAACCAAATTGAATTTATTGTACAAATAAATAAATAAGCAAATATTTAAATATGGAATAAATTTTAAATATGCAAAAATGTTTTTGTATTTGTTTTATGCATGTTTTTATTATTAAGCGTATTTGTTTTGAAAATTACTATCAATAATAAATGAAATTTTTGTAAACAAAATAAAATAAGAAATACAAATAATTGGATAAAGGCTCAAACTATATTAATAGAATGGTAGTCCGCAAATGGCGTGACTCCATGGATGATTACAAAGTTTTGGAAAATGGTAAATACATGGAAAAGATACATTAAAATACAATGACCAATATCCTCCCTAACAACTTTGAACTCTTGATCATAGGCTTCAGTTGAAGTGTGATGAGAATTCAAGAAGACTGTTGCTTCAATGATCAAGTCTTGTCTGACGTAGTTACTTGCCAGGAAATACCTAACTTTTGCCTAGGTTTCCCTTGCAGGTTTTCAACCTACCGGGAAAATTTATTCTGTTTATGTCTCTAACTTTTTCCTAGACCACCCTTTTGGGTTTTCAGCCTACCGAGATGCTCACTTTTTCCTAAGCCTCCCTTTCGGGTTTTTAACTTAGCGAGATGTTCTTTTATTTCTTTAGGCAAAGTATTTATTGACTGCATCAGCATTCATGGGACGTAGGAACTCATCACCATCCATAGTTTCAAGAATCAATGCACCACCAGAGAAGGCTTTCTTGACAACATATGGGCCTTCATTATTGGGAGTCCACTTGCCCCTAGAATCAGCGTTAAAAGACATGATCTATTTGAGCACGAGGTTGCCTTCTCTAAATTCACGAGGCTCGACCTTCTTATCAAAAGCTTTCTTCATTCTTTTCTGATATAACTAACCATGACACAAGGCCGCCATTCTCTTTTCTTCAATCAAATTCAAGAGGTCAAACTTGTTCTGGACCCATTCAGACTCTGACAACTTGGTTTCCATTATTACATGCAAAGAGGGAATCTCAACCACAATAGGGAGAACTGTTTCCATACCATACGTAAGAGAGAAAGAGGTTTCCCCTGTTGAAGTAAGGACGGAAGTACGATACCCATGCAAAGCAAAAGGGAGCATCTCATGCCAATCCTTATAGGTAACAACTATCTTTTAAATAATCTTCTTAATGTTTTTATTAGCAGCTTCAACAACCACATTCATCTTAGGCTTGTAAGGAGACGAGTTGTGATGGACAATCTTGACTTCTTCACAAAGTTCTGTCATAATCTTATTATTCAAATTTGAGTCGTTATCAGTGAGAATCCTACTTGGCACATCATACCGACATATAATATTTGTTCTTGATAAAGCGTACTACCACAGGCTTGGTGATATTAGCATAAGAAGTTGCTTCCACCCACTTGGTGAAGTAGTCAATTTCCACTAAGATGAAACGATTCCCATTCGACGCATTAGGTTCAATCATCCCAATCATATCAACACCCCGCGTAGAAAAATTCCATGGGGAAAAATAACATTGAGAAGCATTGGAGACACATGAATCTTGCCAACATAAATCTGACATTTATGGCACTTCTTTGCAAATTTGTAATAATAATATTCCATTGTCATCCAATTATATGTAATCTCAAGCCTCAACTCAACTTTAGTTTTGATGAAAGACAAACAAGCTAGTTTGATGAAAGACAAACAAGCATTATGGAAAGAAGGAAAAGAAGTGGAAATCATCTTAAAGCATCATTCACTCAAAGCTTCAAGGATCTTGGCAAGCAATCAAGTATATCAATTCTCAATTAAACTACATTGATTAGAAATGCTCAAAAATGATATACACACTTGCCACATCACTTCAATTATATTTCAAAACAATTTTTAAGTTTTTCTCTGCTGTAAATCGATTAACATCTTGTGTAAATCGATTTACACATGCTTTTTCAAAAAACTGTTTGCTCCTGCCAGCAATCAATTTACAGGTTGTGTAAATCGATTGATCACAGAACAAACTGATTTTTTAACACTTGTAAATCGATTGACACAACATGCTAATCGATTTACACTTCAAACTTTTTGAAATTCTGAACGTTACAAACACGTGCAATCGATTTGCATGTTATGTTAATCGATTTGCACATTGAAAATTTTGAAAAATCTGAACTGGTTTCAAGATATCCTTCATACCTTTTCTCCAATAGTTGCATGATCAAACATTGCATCTTGTCAAGTTTTACAAACAGAAAAGTGTCCTTTTGGAAAAGTATCTTGATTACTATATATTACAAAATATTTCAAATCATAAAACAACTCTTCTCTTGCAATAAAATCTGAACTTTGTAAAATATTCAAACTTCATATTTCTTAACTTTTAAGAACAAAGATTTTCTGCACTTTCACACATATAAAGAACAGAAATCTTTGAGCATTATCTAACCATTGTGTTACAGTTTGAATTGCTTACAAGAGAAGAAAGAAGAAACTTCAAAGAAGTCACTCTATGTGATCAACATCTTTCAAGGAATCATACTTCATAAAAACATACAAAGTGTAACTTATTTCCAGGATTGTTGGAATTAAGTATTAGATTACTTTTGTTCCTTGTTGTCCATTATTGGAAACAAGAGGTATCTTTTGAGAGGATTGTTCTCATTAGACTTATTGGAAATCCAAGAGGGTGTTCTTGGTTATTTGTTAGGTTCTTTAGTGGATAAGACTAGGAAGAGTCTTGTAAAAGTTCTAACAATATAGTAAAATCTCTTGCGTGTTTGCAAGGGGACTGGACGTACTTCCGGGGTGTGGAAGGAACCAGGATAATTCTCCGTGTCTCTTTACTTTCTGCACTTTACAGTTTTCAAAGCACTATATCAAAACCAGAAAGTATAAAATAAGTCAAAAATAGACCATCACCTAATTCACCCCCCCTCTTAGGCGCAATCTTAATCTTACATTTGGTATCAGAGCAGGTTATAGGTAACCTGCTCCTAGAGATCCAGAATGGCTTCCGCAAATCATCAACCAGTTTTCAGAGATGGTGGTAGTAACAACAAGCCTCCTCTATTTTGTGGTGAATATTTTGACTTTTGGAAAATACGCATGAAGGCGCATTTAGAAGCACAAGGAGAGGAAGTATGGGATGCTGTTGAAAATGGTCCATTTATCCCAATAACGGTAATCAATGGCGTTGGGTCTGCAAAGCCCAAAACTGTATGGGACGACGATGACAAAAAGAAAGTTCTCTATGACAAAAAGGCAATAAACCTTCTTCAAGGTGCTCTCAGTATGGACGAATTTTTCCGTGTCTCAAACTGCAAAACAGCAAAGGAAATTTGGGATACCTTGGTTCAAACTCATGAAGGAACGGCTGAAGTAAAAAGATCAAGGCTAAATACCTTGAGTCAAGAATATGAACTATTTCGAATGCAGCCCGGAGAATCCATTCTTGACTTACAAAAGAGATTTGTGCATTTGACAAATCACTTAATTGCTCTTGGTAAAACCCTGTCAAATGATGAACTCAACTTGAAAATCCTTAGATCATTGACTAGGGAATGGCAACCAAAGGTAACGGCAATCTCGGAAAAGAAGAGTCTCTCCGCAATGACTTCCGCTACATTATTCGGCAAACTTCAAGAATACGAAACGGAACTCGGTAGACTTGAAAAACATGAGAATCTAGAAAAGAAGTCCAAAAACATTGCCTTAAAAATTGATTCAAAAGAAGTGGTAAAAGAAGACAATCCGGAAGAAGATGAAAATTTCATGCTTCTAGTGAAAAGACTTGGGAAGTTTTTTGGCAGAAATGACAAAGGCGGATCTCATGCACATAAGAGAAAGCACTTCAAGAAAAGAGAAGCCTCCACATCAACTCAAGATGTCTCATGTTATGAATGTGGAAAGCAAGGACACATCAAGCCAAACTGTCCAAATCTCCCAAAGAAAAATGGATTCAAAGGAAAGGACTCAAAACAAAAGAAAGCCTACATAGCATGGGAAGATAATGATATGAGCAGTTCATCGGAATCGGAAAGCGACGAATGTGCAAACTTAGCCTTAATGGCATCGCATCACTCCGACAATGAAGAAGAGGTTAGTAATGAATTTAATCTTTTTGATGATGATGTTCAAGGTGCAATTGATGAACTCTTGAAAGAATGCAAAAGTTTATACAAAAAGGTGTCAAAACAAGAAAAAGAACTTCTAAGTTGTCTAGAAAAAATTGACACCATGACTAAAGATTTTGATCTTCAAAAACATAATTTTATAAAAGAAAAGGAAAACTTTGCATGCTCCAAGTGTGAATCAAATGTCTTTCAAATTGTTCAATTGAAAAGAGTCATTGAACGATATGAAAAAGGACAAATAGGATTGGAAGGATTACTAAGCCAACAACGTTATCCTAATGATAAAAGAGGTCTTGGTTATGTGAATACTAAGAAACCAAGTAACAATCCCACTGTTTTTGTAAAGGCTAGTAATAGTTCCAATCCCAAGAAAGTAGAAAAGAAGCAAGTTGTTCATAATCATCAAAAGAAAAAGGCTAATATATCTAAAAGAAAACAAATGCCTAGATACAAGAGTAAATTTGTTCCAAACTGTTTTTACTGTGGTATTATTGGACACACACCAAATGCATGCTATATTAGAAATTTCAGTATGGCTAGTGGACATTATGCATGGGTGAAAAAGGGAACTAACTATGAAGGACCCAAGGCAACTTGGGTACCTAACAAGAAATAATTTGTTTTTGTAGGTATGCTTGAAATCCACTTCAAATGTTTGGTATCTTGACAGTGGATGTTCAAAGCATATGACAGGAGATGTACACCAATTTTCATATCTAGTACATAAAGCCAAAGGGTATGTCACCTATGGAGACAACACCAAAGGAAAGATTCTTGGCGTTGGAATAGTTGGCACACCTCCATCCATTCAAATTGAGGATGTTCTCTATGTTGAAGGATTAAAGCACAACCTTCTTAGCATAAGTCAACTTTGCGATAGAGGGTTCAAGATCAAATTCAACAAAGAAGAATGCCTTATTATGGATGAGGCAACCAATGAGGTAAAACTCAAAGGTATAAGATCTAACAATATTTTTGTGATTACTCTAGATGATTTGTCTATGAAGGTACAATGTCTTATGGTAAACAACAATGACGCTTGGTTATGGCATAAGAGGATTGCTCACATTCACATGGAGCACTTGAACAAATTGGTTAAGCATGACTTAGTTATTGGTCTACCAAAGATGAAGTTCATCAAAGACAAATTATGTAGTGCATGCCAAAAGGGCAAACAGACCAAATCAACTTTCAAACCAAAGAATGTGGTTTCAACATCAAGACCACTTCAATTGTTGCACATGGATCTTTTTGGTCCATCTAGAACAAGAAGCTTCGGAGGTAACATTTATGCATTAGTTATTGTAGATGATTTTTCCCGTTTCACTTGGACTTTGTTTTTAGTACACAAGAATGAAGCATTCAAGGCATTCAAGAGATATGCAAAACAAGTTCAAAATGAGAAGTCATCAAAGATAACATCAATCCGAAGTGATCACGGTGGAGAGTTCCAAAACAGTCTATTTGAAGAATTTTGTGAAGAAAATGGGATCTTCCACAATTTTTCAGCACCAAGAACTCCACAACAAAATGGAGTAGTTGAAAGGAAAAATAGGTCTTTGGTGGAACTTGCTAGAACCATGCTAAGTGACTCAAGTTTGCCTAAATATTTTTGGGCGGATGCGGTAAGCACGGCATGTTATGTAAGCAATCGCGTGATCATAAGACCTATACTAAAGAAAACTCCATATGAGATCTACAAAGGAAGAAAACCAAATATCTCTCACTTTCATATTTTCGGGTGCAAATGTTTTGTCCTTAACAACGACAAAGACAATCTCGGTAAGTTCGATGAAAAATCGGATGAAGGTATCTTTCTTGGTTACTCCCTTTCTAGCAAAGCTTTTAGAATTTACAATAAAAGAACTTTAACTATAGAAGAATCAATGCATGTTTCTTTTGATGAATCTAACACCTCCAAGGAGGAAGTTTCTATTTGTGATGATGATGATTCTATAGATTTATCTCATGAGATTTCCTGCGGAGATGGCAAAATTGTCAATCCGGAACAAACACATGAACTTTCACATCAAAATGAAAATGATGATGATCTTCCTCAAGAATGGAGAACTCATCGTGATCATCCAATCGACAATATAATTGGAGATATTAGCAAAGGAGTATCTACTCGGCTAAATCTTAAGGATGCATGCTTAAATATGGCGTTTGTATCTCAAGTTGAACCTACTAAAGTGGCTCAAGCACTAGAAGATGATCAATGGATCCTTGCCATGCAAGAGGAGTTAAACCAATTGAGCGGAATGAAGTTTGGGAACTTGTTCCTAATCCAGGAAATAAACGTATCATTGGAACCAAATGGGTTTTCAAAAACAAGATGGATGAAAATGGAATAATCACTCAAAACAAGGCAAGACTAGTTGCTCAAGGATACAACCAAGAGGAAGGAATTGATTTTGAAGAAACTTTTGCTCCGGTAGCACGTTTGGAAGCAATAAGACTATTACTTGCATATGCATGCTCATTGGACTTTGAACTTTTTCAAATGGATGTAAAAAGCGCATTTCTCAACGGATTCATAAATGAAGAAGTCTATGTAAAGCAACCTCCCGGATTTGAAGACTTCAAACATCCTAATCATGTCTTCAAACTGAAGAAAGCTCTCTATGGGCTGAAGCAAGCACCAAGGGCTTGGTATGATAGACTAAGCGCATTCCTATGTGAAAAAGGGTTTGTAAAGGGTAAAGTTGATACCACTCTCTTCATAAAAAATGTTAATCATCATACCTTACTTGTACAAATCTATGTAGATGATATTGTTTTCGGTTCAACTAACCAAAATATGTGCAAGGAATTTTCGTCTATGATGCAAGGAGAGTTTGAGATGTCTATGATGGGAAGATTGAATTTCTTTCTTGGTCTTCAAATTAAGCAACTCAAACATGGTATTTTCGTGAACCAATCAAAATATTGCAAAGACCTTATAAAGAAGTTTGAGATGGAAAGTAGCAAAGAAAGTGCAATTCCTATGGGATCCGGCACTTATCTTGACCCAGATGAATCAGGAAATTCTATTGACATAACTAAGTATCGTGGAATGATTGGCTCACTCCTTTATTTAACAGCAAGTAGACCTGACATTATGTTCAGCGTTTGCCTATGTGCAAGATATCAAGCCAATCCTAAAGAGTCTCACCTTGCAGCAGTCAAGCGCATAATAAAATATCTCAAAGGAACAACCAACGTCGGATTATGGTATCCAAAAGGTAGTATGTGCAATCTAGTTGGTTATTCTGATGCTGACTATGCAGGTTGCAAAACTGATCGCAAAAGTACAAGTGGAACATGTCACATTCTTGGAAATGCCTTGGTTTCATGGTCATGCAAAAAGCAAGCAAGCGTAGCTCTCAGCACTGCCGAAGCAGAATACATTGCGGCTGGAAGTGGATGCGCTCAAATTCTTTGGCTAAAACAACAATTACTTGACTATGGAGTAAACCTTGGATGCATTCCTCTTCGATGTGATAACACAAGCGCGATCAATATTACAAAAAATCCAGTTATGCATTCCCGGACGAAACACATTGACATCAGACATCATTTCATCCGAGACCATGTACTCAAAGGAGATGTCGAGATCACATTCGTGGACACTCAAAATCAACTCGCGGACATCTTCACAAAACCACTTGCAAAGGATGCATTTTTCAAAATTCGTCGTGAACTTGGAATCCTCGATGAACAAGATATTTAAGGTGCACTCAATCCTTGACTATACCTTAATGTACATATATATGTGGATAGACATTGTTTCAAATGTTAAAAATAATGATGTTTTAAATTTTCTCTTTAAGTAAATCGATTTACACCATATGTCAATCGATTTACTACTGAAGCAAATCATTTCTTTTAATAAAATCTTCTGTGTAAATCGATTTACACAATATGTCAATCGATTTACTACTGAAGCAAATCATTTTTTTTATAAAATCTTGTGTGTAAATCGATTTACACAATATGTAAATCGATTTACCACTGAACGAAAATTACTTTTTATGAAAAATGTTCTGTGTAAATCGATTTAACCAAGGGGTAAATCGATTTACCACAGAATCTGAAGCATTTTTTTATGTATTTTCTCTATGCAATTTATTTTGTTTTAACATGTGATACTTGTATAAGCTTTTAATATATTGGTCAAACATTCATTGTCTCTCAACCTCCCACCTTACTATTGCCCAATCAATGAAACCTTGACCAAATTACCAAATTAAAACCTCATAAAGACCTCACTTACTCTCTATATTATTTAAACTCACCAAAACTATCTCATAACACCAACACACTCTCTCACATAACAACACAAAGAACTCTATATCTCTCTTTTCAAAACCCTAACAAAATCCATGGCTCCCAAGAGAAAAGCCTCTGCCTCAGAGAAAGGAAAGAAGCCAGCTTCGTCAACATCTGAAAACTCTGTGCTCGAGTACCTCTCGGATCCACAGCGGGACAGATTTCTCAAGCATTTTCAAAAGAAAATCATCTCTACTCCAAAGTTTGGTATGTTATCTACTTTTCCAGATGAATGCTTCTCATTTCAAAGAGATTTAATTGCTTATGGGTTAGAACCATTAATATCTTCACATGGTTTCTATTACCCGGATCTGGTTAGAATTTTCTACAGCAACATGTGCTATGACAACAACAAATGTTATACATATGTCCTTGGAAAAAGAATCCCTCTGTATTCCAAAACTATTGGCAGAATCTTGAACATTCCATATTCTGGAAGTACCCTCTATGATCCAGAAGATGCTGCTTGGGAAAACTATCAGAAGCGAGAATTTTTCTATAGCATCGGAAGGTTATCAGAATCTGAATACCGTGCCAAGCGGATTCGCAGTCTTGGCGGGGTTACTCCAGCTAGGGACACATGGAGTGCTGGAAATTTCCATATTGATGATAGGTTGTTTCACTATTTTCTGGTGTATATTCTGTTTCCTAGAGCAGGGAATCATTGTACAGTGACCGACCTAGAATTGCAAATCATCTATGCAAGGAAAAATGGAATCCCGGTTAATTGGGCAAAATTGATTGTGGTGCATATGCTAAAAGTTGCCGCAAGGGCCACCTTTCTACCATATGCATATTTCATTACAAGGATTATGGCAGCTTTTGATATAGATTTCACTGGATTTGAGCGGATTGAAATGGATCCAATCACCACTAGGATCTCCATCAAAAATGTTGATTCAAGAATGGGTGTTCATTTCAATGCTGAAGCAAAAACCATAACTTACATTGGAGAAGATGTGGTCGGCGATGAAGGTCATAATGCAGATGAAGAAGACCATGAAGTTCCTCCTGCTGCTGCTTCTGGTCCCACAAATCAAGATGTTATGGATTTCATGACGCAATAGTTTGCTTCTCTCAATTCTAACATCAATGCTCGATGGACGGAGATAAATGACTCTACCTCATCTCGAATAGATGCTTTTCAGAATAATGTGAACCAACAGTTTTCATATCTTTATTCACATCTTCATATCCCTCCATACGACCCAACCAATCCTGCACCTCCGCCTCCTCAATACACCGAACCACCTCTTCAACAACAATTTCCTTATCAAGGACCTTTCTAAAATGTTCTTGATCAATGTTATTAAATTCTTAGTATAAGTATCATTATGGATTTTGTCTTGTTTTATTTTGTTCATTTTATGTATTGTGTTCTTAAAACTTTGTTCGATAATTTTGAAAGTTTTGTGTTTTTCATTCATGTTCCTATACATTTCTTTCTGGTATACTTTCTTGTTGCATCTTTCCCTTCTTTTTGATAATGTCAAAGGGGGAGAAGGATGTAATAGCACTTTATGGTTGTTTGTTTTCATTGTCTTTACAGAGCAAACTTTCAAATCTTTTTCTCCATAGGGGGAGAAATCTTCTCAGGGGGAGAAAACACCTTTTGCTCAAATTCTGATCAACACATAAAGGAAAATGGTTTGTCATCATCAAAAAGGGGGAGAATGTAATCTCAAGCCTCAACTCAACTTTAGTTTTGATGAAAGACAAACAAGCTAGTTTGATGAAAGACAAACAAGCATTATGGAAAGAAGGAAAAGAAGTGGAAATCATCTTAAAGCATCATTCACTCAAAGCTTCAAGGATCTTGGCAAGCAATCAAGTATATCAATTCTCAATTAAACTACATTGATTAGAAATGCTCAAAAATGATATACACACTTGCCACATCACTTCAATTATATTTCAAAACAATTTTTAAGTTTTTCTCTGCTGTAAATCGATTAACATCTTGTGTAAATCGATTTGCACATGCTTTTTCAAAAAACTGTTTGCTCCTGCCAGCAATCGATTTACAGGTTGTGTAAATCGATTGATCACAGAACAAACTGATTTTTTAACACTTGTAAATCGATTGACACAACATGCTAATCGATTTACACTTCAAACTTTTTGAAATTCTGAACGTTACAAACACGTGCAATCGATTTGCATGTTATGTTAATCGATTTGCACATTGAAAATTTTGAAAAATCTGAACTGGTTTCAAGATATCCTTCATACCTTTTCTCCAATAGTTGCATGATCAAACATTGCATCTTGTCAAGTTTTACAAACAGAAAAGTGTCCTTTTGGAAAGGTATCTTGATTACTATATATTACAAAATATTTCAAATCATAAAACAACTCTTCTCTTGCAATAAAATCTGAACTTTGTAAAATATTCAAACTTCATATTTCTTAACTTTTAAGAACAAAGATTTTCTGCACTTTCACACATATAAAGAACAGAAATCTTTGAGCATTATCTAACCATTGTGTTACAGTTTGAATTGCTTACAAGATAAGAAAGAAGAAACTTCAAAGAAGTCACTCTATGTGATCAACATCTTTCAAGGAATCATACTTCATAAAAACATACAAAGTGTAACTTATTTCCAGGATTGTTGGAATTAAGTATTAGATTACTTTTGTTCCTTGTTGTCCATTATTAGAAACAAGAGGTATCTTTTGAGAGGATTGTTCTCATTAGACTTATTGGAAATCCAAGAGGGTGTTCTTGGTTATTTGTTAGGTTCTTTAGTGGATAAGACTAGGAAGAGTCTTGTAAAAGTTCTAACAATATAGTAAAATCTCTTGCGTGTTTGCAAGGGGACTGGACGTACTTCCGGGGTGTGGAAGGAACCAAGATAATTCTCCGTGTCTCTTTACTTTCTGCACTTTACAGTTTTCAAAGCACTATATCAAAACCAGAAAGTATAAAATAAGTCAAAAATAGACCATCACCTAATTCACCCCCCCTCTTAGGCGCAATCTTAATCTTACATTATAGCATGCCCTAAGCATCTTCTTTGCCGTCAAATGTCCATTGGCATGGGTATCAAAGGAACCTTCATGGATTTCATGTATTAACATGTCTGCTTCGTGTCTATCTACGCATCTGAGCAAGACCAAGTTATAATTTCTTTTGTATAACACATCTTCATTGAGGAAAAAGCTACCTGCCAACATTCTCAATGTCTTTATATCTTTATTCGATGCACCGACCAGATGTTCTTGAGTCTGGAGGAAATGTTTGATATCATAATACCAAGGTTTTTCATCTGACATCCCGTATGTAGCAAACACATGAGCTGGTCTATCAAGACGTTGAGCTGTAATATGAGGTACATCATTCTAAGCATTCACTTGGTACATGGAAGCCAGAGTGGCCAAAGCATCTACCATTTGATTCTCGTCTATGGGAATATGATGGAATTCAACCTTATTGAAGAAAGGTAATAATCTTCTTGCATAATCTATATAGGGAATCAAGCCAATCTGACAAGTCTCTCATCCTTCTCTGATCTGATTTATTACAAAAGCTGAATCACCATATACATCAAGAATTTTGATTATGAGATCTATATCCTCTTCAAGACCCATGTTACAAGCTTCATACTTCGCCATATTATTGGTACAATCAAATGTCATCCTTGCAGTAAAATGGATATGTGACCCATGGGGAGTGATAATCACATCACCAATTCCTTTCCCATAAGTATTTACAGATCTATCAAACACCATACCCCACCGGGATTCAGGATCGGGACCTTCCTCAGGAAAAGGTTCATCACAATCTTTAACTTTCAAATACATCACGTCCTCGTCAGGGAAATCATACTTAACAGACTAATAATCATCAACCGGTTGGTGAACAAGGTACTCTGCCAACACATTACCTTTAATAGCCTTCTGGGTAGGGTATTCAATATCATTTTCAGACAACAGCATCTGCCAACAGGAAATTCTTTCAGTAAGAGAAGGCTTTTCAAAAATATACTTAATTGGATACATTTTGGAAATCAACCAAGTAGTGTGATTCAACATATATTGCCGCAATCGCTTCGCTGCCCAGACCAAAACACAACATGTTTTTTCTAGCATAGAATACAGTGACTCCCAATTAGTGAACTTCTTGATCAAATAATAAATGGCATGTTCTTTTCTTCCTATTTCATCTTGTTGTCCCAAAATACAGCCCATCGAGTTATCCAACACAGTCAGATACATAATCAATGGTCTTCCTTCAACAGGAGGGAGCAAGATAGGAGGATCAAGCATATACTCTTTAATGCTTTCAAACTCCCTTTGGCAATCATCCTTCCATACACAACCTTGATCTTTCTTTAACAGCTTGAAGATTGGTTCACATGTTCCAGTCATATGGGAAATAAATCTGGAAATGCACTTTAAACGTCCAAGGAAACCTCTAACTTGTTTTCCAGTTCTTGGTGCAGACACTTCTTGAATTTCCTTAACTTTATTAGGATCAACTTAAATTCCTTTTTGGATGATAATGAAACCTAGCAACTTTCCTAAACGAACACCAAAAGTACACTTATTTGGATTCAAGCGGAGACGACACTTCCTCAAACATTGAAACAATTTCAATAAGTCTTTGATATGTCATTCCTCATTCTGATATTTGCAATCATATCACCAACAAATACTTCGATTTCCTTATGCATCAGATCATGGAATAGGGTTGTCATAGCCCTCTGGCACGTTGCACCAGCGCTCTTCAACCCGAAAGGTATCACTCTATAAAAGAATATTCCCCAGGGTGTGATAAAAAAAATTTTCCATGTCCTCAGGAGCCATCCTAATTTGATTGTATTCGGAAAATCCATCCATGAATGAGAACACTTTTAATTATTCTATGCTATCAACCAACATATCAAGATGGGGCAACAAGAAATTATCATTTGGACTTGCTTTATTTAAATCTCTATAATCAACGCACATGCGTACTTTTCCGTCTTTCTTTGGTACTGGAACAATATTGGCAATCCACTGAGGGTACATTGATGTCACAAGAAAACCAACATCAATATGCTTTAAAACCTCTTCTTTAATATTCACTGCCATATCAAGCTGAGTTCTTCGCAGCTTCTGCTTGATTGGTGAACATTCTGGCTTTATCAGCAAATAATGTTCCACAATATTGGTGTATAAACCAGGAATGTCTTGGTAAGACCAAGCAAAGATATCCACATACTATTTTATCAACTCAATCAACCTGCTCTTCACCTCGGGATGGAGCAGTGCCCCAATCTTGACTTCTTTCGAATATTCTTCTGAACCCAAGTTAATTGTCTCCAACGACTCTTTATACGACTTAATGGTATTTTCCTCACGCTCAAGCAATCGTGAAACCTCTTCTTGGATTTCATCATATTCTCCTTCTTCAACCACATACACAGGATATTCAAAGTTGGGAGAGGGTGCAGGGTCATTGCATTCAACATGTTTTTTAATTAATATCCACATATGATTTATGATTGATTTTAGAAACTGACACATGTAAGAAGTGATTATGCAGATTTATTTACAGTTATTATTTATTCAAAAGGTTTTTTCTCGTTACCATTTTCCAAGAAAAGCGTAAAATAAAGACACAATTTATAAATCAAAAACAACTTTTATTAATGATCTTAAAATTCAAAACAAAAGGCACGTCCATACAACATCACTTTCACCTTGGGAAGAGTGAAAGACTTTTGAAAAGATAAACAAAAAGACAAATTACTTTGAAATGTGAATGCAAGAAGGAACATCAATAGTGATCCAATTCTGGACTCTGACTCCATGTGTTACAAAGTTCGGCATCTCTTGTTATGGCTCATCTTCAAGAATAGAATTGATCTTTGGAGTAGTCGGATGGAGATATCATGCACTATGAAAGATGTCTTGATATTTACTTAAAGCGTACTTTAGATTCACAACTTCATTCTTTATGGAGAAACCTAAACCAGTCCCCATTCTTGTTCACAAGTGGATTAATAATCTGCCCCCACACCTTGTTAGGGCCCTTCTGAACTACCTGCTACACATCCTTAAATGAGGTAATAGAATCTTCATTCTTCCTTATACTATCAATAGACAAATCTTGGAACTGAGTTCCAACAGTGGCTTCATCAACTTCTACAATTCTAAAGGAAGAAAATGAGATATCAACAGAGCTTGCTCACTGTTCATAATAACTACATTTCCTTCACGGAAAAATTTCAGTTTCTAATGCAAGGTTGAAGTAACAGCTTCTTCTTCATAGATTTAGGGTCGTCCCAATAAACAACTATAGGCTGGGGTAATATCCATAACCTGAAAGGTGATTTGGAATAAGTGAAAACCTATATGAATAGGTAAATCAACCTCTCCAATGACAGATTTTCTCAAACCATCAAAAGATTTTACTATAATACCACTAGGATGCATGGGAGTTCTCTGACGTTTAAGCTTCATGAGAGTGATTCTTGGTATGATATTCAAATTAGATCCATTGTCTATCATCACATTATGAAAATAGTCATTCTTACAATTCATAGATATATGTAGAGCCAGGTTATGGTTTCTCCCTTCATCAGGAAATTCCTCATCACAAAAACTCAGATTGTTACAAGACTTAATATTCCCCAAACACCTTTAAAATGATCCAGAGACACATCCCTTTCAACAAAATCCTGATCCAACACCCTTAACAGAGATTCCCGATGAGCAGAAGAGTTCATCAACAAGGTTAAAATGGAAATCTTAGATGGAGTTTGCAATAATTGATCCACAATCTTGTAATCACTCATCTTGATGATTTTTAACAGAACATCAACATCCTTTTCCAAGGCGGAGCCACTAGATTCTCCTACCACTTTCTTAGGTTCATCATTCTCAACAACCTTTTTACCATAATTAACATCTCCTCGAAAGTTAGGGGTGAAGACACAACCACTACGAGTTACCCGACTAGCTTCAACAATATTCTCAACATGGGACAAAGGTTGGATAGGAATTTCCACACCATATGGGATAGGACCGGGAAGACAAATAACCACGGGAGAAATAGCAGGCTTGTTATGGCACGCAATCTCTACAGGAGTGGGAACACCAAAATGTGGCACAATAACATTCACCCCTGCTTCTTTAGAATACTCAAGAGACATGGAATCATTGTCAGACAAAAGAACCTCATTCATAAACTTCGACTCATCATAAGAAAAGAACTCATCAGCAAAAACATAATTATCATCATAGTCTTCAATCACATTAATATCTTCATATTCAGCCCTTGGTCTAATTATACGGATAAGACCTTCATCCATCATCTCTTGGAGGTCACTTCTCACTTTATAACATCCATGGATATCTGAACTACAAATACTGCAACCCATATGATTGTGTGTATAGTAGCTGAATTCATAAAGACTAACATGCATCTTCACTAAATCACCTCTAACAAGGTTGATATCAAGATTCCTAAAGTCCCCAAGATAACCAGCAACCATATTCACAGCACCTCCATCTCCATGTTTGGGTAGTGGATTATCCTTCACATTGGGACCTATGTCTTTAAAAGATAACAAGCCAGATCTCACCAGCTTTTGCACTTCGGCCTTTAATAGATGACAATTTTCAATCTTGTGCCCAGAAGCTCCTTCATGAAAAGCACAAGCCGGATCAGCTTTATAATACCATGTCAAAGTTGGAGGTATAGCAGGGGGGCCTAGTTTGCACCAGGTTCTTCTGAATCAAAGCCAGAAACAATTGTGTATAACTTATCAGAATATGATTAAAAAATTCTCTCTTCTGACCTTTCACTTCGTGGAGGAGCAGGATGATAAATTTCATCATTAATAACAAGCATAACATTCACCATAGAAGGTGCAACATGATGAATCTCATTATTAATAACAGGGACAACATGCACTACAGGAGGTGCAGAAGCAGTAGTAGTATGAACAAATGGAGCAACTTGAGCAACAGGAATGTAACCTTCTGGCATGAAATTCGCAGAAATTTTCCATGGGTAACCATGAGGCATACAATATTGAGTAGCAGTAACTGGAGTAATAGAGATGGAACCGACGGAACCTTTAAAATAACGGTCAACTGTTGTGGTTTAGTAGCATGAGGAGACGGGAGAGGAGGTGGTGGCTAATTCTGAGCAGCCACCAACGACTCTACCAAAGTAGTCAGATTAGCCATACCAGCTCTCAAAGCAGTAACTTATTTGTGTAACTCATGATTCTCTTATTCAAAGTTTTCCTCCTTCTTTTTAGAATTAGGCCGAGTATTATAGTGATGAAACAGCTTGCCGACTGAACGAAGTAGAGAAACAAGTAAGACACTTGTGAAAGATAGGAATGAAAAAATATGTGCAAAATGATGCATGATATGCAATGCATGTGATTTATTGTGTTTATTCAAGGAACTCAAAGAACTATAAACAATTGCAAATATTGAGGAACTAACACATTGGGAAATATTGAAAAATCTCATTCTAATAATAACTTTGGAATGGATTACAACTTTTAATACAAGTTTTAATAATCCTAAGTACAAGAGAATTTACAAAAAATCTAAGGAGCCAAAGCTGATGAAGATCTTTCCACACACTGACGTTTTCCCTTGAGACTTGCAATCCGAGCCTTCAATTTCTTGTTCTCTTCTGCATACTTGTCGGTGACTTCTTTCCATCCACCAGAATCAGAAAATGGGTGATCGGGACCTGGCTGAACTCTAGAGGAAAAAAACCTCCAGCTTCTCCATCATCTCCATAACATGACTCTCAAGAATCTCAATCAAGTCATCATTCTCATTCAATTTTATTGAGTAGGATACCTCCAAAGTCTGGTACTTGTTCTTCCATGCTTCCTTCTCTTATTGCATCCTAACTAAGGCAAGTTGTAGTTCTTCCATATCATCTAAGAGAGGAGGAGTAGTCATTATAAACATATCAGATATCGGTTATTCATAAGAATAAAGCATCTTCAACTGAGTTTCCCTTGCTTGTACCCAGCAGAGATGAGGCTCTAAGGAAACAACATCTCTTGGTTCCAAATCTTTTCTACCCTTCCTATGAATATGGCGCCAAGCCTTTTCAATCTCTTCCTTAGCTTCCCTATGATCTTCTCCTTCTTTGAGAAATAAACCACTCAGTTGAATGTTGCTTGGCTTGTCTCTCATTGGATATCCAAACTGGCGGCGTGCAAGAATAGGATTGTAGTTAATTCCTCACTTTGTACCAAGAAGAGACACATTGGGAAAAACACCACAACTATCAATAATTTTCACATCATAATAAGCTTGATGATACCAATCAATGTCAGAATGAGTGAGAGCCATAATCTTCGATGTCTAATGTGGTTCCTTCTTGATATGTTAAAAAATAGCAAACCGGGGTAAGTGAGAAATAAACAACTGATATAACAACAGTGTGCAACAAATGATCATCCCTTCCTGATAGAAATTTCAAAGATGGATGGAATAATAAGTATCTCCTATAAGTGTAGGGACTGGGTTCCCAATCCGAAATATCTTGATGGCATTAACATCCACGAATATGTCGACGTTGGGAAACAAGAACAACCCATAAGCAAGCAAAACATAGATAGCCTTAAAAGCAGTTGTACTCTTCATCTTGGCAAAGTAACAAGCTTTCTCCAATAGAAACTGAGCAGGTAAACCTCTGATTCCTCCTTTGGTAGTCATGTTAGCCTCAATCTCATACTTCCTCAAGTGAGTTATGGTTGCAATCTCATGAGACTTGGGCTCTCCTTCTAATTCGGTGAACGGAACACAATCAGTAATAGGTAAACCAAGTAAGTAAGAATACTCCTCCAATATGGGCATCAACTAATAATCAGGAAAAGTAAAACACCGGTATAATGGATCATAGAACTGGACCAATGTATAAATAATACCCTCTTTCATCTTGAGCTTTATAAGAGGTACAATGGCTCCATACTTCTTTCGAAAATTTGTAGGACTCTCAATCTCATGAATCAAACTCACCAGTTCCTCTATCTTAGGATCCTTGAAACTGTACTTCTGAGTCTTTCTCCTTCTAAAATCCATGGTCAAAAAAGTACATGAGATGCTTGCAAAAGTCAACCTTAAGTTCCATGAAAAACCATTTAAAGAATTCTCATGGGTGCACGAATGTATGATGATGCAACAATCACACACAAGATCACAAATATGGGGGTTCATAGGTTCGACGTCACGAGCATGAAGTCAAAGGTACTACCCACAAGGTAAGGACTAATGGTTTATCACCTGTCGAACAATGTTCTAAGGAAATCCACGAGTCTACATTTTTCCTTCTGATATTGCCAATATCCCGATTAGCTCGGTAATTAGCAATATTCTCAGGAAAAACTCGTCTGAGTGCAGCATCGCGTGACAACTACTTTTGGATTGCTCCGTTATAGTCTCCACATTACACCTAAAAGTCCAAGATGGGTTAAGGGTTCTATGACTTCTCAGCTTCTCGAGCTCCCAGGTCGAAAGCAACACGTTTTCCCGATTGCTAGGTGTGATCGGTGGAAATAGAACTGACTGTTTTAAAGCTGGTTCGCGAAATGTCGCGATAAGCAAGAGTCGCCACCGTCTTTTATGTTCTCGAACAAGGAAAGGACAAAAGCACAGCAAAATTCCTTTTCGAGATGTTTCTCGGTTCGGGAGGTAGATTATAGAAAGGGAAGGTGTTAGCACCCTTTCTATCCGTGGTTATCCACGGGCTCTTAGGTACTTGCTCACTATGTTTTCAAAAGATTTTGCTTTTCTTGTATTTGTGGGATTTGAAAAAGTTTCGTTTTGAAAACTTCTAGGTAACTCTTGTATCAGTCCTCAAGAGTGTATGAAGTATTTGTTTGAAAACTTTTTGAAAGTGTAAGTGCGAAAAGTTGTTTTTGTTTTTTGAAAGAGCAAGTACCCAGAAGAAATCTACCTACTCTAAGGAATTAAGCTGTGTAAGAGTCCTTTAGACAGTACTATCCCACTATTGAGAAGTAGGTAGCACCGTCGTTGGAGTTATTCGGGTCAATTCGATTATATGGGACATGTGGTCACCAAAGCAATGGTAGGACGCCTTAGCGGTAACCCTAATGTCTTAGATCCTTTTTTATCCGAGGCAACCATTTCGAGGCAACTGGATCTTTAGACAGGAGGGCGACCTCTAAAACACCCTATACTTAATAACCACCTCGAGGCAACCAAGTGAGGCGTACCCTAGGAGTGGCATGTGAGAGTGTGTCAAATTCAGTTCATATTATCTTTGCACATGTATTTGTGAGCTGCGGGTTAATTTTATTTTTCATACAAGTCTTGTCATGCATATTTAACAGTTAATAATTTTGCAGGAAATAAATTGTGGAAAGTGAATCTACGCTATTACAAGGCGTCGGGTATTTACATCGCCAAAAACATAACCCTTTGGAAAATAAAATGCGAGAAAATAAAAGAAATCGATAAAAGTCCTAATTATCTATTACATTCTCTGAAACAGTTACATAAATATAACCAAAATAATAAAGCGCGAATAGAAATTTAATCGGGTCGTCCTTAGGGTTTTGACCATTTTTGATAAAAAGAAAGCAATTTGACCTTTTTTGTAATAAATTAAAGATTAAACCTAATTTACTAATTAATTTATTTAAAAGAAAAAGTATTTTTTATGTTTTTTATGTCTTAATGAAAATAAAAATAAAAGAAATTAAAAGTTGAAAGTTAGTAAAACCTAATTCTAATTTATTTATTTATTTATGAAAAAGTCAAAATTAAACCTAATTAAACTAATTAATTTGTTAGTATTTTATTTACAAAATAATGAATTAAAGTGAAATTAATAATTAATAATAATAAAAAATATTTACATTTTAATGGTCTGAATTTATTATGAAAATTAATTAATTTGTGAGTTAAATAATAATAATAATAGTTATTAAAAGAAATTAAAAGAAAGGGAAAATAAAAAGAGATAATAAACCAGGGGGGTTTGGGCCAGCTTAGGAGGTGAATTCTGGAATTGTGAAGCCCATTTATCTCAGGCCTTTTGACTTTCCAGAATTAGCTGCGTGTTCATTGACTAGGTAGTACCATAGTCTTCCATCTTTGGCCCTTGGATTGCTGCTTGTAAACACCTGGCGCATGGATGGTTGAGGTGTACGGTGGAATTCATTTGGACATCTGCATGAAATCACGTTAAGAAAAATATGAACAATTATTTTGGGGGACCTGGGATTCGAACCCAGGTCCCAATGATTCTTGGACAACGCATCCACCACCAGGCCACTCGCTTGCATTTGTTAGAATAATAATGAGTAAATATAATATAAAAAACATGACAATTATGCTGGAAACAAAATCACGCGCGCTGCTTTTTGAATTGCCCAATGACGCTTCACCACATCATCATCTTCTTCCCTAAACCTGCAAAATATACGTTTAGATAGCGGGGGTTTTTAACCCCCACAAAATAGCATGAGGAATAATAGCGATTAGCTCCCTAGGCTATATAAATATGGCGTGAGTATGGCATTCAATTCGTCTGGTTGCAACGATTACAACCATATGCATGAGAGGTTCCAATTTTTCCTGTATAGGAAAACCCCAAAATGAAAGCTTCGGAACCCTAATATTTGTCAATGGTGATTTGTGATTCAGGGCGTTTCAGTCCAATTAACCTATGTCAAAAGCTTTATACAGTCCCTATGAACACAAAACAATCAACAAAACATGTTAATGATGCATGAATCAAAGTATGCGATTATGAAAAAAACTCCAAACCGTGAAACTATTATCCTTGGATTCTTTGAGCTTTAGCGTGTGGTTCTGATTCCTACACGTTCCTGGGGACCTCTACAATGTATTTGAATCCACAAAAGCCCTTGAATTGGCCTGGAAGTGAGAAAACAGTTTTGGCTTTTTCTTGATTTTTTTTTAATATGGTTATGGCTTTGTGCAGCAATTCTCACGTGTATATGAATAAGGTTAGGTTGTGTACATATAGAGGACTGAATTAGGTTAAATCTTTGGGCAAAAGATCCATGGAATTATGATTTCAATATTTGATTTTCAATCATATCTTTTTGCATCTTTTTGATTGAGAAAACTTGCCAAACATGGAGATTTTTGTCCCCTTGATTGATACACGAATTTGCCAGCTCTTGTAGGTCATATTTGCTTCATGAAAAGATTGAAAAACCATGTCTTGATATTTTCCTACATTTTAAATTAATTAAATGAATTAAAATCAATTAAAAATCCAATTAATTAATAAAAATAAGAAAATAAATCAATTTAAGCTTGATGGGTCGTGCATAGGCCTTGGACAAAGTTTCAAGAAGGAATTTGAGGCCCATTAGCAAAAACAAGGTGTTTTGAGCAAAGTTGACTTTTGCAAATTCACAAATATTTCCCAACTTCTCCAATGCATATCTTGCTCAATTTTGATCATATGGACATGTTCTTGGACATTTTGGAAAGGTCTTGAAGTCCTCTAACCAATTCCTTTGGTCCCATTTCATTTGGATTTACCAATCTCAAGTTATGGTCTTTGACTTAAAGTGCATTTTTGTTGACTTTTGAATTTGACCTATAATGTAGAAATTGATAACTTTTTATGAGAGCATTTCTTGGACTTGTAATGTGAATATAAGTTGTAGTAAATGTTATCCCCTTCAAAATGAGCATTGGATGGGATTTTTCTGATGAACCATGAAAAAGTTATGCCTTGGTCAAGATACAGTTGACTTTTCTACTGTCCAAAAATAGTAACTTTTGCATCTTTGATGATTTTTGAGTCATGCTTGTGGAATCATGATCAAGACTTGATCAAATGATGATTCTGAGCTCAAAATAAGATGTTGACAAAAAACATTCTGACCTTTGACTGTAAAATGACCATTTTACCCCTGCAGTTGACTGTAGAGCAAATAGGGCTTTTGACTGTGCAATTTGACATTGTGAATCTTGAGACTTGACATGTAGATGCTTGACAATGTATATAGGCCTATGGGACTTGATTGAGCCATTGAAAATCCCAAATTCATTGAAAGAACCAAAACCTTAATTTCAGCTGGCTTAGGAGATGTTTGGACTGTGCAGTCCTTGAGTAGTCTTGAATCATTTGAAGATGATTCTTGATAAACCTTGAAGAATATGGGAGGGCAAATTTTGGGGTACAACAGTTGCCCCTGTTCAATCTTCTTAGACCTGAGGATGTAGATTGGCTTGCGTGCCTTTCGTGATCCGAAGGTGGAAGATGATTGAACACTAAAGTGCCCAGAAATTTGCACTCGCATAGTGTGGTATCAGCAGTGTGATGTCGGGAATGGGCTTACAGATGCCATTTGGAAAGATGATGGTAGGAGGATGGGCTTATAGATGCCATCTGGAAGTGTGACAGAGTCTTGTCGGGAATGGGCTTATAGATGCCATTTGGAAATGTAATGGATATTTGTGGAGATGGGCTTAAAGATGCCATCGGGAGATGTCGATCGCGTAAGAGATTCCTTAGCGAGAACTTGCATACTTAAGAGAGAAAGATAATTTCCTGGCCTGTTACAGGTGTTGATCTTCAAACTCTTCATGCAAATGCCTTTCTTGGCTAGATACAGGTATAAATCCACAATCAATCGCTCACAGATATGCCCTGGCTAGATACAGGTATCGAATCTGGAACTTCAAAAGGTTGATCGAGATAGCTTTCCTGGCTGGATACAGGCGTAGACCTCTAATCAGGTGCTCACAGATATGCCCTGGCTGGATACAGGTATCGAATCTACAAACAATCGCTCACAGATATGCCCTGGCTAGATACAGGTATCGAATATGGATCTTCAAAAGGTTGATCGAGATAACTTTCCTGGCTGGATACAGGCGTAGACCTCTAATCAGTTGCTTACAGATATGCCCTGGCTGGATACAGGTATCGAATCTACAAACAATCGCTCACAGATATGCCCTAGCTAGATACAGGTATCGAATCTAGAACTTCAAAAGGTTGATCGAGATAACTTTCCTAGATGGATACAGGCGTAGACCTCTAATCAGTTTCTTATAGATATGCCCTGGCTGGATACAGGTATCGAATCTACAAACAATTGCTCACAGATATGCCCTGGCTAGATACAGGTATCGAATCTGGAATTAGTCGCCCACAGATATGCCCTGGCTAGATACAGGTATCGAATCTGGATTTAGTCATCCATAGATATGCCCTGGCTAGATACAGGTATCGAATCTGGAATCGGTCGTCTACAGATATGCCCTGGCTAGATACAGGTATCGAATCTGGAATTAGTCGTCCACAGATATTCCCTGGCTAGATACAGGTATCGAATCTGGAATTGGTCGTCTACAGATATGCCCTGGCTAGATACAGGTATCGAATCTGGAATTAGTCGTCCACAGATATGCCCTGGCTAGATACAAGTATCGAATCCGGAACTTCAAAATGTTGGTCGAGATAGCTTTCCTGGCTGGATACTGGCATAGACCTCTAACCTGAGAATGAAAGATAATTTCCTGGCCTGTTACAGGGGTTGTCTTCAAACTCTTCATGTAGATATGCCCTGGCTAGATACAGGTATCGAATCTATAATCAATCGCTCACAGATATGCCCTGGCTAGATACAGGTATCGAATCTGGAACTTCAGAAGGTTAATGGTAATCATCTTTTGACTGACCTTTTTCCTGAAAAGGCAAAGCGTTAGTTGTATGCAATGTCATGATGTATGAAATGCATGATGTCATGATGTTCTCAAAATAAATGAGATCGTATGATACGATGCGTGTATGCATGTATCATGATGTATGACAATGTGATGTTTGTGAATGTATCTTCGTTTGGGAAAATAAATCCTTGACGAATGTCGGGAAGTTCGTTGAATCATGGGCTGATGTTGAAGAGTAGAGTTCTTCGTTTCCGCTGGGGATGATGATTGCAAGAATAAACCGGTAGGAGAAGGTGACTCCGTTGGGGAATAAACTTGGTGAAGAGATTAATTTACGGGGAATTACTCTGTGGGAAGAGATACTTCGCTGAGACTTTGATGATAACTCCGCTGGGGATTCCGTTGATGATTTTTGTTGGGGAATTTGATGAACTCCGCTGGGGATAGGAAGAACTTCGCCAAAGACGATCTTTCCGTTGTAATTAGCTAAGGATAACCCAGTTATAGGCTCTGGTGGGGAACAACCTTCTGAATAAAGCCGGGGAGATGCTTTTGCACTCTGCGGGGGATAAGCCTCCAGAATCTACTGGGGATAAGCTTCCAGAATCTACTGGGGATAAGCTTCCAGAATCTACTGGGGAGATGATTCAACTCTCCTGGGGAAACTTTGGACTGCACTGGGGAATGGCTCCACTGGGGTGTCTGGTATTCCGCCGGGGAATAATCTTATATTTCTGTCGAGGAATATTAAGATTGTCGGGGATGCTTGTTGAGGAATATATGTATACTCGGCTGGGGAATATTGAGATCTTCTAGGGATACCCAACTTCCTTAAGGCTGACAGTAGGCTAACTCTGCTTGGGGGAGAGTGTTGCTGACTTGCTGGATATTGTTCCTTTTTAGGGCTGATGGGAGACCAACTCTGCTTGGAGAGAGTATTGCTGATTTGTCTTACTCCCGGGGAGTGGAGGTATCTTGGTTACGTTCTTCAGCCGAACCTACCTTGGTACCTTGGTGGACAGAGCAACTAGATCGCTTAGACAATTCTTATTGCCTCTGTTTCTGATGTCACCTGTAATTAGTCCTTTGTTTCGCGTGCAAATATTTACGAGTTAGCAATCAATGTCAAATGCATATATCAAAAATGAACATTGGACGTTCTTTGCAAAACAAAACAGAAAAGAAAAAACAATTGGCAATTTGTCTGGAAAAGTGAGTTTGTATTGATTTTGAATTTTGCCTGTAAATAGGCGTTTTATGTACAAGAGGTTGACGTCCTAGTAAGAGAACGCCGCCGGACAACATAGAGTTTATACAATTTTGTGAAAAAGGAAAACAAAACAGCTATGTGAAAAATCCCACTGGGTTCCAACTCTGCTATCGCCTTTATGTCTTCAAGCGTCTCATCACTTTGCTGCTTAGTTGGAGATGAAGTTGATTGATCGATGTCGTCTGAACCTGATAGTTGATACCAAAAGTCTGGATGCAAGGTGATCCAATGAGACATAGTATTACGCTTATCCCTAATTTTTGCCTGGACCGCCCTTTCGGGTTTTCAGTCCACCGGGATACCCTTTTTTGCCCAAGCCGCCTTTTCAGGTTTTCGACTTACCGGGTGTACAGATTTTTTTCATTTCATCCCTTATTTTTGCCCGAACCCTTTTGGTTCGCCGGGAAGCCCTTATTTTTGCCTAAGTGTGTCAACCTAGTGAGTCTTTAGTCATGCGTAGTATCTTTTCACTATGTTTGCATTAGCGGGGTGAGGAAGGTCGTCACCATCCATGGTGGTTAGAATCATCGCTCCTCCCGAGAAGATGTTCTTAACCACAAATGGCCCTTCGTACGTAGGGGTCCATTTTCCCCTGGGATCACCTTGAGGAAGAATGATGCGCTTGATTACCAGGTCTCCGACTTGATACTCTTGTCGTCTGACTTTCTTGTTAAATGCCTTGATCATCTGTTTTTGGTACGTCTGACCATGACAAATAGCAGTGAGTCTCTTTTCGTCAATCAGGTTTAATTGATCAAGCCGAGTCTGGATCCAGTCATCTTCACTCAAACCTGCATCCTTCATTATCCGGAGAGAGGGTATCTGGACTTCAATAGGCAAGACTGCCTCCATTTCATAGACCAAGGAAAAGGGTGTTGCCCCTGTTGACGTCCGTGCTGAGGTACGGTACCCATGAAGAGCAAACGGTAACATCTCGTGCCAATCTTTGTAGGTCACTGTCATCTTCTGCACAATCTTCTTGATATTCTTATTTGCTGCTTCTACATCCCCATTCATCTTCGGCCGGTAAGGAGAAGAGTTGTGGTGCTGTATCTTGAATTGCTCGCAGAGCTCAGTGATCATCTTGTTGTTAAGATTGGTACCATTGTCCGTAATGATCCTCTCAGGTACACCGTATCGACAGATTAGGTTGTGCCGAATGAACCATGCCACGACATTCTTGGTTACGGTGGCAAAGGAAGCTGCCTCAACCCACTTCGTAAAGTAATCAATTGCTACCAGGATGAAGCGATGCCCGTTGGATGCCGTAGGTATGATCTCGCCGATCATGTCAATGCCCCACATTGCAAAAGGCCAAGGTGATGTCAAGACGTTCAGAGGAACTGGAGGAACGTGCACCTTATCTGCATAGATCTGGCATTTATGACATGTCCGAGAATGTTGGTAACAATCAGCTTCCATTGTAGACCAGAAATATCCTGCCTGAAGGATTTTCTTTGCCATGGTATGTCCACTGGAATGTGTTCCAAAGGTACCTTCATGCAGCTCTGTCATGATCCTTTCTGCTTCAATCTTATCCACACAACGCAGTAAGGTTGAATCATGGTTTCGCTTGTAGAGAATGCCATTGTTGAGGAAGAACTTTGCCGCGAACCTTCTTAGAAACTTCTTGTCATTAACATATGAGCCCTCGGGGTATTCTTGAGCTTCAAGATACCTTTTCACTTCATGATACCAAGGTTTTTCTGTTACCTCTTCAGTCTCAAGATCGCAGCAATGTGCAGGTTCATCCAACTTCCAGATAATGATTCGGGGAGCCTCGTTGTCCCACTTGACTTTGAACATAGAAGACATCGTAGCTAGCGCGTCCGCCAACTGATTCTCCTCTCTTGGGAAGTGTTCAAAAGTTATCTCCTCGAAATGGGGAATCAACGTCAGTACATACTCCTTGTAAGGAATAAGATTTGGGTGTTTAATATCCCACTCGCCTTTGATCTGACTGATCACGAGAGCGGAATCTCCGAAGACACTCAGAAACTTGATCCTTAAGTCAATTGCAGCTCGAAGACCCATGATGCATGCTTCATACTCCGCCATGTTGTTGGTGCAGTTGAAACATAGTCGGGCGGTAATTGGAGTATGAGTGCCTCTAGGAGATATGATCACAGCGCCGATACCATTACCCAAAGTGTTTGAGGCTCCGTCAAAGTGCATAGACCATCAGGATCCTTCCTCAGGTCCTTCATCCGGTCCAGGTACTTCGCAATCAGTCACTACCATGATATTCTCGTCTGGAAATTCAAAGTTCATGGACTGGTAGTCATCCACTGCCTGATGTGCCAAATGGTCTGCCAATACACTTCCCTTGATTGCTTTCTGAGTCGTGTACTGGATGTCATATTCCGTCAAGATCATCTGCCATCTTGCTATTCTTCCGGACAAGGCAGGCTTTTCGAAGATGTACTTTACTGGATCCATTTTTGAAATCAACAGAGTAGTGTGAGTCAACATATACTGTCTCAGCCGGCGAGCAGCCCATACCAAAGCGCAGCAAGTTTTCTCAAGCAGTGAGTATCGGGTCTCACAGTCGGTAAACTTTTTGCTAAGGTAATAAGTGGCGTGCTCTTTTCGGCCAGACTCGTCATGCTGCCCCAGCACACACCCCATTGAGCTGTCCAATACTGTCAAGTATAAGATTAGAGGTCTCCCCTCAACCGGTGGCATAATAATGGGTGGTTCTTGGAGATACTCTTTGATTCTTTCGAAAGCGGCCTGACATTCATCGTTCCAACGTACTACTTGATCTTTCTTCAGTAGCTTGAAGATTGGTTCACAGGTAGCAGTTAGATATGAGATGAATCGGGCAATGTAGTTCAGACGTCCTAGAAAACCTCTGACTTCATTCTCTGTCTTGGGAATTGGCATCTCTTGTATGGCTTTCACCTTGGCAGGGTCCACTTGAATACCTTTGTCGCTCATGACGAAACCTAGTAGTTTTCCAGATCTTACCCCGAAGGTGCACTTGTTTGCATTCAACCTCAGCTTGTACAACTTTAAACGGTCAAACAGCTTCTGTAGATGGTCAAGGTGTTCCTCCCCAGTTTGGGACCTTGCAATCATATCGTCAACATATACTTCAATCTCATGATGGATCATGTCATGAAACAGAGCAACCATGGCACGTTGGTAGGTTGCCCTAGCATTTTTCAAACCAAAAGACATGACCTTGTAACAAAAGGTGCCCCACTGAGTAACAAAGGTGGTCTTCTCCATGTCTTCAGGAGCCATCTTGATCTGATTGTAACCGGAGAACCCGTCCATGAAGGAGAATACCTTATGCTGAGCAGTATTGTCAACCAGAACGTCGATGTGAGGCAGAGGGAAATCATCCTTGGGGCTTGCCCTGTTCAAATCCCTGTAATCAACACACATTAGGACCTTACCATCTTTCTTCGGTACTGGAACCACGTTGGCAACCCACTGAGGGTAAGAAGTTACTGCTAGAAAATTGGCGTCAAATTGTTTCATAACCTCAGCTTTGATTTTCTCGGACATCTCTGGATGCATACGGCAGACCTTCTGTTTTACCGGAGGACAGTCTTCCTTGGTAGGCAAGTGATGAACCACAATGTCAGTATCCAACCCAGGCATGTCTTTGTAGGACCAGGCAAAGATTTCCACATAGTCATGCAGCATCTGAATCAACCGTTGTTTCACACTGAGCTCCAGATTGGTACCAATCTTGACTTCCTTTATGTCTGTCTCAGTACCCAGATTTACCGTTTCCACTGGCTCTTCATGTGGCTGAATGGCCCTCTCTTCCTGGAGTAACAGTCTTGCAAGCTCACCAGGCACTTCACAATCATCTTCACATTCGTCTTCGGCTAAGTTGATCGGATTTTCGAAGTCATAACTGGCAGTAGCAGAGTCGTTACCAGTGAGATCCAGAGTGGATTGGAACCTGTATAGGTGAGTGTGTGTAAATATAGTTGTTTTGCAATATGTATAATAAAGGAAGAAAAGGAGCGCAAGATTTGTAATGCAAAAACGTCCAATGCTTTTATTAATGATATATGAAAATGACAAATAATAAGCCCTCACAAATGAAGCCACGGTGCCCCGGGTAAGACACCGGGCCATAAAAGTTTCAAATTATTATTTGTTACAAATTCAAAACAAAGGAGTTCATTACTGAGTGACAATAGTAATAGGTACGAAGTCTTTCGCAGTCCAGTTGCTTGGTCCACCGTTGGTTGTTGGGTAGATCCAGCTGTCGAATTCAGATTCCTCCACATCGTCTTCAATAGCATTTACCCCCGGGTTGGTGATGAACACAGGAGGTCTTCCAATCCTTGCTTTACGAACAGCCCTCTGAGCCTCTGCAGTGAAACCCAAACCAAATTTGTCAGTCTTCGGAGTGAAATCAGGAAGTCGGCCCCAGTTTGCACACTCACCCTTCTCAATCACAGCCCGGGCATCCTTTAAGGAAACCATCTTTAAAGGAGAATCTTCTTCAGTCACAGTCTCTGCTGACGCCAGTGTCGGAGGAACCTCTTCAAAATTTTGAAAGGGGGTCTCAATGAACTCCCCGTCCATCTCTATGTACCGGAATGAGTTGAGGTGGCTGACCATGTATTCTTCCTTCCCCTGAACTGTCACAATTTTCCCTCTGATCGGGTATTTCAGCTTCTGATGTAATGTGGAGGTCACAGCTCCAGCCTTATGGATCCAAGGACGACCCAGCAAATAAGAATAGGATGGTCGGATGTCCATCACATAGAAATTAGAATCAAAGACCTGCGAACCAACCCTGATTGGAATGTCAACTTTACCATGTACCATCCTTTTGGACCCGTCAAAGGCCTGGACAACAATGTTACTTGGCTTGAGCTCTAAACCCTCACAATCCAGCCTGTCTAGAGCTTTCTTGGGTAATACGTTCAACGAGGAACCATTGTCAACCAGCACATGGGCAAGAGTAGTGCCCTTGCATTCAATGGAGACATGCAGGGCATCGTTATGGTTCTTCCCTTTAGCGGTCAGATCGGCGTTAGAGAAACCCAAGCCATTATCAGCAGTTAAGTTGGATACACACTCGGTAAATTGATCAGCAGATGTCTCTTGTGGCACGTGGGCCGTCTTCAGGAATGTAATCAGAGCCTTGGCGTGGGCCTCTGAACACAACAACAGTGATAGCATAGAAATCTTTGATGGGGTGTGCCCCAGCTGCTCAACTACATTGAAATCACTATTCCTGATAATCTTGAGAATCTCTTCCATCTCTTGCTTGGAAGCTTCAACATTGGTTGTCTTTGGTGCCTCCGTCTGGGCAGGCACATCAGTAGCGATCCCTTTGCCTCGAGCGTCAGATGACTCGGCAGCAGGGATAGAAGTAGGAACTTGATCAGGCAGGGAAGCAGGCACACTGGCAGGTGTGATGACAAGAGGTCTCTGGATAGCTGGTGGCGCAATATCTGGTGAGAACAGTCTACCACTGCGAGTGACTTTGGCAGGCCCGGTGATGTTACTGACGCCGATACTAGTATCAAACTCTTGTATAACTCCAAGCACATAAACATTTTCCCCATAGTGCCACGAGACAGCTTTGTCAGATGTATAGGGGAGGGGCCCCGGAACAGTGATGATGATAGGAGCAATCTTCTGAGCAGACATGATTTTGACAGGCTTCTTTGAGGGAGCCTTAGGAGGGTTGTTGAAAATAGTAACAATGGACACTTCCTCAGTAGGGGTAGTAGGAACAACAATCTTCTCGAACAAGATCTCTTTGTTATCCATTAGGTTTTGGACGCCTGACTTCAACAAAGGACAACCAGCAGGTGAAACAGCACATAGAAGGCAACCTTTACAACATCCCGGAATTAAACCGGCTAGCAACAGGTTCCTTTTGACAGTCAACAACGGAGTAACAATATCATCTATAGAGGCTACATACAGGTCTTCTTCCACAGCATTCACTCCATGCTGGGGCATGGGAGCAATCACAACATTGGGCCTTTCGGGCGCCTCGAACTGTATTTCTTTAGCATCAATAAGGTCCTGAACCTTATTCCTCAGAGCCCAACAATCATCCGTAGTATGCCCCGGGCTGTCAGAGTGATAAGCGCAGCGGGCGTTGGGGTTGTACTTTGGAGAGGTTGTGTTCACAACCTTTGGAGCTTCCTTGACAGTTACCAGATTGGTTGACAGTAGTTGCGGCAATATTTGGGACAAGGTCATACTGAGCCGAGTGTACTGCCTCTTGGGTCTCTCACCCCTTGGTTTGTTGTATTGCTGAGGAGCAGCAGCAGGCTTTGAGATTACCACCACGTTGACGGCTTGGCGGCGTTCCGGTTTATTTTGTCTCCTTGAACCATAAACAGCACTAGATTCTTTCTTGAAGGGCTTCTTTTCAGTACTCGAGGAGGCACCTTTCTGTATCTTCCTAGACTTGATACCAGCTTCTATCCTCTCACCAGTTAAGATCAGATCTGTAAACCCAGCAGAAGAATTCCCAATCAGATGGTTGAAGAATGGACCTGACAGGGTCCCCAAGAACATGTCCACAAGTTCACGGTCAGTCAAAGGTGGATGCACCCTTCCAGCCAGGTCTCTCCACTTTTGCGCATACTCCTTGAATCCTTCACTCGTCCCTAGTGACATACCCTGGAGTTGGGTACGCGTAGGAGCGAGGTCGGAATTATACTGATACTGCTTATAAAATGCAGTAGCCAAGTCCTCCCAGTTTTGACTACTGGCTCCATCCAACTGATAGAACCATTCGAGTTGAGTCCCTGAAAGACTATCCTGGAAGAAATGGATCCATAGATTCTTGTCTGCAGTGTAAGGTTGGATCTTCCTTACATATGATCTGAGATGCAGCTTAGGGCAGGAAGCTCCGTCATACTTCGCAAAAGCAGGTGCCTTGAACTTGTGTGGGATCACCACCCCAAAAGATAAACCTAGATCTCTGAAATACAACCCAGGCACGTGTTGAATCTCCATAGCACTTAAACGATCCTCCAGCTGTTTATATCTGTCCTCAGCAGGAGGGTACTGTTCATCATTGTAATTTGTCTCGTTGTCGGAGACCACATGACTAGGAACCCTTCCCCCTTGGGGACTATCTTTCCCTACAGAGGAAGTAGCCATATCAGCCTCATTCTGCAGTGTATTCCCATATCTGCGTCCGGTATTGAACAGCACAGTCCTCTTCTTCTTCTTTTTCAAAAGCAGAGTCTTCAATTCCTGTTGTCCCTGGGCTAAGCTCATGACCAACTCTTGAAACTGGGCGTTCTGGGCCTGGAGGGCCTTGATAGCTTGTTCAGTAGTAGGCTCGGAAGACATGATGATTGCTGAAATAAACAGCGAAGAAGATTAAGCAACCTGTAGAAAAAGGGTACCTATTATGCATATGATGCAATGAGATGCGTATGATTTATGTTTTCAAAGACAATCGGGATTCAACTTTGTAGACAAAAAGGAAACACACTTTATTAGATTCAAACTTTAAATTGTTCAAGAAATTGCCCTTAGGCGTTACAAGAATGAAAATACTACAAAGGAAATAAAAGCTGTAAAAGAAACATCCAAAGCCCATCAGTGCTCCCATGGCCTCTTCTTTTCAGTACGGATGTAGTCATTCAAGATCCGCTCGTTCTCCAATTGCTTAGTCAGCTTCTGGATTTTCTGTTCCTGTTCATTGAACCTTTCCTGATAAGAATCCCGTTCTGCCTGTAGTTGTGCCCAAGACCTCTTTAGTGTATCAACATCAGTGGGTATCTGAGGAGGGAGTACAGTTGGAGGAACCCCGTCTCTGTCAGGAAATTCAAGGATAATAGGTCTGACAGCTTCGTATGGCATACCTAACTTCTGAGCACGGATGCAGACCCATCTGTAGTAGGGTTCCATAGGCAGGGAAGTCTTTGGTCCCAATTCATGTGGGTCAGCTTTGTGAATTCTGTCCCAAGCCTTGATGAATCTACGGCGCAGCTCGTCACTATCTACCTGAAACTCAAAACTGATGTGAGGTATCAATATCTCATGAGGCCCTGCTCTTCTGGCTCTTCCAAACTAACGGAGAGCTAAACATGGATTATAAGAGACTCCTCCCTGGGTACCGATCAATGGAACATTAGGATATTCTCCGCAACGATCAATAACAGCCACTTCATCTAAACCTCTGAGAGTCCAAATGATATTATCAGTGAGAGACATTATCTTATGGGCCCAGCCTCTTCCTTCTTTGTTCTTCAGCACGAACTTAGGGAGGTGCGAAATAAACCACCTCACTAACAAAGGAGCACAATACCATAGAGTTCCCCATCTTCGGGCAGTACGAGCATAGAGTTGTTGCAGGATATCACCCAAGAGAGTGGGTACAAGGTTCCGAGACATGAAGATCCTTATGGCATTGACATTAACAAAGGTATCAGGATTTGGAAACAATACCAGACCATAGATTAAGAGATCCAGAATGTCTTCGTACGCCCTGAAGTCTAAGTCATTCCAGAAACAGTTATCTTTACTAATCAGAAACTTAGCCAAAACGCCCTTAAATCTGCTTCTAGTCACCCAGTTATCCATTACCTCTTTGGTGGTCAAGGGAAGGGCTGCAGCAATTTCCTCAAGCCTAGGAGTCTTTTCCCAACCAGTGAATGGAGTCTGTTCCAAAACAGGGATACCAAGCAAATCAGAGAATTCTTCTAGGGTAGGGACCAGCTGGAAGTCTTGAAAGGTGAAGCAATGGTATAGCAGATCATAAAACTGAGTCAGGACACTCATCAGTTGTTGGTCCCACTTTGAATTGACTAAACCGAGAAGAGAACCATGCCTCTGGATGAAGGAAGTAGTGTTTGGAATTCTGTCAACCAATTCCTTAAGCAAATCAGGTGGGTAAACAAAGTTGAGCCGGATAGTATTCCTTCGCATAGGCATCATGATGTCCTACAAAACAGAGCAAAGATGAAACCCTCTTGTCTTTGAAATGGGTTAGTCCTTATGCAGGATGTATGCAATGTTATGATGGTATGATGTTATGATAAAGCACACCACAAGTATTCACAAAGGCAAACATGATAAGGCACACAAGTCACACAAGACAGCCCTTAGAGTTCAGGCCAGCGTGAAGTTTAGGTACTACCCTCTTTCAGTTTCGTTGGTTAAGACCTGTCCTAGCAAATAGTAATCGGGTTGTAGAGGATCTCAATATCACCGACTACCCTCAACCGGTCATAACTCCAGCTTCGCAACCTTTTCTTGCAGCCGGAACCATCACGGGAGTTTAGCCTCAATGAGTGTAACATACTGCTACTGTTCTATGGCCAAGTTGGGTCAATTTAGGGTTTTAAGGTCGGTTGGTGCTTAATGACTCCTCAGAAGACCCATATTCTCCTCGTTGCAACACAAGGGATATCGGTACACACCAAGGTGTCACACCAATGTAGCCACTGCTTCACCCATGTCGGTCTATGCCGGACAGGTCCCTCACAGCTTATGCTACCTAAAGGGTATTCCCCAGATCCGGGTTAGGATCTATGAAACTCCGATGCGAAGCCCACAAATATAAAAGCAAACAAAGAAAGCAATTGAAAACAAGAGTGGTCTAATCCTAAGGTACACCTCACTTTATAAGTATCCCCAGCAGAGTCGCCAGTTCTATGATCCGTGGAAATAGAACTGACTGTTTTAAAGCTGGTTCGTAAAATGTCGCGGTAAGCAAGAGTCGCCACCGTCTTTTATGTTCTCCAACAAGGAAAGGACAAAAGCACGGCAAAATTCCTTTTCGAGATGTTTCTCGGTTCGGGAGGTAGATTATAGAAAGGGAAGGTGTTAGCACCCTTTCTATCTGTGGTTATCCATGGGCTCTTAGGTACTTGCTCACTATGTTTTCAAAAGATTTTTCTTTTCTTGTGTTTGTGGGTTTTGAAAAAGTTTCGTTTTGAAAACTTCTAGGTAACTCTTGTATCAGTCCTCAAGAGTGTATGAAGTATTTGTTTGAAAACTTTTTGAAAGTGTAAGTGCGAAAAGTTGTTTTTGTTTTTTGAAAGAGCAAGTACCCAGGAGAAATCTACCTACTCTAAGGAATTAAGCTGTGTAAGAGTCCTTTAGACAGTACTATCCCACTATTGAGAAGTAGGTAGCACCGTCGTTGGAGTTATTCGGGTCAATTCGATTATATGGGACATGTGGTCACCAAAGCAATGGTAGGACGCCTTAGTGGTAACCCTAATGTCTTAGATCCTTTTTTATCCGAGGCAACTGTTTCGAGGTAACTGGATCTTTAGACAGGAGGGCGACCTCTAAAACACCCTATACTTAATGACCACCTCGAGGCAACCAAGTGAGGCGTACCCTAGGAGTGGCATGTGCGAGTGTGTCAAATTCAGTTCATATTATCTTTGCACATGTATTTGTGAGCTACGGGTTAATTTTATTTTTCATACAAGTCTTGTCATGCATATTTAACAGTTAATAATTTTGCGGGAAATAAATTGCGGAAAGTGAATCTACGCTATTACAAGGCGTCGGGTATTTACATCGCCAAAAACATAACCCTTTGGAAAATAAAATGCGAGAAAATAAAAGAAAGCGATAAAAGTCCTAATTATCTATTACATTCTCGGAAACAGTTACATAAATATAACCAAAATAATAAAGCGCAAATAGAAATTTAATCGGGACGTCCTTAGGGTTTTGACCCTTTTTGATAAAAGAAAGCAATTTGTCCTTTTTTGTAATAAATTAAAGATTAAACCTAATTTACTAATTAATTTATTTAAAAGAAAAAGTATTTTTTATGTTTTTTATGTCTTAATGAAAATAAAAATAAAAGAAATTAAAAGTTGAAAGTTAGTAAAACCTAATTCTAATTTATTTATTTATTTATGAAAAAGTCAAAATTAAACCTAATTAAACTAATTAATTTGTTAGTATTTTATTTACAAAATAATGAATTAAAGTGAAATTAATAATTAATAATAATAAAAAATATTTACATTTTAATGGTCTGAATTTATTATGAAAATTAATTAATTTGTGAGTTAAATAATAATAATAATAATTATTAAAAGAAATTAAAAGAAAGGGAAAATAAAAAGAGATAATAAACCAGGGGGTTTGGGCCAGCTTAGGAGGTGAATTCTGGAATTGTGAAGCCCATTTATCTCAGGCCTTTTGACTTTCCAGAATTAGCTGCGTGTTCATTGACTAGGTAGTACCATAGTCTTCCATCTTTGGCCCTTGGATTGCTGCTTGTAAACACCTGGCGCCTGGATGGTTGAGGTGTACGGTGGAATTCATTTAGACATCTGCATGAAATCACGTTAAGAAAAATATGAACAATTATTTTGGGGGACCTGGGATTCGAACCCAGGTCCCAATGATTCTTGGACAACGCATCCACCACCAGGTCACCCGCTTGCATTTGTTAGAATAATAATGAGTAAATATAATATAAAAAACATGACAGTTATGCTGGAAACAAAATCACGCGCACTGCTTTTTGAATTGCCCAATGACGCTTCACCACATCATCATCTTCTTCCCTAAACCTGCAAAATATACGTTTAGATAGCGGGGGTTTTTAACCCCCACAAAATAGCATGAGGAATAATAGCGATTAGCTCCCTAAGCTATATAAATATGGCGCGAGTATGGCATTCAATTCGTCTGGTTGCAACGATTACAACCATATGCATGAGAGGTTCCAATTTTTCCTGTATAGGAAAACCCCAAAATCAAAGCTTCGGAACCCTAATATTTGTCAATGGTGATTTGTGATTCAGGGCGTTTCAGTCCAATTAACCTATGCCAAAAGCTTTGTACAGTCCCTATGAACACAAAACAATCAACAAAACATGTTAATGATGCATTAATCAAAGTATGTGATTATGAAAAAAACTCCAAACCGTGAAACTATTATCCTTGGATTCTTTGAGCTTAAGCGTGTGGTTCTGATTCCTACACGTTCCTGGGGACCTCTGCGATGTATTTGAATCCACAAAAGCCCTTGAATTGGCCTGAAAGTGAGAAAACAGTTTTGGCTTTTTCTTGATTTTTTTTAATATGGTTATGGCTTTGTGCAACAATTCTCACGTGTATATGAATAGGGTTAGGTTGTGTACATATAGAGGACTGAATTAGGTTAAATCTTTGGGCAAAAGATCCATGGAATTATGATTTCAATATTTGATTTTCAATCATATCTTTTTGCATCTTTTTGATTGAGAAAACTTGCCAAACATGGAGATTTTTGTCCCCTTGATTGATACACGAATTTGCCAGCTCTTGTAGGTCATATTTGCTTCATGAAAAGATTGAAAAACCATGTCTTGATATTTTCCTACATTTTAAATTAATTAAATGAATTAAAATCAATTAAAAATCCAATTAATTAATAAAAATAAGAAAATAAATCAATTTAAGCTTGATGGGTCGTGCATAGGCCTTGGACAAAGTTTCAAGAAGGAATTTGAGGCCCATTAGCAAAAACAAGGTGTTTTGAGCAAAGTTGACTTTTGTAAATTCACAAACATTTCCCAACTTCTCCAATGCATATCTTGCTCAATTTTGATCATATGGACATGTTCTTGGATATTTTGGAAAGGTCTTGAAGTCCTCTAACCAATGCCTTTGGTCCCATGTCATTTGTATTTACCAATCTCAAGTTATGGTCTTTGACTTAAAGTGCATTTTTGTTGACTTTTGAATTTGACCTATAATGTAGAAATGGATAACTTTTTATGAGAGCATTTCTTGGACTTGGAATGTGAATATGAGTTGTAGGAAATTTTATCCCCTTCAAAATGAGCATTGGATGGGATTTTTCTGATGAACCATGAAAACGTTATGCCTTGGTCAAGATACAGTTGACTTTTCTGCTGTCCAAAGATAGTAACTTTTGCATCTTTGATGATTTTTGAGTCATGCTTGTGGAATCATGATCAAGACTTGATCAAATGATGATTGTGAGCTCAAAATAAGATGTTGACCAAAAATTTTGACCTTTGACTGTAAAATGACCATCTTACCCCTGCAGTTGACTGTAGAGCAAATAGGGCTTTTGACTGTGCAATTTGACATTGTGAATCTTGAGACTTGACATGTAGATGCTTGACAATGTATATAGGCCTATGGGACTTGATTGAGCCATTGAAAATCCCAAATTCATTGAAAGAACCAAAACCTTAATTTCAGCTGGCTTAGGAGATGTTTGGACTGTGCAGTCCTTGAGTAGTCTTGAATCATTTGAAGATGATTCTTGATAAACCTTGAAGAATATGGGAGGGTAAATTTTGGGGTACAACACTAGGTAAACAAATACTACAGTCAAAGAGGCCTCCACTGAGTGGGGCATCTGAAGTCTTCTTTTAGGAATTACTCCCTCAAAGTTAACATGACTATACCGCCCATCCTATCTTAAGTTTTCCCAATTCCGGGTATAGGACTTATAAGAGATCACCAAGCACCTTAAAAACTAGAAAAATCTAGACATACATATATACAACAAATAATATAAAACAAATAATAGCACATACATAGATAAACAAAGATAGGCTCAACCCACTTAGAGATGTTTCCCCAATGGAGTCGCCAATTTGTTGTAGTTGTAGGAATATTGAGACTAAGCCATTGGATTGACTTAACTCGTACAACTCAAATAAAAATCACCACCGCACTTTATTGTTTCCAAAGGAAATGGGAAAAGAGCAAATAAACCCAAAAAAGTGGAGGAGAGAATCTAGGTACGGGGTTGGTTATGCAAAGGGAAGGTATTAGTACCCTAAAAATCTATGGTACTCCGCAGGAACCTATTTTAAAATTCGTGTATTTTGGCTTTAAAAGGTGTATACATAAATAAGATGGTGGAGATGAGAAAATAAGTACTTATAGAATTTTTACACCCGACGCGGTTGGGAACCTTTAGGGCCTACGTACCATATTTCGTGCAATAGGGGATCATGGTACTCATAGTACACCTAAAAAATTTTAAAACACATGTGTGTTAGTTAGTTTTAAGAGACGAGACATCATCGTCATATCGGAATGGAAAATATATTTACTACCTACAATCATGAGAAAGGAGCATTTGCATCATCTCAAAGTGGAGGATATAATTTGGATTTAAAATTCACCACTCAACACCCAAGTGAAAAATGGCTCACTTCACTACATATCATAGAATTATAGAAGCTTGCATCACTATAAGAATCAACAAGAGTCTAATATTTTGAGAAAAAGTAATAAAGTAAAAAAGCCAAAGTGGCAAAATGGTTTGAATGAGGTTAATGACTTTTAGTCTTGAGAAAGATGTCAAAGTATGATTAAATTGATTAATATTTGATCTAAGAAAAGATTTTTGAAAATGCATGGACCTAAGTCCAAGTTTACTATGAAAGCGGTTCAAGTTAGAAAACAAGAAGAGTTTTGAAAAGGAGGGAGAATATTTTTGAAATTAAATAAGATAGGAGGAGGTGATTGGACTATCCTAAAGCATAAAGTAAAATCCAAGGAAAAGAACAATCTAACCAACAAGAAGACAAAACTTGACATGAAAAAGTCAATGTAGAATTCACATCCTTTGGATTAAAACCAAACAAGCAAAAAGACTAAACCTCTGAGGAATACCAAGCTTCCGATGAATTAAGTCTTCACAAAAATTGGGCAGAGTAACGACAGTATACATGTGAATTCTTAATCACAGATAAAGCATAAAATCATAATAACCTGCACACAAAGAAAATCAACCCAATGCTTTGGAGTAAACCCGAAGAACTTCATACAGAATAACAATAGAGCAACAAGGTCCCCATGTATCAAGGCTTCTAATCCTATGTCTAAGAGATCCACAACACCACAATGCCAAGGATAGTAACCAAGGATTTCACAAAGAAATAAGTATTTTAAGGTTCAAGTTGGTTATTAAGTGTCTTTAAAAGAAAAAGAAAAGCTCTAGTGAGTAAAGAAAAAAATGACACATAAAAGCTCAAGTGAGCAAAAGAAAAATGACTTGAAATGTAAATGTAAATGCTAAAAAAATAAATGGTACATAAAATTAAAGGCATAAAGTAAAGGCTAAAGTAAAGTTAATTGTTAGTGAATTAGAAGTTAGAGGTCAAGTATAACAAAATGTTAGTTGAATGACCATCTTGAAGCTTGCTTTTGAAAACTCATTAGAAGATTGATAGAATCAAAGCCTCTCAATAACATGTTTCATTTGCTTTTTGTCAAGTATATCATTCATTTTAAGTACTCAAAGCCAACACATATGACTAATGATAATTGAAGATCGAACTTAAGCCAATGTTGATAAAGGCTTGTTAGAGGATTGGTAAGACCAAAGCCTCCTAACAACAAGCTTCAAAGATTTTAAACCAAAATCTAATAATCAATTATACTTGGGCTTTCAAACATAAAGTTGGTCCATGAATGATCACTTTTTGAATCGGGACAAATTTAGCATTATGTTAAGCAATCGTAAGTGGACTTATGTAGAAGCCACACCTATTTTGAGGTCGGTCAATAGCAATCTATGTATCATACATGTTAAAGAAATGATATGTAGATCATTCCCAAAAACATGTAGCACAAGTAAAAACAAGAAAGGGATAAGATGAAGAGAGAGTGGAATGATAGTGTAATTAATGTATCAGATGAAACTAGAGTTTCAAATATCATCAACATCATTCATCTATTTTGGTAGATTTAGTTTTTTTAACCTATCAACACCCAAGATCCAATGAGGTTGAGAAACTTGTCCCAAAATAATATCATTCAAGTATATCCTAATTAGGACCAATAAAAACATAATAAAGTATATTTAATATAAAAAACAAAATTTAAATGATTTATAAAAAGGAAATAATTGGTAAAATACACAACATGTATTAAAACACCAAATAAAAATCCTAAAAAAATATCAGAGGTCAAACACGAGTCAAAAAGTGTTGATAAAAAAATTTAGAATTTTTTAAAGTCATAAACTATATTTAAAATATAAAGAAATAAGAAAAATAAACCAAAATTTGTAAAAAAAAAATAGTAAAATCAAAAATAAAAATAAAATCAGGTCACCAATATTTGTTAAGAGGTCATTGGAACCTTCCATAAATTTTTTCAACATTTTAAAAGTTGAAAAAGTATTCTTAAACAATTAAAGGAAGTCAAATAAAGAGAAAAATCCTAAAAAATTACTAAATACAAAATAAAATTCTGAAAAATGAAAATCAGAAAGAGAAAAATCAATTTTTTAAACAATTTTAGGAGTTGAAGTGAATTTTATATGAATTTTTGAAGTTTAAAACAACAATCAAAAAATAAAATAATAAACCAAAAAAATGTGGATCATCTGATCATTGTGCAAACGCGTTAGTAATCAAATCCAGGGGATCTGGTGCGATGTACATGATATGGACACTAGTGAATAACAGACTAAATCATTTTTGATAAAAACAGATAAAATAAAACATGTGTTGGGCTCTGATTGGTTGAAGACATCCATATCATCATTTTCAACCTTAAGATTATTGAAAATTTAACCGAAACACGTGATTTGTAGGTAAAAATTAAAGGTCCAGACCAGTGCCATTCGATTCGTCTCATCAAGAGGAAGACAACTATACCCTTGCAAAAAAATTATTTAACTTGTAGCTCAGTCGATTTGGAAAAAAACCCAAGAAAAAGTGAAAACGAGTTTTGAAATTGAATGATCAATTCGCCATGAAAATGGAAACCAAAGAAGGATAAGCTTCAGAGAAGAAGAGACTACATCTTAGCAATTTATTTGAGGTGAAATGGTGTAGAATTCTACCTGAACGAAGTCTAAGAATTTTGCTCTGAAACTTGACTTGGCCAGCACGATTTAGAGCACTTCAAGGCACGGTTCTTCTTCTGTTAGCTTCAGTAGGGTTCAGTGATGAATAATCAATCAAGAAATAAGAGCTAGAAGTGAAGGAAAAGAGAAATCGAAAACTCATAAATGTGAGATATGGAGAGAGTTTGGCAGAGCTTTTTTGGCTATCCAAGCTTAAGGAAATGAATGGAATAGGAGAAATGAGAGGAATTGTGATCAAATCATGCAAGCCAAGCTAGATGTAATCACGCCAAACGTGTGAATTGAAATGCATCAAAACGACCTCATACCAAGTGAAATTCTTATCAAAATGCGTGTGGATAATTAGTTAAACATGTTTAGCAACTAAACTATAAGTAATTCAACCTTTAATCCAATTTTACTCATAGTAAAAATTCTTATTCAAAGCAAAAAATAGATCCCATGGAACCAACTTCAACAATGCAAAACTCACTACTCATGGACCTTTTTGGATCCATTCTTTTTTCATTTGGAAGATAAGGTTACAAAATTTACAATGTGACAAGAAATGTATCATTTCGAGATCTGAGAAAAAAGTTACATCACTTTGAAACCGTGAAAAAAATCCGGCTTTTGTACTTAGAAATATTTCAATGTATGGGACCTCAAAATGACCTATAATATCTTGCAAACTTATAAGTCTTTCCCCTTAAAATTTGATCTTGATCCTTGAATATGAAATGAAGTAGACTCTTAAAATTTAATTATGAAATTGAGATCACTCAAAAATCATAAAAAATTGAAAGATTTATAGTCTTTGGAAGATGATGAACAAATTTGGGGAAATTCACAAAAGGTCTATAATCTTTTCAATTCTTAAACTACTTCCTAAGCATTTTCAAGTCTTGCATTTTGAAACAAAGTTTTAGTAGAAATACCAAATATTATTGTAGAAAAAGAATGAGTTCAAGGAGATACAAATTGACCAAGTTATGATCCTTTGAAGTCACACAAGAGAATTTGATAGCCTTTTCAAAGGACTTGAAATCTTCTTCAACCATTAGTGGTCTTCCATTCAAAATTAGCCTTAAACCCTTTAGGATAACTTGTTAAGGACCCTTTAAACAGAATCATGGCTTTGGAATCAATCAAAAATCTCAACAAATGATCAAGATATGGTTCTTGGAAGTCAGCAAACCTGAGTTCAGAGAGTGTCAAAATGACTTGGAACCCCTTTCAACTTTTGATGATTTTTCTTGCACAATTGGATCTTGTCATGTGAAGAGAAGTTGTGGTATATGATGATAAGAATCCATATAAAAAAGAACCAACTCAAAATATTGAAAATTGAGTGAGTTATTATGATCACTAAATCAAGTACTTGCTCAATTAGGTCAAACTTGTTGAATCAACCTTGAATCTTTTGAACTTTCCTTGAAAAATAGAGCATGATGGATCACATTATACCTTGAAATGATGTTGTATTGAAGCACACTCAAAGGTAGAGCTTAAGTATCAATGAAACTTGTTGAAGAAGGCACACAAATAAACACATGAACATATGAATCTTCTTGATGAATACCACCACCAACCTTGAGGAAAACTTGACCTAAATAAGGTGAGAGAGCTCTTTGAACAAAAAAAACTTTGATATCATATACATAGCCTTGAAGCTTAAGCTCTTGAAATCCATTAAAGAATCATTTGACTGAGGAGTATCCCTCAAAAACCTAGGTTAGATGGTGAGATGGATGCAGTTGTGTCATCACCTACAATATGAACACCCAAAGAAACATATATACATATCTTGATGTTTGTTAAAAGAACATATGTACAAGATACACAATTCAAGATGATTGGTGATCCCTCAAGAGAAAACTTAAAGATAGGATGAAGTAGAAAAGGAGAACCAACCCTAATGTGTGATCTTGATGTATTGATAATATGAGATGATGAGAGGTCTTAGGGGCAAAACTTGGGGTATAGCAGTATCGATGGTGACTTTTGGTTCTGTTGGTGATTTTGTTCCTGTTGGTGACTATTTGTTCTCTTGGTTTTTGTTCGGACTTCTCACCTTGCGATAGCCATTTATTTCGGCAATCAGCAGTCATCCAGTATTACGAAAGCTTTGATCCCATCATGTTGCATCATAGCATTTTTGTAAAAAATTGTATAAACATGTTATCTAACTAACATATGCATGTTCATTCCAAGGTACTTCAAGAGTTATTGTCTTCGCCAAATATGGATAACCACACTGATAACAACAAAGAAGCTACCAGGCACACCCATGGTTACCAGTTTTCTAGTATCGGAGTATCACTTTTGAAGAAATTGAGCACTCTACTAGTTGGTGATTGTTGTACCCCAAAATTTTCCCTCCCATATTCTTCAAAATTTGCCAAATCAAAGCTTCAAAATCTCCCCAAGGGTTGCACAGTTCAAGGGCCTCCTAACAGTCAAAATTAGGGTTTTGGTTCTGACAAAGAAAATGAAGTTTCCAAGGGTCCAATCAAGTCCCATATGCTTATAAACATGGTCAAGCATCCTCATACCAAGTTTCAAGACTTACAGCACAAAATTGCACAGTCAAAACCCTAATTGCACTACAGTCAACTGTAGGGGCAAAATGGTCATTTGACAGTCAAAAGTCCAAATTTTTTATCAATACTTCATTTTGAAGCCACAAACATCATTTGATCAATTCTTGATCATGATTCTCAAAGCTTGGCTCAAAAAGGTCTCAAGATGCAAAAGTTTCCATATTTGGACAGTTGAAAAAGTCAACTGTAACTTGACCAAGGCATAACTTTCACATGGATTATCAGAAAAATTCCATCCAAAGCTCATTTTGAAGAGACTCACATTTACTACAACTCCTCTTCATATTTCAAGTCCAAGAAATGCTCTCACAAAAAGTTATCAATTTCAACATTATAGGTCATTTTCAAAAGTCAACAAAAAGGGACTTTAAGTCAAAGGCCATAACTTGAGATTGGTAAATCCAAATGACATGGGACCAAATACATTAGTTAGAGGACTCAAAGACCTTTCCAAAATGTCCAAGAACATGAGCAAATCTTAAAAATTGAGCAAGTTATGCCTTGTGGAAGTTGGCATATTTTTGGATATTTTGAAAAGTCAACATTGCTTCAAATGACCTAAAATTGTTAATGGCCCTCTTTTTCTTCCACAATTCATCATCCAAGGCATGTGCACGACCATTTGGCCCAAAGGGAAGTTTTTATCATTTTTATTTTATTTATTTGGATTTTTAATTATCAATAATTCATTTAATTAAAATAAATACATGAAAAATACTAAACCTAATTTTTTGAATCTTTTTGTGCATGAAATAATCTCAAGATTTTGTGTATAATCAGATTTGGTAAGAATCTCGTTAATTGGCCATGATTTGAACTAAGTTTGCATGAAAAGATTAGAAAATATTTTGCCATGAAAATCAATATCCTCTCCATCAATTCTTTGATTCCTTGGACCTCTTTTCCAACCCTAATCATTCATAGATACATATACATGCTAAACCTATTCAGAATGGACTCCAAGCTGCGCCAGAAATCCCTAAACAAACTTGGAATTTTTCAAGAAAAACTCAAATCTGAAAACCATCTTCTAGGTCGATTCAAGCCATAATATGTATTCCATTGTGTTCCTGAGGCTTCAAGGAACATATACAGATCAAAATCAACGTCCCTAACACAAGAAATAGGTAGCACGACCATGGCCGGTTCAAGCTTTTTTTCAGTTTCTTGAAACATGATTCATGCATTATTTGTAAATTCTAATATTGGATTTGTGTTCATTATATCATTCTGAAGCTAATCACATAATTTGATTGCATTTTTATCACCCATACGCGAATCTGCCATTGTTATTTTCTAGGGTTACCAAGCTTTCAATTTAGGCGTTTCTTCATACTGTAAAATTGGAAGCTCTCAATGCCATGACCATGCTCAGCGCGCTTGGACGAAAAGAACAGGACCCTCGCGCCTAATTTATGTGGCCGGACGGCCTAATCGTTATTTTCAGATATGGCATATTTTGGGGGGGTTTAAAACCCCCGCTAACCACTTTCTATTTTCAGGAAATAAACAAGCCAAGGAAGAAGAAGACGAGGTGGCCATCAGCAATTGGTTTATTCAAATTTTTCGCGCGAAAAGAGCACTAACTCATGTTTTCTTTTATATTGATTGTTGGTTATTATATAAACAAAAGCGTGTGAACGGCCTAGCGGTGGGGAAAGCGTTTGGTAATCAATAGGACCTGGGTTCGATCCCAGGTCCCCCTCCCTTTCCTTATATTTTTCCTTTAAATATATTCCTATGCAGATTCAACCCTGAGTTCCACCATGCATTCAATATCCAGGCCCTCCACGTGTTTACCACTATCAATCCAAGGAACATAATCTGAAGAACAGGATAGACTCCAGTCAATGCACTCACGCGCTAGCATAAGAAGTCAAACAGGGCCTTGCAATAAGTGGGCCTGATTGCTGAGTACACCTCCAATTGGGGGACAGAAACCCCCCAAGGTTTTGTTATTCTATTCCTATTTTATTTTATTTTCATTATTCATTATTTTAATTAATTCATTAATTTAATATTTTTCATAAAAAGCACAAAAACAATATAAAAATCAGAAAGGACAAAATTAAAATATATTTCTTTAATTAATATTTTTTGTAAATAAAATTCATTAATTAACTTAGTTTTTTAATTTAGGACTTAATCTTAACATTTTTCAATAAACTTAAAATTTGGTAGAATTAGGGTTGGTAATAATTTTTATCCTTTTTTCTTTTCTTTCATAATAATTAAATATTTCCCATTATTTTTTTTAATTAAAATTGCATGTAAATAATTAGGTTAATTTAGGTTTAACTTTAATACTTTCTTAATAAACTAAAAAACAATTAGAATTAGGGTTAGCATTTTAATTTCAATTAATCACATTAAATTCTCATAAATACAAAAAAAAACCAAAAATAATTTCTTTTTTTTTTCTTTTAATTTAATTAATTTAACAATTTAATTTTATTTCATCAAAAAGGGTCCAACGCCCTCGTTTCTAATTTTAATTCAATTCGCGTATTTATTTCTTTTCTTTTAATTATTCATGTACCTCTCCCAAAGCCATGTAAATTTAATCTTTCGCACTTTACTTTTCTTTACTTTCTTTATTTTCTGTCAAATCGGGTTCTGGAAATTTTGGCGATGTGGACCCGCGCCTTTTGTAATAGTTTAGAATTTTACCTTTTCGCACTTTTTAACTATTAAACAAATGCATGCAAGAATGAATGACAATAAATAAAAACAAACGCGTAGATCACTTATAGCATGACAAGACAAAAAAATAAAATGAATCTGACACACAAATTCACACACCACCCCTAGGGTACGCCTCACTGTTGCCTTGCCTCGAGAGGTGATCGTCGAGTAGAGGATGTCTTAGTAAGTCCTCATGATCCGGGAACCTGGCATGAGGGTAGCTTCTAAGGTGTCTTCCCATTGCTCTGGTGATCACCATGTCCCGAACCCTCGAATTGACCCGAACACCTCCAACGGTGGTGCTACCTACCTCTCAATGGTGGGATGGCACTACTTTAAGGACATATACACAGACGAATTCCTTAGGGTAGGTAGACGACTCTAGATACTTGCTCTAATTTCAAAACAAATCAAAAATACTTTTCACACCGACACATTTTCAAAAAGCTTTCGAAAGCAATTTTTCAAACACTCTTGAGGACCGATACAAGAGTCGAACTGGAATTTTCAAAGAAACTTTTTAAAACCCACAGTTGAAAAGCAAACAAACCATTTTTGAAAACACAATGAGCAAGTATCTAAGAGCCCATGGATAACCATGGATAGAAAGGGTGCTAACACCTTCCCTTTCTATAATCTACCTCCCGAACCGAGAGCAATCTCTATAAGGAATTTTTCTGTGCTTTTGTCCTTTCCATTTGGAGAAAATAAAAGACGGTGGCGACTCTTGCTTCCGCGACATTTCGCGAACCAGCGTTAAACAGTCAGTTCCAGATCCACCGATCACAGAACTGGCGACTCTGCTGGGATTAACTTTAAAGTGAGGTGTACCTTAGGACTAAGATCACTTGTGTTTTCAATTGTTGTGCTTGTTTGCTTTATTATTGTGGGACTGTCTCGGGAGTTCTATAGATCCTAGCCCGGATCTGGGAGATACCTTCTTAGAAAGTAGCAACAAGGTTGTGAGGGAACTGTGCGGGGTATACCGACATGGTTGAAACAGTCTGCTACGTTGATGTGGCACTTTGGTGTGTACCGGTAACCCTTGAGTCAAGTCAAGGAGAGTACGGGGCCTCCGCGTGGTGTCGTGAAGCATCAACAGACCTTAGGAACCTTAATTGAACTATCTTGGCCTCTTTAGGGTAGTGAGATAACTGACTTTGGTGCAGTCCGAGGTTGGTTGATACTCGATACTACACTCAATTGAGGGTTGCTTTCTTGGAATATTTCGGTCGCCAGTTCAGTGGCTAAATCGAAACGATGAACAATGAAAGCAATCCCGTGATATTGGGACCCTTAGAACCCGGTTACTTCTAATAGGACAGGTTGAGCCCACCAACTTCAAGAGGGTAATACCCAGACCTCATGCTGGCCTAAACTCTAAGGGCTTCTCTTGTGTGACTTGTGTGCCTTCGTACTTGACTACTTGCATGCTCTACCTGACACATGAACTATTTGCAGGTTTTTGTTTATAGTCCTTAATTGGGACTCATGACAGGTTTTACTTGAGTTTCTCGCAGGTTTCGTTTATAGTCCTTAATTGGGACTCATAACAGAGTTACTAAGTCTTGCAGGTTTTGTTTATAGTCCTTAATGAGGACTCATAACAGGGTTTACCCATAGTACCCCATGCATAGCATAACATCATGCCATTGCATACATCCTAACCCATTTCAAGGATCTCAAGGGATTGTGATGCAGGTCATGATAAATCAAACATCTAGCAAGGGGCAAAGAGGATTTATTTTCCTCTAGCCAAGGTTGTCAGGGGCTATGACCCACTTGATATGGTGAGCTCTGAAGAAGGTTCCCCTAACCAAGGTTGTTTGGAAATCAAAACCAGACATGATGACTAAAGTCAGGGGCTATGACCCACTAGATATGGTGAGCCTTTGACCCTTGAAGAAGGACTCTCTACAACACGAAGTTACTTCAATCAAGATACCAGATTCTAATTCTAACAATTTTCTTGTTTATCCCGCGAGATCCTTGAAAACATTGCATGCATACATATACATCATTGCATAACAGGTACCCTTGTTACAGGTCACTTACCTTCTCCGCTGTTTATTTCAGCAATGGCTTCCCAACAAGACAACCAGGACTTTCTTGCTCAAGAGACCCAGTTCGGGGAAATCCTCCTGAATCTATCCAAGGGGCATGAGGAGTTAAGGACACTTCTCATGGAGACTTTGGTTAGGAAAAGCGCTGAGGACGAACGGCTGAAACACTTGCAAGCTGAAATGGATGCAATGAAAGCCCAAATGCTGGGCAGGGGACTGCCATTCAAGGTTTAGCTCAAAGACAAGAAGAGCTCGGAGTTCTCGTCAACCAACTGCTTCGGGGTAACCAACTGGGGCAAGCATCTAAGGTTGAAGGGCCAGTCATCATTCAACCATCTTTGAGACAAGGAGGTAAGGGGAGAGTTCCTCAAATGGCTCCAGTGTCACAAATTCAGCAACAACTTCACCAACTTCAGCCAGTCAAGCCCGGGAGGCAATTCACACAGCTCAACATGTCGCTGTTTCAAGCTCTACAATGCTTGCTGAGGTTGAACCTGATCACATTAAGGGCTCATCCCCGGAATCCCAACACAGCACATCCTGCTTATGATCCCAATAAAAGGTGTGCCTACCATTCTGCCTGTCCAGGACATGATACAAATGAGTGTTGGGCTCTGAAGAACAAGATTCAGGACCTGATTGATGAGGGAGCACTGGAGTTCACACAAGATGGTCTGGCAGAATTTTTCTACCATCCCTCCAAGGCTCACCATTTGAAGTGACAAGCCCCGAGATGGAAAGACTTTTGTTCATTCGAATGTTCAAGTTGTGTTGTTCTTTGATTGTTCAAACATTTTATTCATGTTAAACATTGTTATTCCATTAATGCATCGCTTATGTCTATTTTGAATCAATATATTCGTATTCACTAAATGCAAATTATTTTCATTTTTTCTGCGATGATCAACTCTCGATTAATAATTCTAAGCCTCTTGAGGGAGGATGACGAAAACGATACCATAATCTACAGTATGCTTTTGAACAGACCCCGCTGATGAGGTACAGGCATTGTTTCAATTCCTAAACACTGGAGTTATAAGGAAGATAATCCCTCGTTAACCCCTCTGAGCCAAAGAAGTAGGAGTTTTTCTTTTCGAAAGTTAAAACCCTTTATCATAACCTGGGGCAGGGTAGTTCTCTCGGTTGATCCAAGTGCATAACAAATGGCACCAAGGAGGTCCTTACAAAACAAAGAAAGACAGTGATGGTTCCGAACAATCATAAAGATAGGCAGTCATTACCAAAAAAAAAACTAAAGCCCAATAAGTCAAAACCTATAAAGGGGACTTACGAAACTGGGGCATCCCGCTGACTGTAATTCCAAAAAAGGAAATAGCTCAGGCAAAAAACAGGGATAACAAAATCAAAAAGAAAGAGTTCTTATAAACCCTCAACAATAACAAAAAGGAATGACTGTCTATCCAACATAAACGTTGAGTATCCGACCATCACTGGAAAATCAGAGCAAAGACTCAAACAAGGTCTAACGTATGATCAACTGAGTTTAGGTTTGGAGAACATCACGAAGAGCGGGTGGGTACAAATAATTTGAGCCTTTATCCTTTGTTTCTTAAACCGTGAACCAAGCCACGTTATAACCCTTAAAAGTCCTAGCTGAAGCATGGGTTAGTTCGAAAGCGTACTGTTACCAAAGGTATCCTGACTCCTTAAGGCTCGTAATAAACTAACGAGTTGACATCACGTTTTACAAACATTCACTTGTTTTATGAAAGAGAATGCATTTTCAAAATCTTTAAGATAGACATAAGCTTTTCATTTTTAACATAACTTTGTTTGCATATGACTTTTTGTTTGAACAGCAGGAAAATTCGCACGATGAATGCCTAATGAACGAAAGCACCTCCAATCAAGGGGCATGATATAATCATGGTCTGTAATCTGGGGCAGTCCAATCAAGATTCGGAGAATCTCTCAAAGGCCAAATAGCCTGGGGAAAATCTCCGCCTGAGTCACTTGGGGCATTCCAACAACAAATCTTGCCTGACCAAACACCTTCTGGTGACATGACAAAACACTTCTAAACAGGGGCAACTCCCTACTTTCTGAAAGCACGGACATAGTCGAAAAAGTACTACGCATAATCAAAGACCCGCTAGGTTGACACACCTAGGCAAAAATAAGGGCTTCCCGGCGAACCAAAAGGGTTCGGGCAAAATGAAGGGATGAAATGAAAAAACATGTACACCCGGTAAGTCGAAAACCTGAAAGGGCGGCTTGAGCAAAAATGGGTATCCCGGTGGACTGAAAGCCCGAAAGGGCGGTCCATGCAAAAGTTAGGGATCAAAGCGTACGACTATGTCCTGTTATCTTGTCACCTGTCCACCAGAAGAAGGGTTGTTCATCAACAACTATCAGCACCTCACAGGTCTTCCTCTCCCACCTCAGAAACAGGGGCAATAAAGAGTTGTCTAAGCAATCTGATTGTTCTGTCCGCCAAGGTATCAAGGTAGGTTCCGTTGAAGAACATAATCAATACAGTTTAATACTCCCCCAGGAGAGTCCAATCCAGTTTCCCCAAGAAAGTGGGAATCCATCTCCCCAAGCAGTAAGCTTATCCCCAGTAGATTCTGGAAGCTTACCCTCGCAGAACACGAACGCGTCTCCCGGCTTTATTCAAGAGTTGTTCCCTTACCAGGATATAACTGGGTTATCCTCAGCCAAAAGCCATGGAAAGATCGTCGTCGACAAAGTCTTCTTATCCCCAGCGAAGTCTATCAACACTTCCAACACAACAAAGGTATCCCCAGGAAGTTACCATCAACTCAACGAAGTATCTCTCTCCCCACAGGGTATTGCTTCCCAGCAAGATCACTAGAGTACTTTTCTCCCTGCAGAGTGATCCGTTCGCCAAGTTTATTCCCCAACGGAGTCCTCTTCTCCTACCGGTATTCTTGCAACTATCATCCAGCAGAAGCAAAATCTGTTCTGCAACATCAGCCCAGGAGTGATTTCCCGGCACCCGTCAAGGATTTATTTTCCTAAAGACGAAAACATACATTCGTAAACATCGCATACATCATTATAGCATGCATAGACGCATCATATCTTATAAATCTCATTTATGTTGAGAACATCATTGCTTGATCCATATCATGCATTGCATATGACTGACCTTTACCTTTCAGGAAGGATTCAGTTAAATTCTCAATCATATTTCAAGACCTAGACCGGTTCAGTTAAATCGACTCCAAAGATTTCTTATCCAGTCAAAGGCCTTCTCTGGTCCAGTTAAATCGACCCCAAACAGATTTTTCTGATAAAAACACAGTTGAAGACATTCCAAGACCTAGACCGGTTCAGTTAAATCGACTCCAAAGATTTCTTATCCAGTCAAAGGCCTTCTCTGGTCCACTTAAATCGACCCCAAACAGATTTTTCTGATAAAGACTCAGTAGAAGTTATCCAAGATTCTCTCAATGATTGCTGTTGAGGTTGTAGTCGCCTATGGTTCTCTCCCCGATCCTGCGGAGGTGGTAATCCCAGATTTCGCTCAACGATTGCTGTTGAAGTTGAAGTTATCCAAGGTTCTCTCAATGTTTGCTATTGAGGTGGTAATCGCCTATGGTTCTCTCCCCGATACTGCGGAGGTGGTAATCCCAGATTTCGCTCAACGATTGCTGTTGAAGTTGAAGTTATCTAAGGTTCTCTCAATGTTTGCTGTTGAGGTGGTAATCGCCTATGGTTCTCTCCCCGATACTGTGGAGGTGGTAATCCCAGATTTCGCTCAATGATTGCTGTTGAAGTTGAAGTTATCCAAGGTTCTCTCAATGTTTTCTGTTGAGGTGGTAATCGCCTATGGTTCTCTCCCCGATACTGCGGAGGTGGTAATCCCAGATTTCGCTCAACGATTGCTGTTGAAGTTGAAGTTATCCAAGGTTCTCTCAATGTTTGCTGTTGAGGTGGTAATCGCCTATGGTTCTCTCCCCGATACTGCGGAGGTGGTAATCCCAGATTTCGCTCAACGATTGCTGTTGAAGTTGAAGTTATCCAAGGTTCTCTCAATGTTTGCTGTTGAGGTGGTAATCGCCTATGGTTCTCTCCCCGATACTGCGGAGGTGGTAATCCCAGATTTTGCTCAACGATTGCTGTTGAAGTTGAAGTTATCCAAGGTTCTCTCAATGTTTGCTGTTGAGGTGGTAATCGCCTATGGTTCTCTCCCCGATACTGCGGAGGTGGTAATCCCAGATTTCGCTCAACGATTGCTGTTGAAGTTGAAGTTATCCAAGGTTCTCTCAATGTTTGCTGTTGAGGTGGTAATCGCCTATGGTTCTCTACCCGATACTGCGGAGGTGGTAATCCCAAGATTATCTCAATGATTGCTGTTGAGGTTAAAGTCATCCAAGGTTCTCTCACCGTTCCTGTTGAGGTAGTAACCATCCCTGGTTCATTCATCATCGTTTGAAGCTCCAGATTCAGCTCCTGTAACCAGTCAGGACACATCTATACAAAGCATCTGAAGACCAGATCCTGCAACATGTCAGGTACTCATTTTTCTCTTGTAGGTACGCAAGTTCTCGCTAAGGAATCTCTTACGCGATCAATACCCAGATTGCATCTATAAGCCCATCCACCTATCCATCATCTTTTAGCATGGCATCTATAAGCCCATCATCCTATTCATCAATCTCCAAATGGCATCTATAAGCCCATCCCATCACCACACTGCTACTATGTGAGCGCAAATTTCTGGGCACTCTAGTGTTCAATCATCTTCCACCTTCGGATTACGAAAGGCACGTCAGGAAATCTGCATCCTCAGGTCTAAGAAGATTGAACAGGGGCAACTGTTGTACCCCAAAATTTGCCCTCCCATATTCTTCAAAATTTGCCAAATCAAAGCTTCAAAATCTCCCCAAGGGTTGCACAGTTCAAGGGCCTCCTAACAGTCAAAATTAGGGTTTTGGTTCTGACAAAGAAAATGAAGTTTCCAAGGGTCCAATCAAGTCCCATATGCTTATAAACATGGTCAAGCATCCTCATACCAAGTTTCAAGACTTACAGCACAAAATTGCACAGTCAAAACCCTAATTGCACTACAGTCAACTGTAGGGGCAAAATGGTCATTTGACAGTCAAAAGTCCAAATTTTTTATCAATACTTCATTTTGAAGCCACAAACATCATTTGATCAATTCTTGATCATGATTCTCAAAGCTTGGCTCAAAAAGGTCTCAAGATGCAAAAGTTTCCATATTTGGACAGTTGAAAAAGTCAACTGTAACTTGACCAAGGCATAACTTTCACATGGATTATCAGAAAAATTCCATCCAAAGCTCATTTTGAAGAGAATCACATTTACTACAACTCCTCTTCATATTTCAAGTCCAAGAAATGCTCTCACAAAAAGTTATCAATTTCAACATTATAGGTCATTTTCAAAAGTCAACAAAAAGGGACTTTAAGTCAAAGGCCATAACTTGAGATTGGTAAATCAAAATGACATGGGACCAAAGACATTAGTTAGAGGACTCAAAGACCTTTCCAAAATGTCCAAGAACATGAGCAAAGCTTAAAGATTGAGCAAGTTATGCCTTGTGGAAGTTGGCATATTTTTGGATATTTTGAAAAGTCAACATTGCTTCAAATGACCTAAAATTGTTAATGGCCCTCTTTTTCTTCCACAATTCATCATCCAAGGCATGTGCACGACCATTTGGCCCAAAGGGAAGTTTTTATCATTTTTATTTTATTTATTTGGATTTTTAATTATCAATAATTCATTTAATTAAAATAAATACATGAAAAATACTAAACCTAATTTTTTGAATCTTTTTGTGCATGAAATAATCTCAAGATTTTGTGTATAATCAGATTTGGTAAGAATCTCGTTAATTGGCCATGATTTGAACTAAGTTTGCATGAAAAAATTAGAAAATATTTTGCCATGAAAATCAATATCCTCTCCATCAATTCTTTGATTCCTTGGACCTCTTTTCCAACCCTAATCGTTCATAGATACATATACATGCTAAACCTATTCAGAATGGACTCCAAGCTGCGCCAGAAATCCCTAAACAAACTTGGAATTTTTCAAGAAAAACTCAAATCTGAAAACCATCTTCTAGGTCGATTCAAGCCATAATATGTATTCCATTGTGTTCCTGAGGCTTCAAGGAACATATACAGATCAAAATCAACGTCCCTAACACAAGAAATAGGTAGCACGACCATGGCCGGTTCAAGCTTTTTTTCAGTTTCTTGAAACATGATTCATGCATTATTTGTAAATTCTAATATTGGATTTGTGTTCATTATATCATTCTGAAGCTAATCACATAATTTGATTGCATTTTTATCACCCATACGTGAATCTGCCATTGTTATTTTCTAGGGTTACCAAGCTTTCAATTTAGGCGTTTCTTCATACTGTAAAATTGGAAGCTCTCAATGCCATGACCATGCTCAGCGCGCTTGGACGAAAAGAACAGGACCCTCACGCCTAATTTATGTGGCCGGACGGCCTAATCGTTATTTTCAGATATGGCATATTTTGGGGGGGTTTAAAACCCCCGCTAACCACTTTCTATTTTCAGGAAATAAACAAGCCAAGGAAGAAGAAGACGAGGTGGCCATCAGCAATTGGTTTATTCAAATTTTTCGCGGGAAAAGAGCACTAACTCATGTTTTCTTTTATATTGATTGTTGGTTATTATATAAACAAAAGCGTGTGAACGGCCTAGCAGTGGGGAAAGAGTTTGGTAATCAATAGGACCTGGGTTCGATCCCAGGTCCCCCTCCCTTTCCTTATATTTTTCCTTTAAATATATTCCTATGCAGATTCAACCCTGGGTTCCACCATGCATTCAATATCCAGGCCCTCCACGTGTTTACCACTTTCAATCCAAGGAACATAATCTGAAGAACAGGATAGACTCCAGTCAATGCACTCACGCGCTAGCATAAGAAGTCAAACAGGGCCTTGCAATAAGTGGGCCTGATTGCTGAGTACACCTCCAATTGGGGGACAGAAATCCCCCAAGGTTTTGTTATTCTATTCCTATTTTATTTTATTTTCATTATTCCTTATTTTAATTAATTCATTAATTTAATATTTTTCATAAAAAGCACAAAAACAATATAAAAATCAGAAAGGACAAAATTAAAATATATTTCTTTAATTAATATTTTTTGTAAATAAAATTCATTAATTAACTTAGTTTTTTAATTTAGGAATTAATCTTAACATTTTTCAATAAACTTAAAATTTGGTAGAATTAGGGTTGGTAATAATTTTTATCCTTTTTTCTTTTCTTTCATAATAATTAAATATTTCCCATTATTTTTTTAATTAAAATTGCATGTAAATAATTAGGTTAATTTAGGTTTAACTTTAATACTTTCTTAATAAACTAAAAAACAATTAGAATTAGGGTTAGCATTTTAATTTCAATTAATCTCATTAAATTCTCATAAATACAAAAAAAAACCAAAAATAATTTCTTTTTTTTTCTTTTAATTTAATTAATTTAACAATTTAATTTTATTTCATCAAAAAGGGTCCAACGCCCTCGTTTCTAATTTTAATTCAATTCGCGTATTTATTTCTTTTCTTTTAATTATTCATGTACCTCTCCCAAAACCATGTAAATTTAATCTTTCGCACTTTACTTTTCTTTACTTTCTTTATTTTCTGTCAAATCGGGTTCTGGAAATTTTGGCGATGTGGACCCGCGCCTTTTGTAATAGTTTAGAATTTTACCTTTTCGCACTTTTTAACTATTAAACAAATGCATGCAAGAATGAATGACAATAAATAAAAACAAACGCGTAGATCACTTATAGCATGACAAGACAAAAAAATAAAATGAATCTGACACACAAATTCACACACCACCCCTAGGGTACGCCTCACTGTTGCCTTGCCTCGAGAGGTGATCGTCGAGTAGAGGATGTCTTAGTAAGTCCTCATGATCCGGGAACCTGGCATGAGGGTAGCTTCTAAGGTGTCTTCCCATTGCTCTGGTGATCACCATGTCCCGAACCCTCGAATTGACCCGAACACCTCCAACGGTGGTGCTACCTACCTCTCAATGGTGGGATGGCACTACTTTAAGGACATCTACACAGACGAATTCCTTAGGGTAGGTAGACGACTCTAGATACTTGCTCTAATTTCAAAACAAATCAAAAATACTTTTCACACCGACACATTTTCAAAAAGCTTTCGAAAGCAATTTTTCAAACACTCTTGAGGACCGATACAAGAGTCGAACTGGAATTTTCAAAGAAACTTTTTAAAACCCACAGTTGAAAAGCAAACAAACCATTTTTGAAAACACAATGAGCAAGTATCTAAGAGCCCATGGATAACCATGGATAGAAAGGGTGCTAACACCTTCCCTTTCTATAATCTACCTCCCGAACTGAGAGCAATCTCTATAAGGAATTTTTCTGTGCTTTTGTCCTTTCCATTTGGAGAAAATAAAAGACAGTGGCGACTCTTGCTTCCGCGACATTTCGCGAACCAGCGTTAAACAGTCAGTTCCAGATCCACCGATCACAGTGATAACCGGGAGAAGTTAATTGAAAATTATGGCAGTCTTTTGTGGTTAATCGATATCGTAGTTGATTAGAGAGCTCTGGTGACCCTCCTACAAATCTAGAGGAGTACGCTTATCTATTACACTTGAATATTAGTAACAACATACCTTTTGTTTGTACGTCTGATAAAATAAGATAGGAATTAATCGCGGTGCTCTTTATTTGATCTTGAAGGAAGTGAAAGATAACTGGAAACCGGATGGTAGTGCTTATTGTTTAACCTTGGCATTCCTGGAAAGAAAAGCTCGAGAGGAGGCTATAACGCGGTGGGAGAACTGACTTGGTTGTTTTGTGTTTTTATCGCAAATGTTGCAGTTTAGCAAGAGTCGCCACCGACTTTTCTTTTATCCAAAATGAAAGGCTTAAAAGAAAAGGAAAGACCTTTGAGATATTTTCTTGAGTTCGGGGGTAGATTATAAAAAGGGAAGGTATTAGCACCCTTTTTATCCATGGTTTTCCATGGGCTCTTAGTTACTTGCTAGATCACTTGCTTTTGTTTGAAAATGTGCTTTGTGTGGTTTTTGAAAGTATTTAGAAAAGGTGCCATCGTTTAGGCAAACTTTGAAATGATTCTCGTTCGTAAGAATGTATACAAAGTGTTGATCTTTTGAAAATGTTTTCAAGTTTGAAAGATGTTTTTGAAAGTGTTGGTGTTTGTTTTGAAAATAGCAAGGATATTTTTGTTTTGAAATTGAGCAAGCAACTAGGAGTAATCTACCTAGTCAAAAGTCTTTCATGTTTATTTCCTATTTCCTTTGACATTGTTATCTTACCGTTGATTTGGTAAGTAACCCTATCTTTGGATGTAAAAGGGACGGGCAAGGGTCATCGTGTAGCCATGATTAGCAATGTTGTAAGATATCTTAGCATTTTTCTTAGGGACTAAGATCATTTTGAAAGGCAACATGGATAGCGTCATCGAGGGACTAAGATCTTGTATTTTTTGCTTGTTTTTGCTAAGATACCTCACATGTATAATATGGCCATTTTTGTAAGGCAACCAAGTGGATTTACCCTAAGGGTGTTTGTGTGCAAGTGTATTGATTTACATGCTTGATTTGTCTTTGATTAGGGTTTGCTATTTGTTGGTTTTAATCTTTCCATACACTCTAATTACTTGCATTTGTATATAAAGCATTAAATTGCGGAAATTAAAATTACTATGCTATTACATCATTAGGGGAGGGGGTGTGCAAATTACAAATGGGGAATTGCAAGAAATTAAAACCCTAATTATCTATTACAACCATATTGAATTTGAATAAATGTACAAAAATGAATCAATATAAATGCAAGAGTATAAATGCAAAAAGAAATGTTATTTTTGTTTGATTTTCATGAAAAGGGGTTTTTTGACCTAGTTAACTAAAACAAAATAATTAACTAAAAATAAGAAAATTAAGATTAAGTTAAAAAAGTATTTTTAGGGTTTTACTATGAAAGCTTTTTATCTTAATGAAAATACAAATGAGAATTAATTAATTAAAATAAACCTAAGTTCTAAATTAATTTTATTCACAAGAAAATAATATAATAGTTAAACCCTAGTCTAAATATTTATTGGAAAAAAAAAGGAAATTAATTTATTAAATGAAAAAAAAAGTTTTTGTTCTTTTAGTTTTTTTTTATGAAGAAAATAAGCTAAATAAATATAAATAATAAAATATAAATATTTTTGGGTTTTTATTAGTGAAAATAATAATAATAATAATATTAATAATAATAATAAAAGATGAAATAAAAATAAAATAAAAATAATAAAGTGAGGGAGGTTAAAATTGAATTTTGGAGGTTTGTTAGAAAAAACAGTTTTTTGAATCTGGCCCAAATGATGTTTTTGTTTGGAAACTAGAAAATAAAAAAGGGTATATGGGCTGCGTGGTATGAGCAAACAAGGGGGATATTAGTGAGTAAAAATGCAAAGCCAGGGAGGGGAAGGCCCAAGCGCTTCCTGTAGCAAAAATGTCAAAAAAATGTGAAAAATGCAAAAGGCAACACGCTGGGTGTTGAACCCACGACGTCTTGGTTACCAATGCGCTGCCTTACCACTGGGGTGGCTATACATCCATTAATATAACTGAAATGATAAATATATAATACAAAATAAGTCCTGAACACACTTCATCTTTAACCTCCATCCAGACCACTTGTATCTTCACCATCTCTCAATAAAAATAAAATATGCAAACATTAAAGTTGCTCCATTTTTCCATAGGAATCCAACCATATAAATATCTTAAGCTATAAATCAAAGATGAATGAGAATTTTTGAAAGTACCAAATTCTGACCTAATTATTTTCAAAGGTTTAGATTCAAAATTCTAACTACTCAAGCAACAATAATGAAATCTAAGGATATGGTTAGCTTCAAGACAATGATATCTACATTTCTTATTCACAAACAAACCATTAATGATACTCGTATGAAGAGTTCAAAAGTCAGAAAACTCACCTTGCAAGAGGGTATCGTGTTTTAAGTTTGAGCAGCTTTTGATGAGTTCCAGTGATTGGGTTAGATTCCTCAAGTTCCCAGGAAGCTAATGTGATGCTTGGCTTGAGTTGAAAGTGGCTGAGGAGTAATGGAGAAGTCAAGGTGCTAGGTGATGTTTTTGAAAATGGTGGATGGTGATGGAGGTGTTACAGTCATGTTACAGGTGTTGGAATTGTTTGTATATGTTATTTAGAAGCTTTTGAAAGTAAAAGGCCAAGAAACGCACGAGCAAATTTAGAGATTGGATTCAAAACTCAGAAATGGCAAGTTTTGAGATGTTTTTGATGGTTCTATGCTTTAGGGGGTTTCAGGGCTTAATCATGCGTGTGTTTTCTTGCAAATGACTTGTGTATGTATAAGCAAAAGGTTGTAGAGGTTTTGCACAAAGTATTTCTGAGTTATAGGGTTATGGCTAAGTTGCTTGATTTTGAAGAAAAGTTAGAAATGTGGTTTCAAGGTAGAAAGTACAAGCATGTAGAGTGGTTAGGCACTTTAAACATGTTTGCTTCTGACCATTTATCTTGAGTGTGGACAGAGGCAACAAGTTAGGAGCTCAAGGAGAGTTGATATTTGCAAAAGCAATGCTTTATCAAAATAGCAATGGTAACTTTGTTCCATAAATGGAAAATTATCTTGGATAAAGCTTGAATTAAGTGGATAATAGTTCAAAAGTAAGTGTAATCTTCTGATTATGGAGAAATCTTGAGGTTTAGAGGCCTGCAAAGCAAGATTGTGCAGCATAGGCTTGAGATTTGAATTCTTGTTCATAAAAAATGACCTACAATTTCAGTTTGAAACCCTAACTTCCTCTCTTCGATTCTCCTTGCTCAAGAATGATCTCAAGGAGTTCTTGGACATTTTGAAAAGCTTGTAATGTACCCTATAATCCATCTTTTCATGACCATGACTTCATGGATTAATAACTTGAGATCCAAGAATTTCTAGGAGAATTTGTGTAAATCAATGTTGTAGATCTCATGGAGATCTAAAATTTTCATGTTGAAAGTTTCTTTTGAATCATCTTGCATCATGGTGAAAAATTTACTCAAAGTTGTGAAAAAATATGAAGTTTTCAATACTTAGAAAAATTTCTAAGAATGAAAACTTTGACTTTTCAAAATGAAATCTTGAATTTTTGATTTCTTGATGAAGAAGTTTCATATTTTGACATGTTTTTATGAATTGTGATCTTTGACACTTGATTTTGACCAAAAAGTCAAAGTTTGACTTTTCAGTATACAGTTGACTTTTGATCAGTTGACTGAAAATCAACTATCAATCCAATTGATCTTGAGCAATATTTTGAGTCATGCCATTAGGAAAAAATGATGCAATTGAACTCTTGAGGTTATGCCTCAAATCAATTAACCATTTGCTAAGTCAAAAATCAGAAATTGCCCTTTCTCAATCAAAACCCTAATTTTGACCATTTTGCCCTTTTGATGATTTGATCAAATTTCTTGAGGAATTATGGTACAGACTTGATCAAATGATACATATGAGTTTATAATGTTGATATGGATAAAAAATTATGAAGTTTGACTGTAAATTGGCCATAGTTGACTTTTTCCCTAATACAACTGATTTTTAGGTCAACTGCTCAATTGACTGAGCAAAAATGTGATCCAAGGCTTGAAACTTGACATGAGTAATCTTGGGAGTCCATAATGATCCATGAAAGTCATATGAGGCATTAAAATTTAAATTATCCTTGTGCAATCTCAAACCCTAATTTCAGTCATCGGTGTTTAAGGAGGTGTCTTGAGCTGATCAAACCTTGTGCAGCCTTGAACCAAAGGAGATCTTGTGAGAAAATATTTGATAAATGAGAGGGAAAAATTTGGGGTACAACAGCTGCCCCTATTCAATCTTCTTAAACCTGAAGAGTTAAATTTGCGGATCCGCCATTCGTGACTTGAAGGTGGAAGATGATTGGACACTAGAGTGCCCAGGAATTTGCACTTGAAGATGAATTGTGAATGGGTTTATAGATGCCGTTTGGAAGAATGATGGAGATTTGCTGGAGATGGGCTTGCAGATGCCATCCAAAGGTGATTGTTGACAGAGAATGAACTAAGTCTGAACTTGATTAATACTAGAAAAGAATCTGAATAAATCTTTGGAGCGATTTATCTTAACCAGAAGAAGCCTTACATGATGTTTGACTGGGAAGAATCATAATAAATCTTGGAGCGATTTATCTGAACCAGAAGTGTTCCTTTGGAAAGTATAAGGATAAACCGTTGAGAGGTTTAACCTGAACCAAAAGAGATCTTGAATATTCTTTAATTGGAAAGAGTCAGAGTAAATCTTTGTGTGATTTATCTGAACCAGAGAAAGTGCCTACGGGAAAGAATCAGAATAAATCATTGAGAGATTTATCTGAACTCGAAGTGTTCCTTTGGAAAGTATCAGGATAAACCATTGAGGGGTTTAAACTGAACCAAAAGAGATCTTGAATATTCTTTAACTGGAAAGAATCAGAGTAAATCTTTGAGCGATTTATCTGAACCAGAGAAAGCGTCTGCGAGAAAGAATCAGAATAAACCATTGAGAGATTCAAACTGAACCGACAGGGATCTGGAGAAGAATCAGAACAAATCATTGAGAGATTTATCTGAACCAGAGAAGATGTCTGCGGGAAAGAATCAAAATAAATCGTTGAGAGATTTAAACTGAACCGGCAGTGATCTGGAGAAGAATCAGAACAAATTATTGAGAGATTTATCTGAACCAGAGAAGATGTCTGCAGGAAAGAATCAGAATAAATTGTTGAGAGATTTATATGATTCGGCAGGTGTCTTAAATAAATATTTGTTATGTAGATGGTTGACCAGTCCTTTCTTGGGAATTGATCTGTAATTGACTTGCTGAAAGTTTTGACGATAATTTTATGTTAATTGATCTTTCCTGAAAAAGATGAAAAGTTAGTTGTATGAAATATCATGATGTATGAAATGCATGGTATAATGATGTCCTTAAAATAAATGAGGTTGTATCGTATGTATTTGTGCTTTCAATGCTATGACGAATGGATGTAATGTATGGACACATTAATTGTTATTCCGCAGTATTGCTGGATTTGGGGAAAATAAGTCCCTGAACATTGTTGGTTATGAGGAGTGTAAGTATTTGTTTTTGAAGTTGAAGTGTTGATGAGCTTCCCTTTGTTAGAGAAATAAACTTTGTTGTGTAAGTGAAATGTCGTGTATTGCTTGTGGACCTTGTGAAATCCTGTTGGGGAATCATGAGAAACTGGGCGACTTTTACTGAGGAATCTTAGGAGCAGTAACTGGAAGTTTTGTTCCGTCTGGGATGTGGTAGAGCTTGATATCATTAAGCTTCACACTGTGGGAGATTTTATGGGATAGTCTAAAGATATTATCCTATTTCTTAAAGCCATTAGTGATTGTATTTCTATTTTTTGTTCATTTGTAAACAGTAGTTACGTTCAAATGCATATGTTCAAAAATAAATCATTGGACGTTTTTGTAAATAAAACACAGAAATAAAGAAAAACAGATAGTTTTGCACTTTCAAAGGGGTATCTTTGTATTGACTTGAATAAGTATTTTGGTACAATGAGACGAATATATTAGTAAGAGAATGTCGTCGTAAAAAATGAAAATTTGATACAAGAAAAAGATAGCTATGTGAAATAATCCCATGGGGTTCCCATTCTGCTATAGCCTTCGTATCTCAGAGCGTCTTGTCCATTTGTTGCCTTGTCCGAAGCTGATTTGGTTGATTAGGCCCGTTTGAGCTTGTCAGTTGATGTTAAAGTTTGTCTGTAAGGTGATCCAACGAGACATAGTCATACGCTTTAAGTCCCTAACTTTTTCCTGGATCGCCCTTTCGGATTTTCAGTCCACCGGGATACCCTTTTTTGCCCAAGCCGCCCTTTCGGGTTTTCAGCTTGTCGGGTGTGTAGATTTTTTTGTATTTTATCCCTAATTTTTGCCCGAACCTTTGTGGTTCTCTGGGATGCCCTTGTTTTGCCTAGGCGTGTCAACCTAGCGGGTCTCTTATACGTAGTATCTTTTGACTATGTCCGCGTTCACAGGGTGCGGAAGGTCGTCGCCATCCATAGATGTTATGATCATTGCTCCACCAGAGAATATGCTTTTGATCACAAATGGTCCTTCATATGTAGGAGTTCATTTTCCCCTGGGATCACCTTGTGGTAATATGATACGTTTGATTACCAAGTCACCAACCTGATATACCTGACGTCTGACCTTCTTGTTAAAAGCTTTGATCATATGTTTTTGGTACATCTGGCCATGACAGACAACCGTAAGCCTCTTCTCATCAATTAGGTTCAACTGGTCAAGTCGAGTTTGGATCTAGTCCTCTTCATTCAGCCCTGCATCCTTTATTATTCTCAGAGAAGGTATTTGGACATCAATTGGTAGAACAACTTCCATTTCGTATACCAAGGAGAAGGGAGTTGCCCTGTTGATGTGCGCGTCGTGGTACGGTAACCGTGGAGAGTGAATGGTAGCATTTCATGCCAGTCTTTGTATGTTACTGTCATTTTTTGTATGATCTTCTTGATGTTCTTATTTGCGGCTTCGACAACACCATTCATCTTTGGCCGGTAAGGAGAAGAATTATGGTGTTGGATCTTGAATTGCACGCATAGTGCAGTGATCATAGTATTGTTGAGATTCGTTCCATTGTCTGTGATGATTCTCTCTGGGATACCGTACCGACAGATGAGATTTTGTTTGATGAACCGGGCCACAACATTCTTGGTAACGGAAGCGAAAGAAGTTGCCTCAACCCACCTCGTGAAATAGTCGATGGCCACCAAGATGAAGTGGTGCCTATTAGAAGTTGTAGGTTTAATTTCTCCAATCATATTGATGCCCCACATCGCAAATGGCCAAGGAGAAGTCAGAACATTTAGAGGAACTGGAGGCACATGCACTTTGTCAACATAGATCTGACACTTGTGGCAGGTTCGTGAATGCTGATAGCAATCTGCTTCCATGGTAGACCAGTAATACCCTGCCTGTAGGATCTTTTTAGCCATTGTATGCCCACTAAAATGGGTTCCAAAAGTGCCTTTATGTAGATCAGCCATGATCTTTTCTGCCTTAACCTTGTCTATGCAACGAAGCAAAACAGAGTCATGGTTGCGCTTGTAGAGAATGCCATTACTGATGAAGACCTTAGTAGAGAATCTTCTCAAGAACTTCTTATCATTGACTGAAGCTCCTTCCGGATACTCTTGAGCCTCGAGATACCTCTTAACTTCATGGAACCAAGGTTGGTCCACTACTTCTTCAGTGTCGATCTCGTGACAGTAAGCTGGTTCGTCCATTCGCTCAATGGTGATCTGGGGAGCCTCGTTACCCCACTTGAGTTTAAACATGGATGACATGGTGGCTAGCGCGTCCGCTAGTTGATTTTCCTCTCGTGGAAAATGCTCAAAGGTAATTTCCTCGAAATATGGGATTAATGTCAACACATGTTCTTTGTAGGGGATGAGGTTAGGGTGTTTTGTATCCCATTCTCCTTTGATCTGGCTGATGACTAAGGCTGAATCTCCAAATACACTTAGGGACTTAATTCCCAAATCTATGGCAGCTTTGAGACAAAATATACACGCTTCGTATTCTGCCATATTATTTTTACAATTGAAGCAAAGTCTTGCAGTGAAGGGAGTATGACATCCTTCAAGGGATATGATTACAGCACCTATGCCATTGCCGAGCGCGTTGGAGGCTCTGTCAAAAACCAGGGTCCATCGGGATCCTTGTTCAAGTCCGTCATATGGTCTCAGTTCTTCACAATTGTTTACCGTCATGATATCTTCATCTGGGAATTCGAATTTCATGGACTGATAGTCATCAACACTTAATGAGCAAGGTGATCGGCTAGCACACTGCCCTTTATTGCTTTTTGGGTAGTGTATTGAATGTCATATTCAGTCAGAATCATCTTCCATCTTGCTATTCTCCCAAAGAGGGCAGGCTTCTCGAATATGTATTTAATTGGATCCATCTTGAATAACAATAAGGTAGTATGGGTCAGCATATACTGTCTTAGTCGGTGAGCAGCCCATGCCAGAGCGCAGCAAGTTTTCTCGAGCAGTGAATATCTTGTTTCCCAGTCGGTAAACTTTTTGCTCAGGTAGTAAATAGCATGCTCTTTTCGGCCAGACTCGTCATGCTGCCCCAGCACACACCTCATTGAATTTTCTAAGACAGTTAGATACATGATCAAGGGTCTTCCCTTGACTGGCGGCATCAAAACAGGAGGCTCTTGTAGGTACTCTTTGATCTTGTCGAAGGAATCTTGGCATTCATCATTCCATTTGACTACTTGATCTTTCTTCATTAATTTGAAGATTGGTTCACATGTAGCTTTTAAGTGAGAAATGAATCTGACAATGTAGTTTATTCATCCTAAGAACCCTCTGACTTCCTTCTCAGTGAGAGGAGCAGGCATTTCTTGTATTTATTTCACCTTGGCAGGGTCCACTTCGATACCTTTACCGCTGACGACGAAGCCTAGGAGTTTACCGGACCTCACCCCAAATGTGCATTTATTCGGGTTCAACCTCAGCTTGTATTTCTTTAGTCCTCAAACAGTTTCTGCAAATGGTCAAGATGTTCCTCTTTAGTTTGAGATCTGGCTGTCATGTCGTCCACATAGACCTCTATTTCGTGATGTATCATGTCGTGAAATAGAGCTACCATGGCACGCTGATAGGTTTCCCCAGCGTTCTTCAACCCGAATGGCATAACCTTGTAACAGAAAGTGCCCTACTGTGTGACGAAGGTCGTTTTCTCCATGTCCTCAGGCGCTATTTTGATTTGATTGTAGCCTGAGAAACCATCCATGAATGAGAATACTTTATGTTGGACGGTGTTATCAACCAGAATATCGATATGGGGAAGTGGGAAATCATCTTTAGGGCTTGCCCTATTCAAATCTCTGTAATCCACACACATGTGTACCTTGCCGTCCTTTTTAGGTACTGGAACAACATTGGCGACCCATTGTAGATAGAAGGTGACGGCTAAGAATCCGGAGTTGAATTGTTTCATGACTTCAGCCTTAATCTTCTCTGACATGTCTAGCCGCATGTGACGGACTTTATGTTTTACCGGAGGGCAGTCTTCTTTTGTTGGTAGACGATGGACCACGATATCAGCATCAAGTCCTGGCATGTCTTCTTACGACCAAGCAAAGACCTCAACATAATCATGTAGTAACTGAATTAAATGCTTCTTGATACTGGGTTCCAGATTGGCTCCTACCTTGACTTCTTTCTTGTCCTCTTTGGTATCTAGGTTAACAATGTCCACTGGTTCTTCGTGGGGTTGTATGGTCATTTCTTCCTATTGTAGTAACCTGGCTAGTTCCCCTGGCACTTCACAATCTTCCTCCCCTTCGTCTTCGGCTTGGTAGATTATGTTTTCAGAGTCACAATAGGCCATAGCAGAATCGTTACCCATGGGATCCCGAATGGATGTAGATATGCATTTTGAATGTGAGTGTGTGTAAGAGTATAGCTATCTTTGAAAAACAAAATTGCAGAAAAAGAAAAACAAAGAGTGTAAAGTTTGTATGCAAAAACGTCCATGATTCATTGATGACATATGAAAATGAAGTAACAACCCTTACAAATGGACCATTGTGCCTCGGGTAAGACACAAGGTTTTAAAAGTCTGAATTGTTTAATTATTATAAGTCCGACAAAATTTAAAGACAATTATTGTTGGATAAAAGTACTTGGGAAAAAATCGTTAGCTTCCCAGTTGTTGAGTCCTCCGTTGACAGTTGGTAAAATCCATTCCTCCAGATCGTAGTTGTCATCATCATCCTCCATTACGTTGACTCCATGGTTGCTGATCTTCAAAGGTGGTCCCCCGGTACGAGCACGACGCACAGCTTTCTGGGCTCCTGAAATGAAACCCAAACCTTGTCAGATTTGTAAGGGATATCCCGGGGTTGTCCCCAAATATTACACCCACCTTCTTCAACCACTGCCCTGGAATCTTTCAAAGAAGACATCTTCGGGAATTGGGAAACAGTCTTGGTTACTGCCACGGTTTGTGGGACTTCCTCGAAATGCTGAAATGGAGTTTCAATGAATTCACCATCTAATTCCACGTATCTGAAGGAGTTCAAGTGACTGACCATATATTCCTCTTCTCCATGGACGGTAATGATTTTCCCTTTGGTTGGGTATTTCAGCATTTGATGTAATGTAGAGGTGAGGGCACCAGCGTTGTGAATCCAAGGTCGGCCCAATAAACAGGAATAGGAAGGGAAAATGCCCATCACGTAGAAAGTTGAATCAAAGGTTTGAGTTCCAACTTTTATGGGGATGTACACCTCACCATGGACCATCCTCTTTGAATCGTCAAAGCCCCTTACATCTATATTGCTGGGTTTTAAGGCCAGACCTTCACAGTCGAGTTTATCCAAAGCTTTCTTAGGCAGCACATTCAAAGACGAACCAGTATCAACCAGGACATGGGCCAAAGTTGTGCCCCAGCATTTGATAGAGACATGAAATGCATCATTGTGCTTCGTCCCTCTAGGTGTTAAGTCAGCATCAGAAAACCCTAAACCATTATCAGCGGTCAAACTAGCCACACAGCCTTGGAACTGGTCAGCAGAAGTTTCTTGTGGTACGTGGGCAATTTTAAGAAATTTCACCAAGGCCTTCGCATGAGCCTCAGAGCACAACAGTAAAGCTAGCATAGAAATGTTTGACGGAGTTTTCCCTAGTTGTTCGACTACGGCGTAGTCGCTTCTCTTTATAATTTTCAGAATCTCTTCCATCTCTTTTTTGGAGGCTTCCAGGATAGATACTGATTGTGCCTTCATCCGGACGGGCTCAACCAGAATTCCTTTGCCCCGAGTCTCGGTCGACTCAGTGGTAGAGGTGTCAGTAGGGGTAACCATAGGGGTTATAGTAGTAGTGTCAACGGGAACAAAAGCAGGGATGATCACAGGACCGGTAACAGTTTTCGGAGGAGCAATCTCGGGAGAGAATACTCTGCTAGTTCAGGTTATCTTGTTGGTTCCCACCATGTTGCTGATGTCAGGGTCAGCCTTCTCAAAAATCGAGTCTTCATCAGCCAGCCAATCCTTCTTGACACTGTGATAGTGGACGTCACCCCCATAGTTCCATGGGACAGTTTTATCTAATGAGTATGGGATCGTCCCTGGCATAGTAATTATCAATGGGGTCACTTTAGGAACAGATGTAATCCTAACGGGTCTTTTGGTGGAGACCCTGGAAGGATTGGCGGAAATGGTTACTATTGAAACATAATTGTAAGAAATGGTTGGAACGGGAGTCTTTTCAAACAAAATCTCTTTGTCATCCATTAGGCGCTGGACACCTGCTTTCAGTAAATGGAAACTAGTTGGTAGGGATAAACAGAGGTGGCAACCTTCATCACAGCCCATAAATAAACTGGCCTTCAACAGGTTCCTCTTGACAGTCAGGAGAGGAGTAACAAGTTCATCAACAACAATAACAAACATATCATCTTCAACAGCGTTAACATCACGGCCATGCTTGGGAATAGGAGCGGTGATAACATTTGGGATCTCAGGGGCATCAAGTTCAATTTCTTTTGCTTCAAGAAGGTCTTGCACCTTGTTTTTCAAAGCCCAACAGTTGTTGGTATCATGGCCTGGACTTTCTGAATGGTAAGCACAACGAGCATTAGGGTGATAATGAGGAGAGGCGGTGTTGGGATTCTTCGGGGCCTCCTTCAAAGTTACCAGATTAGATCTCAAAAAATGTGGAAGGACTTGAGACAGCATCATATTTATCCGGGTAAATTGTCTTACTGGTATTTCCGTTCTAGGATGATTACTCCTTTGTTTAGTAGGCGCGGGCTTAGGGATCATGATGGCCCCTACCGTTGGACGGTGTTCAATTATGTCTTGATTCCTTTGAGGATACACAACACCAACTTCTTTCTTTCCAATAAATGGTTTTCTCACGGCACTCGAGGATGCGTCTTTTTGAATCTTTCCACTCTTAATTCCAGCTTCCAATCTTTCCCTAGTCAATATTAATTCAGTGAAGCCTGCTGAGGAGCTTCCAATTAGATGATTAAAGAAAGGACCAGACAGGGTACCCAAAAACATGTCTACTAGCTCTCTTTCAGACAGGGGAGGTTGGACTCTTCCTACTAAGTCCCTCCATTTCTGAGCGTAGTATTTGAAACCTTCGCTTGAAACCATAGCCATACTCTAGAGTTAAGTACGGGTAGAGGCAAGGTCTGCGTTGTATTGATACTGTTTATAAAAAGCAGCGGCAAGGTCTTCGTAATTATGGATATTGGCCCTTTCCAGTTGATAGAACCAATCTAGCTGGGTTCCAGATAGACTATCCTGAAAGAAGTGGACCCATAAATCTCTGTCAGCAGTGTGAGGCTGTATCTTCCTCACATAAGATCGGAGATGTATCTTGGGACACGAAACCCCGTCGTATTTAGCAAATACTAGTGCCTTGAACTTTGGTGGAATAACAATCCCAGACACCAAACCCAGCTCTTTGAAGTCCAGCCCGGGCACTATCTGAATCTCCATTGCACTTAGACGCTCTTCCAGATGTTTGTATTTGTCATCAGCCGGAGGATATTGTTCTTCAGAGTAATCCTCTTCTTCTTCCTCTTCAGATTCTGGCTGGGAAATCACTTCCTTTCCTTTCCCTTCTTGATTATCCTTTTCACCAGATGATGTTGCGAAGTCTAGGGTTCGTCTGGCTGGCCCTGGGAACCTTCTTGCTAGATTCAAAACACCGGTTGTTTTCTTTGCTTTCTTCTTCTTTTCTTCGATCAGCAAAGTTTTCAAATCCTCTTGTCCTTTGGCTAGAGTCAAGAACATCTGTTGAAACTGAGCATTCTGCGCCTGGAGGTCTTTTACTGCCTGCTCAAGATCCATCTTACTGAAATAAACAGTAGAAAGATGAGGAGACCTATTGTAAGAAACCTGCTTATGTTATGATGAATGTAGATGCATATGCAAATGATTTCAAGGAAATTAGAGACTTAAATTTGCTTTAGACAAAAAGGAACACAAGTTATATTAATAAATCAAAGTTTGAGTACATCATGCCTCTTTGGGCTTACAAAGAAATAAAAAAACTATAAGATAAAAAAGTTGTACGCATCCTCTTTGGTGCAATGTAGGCGTTCAGACTCCGCTCCTCAAGAAGTTGCTTGGTGAGTTCCAAAACCTTCTTCTCGCTTGCGTAGAATTGGGCCTCGAAAGTGTCTCGCTCCCCTTTAAGTTGTATCCAATCCCTTTGCAAGTCTTCGAGAGAGGTGAGCATGTCAGGATGCAGGATAGTGTATGGGACATTGTGATCGGTGGAAATAGAACTGACTGTTTTGAAATGCTGGTTCGCGAAATGTCGCGGTAAGCAAGAGTCGCCACCGTCTTTTATGTTCTCCAACAAGGAAAGGACAAAAGCACAACAAAATTCCTTTTCGAGATGTTTCTCGGTTCGGGAGGTAGATTATAGAAATGGGAGGTGTTAGCACCCTTTCTATCCGTGGTTATCCACGGGCTCTTAGGTACTTGCTCACTATGTTTTCAAAAATGTTTTCTTTTCTTGTGTTTGTGGGTTTTGAAAAAGTTTCGTTTTGAAAACTTCTAGGTAACTCTTGTATCTGTCCTCAAGAGTGTATGAAGTGTTTGTTTGAAAACTTTTGTTTGAAAGTGTAAGTGCAAAAAGTTGTTTTTGTTTTTTGAAAGAGCAAGTACCCAGGAGAAATCTACCTACTCTAAGGAATTAAGCTGTGTAAATGTCCTTTAGACAGTACTATCCCACTATTGAGAAGTAGGTAGCACTGTCGTTGGAGTTATTCGGGTCAATTCGATTATAGGGACATGTGTGGTCACCAAAGTAATAGTAGGACGCCTTAGCGGTAACCCTAATGTCCTAGATCCTTTTTATCCGAGGCAACCGTTTCGAGGCAACTGGATCTTTTAGACAGGAGGGCGACCTCTAAAACACCCTATACTCAATGACCACGTCGAGGCAACCAAGTGAGGCGTACCCTAGGAATGGCATGTGCGAGTGTGTCAAGATTCAGTTCTTATTATCTTTGCACATGTATTATGGTGAGCTACGTTTTGATTTTAATTTTCAGGCAAATCTTGTCATGCATAGCTAACAGTTAATAATTTGCGGAAAGGAAATTGCGAAAAGTAAATCTACGCTATTACAAGGCGTCGGGTATTTACATCGCCAAAAACATAACCCTTGAAAAATAAATTGCGGGAAATTAAAGAAAGCGATAAAAGTCCTAATTATCTATTACATCCTCGGAGCAGTTACATAAATATGATCAAAAATAATAATGCGCGAATAAAAATTGAATCGGGGAAAAGTCCTAGGGTTTTGACCCTTTTTGATAAAAGAATGGAATTTTGGTCCTTTTTGCAATTAATTAATATTAAACCTAATTTACTAATTAATTAAATAATTACAAGAAAAAAGTATTTTTGTGTTTTTTATGTTTTTAATGAAAATAAAAATAAAATAAAATAAAGTCAAAAGTTAGTAAAACCTAATTCTAATTTATTTATTTATTATGAAAAAAAAAGTTAAAGTTAACCTAATTAACTAAATTAATTTGTTAGAATTTATTTACAAAAAATAATTAATAGTGAAATTACTAAATAATAATAATAATAAAAATATTTACATTTTTTAATTGTCTGAATTTATTATGAAAATAATAGTTAAGTTAATTAAATAATAATAATATTAATAATAAAATAATTAAAGATAAAATATAAAAGAGAAAAATAAGACAACAAAACCCAGGGGGTGTTGGGCCCAGAAGGAGGTACGTTTGGAAATTGCTGGCCCATTAAGCTACAAGCCTTGTTTGACTTCTGAGATCGTCCAGATACGCATTGACTGGGAACACCATGGTCCTTCATCCTATGGCCATTAGATTCAAGCTTGTGGCCACTTGGAGCCTGGATATTTGAGATACACGGTGGAATTCATTTGGAAACCTGTACAAGAATATGCTAAGAAAAATAATAGAAACATTTTGGGTGGACCTGGGAATCGAACCCAGGTCCTAATGATCAACGTCCAGCGCATCATCCACCTGACCAACTTGCACGCTTTTTTAGTATAATGATAAGCAAAAGTAATATATGGAAAATAAGCAATATGCTGAACAACAAACAAAAACGCGCGCCATTTGAATTGTCCATTCACATGTTTACACCTCATCATCGTTCTCCTTGAACCTGCAAAATACAAGTTAGATAGCGGGGGTTTTTAACCCCCACAAAGCATCATGAGGAAAAATAGCGAATAGCCCTACAGGCTATATAAATATTTCGCGAGGGTAGCTTTTGATTCGTCTGGCCTTGACGATTCCAACCATATACATTAGAGGTTCTAATTTTAGTAGATTTGGAAAACCCCGATTTAAGAACTCATGAACCCTAGATTTCTTCAATGGCAACTTACGATTCTGTACACTATAACCCAATTAACCAATACCATTAGCTTTGTATAGATTCAAGCAATGCAAAACAATGATTAGAACATGTTAATTATGCATAAAATATGAGTTTCGATTATGGACATGAGAAGCAAACCGTGGGTCTGTTCTTGCGTATTTCTTGAGCTTTAGCACTTGGTTTTGATTGCAATATGTCTCTGGGAACCCCTGCAATGTATTAGAAACAATAAAATGCTTTGAATCGTGCTGGAATGCAAAAAACAATTTTCACTTTTTCTTGGATTTTTTTGAATGTGATTAGGGCTTTCTTGCAGCAAATTCTCGTCCAATGCATTAGGGTTGACTTGTGTACTTATAGTGGAAGAGAATTAGGTTAAATCTTGGCCAAGAAATCCATGGAATTGATGTTTGTATATTTGATTGAAAATCAAATATTTTTGAATCTTTTTTATTGGAAAAAGTTGCTAAATTGGGAGATTCTTGTCCCTTTGATTTGCACACGAATTGCCAGCATATCTTGAGCTTGTTTGCTTCACAAAAAGATTGAAAAAATCATATCCTTGAATTTCCTACAATTTAAATTAATTAAATGAATTTAAATCAATTTAAAATCCAATTAATTAATAAAAATAAGAAAATAAATTCAAATAGGCTTGATGGGTCGTGCATAGGCCTTGGATAAAGTTTCAAGAAGAAATTTGAGGCCCATTAGCAAAAACAAAGTGTTTTGGGCAAAGTTGACTTTTGCAAATTCATAAAAATATCCCAACTTATCCAATACATATCTTGCTCAATTTTGATCATATGAACATGTTCTTGGACATTTTGGAAAGGTCTTGAAGTCCTCTAACCAATGCCTTTGGTCCCATGTCATTTGGATTTACCAATCTCAAGTTATGGCCTTTGACTTAAAGTGCATTTTTGTTGACTTTTGAAATTAACCTATAATGTAGAAATTGATAACTTTTTGTGAGAGCATTTCTTGGACTTGGAATGTGAGGATGAGATGTAGTAAATATCATCCCCTTCAAAATGTGCATTGGGTGGAATTTTTCTGATAAACCATGAAAAAGTTATGCCTTGGTCAATATACAGTTGACTTTTCTACTGTCCAAAAATAGTAACTTTTTGCATCTTGATGATTTTTGAGCCATGCTTGTGGAATCATGATCAAGACTTGATCAAATGATGATTGTGAACTCAAAATAAGATGTTGGCCAAAATTTTTTACTTTTGACTGCAAAATGACCATTTTACCCCTGCAGTTGACTGTAGATCAAATGGAGCTTTTGACTGTGCAAATTGACATTGTGAGTCTTGCAACTTTACATGTAGGTGCTTGAGAATGTATATGGGCCTATGAGACTTGATTGAGTCATTGAAAACCCCAAATTCCTTGGAAGAACCAAAACCCTAATTTTGACTGGCTTAGGAGGTATTTGGACTGTGCAATCCTTGAGCAATCTTGAACCATTTGAAGATGATTCTTGATAAATCTTGGAGAATATGGGATGGCAAGTTTTGGGGTACAACAGTTGCCCCTGTTCAATCTTCTTAAACCTTAGGATGTAGATTGGCTTGCGTGCCTTTCGTGATCCGAAGGTGGAAGATGATTGAACACTAGAGTGCCCAGAAATTTGCACTCGCATAGTGGAGTATCAGCAATGTGATGTCGGGAATGGGCTTACAGATGCCATTTGGAGAGATGATGGTAGGAGGATGGGCTTATAGATGCCATCCGGAGATGTAATGGATAGTTGTGGAGATGGGCTTAAAGATGCCATCTGGAGATGTTGATCGCATAAGAGTTTCCTTAGCAAGAACTTGCGTACCTGAGAAAGAAAGATAATTTCCTGGCCTGTTACAGGTGTTGATCTTCAAACTCTTCATGTAGATAACTTTCCTGTCTAGATACAGGTATCGAATCTACAAACAATCGCTCATAGATATGCCCTGGCTAGATACAGGTATCGAATCTGGAACTTTAACAGGTTGATCGAGATAGCTTTCCTGGATGGATACAGGCGTAGACCTCTAATCAGTCGCTCACAGATATGCCCTGGCTAGATACAGGTATCGAATCTGGAACTTCAAAAGGTTGGTAGAGATAGCTTTCCTGGCTGGATACAGGCGTAGACCTCTAATCAGTCGCTCACAGATATGCCCTGGCTAGATACAGGTATCGAATCTGGAACTTAAAAAGGTTGATCGAGATAGCTTTCCTGGCTGGATACAGGCATAGACCTCTAATCAGTCGCTCACAGATATGCCCTGGCTAGATACAGGTATCGAATCTGGAACTTCAAAAGGTTGGTAGAGATAGCTTTCCTGGCTGGATACAGGTGTTGACCTCTGACCTGAGAATGAAAGATAATTTCCTTGCCTGATACAGGTGTTGATCTTCAAACTCTTCATGTAGATAACTTTCCTGGCTAGATACAGGTATAGATCTACAATCAATCGCTCACAGATATGCCCTGGCTAGATATAGGTATCGAATCTGGAACTTCAAAAGGTTGGTCGAGATAGCTTTCCTGGCTGGCTACAGGTGTAGACCTCTGACCTGAGAATGAAAGATAATTTCCTGGCCTGATACAGGTATTGATCTTCAATCTCTTCATGCAGATACTTTCCTGGCTAGATACAGGTATAGATCTACAATCAATCGCTCATAGATATGCCCTGGCTAGATATAGGTATCGAATCTGGAACTTCAACAGGTTGATCGAGATAGCTTTCCTGGATGGATACAGGCGTAGACCTCTAATCATTCGCTCACATATATGCCCTGGCTAGATACAGGTATCGAATCTAGAACTTCAAAATATTGACGGTAATCATCTTTTGATTGACCTCTTCCTGAAAAGGCAAAACATTAGTTGTATGCAATGTCATGATGTATGAAATGCACGATGTCATGATGTTCTCAAAAATAAATGAGATCGTGTCGTATGCACTTTATCATGTATGTAAATAGGAGATATGAAATGAATGTATTTTCGTCTGGGAAAATAAATCCTTGACGAATGCCGGGAAGTTAAATCCTGGGCTGATGTTGAAGAGTAGAGTTCTTCGTTTCCGCTGGGGAGGATGAACAAAGATGATTATAAGAATAAACCGGTAGGAGAAGATGACTCCATTGGGGAATAAACTTGGTGAAGAGATTACTCTGCAGGGAGTTACTCTATGGGAAGAGGTACTTCACTGAGATTTTAACGATAACTCCGTTGGGGATTCCGTTGATAAGCTCTGTTGGGGGATTTGATGAACTCCGCTGGGGATAGGAAGAACTTCGCCGAGGACGGTCTTTCCGTTGTAATTTGCTGAGGATAACCCAGTTAGGCTCTGGAGGGGAATAACCTTTGAATATGGTCGAGGAGAGATATTTGTACTCTGCAGGGGACAAGCTTCCAGAATCTACTAGGGAGATGGTTCAACTCTCCTGGGGAAACTTTTTGGACTGCATTGGGGAAATGGCTCCACTGGGGTGTCTGTATTCCGCTGGGGAACAATCTTATATTTCTGTCGAGGAATATTAAGACTGTCGGGGATGCTTGCTGGGGGATATCTGTATACTCCGCCGGGGAATGTTAAGATCTTCTGGGGATACCCAACTTGATGGTAGACTAGCTCTGCTCGGGGGAGAGTATTGCTGACTTGTTGGGGATACTGTGCCTTTTTAGGGCTGATAGGAGACCAACTCTGCTTGGGGAGAGTATGGCCGAATCTTGTCTTACTCTGTGGGGAGCGAAGGTATCTTGGTCATATTCTTCAGCCGAACCTACTTTGGCACCTTGGTGAACAGAGCAACTAGATCGCTTAGACAATTCTTATTGCCCCTGTTTTTGATGTCACCTGTAATTAGTCCTTTGTTTCGCGTGCAAATATTTATGATTAGCAATTAATGTCAAATGCATATATCAAAAATGAACATTGGATGTTCTTTGCAAAACAAAGCAGATAAAGGAAAAAAATTGGCAATTTGTCTGAAAAAATGAGCTTGTATTGATTTTGAAATTTGCCTGTAAATAGGCGTTTTGTATACAAGAGGATGACGTCTTAGTAAGAGAACGCCGCCGAACAATAGAGTTTGTACAGTTTGTGAAAAGAAAACAAAACAGCTATGTGAAAAATCCCACTGGGTTCCAACTCTGCTATCGCCTTTATGTCTTCAAGCGTCTCATCACTTTGCTGCTTAGTTGGAGATGAAGCTGATTGATTGGTGTCGTACGAGCCTGATGGTTGATACTGAAGTCCGGATGCAGGGCGATCCAATGAGACATAGTATTACGCTTATCCCTAACTTTTTCCTGGACCGCCCTTTCGGGTTTTCAGTCCACCGGGATACCCATTTTTGCCCAAGCCGCCTTTTCAAGTTTTCAACTTGCCGGGTGTACAGATTTTTTTTCATTTCATCCCTTATTTTGCCCGAACCCTTTTGGTTCACCGGGAAGCCCTTATTTTTGCCTAGGCCAGTCGACCTAGCGGGTCTTTTGATCATGCGTAGTATCTTTTTACTATGTCTGCATTGGCGGGGTGAGGAAGGTCGTCACGATCCATGGTGGTTAGAATCATCGCACCTCCTGAGAAGATGTTCTTAACCACAAATGGCCCTTCGTACGTAGGGGTCCATTTTCCCCTGGGATCACCTTGAGGTAGAATGATGCGCTTGATTACCAGGTCCCCAACTTGATACTCTTGTCGTCTGACTTTCTTGTTAAATGCCTTGATCATTCATTTTTGGTACGTCTGACCATGGAAAATAGCAGTGAGTCTCTTTTCGTCAATCAGGTTTAATTGATCAAGCCGAGTCTGGATCCAGTCATCTTCGCTCAAACCTGCATCCTTCATTATCCGGAGATAGGGTATCTGAACTTCAATGGGCAGGACTTCCTTCATGCCATAGACCAAGGAATAGGGTGTTGCCCCTGTTGACGTCTGTGCTGAGGTACGGTACCCGTGAAGAGCAAACGGTAACATCTCGTGCCAATCTTTGTAGGTCACTGTCATCTTCTGCACAATCTTCTTGATATTCTTATTAGCTGCTTCTACAGCCCCGTTCATCTTCGGCCGGTAGGGAGAAGAGTTGTCGTGTTGTATCTTGAATTGCTCACAGAGCTCAGTGATCATTTTGTTGTTAACATAGGTACCATTGTCTGTAATAATCCTCTTTGGTACTCCGTATCGACAGATTAGGTTATGCCGAATGAATCGTGCCACGATGTTCTTGGTTATGGTGGCAAAAGAAGCTGCCTCAACCCACTTTGTGAAATAATCAATCGCTACCAGGATGAAGCGGTGACCATTGGATGTCGTAGGTATGATCTCGCCGATCATATCAATACCCCACATTGCAAAAGGCCAAGGTGTTGTCAGGATGTTCAAAGGAACCGGAGGAATGTGCACCTTATCAGCGTAGATCTGGCACTTGTGACATGTTCGAGAATGCTGATAACAGTCGGCTTCCATTGTGGACCAGTAATATCCTGCCCGAAGGATTTTCTTTGCCATGGTATGTCCACTGAAATGCGTTCCGAAGGTACCTTCATGCAGCTCTGCCATGATCTTTTCTGCTTCAATCTTATCCACACAACGCAGTAAGGTTGAATCATGGTTTCGTTTGTAGAGAATGTTATTGCTGAGGAAGAACTTTGCCGCGAACCTTCTCAGAAACTTCTTGTCATTAATGGATGCGCCCTCAGGGTATTCTTGAGCTTCAAGGTACCTCTTTACTTCATGATACCACGGTTTTTCTGTTACCTCTTCAGTCTCAAGGTCGCAGCAATGTGCAGGTTCATCCAATTTCCAAATAATGATCCATGGAGCCTCGTTGTCCCATTTTACTTTGAACATAGAAGCCATCGTAGCTAGCGCGTCCGCCAACTGATTCTCCTCTCTTGGGAAGTGTTCAAAGGTTATCTCCTCAAAATGGGGGATCAACGTCAACACATACTCCTTGTAAAGAATAAGATTTGGGTGTTTCGTATCCCACTCGCCTTTGATCTGACTGATCACGAGAGCGGAATCTCCGAAGACACTCAGAAACTTGATCCTTAGGTCGATTGCGGCTCGAAGACCCATGATGCATGCTTCATACTCCGCCATGTTGTTGGTGCAGTTGAAACATAGTCGGGAGGTAAGTGGAGTATGAGAGCCTTTTGGAGATATGATCACAGCGCCAATACCGTTGCCCAAAGCGTTTGAGGCTCCGTCAAAGTGCATAGACCATCGGGATCCTTCCTCGGGTCCTTCATCCAGTCCAGGTACTTCACAATCAGTCACTACCATGATATTCTCGTCTGGAAATTCAAAGTTCATCAACTGGTAATCATCCACTGCCTGGTGTGCCAAATGGTCTGCCAACACACTTCCCTTGATTGCTTTCTGAGTCGTGTACTGGATGTCATATTCTATCAAGATCATCTGCCATCTTGCTATTCTTCCAGACAAGGCAGGCTTTTCGAAGATGTACTTGATTGGATCCATTTTTGAAATCAACAGAGTAGTGTGAGTCAACATATACTGTCTCAGCCGGCGAGCAGCCCATACCAAAGCGCAGCAAGTTTTCTCGAGCAGTGAGTATCGGGTCTCACAGTCGGTAAACTTTTTGCTAAGGTAATAAATAGCATGCTCTTTTCGGCCAGACTCGTCATGCTTCCCCAGCACACACCCCATTGAGCTGTCAAGTACTGTCAAGTATAAGATTAGAGGTCTCCCTTCAACCGGTGGCATAATAATGGGTGGTTCTTGGAGATAATCTTTGATTCTTTCGAAAGCGGCCTGACATTCATCGTTCCAACGTACTACTTGATCTTTCTTCAGTAGCTTGAAGATTGGTTCACAGGTAGCAGTTAGGTGTGAGATGAATCGGGCAATGTAATTCAGACGTCCTAGAAAGCCTCTGACTTCTTTCTCTGTCTTGGGAACTGGCATCTCTTGTATGGCTTTCACTTTGGCAGGGTCCACTTGAATACCTTTGTCGCTCACGAAGAAGCCTAGCAATTTTCCAGACCTCACCCCGAAGGTGCACTTGTTCGGGTTTAGTCTCAGCTTGTACAACTTCAATCGGTCAAACAGCTTCTGTAGATGGTCAAGGTGCTCCTCCTCAGTTTGGGACCTTGCAATCATATCATCGACGTATACTTCGATCTCATGATGGATCATGTTGTAACACCCTCTAAAACCCCGCATATAATTTTCGCAAATATTAAAAATTATAAACTCAGAGTACATGTAATAATCGAGGAATGCTACAATTCTCTTTTAATAAAATAAATTCCTGTCATGCATAATTTTAGTGGTAACTCATACATGTCTACACAGCGGAATAATTTATTTAATAAAATCAAATGTTATAATATTTTCCAAAATCATCAGGGATTAACACCTGGAAAAGTCAACGTCATATTATAACAATTAAAAGAAAATAAACGAGTCTGACTAAAGCAGCTCGACAACCAAACGTTCCCGGAGTTACAACTATCAGAGCATGACCCGGACATACTAAAACGAAACTAAACTAGACACGATAAGCCTTCGCCAAGCACCTGAGCGAAGCTCCTCAATCTGAAATATTCAACAGTAAGGGTGAGCTTCTCAAATATACATTTGGTTATACATTCATAACAATCAATTCACGAAATCATAAGCATCACCCAATAATTAGCATATTTCATAGTTTACAAAACCTTTACAATTCATATATCCATGACATATTGCCTTTCATATTTGCAAATATTCATCGAACATCATCAACCATTTATCAAATCATACGTGCATACAAACAATCAAATATAACATTGGAAAAATCATCCATTCATGTTATATTCGAGTAATGCAACACACCCATGCATGTGGTACCACTTCACCGCCCCATTAAATCGCGGGTCACGGATAACTCACCGTTCCATTATATCGCGGACACGGCTACCACCTCAACGTTCCATTATATCGCGGACACGTATATTGGCCACCATGTTAATTCCACACAATGGGAATTAACAAATGCAACATGATATGTAAGTATGTAACACTCAGCATACTATGAACATCAATCAACATATCATGCACATCAACAATATCAAACATAACATGATAGGAATAGCATGTAACCACTCAGCATACTATTAAACATCAATCATATCAAGTTATATCATAATTCATGCTTGATAACATCATCTAAAAGCATGACAATAAGATCCACATAGTGTTCGTATCATAACATACAATCGTTATTCGATACACACATCAATCAACACTAGGAATTCAATAAATACATATTCAAAACATGTCAAACACTGCACATCAAAACCGGATCAATCCGTACTTAACAACATGCACGGAAAACATAGTTTAAAAACCAACACAGGAGGTTTAACACGGGTGCCCGTGTAAAACAACACTGCCCATGTGGAAATGTGTCCAGAAAACACGTTTTTTTGACAATACAGGGGATCAACACGGGCGCCCGTGTAAATCAACACGGCCCGTGTTGAATTGTGCCCAGAAAACCCATTTTTATGCCAACACAGTGAATCAACACGGGCGCCCGTGTTAATCAACACGCCCGTGTTGAATTATGGCCAGAAAACACATTTTCATCAGCATTACAGTGAATCAACACGGGTGCCCACGTAAATCAACGCGCCCGTGTTGATGAGTGCGAACCCAATTTTTCTGTTTTTGCAGCAGCTCATATACCCATTTTTTTGCACGAAAATACCTCTCTACGGCGGTGCAATATAGTACAAAGACATCCAATCCATCATAGGAACCTAAAGTCTCTAATTGATTCATAAAATCGGGAACTTAAACCTTTTCTAACAAAGTTCAATCCTAAGGTTATCGATCCCTAGAAACATCTAACAATTGGGATTTCCTACGATTACCCGAATCAACCGTACATAAACCCATAAACAAATATAAATCGAGTATAAACCCCCCTTACCTTATCAATTAGCAGCTTTGAGTTCTTGAGCGATGTTCTTCGTTCTCCGTTCTTCAGAGCTCTCTTTTCCCAAATTCCAACTTCTGTTCTTACGTGAAAACTAAAAAATGAGAAAATGGCCTAAGTCCCAAACATAACTTTATTTCTCTGCACCCCCACTCTTTACTAACAACATCTAAGCCCAATAACATAAAAATCCCAATATTCCTTATTTCTTTTATTTTCCTCAAATACTCCAAAATAAATAATTCTTTTTATTTTATTAATTCTAATAAAATAAATTCCCAAATTTAAATAAATCAATTAATTGAAAACGGGGTGTTACAACTCTCCCCCACTAAAAGAGTTTTCGTCCTCGAAAACATACCTTAGACGAACAGCTCCGGATAAGCCTCTTTCATCTGGCTCTCCAGCTCCCAAGTGATATTTCCATCTGCTGGACCTCCCCAAGCAACCTTCACTAATGCTATCTCTTTACCTCTTAACTGCTTCACTTCCCGATCTTCTATCCTCATAGGCAATGCTTCTACTGTCAGGTTATCTCTTACCTGTACATCATCTATTTGGATTACATGAGATGGGTCTGGAATGTATCTCCTCAACTGAGAAACATGAAAAACATCGTGCAAATTCGCAAGTCTCGGAGGTAAAGCAATGCGATAAGCAACTTCTCCAACTCTTTCCGTAATCTGAAACGGACCAATAAAACGCGGAGTCAACTTCTTAGACTTCAACGCCCGACCAATACCCGTCATCGGAGTAACTCTCATAAACACATGATCTCCAGCACTGAATTCTAAATTCTTTCTCCTCTTATCATGATAACTTTTCTGACGACTCTGAGAAGCTCTCATCTTCTCTTGAATCAATTTGATCTTTTCGGTAGTCTGCTGAACAATCTCTGGCCCAATTACCGAACTCTCTCCAGATTCATACCAACACAAAGGCGTCCTACACCGTCTACCATACAATGCCTCAAACGGAGCCATACCAATACTCGAATGGTAACTATTGTTATAAGTAAACTCAATCAATGGCAAATAGCTATCCCAAGCTCCACCTTTCTCTAAAACACAAGCACGCAATAAATCTTCCAACGATTGAATCGTCCTCTCCGTCTGTCCATCAGTCTGAGGATGGTAAGCTGAACTCAATCTCAACTTAGTACCCAAAGCCTTCTGCAATCCTTCCCAAAATTTCGAAGTGAACCTCGGGTCTCTATCTGACACAATACTAGAAGGAACTCCATGCAAACTCACTATTTTCTCAATATACAACTGTGCCAATCTCTCCATCGAGTAATCCATTCGCACCGGTATAAAATGAGCAGACTTAGTCAACCTATCCACAACGACCCATATCGCTTCACAATTCATAGGAGTCCTCGGCAACCCGGATACAAAATCCATAGAAATACTATCCCACTTCCATTCTGGAATAAACATCGGCTGCATAACTCCAGACGGCTTCTGATGCTCAATCTTCGATTTCTGACAGATTAAACATGCATACACAAATTCAGCTATTTCCTTTTTCATTCTCGGCCACCAAAACAATTTCTTCAAATCATGATACATTTTCGTGGCACCCGGATGAATGCTCATCCCACTGCGATGTCCTTCCTCTAATATACTTTTCTTGATTTCTGCGACATCAGGAACACAAACTCTATCGCCAAATCTCATAACATCATTTTCATCAATCCTAAACTCACCACCTTGACCTTGGTTGATCAATGTCAATTTATCAACTAAATTAACATCGGATTTCTGCCCGATCCTGATCTCTTCTAGAATACCACTAGTAAGTTTCAACATACCCAAACGAACACACTTCGGAGTACTTTCACAAACCAAACTCAAATCTCGGAATTGCTCAATTAAATCCAATTCACGAACCATCATCATAGACATATGCAAGGACTTCCTGCTCAAAGCATCTGCAACTACATTTGCCTTACCAGGATGGTAATTCAAACCAAAATCATAATCTTTGAGGAATTCTAACCACCTTCTTTGCCTCATATTGAGTTCTTTCTGATCGAAAAGATACTTCAAACTCTTATGATCACTATACACTTCAAACCTCGAACCATACAGATAATGTCTCCACAATTTCAAGACAAACACAACTGCTGCCAACTCTAAGTCATGAGTAGGATAGTTCCTTTCATGAACCTTCAACTGTCTCGAAGCATACGCAACTACCTGCTGATTCTGCATTAAAACACCACCTAAACCCAACAGAGATGCATCACAATAGACCACAAAAGATTCCACCGAATTCGGCAAAATCAGAATAGGAGCACTTGTCAATCTCCGCTTCAATTCTTGGAAACCTTTCTCACAATCAGAATCCCAAATAAACGCTTGTCCTTTACGAGTCAACTTCGTCAACGGCAATGCTAACTTTGAGAATCCTTCGATAAACTTTCTGTAATAACCTGCAAGACCAAGAAAACTTCTGATTTCCGAAACAGTCTTCGGCGCTTCCCACTGAGATACCGCTTCTACTTTCGCAGGATCCACTGCAATACCATTCTTAGAAATCACATGTCCAAGAAAACTAACTTCATTCAGCCAGAACTCACATTTGGACAACTTTGCATACAACTTCTTATCTTTCAACAACTCTAACACAATTCTGAGATGTTCCGCATGTTCTTCGTCATTCTTGGAATAAATCAGAATGTCATCAATAAAAACCACAACAAACTTATCCAGATATGGGTGAAAAATCCTATTCATATATTCCATGAAAACACCAGGTGCATTAGTAACTCCGAACGGCATAACAGAATATTCATAATGCCCATACCTCGTTCGAAAAGCAGTCTTTTGAATATCTTCCGCTTTCACACGAATCTGATGATATCCAGATCTCAAATCAATCTTACTGAATACACTGGCTCCAATTAACTGATCCATTAAATCATCAATCCTCGGTAACGGGTACCGATTCTTAATGGTTACCTTGTTCAGTTGCCTGTAATCAACACACAGTCTCATAGAACCTTCTTTCTTCTTAACCAACAATACCGGAGCACCCCAAGGCGAAACACTTGGACGAATAAACTTCTTCTCCAGTAAATCTTCCAACTGACTCTTCAATTCAGCCAATTCAGACGCAGACATACGATATGGCGCCATCGACACCGGTCTCGTACCAGGAATTAAATCTATAGAAAATTCCACTTCTCTCTCCGGAGGTAACTCGCCAACATCATCAGGAAAGACTTCTGGAAAATCACACACCACTGGCAATTCACTACTCCTGACCTTTCCTGTTGCATCTAACGAAGCAAGTAACATAAACACATTAGCACCATCTTCCATTGCTTCTTGTACCTGCCTAGCAGTCATAGTCAAATTCTCGACACCAACTGCTTCTGGAAAAATCACCATCTTAGCAAAGCAGTTCAGATGAACCCGGTTGAATTCCAACCAGTTCATCCCAAGGATAATATCAATTTGTTCAAGCGGTAGGCACACTAAATCTATACCGAAACCCCTACCAAAAATCTCAATAGGACAATTCCTACATACAAGTGAAGTTGTCACTGAACCCGATGCAGGAGTATCAACAACCATGCTACCTCGCATACCAGATATGTCCAGTTTCAACCTCTCAGCACAATCCAAAGAAATGAAAGAATGAGTTGCACCAGTATCAATAATTGCAACTAAAGGTGTGCCATGAATAAAACACGTACCTTTAATCAATCGATCCTCTGGGGTAGTCTCAGATCCAGACAAAGCAAACACTTTCCCACCTGACTGATCCTTCCTAGGCTTAGGACACTGCGGACGAATGTGACCTTCTTCGCCACAATTGTAACAAGTAACAGACTTCCCTTTGCAATCAATAGACAAATGACCAGCCTTTCCACATTTATAGCACTTCTTCTCATCACTCTTGCAATCTCGAATGTGATGACCAGACTCACCACACCTGTAGCATCTGATAGGAGCCTTAGAATCTCCCCCACTAGGCCTTTTCCAACCGCCTGATCTCTGGTTATCTCTACCATATGGCTTGCCACGGTCCATATGTTGCTTCCCTCTTTTATCAACAGCCCCACGAGAGTGAGACGACCGATTCTTGGTAATATCTTCTTCCAAGATTCTGCTACAATCCACCAGATCAGAAAATCTACGAATACGCTGGTACCTGATTCCCTGCTTAATCTCATCTCGGAGACCATTCTCAAATTTGATACATTTAGAGAATTCTCCAGCCTCATCATTGTTGTAGTGTGCATAATACTTTGCCAGCTCGGTGAACTTAGTAGCATACTCACTAACAGTCAGATTGCCCTGCTTAAGCTCCAAAAATTCAATTTCCTTTCTTCCCCGAACATCTTCAGGAAAGTACCTCCTCAGAAAAGCCCTTCTGAAGTTAGCCCAAGTCAGTGCCTCTCCATCCTGAACCATTTCAGTCCTTGTGGCAACCCACCAGTCGTCGGCCTCTTCTGCCAACATATGCGTACCATATCTGACCTTCAGATCTTCAGCACAATCGATCACACGGAAAATCCTTTCGATTTCCTTCAGCCACTTCTGAGCACCTTCGGGGTCATGTGTACCTTTGAACAACGGAGGATTGTTCCTCTGGAAATTTCCCAATTGCCTATCAGCACCAATCACGCCTCCAGTTGGGTTTCCAGCAAGTACACCAGCTAACATCCCCAAAGCCTCAGCTAGTGCAGCATCATTTCGTCCATTACCTCTTCCAGCCATATTCCTGAGAATTAAAACATACTCCACATCAGAATACAGTATCGACAGTGTTACCTTGCACTAGTCGCATACGAAAAGGAATGACTGACTCAAGACTCTGGTCACACGACCGACTATGCTCTGATACCACTATTGTAACACCCTCTAAAACCCCGCATATAATTTTCGCAAATATTAAAAATTATAAACTCAGAGTACATGTAATAATCGAGGAATGCTACAATTCTCTTTTAATAAAATAAATTCCTGTCATGCATAATTTTAGTGGTAACTCATACATGTCTACACAGCGGAATAATTTATTTAATAAAATCAAATGTTATAATATTTTCCAAAATCATCAGGGATTAACACCTGGAAAAGTCAACGTCATATTATAACAATTAAAAGAAAATAAACGAGTCTGACTAAAGCAGCTCGACAACCAAACGTTCCCGGAGTTACAACTATCAGAGCATGACCCGGACATACTAAAACGAAACTAAACTAGACACGATAAGCCTTCGCCAAGCACCTGAGCGAAGCTCCTCAATCTGAAATATTCAACAGTAAGGGTGAGCTTCTCAAATATACATTTGGTTATACATTCATAACAATCAATTCACGAAATCATAAGCATCACCCAATAATTAGCATATTTCATAGTTTACAAAACCTTTACAATTCATATATCCATGACATATTGCCTTTCATATTTGCAAATATTCATCGAACATCATCAACCATTTATCAAATCATACGTGCATACAAACAATCAAATATAACATTGGAAAAATCATCCATTCATGTTATATTCGAGTAATGCAACACACCCATGCATGTGGTACCACTTCACCGCCCCATTAAATCGCGGGTCACGGATAACTCACCGTTCCATTATATCGCGGACACGGCTACCACCTCAACGTTCCATTATATCGCGGACACGTATATTGGCCACCATGTTAATTCCACACAATGGGAATTAACAAATGCAACATGATATGTAAGTATGTAACACTCAGCATACTATGAACATCAATCAACATATCATGCACATCAACAATATCAAACATAACATGATAGGAATAGCATGTAACCACTCAGCATACTATTAAACATCAATCATATCAAGTTATATCATAATTCATGCTTGATAACATCATCTAAAAGCATGACAATAAGATCCACATAGTGTTCGTATCATAACATACAATCGTTATTCGATACACACATCAATCAACACTAGGAATTCAATAAATACATATTCAAAACATGTCAAACACTGCACATCAAAACCGGATCAATCCGTACTTAACAACATGCACGGAAAACATAGTTTAAAAACCAACACAGGAGGTTTAACACGGGTGCCCGTGTAAAACAACACTGCCCATGTGGAAATGTGTCCAGAAAACACGTTTTTTTGACAATACAGGGGATCAACACGGGCGCCCGTGTAAATCAACACGGCCCGTGTTGAATTGTGCCCAGAAAACCCATTTTTATGCCAACACAGTGAATCAACACGGGCGCCCGTGTTAATCAACACGCCCGTGTTGAATTATGGCCAGAAAACACATTTTCATCAGCATTACAGTGAATCAACACGGGTGCCCACGTAAATCAACGCGCCCGTGTTGATGAGTGCGAACCCAATTTTTCTGTTTTTGCAGCAGCTCATATACCCATTTTTTTGCACGAAAATACCTCTCTACGGCGGTGCAATATAGTACAAAGACATCCAATCCATCATAGGAACCTAAAGTCTCTAATTGATTCATAAAATCGGGAACTTAAACCTTTTCTAACAAAGTTCAATCCTAAGGTTATCGATCCCTAGAAACATCTAACAATTGGGATTTCCTACGATTACCCGAATCAACCGTACATAAACCCATAAACAAATATAAATCGAGTATAAACCCCCCTTACCTTATCAATTAGCAGCTTTGAGTTCTTGAGCGATGTTCTTCGTTCTCCGTTCTTCAGAGCTCTCTTTTCCCAAATTCCAACTTCTGTTCTTACGTGAAAACCAAAAAATGAGAAAATGGCCTAAGTCCCAAACATAACTTTATTTCTCTGCACCCCCACTCTTTACTAACAACATCTAAGCCCAATAACATAAAAATCCCAATATTCCTTATTTCTTTTATTTTCCTCAAATACTCCAAAATAAATAATTCTTTTTATTTTATTAATTCTAATAAAATAAATTCCCAAATTTAAATAAATCAATTAATTGAAAACGGGGTGTTACACATGTCATGAAACAAAGCAACCATGGCACGTTGGTAGGTTGCCCCAGCATTTTTCAACCCAAAAGTCATGACCTTGTAGCAAAAGGTGCCCCACTGAGTAACAAACGTGGTCTTCTCCATGTCTTCAGGAGCCATCTTGATTTGATTATAACCTGAGAACCCATCCATGAAGGAGAATACCTTATGCTAAGTAGTATTGTCAACCAGAACGTCGATGTGAGGCAGAGGGAAATCATCCTTGGGTCTCGCCCTGTTCAAATCCCTGTAATCAACACACATTCGGACCTTACCATCTTTCTTCGGCACTGGAACCACGTTGGCAACCCATTGAGGGTAAGAAGTCACTTCCAGAAACCCGGCATCAAATTGTTTCATAACCTCAACTTTGATTTTCTTGGACATCTCTGGACGCATACGGTGGACCTTCTGTTTTACCGGAGGGCAGTCTTCCTTGGTAGGCAAGTGATGAACCACAATGTCGGTATCCAACCCAGGAATATCTTCGTAAGACCAAGCAAAGATTTCCACATAGTCATGCAGCATCTGAATCAACCGTTGTTTCACACTGAGCTCCAGATTGGCACCAATCTTGACCTCCTTTCTGTCTGTCTCAGTACCCAGATTTACCGTTTCCACTGGCTCTTCATGTGGCTGAATGGCCCTCTCTTCCTGGAGTAACATTCTTGCAAGCTCACCAGGCACTTCACAATCATCTTCACCTTCGTCTTCGGCTAAGTTGATCGGATTTTCAAAGTCATAACTGGCAGTAGCAGAGTCGTTACGAGTGGGATCCAGAGTGGATTGGAACCTGTATATGTGAGTGTGTGTAAATATAGAGTTGTTTTGCAATATATATAATAAAGAAAGAAAAGGAGCGCAAGATTTGAAATGCAAAAAACGTCCAATGCTTTTTATATGAAAATGACACACAAAAGCCCTCACAAATGAAGCCACGGTGCCCCGGGTAGGACACTGGGCCATAAAGTTTCAAATTATTGTCTGTTTACAAATTCAAAACAAAGGAGTTCATTACTGAGTGACAAAAGTAATAGGTATGAAGTCTTTCGCAGTCCAGTTGCTTGGTCCACCATTGGTCGTTGGGTAGATCCAGCTGTCGAATTCAGATTCCTCCACGTCGTCTTCAATGGCATTTACTCCCGAGTTGCTGATGAACACAGGAGGTCTTCCAATCCTTGCACGACGAACAGCCCTCTGAGCTTCTGCAGTGAAACCCAAACCAAACTTGTCAGTCTTCGGAGTGAAATTAGGAAGTCGGCCCCAGTTTGCACACTCACCCTTCTCAATAACAACTCGGGCATCCTTTAAGGAAGCCATCTTCAACGGAGAATCCTCTTCAGTCACTGTCTCTGCTGATGTCAGTGTCTGAGGAACCTCTTCAAAGTGCTGGAACGGAGTCTCAATGAATTCCCCATCCATCTCTATGTACCGGAACGAATTGAGGTGGCTAACCATGTATTCTTCCTCCCCCTGAACTGTCACAATCTTCCCTCTGATCGGGTACTTCAGCTTCTGATGTAATGTGGAGGTCACAGCTCCAGCCTTATGGATCCATGGACGGCCCAGTAAACAAGAATAGGATGGTCGGATGTCTATTACATAGAATGTTGAATCAAAGACCTGAGAGCCAACCCTGATTGGGATATCAACCTCACCATTTACCATCCTTTTGGACCCGTCAAAGGCCCGGACAACAATGTTACTTGGCTTTAGTTCCAGCCCCTCGCAGTCCAACCTGTCTAGAGCTTTCTTGGGAAATACGTTCAACGAGGAACCAGTGTCAACCAGCACATGGGCAAAAGTAGTGCCCCTGCATTCAATGGAGACATGCAGGGCATCGTTATGGTTCTTCCCTTTAGCAGTCAGATCAGGGTCGGAGAAACCCAAACCATTATCAACAGTTAAGTTGGCCACACAATCGGTAAACTGGTCAGCTGACGTTTCTTGTGGCACATAGGCCATCTTCAGAAAGGTGATCAGAGCCTTGGCATGGGCCTCTGAACACAACAGCAGTGATAGCATAGAAATTTTTGATGGGGTGTGCCCCAGCTGCTCAACTACATTAAAATCACTCTTCTTGATAATCTTAAGAATCTCTTCCATTTCCTGCTTGGAAGCTTCAACAGCGATTGTCTTTGGTGCCTCCGTCTGGGTAGGCATATCAGTGGCGGTCCCTTTGCCCCGAGCGTCAGATGACTCGGCAGCAGGGGTAGAAATAGGAACTTGATCAGGAAGGGAGATAGGCACACTTGCAGGTGTGATGACAATAGGTCTCTGGATAGCTGGAGGCGCAATATCTGGTGAGAACAGTCTACCACTACGAGTGACTTTTGCAGGCCCGGTGATGTTGGTGACGCTGGTACTAGTATCAAACTCTTGTTTTACTCCAAGAACATAAACATCTGCCCCATAGTGCCAAGGGACAGCTTTGTCGGATGTATAGGGGATGGGCCCCGGAACAGTGATAATGATAGGAGCAATCTTCTGAGTAGACATGATTTTGACAGGCTTCTTTGAGGGAGCCTTAGGAGAGTTGTTGAAAATGGTGACAATGGACACTTCTTCCGTAGGGATAGCAGGAACAGCAATCTTCTCGAACAAGATCTCTTTGTTATCCATCAGGTTTTGGACGCCTGACTTCAACAAAGGACAATCAGCGGGTGACACAGAACATAGATGGCAACCTTTACTACATCCCGGAAATAAACCGGCTAGAAACAGGTTCCTTTTGACAGTCAACAACGGAGTAACGATATCATCCACAGAGGCTACATACAGGTCTTCCTCTACCGTATTCACTCCATGCTTGGGCATGGGAGCAGTCACAACATTGGGCCTTTCGGGCGCCTCGAACTCTATCTCTTTAGCATCAATAAGGTCCTAAACCTTATTCCTCAGAGCCCAACAATCATCAGTAGTATGCCCCGGGCTATCAGAGTGATAAGCGCAGCGGGCGTTGGGGTTGTACTTTGGAGATGTGGTGTTCACTACCTTCGGGGCTTCTTTTATGGTTACCAGATTGGTTGACAGTAGTTGCGGCAATATCTGGGACAAGGTCATACTGAGACGGGTATACTGCCTTTTGGGTCTCTCACCCCTTGGTTGGTTATATTGCTGAGGAGCAGCAGCATGCTTTGAAATTACCACCGTGTTAACAGCTTGGCGGCGTTCCGGTTTATTCTGTCTTCTTGAACCATAAACAGCACTAGATTCTTTCTTGAAGGGCTTCTTTTCAGTTCTCGAGGAGGCACCCTTTTGTATCTTCCCAGACTTGATACCAGCTTCTATCCTCTCACCAGTTAAGATCAGATCTGTAAACCCAGCAGAAGAATTCCCAATCAGATGGTTGAAGAACGGACCAGACAGGGTCCCCAAGAACATATCAACAAGCTCACGGTCAGTCAAAGGTGGTTGCACCCTTCCAGCCAGGTCTCTCCACTTTTGGGCATATTCCTTAAATCATTCACCCGTCCCTAGTGACATACCCTGGAGTTGGGTACGCGTAGGAGCGAGGTCGGAATTATACTGATACTGCTTATAAAATGCAGTAGCCAAGTCCTCCCAGTTACGAATGCTGGATCCATCTAGCTGATAGAACCATTCGAGTTGAGTCCCTGAAAGACTATCCTGGAAGAAATGGATCCAAAAATTCTTGTCAGCAGTGTAAGGTTGGATCTTCCTTACATATGATCTGAGATACAGCTTAGGACAGGAAGCTCCGTCGTACTTTGCAAAAGTGGGTGCCTTGAACTTGTGGGGGATCACCACCCCAGAGGATAAGCCTAGGTCTCCGAAGTCCAAACCGGGCACTTGCTGGATCTCCATGGCACTCAGGAGGTCCTCCAATTTTTTGTACCTGTCCTCAACAGGAGGGTACTGCTCATCATTATAATCCGTCTCGTTGTCGGAGACCACGGGACTAGGAACCCTTCTCTCTTGGGGACTGTCCTTCCCTACAGAGGAAGTAGTCAGCTCAGCTTCATTTTGTAGTCCATTCCCAAATCTGCGTCCAGTGTTGAACAATACAGTCCTCTTCTTCTTCTTCAGAATCAGAGTCTTCAACTCCTGTTGACCCTGGGCTAAGCTCATGACCAACTCTTGGAACTGGGCGTTCTGGGCCTGGAGGGCCTTGATAGCTTGTTCAGTAGTAGGTTCAGAAGTTATGATGATTGCTGAAATAAACAGCGAAGAAGATAAGTGACCTGTAAAAAGGGGTACTTGTTATGCATATGATGACATGAAATGCGTATGATTCATGTTTTCAAAGACAATCGGGATTCAACTTTGTAGACAAAAAGGAAACACACTTTATTAGATTCAACTTTGGAATTGTTCAACAAATTGCCCTTAGGCGTTACAAGAATGAAAATACTGAAAAAGGACATAAAAGCTATAAAAGAAACATCCAAAGCCCATTAGTGCTCCCATGGCCTCTTCTTCTCGGTGCGGATATAGTCATTCAGGATTCGTTCATTCTCCAATTGCTTTGTCAGCTTCTGGATCTTCTGTTCCTGTTCATTGAAACTTTCCCTATAAGAATCATGTTCTTCCTGTAGTTGCGCCCAAGACCTCTTTAGTGTATCAACATCAGTGGGTATCTGAGGAGGGAGTACAGTTGGAGGAACCCCGTCTCTATCAGGAAATTCAAGAATAATAGGCCTGACAGCTTCGTATGGCATACCTAACTTCTGAGCACGGATGCGGACCCATCTGAAGTAGGGCTCCATAGGCAGAGAGGTCTTTGGCCCCAACTCATGTGGGTCAGTTTTGTGAATTCTGTCCCAAGCCCGGATGAATCTACGACGCAGCTCGTCACTATCTACCTGAAACTCAAAACTGATGTGAGGTATCAACATCTCATGAGGCCCTGCTCTTCTGGCTCTTCCAAACTGACGGAGAGCCAAACATGGATTATAAGAGATTCCTCCCTGGGTACCAATCAATGGAACATTAGGATATTCTCCGCAACGATCAACAACAGCCACTTCATCTAAACCTCTGAGAGTCCAAATGATGTCATTATCAGTGAGAGACATTAACCTATGAGCCCAGCCCCTTCCTTCTTTGTTCTTCAGCACGAACTCAGGGAGGTGCGAAATAAACCACCTCACCAACAAAGGAGCACAACACCACAGAGTTCCCCGTCTTCGGGCAGTACGAGCGTAGAGTTGTTGCAGGATATCACCCAAGAGAGTGGGTACAGGGTTCCGAGACATGAAGATCCTTATGGCATTGACATTAACAAAGGTATCAGGATTTGGAAACAATACCAGACCATAGATTAAGAGAGCCAGAATGTCTTCGTACGCCCTGAAGTCTAAGTCATTCCAGAAACTATTAGCTTTACCAATCAGAAATTTAGCCAAAAAGCCCTTAACTCCACTTCTAGTCTCCCAGTTATCCATTACCTCTTTGGTGGTCAAGGGAAGGGCTGCAGCAATCTCCTCGAGCCTAAGAGTCTTTTCCCAACCAGTGAATGGAGTCTTCTCTAAGACAGGGATACCAAGCAAATCAGAGAATTCTTCTAGGGTAGGGACCAGCTGGAAGTCTTGAAAGGTGAAGCAATGGTATAGGGGATCATAAAACTGAGTCAGGACACTCATCAGCTGTTGGTCCCACTTTGAAGTGACTAAACCGAGAAGAGAACCATGCCTCTTGATGAAGGAAGTAGTGTTTAGAATCCTATCAACCAATTCTTTAAGCAAATCAGTAGGGTGAACAAAGTTGAGCCGGATAGTATTCCTTCGCATAGGCATCATGATGTCCTACAAAACAGAGCAAAGATGAAACCCTCTTGTCTTTGAAATGGGTCAGTCCTTATGAAGGATGCATGCAATGTTATGATGGTATGATGTTATGATAAAGCACACCATAAGTATTCACAGGAGGCAAACATGATAAGGCACACAAGTCACACAAGACAGCCCTTAGAGTTCAGGCCAGCATGAAGTTTAGGTACTACTCTCTTTCAGTTTCGTTGGTTAAGACCTGTCCTAAAAATAGTAACCGGGTTCTAGAGGATCTCAATATCACTGATTACCCTCGATCGGTCATAACTCCAGCTTGGCAATCTTTTCTTGCGGCCGGAACCATCGCGAGAGTTTAGCCTCAATGAGTGTAGCATACTGCTACTGTTCTATGGCCAAGTTGGGTCAATTTAGGGTTCTAAGGTTGGTTGGTGCTTAATAACTCCTCAGAAGACCCATATTCTCCTCGTTCCAACACAAGGGATATCGGTACAGACCAAGGTGTCACACCAACGTAGCTACTGCTTCACCCGTGTCGGTCTACGCCGGACAGGTCCCTCACAGCTTTTGCTACCTAAAGGGTATTCCCCAGATCCAGGTTAGGATCTATGAAACTCTGATACAAGCCCACAAATATAAATCATACAAAGCATGCAATTGAAAACATAGAATGATCTAATCCTAAGGTACACCTCACTTATTATATTTCCCCAGCAGAGTCGCCAGTTCTGTGATCGATGGAAATAGAACTGGCTGTTTTGAAATGCTGGTTCGCGAAATGTCGCGGTAAGCAAGAGTCGCCACCATCTTTTATGTTCTCCAACAAGGAAAGGACAAAAGCATAGCAAAATTCCTTTTCGAGATGTTTCTCGGTTCGGGAGGTAGATTATAGAAAGGGAAGGTGCTAGCACCCTTTCTATCCGTGGTTATCCACGGGCTCTTAGGTACTTGCTCACTATGTTTTCAAAAATGTTTGCTTTTCTTGTGTTTGTGGGTTTTGAAAAAGTTTCGTTTTGAAAACTTCTAGGTAACTCTTGTATCTGTCCTCAAGAGTGTATGAAGTGTTTGTTTGAAAACTTTTGTTTGAAAGTGTAAGTGCGAAGAGTTGTTTTTGTTTTTTGAAAGAGCAAGTACCTAGGAGAAATCTACCTACTCTAACGAATTAAGCTGTGTAAATGTCCTTTAGACAGTACTATCCCACTATTGAGAAGTAGGTAGCACCGTCGTTGGAGTGATTCGGGTCAATTCGATTATAGGGACATGTATGGTCACCAAAGCAATAGTAGGACGCCTTAGCGGTAACCCTAATGTCCTAGATCCTTTTTATCCGAGGCAACCATTTCGAGGCAACTGGATCTTTTAGACAGGAGGGCGACCTCTAAAACACCATATACTCAATGACCACGTCGAGGAAACCAAGTGAGGCGTACCCTAGGAGTGGCATTTGCGAATATGTCAAGATTCAATTCATATTATCTTTGCACATGTATTATGGTGAGCTATGTTTTGATTTTAATTTTCAGGCAAATCTTGTCATGCATAGTTAACAGTTAATAATTTGCAGAAAGGAAATTGCAGAAAGTAAATCTACGCTATTACAAGGCGTCGGGTATTTACATCGCCAAAAACATAACCCTTGAAAAATAAATTGCGGGAAATTAAAGAAAGCGATAAAAGTCCTAATTATCTATTACATCCTCGGAGCAGTTACATAAATATGATCAAAAATAATAATGCGCGAATAAAAATTGAATCGGGGAAAAGTCCTAGGGTTTTGACCCTTTTTGAGAAAAGAGTGGAATTTTGGTCCTTTTTGCAATTAATTAATATTAAACCTAATTTACTAATTAATTAAATAATTACAAGAAAAAAGTATTTTTGTGTTTTTTATGTTTTTAATGAAAATAAAAATAAAATAAAATAAAGTCAAAAGTTAGTAAAACCTAATTCTAATTTATTTATTTATTATGAAAAAAAAAGTCAAAGTTAACCTAATTAACTAAATTAATTTGTTAGAATTTATTTACAAAAAATAATTAATAGTGAAATTACTAAATAATAATAATAATAATAAAAATATTTACATTTTTTAATTGTCTGAATTTATTATGAAAATAATAGTTAAGTTAATTAAATAATAATAATATTAATAATAAAATAATTAAAGATAAAATATAAAAGAGAAAAATAAGACAACAAAACCCATGGGGTGTTGGGCCCAGAAGGAGGTACGTTTGGAAATTGTTGGCCCATTAAGCTACAAGCCTTGTTTGACTTCTGAGATCGTCCAGATACGCATTGACTGGGAACACCATGGTCCTTCATCCTATGGCCATTAGATTCAAGCTTGTGGCCACTTGGCGCCTGGATATTTGAGATACACGGTGGAATTCATTTGGAAACCTGTACAAGAATATGCTAAGAAAAATAATAGAAACATTTTGGGTGGACCTGGGAATCGAACCCAGGTCCCAATGATCAACGTCCAGCGCATCATCCACCAGGCCAACTTGCACGCTTTGTTAGTATAATGATAAGCAAAAGTAATATATGGAAAATAAACAATATGCTGAACAACAAACAAAAACGCGCGCCATTTGAATTGTCTATTCACACGTTTACACCTCATCATCGTTCTCCTTGAACCTGCAAAATACAAGTTAGATAGCGGGGGTTTTTAACCCCCACAAAGCATCATGAGGAAAAATAGAGAATAGCCCTACAGGCTATATAAATATTTCGCGAGGGTAGCTTTTGATTCGTCTGGCCTTGACGATTCCAACCATATGCATTAAAGGTTCTAATTTTACTGGATTTGGAAAACCCCAATTTAAGAACTCATGAACCCTAGATTTCTTCAATGGCAACTTACGATTCTGTACACTATAATCCAATTAACCAATACCATTAGCTTTGTATAGATTCAAGCAATGCAAAACAATGATTAGAACATGTTAATTATGCATAAAATATGAGTTTCGATTATGGACATGAGAAGCAAACCGTGGGTCTGTTCTTGCGTATTTCTTGAGCTTTAGCACTTGGTTTTGATTGCAATATGTCTCTGGGAACCCCTACAATGTATTAGAAACAATAAAATGCTTTGAATCGTGCTGGAATGCAAAAAACAGTTTTCACTTTTTCTTGGATTTTTTTTAATGTGATTAGGGCTTTCTTGCAGCAAATTCTCGTCCAATGCATTAGGGTTGACTTGTGTACTTATAGTGGAAGAGAATTAGGTTAAATCTTGGCCAAGAAATCCATGGAATTGATGTTTGTATATTTGATTGAAAATCAAATATTTTTGAATCTTTTTGATTGGAAAAAGTTGCTAAATTGGGATATTCTTGTCCCTTTGATTTGCACACGAATTGCCAGCATATCTTGAGCTTGTTTGCTTCACAAAAAGATTGAAAAAATCATATCCTTGAATTTCCTACAATTCAAATTAATTAAATGAATTAAAATCAATTAAAAATCCAATTAATTAATAAAAATAAGAAAATAAATTCAAATAGGCTTGATGGGTCGTGCATAGGCCTTGGATAAAGTTTCAAGAAGAAATTTGAGGCCCATTAGCAAAAACAAAGTGTTTTGGGCAAAGTTGACTTTTGCAAATTCATAAACATTTCCCAACTTCTCCAATACATATCTTGCTCAATTTTGATCATATGAACATGTTCTTAGACATTTTGGAAAGGTCTTGAAGTCCTCTAACCAATGCCTTTGGTCCCATGTAATTTGGATTTACCAATCTCAAGTTATGGCCTTTGACTTAAAGTACATTTTTGTTGACTTTTGAAATTGACCTATAATGTAGAAATTGATAACTTTTTGTGAGAACATTTCTTGGACTTGGAATGTGAAGATGAGTTGTATTAAATGCCATCCCCTTAAAAATGTGCATTGGGTGGAATTTTTCTGATGAACAATGAAAAAGTTATGCCTTGGTCAATATACAGTTGACTTTTCTACTGTCCAGAAATAGTAACTTTTTGCATCTTGATGATTTTTGAGCCATGCTTGTGGAATCATGATCAAGACTTGATCAAATGATGATTGTGAACTCAAAATAAGATGTTGGCCAAAAATTTTGACTTTTGACTGCAAAATGACCATTTTACCCCTGTAGTTAACTGTAGATCAAATGGAGCTTTTGACTGTGCGAATTGACATTGTGAGTCTTGCAACTTGACATGTAGGTGCTTGAGAATGTATATGGGCCTATGAGACTTGATTGAGCCATTGAAAACCCTAAATTCCTTGGAAGAACCAAAACCCTAATTTTGACTGGCTTAGGAGGTATTTGGACTGTGCAATCCTTGAGCAATCTTGAACCATTTGAAGATGATTCTTGACAAATCTTGGAGAATATGGGAGGGCAAATTTTGGGGTACAACATACATCTCCTTCCATAACAGGCTCTTTGATAACCGGGAGAACAGAGGGGTAAGGCATCATAAGACTTTGAGCACGAGCTCGTATCCATTTGAGATAAGGCTCAAGAGGGATGGAATTCTTGTGCACCAATGTCTTGCTATCTACCTTGTTCAACATCCTCCAAGCTCGGATAAACCTTTGGCAGTAACCTTGATTGTCATTCTCGTACTCAAATACCAACCCTTGAATAAGCATCTCATGTGGGCCATCCCTTCGGGCGTAACAAAACTGTCTTAAGGCTAAGCAGGGGTTGCAGGTGATACCTCCTCTAATTCCAAGTAAGGGGACATTAGGGAATTCTCCATAACGGTCAACGATAGTAACATTCTCCACAGATCGGAAACACCAATGAATGTTTGAATGTTTGAGCATCATTAACCTATGTGACCACCTTGAACCTTGCTCGTTCTTCAATACAGATTGGGGAAGATGTGAAATAAACCATCTTTCCAAGAGAGGAGTACAACAGATAAGGATACGTCTTTTCCTCATAGTGCAAGTGTGAAAAAAATGTAGGATGTCTCCTAACAAAGTAGGAACCGGGTTACGAGACATGAAGATTTTGACGGTGTTCACATCTATGAGTTGGTCAGGATTTGGAAACAAAACCATACCATAGATTAGGAGAGCCAAAATTTCCTTAAAACCTTGCAAGTCCAAAGAGCTCCAATGGTTTTGAGCTTTCTCAAATAAGAACTTGGCTAAGAAACCTTTGACACCACTCTGTGTTTCCCAATTAGTTGTGACATCAGATGGTTGCAAGTGTAAGGCTTAAGCAATCTCTTCTGGCTTTGGATCTCTTTCAATACCATTGAAAGGTAGTTGATTGAGAATGGGAATCCTCAAGAGTTGGGAGAATTCTTCCAAAGTTGACACAAGTTGATAATCAGGAAATGTAAAGCAATGGTGTAGAGGATCAAAGAATTGGAAGAGCATTTTTGCCATGTCCTCATCAGTGTTGGAGGTAACCAAGTTTAGCAGGAAACCATGTCTCTCGGTAAATGGATAATTCTAGGGAACCCTTGATGCTAACTCTTTAAGTTGAGGAGAGATCCTTACAAGATTGACTTGAATGGTTTTCCTGTGAATAGAATCTATGTCCTACAAAACAGAACAAAGATAAATCCCGAAAATCCTTGAAATGGTTAGTGAGTATGAGTATGATGTTATGATGTTTATGATGTTATGTACAAGTATATATATACAAACAAAAAACAAGTCCTTAGGTTTAGGCTTGCATGGAGTCTTATAGGTAAGTACCCTCTTGAAGTTTAGTTGGCTCAAACCTGTCCTAACAATAGTAACCGGGTTCTAAAGGAGCTCAATATCCCTGGTTTGTTTTCTCGGGCATTGTTTCAGCATAAGCCTCTTTAATGGCGACCGAAATATCCCAAAAAACCAAACCTCAATGAGTGTAGTATCGAGTATCTACCAACTTCGGACTGCACAAAAGCCGGTCATCTCACTATGTCCTAATGGCCAAGTTGGTCAAGTAAAGGTTCTAGAAGTTAGTTAGTGCTTCATGACATCACTCAGCGGCCCCGTATTCTCCTTGACTACTCAAGGGCTACCGGTACCCACAAATATGTCACACTAATGTAGCTATTGCTTAGACCATGTCGGTATACCCCGCACAGTTTCCACAATGTATTGCTACTAACCTATAAGGTATCCCAAATCCGGGTAGAGGATTCAAATCCAAACAAAGAACCAAAATGTAAAGTATACAAGTCAAACAATGAAAGCAAATAAATGTGATATAGCCCTAAGGTAACCCCAATTTTTAAAGATAATTCCCCAGCAGAGTCGCCAGTTATGTAATGCGGTGGGAGAACTGACTTGGTTGTTTTGTGTTTTTATCGCAAATGTTGCGGTTTAGCAAGAGCCGCCACCAACTTTTCTTTTATCTAAAAGGAAAGGCTGAAAAGAACATGAAAGACCTTTGAGATGTTTTCTTGAGTTTGGGGGGTAGATTATAAAAAGGGAAGGTATTAGCACCCTTTTTATCCATGGTTTTCCATTGGCTCTTAGTTACTTGTTAGATCACTTGCTTTTGTTTGAAAATGTGCTTTCTGTGGTTTTTGAAAGTATTTTGAAAATGTGCCATCATTTAGGAAAACTTTGCAATGATTCTCATTCGTAAGAATGTATACAAAGTGTTGATCTTTTGAAAATGTTTTCAAGTTTGAAAGATGTTTTTGAAAGTGTTGGTGTTTGTTTTTAAAATAGCAAGGATATTTTTGTTTTGAAATTGAGCAAGCAACTAGGAGTAATCTACCTACTCAAAAGTATTTCATGTTTATTTCCTCTTTCCTTTGACATTGTTATCTTACCGTTGATTTGGTAAGTAACCTTATCTTTGGATGTAAAAGGGACGGGCAAGGGTCATCATATAGCCATGATTAGCAATGTTGTAAGATATCTTAGTATTTTTCTTAGGGACTAAGATCATTTTGAAAGACAACATGGATAGCGTCATCGAGGGACTATGATCTTGTATTTTTTGCTTGTTTTTGCTAAGATACCTCACATGCATAATATGGCATTTTTGTAAGGCAACCAAGTGGATTTACCCTAAGGGTGTTTGTGTGCAAGTGTATTAATTTACATGCTTGATTTGTCTTTGATTAGGGTTTGCTATTTGTTGGTTTTAATCTTTCCATACAAACCCTAATTACTAGCATTTGTATATAAAGCATTAAATTGCAGAAATTAAAATTACTACGCTATTACATCATTAGGGAAGGGGGTGTACAAATTACAAGTGGGGAATTGCAAGAAATTAAAACCCTAATTATCTATTACAACCATAAGGAATTTGAATAAATGTACAAAAATGAATCAATATAAATGCAAGAATATAAATGCAAAAAGAAATGTGATTTTTGTTTGATTTTCATGAAAAGGGGTTTTTTGACCTAGTTAACTAAAATAAAATAATTAACTAAAAATAAGAAAATTAAGATTAAGTTAAAAAAGTATTTTTATGGTTTTTTTATGAAAGCTTTTTATCTTAATGAAAATACAAATGAGAATTAATTAATTAAATAAACCTAAGTTCTAAATTAATTTTATTCACATGAAAATAATATAATAGTTAAACCTTAGTCTAAATATTTATTGAATAAAAAAAGAAACTAATTTATTAAATGAAAAAAAATGTTTTTGTTCTTTTAGTCTTTTTTTATGAAGAAAATAAGCTAAATAAATATAAATAATAAATATAAATTTTTGGGTTTTTATTAGTGAAAATAATAATAATAATAATAATAATAATAATAATAATAATAATAATAATAATAATAATAATAATAATAATAATAATAATAATAATAATAAAATATGAAATAAAAATAAAATAAAAATAATAAAACCAGGGAGGTTAAAATTGAATTTTGGAGGTTTGTTAGAAAAAACAGTTTTTTGAATCTGGCCCAAATGATGTTTTTGTTTGGAAACCAGAAAATAAAAAAGGGTATATGGGCTGCGTGGTATGAGCAAACAAGGAAGGTATTAGTGAGTAAAAATGCAAATCCCGGGAGGGGAAGGCCCAAACGCTTCCTGTAACAAAAATATCAAAAAAATATGTGAAAAATGCAAAAGGAAGCGCGCTGGGTGTTGAACCCACGACCTCTTGGTTACCAGCGTGCTGCCTTACCACTGGGGTGGCTATACATCCCTTAATATAACTGAAATGATAAATATATAATACAAAATAAGTTTTGAATACACTTCATCTTCAACCTCCATCCAGACCACCTGTATCTTCACCATCTCTCAATAAAAATGAAATATGCAAACATGGAAGTTGCTCCATTTTTCCATACGAATCCAACCATATAAATATCATAAGCTATAAATCAAAGATGAATGAGAATTTTTGAAAGTACCAAATTCTTACATAATTATTTTCAGAGGTTCAGATTCAAAATTCTAACTACTCAAGCAACAATAATGAAATCTAAGGATATGGTTAGCTTCAGGACAATGATATCTACATTTCTTATTCACAAATAAACCATTAATGATGCTTGTATGAAGAGTTCAAAATTCAGAAAACTCACCTTGCAAGAGGGTATCGTGTTTTGAGTTTGAGCAGCTTTTGATGAGTTCTAGTGATTGGGTTAGCTTCCTCAAGTTCCCAGGAAGCTAATGTGATGATTGGCTTGAGTTGAAAGTGGTTGAGGAGTTCTGGAGAAGTCAAGGTGCAAGATGTTGTTTTTGAAAATAGTGGATGGTGATGGAGGTGTTACAGTCGTGTTGCAGGTGTTGGAATTGTTTGTATATGTTATTTAGAAGCTTTTAAAAGTAAAAGTCCAAGAAACGCACGAGCAAATTTATAGATTGGATTCAAAACTCAAATGGCAAGTTTTGAGATGTTTTTTATGGTTGTATGCTTTAGGGGGTTTCAGGGCTTGAGCATGCGTGTGTTTTCTTGCAAATGACTTGTGTATGTATAAGCAAAAGGTTGGAGAGGTTTTGCACAAAGGATTTTTGAGTTATAGGGTTATGGCTAAGTTGCTTGACTTTGAAGAAATGTGAGAAATGTGGTTTCAAGGTAGAAAGTAAAAGCATGTAGAGTGGTTAGGCACTTTAAACATGTTTTTCTGACCATTTATCTTGAGTGTGGACAGAGGGAACAAGTTAGGAGCTCAAGGAGAGTTAACATTTGCAAAAGCAATGCTTTATCAAAATAGCAATGGTAACTTTGTTCCATAAATGGAAAATTATCTTGGATAAAGCTTGAATTAAGTGGATAATAGCTCAAAAGCAAGTGTAAACTTATGATTAGGGAGATATCTTGAGGTTTAGAGGCCTGCAAAGCAAGATTGTGCAGCATAGGCTTGAGATTTGAATTCTTGTTCGTCAAAAATGACCTATAATTTCAGTTTGAAACCCTAACTTCCTCTCTTTGATTCTCCTTGCTCAAGATCTCAAGGAGTTCTTAGACATTTTGGAAAGCTTGTAATGTGCTCTATAATCTATCTTTGAATCACTTTTGAAAATTCCCCTTGGAACTATGTGAAAAATTGCCATGAAGTTAGGTCAAAATCCTGCCTAAACTAGGGCAAAATTTTCACTAAGTGTTTAGTTTCATGATCATGACTTCATGGATTAATAACTTGAGATCCAAGAATTTCTAGGAGAAGTTGTGAAAATAAATGTTTTAGATATCATGGAGATCTACAACTTTCATGTTGAAAGTTTCTTTTGAATCATCTTGCATCATGGTGAAAATTTTGCTCAAAGTTGTGAAAAAATATGAAGTTTTCAACACTTAGAAAAATTTCTAAGTTTGAAAACTTTGACTTTTCAAAATGAAATCTTGAATTTTTGATTTCTTGGTGAACAAGTTTCATATTTTGACATGTTTTGATGAATTGTGATCTTTGACATTTGATTTTGACCAAAAAGTCAAAGTTCAACTTTTCAGTATACATTTGACTTTTGATCAGTTGACTGAAAATCAATTATCAATCCAATTGATCTTGAGCAATGTTTTGAGTCATGCCATTAGGTAAAAATGATTCAATTGAACTCTTGAGGTTATTCCTTAAACCAATTAACCATTTGCTAAGTTAAAAATCATAAATTGCCCTTTCTCAGTCAAAAATCCTAATTTTGACCATTTTGCCCTTTTGATGATTTGATCAAATTTCTTGAGGAATTGTGGTCCAAACTTGATCAAATGATACATATGAGTTTATAATGTTGATATGGATAAAAAATTATGAAGTTTGACTATAAATTTGCCACAGTTGACATTTTCCCCAATACAATTGATTTTTAGGTCAACTGCTCAATTGACTTAGCAAAAATGTGATCCAAGGCTTGAAACTTGACATGAGTAATCTTGGGAGTCCATAATTATCCATGAAAGTCCTATGAGGCATTAAAAGTTCAATTATCCTTGTGCAATCTCAAACCCTAATTTCAGTCATCAGTGCTTAAGGAGGTGTCTTGAGCTGATCAAACCTTGTGTAGTCTTGAATCAAAGGAGATCTTTTGAGAAAATATTTGATAAATGAGAGGGAAAATTTTGGGGTACAACAGAGGCTGAGAAAAGAAACTAGGTTTCTTTCAACGCACTTCTAGTTGTCATGATATATGGTATGTTCTTTTTCCAAATAAGAAGGAGTTTATAGATTTAGCTGCTATTTGTGTCTTCATGACCAAGAATCTTATACCAACACTGTTAAAGGACACCTATTATGTCATTCATTTAAGGCATAAGAAGAAGGGGATTGTTAACATCTTCTTACCTATGTTGTATAAATGGTCCAGGCTTCAGCTTTCCACAAAAGGGCCATTTGTGGGCACTAAGGACTCTCTTCCTTGGTCAAAGAGACTTGTTACAGTTACATCCTATGACATCATATGGTATTATATCTCAGCTGAAGGTTTAGGTATTATCACCAGCTAAGAGTATTCCCCAATGTTCCTCTCATGGGAACACATGGATGCATAAACTATAATCTTGTTCTGGCTTTTCGACAATTGGGATATGCCATGAATGATCGACCCAATGAGATAAAAGTTGCAGAGATTGTGTATTTTGGGAAGGGAGAGAATCCATAGTTGTTGCAGATAATAGAGAATGCTTGGAAAAATATCACAAAAGATATAGGGACTCCATAGTGAAGAAAGTTTCTATTGCTAAAGCTCCTTATGTCGAGTGGGTCAAAGAGAGAGTGGGGACCATTTTGTTGCCTTTTCAAAAGGAGAATCCGTTGTGTGAACATCCACCTCTTGTTTTGTCCGAATTTGTGCCCATTGAAGAATATAATCAAGTTTAAGTTGAAAACATAGAACTTCACCAAAAAGACCATGAGTCGAGGATGAAGCTTTATGAAGCCATGGAAGATAAGTTAGACTTGGTTCACAAACATAAGATGGTCAACAAGGGGACTTCTGAAGTCAAAAAAGCCAAAAAGAGACCTAGAGTGGAAGATGCTTCTATTTCTATAGAAGACTGCCAAAAAGCACTTGAAGATGCAGAGAAAAGGTGCCAAGAACGTGTAAAGATCCAGATATCCAGCCACAAGTACAAAGGGAAAGTTAGAGAGTTGGAAAAGAAAATCAGGAGTACCAAATTAGATAGAGACGCAAAGGAGGCTCAGATGACAAGAGTAGTGGAAGAGAATGCAAGACTATGTTCCCAGTTGGAAGAGATAGAGAATGCACTTGTATCCATCCTACTTCCAGAATTCCATGAATGTGACAGGTTACTTGAACAATGTCAGTATCTTGAGACTCGTCTGTACAAGAAAGATGTGGTGATTGAAAGCTTTTCCAGAGGATGTGATCGCAAGAAGACCAAGCAGCTGTTCAAAGAAACCAAAAAATGGAGTACATGATACTTCAGACAGGGAGGACCTTTGTATTATGCGGAGATGGGGGGTCCACCTCTTTGACTGTTAATTTCCTTTATTTTATAGGATCACCACTAGTATTGTCTGATGGGATCTTTATCTTTTATGATGCATTATAGCTTTCTTTTGTTTGAACTCGTTTGATCTAAAGGTTAATTGTTATGAATGAAAATAGTTTTTGTCACTGTATCTCTTCTTGTTATTGCATATCTCTCTTATCATGTTTGTTTGTTATTCTTTATGGTTGACAAAGCTCTTGAATACCCTAGACATGACAAACATAGCATGCATATCATTCATCTTCGTGCATTCATAATAGGTATTCAGAGTTGGGGAAATTCTTATTCAATCCTGGTATTCTTTTCGGAATCGTGAATCTTGACTTCTCACCCGCTCTGTGATCAAAGGAAGATATGGAAAAACTTCGTGGGGAGCTGGCTGAGATGAAAGGTCGGATGGGGCTATTTATGGTGGATATCCAAGCTTTGGTTTATGGTCAGGAACTCCTGAGAGAGGATAAAAATCAGTTGAATACTCAGTTGAGTTTGGTTATGGAAGTTCTGAGGGAAATGTTGAAAAAGGAAGACGATCCTATACCCAATGCTGCAATAGGAGTTTCCATTCCTTCATGTGCTTTGGGTTCCCTTTCAAGTCACGGAGTTCTTCAAATATCTTCTCCATAACCTTGGTTTCTAAAACCTTTTTGTCAGAAGTTACTCCCGGTTCACCAAGAGAATCAAAGGCGCGTAACTTATGAACTAAAGCAGAAGGGGCTTGAGACTCAGTTTGACCCCATACCAATGTCGTATTCACATATACTTCAGATCTTGTTGCAGTTTGAATTGATCAACTTGAGAAACATGCCACCTGCTCCTGAGAGGCTCCCTGCAAGCTATGACGCTAACGCTTGTTGTGAATTTCATTTTGATGGTGTAGGCCATGGTATAGAAAAGTGTATGTCATTGAAGTGCAAATTTCGAGACTTTCTTAACGCGTGGGAATTTGTGTTCACTCAAGATGGTTCTAACATACAAGTCAGTCCTTTTCCAATTGCAGCAAGAAAAGAGGTAACTACTTCCCGTTATCAAGGTTCCACTTCATGTCCTGGGTCACCTCCTCCATAACCCATACTCCCATAGTTTCCTTTTCAGCAGCCTTTTTTTATCCCAGGTCCTAGGAACCAGAGAGTCAATCAGGAAAACTATTATATTTGTGCTCAGCCAGTACATCATGCTCCTTAGAAGAAAACCTATTGACAGATACGTTAGCAACAGGGAAGGCAGAAAGACAGGAAGCCAAAAAAAGTGTTTGACACTATTCCTATTCCTTATAATCAATTGTTCTCTCAATTGCTGAAATTTTCTTTGGTGGAACCCAAGCAGTTGAATCTTGTCATTTCACCTTATCCGGCGGGATTCGATCCTAATGCCCAATGTGATTACCATGCTGGGGAACCTGGTCATTCAACTGAAGATTGTAAGCCATTCAAATATAAGGTTCAGAATCTCATTGATGCAAGGGTTATTAGTTTCACACCAGATGGTCAGATTTGAATTCTCCTTTGACTCAAAGATGTCAAGACTGCAGAAAGGCGTCAGAATCATTAAGTCTAGACGGAGTTAAGCCTCCTCTATAATGACAATCTTTTGTTTCTTTGTTGCATTTTCATTTGTGTTCTTTCTTGTTTGTTTAAACATTTCTTGCATGTAGAAACTTGTTTGTTTTTGAATTTTAATCTTAATACAAAAATATGTTTGTCTTGAAGTAATCCATTCGTTTTCACTCATTCATTCATTATCACTCATAAAATGTTGTTGGCATATTTATACCAACTTTACCAAGTCTTTTTCTTAGGCAAAGATTGGAGGGAGGATGACGATCATTGAAAAATGAAAAAAACTTTGTTTGTATGCTTTTGAGTAAGACCATGATGACGATGTACATACATTGTTTCAGACCCCCCAAACACCGGAGATATAAGGGAGATAAACCTTCATCGTCCCCTTTGAGCCTTGAAGTAGGAGTTTCCTTTCTATTCAGAAAAACTCTCACATTCAACCCCGGGGATGGGTAGTCTTCAGTTAATTGGATCAAGCGTTCAAGTTTCAAAAGGGAGTGAGCATCCAAGGATCACCACACCTTATCCCTCACACATCAAGAGGTCGAGAAAAATCAAATCCATAATGGTTATCCCTCGCCGACCAAGGAATGAGGCAGTCACTCTTCAATAAGTCAAACGACACGAGGTCACGCGATTTGTTCAAAAAAGAAAGAAAAAATAATGAATGAAAAAAAGATGAAAGAAAGAAGAAAGAAAGCTCGTTAAGTCGAAAAACTTGAAAACAAGTGACTTAGGCAAAAGTTAGAGCATCCTTCTAGACTTCAAAATCAAAATTAAAAAGAATTTGTCCAGAAAAAAGTTAGGGAAAGAAAAAAAAATGGTAAGCCTGAAAGGCAAAAAAGGATTACAAAATAAAATCCTCAGCAAAGAACAAAGTCGTGTGATCAGACACAAAAAAAAGGTGAGTGACTGTTATGTCCAAAAAACCTCGTGGTTCCTCAACCATATCAAACTCCTCTTGAGAGATGAGTGCTCGCATCGAGGTAGCTGAATGTAGAACTAGAGAACATCATGGAGAATGGGTGGGTACCAAATAATTTTGAGCCTTAAATCCTTTTTTCTAAAAAACCATGAACCAAGACACGTTACAACCATGAAAAGTCCTAACTTAAGCATGGATTAATTCAAACATACTACAAAGAGATATCATTTAACTGACTCTCAAGGTGTGTGCTAAATGTCTGTGTTGGTATCATATGTTTGGTTTTATCGTTCATAAATAGAAAAATGTTTTCAATGTTGCATTCTAAAAGTAATTTGTTTACAAGAAGTTGCAATGTCATTTCCATATAAAACTTCAAGACTTACATAAGTGTTGCATTAGAATTATTATTCTCATAATAAACATTCTTCTGCATGCAAAACAAATGCTTGACATCAAGGGAGTTTACACAATGAGTATTAGTAAAGAGCTTAATCTTGTCAAAGAGGAAAGGCTTGAATACTATGTTGAATCAAAAGTTAGTTATCTCATGGGAGTTGATGATATCCAGGGGCATACTGCCAGAGACTTCATTGAGCATTGCGCAAGTTATTTTCCCAATCTTGTATACCCTTAAAAGGGAGTGAAGTTTGCAGATTCAACCAATCTGGGGCAGTCATGTCGAGAAGTCTCTTCAATGTTTCGCCAATCTGGGGCAGTCACGTCGAGAAATTTCTTCAGGGTTTCTCCAATCTGGGTGTGATACGGTGGGAAGAACTGACTATTTTTTGGAATGCTGGTTTGCGTTTTGCGTTTTGTATTCGCAAAATGTCGCGGTAAGCAAGAGTCGCCACCGACTTTTATTTTATCCAACAAGGAAAGGAAAAAAGCACAGAAAAATTCCTTTTTTGAGATATCTCTCGGGTTCGGGGGGGTAGATTATAGAAAGGGAAGGTGTTAGCACCCTTTCTATCCGTGGTTATCCACGGGATCTTAGGTACTTGCTCAATTGTTTTCAAAATTTCTTTCTTTGTGCTTGTGGGTTTGAAAAAGTTTTTTTTTGAATACTTCGATTTAACTCTTGCTTCTGTCCTCAAGAGCGTATGAAGTGTTTTTGAAAACTTTGTTCGAAAAGTGTAAGTGTGAAAAAGATTTTTGTTTTTTGAAAGAGCAAGTATCTAAGAACCATCTAACTACTCGAAAAAGGAATCGTTATATGCTATTTTCCTTTAGACAATGCTATCCCACTATTGATGAGTAGGTAGCATCGTTGTTGGAGTTTGAGGGTCAATTCAAATGTGGGACATGCGGTCACTAAAGCAATGTTAGGACGCCTTAGCGGTAACCCTAATGTCTTAGATCATTTGTTTGAGGCAACAATATCCGAGGCAACCGTTTCGAGGCGACTATGATCCTTTAGACAAGAGGGCGACCTCTAAAGTGACCTATACTCAATGACCGCGTACGAAGGCAACCAAGTGGGGTGTACCCTAAGAGTGCGCATGTGCGAGTGTGTCGTTTTCGGGTATTTTTATCTTTGTACATGTTAAAGGTGATCTAATTTGATTTTAAGATTAACATTCAGTCTTGTCATGCAAACCATATTATCAAACATCTAGCGGTTATAATTTGCGGAATTAAAAGTGCGGAATTTAAATTACAAGGCGTCGGGTATTTACATCGCCAAAGACAAACCCTTTGAAAATAAATAAAGCGATACAAATAATTAAATGTCCTATTTAACTATTACAAACCGGAAGCAGGTACATTGTTGGATAAAAATAAGTACCGCGTGGTGCAAAATTAAATCAGACGCATAATCAGGGTTTTGACCCTTTTGGTTTAAAGAAAATATCTTTTTGTTGTTTTTATTTAAGGAAAAGAAATTAAACCTAAATTAAATGCCTAAATTAAATTAAATAAATTAACTAATAAAAATAAATTATTTTTTGGAGTTTTTATTATTATTTAGGAAAGAAATTATAATAATTAAATTAATGGTTAAAACCTAGTTAAGTCTAATTAATTTTAATTGTTTTTTCAAAAGGAATTAAAGTTCTTTAATTAAAACCTAATTAATTAATAAATTTATTAAGAAAATAAAAGTTTAAAATTTGATGTGAAATAAAAAATGTTTTTTGTGATTTTATTTTATGAAAAAGAACTTTGTGATTGGTTATAAAAATAATAAAACAATTAAAATAAATAAACAAAATAAATAAGAAGAGGGGAGTATGGGCCTGAATTGGGAGTATGAGAAGCAATCCTGTAGGCCCAAAAGTGCTGGCCCTTTGGACTTTCTCTGATCTGGTGAAGGCGCATTGACTTGGCTCCATGTGGACCCCCAACTTTTGACCATCAGATTTGGCCTTTGGCCATCTAGCGTTTGGAGGGATGAAGATGCATGGTAAGCTGCACGCTTGAGCATGCATATGAATATCTGAAAAACAATGAGAAAATACAAAGTGCTGGAGGCAGGGATCGAACCCCTGACCTCCAGCGTTTGAAACCTTTGAAGCTGACATGGCAACCGCTGGGGCATGTCTGTTGTTTGTTAATAATAACGCAAATAATATATTATATAGAAAAATAAAATCAGATGCCAGAAAAAACAAAAAAACGCGTGCGATTTCAAATAGACTTATGGGAGGACGACAGCTCATTGTCTCCTTCCTCCAAAACCTGCAAACATTACCTGTGGATTTTTGTCCGCAGCTAAAAGCGCAGCATCATTCAAAAATCCTCCTCAGGCTTTGAAAATAAAATCTAAGGCTAGGGTTGAGTTCGTCTCAACCCCCTGGACACAACCATGTCCATCTTGTAGCTTAATTTCACCTGAAAAGAAAACCCCCAAAAACGTCCAAGAAACCCTAGCTATAGTGTTTTGCATTACAGGTTAGATAAACGAAATTAAATGATGTCAAAAGTTTACAAATGACATGAGGATTACAAATATGCAGTTATTTCATTCAATGGATGCAAGAATGGTGAGTTTCGATTTCAAGAACAGAGTTGGGTTTCGTGAGACTTACAGCGTATTTGGACGTCTGAAAAAGCTTGCTTTGGATCCAGGTAGCTTGAATGAATGCTCAGGAAGCGATTGGGACAAGTCTTGGCCTCTGAAAATGCCTCTAACCTAGATTTCCACTTCTCACTTTTTTGTGATTTTTTCACTTTTTGTTCTGCCTCTCTCTGAACTTTCCAACCCTGATTTCGTATGACTTGGCTTGCTTATGTAATATGCTTTGTATTATGGTAAGAATCATGGACTTAATCCCTTCATATCAATGCACATGAATGTGATTTGATCTCCATTATTAAACCTTCCAAATTTGATTTGATTCAATCTTTTTGCACATGATTTGGCTTGATACGAATTTGATGGTGATGCTAGCTGTGAACAAAGCCTAAAACAATCAAAAAATCAAGAGTTATTAATTATTTGGATTTTCTATGATTTTATTTGATTTAAAATGAATAAATTCAATAAAAAATCAAATTAAATAATAAAAATGAAATATGGGCTCATGGCTGAAGCTAGGACACGTGGGAAACTATGCAAGCTCAAATCAAGTGGAAAAGAATGGGCCCATTTGACAAAATTTGAAGTTTTGGGGATAGTTGACTTTTGGCAATTTTGCAAAAAAGTCCAACTTCAACAATGCATAACTTCTTCAATTTTGAACTTTTGGAGGTGTTCTTGAACTTTTTAGAAAGCTTGAGATGTACTCTAATAAAACCTTTTTGTCTTATCTCATTTTGATATTCCATGCTCAAGTTATAAGCTTTGGAAAAAAAGGTGTTTTTGTTGACTTTCAAAAATGACCTATAATGTCCAAATTTATAACTTCTTGTGAGTGCATCTTTTGATCTTGGGATATGAATATGGATTATAGTAAATTTAATCCTCTTAAAAATGAGCTTTGGATGGGTCATTTGTCATAAGTTATGAGAAAGTTATGCTTGGTCAAAGTTGAGTTGACTTTTCCTACAAAACCCTAATTTAGCAACTTTTGAGTCTTGATGAATTTTGAGCAATCCTTGATGAATCATGATCAACCCTTGATCAAATGATGAAATATCCTTCAAAATGAGAATATTGACAATAAATCTAGAAGTTTGACTGTATATAGGTCACAGTTGACTTTTGCCCTAGCATAGTCGATTTTTGGACCTTTTGAGCAATTGACTGAGCAAACTTTCCCTGCAAGGCTTGAAATTTGACATGGATGATATTGAGAACATATTATAGAATTTGGGAGCACTTGAGGTCATTTGGACTCAAAGATCTTGATGCAACACAAAACCCTAATTTGGGGTACACTGCCTTAGGAGATAGCTTGTCTGACCAACTCTTGAGCTACCTTGAGCCACTTGGAGATTTTTCTTGCAATGTTTTGAGAAATATGGGAGGGAAAATTTTTGGGTACAACAGCTGCCCCTGTTCAATCTTCTTAAACCTGAGGATGTAGATTAGCTTTCATGCCTTTCGTGATCCGAAGGTGGAAGATGATTGAACACTAGAGTGCCCAGAAATTTGCACTCGCATGAAGCGGTATTAGCCTTATGATGTCGGGAATGGGCTTACATATGCCACTTGGAGATTACCGGCGGGAGGATGGGCTTAAAGATGCCATCTGCAGGAGTGTTGATCGCATAAGAGATTCCTTAGTGAGAACTTGCATGCCTGTTGTTGTGGAAGATTCCGCTGGGGAAGCCTGAACTTTGTTGAGATTTAAGAACTTGCCTGTACTTCAGCTGAGAGAACATCTCCGCTGAGTTTTAAGAACGTGTTCGTAATTCAACTGAGGGGAAACACCTTCATCGAGATTTAGGACTGTCTGTAATTCAACGGAGCATAATTATGTTGAGATTTAAGAACTGTCAGTACTTCGACGGAGAAGAATTGTCGATATTTAGAACCTTATCTGTAATTCAACCGAGGATAATTCAGTTGAGATTTAAGAACTCGTCCACACTTCGATGGAGGAAAATTGTCGAGATTTAGAACCTTATCTGTAATTCAACCGAGGATAATTCAGTTGAGATTTAAGAACCGGTCAGTACTTCGACTGGGTGAAACATCTTCATCGATATCTAAGACTTGTCTCTAATTCAACCGAGGATAATTCTGTTGAGATTTAAGAACTCGTCCACACTTCGATGGAGGAAAAATGTCGAGATTTAGAACCTTATCTGTAATTCAACTGAGGATAATTCAGTTGAGATTTAAGAACTGGTCAGTACTTCTATTGGGTGAAACATCTTCATCGAGATCTAAGACTTGTCTCTAATTCAACCGAGGATAATTCTGTTGAGATTTAAGAACTCGTCCACACTTCGACGGAGGAAAATTGTCGAGATTTAGAACCTTATCTGTAATTCAACCGAGGATAATTCAGTTGATATTTAAGAACCGGTCAGTACTTCGACTGAGGGAAACATCTTCATCGAGATCTAGGACTGTCTGTACTTCAACGGAGGATAATTCTGTTGAGATTTAAGAACTCGTCCACACTTCGACGGAGGAAAAATGTCGAGATTTAGAACCTTATCTGTAATTCAACCGAGAATAATTCAGTTGAGATTTAAGAACCGGTCAGTACTTCGACTAAGGGAAACATCTTCATCGAGATCTAGGACTGTCTGTACTTCAACGAAGGATAATTCTGTTGAGATTTAAGAACTCGTCCATACTTCGATGGAGGAAAATTGTCGAGATTTAGAACCTTATCTGTAATTCAACCGAGAATAATTCAGTTGAGATTTAAGAATCGGTCAGTACTTCGACTTGGGTAAAAGCTTCATAGCTGAGAACTTAACTGAATCCTTCCTGAAAGGTAAAGATTAGTTGTATGCAATGCATGATATGTATCATACAATGATGCTTTCAAAATAAATGAGATTGTGTTGTATGATGTGTATACGCATGTGTCATGATGTATGGAAATGTAATGTTTGTAGCTGGGGAAAATAAATCTCGGGTAGCTGCTAGAGAAAAGAGTTGGATTCTTCGTTTCTGGTGGGGATGGCGAACAAAGATGATTGCGAGAATAAACCTGCAGGAGAGGATAACTCCGTTGTGGAATAAACTGATGAGGAGATTACTCTGTGGGAAGAGATGCTCTGCTGAGGATTCCACCAATAAATTCCGCTGGGGATGAATTATCGTTGCTGGTGATACTGAATCCTGTTGGGGATTGACTTCTTGTTTGTGAAAGGAAAGAACTCCGTTGGGGATGACCCTTCAGTTGCGACTTCACTGGGGATGACCTTTTAGACTCTTATGGGGATAATCCTTTTTAACTTTGCTGGGGACAATCTTCCAAAGTCTACTGGGGATGATTCTCCAAATTCCACCGGGGAAGTTTTTTCGGACTGCGTTTGAAAAAATTTCAGACTCCACTTGGGATATTTTGTATTCTGCCGGGGAATATCCTTATACTCCGTTGGGGAATATTAAGATCTTTCAGTGCTGATGGTAGATAAACTCTGCTTGGGGAGAATATTACCGATTCATTCACAGTTGCAAGTCTCAGTTGGGGAGAGCTATCATTATTGTCTTTTCTTACTCTGCAGGGAGTGAAAGTGCCTTAGCCATATTCTTTAGCTAAATCTACCCTTGTACCTGATGGATAGAGCAACCGTACAGTTTGGACATTTCTCATTTGCCCCTGTTTCTGATATTACGAGTAATCGTCTTTTGTTTCGCATGTAAATATTTATGAGAAGCAATTAATGTCAAATGCATATATCAAAAATGAACATTGGACGTTCTTTGCAAAACAAAACAGAAAAAGGAAAAAACAGATTGAAATTTCTCTGTAAATGAATTGTATTGATTTTGAAGTTTGGCCTGTAAATAGGCGTTTTCGTACAAGAGGCTGACGTCCTGGTAAAAGAATGTCGACGAATAATAGAATTTACACAATTTGTGAAAAACTAAACAAAACAGCTATGTGAATAATCCCACTGGGTTCCAACTCTGCTATTGCCTTTATGTCCTCGAGCATCTCATCACTTTGCTACTAGGTTGAAGGTAGATCAGATTGATTAGTGTCGTTCGAGCTTGATAGTTGATATCGACGCCTGGTTGCAAGGTGATCCAATGAGACATAGTGTTACACTTTTGATGCCTAATTTTTGCCTGGACCTCCCTTTCGGGTTTTTAGTCCACCAGGATACCCTTTTTTGCCCAAGCCGCCTTTTCAGGTTTTCGACTTGCCGGGTGTACAGTTTTTTTATTTTCATCCCTTATTTTTGCCCGAACCCTTTTGGTTCGCCGGGAAGCCCTTATTTTTGCCTAGGCCAGTCGACCTAGCGGGTCTTTGATTATGTGTAGTATCTTTTCACTATGTTTGCATTGACGAGGTGAGGAAGGTCGTCACCATCCATGGTGGTTAGAATCATAGCTCCTTCTGAGAAAATATTCTTAACCACAAATGGCCCTTCGTAAGTAGGGGTCCATTTGCCTCTGGGATCACCTTGAGGTAGAATAATGCACTTGATTACCAGATCCCCAACTTGATACTCTTGTCGTCTAACTTTCTTGTTAAATGCCTTGATCATCCGTTTTTGGTACGTCTGACCATGACAAATAGCAGTAAGTCTCTTTTCGTCGATTAAGTTCAGCTGATCAAGCCGGGTCTGAATCCAGTCATCTTCGCTCAAACCTGCATCCTTCATAATCCGAAGAGAGGGTATCTGAACTTCAATGGGCAAGACAGCCTCCATGCTATAAACCAAGGAATATGGTGTTTCCCATATTGACGTCCGCACTGAAGTACGGTACCCATGAAGAGCAAATGGTAACATCTCGTGCCAGTCTTTGTATGTCACCGTCATCTTCTGCACAATCTTCTTAATGTTCTTATTAGCCGCTTCTACAGCCCCATTCATCTTCGGCCGGTAAGGAGAAGAGTTATGATGTTGTATCTTAAACTGTTTGCAGAGTTTGGCGATCATCTTATTGTTGAGATTTGTACCATTATCCGTAATGATCCTCTCTGGTACACCGTATCGACAGATCAGATTGTGCCGAATAAACCATGCCACGACGTTCTTGGTTATAGTAGCAAAGGAAGCTGCTTCAACCCACTTTGTAAAGTAATTGATTGCTACCAGGATGAAACGATGCTTGTTAGATGTCGTAGGTCTGATCTCGCCGATCATGTCAGTGCCCCACATTGCAAAAGGCCATGGAGTCGTCAAGACGTTCAGAGGTATTAGAGGTATGTGCACTTTATCAGCATAGACTTGGCACTTGTGACAGGTCTGGGAATGCTGATAACAGTCGGCTTCCATTATGGACCAGAAATATCCTGCCCGAAGGATTTTCTTTGCCATGGTGTGGCCACTGGAATGAGTTCCGAAAGTACCTTCATGTAACTCTACCATGATCCTTTCTGCCTCGTTCTTATCCACACATCGCAATAAGGTTGAATCATGGTTATGCTTGTAAAGAATACCATTGCTGATGAAGAACTTTTCCGCGAACCTTCTCAGAAACTTCTTATCATTAACAGATGCACCCTCGGGGTATTCTTGAGCTTCAAGATACCTCTTTACCTCGTGAAACCAGGGTTTATCTGTTGCCTCTTCAGTCTCAATGTCACAACAATGTGCAGGTTCGTCCAACCTTTCAATGATAATCCGGGGAGCCTCGTTATCCCAATTGACTTTGAACATAGAAGACATCATAGCCAGCGCGTCCGCTAACTGATTCTCCTATCTAGGGAAGTGTTCAAAGGTTATCTCTTCGAAGTATGGAAGCAACGTCAATACATAATCCTTGTAAGGAATACGATTCGGGTGTTTCGTATCCCACTCGCCTTTGATCTGACTGATCACGAGAGCGGAATCTCCGAAAACACTTAAAAACTTAATCCTTAGGTCAATTGCTGCTCGAAGACCCATAATGCATGCTTCATACTCCGCCATATTGTTGGTGCAGTTGAAACATAGTCGGGCAGTGAACGGAGTATGAGAGCCTTTAGGAGATATGATCACGGCGCCAATTCCATTACCTAAAGCGTTCGAAGCTCCATTAAAGTACATAGACCATCGGGATCCCTCCTCAGGTCCTTCATCCGGTCCAGGTGTCTCACAGTCACTCACTATCATGATACTCTCATCCGGGAATTCAAAGTTCATAGACTGGTAATCATCCACTGCTTGATGTGCCAAATGGTCTGCCAACACACTTCCCTTGATTGCCTTTTGGGTCGTGCATTGGATGTCATACTCAGTCAAGATCATCTGCCATCTTGCTATTCTTCTGGACAAGGCAGGCTTTTCGAAGATATACTTGATTGGATCCATCTTTGATATCAATAGAATAGTGTGAGTCAGCATATACTGTCTCAGCCGGCGAGCAGCCCATGCCAAAGCGCAGCAAGTTTTCTCAAGCAATGAGTATCGGGTCTCGCAGTCGGTAAACTTTTTGCTAAGGTAATAAATAGCATGCTCTTTTTAGCCAGACTCGTCATGCTGCCCCAGCACGCGCCCCATTGAATTGTCGAGTACTGTCAAGTATAAGATCAAAGGTCTCCCTTCAACTGGAGGCATCAGAATAGGTGGTTCTTTGAGATATTCCTTGATCCTTTCGAAAGCGGCATAACATTCATCGTTCCATCTTACTACTTGATATTTCTTCAGTAACTTGAAGATTGGTTCACAAGTAGCAGTCAGGTGTGAGATGAATCGGGAAATGTAGTTCAGACGTCCCAAAAAGCCTCGGACTTCTTTTTCTGTTCGGGGAGCTGGCATTTCCTGTATAGCCTTCACTTTGGCAGGATCCAGTTGAATACCTTTATCACTTGCGACGAAACCCAGCAGTTTACCATATCTCACCCCGAAGGTGCACTTGTTCGGGTTTAACCTCAGCTTGTATAACCTCAACATGTCAAACAACTTCTGAAGGTGGTCCAGATGTTCTTCCTCAGTTTGGGACCTTGCAATCATGTCGTCGACGTATACCTCAATCTCATGATGGATCATGTCATGGAATAAAGCGACCATGGCGCGCTGATACGTTGCCCCAGCATTCTTCAATCCGAAAGGCATGATTTTGTAGCAAAAGGTACCCCATTGAGTAACAAAGGTTGTCTTCTCCATGTCTTCGGGAGCCATTTTAATCTGATTATAACCGGAGAACCCATCCATAAAGGAGAATACCTTATGTTGAGCGGTGTTGTCAACCAGAGCGTCGATATGAGGTAGAGGGAAGTCATCCTTGGGGCTTGCCCTATTCAGATCCCTATAATCAACACACATTCGAACCTTACCATCCTTCTTCGGCACTGGAACCACGTTGGCCACCCACTGTGGGTACGAAGTATCTGCTAGAAAACTGGCATCAAATTGTTTCATAACTTCAGCCTTGATTTTCTCAGACATCTCCGGGCGCATTCGACGGACCTTCTGTTTCACTGGAGGATAGTCTTCCTTGGTAGGCAGGCGGTGAACCACAATATCGGTATCCAACCCAGGCATGTCTTCATAAGACCAGGCAAAGATCTCAACGTAGTCACGCAGCATCTGAATCAACCATTGCTTCATACTAAGCTCCAGATTCGCACCGATCTTGACCTCTTTCTTGTCTATCTTTGTACCCAGATTTATTGATTCTACCGGCTCTTCATGCGGCTGAATAACCCTCTCTTCCTGAAGTAGTAGTCTTGAAAGTTCAACGGGTACTTCACAATCATCTGCACCTTCGCCTTCGGCTAAGTTGATCGGACTTTCGAAGTCATAACTGGCGGTAGCAGAGTCGTTACCAGTAGGATCCAGAGTGGATGTAGACCTGTATATGTGAGTGTGTGTAAAATAGCTGTTTTGCAATATATAATAAAAGAAAAACAAGGAGCGCAAGATTTGAAATGCAAGAAACGTCCAATGCTTTTATTAATGATATATGTAGATGACACACATAAAGCCCTCACAAATGAAGCCACGGTGCCCCGGGTAAGACACCGGGCCGTAAAGTTTAAAATTGTCTGTTACAAATTCAAAACAAAAGTCTCATTACTGGGTAATAAAAGAAATTGGGACGACGTCCTTTGCCGTCCAATTGCTTAATCCACCATCGGCAGTAGGGTAGATCCAACTATCAAACTCAGACTCTTCCATATCGTCTTCAATGGCATTCACTCCTGAATTGCTGATAAACAGGGGAGGTCTCCCGATCCATGCACTCTGAACAGCCCTTTGAGCTTTTGCAGTGAAACCCAAACCAAACTTGTTAGTCTTATGTGCAAAATCAGGGAGTTGGCCCCAATTTGCACACCCACCTTTCTCAACAACAGCCCGGGCATCCTTAAAGGAGGCCATCTTCATTGGAGGATCTTTAACAACAGTCTCAGTTGATGCCAGCGTCTGGGGGACTTCTTCAAAATGTGAAAATAGGGTCTCAATGAACTTCCCGTCCATCTCTACATACGGAAAAGAGTTGAGGTGGCTCACCATGCACTCCTCTTCCCCTCGTACTATCATAATTTTCCCCTTCACATGGTATTTCAGCATTTGGTGAAGCGTAGACGTTACTGCCCCCGCTTTGTGGATCCACGGGCGACCCAGCAAACAAGAATAAGATGGCCGAATGTCTATCACATAGAATGTAGATGCAAAAACCTGAGAACCAACCTTAATCAGAATATCCACTTCTCAGTGTACCATCCTCTTGGACCCGTCAAAGGCCCTGACTACAATGTTACTCGGCTTCAGCTCCAACCCTTCACAGTCTAACTGGTCTAGTGCCTTTTTGGGTAAAACATTCAGCGATGACCCAGTATCCACCAATACATGAGCAAGAGTAGTGCCCCTACATTCAATGGAGACATGCAGGGCGTCATTGGGATTTTTCCCCTTAGGAGTCAAATCGGCGTCAGAGAAACCCAACCCGTTATTAGCAGTCAGACTAGCCACGCAATATTTAAATTGATCAGTTGATGTCTCTTGCGGTACGTGTGCAGTCTTCAGGAAAGCAATCAGAGCCTTGGCATGGACCTCTGAGCATAACAACAGGGATAACATAGAGATTTTGGACGGGGTTTGCCCCAGCTGCTCGACTACATTGTAGTCGCTCTTTTTGATGATCTTCAAATTTTCCTCCATCTCTTGCCGAGAGGCTTCAACAGTAATCGTCTTTGGTGCCTCCGTCTGGGCAGGCTCACTGGTGATCCCTTTGCCCCGAGTGTTAGATGACTCGGCAACAGGGGTAAGAATTGGAACTTGAACAGGGACAGTAGCAGGTGTATTGACAGGCGTAACAACAACAGGCTTCCGGACAGTTGGTGGAGAGATCTCGGGGGAGAAAAGTCTTTCGCTGCGGGTGACTTTGGCAGTTCCAACAATATTGTTGACGTCAGTATCAGCCTCTTCAGCACTCAGGTCTTGCTTAACTCTGTGATAGTATACGTCAGCCTCGTAGTGCCAAGGGACAGCTTTATCGAATGTATAGGGGATAGGCCCAGGAACAATGATGATTAATGGTGCGACTCTTGGAACATATGTAATTCTAATAGGCTTTCTCAAGGAAGCCTTGGAATAATTTTCGAAAATGGTGATTATAGCAACTTCTTCAGTAGGAACCAAAGGAACAACAGTCTTCTCAAACAGAATTTCTTTATTATCCATCAGGCATTGGACACCTGACTTCAAAAGATGGCAACTGGTAGGTAGGACGGAACACATACGGCAACCTTCGTCACAGCCCAGAAATAAACCGGCTAGCAGAAGGTTCTTCTTCACAGTCATCAACAGAGTAACAATGTCTTTCACAGAAACCACAAACGAGTCTTCATCTACATCATTCACCCCATGCTTGGGCATAGGAGCAGTCACAACATTAGGTCTTTCAGGTGCTTCAAATTCAATCTCCTTCGCATCAATCAAGTCTTGTACTTTGTTCTTCAAGACCCAGCAGTTATCCGTATCATGCCCCGGGCTATCAGAGTGAAAAGCACAGCGAGCATTCGGATCGTACATCGGTGATGTTGTATTTGAATTCTTCGGGGCCTCCCTTGGAATCACCAGAATGGTTTTTAATAATTGCGGAAAAATTTGGGACAAAGTCATGTTGAGCTGAGTGAATTGTCTTCGCGGCCTTTCGGCCCTTGGCCGATTGTTGCGATGAGGAGCAACAGCCGGTCTTGATATAACCATCGCATTAACTGCTTGGCGGCTTTCAGGTTTGTTATGTTTCTTTAAACTGTAAACAGCACTGGACTCCTTCTTAAAAGGCTTCTTCTCGGTGCCAGATGAAGCACCCTTCTGTATTTTACCAGATTTGATACTATCCTCAATTCTTTCCCCGATCATAATCAGATCTGTCAACCTGGACGATGAACTTACAATCAGATGGTTGAAATACGGACCAGACAAGGTCCCTAGAAACATATCCACTGGCTCCCTATCAGCCAAGGGTGGTTGCACTCTTCCAGTAAGGTCCCTCCACTTCTGAGCATAGTCTTTGAAACCTTCTCCTGCACCCATAGACATACCCTGGAGTTGGGTACGCGTGGGAGCAAGGTCGGCATTATATTGGTACTGCTTGTAGAAAGCAGCAGCCAAATATTCTCAATTACGGATACTAGCTCCTTCCAGCTGGTAAAACCATTCAAGCTGAGTCCCTGAGAGACTGTCTTGAAAGAAGTGGATCCAGAGGTTCTTGTCAGCGATGTATGGCTGAATCTTCCTAACATACGACGGGAGGTGCAGTTTTGGGCAAGAAACCCCGTCGTATTTATCAAAGATTGGTGCTTTAAACTTGTGGGGAATTACCACCACAGATGACAGGCCCAAATCACCAAAGTCCAGACCAGGAACTTTCTGAACTTCCATCGTGCTCAACCGGTCTTCCAGTTGCTTATATCTATCCTCGGCCGGAGGATACTGGTCTTTGTCAAAGTCAGTCTCGTTGTCTGAAACCACAAGGCTAGGGGCCCTCCTTTCTTCCTGATTATCTCCCCCTCCAGATGAGTGGGTCAAATCAACCTCTTCTCGAAAATCATTTCTGAATCTGCGACCCATATTAAATAGGACCGTCTTCTTCTTCTTCTTCTTCTCTTTCAAGATAAGGGCCTTCAGATCTTGTTGACCCTTAGCCAGGTTCATGAATAACTCCTGAAACTTGGAGTTTTGAGCTTGCAGAGCCTTGATTGCTTGTTCAGTTGATGGTTTAGAAGACATGATGCTGAAATAAACAGCGAAGCAGATGAGAAAACCTGTAAGGATACCTGTTAAGAGGTGCATGGGAATGATATGTGCATGATATGATTTCAAATACTTTAGGGATTCAAATTCGTAAACCAAAAATGAAACACACTTTTATTAGATAAACTTGAAATTCAATTGTTCAACAGATGCCTTTAAGGCGTTACAAGAAAGAAAAACTGAAAAGTAAATCAAAAATAGAAATAGTCAAAAAGGCAATCAGTGCTCCCATGGTCGTTTCTTGTCGGTGTAGACATAGTCATTGAGGATCCGCTCGTTCTTCAGTTGCCTTGTCAACTTCTAAATCTTCTGCTCTTGCTTGTGATACTTTTCTCTGTAAGTATCCTGCTCTTCTCTCAGCTGCATCCATGATCTCTTTAATGCCCCAATGTCAGTAGGCATGTATGGATGGAGGATGGTAGGAGGAACCCCTTCTTCATCAGCAACCTTAACAATTATAGGCAAGACGGCTTCGTACGACATTCCCAGCTTTTGGTCACAGATTCGAACCCATCGGAGATATGGCTCCATCGGAAGAGAAGTCTTTGCACCTAGCTCGTGCGGATCAGACCTGTGAACTCTATCCCAAGCTCGTATGAACCTGCGGCATTACTCGTCACTATTCCCTTGGAAGTCAAAGACAATGCTTGGCATCAGTAACTCATGAGGTCCTTCCCTCCTAGCTCGCCCAAATTGGCGTAAGGCCAAACAAGGGTTATAGGTGATTCCTCCATTGGTTCCTATCAGTGGAACATTAGGGTATTCCCCACAGCGAACAATAATAGCCACATCTTCCATGCCTTTAATAGTCCAGATGATGTCATTATGAGAGAGACATAATCCTGTAGGCCCAACCCATGCCCTTCTTGTTCTTTAAAACTGATTTGGGGAGGTGAAAAATAAACCACCTCGCCAGCAATGGTGCACAACACATAAGGGTTCCTCGTTTCCGAGCAGTACGGGCATAAAGAGAGTGCAAAATGTCACCCAAGAGAGTGGGCACAGGATTACCGGACATGAAAATCTTCACTGCATTCACGTCGATGAAAGAATCTGAGTTAGGAAATAACACCAAACCATATATGAGAAGAGCCAGAATGTCTTCAAATGCCTGGAAGTCTAGACCGTCGCAGAACTGATTAGCTTTACCAACCAAGAACTTAGTCAAAAAGCCTTTTGTCCCACTTCTAGTCTCCCAATTAGACATTACCTCAGCCTTTGTCAGATGGAGGGTTGAAGCAATCTCTTCTGGCCTAAGGACTTTCTCCCAACCTGTGAACGGGGTCTGCTCCAGAATAGAGATACCAAGCAGATCAGAGAACTCTTCCAAGGTAGGGACCAACTGGTAGTTTGGAAAAGTAAAGTAGTGGTACAGTGGATCAAAGAACTGGACTAAGACACTCATCATTTGTTCGTCCAATTTGGAAGTGACCAAGCCCAGGAGGTGACCATTTCTTCTGATAAAGGAGGAAGTATCTGAAACCTTTGCCACCAATTCCTTAAGCTGAGTGGGAATCTGGACAAAGTTGATCCGAATGATGTTCCTACGCATGGGTGCCATGACCTACAAAATAGAACAAAGATGAATCCCTCCTGTCTTTGAAATAGGTTAGTCCAATGCAAGATGCATGCAATGTCATGATGTCATGATGTCATGATAGAAAACACACCACAAGTATCCACAAATAGCAAACATGGTGAGGGCAAGCAAGTCACACAAATAGCCCTTAGATTTCAGGCTGGCAAGGAGCTTAGGTACTACCCTCTTTCAGTTCAGTTGGTTCAAACCTGTCCTAGAAATAGTAATCGAGTTCTAGAGGATCTCAATATCACTGACCACCCTCGATCGGTCATAATTCCAGTTTAGCAACCTTTTCTTGCGGCCGGAATCATCGCGAGAGTTTGGTCTCAATGAGTGTAGCATACTGCTACTGTTCTATGGCCAAGTTGGTCAATTTAAAGGTTCTAAGGCCAGTTTGTGCTTAATGACCCCTTAGCAGACCCATATTCACCTCGTTGCGCCACAAGGGATATCGGTACATACTAAAGTGCCACACCAATGTAGCTACTTCTTCAACCGTATCGGTCTACGCCGTACAGTTCCCTCACAGTTTATTGCTACTTACCTAAAGGGTGTCTCCCAGATCCGGGTTAGGATCTATAGTAACTCCGATTCAAGCCCATAAATATAAAGCATATAAATCAAGTAATTGAAAACAAAATGAACTAGTCCTAAGGTAAACCCCACTTATAATTCGTCCCCAGCAGAGTCGCCAGTTCTGTGATACGGTGGGAAGAATTGACTGTTTTTTGGAATGCTGGTTTGCATTTTGCGTTTTGTATTCGCAAAATGCCGCGGTAAGCAAGAGTCGCCACCGACTTTTATTTTATCCAACAAGGAAAGGAAAAAAGCATAGAAAAATTCCTTTTTCGAGATATTTCTCGAGTTCGGGGGGTAGATTATAGAAAGGGAAGGTGTTAGCACCCTATCTATCCGTGGTTATCCACGGGCTCTTAGGTACTTGCTCAATTGTTTTCAAAATTGCGTTCTTTGTGCTTGTGGGTTTGAAAAAGTTTTTGTTTTGAAAACTTCGATTTAACTCTTGCTTCTGTCCTCAAGAGCGTATGAAGTGTTTTTGAAAACTTTGTTCGAAAAGTGTAAGTGTGAAAAAGATTTTGTTTTTTGAAAGAGCAAGTATCTAAGAACCATCTAACTACTCGAAAAAGGAATCGTTCTATGCTACTTTCCTTTAGACAATGCTATCCCACTATTGATGAGTAGGTAGCATCGTCGTTGGAGTTTGAGGGTCAATTCGAATGAGGGACGTGCGGTCACTAAAGCAATGTTAGGACGCCTTAGCGGTAACCCTAATGTCTTAGATCATTTGTTTGAGACAACAATATCCGAGGCAACCGTTTCGAGGCGACTATGATCCTTTAGACAAGAGGGCGGCCTCTAAAGTGACCTATACTCAATGACCACGTACGAAGGCAACCAAGTGGGGTGTACCCTAAGAGTGTGCATGTGTGAGTGTGTCATTTTCGGGTATTTTTATCTTTGTACATGTTAAGGGTGATCTAATTTGATTTTAAGATTAACATTCAGTCTTGTCATGCAAACCCTATTATTAAATATCTAGCGGTTATAATTTGCGGAATTAAAAGTGCGGAATTTAAATTACAAGGCGTCGGGTATTTACATCGCAAAAGACAAATCCTTTGAAAATAAATAAAGCGATGAAAATAATTAAAAGTCCTATTTAACTATTACAAACCGGAAGCAGGTACATTATTGGATAAAAATAAGTAACGCGTGGTGCAAAATTAAATTGGACGCATAATTAGGGTTTTGACCCTTTTGGTTTAAAGAAATTATCTTTTTATTGTTTTTATTTAAGGAAAAGAAATTAAACCTAAATTAAATGCCTAAATTAAATTTAATTAATTAATTAATAAAAATAAATTATTTTTTGGAGTTTTTATTATTATTTAGGAAATAAATTATAATAATTAAATTAATAGTTAAAAACTAGTTAAGTCTAATTATTTTTAATTATTTTTTCAAAAGGAATTAAAGTTCTTTAATTAAAACTTAATTAATTAATAAATTTATTAAGAAAATAAAATTTTAAAATTTGATTTGAAATAAAAAATGTTTTTTGTGATTTCATTTTATGAAAAAGAATTTTGTGATTGGTTATAAAAATAATAAAACAATTAAAATAAATAAACAAAATAAATAAGAAGAGGGGAGTATGGGCCTGAATTGGGAGTTTGAGAAGCAATCCTGTAGGCCCAAAAGCGCTGGCCCTTTGGACTTTCTCTGATCTGGTGAAGGCACATTGACTTGGCTCCATGTGGACCCCCAGCTTTTGACCATCAGATTTGGCCTTTGGCCATCTGGCGTTTGGAGGGATGAAGATGCATGGTAAGCTGAACGCTTGAGCATGCATATGAATATCTGAAAAACAATGAGAAAATACAAAGTGCTGGAGGCAGGGATCGAACCCCTGACCTCTAGCGTTTGAAACCTTTGAAGCTGACATGGCAACCGCTGGGGCATGTTTGTTGTTTGTTAATAATAACGCAAATAATCTATTATATAGAAAAATCAAATCAGATGCCAGAAAAAACAAAAAAAAATGCTTGCGATTTCAAATAGACTTATGGTAGGATGACAGCTCATCATCTCCTTCCTCCAAAACCTGCAAACATTACCTGCAGATTTTTGTCCGAAGCTAAAAGCGCAACATCATTAAAAAAATCCTCCTCAGGCTTTGAAAATAAAATCTAAGGCTAGGGTTGAGTTCGTCTCAACCCCCTGGACATAACCATGTCCATCTTGTAGCTTAATTTCACCTGAAAAGAAAACCCCCAAAAACACCAAGAAACCCTAGCTATGGTGTTTTGCATTACAGGTTAGATAAACGAAATTAAATGATGTCAAAAGTTTACAAATGACGTGAGGATTACAAATATGCAGTTATTTCATTCAATGGATGCAAGAATGGTGAGTTTCGATTTCAAGAACAGAGCTGGGTTTCGTGAGACTTACAGTGCGTTTGGACGTCTGAAAAAGCTTGCTTTGGATCCAGGTAGCTTGAATGAATGCTCAGGAAGCGATTGGGACAAGTCTTGGCCTCTGAAAATGCCTCTAACCTGGATTTCCACTTCTCACTTTTTTTTGATTTTTTCACTTTTTGTTCTGCCTCTCTCTGCACTTTCCAACCCTGATTTCGTATGCCTTGGCTTGATTATGTAATATGCTTTGTATTATGGTAAGAATCATGGACCGAATCCCTTCATATCAATGCACATGAATGTGATTTGATCTCCATTATTAAACCTTCCAAATTTAATTTGATTCAATCTTTTTGCACATGATTTGGCTTGATACGAATTTGATGGTGATGCTAGATGTGAACAAAGCCTAAAACAATCAAAAAATCAAGAGTTATTAATTATTTGGATTTTCTATGATTTTATTTGATTTAAAATGAATAAAATCAATAAAGAATAAAATTAAATAATAAAAATGAAATATGGGCTCATGGCTGAAGCTAGGACACGTGGGAAACTATGCAAGCTCAAATCAAGTGGAAAAGAATGGGCCCATTTGACAAAATTTGAAGTTTTGGGGATAGTTGACTTTTGGCAATTTTGCAAAAAAGTCCAACTTCAACAATGCATAACTTCTTCAATTTTGAACTTTTGGAGGTGTTCTTGGACTTTTTAGAAATCTTGAGATGTCATATAATCAAAACTTTTGGTATTATCTCATTTTGATATTCCATGCTCAAGTTATAAGCTTTGGAAAAAAAGGTGTTTTTGTTGACTTTCAAAAATGACCTATAATGTCCAAATTTATAACTTCTTGTGAGTGCATCTTTTGATATTGGGGTATGAAGATGGATTGTAGGAAATTGCATCCTATTAAAAATGAGCTTTGGATGGGTCATTTCTCATAAGGTATGAGAAAGTTATGTTTGGTCAAAGTTGAGTTGACTTTTCCTACAAAACCCTAACTTAGCAACTTTTGAGTCTTGATGAATTTTGAGCAATCCTTGATGAATCATGATAAACCCTTGATCAAATGATGAAATATCCTTCAAAATGAGAATATTGACAAAAAATCTTGAAGTTTGACTGTATATAGGTCACAGTTGACTTTTGCCCTAGCACAGTCGATTTTTGGACCTTTTGAGCAATTGACTGATCAAACTTTCCCTGTAAGGCTTGAAATTTGAGATGGATGATCTTGAGAACATATTAGAGCATTGGGGAGCACTTGAGGTCATTTGGACTCAAAGATCTTGATGCAACAAAAAATCCTAATTTGGGGTAGACTGCCTTAGGAGATAGCTTGTCTGACCAACTCTTTAGCTACCTTGAGCCACTTGGAGATTTTTCTTGCAATGTTTTGAGAAATATGGGAGGGAAAATTTTGGGGTACAACACTGGGGAAATTATATTAAAGATTTAAAGTATCTCTCAAAATGTCGAGTAATTGTGGTATGTTACCTAAGTGTCGTTAAAGCCACTTCTAACATTGATTAGTCAGGGGTAATGTTATGAAGCACATAACACTGGGGAAACTTATCCATAATGGCACAAATATCAGGAAGTTTTCTCAAGGTGAATCTTTTCAAAGGTCAATCAATCTGAAGCAGTTACGTCAAGATTTGACAAATCTCTCTATAAACCAGTTGTGTAGGAGAACTATTTATAGCTTAAAATACACTAGGGAAAATCATCTCAAGTCAGTACGGTACCATGTTTCTACGAGGACCCTCTCAAGTGAAATTCCTTCATACTATACCTAGGGAACTTTTGGTGTGATTTTTTTTTGCAGGAGCTATCATTCACTCACTTATGTGTAACTTTCCAATAACAGAAAAATATCTTTCAAGATGACTACGGTATCCCCAACTTGGGTCATTTCCCCAACAACACTTAAATTTCAACTTCTCCCCAGTGAGTCTTCCCCAAGCAAAGGGATTGTGGCTAAAAAGTGTAAGTGATTTGGAAATTCTTGGATGATTCCCCAGTAATACTTGAAGTTTTCTTCTCCCCAACATCGCCAAGTGGAGAATCCTTGTCTGATAGTTTATGATTGATGATATTTCTTGGTAGAGAAGTTACGTCCCCAACAGATATATGGTATTATTGTGTTCATGAGAGAATGTTTATTCCCCGAAGAATATATGTCTCATTCACCAGCCAAGAGTCCAGGTTAAGCATTTTCTTATTCCTCGACGGAGTTGCTTCACGAAGGTTTCTTACTCAAGAATTCTCTCATCTCCCCATCGGAAGATTATTTTGAGACTCCTTATGCTGAGAATCTTTTCTCATCCACCAGCCAAGTCTATCTGAGAATTGGTCATTTTTCCCAAACTGAGTCATGTGGAAGCTTATCTCACTCCCCAGAAGAGGCTACTTTCTAGGATATCTTGCTCAGGATCTTTCGTCTCCCCAGCTAAGTTACCTTATTTGAAGATCTATTATTCAGGAATGTTCATTTCCCCACCTGAGCCATTTCGTCAAAAGTTCTTATTTAAGGATTCCCCCTTTTTCCTAGTAAAGTTTGATCCTGGAGGCTGATAAGTTTCATATCCCTAGAGGAGTGTGCTATCGTGGCTTCTTACTCAAGGTTTCCTGTATCCCCGACAGGCTCGTTCTTATTGAAGATTGTTCGTAAATCCCCAGTTGAGTTATGTGCATAAGTTCTCTTATTTCCAGCTTGAATCCTCATATTTCCAGCCATACAAGTTTCTCTCATCCTCATGCGAGAGGTTGACAAATTATTCCCCAAGCAGTTAGAGGTGAAATTTGATTCCCTGCAGACCCCATATGAATGGTGACTTCCCCAACAACGTCAAATATTTATTTGGCTTCCCTTATCAGAGTTTATAGTTTTGATCTTATCTTCTCCAATAGAGTTTGCTATTTATTTTTGCAACTCCCCTTAGAGTTTGTAGCCCATATTTATCGGTTACTCAACTTGTTATTCCCCACATAGTTCCAACTTTTCAAGGCCTTCTCTCCAGTGGTTCCTTGTATCTTCTTTTCTCTGGAAAAATCATGCATCATCACATTGCATCCTCAAAGTGTATTGTTCCCATTCCTTTTAGAACATTACTTTATGAAATAAAAATAATTCAAACATGCATTGAAATATAAGCCATTGTTTTTTATATTTTCCCCATTGGATTTGCTAAAAAATTTGGATTATATCCCCAGCGAAGTCGCTTTATCCCAAGTATCTCGGTTTTTACCCCTACAAATATCCTTTTGATGTTACCATCAAGCGGTCGAGTGTTTGCTTGTTATTTTGTTAATGATCCAGTTCTTCCCTGGTGCAATTCTCCTGGGTTTAGTCTTTACTAACTTTGTTGGCTCATTTCAATTTCTATTTATATACCTTTAAAATACCAGTCTTACCCTGATATTCATTTTTATCCTAGTATTATCTAGTTGCTCTTAGGTCGAGTTTTATCTCGTTATCTGTGCGTGCAATTCAATTTTGTCTTGTCTTCTTGAGTCGAGTTTGCTACTCGTTTTTAAGTATCATCTTTGGACCAGTATTACCTAGTATTCTTGAGTCGAGCCTTTACTCATTATTTTTCTCTTTTATTCCTTGGACTCGTTACATCGTCCACTGTCTACCCTCAATTGAGACCAGCAGATGTCATTTTGAAATACACGCACTTTCAGTCACCTTGTTATAGGACCCAATTTGTATTGTTGTCCTATTGAGTACTTTTCAGAGTCTAGTTTTATCTAGTTGCTCTTAGTTCGAGTTTTATCTTGTTATCTTGTCTAAACACCAATTTCTATCTGATCATTCTTTATAGTACTCCCAGAGGTCGAGTTTTATCTCGATAACCTTTACTCAGTCCCACCAGCGTTTAACTAATGTGTTAATGGTATGTGTTCAGTTTTATATGTCCTTTGTTGATTGAGACCAGTTTATTTCTGCTATACCCGTTCAGATCTGATATTTATTTTTATCTTTAGAGTCTAGTATTATCTAGTCTTCTTGGGTTAGTTTTATTTCATTATTGCAGTCTGTGTTCCAGCAGTTATATCCTGGCACATTTTCTTAGAGTCTAGTATTATCGAGTCTTCTTGGGTTGAGTTTTATGTCATTATTGCATTGTGTGTTCCAATTATGTCCTGGCACATTTTCTTAGAGTCTAATATTATCTAGTCATCTTGGTGTAAGTCCAATCTCTACTTGGCTTACTTTTCGAGCCCAATCTCTTCTTGGCTCATCGTTCAAATCCAATTTCTACTTGCTAGATCTCTTGGGTCCAGTATTATCTGACACTCTTTGGTAAGATTTAGTATTCACTAGTCTTCCCCTCTTTCACCCAATTTGCTTGGTGTCATCCTTACAAAAATACAGTCACTCTTGTTGCTTTACTGCGTAAATTTTCGGGTTCTTTTAGTATTTAATCCTATTCAACCTCAAACGTTATAAAGTTGTCGCTTTTTTCTCACTTATCAGGTTTAAGATGATTGAATAGGGGCAGCTATTTCACCCTAAAATTTACCCTCTTGTTTTTAGAATTTTAATGGCTTATGTTTCATCATATACATTCATACATTATAATAGGATCAAGGTACTTTGGTTCTCATGATCTTCTACAAGCTATGGAAGATGGTTAAGTTATCAATTAGTGCTAGAAATGTCTCATGTCCTCAATTTTTGAGTCATTCAAGCTACAAGAGTGTCTCATACCTCAAGACATCTCAATTGTCTTATTGATCCATCAGGGGATTGAAATATGCAAGAATATTGAAGGGAATCATTGTTCTCCTATTCATCTCTTGAGATTAAGGTTTTGGCCATATGAAGTATTTGATGTATGAACCAATTCCTTGAAGTATTACCCTCTCATCATCATATGATACATCTTTGTTCAAGAAGTTCTTCATCATGTTCCTTGGAATTAGGGTTTTAAAGCATTGAGCATCACCTCCTAACACAAGGGAACAAAATTAGGGTTTTGGATTTAATCATGATTTCTGAGTTTTTGACTCAAAATTTCTTTCATGCTTTTCTACATGTCACTAAGAATCTATGGTTAAGAGATTGATCATCAATTTTGATTGGAAGAGGATCAATTGCACAGTTGAATTCATAATAATTGAATTGGGGAAAGTCAACCATACAGTCAAAAAAGTCAATTCCTGACTTTTTAAGGTCAACATGGTGTTCAGTAAGTCAGATATGTTCAATGGGTGAAATTTGTCTGAGTGGAATCTCAATAATCAAGAAAATCAAGGATGTTGACTTTTGTTGACTTTTGGACACTTAGAATATCTTCTAAGTTTTTGGAATTTTTGTGTTTGTTCAACCACCACTTTTTTAGAAGTCATAACTCCTCCATCTTTAATCAAAAATTTGCAAACTCATAGTCTTTTGAAAGAGGAGATTTCATACTAGATTTATATCCCTGAGGGTCTTTCTCCAAAAATTCCTTGAATTTCAAGATATTTGAACAAGAAGTGATGCACTCATTCAGATTTAATGTTTGGGACTTAGAGAAATTTTTATACTTTTTATTCAGGTTCAACTTCTTAACTTCCAATCCAACTTTCTTCATGATTCAAGCTATAATTCAATTATCCTCAAACATCAAAAATATTCCTTGTTTCAAGACCTTTCCAAGCATATAAAGAACTCCTCAAACGGATCAAAACTGATTAAGTTATGGTTGGAGAAAGTTGGATCATTTTTATGATTGTGACTTTCAAATGCCAAGAAATTTCCTCAGGAGTTTCGCCAAGAAGCTTCAAGGAACGTGTTCACAATCAATTTTCTTCTTGAAAAACTCGTCATTTGGATAAATGATCAACATGAGAAATAAATTTGAAGCTTCCTCTTCAACTTTAATTCAAACATTGTTGCATTTGGTGCATTGTATAGAGAGATTTTTAGATTTGGTTTTGATAGTTTAGATTACTAAGTATGGATGGAATATATGGCCTCGTGTGCATGGCATTCCAGGCAGGGCCTGGATCCATTCTATTCACTATTTTTCGTGTCAAATTTTCAAAAGCTTGCAAGCTTCCATTTGATTTCATTCCTTCATCAAAGTTGTTGTACTTAAAAAGATATTTTCAAAGAACTAAGGATCAACTCAAATGGTGGAAAGATGAGTGAGTTAATTAATTTAGGTTGGAGCATTTTTCACATGCACGATGTTGGCAGCAAGTGAAGTTAGAAGTGGAAAATTCTTTGCACAAAATACAAATAAGTTGCAGCAGTCCTTGCACATTCAGTCCACACGCCCTATTCTTCATGCTTGCCTCGTTTCTTTCCCTAAAAAGCCAAACAAACTCTATGCTATGCATGCATACGTGCTTTCCATTTTTTGCCAAAAAAAATCCCCCCACTCAATTTCTCACCCCATGTGCCATTGTATGCCAACTCGCTATCACACTTCCCTCATAACCTCTTTTGCTCACCAAAACACAAGGAAAAGCCAAAAGAAAATACATGAAACGCAAGTTGTACCATACATTTTTTCCTGATTTTTTCCAAGAATGACCTCCAACGACATTGTGATTGATACAGACTTCCTCTCCACTCTTTCCCGCTCTATTTAAACTCCTTATTTCATTCATTTTAATACATGCACACTCATTCTCACAGAAACAAAAATCTGATTTCTCTCTTCACTCTTCAAGAACTTTTCTTCGAGCTTCTCTAATCTCTAGATCCAGATATCAATTCTCCCTCTTTTTTTTGTATTGGGAGCTTATGAATCAAGTTGCTCTGTTTCTTGCTCCTGAAATCAAAGGTTGAGTCAATTTATTTTTTACTTCGAGGTAAGCTTCCATTGAACTTCAAACTCTCATGACAGCTTAAATTAATGCATTAAGTCTTGTTCATAAGCATGTAGCAGGCTATACTTTAGGTATGATGTATATGGTTGTGCATCTTGAAGCATTATTGGTGATTTTGAGTTTTCTGAATTTTGTGCAATTCAAATTTTCAGTGATTTTCATGTTAATATTTCTCCCTGGTCTTGCCTTGTTTGATAAATCTATGAGTATCATATTAATCATTGTTGCTTCGTGATCAATTTCGATGTTTGATCATGTTAATTGGTTGAGTAGTGAAGGAGAAATCCAGATCTGAAGTATGCTTGTTGAATCTGTAATTTGAACTTCTTATTTATTGTTGCAATTTTGCTCATACCGTGGTTTTCGTGCTCAGATTTCTTTATGATCCATGCTTTGATTGAAAAAAATTTTAATCCTATGTTGTTCCTTTAAGTTTGATCTTCAACTTTGGTTTTGATTTCACTTAATTTCGTTAAGAAATAGGAGAGTTTTGTTGTTCTAAAATCAATGTGGTGAATCTGTAATTCCCGTTAGGGTTTCTATCTCCATAACAGGGACAATGATGTGTCATTCTCTGTTTGAACATGATTAATAACTTTTCACAACGCTTTTTCATAGTATCAGGTGTAATAGATCTTATTTTGTTTTGAATTTTATTTCATTTTAATTGTTTTGTCAAATTTATTTTAATTAGTTTCATCTATTTAAAAATTACACCAAAATGATTTAGACTTTATTTTTAGTCTACTTTCTGAAATTATTTTTATTTGATCATTTTTATTATTTTTTGTTAAATACACACACACACACACACACACATATATATATATATATATATATATATATATATATATATATATATATATATATATATATATATATATATATATATATATATATATATATATATATATATATATATATATATATATATATATATATATATATATATATATATATATATATATATATATATATATATATATATATATATATATATATATATATATATATATATATATATATATATATATATATATATATATATATATATATATATATATATATATATATATATATATATATATATATATATATATATATATATATATATATATATATATATATATATATATATAGGCGTTTTAATCACTTTATTTAGCATTTTGATTTTATTTCCTAATTTTTATTAGTCTAAAAAATTATCAAAAATATTTTTTGACTTCCTTGAGATGTTAGGTTGGTCTTGAGATTTTTATCTTATTTTTTATTTTTGATATCTATTTGATTTTAAATTTGGTAAAGTTTGAATATTATTTTGCTAATTTCACTTGCTTATGTTACAAGTTTAATTTGATTCTCTAATTTCTTAAACTTGTAAAAGCCAAAATCAATTGGATTAAGGTTCTTGGATGAGCTAAGATCAAGAAAGTAATTTTTTCTGAATTTTAAATCTTGATCTTATATTTTTCACAAATTATTTTGTTAAACATGTCTAGTTTGAACACCTTGCTAACTAGTCTTGATGTTTGTACTTCAAAATCATACTTCTTCTTTAATACAAGAACCATAAGCATTAATTCTGACTTTTAGAAGTCCTTAGGAAGTTATAATTAATTTTGTTTGAATTTACAAGTCGTCTTTCTATTTTTTACTTATTTTTTGATTGAAATTGTCCATTGAGACTTGCTTGAGCTTCTTGCCTTTCATTTGCTAGCTTATGGAACTTTTTTGGGGCTGAGTTTTGTATAATTAGTAGTCCTTGGATTCCTTTAATATCAAATTAGATTGGAACAATTTAATTGATCCATTTTAGCTATAGATGATCATTTTGTTTTGAACTCCTAATTGTCCAAATCTTAAACCCTAATTTGTGATTCTTGTGCACCTTTTGATAAACTCAAGGATAGCCTTATATAGGCTTGAGAGGAATTTTATCTCTTTTGATCATTTCTCATTCCATTTTGAGATTGATCCTTGTTTATGCTTCTTTGTTGATTATGTGAGATATAATGAATGCACTTGTGCAACATATGAGGAATCAATCTTTCTTGTCTTTACTCTATTCTAACAACTTATTTAGGATCTTAAGTTCAATTTATTTGAACCATTTAGGCATCCTAACTTGTTTTTGTTCATGTACCTAAATTCACCAAATGAGATCAAGGTTAGGAGTTTGTTTTGATGCATTCCTTTGTCAAATACCTTTGATCCATAATGAATTAAATTTGTGGATTTTATACTGACTTATAAGGTCATCATACCTTTAAGACATAGCTCCCATTATTCCATGGCTTTCACTCAATTACAAGTCCATCGTGAAGACAGTTGGGAGCCATATTCTTGTTTTCACCTAGTTTGTTTGTGATGATTTTGAATTCTCTAAAGAACAAAGGTCCAACATCTTTGTGCTTAAGTATTGATCTTAACCTCTCTTATCATCTCATTTCTCATGCTTCTTTGATCCTTGTGAGGATTTCACCATTACCCTATGACATATAAGATATCATTTCACTCTTACTTGATCTTCATCAATATTGTTTGATTTAATATAAGTATCATCCATCTTAGATGATGTTATTTATCAATTAGGTGACTTTTCTTGTTGTAACACGGTGGGGGAACTGACTTGGTTGTTTTGCGTTTGATCACAAATGTTGCGGTTTAGTAAGAGTCTCCACTGACTTTTCTTTTATCCAAAAGGAAAGGCTGAAAAGAACAGGAAAGACCTTTGAGATTTTTCTTGAGTTCATGGGGTAGATTATGAAAATGGAAGGTATTAGCATCCTTTTCATCCGTAGTTATCTACGGGCTCTTAGTTTCTTGCTAGATCACTTGCTTTTGTTTGAAAATGTGCTTTGTGTGGTTTTTTGAAAGTATTTTGAAAAAGGCGTCATCGTTTAGGCAAACTTTGTAATGATTCTCGTTCGTAAGAATGTATACAAAGTGTTGACCTTTTGAAAATGTTTTCAAGTTTGTAAGATGTTTTGAAAGTGTTAGTGTTTGTTTTTGAAAATAGCAAGGATGTTTTGGTTTGAAAATGAGCAAGCAACTTAGGAACATTCTACCTACTCAAAAGTCTTTCATGTTTATTTCCTCTTTCCTTTGACATTGTTATCTTACCATTGATTTGGTAAGTAACCCTATCTTTGGATGTAAAAGGGACGGGAAAGGATCATCGTATAGCCATGATTAGCAATGTTGTAAGATATCTTAGCATTTTCTTTAAGGGACTAAGATCATTTTTGAAAGGCAGCTTTGATAGCGTCATCAGGGGACTATGATCTTGTATTTTGTTTGTTTTTGCTAAGATACCCCACATGCATAATATGGCTATTTTATAAGGCAACAAAGTGGATATACCCTAAGGGTGTATGTGTGCAAGTGTATTGGTTTACATGCTTGATTTCTCTTGATTAGGGTTTTCTAAGCATTGATTTTATCTTTCCATACAAACCCTAATTTACTAGCATTTATATAAAGCATTAAATTGCGGAAAATAAAAATACTAAGCTATTACATCAATAGGGGAGGGGGTGTACAAATTTACAAATGGGGGAATTGCAACAAAATTAAATCTAAATAATTATTACAACCATATTCAATATTGTACAAAATTGAAAATAAAATTGCAAGAATGTAAATGGGAAAAGAAATTATTTTTGTTTTTATGAAAGGGGTTTAGTCTTGACCTAATTAAGAAAAATGATTAATTAAAGTTAAATAAAAATTATACCTAAACTAATTAAGAAAAGAAATTAAGTTTGAAACATTTTTAGGGTTTTTTTAAGAAAGGGTTTAAACTTAATGAAAATAATATGGTAATTAATTAATTAAAGAAAACCTAAATTCTAAGTTAATTTTAAATAATAAAAATAATGAAATAACTAAACATAAATCTAATTATTATTAAGAAAAAGAAATTAAGTTTGTTTTAAAAAAATGTTTTTGTTCTTTTTAGTTTCATAAAACAAAATAAACTAAATAAATGTAAAAAATAATAAATAAATTATTTTTTGGGTTTTTATTAATGAAAATAATAATAATAATAATAATAATAATAATAATAATAATAATAATAATAATAATAATAATAATAATAATAATAAAAGATGAAATAAAATAAAATTAAAAAAATAAAGTCAGGGAGGTTAAAGTTGAATTTAGGAGGTTTGTTAGAAAAAACAGTATTTAAGTTGACCCATTATTGTTTTTGTAAACAGAAAAGATAAAAATAATAATTAGAAAAAAAATGAAATGGGCTATGTGTTATAAGCAAACAGGGGGGGGGTTAAAGGAAGCAAAAATATCCAATCCCAAGGATGAGGGCCCAAACGCGCTGGTTGCAAAACAAAAAAAAAAGAAACAAAAAATGAAAGGAAAATGACAAAACAGACGTTGGGGCTTGAACCCAGGTCCTAAAGTTGAAAGGCGCGTGCTTCTACCACTGGGGAGGCTATACATATGTTTACTTATATCAAACCATAAATATATATTAGAAACTTCTTCCTGAAGACAACTTCATCTTCAACCTCGCACCTAGCCAGACCACCTGCATCTTGTTCATTTCTCATCCATTTGCAAAAGTGTAAACATGAATCTTGTGGCAAATTTCCTTACGATTTCAGAAATGTAAAGTATTAAAACTATAGATCAAAGACAAACATGAATTTTATTGGCCCTAATCTGAAACCTAAAAATTTCAGAAACTTCAACTCCAAAATTCTCTAAGCTCAAGCCATATAAATGCAAATTATGGATATGTACAGCTTCGTGGCAATGAGGTCTACATTTTATCTTTGAAAATGAAAGCTTAACAATGCCTATATGAGGAGTTCAAAAATCAGAAAACTCACCTTGCAAATGGAGATCGTATTTTAAGTTTGAGTAGCTTTTGATGAGTTCCAGTGATTGGGTTAGCTTTCTCAAGTTTCCAGGAAGCTAATGTGATGCTTGGCTTGAGCTGAAAGTGGCTGAGGAGTCCTGGAGAAGTCCATTTGCAGAGCTCTGTTTTTGAAAATAGAACTTGATGATGGAGATGTTACAGTTATGAAACAGGGTCAGGGACGAGTTGTATTTGATGTTTTGAAGCTTTAGGAACCAAAAGGCTTGGAAACGCACGAGGGAGATGTGAGTTTCAAGTTTTTGGTCAGATTATGCAACCATGGTAGTTTGTGATACAGTTCTGAGTTCCAGGGAGTTTGAGGGCTTGTGCATGTGTGTGTTTTGATGCAAATGACTTGTACATAAGCAAGGAAAAGGATGTGAGGCTTGAGAGGGTCAGAATCACACAAGTACAAGTTATGGTTATGTTACTTGATCTTGAAGAAAAGTGAAAACATGGTTTCAAGGTAAAGTACAAGCATGGGATGACTTGTTAGAGGCTTGAGACAAATTTATTTTTGGTTATAGGTCATGTATGATTAGAAGAGAACAAGTGCAAAGCTCAAGAAAAGATTTTGTGCATAAAGCTACTTTTCCAAAATGGCAATGTGCACTTTCTTCCTAAAATGGAAATAAGCATGGGCAATGCATTGAATGCTTGAGTTGAAGCCTCTAGCAGCTGTGAAAAACATTAATTATGGAGTGCCAAATAAGTTTGAGGCCTGCAAAGAAAAGATTGTGCATCCTAAACATGGATTTGAATTCTTGCTCATCATGAAATTGACCTATAATTCAAGAATGAAATGCCAACTTCATGCCTTCGATTATCCTTGCTCAAACATGATCTAAAGGAGTTCTTAGACATTTTAGAAAGCTTGTAATGTTCTCTACAACCCCTCTTTGAGTCACTTTTGAAAATTCCCCTTGGAACTATGTGAAAAATTTCCATGAATTTAGGTCAAAATCCTGCCTAAACTAGGGCAAAATTTTCACTAAGTGTTTAATTTCATGAACATGTATTCACAAAATCATAACTTTAAATACATGCATTTATAGGAGAAGTTGTGTAAAGAAATGTTTTATATCTCATTTATATCTACAACTTTCATTTTGAAAGTTTCCTTTGAATCATCTTGCATCATGGTGAAAAAATGGCTCAAAGTTGTGAAAAAACATGAAGTTTTCAACACAGAAAAATTTCTAAGTTTGGAAACTTTGACTTTTCAAAATGAAATATTGACTTTATGATTTCTTAATGAACAAGTTTCATATTTTGACATGTTTTGATAAATTGTGATCTTTGACACTTGATTTTGACCAAAAAGTCAAAGTTTGACTTTTCAGTGTACAGTTGACTTTTGATCAGTTGACTGAAAATCAACTATCAATCAATTGATCTTGAGAGATGTTTTGAGTCATGCCATTAGGTTAAAATGATTCAATTGAAATCTTGAAATCATTTCTCAAACCAATTAACCATTTTCTAGGTCAAAAATTAGAAATTGCCTTTTCTCAGTCAAAACCCTAATTTTGACCATTTTGCCCTTTTGATGATCTGATCAAATTTCTTGAGGAATTGTGGTCCTAAATTGATCAAATGACAAATAGGAGTTCACAATGTTGATATGGATAAAAAATTATGAAGTTTGACTGTAAATTGACCATTGTTATTTTTCTCTAATACAGCTGATTTTTAGGTCAATTGCTCAATTGACTGAGCAAAAATGTGATCCAAGACTTGAAACTTGACATGAGAAATCTTGGGGGTCCATAATGATCTATGAAAGTAATATGAGGCATTAAAATTTCAATTACCCTTGTGCAATCTCAAACCCTAATTTCAGTCATCAGTGCTTAAGGAGGTGTCTTGAGCTGATCAATCCTTGTACAATCTTGAACCAAAGGAGATTTTATGAAAAAATATTTGATAAATGAGAGGGAAAATTTTAGGGTACAACACTTGTGTATGCAGTTTCATCTTCTTACTTTGTTACTCTTTAATCTCATATTGAGTTAACTTACCATACAAGTCACACATTCCATAACTCTTCAATTATGCACTCATCATTTGATCTTTACTTGTTTAATTTAAGCATGCTTGCTTGCCTCCTTTGACCACTTCCTTTGTATGCTATGTATACATTATTTTCCCCATGATTGTGATGTTTGAATATTTGATTTTATAGATCATTTACTACTGACTTGTATGCTTTGAATCCCTCTAAATATGTTCCCTCTTCATCTATCACATTCATGTGTTTCACTCACCTTTAACAGTATATTAGGGTTTGGTATTGACCTAATCTTGCCTTAATTTTTGAATATGATTAAGTAGTGATACTTTAGGGTTATTAGAGGTATTTTATATATGTTGTCGTTATGTGTTTTCTTTTGACTTCAATCATTTTTGACACGTCATTCCATGGTCACTTAATCACACACTTGTTCTCACCTTACATCATAACTTTGATTGAAACTAGTGTGTGCACTTTGGGTGTTTGTACCATATTTTTAATGACTATTTGACCTTCTTATTGACCATGAGGTTTATTATAAGTTTATAACATGTCTATGTTTTCCCCTTCTTCTCTCATACCTCTTATTTTCTAATTTGTTTGCTTGTTAGAAATGCATGAGGACTTATGTCCACTTAGGGTTAATCGTGATCCTTTCTTTGTTTAGTTGTGTTGTGAATATTTCTCAAGTGTGTTTATGTGATGATGACGAGTCCTTGATGTATTTTCTTCTGACTTGAACACTTTTCCACCTATATCACCTTATTTCACCTTCTTATACCATGCTTGGTTAGATACTTGACACATGAATCCTCCTATGCTAGTAAGCTTGCTTTTTTGACTTTTCTTGTGATCTTTAGATATCTAACACTTGTGCATGACCCGTAGGGAATTGTTTTGACATGTCTAAGTGTTATCTTTGATGTTATATTGTTTCCCATTTGTGATCGGTGGATCTGGAACTGACTGTTTAACGCTGGTTCGCGAAATGTCGCGGAAGCAAGAGTCGCCACCGTCTTTTATTTTCTCCAACAAGGAAAGGACAAAAGCACAGAAAAATTCCTTATGAGATTAGCTCTCGGTTCGGGAGGTAGATTTATAGAAAGGGAAGGTGTTAGCACCCTTTCTATCCATGGTCTCTTAGATACTTGCTCATTTGTGTTTTCAAAATGTTTGTTTGCTTTTCAATCGTGAGTGGGTTTGAAAAAGTTTCGTTTAAAGATTTCAGATCGACTCTTGTATCAGTCCTCAAGAGTGTTTGAAAAAATTGTTTTGAAAGCTTTTTGAAAGTGTCGGTGTGAAAAGAGTTTTTGTTTGTTTGAGAATAGATCAAGTATCTATGAGTCATCCACCTACCCTAAGGAATTAGGCTGTGTAAATGTCCTTAAGGTAGTGCCATCCCACCATTGAGAGGTAGGTAGCACCACCGTTGGAGGTGTTCGGGTCAATTCGTTTGTAGGGACAGTATGGTCACCGAGCAACGATAAGACACCTTAGAAGCTACCCTTATGCCATTGATCATTTTATTCCGAGGCAACTATTCCGAGGCAACTATTCCGAGGCAACCGTTCCGAGGCAACTAGATCAATGGAACATAAGGACTCACTAAGACGTCCCACACTCGACGACCACGTTTCGAGGGGCAAGGCAACAGTGTGGCGTACCCTAAGAGTGGTGTGTGAATTGTGTGTCATTTTCAAGTATGTTTTATCTTGATCATGCATCAAGGTGATCTACGCTTGTTTTTAATTTAGGCCATACATTCTTTCATGCAATTATAATTAAAAAGTGCGGAAATTTAAATGCGGAAAGTAAAATCCTACGCTATTACAAGGCGCGGGTCTATACATCGCCAAATTAACAAAGACCCGTTTTAATAAAAAAATGCGGAAAATAAATAAATTCCTAATTACTATTACAAGGCTTGAGCAATTACATAATATTCACACAAAAAAAATAAGAATAAATGCGCGAATGAATTAAAGTTGCACGTTCGAGGGCGTTGGACCCTTTTGAAATTAAATTGAATTAAAAGTTGATTAATTATTTTATTAAAAAAAGAAAAGAAATATTTTTTTAGGTTTTTTGTATTTATGAAATAAAGACATTAAAATTGAAGAGAAACCCTAATTCTAAGTTGTTTTTAATTATTAATGAAAAAATATTAAAGTTTAACCTAATTTACTAAATATTTAATGTACATGTTTATTTACAAAAAATAAATGATAATTAATAACAATATTAATGAGAGAAGGTTATTTATAAAAAGAAAAGGTGAAAAAAAATATCAAAACCCTAATTCTACCTATTTTAGTTTATTAAGAAAAAATGTTGAAATTGAAACCTAAATTAACTAAATTAATTATTAAAGTTTATTTACAAAAATAATGGTGAAGTTAATATTAATAACAATAAACATTTTTTTTTATTTTTCTGTATTTTATTTTTATTATGAAAATTATTTGATGGAATTAAAAGAAATAATTAAAACATTAAAAGAATTAAAAGAAAATCAAATAGAAATAAAAAAAACAATGCAAACCATGAGGGGTATTCAGACCCAAAGGGAGGTTTTTTGGAAGCAATTTGGCCCATTAGACAAAAAGCCTTGTTTGACTTTCTGGCATCACGTGCGTGTTCATTGACTCCTGAGTACCGTGGTCTGCATTCTTTGGCCATTGGATTGGGTTTCATGACCATTTGTGTTCTGGCTGTTGGCTTTTGGCTTTTGGCCATTTGGCTTTTGGCCTCAACGTTCCTTAATGAACCTGCATGGGATCCTGTCTAAATCTGCAGTGTTGAATCTCATGAACACATTAAATAAAAATCATAAAATACAAATAAAGCCAATATATGAAGAAATTTAATGTTTAGGCACAATATGGCATGTATGAATGATTATACCCTTTTGATCATGGAGATCAAATCAATCTTACCCTTACTGGAAAAGTAGTGACATGAATGCTTTTATGCCTTTTGGATCATGGAGATCAAGTCAGCCTTACCCTTACTGAAGAAGTAGTGAGGTGTTGGTTTGTAACTGTGATGGCTTGTTTGTAGTGAGAGAGGGATTTGTAATAAGGATTTCAAGGTTTTAGGGTTCTTGAAAGAATTTGATATTCTGACAGTGTTGTGGCAAGGTTTTTTTTCTCTTTTTTTTCCTCCCTGGTTTGTGTGAAAAGAATGTGATTATATAATGGAAATTAGGGTAAAGAAAATGGGCTTTGAATGTGCAATTGGGCCTCCAATGTTCACTTGAGTTCGTCACTTTCCAGGCTAAAACGCAGGGACTTAAGTGCAATTTTTGAAGTTGAAATGTGAAAACAAAATGTAGCCGACATCGATAACTAACTCCTGTCCGAAAATCGGCTCAATCGGATAAACGGTGAATTAGTTATGGATTTTTGAAGTTTCAGCTCAGACAAACTTATTTTGGGCTCCATTGTCGACTCTGACACGTTCTTCAATAAAAAACTGGTATTGATCGGAGCATAATCCGGTCTCGACTTTTGAAGAAAAGTTGTATATCCATGAGTCACTAACCTTGTGTAAAAATATGAGCCCAATCCGATAAAAATTGACTGAGTTATGAATTTTCGAAGTTTCGGCCCAGATGAAATACTATTCAGCATTCAGGATTTTCAGCGTGTCACGCACTCTGAGCAAAAAACGAATGCCTTTTGAATACCGTTTGAACTCAATACCTTCTGTGAAAATGTAGTCACCTCAATTTGTGAAATTTTGGCGCCGGCGCCAGCTCGATACGATGAAAATCGACCAAGTTATGATTTTCTGAACATGACGCAAATAAACTTCTGTCACAAATTTTCTGTGCAAAAATACTTGATAAATCCACATTTTTGAAGACCTTATGATCGAAATTGACTTCCAGCCGTGAGATATGAAAACATAGATAATGTCAAGACGTAATTTTGGCCACCGGAACGGGTTCAATACGAGCCACGATCTTCAAGTTATGAATTTTTTAGCGCGTAAAAACTGCACTTTCAGCACACTTTTTCACCATATTTCTTCGAGAAAACTCACACATTCGGATACCTTCTTTAAAGAATTGACTCTTGAGCCGAACCTGAATTTTAGAATACGTTATCAGAGATATCTTGGCGAAAGAATACCTGAATATGACGCGCCGGGTTGGACTTGTGAATTTTTCTTGAAATGTTTTGAGAAATATGGGAGGGCAAATTTTGGGGTACAACAGTTGCCCCTGTTCAATCTTCTTAGACCTGAGGATGTAGATTGGCTTGCGTGCCTTTCGTGATCCGAAGGTGGAAGATGATTGAACACTAGAGTGCCCAGAAATTTGCGCTCACATAGTAAAGTATCAGCAGCGGGATGGCGGGAATGGACTTATAGATGCCATTTGGAGATACGATGGATAGGGGGATGGGCTTATAGATGCCATCTGGAGGTGTCGATCGCGTAAGAGATTCCTTAGCGAGAACTTGCGTACCTGAAAAATAAATATACTTACCTGGCTTGTTACAGGGATTGATCTTCAAATTCTTTATGTAGATGTGCCCTGTCTGGATGCAGGAATCGAATCTACGAATAGTCGCTCACATACGTGTCCTGGTAGGATATAGGAATCGAGTCTGGAAAATAGTCGTCAACAGATACACCCTGGCAAGATACAGGAATCGGATCTTCAAACTCTTCAGACGTGCCCTGGCAAGATACAGGAATCGAGTCCGGAATATAGTCGTCAACAGATACACCCTGGCAAGATACAAGAATCGGATCTGGAACTTCAAAAGGTTTTTGTTGGTAATGATGTGATGAATGAATCAGGGACGGTTACTACCTCAACGGGACGATGAGAGAACCTTGGACGATTACTACCTCAACGGGACGATGAGAGAACCTTGGGTGATTACTACCTCAACGGGACGATGAGAGAACCTTTGGGCGATTACTACCTCAACGGGACGATGAGAGAACCTTGGGTGATTACTACCTCAACGGGACGATGAGAGAACCTTTGGGCGATTACTACCTCAACGGGACAATGAGAGAACCTTTGGGTGATTACTACCTCAACGGGACGATGAGAGAACCTTGGACGATTACTACCTCAACGAGACGATGAGAGAACCTTTGGACGATTACTACCTCAACGGGACGATGAGAGAACCTTTGGGCGATTACTACCTCAACGGGACTATGAGAGAACCTTGGGCGATTACTACCTCAACGGGACGATGAGAGAACCTTGGACAATTACTACCTCAACGGAACGATGAGAGAACCTTGGACGATTACTACCTCAACGGGACGATGACAGAACCTTGGACGATTACTACCTCAGCAGAATGATGAGAGAATCTTTGGCGACTACAACCTCAGCAGAATGATGAGAGAATCTTTGGCGACTTCAACCTCAGCAGAATGATGAGAGAATCTTTGGCGACTTCAACCTCAGTAGAATGATGAGAGAATCTTTTGCAACTTCAACCTCAGCAGAATGGTGAGAGAATCTTTGGTGACTTCAACCTCAGCAGAATGATGAGAGAATCTTAGGCGACTTCAACCTCAGCAGAATGATGAGAGAATCTTTGGCGACTTCAACCTCAGCAGAATGATGAGAAAATCTTTGGCGACTTCAACCTCAGCAGAATGATGAAGGAATCTTATACGTCTTCTACTTCAAAAGGTAAAGACTTTTATCTGTTGATCGTTCTTTCCTGAAAAAGTAACGAGTTAGTTGTATGCAATGTCATAATGTATGAATTGCCTGATTTTAAGATGTTCTCAAAAAGATAGATGAGATTTGGGTGATATGATGCGTGTATGCATGTATCATAATGTATGACAATGTGATGTTTATGAATGTATTTTCGTCTAGGAAAATAAATCCTTGACGAATGCCGAGAGCTGAATCCTGGGCTGATATTGAAGAGAGTTCTTCGTTTTCGTTGGGGATGGTAGTTGCAAGAATACCGGTAGGAGAAGATGACTCCGTTGGGGAATAAACTTGGCGAATAGAATACTCTGCGGGAAATACTCTGTGGGAAGAGATGTACTTTGCTGAGGTTTGATGATAACTCCGCTGGGGATACCATTGTTGAGCTTTGTTGGAAGATTGGATGAACTCCACTGGGGATAGGAAGACTTCGCCGGGGACGATCTTTTCGTGGCAATTGGCTGAGGATAACCCAGTTATATCCTGGTGGGGAAATAACCTTTAAATAAAGTCGGGGGAGAGCGTTCGTACTCTGCAGGTGATAAGCTTCCAGAATCTACTGGGGATAAGCTTCCTACTGGGGAGATTGATTCAACTTTCCTGGGGAGGCTTTTGAGACTGTATTGGGGAAGTGGCTCCACTGGATGTGCGGTATTCCGCCGGGGAACAATCTTATATCAAGATTGCTGGGGATGCTTGTTAGGAATGTTTGTACACTCCGCTGGGGAATGTTGAGATCTTCTGGGGATAATCCAACTTCCTTAAGGCTGACAGTAAGCTAACTCTGCTTGGGGAGAGTGTTGCTGACTTGCTGGAGGTATTGTGCCTTCTCTGCTCGGGGGGAGTATGGCTGAACCTTATCTCATTATGTGGGGAATTAGGGTATCTTGGTCATTCTTCAGCTGAACTTGTCTTGGTACCTTGATGGCAGAGCAACTAGATCGCTTAGACAACTCATTATTGCCCCAGTTTCAGTGGGAGAAGGCACCTGTGGGGGTAATTGACAAATCTTCTGGTAGACAGGTGACGAGATGCCAGGATATAGTCGTACGCTTTGATCCCTAATTTTTTCCTGGACCGCCCTTTCGGGTTTTCAGTCCACCGGGATACCCTTTTTTGCCCAAGCCGCCTTTTCAGGTTTTCGACTTGTCGGGTGTACAGATTTTTTCATTTCATCCCTTATTTTGCCCGAACCCTTTTGGTTCGCGGGGAAGCCCTTATTTTTGCCTAGGTGTGTCAACCTAGCGGGTCTTTGATTTTGCGTTGTATTTTTTCGGCTATATCCATGCTCTCAGAGAGCAGGGAGTTATCACTGTCAGTAGTATTGCATTTCCGTACCACTAGAAGATGTCTGATCAGGCAAGATTCGTTGTCGGAATGCCCCAGGTGATCCAGATAGAGATTTGCCCCAAGCTGGTTGGCCTTTTGAGAGATTCTCCGAATCTTGACTGGACTGCCCCAGATGATGGACACTGATCATGCCATGCCCCTTGATTGGAAGTGTTTCTTCCACTTGAGGTGACTTTTTTGTTGAGAAGACCTTCGTTCATCGGATATTCGTTGCGCAAAGTTCTCTGCTGTTCAAACAAATAATCATACACAAACAATGTTATCTTAAGAATGCAAAGCTTATGTCTGTCTTGAGATTTTTGAAAATGCCTTTTTCAATAAAAGCAAGTGAGTTCCTTTTGTAAACTGTGATGTCAACTCGTTATTTTACCGCAAGCCTTAAGGAGTCAGGATACCTTTCGTAACAGTATGCTTTCGAACTAACCCATGCTTCAGCTAGGACTTTTGAGGGTTATGACGTGGCCTGGTTCACGGTTTAAGAAACAAAGGATAAAGGCTCAAGTTTATATTTGTACCCACCCGCTCTTCATGATGTTCTTCAAACCTAAACTCAGCTAATAGTGCGTTAGACCTTGTTGAGTCTTTGCTTTGATATACCAGTGATGGTTCGGATACTGACGATTTATTTTGATTAGGCAGTCATTTCCTTTTTTGTTGAGGGTTTGTAGGACCTCTTTCTTTTTGATTTCGTTATCCCTATTTTTTGCCTGTACTGTTTCTTTTGTGGAGTTACAGTCAGCGGGATGCCCCAGTTTTGTAAGTCTCCTTCATAGGTTTTGACTTATTGGGCTTTTATTTTGATAGATAATGACCGCCTATCTTTAATTATTCGGAACCATCACTGTCTTTTGCTTTGTAAGGACTCCTTTGATGTCATTCATTATGCACCTGGATCAACTGAGAGAACTACCCTGCCCCAGGTTATGATTAAGGGTTTTAATTTTCGAAAAGAAAAACTCCGACTTCTTTGGCTCAAAGGGGTTGACGAGGGATTATCATCCTTATAACTCCAGTGTTTAGGAATTGAAACAATACATGTACCTCATCAGCGGGGTCTGTTCAAAAGCATACTGTATATTGTGGTATCGTTTTCGTCATCCTCCCTCAAAAGGCTTAGAATTGTTAACCGAGCGTTGAACATCACAAAAATATGAAAACAGTTTTAAGCGTAGTAAACATAATTACTTCAAAACAGACACGTGTAATGCATTAATGAAATAACAAAGTTTGACATGAATAAAATGTTTGAACAATCAAAGAAAAATACAACTTGAACATTCGAATGAACAAAATACATTCTCGATGATTTGGTGTAGGATCAGTGTTCAAACTTGACCTCCTTGGCATCAATCAAGTCTTGGATCTTGTTCTTCAAGGTCCAACAGTCGTCGGTGTCATGTCCAGGACTGTCAGAATGGTAGGCACATCTCACTCCCGGGTTGTACTTGGGAGAGGAAGTATCAGGATTTTGAGGAGGATCCTTTAGTGTGATCAGTTTTGCCTTCAGCAATTGTTGTAATGCCTGAGACAACGACATGTTGATGTCAGTATACTTCCTATCTTGATACTTTATCCTACGCCTATTGCTCTTTCTTTGTTGAACAGGCGCGGGATCAGAGATCTGGATTGCCCCTGGGCCAAACTCATGATCAACTCTTGGAACTGGGCGTTCTGAGCCTGGAGAGCCTTGATGGATTGCTCAGTAGATGATTCAGGATTCATGATGGCGAGCTGAAATAAACAGCGAAGAAGGTAAGCAACTTGTAAAAGGGATATCTGTAATGCAATGATATGTATGATATGCATGCAATGTTTTCAAGGATCTCGCGGGGTAAACAAGAAAATCGTTAGAATTTGAATTCGGTGGCTTGATTGAAGGAACTTCCTGTTGTTGAGAGTCCTTCTTCAAGAGTCAAGGCTCACCATATCGAGTGGGTCATAGCCCCTGACCCAAGTCATCAACCTTGTTTTGCTTTCCAAACAACCTTGGCTAGGGGAACCTTCTTCAAGAGTCAAAGCTCACCATATCAAGTGGGTCATAGCTCCTGACTCAAATTATCAACCTTGGCTAGAGGAAAATAAATCCCCTTTGCCCCTTGCTAGACATTTTGATTCATCATGACCTGCATCACAGACCCTTGAGATCCTTGAAATGGGTTAGTCCTTATGCAGGATGTATGCAATGGTATGATGTTATGCTATGCATGGAGTGATGTAAGTAGGCCCTGTAATGAGTCCCTATTAAGGACTGTTAAACCTGCAAGGAACTCATGTGTCAGATAACAAGCATGCAAATAGTCAAGTTTGAAGGCACACAAGTCACACAAAGAGCCCTTAGAGTTTAGGCCAGCATGGGGTCTGGGGTACTACCCTCTTGAAGTTGGTGGGCTCAAAACCTGTCCTATCAGAAGTAACCGGGTTCTAAGGGTCCCAATATCATTGGATTGCTTTCATTGTTCATCGTTTCGATTTAGCCACTGAACTGGAAACCGAAATATTCCAAGAAAACAACCCTCAATTGAGTGTAGTATCGAGTATCAACCAACCTCGGACTGCACCAAAGTCAGTTATCTCACTACCCTAAAGAGGCCAAGATAGTTCAATTAAGGTTCCTAAGGTCAGTTGATGCTTCACGACACCACGCGGAGGCCCCGTACTCTCCTTGACTGAACTCAAGGGTTACCGGTACAAACCAAAGTGCCACATCAACATAGCAGACTGCTTCAACCATGTCGGTATACCCCACACAGTTCCCTCACAGCCTTGTTGCTACTTTCTAAGAAGGTATCCCCCAGATCCGGGTTAGGATCTATAGAACTCCCAAGACAGGCCCACAATATTAAAGCACACAAATCAGACAATTGAAAACATAAGTACGAGCTATCCTAAGGTACACCTCACTTTTAAAATATTCCCCAGCAGAGTCGCCAGTTCTGTGATCGGTGGATCTGGAACTGACTGTTTAACGCTGGTTCGCGAAATGTCGCAGAAGCAAGAGTCGCCACCTTCTTTTATTTTCTCCAACAAGGAAAGGACAAAAGCACAGAAAAATTCCTTATGAGATTAGCTCTCGGTTCGGGAGGTAGATTTATAGAAAGGGAAGGTGTTAGCATCCTTTCTATCCATGGTTATCCATGGGCTCTTAGATACTTGCTCATTTGTGTTTTCAAAATGTTTGTTTGCTTTTCAATCGTGAGTGGGTTTGAAAAAGTTTCGTTTAAAGATTTCAGATCGACTCTTGTATCAGTCCTCAAGAGTGTTTGAAAAAATTGTTTTGAAAGCTTTTTGAAAGTGTCGGTGTGAAAAGAGTTTTTGTTTGTTTGAGAATAGAGCAAGTATCTATGAGTCATCCACCTATCCTAAGGAATTAGGCTGTGTAAATGTCCTTAAGGTAGTGCCATCCCACCATTGAGAGGTAGGTAGCACCACCGTTGGAGGTGTTCGGGTCAATTCGTTTGTAGGGACAGTGTGGTCACCGAGCAACGATAAGACACCTTAGAAGCTACCCTTATGCCATTGATCTTTTTATTCCGAGGCAACTATTCCGAGGCAACTATTCCGAGGCAACCGTTCCGAGGCAACTAGATCAATGGAATATAAGGACTCACTAAGACGTCCCACACTCGACGACCACGTTTCGAGGGGCAAGGCAACAGTGTGGCGTACCCTAAGAGTGGTGTATGAATTGTGTGTCATTTTCAGTTATGTTTTATCTTGATCATGCATCATGGTGATCTACGCTTGTTTTTAATTTAGGCCACACATTCTTTCATGCAATTATAATTAAAAAGTGCGGAAATTTAAATGCGGAAAGTAAAATCCTACGCTATTACAAGGCGCGGGTCTATACATCGCCAAATTAACAAAGACCCGTTTTAATAAAAAAATGCGGAAAATAAATAAATTCCTAATTACTATTACAAGGCTTGAGCAATTACATAATATTCACAAAGAAAAAATAAGAATAAATGCGCGAATGAATTAAAGTTGCACGTTCGAGGGCGTTGGACCCTTTTGAAATTAAATTGAATTAAAAGTTGATTAATTATTTTATTAAAAAAAGAAAAGAAATGTTTTTTTAGGTTTTTTGTATTTATGAAATAAAGACATTAAAATTGAAGAGAAACCCTAATTCTAAGTTGTTTTTAATTATTAATGAAAAAATATTAAAGTTTAACCTAATTTACTAAATATTTAATGTACATGTTTATTTACAAAAAATAAATGATAATTAATAACAATAATAATGAGAGAAGGTTATTTATAAAAAGAAAAGGTGAAAAAAAATATCAAAACCCTAATTCTACCTATTTTAGTTTATTAAGAAAAAATGTTGAAATTGAAACCTAAATTAACTAAATTAATTATTAAAGTTTATTTACAAAAATAATGATGAAATTAATATTAATAACAATAAACATTTTTTTTTATTTTTCTGTATTTTAGTTTTATTATGAAAATTATTTGATGGAATTAAAAGAAATAATTAAAACATTAAAAGAATTAAAAGAAAATCAAATAGAAATAAAAAAAACAATGCAAACCATGGGGGGTATTCAGACCCAAAGGGAGGTTTTTTGGAAGCAATTTGGCCCATTAGACAAAAAGCCTTGTTTGACTTTCTGGCATCACGTGCGTGTTCATTGACTCCTGAGTACCGTGGTCTGCATTTTTTGGCCATTGGATTGGGTTTCATGGCCATTTGTGTTCTGGTTGTTGGCCATTTGTGTTCTGGCTGTTGGCTTTTGGCCATTTGGCTTTTGGCTTTTGGCCATTTGGCTTTTGGCCTCAATGTTCCTTAATGAACCTGCATGGGATCCTGTCTAAATCTGCAGTGTTGAATCTCATGAACACATTAAATAAAAATCATAAAATGCAAATAAAGCCAATATATGAAGAAATTTAATGTTTAGGCACAATATGGCATGTATGAATGATTATACCCTTTTGATCATGGAGATCAAATCAATCTTACCCTTACTGGAAAAGTAGTGACATGAATGCTTTTATGCCTTTTGGATCATGGAGATCAAGCCAGCCTTACCCTTACTGAAGAAGCAGTGAGGTGTTGGTTTGTAACTGTGATGGCTTGTTTGTAGTGAGAGAGGGATTTGTAATAAGGATTTCAAGGTTGTAGGGTTCTTGAAAGAATTTGATATTCTGACAGTGTTGTGGCAAGGTTTTTTTTCTCTTTTTTTTCCTCCCTGGTTTGTGTGAAAAGAATGTGATTATATAATGGAAATTAGGGTAAAGAAAATGGGCTTTGAATGTGCAATTGGGCCTCCAATATTCACTTGAGTTCGTCACTTTCCAGGCTAAATCGCAGGGACTTAAGTGCAATTTTTGAAGTTGAAATGTGAAAACAAAATGTATCCGACATCGATAACTAACTCCTGTCCGAAAATTGGATCAATCGGATAAACGGTGAATTAGTTATGAATCTTTGAAGTTTCAGCTCAGACAAACTTATTTTGGGCTCCAGTGTCGACTCTGACACGTTCTTCAATAAAAAACTGGTATTGATCGGAGCATAATCCGGTCTCGACTTTTGAATAAAAGTTATAGATCTATGAGTCAGTGACCTTGTGTAAAAATATGAGCCCAATCCGATAAAAATTGACCGAGTTATGAATTTTCGAAGTTTCGGTCCAGATGAAATAATATTCAGCATTCAGGATTTTCAGCGTGTCACGCACTCTGAGCAAAAAACGAAGGCCTTTTGAATACCGTTTGAACTCAATACCTTCTGTGAAAATGTAGTCACCTCAATTTGTGAAATTTTGGCGCCTGCGCCAGCTCGATACGATGAAAATCGACCAAGTTATGATTTTCTGAACATGACGCAAATAAACTTCTGTCACAAATTTTCTGTGCAAAAATACTTGATAAATCCACATTTTTGAAGACCTTCTGATCGAAATTGACTTCCAGCCGTGAGATATGAAAACGTAGATAATGTCAAGACGGAATTTTGGCCACCAGAACGGGTTCAATACGAGCCACGATCTTCAAGTTATGAATTTTTTAGCGCGTAAAAACTGCACTTTCAGCACACTTTTTCACCATATTTCTTCGAGAAAACTCACACATTCGGATACCTTCTTTAAAGAATTGACTCTTGAGCCGAACCTGAATTTTAGAATACGTTATCAGAGATATCTTGGCGAAAGAATACCTGAATATGACGCGCCGGGTTGGACTTGTGAATTTTTCTTGAAATGTTTTGAGAAATATGGGAGGGCAAATTTTGGGGTACAACACCATTTTTTGTTTTCCATTTACTTGAGACACAAGTCTTATCTTGTCTACATTTCATCTTTTTCTACTATGCCTACTTGTTTGTTTAAGAGAATGTTTGTTAACATGTAATATCTTGGTGATAATTTGTGATTTCATGAAGCATCTTTAGACTTAGATATTCACTTATTGTCTCTCATTTTGATTGATACTTTTTACATGTGTTGAAGTTTTGTCTTCTAAATGCACACTTGAACTTCTGCTTACCTAGTTAGGTAAATTTTTCTACTTCTTGACCCATGTTGCTATGTTTAGGGTAGTATAAGGTGAATATCATGATAGGACCATAACTAACACTTTACTTTTATGTGCTTTTATGCCATGATCCTTTGATTGCTTATCATTTCTCTCTTATTTTCCTTCTTCACTTCTTTAAGTTGTTTGTGAGATCTCCATCTCTTATGTGTTTTACCATATTGGCTTGTGAGTTTAGTGATGTTTTATCATCCTTCTCTTTTCCTTGGGACTAGATGTTTTGTCATCTTAATGCGTGTGTTCTTTATGTTTTACCATCTATCCCTCTTATCTTGCTTTCTAGTTTAGGTATCCACCTATATGCTTGCTTATTTGATGTATTGCCATCTCTTCTCATACTTGCTTGCTAGTTTAGGTATCCATCTATATGCTTGCTTATTTGATGTATTACCATCTTTTATCATAATTTCTTGCTTGCTTAGGTATATACCCTTATGCATGTATACTTGATTGATGTGTTGCCATCTCTCTTCATTCTTGCTTGCTCGTTTAGGTATCCACATATATATGCTTGCTTATTTGATGTACTTCCATCTTTTCTCATATTTTATTGCTTGCTTAGGTATCTACTCTTATGCATGTATACTTGATTGATGTGTTGTCATCTCTCTTCCTTTTGATTTCTTATTTAGGTATCCACTTATATATATATATATATATATATATATATATATATATATATATATATATATATATATATATATATATATATATATATATATATATATATATATATATATATATATATATATATGGTTGTTTGTGTGTTACTTGCTTATCTAAGTAGGTATATGCTTGGTATCTTGTCTAAATGTCTTATGTGATATTTTTTTGCTTTCATACCTTATCTAAGTGTTTGATTGGTTGCCTCTACTTCTTCCTCTTATTCTCTTTTATGATATTGTCATGTTTCCCATAGGATCTTTAGTTCATTCTTCTCTAAGTTTTAACTAAATAGACATCAGGTTTGCTATCCAGGCATGATAACATTAGGTAGATCTCCCTCTTATCCCAACTTTAGGTCCACAAGCATGACAACTTATAGGATTGAGATCCCTTTTTGTTAGTCTTTTCTCTTTTGCATCCATGTTAAAACAAAAACTCTTTTTTCTTTGGCAAATTCATAAAACACTATAACATTACAAAAACTCTTTTTTAAGGTAAAAAACACCAACCAATGTAATACTTTTTTTCTTCATACCTTTTTATTTTGAAAACCTTTTCATATAAGGACATTGTTAATTCCTTTCTACTACAAAGTGTGAGTCTCCAATGGTCAAGTTGTGGTGGAATGTGATATTAACATTATTCATAAAAAACACACAACACATCAAAACTTTTGAGGTGAACTACGAGTGCATTGATCCCTATTGCACAGTCGGTGGTACGTAGGAATAAAGATTCGCAACCGCGACAAATACAACTACTAAAAACTTTCTTTTTGTATATACTTTGCATGCATTCCATTTTTAGCATTAAGCGATAGACTTATATTCTTTATACACCCTTAGATTATGACAAACTTAAGTGGATCCTCTGGAGTACTACAGACGTGAGGGGGTGTTAATACCTTCCCCTCGGCTAACCGACTTCCTTGCCCTTTTTTCTCTTGGTCACGAAAACCATGCTCATTTCCTTCCCTCGGGTTTACTCAGTGTTTCCTTACTATCTCTTGGGATAAATAACATTGATGGCGACTCTTCTATCTTTCGCCTCTTTCGCGCTTCAATGAAAATCCCAAACTCGACATGTACCCTTGTGCTTTGAGTAGGAGAGCATCCAGAGTAGCTGATGATTCGATTCTAACTGCCTTGGAAAAGTCACTGCGAGGACGGAGCTGGCGTTCGAGGAGATACTTTTTCATGTCGTCGGTCATGAAGAATTGTGCAGATTCCTGGTTGTAATGTTCAATATATGCTCGGAGGACTCACCCCTCCCTTGAATAATTAAACACAAAATTATATTTTCTTCTATACGTGTATGTATGACTTAATAATATTTTTGTAAACAACCAAATCAACTGAACCAATCCAAAACACATTAATTTGGTTTAGTTTGATTCATATTTAATTTTAAAAGGCAACTGAATCAAACCGAACTGAATGTTTTTTTCTCTTGCAACTCAAATGATTTTTTACTTTAAAACCGGTCAAACCACACCACGAATACTTTTAATATAATAATAATAATATATTTTGTAAGCAACATAACAGACATATTAACTATAAAAATATGTGTATGGATAGCAACCTATAGCTTTATTTATAAATGCTTAATAAGTCATAAACATACACTTCAAGTCACAAGGAGTAATGCTAAATATAATTGTTAAGCTCTCACAGCTTATTCCAGAAGCACTTCTTGAAGGGGCATGTAATACAATTATCAACATGACATGAATAGTGAAAAATATCTTTGTCACCAAGTTTAGATTTCTAACTTAAAAATTTGATTAACTTCGAATAAAGATGATATGTATAATGAGTTAAATGAGTTAAATGATTCTCTGACTGTCTAACTTTATAATTCTTCAACTAAAAATAATACATTAAACTATTTAAAATGCTTCAACTAAAACAATACAGTAAACTCTTCAATCTATACTTTCTAACTCTAACTTTACAATGCTTCAACTAAAACAAAAAACCTTTCTTTTCAAGTAAATAAATAAACATAGGAAATATCATCTCATGATATATCAATTTGTACCAAAAAGCCAAACCCCTTCCCATTAATTCTTTAATTAAAGGCTCTAATAAACAAAAAGCAGTCAATAATCATGCTCAAAATAGGTCATCCCACCATGAGAATCAAGAACCCAAAACCAAATGAGATTGTTCCCTTAATGAAAAGTAAAAGGTAAGTGGCGCTTGTAGCGGTAGAAATGTTCAAGACTAAATCATTGGATTGACTAGACTTTATATAAATCAAAATAAAAATCGCCACCGCGCTTTATTGTTTCCAAAGGAATGGGAAAAGAGCGAATAACCCAAAAAAAAGGGGAAAGATTCAAGGTAAGGGGGTTGGTTATGCAAAGGGAAGGTATTAGCATCCTAAACATCTACGATACTCCGCGGGAACCTCTTTATAAAATCTGTATATTTTGGTTATATAAAATGTGTTGTATAGAAAATGAATGGTGGAGGTGAAAAGAGAAATATATTTTTTATGATTTTTGTACCCGTCGCGGTTGTGAACCTTTAGTGCCTACGTACCACCTTTCGTGTAATAGGGGATCAGGGTACACGTAGTTCCTCTTTTAAAAATTTGAAACACAAGTGTGTTGGTTGATTTTAAGAGATAAGACATCATCGTCATTGTCCGTGTGGAAAACATACTTACTACCCACAATCATGAGAATGGAGAATTTGCATCATCTCAAAGTGGAAGATAATGGCTTGGATTTTAAAATCAACAATGCCTCACTCAACACCCAAGTGGAAAATATCTCACTTCACTATATATTGTAGAAGTATAGTTGTTTGCATCACTACAAGGATTGACAAAAGTCTAACCTTTTGAGAAAAGTTTTAAAGATAAAAAAAGAAGAGTCAAGGTGGCAAAATGGTTTGAAATGAGATTGGTTGACTTTTAGTCTTCTCATAAAAATGTCAAAGTATTATTAAATTGATTGAAGTTTATTTATGAAAATGTTTTTGAAAATGCATGGACATAAGTCCAAGTTTATTGTAAAAGTGTTTGAGTTTCAAAACAAGAAGGGTTTTCAAAAGGAGGGAGAAGATTTTTGAAATTAAAGAAGATGGGAGGAGAAGAAGAGGCTATCCTAAAGCATAAGGTAAAAGCTAAGGATAAGGACCATCTAACCAACAAGAAGCCAAAACTTGACATTATGATCCAAGATAGAATTCTCATTCTTTGGATTGAAACCAAGCAAGCAAAGATACTAGACCTCTTCAAGTGTATTAAGTCTTCACAAAAATTGGGCAGAGTAACGGCTGTATGCGGGTGAATTCCAGATTACAAACAAAGGATGTAATCACAAAAACATGCACACAAAAACAAACAAGCAATCAAATGTCTTGAGGTAAACCTCAAGAGCTCCAGACAAAATAATCAGATAAGATCACAAGGTCTCCGAGATAGGCCAAGGTTTCTAATCCTAAGTCCAAGAAATAGTCCCATGCTCCATAATGCCAAGGATAGTAACCAAATAGTCCAAGTACCATTAAGAGTTTTTTACAGTTTAAGTTGATTATTAAGTATCTTAGGAAAAGAAAAAGAAAAGCTCAAATGAGCAAAGTAAAAATGACAAGAATATAAATGCTCAAATGAGCAAAGATGAAAATGGCATGAAATAAAAATGCTAAAGAATAAATAGTACATAAAGCATAAAAGAATAAAAGCATAAAATAAACAAGTCAATAATTAGTGGTTAGTTGGATGACCATCTTGAAACTTGCATTTGGAACTCATTAGAGGATTGGTAGAACCAAAACCTCCACACAACAAGTTGTATTTGCTTTTTGTCAAGTATATCATCCATTTGGAATTCTCACAAGTACCATTTAATGATGAACGATGTTTAAGTGATCCGTGTTGACCAAAGGTGTTGTAGATCCATTAGAGGATTGGTAGAACCAAAGGCTCCACACAATGAATTTCAAGGTTATTGGATCAAAGAGATCAAATTAACATACTTGGGCTTGCAATCATAAGTTTGGGCCATGAATGATCATTTATTCGAATTGGGACAAAATTTAGCGCTATGTTAAGCAATTGTAGGTGGATTTATATAGAAGTCGCACCTATTTTGAGGTCGGTCAATAGCAATCTATGCACCATTTGTTTTGAGATATGATACAGAGATCATGCTCTAACAACATTTAGTGCAATGAGAATGGGATGAGATGAAGAGGAATTAGGGTAAAAAGAGAAACCACATTTGAATTAGTAATTTAATCAAACTATTATTAAAATCATTCATCCATTTTGATGGAGTTGAACTCAACACCTAAGATCCAATGATGTTAATAAAGTCATGATTAAAAAATCAACCCAAGACAGCCAGAAAATAATCACAAAAATTATATATATTTAATATATACATTAAAAGGTTTAAAAAATGTTTTTAAAAAAAGAAAATAATGAGGAAAATATCAATTATATTCAAATTAATCAAGAAATGAAAAATAAGATCATAGGAAAATCAGAAAAGAGGCCAAGTAATTTTACAAAAAATTTGGGAATTTTTAAAAGTTAGAAACTGTTTTTAAAAATTAAATTAAATGGGTAAAATAAACAAAAATAGTAAAAAATAGTAAAGTCAGAAACAAAAATAAAATAAGGTCACCAATATTTGTCACAATATCATTGGATCATTCCATAATTTTTTCAGAATTTAAAAATGTGTAAAAATATTTTTAAACATTTTAAACAAATCAAATAAGTGTAAAATTCATAAAAAATACCAAAACACAAAATTAAATTGTGAAAAAATAAAAATCAGAAAGAGAATAATCAAAAATATTTTTCATAATTTTTTCAGATTTTTTGGACTAAAAATGAATTTTCTATGATTTTTTGAAATTTAAAACAATTAAAATATTAAAATCAGAAAAAGAAAATAAAAGAAAAAGATGTGGACCATTGGATGAGAGTCAAAATGCGTTAGTAATCAAATCTAAAGGATTCGGCGCACTGTGCATATCATGGTATTTAATGAATAATGTACAGAATCATTAATAAAATCAGAATTTGAAAATAACAAATGTCACGCTTTCATTGGTTAGAAGATGACACGTTGGTCATCTTCAACCTCCAGCCTTCACGAATTGCAGGTCTCTCAAATTGTAAAATCAGGAGCTCAGACCTATGTCATTCGCTTCGTCTCTTCAAGACGAAGACAACCACACCCTCGCGCCAAATTTATATAAACTGTAACTCAAGCAATTTGGAAAGAAAGTTTTGAAAAGGGATTTGAAAATTCATGGTCAAAACGTGCTTCCAGATAAAAGTAAGTGTTGCGAATAGAACCAGGGTAATGAGAGCAACACAATGATACCAAAGTTTTGAAGAATTGATGAAGGAATCTACCTATTGAAGTTGAGTTGCAGAGCTCTGAAACTGGACTTTTATGGAGAAATATAGGGCATGATTCTTGAATGTGATTATATGGTTAGCTTCAGGGAAGATCAAGGAAGGTGAATTGATGAAAAAAATGGATTGAAAAAGGCTTGAGAATGGGATTCGAAGTAGCTGAATTTTGAGTTGTGAAGCAAGTTTGGCAGGGTGATTCTGGCTATCTAAGCTTGGGAAATTAAATAGGGGATAACCCTCTATTTATAGGGAATCAAATGGATTGTTCAAGCATGTGGAATGATGCAAATTGGAGGGAAATCGTGTGAACCTGATGCATGAGCAAAGTGTAATCTGATTTGCATCAAAACTCATCTAATCCTTGCGTTTCAAGGCTCTAATCCACTTTGGCAAATTGGTTAAACATGTTTAGATCATAAACGCGTGCTAATTTGATGTTTAAAGGCCAAAACATGAATTTCAAGTTCTGACTTATGGAGAAACTTCAGTTCCAAGTTACCAAGTTCAATCCAATGGCATTTCCACCTCAAGGAGTCTTAGGGAAAATTCTTGACGCTTTGGAAAGATGAGGTAACAAGCTTTGCAATGGAAAAATAATGGAATCAAATGGATGCTTGAGCTGAAAGTTACATGGAGTCAAAGTTGAAGAAAAAGAGTTAACTTTCCATACTTAGAAATATTTCAAATTCTTCTTTAAAAATGACCTATAATCTCTTGTATCCAAATATAGCCTTCCACTTAGAATTTGCTCTTGACCAAAAAAGATGTAATGAAGTAGATCTCTTGAATGACATTTTGCAATTTGAACCACTCAAAATCTCCAAAAATTGAGCAAGTTATGACTTGTTGAAGTTGGCCAAAAATCATGAAATGACCTATAATCTCTTGCATTCTTAAGGCAACTTCCATCCATTTTCTTACTTTGCACATAAAAGAAGGTATGAAGTACACATCCTTAGGACCATCATGAAAAAAGAATGGGCTCAAGGTGATAAAAATTGACCAAGTTATGACCATTTGAAGTCACATATGGAGAATTGGGGATTCATCTGGATGACTTGTAATCTTCCCTCTTCACCAAGTTCCTTCCACATGAAAACTCCTTGGAACTTTTGAAGTGATTTGTTGGTAACTCTTTGAAGAGAAGAATTTTTTTAGAATCACTCAAAAATACCAAAAGATGAGCAAGATATGCCCCTTTGAAGTCCAAAATCCTAGCCTCTAGATCAAGAGAATGCTTGGTGGAACTTTGCCAAGTTTGAACAAACTTTTTGTGCCAATATTCTTCCTTTGTGAATAGAGATTGTTGAGGATGATGAGGACTCATGGCCACCTAAACCACTTCCATACCAACTTCAAAACAACTTCAATGGTGAGGTTTGAATTTCTCAAGCTTTTGACTAGGGTATGGAAATAAACTCATGCACCCATGAAGCAACTTGCTAAACCTCATTGTCTTTACCTACATTATTAACAAGCAAGACAAACCAATATTGCATTTTGTTAATTAGAGAGAAAATCAAAACAAAATATCCATGATCACAAAAGAACACAAGTTAATGTGTTTGGTAATTCCTCAGCAAAGCAAGGCTAAAGATAGGGAGAAGAACCAAAAGTCCTAATGTGATTTTGTTGTGATTAAAACAATATGGTATGATGAAGGGATCTTAAGGGCAAAAATTAGGGTATAACAGCGCTATATCCCATGAAGAGAGTACAAGACAGGAAGTGAAATACACAATATAAAATAGTAGTTGATGCCAAATATATAATGTACAAAAATAACATAAACATGATTTAGTCGAAACAATATGATAAAGGAAGTAAAATAAGTTTTGAAAACCATATCATGTTGAACTCAGGACAATCTAATAACATATACTCCAAGAACCCAAACATGATCTTCATTGGTGATCCAATGGTTGTTCTTCCTTACCTTTCAGTTTAAATGGTAGGCATATAAATATTATTCTCCCACTAAAGATGAAACAATAAATAATAACAAGCATAAGTAAAAAATCAAACCACATGGGTTATAGTTAGTACTCAGTAAATACTTTCAAGCTAGAACTTATAAACAAATTTTAATCAAGAAGTTAGACACAATAAACAATTTCAAACCTTGTAAATCTGTGGCTCCAATTGAACCAGGTAGTCTTACCAAAAAGGTAAGAGAAATCAATTTTAAAATTAGTAACCTATTTTATAGTTGTTATTAATTGTTTTTATACATTAAATATGACAATAAATTTAATAATTATATATATATATATATATATATATATATATATATATATATATATATATATATATATATATATATATATATATATATATATATATATATATATATATATATATATATATATATATATATATATATATATATTTGAAGATTAATTTTAGCCAAAATTTTCACAAAGAAATCTTTATATGTTTGGAGGAAAGATTTTTTGCTAACATTTTCAATAGGTACAGATTTTAAGCAACGCTTCATAAATGTAGTTTTTTTTTGGTTAGAAATCATGCAACAATTAAATTGTTCCCACAAATATTTAAGGGAACATTTATTGATATTGTCAAATATTTCTTTTATAGCGACGTAAAATCGTCCTCATAGAGTTTAGTGGACGATTATATGATGTTGTTTTTATATTATTGCCAACAAGTACAAATCGTTGCCAAAAATTGTTTTAGACAATAATTTTTACATGTTACATAAAAAAATGTTGTAAGAAACAATAAATATTGTAATGAAAAATTTTAATTTAGAGGATTTATAACTTTCTCTTTTTGAAAATTGTAATTATATGAAGGAGTTTGTAATTTTATCAATATAAAATTAAAAGTTGAATTATAAATTTTGAATTTTATTTTTGAATTTTTAACTTCTTTTCTTCTTTTATAGGTATGTTTCCGCGTACATAAATTATTATTTTTTTACTGTTGTTATTTTTCTAACAAAATCAACCATCAATATTATATATAATTCAATTCAACATGACAAGATAAAAGAAATTGAGATTGACTGATATTTTATAAAATAAATGTTGAATAATAGATTGGTAACTACCTCATACTTCAGCATTAGTTGACAGATATAGTAACAAATAATTTACCCACGTAACAATTCAACCAATTTACTTACAATTTAAAATTATTAATACTTATTCATTAGACGGTAATAATAATATAATTATTTCATCATAGGGCACATAAAATTTTAATAGTTGAAATTTAAATAATTAATGAGACATACATATTATTTTTCTATTTTCAAAATCGGTATAGATCGATTTGGAAATTAACTTTGATATTAAGGGATTTCAATCTCTTTCTGATTATAATTATAGAAGATTAAATTATGATTCTCACTATTAAGTCTAGTATTAATCACCACTATAATAACTAACTATTAATAGACACACATAAATTTGATATATCATACTATCAATAAAAATCAGTGCAATAAAATACTGATTTGTTCATAAATTCATATATATATATATATATATATATATATATATATATATATATATATATATATATATATATATATATATATATATATATATATATATATATATATATATATATATATATATATATATATATATATGAATCTAATATGTTGTGTCCCGTGTCAATTCTTAAAAAAAAAAATTTAATCATTAGTAAAAACTCAAATTCTATGTGATCAGAATATGATTTATTTTCTTATTCATAAAATATATTTAAATATAATTGATTGTGTCCCGTGTTAATTTATATATTAAAAAATAAATAATATATATGAATTATATAAAAAACATATATTAATTATGTAAATAATATATAGTCCCATTTTCTATGAGACAAAATACACATATTTTATAGCGATATATTCACAAAATTCCATAATAACTATGTAAATTATATAAGAAAAAAATATGTGCATAATATACTAATCATATTAAAACTAAAAATTGCTAATTTACTGTGGGAAATGGTTTGTTTATCAAGATTTTATATCTAATTTATTTTTAAAAATAAAAATTTTAATTTAATTGAAATAATATAAAATTAAACAAAAAAATTATACTTTGGCAAATTAATACAACTCTTATCGTGAAAGTGATACGTAAAAAATACAATTTTTCTCGAGATGTGATAGAGGTTCTTCCACTGATCCACAAGGTGTTTATGCAAAAGTATGTCTACTAAATCCAATTGCATTTTCTTAAAATATCATTGTTGAAGGATTAGATCTTAGTAAATATTTATTTTGTATAATGCAGAAAAGAAGGGAAAGAATAAATGAAAGGTTAAAAATTCTACAAAATCTTGTCCCCAATGGAACCAATGTAACTTTCACAATGGAAATTCAAATATAGTTAAACAATTTTTAAGAAGATAAAATTATTTAATTTTTTTTACCTATGAATTACAGGTTGATATCAGTGCCATGCTTGAGGAAGTTGTGTAATATGTGAAGTTTTTGCAGCTCCAAGTTAAGGTAAAAATATACTATGAATCCAAATTTTACTTCAGTATTCTAAAAATTCATATTATATATTATAGAAACATTGAGACTAATTCATGTTTTTTTATCTTTTGATTTCGAACAAACAGCTTCCTACGATCACCGGATGTATGCTTTCGTTGTTTATAATGGAATGAACGTTGGACCAAACCTTAACATTACACCAACCAAATTTCATAGATAGATTAGATTTTGTGTTGGAGGTCTGCTGCAAAAGCTGAACAAAAAAACATGAAAACGGTATCATAAAAGTTGCACAAAATAAATTTTAAAGCGTGTGTTTACACTAAGCTTTAGGTTCGATTCGTCTCCATCAATTTAGGCAAATTGAATGCAAATGGGTTGTTCGACGAATCTCCTTCAGTATATTTTGAAAACATTAACATGAATCGCACATTCACATTAAACATATCGACAATGATATTTTACAGAAAAAATTTCTTCACTTATTTTCGTGCACAAGAAAAATAAAAGAATGATTTAGTTATGATTTTTGACACTTAATATACTAATTTCGTGTCTATTCAATGCCTAGCAAATGTCTCTATTTAAAGAGAAATTTATGTCCTTTGGTGAAAGGAAACAACTCTTTAAAAGATTTTGTTCATGAATGGTTACATTGCTTCAATTATAAAGCATTACACATTTTCTCTAAAAGTTTTTTTTTAACCATTGCGACTTTCCAAATATATTTTGTAAATTTCACCAACAATCCCCTACCATTTTCAAAATATATCTAAATCCATTATTCAGTAAATTTCATAGTTTCAGATAAAGGTATCTTACGATTTGAACCATTACTTATTAAATTAAATTTTCACTCATCATCGAATAGGTTGGTAGACAAGCTTTGAACCAATTATTCATTAGAACAAGTGTGCATAACTCACACATGAAATCTCGGTATCATTGATCGAATTATCAATATGACACATTTAGTAAGGCCTTGTGTCTCATATCCTTTTCATGAGAATTTAAGAGTCAAATCTTTGAACTCTTTGAAGCGGCACCACTTTATTCCCATATAAGTAGACTATATCAGAAATATATTCATAATTATCCATTCCATCAAACATATGTTATATGTCTATTAAGAGAAAACTTCATCCTACCATATTTATTCTTATGGTTCAAGTACTTTTACTCTTTTGGGATGTATCTATTGTCAAGTATTTCAATCACTTTAATAGTGTACTTTACTCAAGACTTAACATTAATCAAGTATGAGTTGAGTTTCCACTATTGATGATTAATTAGATATGGGTTTGTTCCACATCCCTAATGATGTCTTCCTTGTATTCAATTATATCCAAAAACATTATATCATTGTCAATCATTTCGTCAAAGAATCGCATAATTTTTTTTGTTTCAAATTTTAATAAATTTTGAATATTCAATCTTTCAAATGGTTATGACTATGATTACTTTATATATTCTTGATAGTATTTACCAATTATCATCAAACCATGACACTTTTGTCATATTACTACATTTATCATATGGAAAATATATTATATATTTTTGATAGTTTTGACAAACTATCACCATGATATTTTTGCACTACTAAAAAAATGACATTTGAGAAAAGGACTTTACATCAGGTATTAAAATATATGATGTAAAAAATAAAATTAAAAAGATTTTACATCAGGTATTTATTTGCAATGATATAAAAAATATTATAAAAAAATTTTTGCTGGCTATTACATCGGTCAAAGTAATAAACCGATGTAAAAGATTTTATAAAAAAAATACGGTGGCAGTATTGTAAATAAATAACTAGGTGGCAAATTGGAAGAAAAAAAACCAGAAACCCCTTACATCGGGCCTTCCTATCCACAGATGTAAAAAACTAGGTGGCAGATTGGTAAATAAAAAACCAGAAAACCCTTACATCGGGCCTTGCGTTCCACCGATGTAAAAAATCAAAAAATCCTTACATCGGTCATTGACTTCCACCGATGTAAAAAACAATCATTACATCGGTCCATAACTTCCACCGATGTAAAAAGTAGAACTGAAATATATATTACATCGGTTATTTGAATTCGCCGATGTAAAAAGTGTAATATATATTTATGAAATAAGCCATGCTGCTATTCATTTTGTTATTGACTCTTCTTCAAAACAATATCTCACGAACGAGATATGTACCCACTGCCCGCCAACCCCGTCCGCCAACACCGTCCGTTCTCTCCGCCCACCGCTCTGTCTCCGTCTCCGTCAGTCTCCGGTCATCTTCGTCTGTCTACGAACGCCCTTCGTCCGTCTCCGTCGCCGTCTGTTTTCGTCCGTCTCCTCCGCCTCCGTTTCCCGCCGTTCACGAGACGGTTCCGATAAGAAACCCCCTCCGCCTTTTTCAAAACCCCCTCCGCCGTCGAACTACGATTCCGGTAAGAAATTTTCTATTTTGTTCAACTTCATTGTATATCTATGAATTTCTAAGAGAGATATACATACAAAAATGTTTTTAATATATTCTTGTTGTTTTGCTTGCTACTGAGATACATTATAAAATAATTGGAAGTACATATAAAACCAATTAGAAGATTATACTAGATACTAACTCAGTGGCTTGGTGAATCAATTCCTTTGTTCATATCTGTTTTTTAATTACTAAACAGTTTATTATTCTTAGAGAGTTTATTAAGTCTAATTAGTTATAAATAGTATATATTTTGTATAAAGTTAAGAATATAGTACATGTTGTGTATATGTCATTCTTTTTTATTATAGAAATTGTCTCCTTTGATTTTATTTTTCTTTCTCTGTGAAGCAACGCAACTTGTAATCTCAGAATCTCCGTGAAGTAGCGCAGCCGCGGGAACACCCTTTGTCAGACCTTCCTCCATGTGAACATAGTTATGGATCATAGTTGGATGAGAGCTAATCGATTAAGTAACGAGTACGAATATGGAGTGATGAAATTTCTATAGTTTGCTGAAAGTAATGCTGAAAAAAGTCTTCCTGCGCTTTTTCTCTACCCATGTGTTCGTTGTGCAAATAAAGAACCAAAATGTAGTAAGAAAGAAATCATGGATCATCTAATTTGTGTAGGGATTTGTCAAAGTTATACATAATGGATATGGCATAGTGAAGTAGTAGCAAAGTCAAATGTGTCTCAAAGAGATGATGTTAGTGTAGAAATGGATGATCGTCTAGAAGACATGATGCATGATATTGGACAAGATTTGTTTAAGAGGGCACATGCGTATGATACTCTATGCAGTGACAAGGATAAACCATTGTACCCGGGATGGAAAAAATTTACACGTCTGTCAGTTGTGTTAAAATTATTTAATATGAAGGCAAAGAATAGGTGGACTGACAAAATTTTTACCGAGTTGCTTGAATTGTTGACCGAAATGCTTCCAGAAGGTAATGTAATGCCAAGTCGTTATTATGAAGCAAAGAAAATATTGTGTCTGATGGGTTTGGAATATGAAAAGATATATGCATGCCCTAATGATTGCATATTATACAGAAAATAGTATGTAAACTATAATTATTGTCCGAAGTGCAAGGCGTCACGCTACAAAAAGAAAGATGGTGAATCAATTGATGATGAGGTGGTCAAAAAGGGTCCTCCTGCAAAAGTGGTATGGTACCTATCAATAATTTCAAGGTTAAAGAGATTATTCTCCAATGCAGATGATGCAAAGAATCTTAGATGGCATTCAGAAGAAAGAAAATATGATGGACAAATTCGTCATGTAGCTGATTCTTTGCAATGGAAGAAAATAGATTCTTTGTTTCCAAATTTTGGCAAAGAGTCTAGAAAACTTAGACTTGGACTTGCTACTGATGGAATGAATCTGTTTGGTAATCTGAGTACTAATCATAGTTCTTGGCATGTTCTCCTGATGATTTACAACTTATCTCCTAGGTTGTGCATGAAGCGTAAATATATTATGTTATCAATCATGATATCGGGCCCAAAACAACCAGGAAATGACATAGACGTTTATCTAAGTCCACTGATTGATGATTTAAGAGTGTTGAGGGAGGAAGGGGTGGATGTTTTTTATGCGTATTCTGGCGAACAGTTCAATATGTGTTCCATGTTGTTTTGCACCATCAATGATTTTCCGACATATGGTAATTTTTCTGGGTATAAAGTTAAAGGGCATAAGGCGTGTCCTATATGTGAAAAAGACACATGTTACCATCAGCTGGAAAAAGGAAAGAAGACTGTTTATCTCGGGCATCGAAAATTTCTAAAATGTTATCATCCATATCGTAGATTGCGGAAAGCTTTCAATGGGGAACAAGAGCATGGTGTTGCTCCAAAGCCCTTGTCTGGAGAGGAAGTTTATCAGCGACAACAGGGACTTGATGTTGTCTTTGGAAAGTACCAAAAATGATCTACTATGAAAAATGTATGGAAAAAGAGATCGATTTTCTTCGATCTTCCATATTGGTCTAGTCTTGATGTAAGATATTGTATTGATGTGATGCACGTGGAGAAAAATGTGTGATAGTGTAATCGGAATAATTCTCAACATTCAAGGCAAGACAAAATATGGTATTAATGCTCGTCTGGATTTGGGTTTGATGGATATACGAGAAGAGTTAACTCCACAATATATAGGTAACAAGACATATTTTCCTCCTGCCTACTACACTATGTCTAAAAAAGAGAAAACAAGTTTTTATGAGTATTAAAAAGTATAAAAGTGCCGCATGGTTACTCATCAAATGTCAAGAGGCTTGTATCAGTTAAAGATCTTAAATTAGTTGGCTTAAAATCTCACGACTGTCATGTCTTAATGCAACAACTACTACCATTGCCTATTCGTGGGATATTGCCTAACAACGTTAGGAAGACTATAACTAGGTTGTGCTTATTTTTCAATGCAATTTGTTGTAAAACCATTGATCCACTAAAGTTAGACGATTTGGAAAATTAGGCTGCAGTTATCTTGTGCCAATTAGAGATATATTTTCCTCCTTCATTTTTTGACATTATGGGTCACTTAATTGTTCATCTAGTAAGAGAGATTAGATTATGTGGTCCAATTTTTTTACGGTGGATGTATCCAATAGAGCGATACATGAAGATCCTAAAAGGGTATACAAAAAACCCACACCGTCCAGAAGCATCGATTATTTAGAGGTACATTGCAGAAGAAGCAATTGAGTTTTGTTCTAACTATTTGTCAAGAGTGGATGATGTAGGGGTTCCCAAGTCTCGTCATGATGGAAGATATGAGGGTGTGGGTACACAAGGTTTAAAGGTCAAGAGCTTAAGTACTGATGTGTTTGTTCAAGCGCATTTGTATATATTGGATAACATAGATGAATTTCAACCTTACTTATTTGCTCACAAAAGCATCATAAAGAAAAAGTACCCCAAGATGAATGAAAGAGGGTTGTTAAAAGAGCATAATAAGAGTTTCTCTGAGTGGTTTAAAGAAAGAATTGATAATGAAGATAGTGATTCTAATACGATTAAATGGTTGTCTTATGGGCCTAAATGTAACATAATAACTTGGAGTGGATATGATATTAATAAAACTTCTTTTTATACAAAGTCAAAGGATGACCGTAGTACCACACAAAATAGTGGGGTAATGATTGTGGCCGAGTCCATGCACTTCTCTAGTGCTAAAGATAAAAACCCGGTTATGGAATCTACAACTTACTTTGGGGTGATTGAAGAGATTTTGGAAGTTAATTATGTTGTGTTTAAAGTTCCTGTGTTTAAATGCAAATGGATTGATATCAACAGTGGTGTAAGAATCGATGAATTGGAGTTACACTAGTTGATCTTAGAAAGTTATCTTATGCAAACGAACCTTTCATCATGGCATCTCAAGCAAAACAAGTGTTTCATGTCACAGATCCTTCTAATAAAAAGTGGTCAGTGGTTTTACAAGGAAAGGTCCATGATAGTGATGAAAATCATGATGAGAAACTTGATATTTCCGAAACTCTTCATTTCTCAACAAATGTGACTATATTCACTGAAGAAAATAAAGGGGATGATGTGCATGTTATTCACATAGACCATGAAAAAGGGATATGGGAGGAATAGTAAGATTTTTTTTATAAGTTAATTCCATGTTACTTTATTTTCTAATTGTTTTTATTTTGTGCTTAATTTTATTTCTAACTGTTTTTATTTTGTGCTTAATTTTATTTCTAATTATTTTTATTTTGTGTAAACAGATACATGGATGATTCAAACGACAACCCTTCTTCATCTAGTAACCCCAATAAAATAAGAGTTAGAGGTCCCACCTTCATGACACAAATTGGCAAAGTTCATCAAACAGGTGAAAAGATAAAGGTCGAGTTTAATCCAAGAACCTATGAATATATTGGTGTTGGTAAAAATGCTACACATTTTAAGAGTTATATAGCATGTCTTGCTCGACAGTACTGTAGTATTGTGAAAATGATTGGAAAGAAGTAGATGAAGGCGTAAAAGATGTTATTTGAACTGATATTCAGGTATTTTAAATACAACACTTTATTATATTTTATAATCATATACTAATTAACAACATATGACATATACTATATTTGTAGGCTCATTTCACTATTCCAGAATTTAATGATCCAAAGAAGGATAGGTTGAAGAAAGAATGGATTAAATATGCGGAAGAGCGATTGAGAGGTTTTAAGACATAACTCACAGACATATATATTAATCATCCCATAGAAAATGATCCTCCTCCATATGTAAAGTATAACTTTATTACAGAAGACGCATGGAAAGAGTTTCTCAAGATTTGAGATACCCCTGAATTTAAGGTTAGTAGGAGTTATATGTTTTTGTGTGCATAACATTTTTATTATATTTAGTGATTAATAAATTTTTGAGTTTATAATAGGAAAAAAGTCACACTTATTTAAGGATAATATGGCTAAGAATGTATACCCACACTTATTGTCTCGTGGAGGGTATCGCTTGCTTGAGGAGAAAATTATGAAAGAAAAGTCATCATCGAGAGATAATTCCACATTAGATGATAATGGTAGTCCATATCCACCATCACGCCATGAGTTATGGAAGAGAGCACAAAAAAAGAAAGGAGGAGAATACACATCAAAATCTACACAAGAGGTTGCTGAAAAAATTGTAAGTAAATAATGAAAAATAATTCAAGTATCATTATATTTGTGATTAATTAATTGTGGTTTTTTCATTTTGTAGGATTCTCTAGTTCAAGAAGCTGAAAAAGGTGCAATTGTTCCGGTTGGACGTAACGATATCTTAACATTAGCCATTGGAACATCTGAGCATGGAGGTCGTGTTCGTGGTGTTGGAAAACGCCATAAGCAAAGCACTTACTTTGGAAGGTCATGTCAACATATTGACGTAAATGAACAACTTGCAACATTGGAAACAAAACTTAGAGTTGAACTTGAAGAAAAATTGGTTGAAGAGCGTAAGATGTTTCAACAATCATTAATGGAGACACTTAAGTCTACGGGTTTATCACAAAGCACAGATAATATTAAATGCATTGAAAAAATGGAAATTATCGATGGAAGCGGAAAAGGAAGTTGTTCAGCTGCAAAAGGAAGCACAAAAGATGTGGAAGTTGATGATGTTCAGAGATTGTTACTCATGGTTTTGAAAATGGATGACAACCATTTGGAAATACAATTAAGTCATTGTGCGAGTGTCTCTAATTTTTATATTTCAGCTAATTGTATCAGAGAGTTATTGGTGGATTTAGGTCATTGGCTTGACGTGTCTATTCTGCAAATTTGGTGCACGTAAGTATATTTTATTATGTTATTAAAGTTAATCTCTATTAATATGTTATATCTCTCATCACTTTGATTCTAATGTTTATTTTAAAATTATTCAGATATATTCATCGTGTATGTCTTGAGAATTCCATTTCAGAATTATATGGATTTATAGACCCTGCTAGGTGTATTTATAATGATAATGGAGCGAAATATCAAGAGGATGTTAAAAATTACGTACTAGAAAAGTTACGTGATGAAAACAGAGTGTGCCACTTACTACCATTAGTTCATGGGTAAGAATTTTTATGAAATTGTTTTATATTATTTAATTTTGATAACATATATATTTCATGTGACTTTTCTGTTTCCACACACACGTACAGGAGACATTGGCAATTAATAATCATGTGTCCAAGGGACAATTTAGTTGTCGTATTTTGTTCACTTCATCGGGAAATTGACAAGAACACGAAAAAAAATTATTACAAAGTAAGTTTATCTTTCATGTGACTTTTATTGACAATTAATAGTTATGTGATTTTTCATTGGCGAGTAAATTTAGTTATGTGATGTTTATCTTTCTGTATTAGTTCTTTTGGGATTCATCAAATGGCAAATGGAAATAGAAAAAAGGCTACATGGCTTCATTCCAATTTAAGTGTGATGTAAATTATAATTCTATAGTTAAATTTATGATAAATATTCACTAATTATGTCATTCAATTGTAGACAAGGCAACAACATAACTCTAATGATTATGGGTACTATATGATAAAAAAATATGTTGGATATTGTTTCTGCCAATATAACCGAGAATTGGATGCAGGTAATAAAAATAACTTTACGTTGTTATTTATTTTTTGTTTTGCAACTTAATATGAATTTTTAAAGAATAACTCTATATTGTTATATTTATGTATTATAGGTATTTGATGACCCAACAGAATTAACACAAGATGATTTGTATGATTTGCGACTCCGTTGGGCAAAATGTTTCTTTGAGTTATATAAAAATTAAGTTTTATCTGGTAAGTTTTATAGAATTGTCTAACTTGTGGTTTTTGGACATAATTGTTATTATTGAGTTTTTTCACATTACATGTGGTTTTTGCACATGTATTGAGTTTCTTGATATTTTTTTCTGATGTTAATTGTTATTATTTATTGTCAGGAAATGTGATTTTGGTGTTGTCTACCGAAGCTATAACTCATCTACTTGTGGATTTTATATTGGTAATTCAAGTTTGGAAAAAGATTTATAAATAGTTGAATATTTTTGTATGTTTTGTGAAGAATATATATTTGTAAGTTTGTTGTGATACAATTCAAGTTTGCAATATAATTGTTCATTTTGTAAGTTTGTTGTGAAAAATATGAAAATATCAACCTAGATGTGGTCTATGTGATGTTGGAAAGCTATATATATATATATATATATATATATATATATATATATATATATATATATATATATATATATATATATATATATAGTGTGTATGATATTGGAAAAATATGAAAAAATGGATACCAATTTTAATTTTACAGGGAATCATCCAGAAAATAAATAATTTATTCAAAAAAATTGCTTACATTTTATATCGGGCATTAATAGCAACCGATGTAAAAACTATCAACGCTGACTCTTTTACATCGGGCGTTCCTCCCAACCGATGTAAAAAGGGTGTATTTTACATCAGTCTAACTTGGGACCGATGTAAAATGTTGCATCAATTTTTTTAAAAATAATTTTATAATTGTTTTTTAAATCAGGCTTAGCTTATAACCGATGTGATAACTGTCTTTTTCACATCGGACACAGAACCGATGTAAAAAGTCTCTGATTTACTATATCGCCTGACTTTACATCGGACCCAGAACCGATGTAAAAGTCATTTTCGCCCGATGTAAAAAGTCATTTCTGCACTAGTGTTGTCATCCATTTTATCATATACACAAATTGTATGTCATTCTCCATTTGCTAACCTTTTTAATTTGAAGTTTTACTTCCACTTAAGTATATCCGAAATATATTTAATGTATTTAACATTTATAGCAATCGACAACCATGATCATACAAATTTGTCATAACTAACTTTTATTTCATGAAGTGAGTTCAAACATGTAATTCATAAACTCCATAAAAATTCAACACCATAGAATATATTTCTATTCTTTCAAAATAAATAATTTTCTTGTATAACTAACATATGCATAACAAATTTTATGTGTTGAATTCATGTTTCATATTTAGCAATATTCTATGGTATATTAAAAAAAATGACAATACAAAATAAATAATGAATTCACATTAGTATTTCCTATAGCTTTTCTCCATAAATATTTGTCACTTTACACTAATCTAAAATGTACCACAATTACTTTTGATATCAAGATGAACAAGAAATAATATTTACATATTATGATACACATATAATATGAGATAAATTATTTTAAATATAATAAATTCTTGTATAAATAAAATATATATTTGAAATGTATCATAGATATTTTTAACATTTTATTTATATCATTTTATGTTACCAATACATGCATCATATATTCATATTTATGATTTTATTTTTCACCAAATTATTTCATCTAGAAACAATGAATTATTAATTAGAATAAATTATTTGCTATAAAGAATAATATTTAACATGTATTTTACATTCAAGTATACACCATAAATAAAATATCTTATTAATTATCCAAATTCACATACTTGAATACTTTATGAATCACGCATATATAAATTTAATATAATTATGTATCTTTCACTGTGATTAAGAATAAGGAAGCATGCAAGTTTATTTCTCCATCAAAGTTGTAGTCACAAATTAACCACAAAAAATCATAAATTAAAATTTCATAATTTAAGAATTATATGAATTAATTGTGTACCTTTCACCATCGTTGAAAGTTTGTATCATCTTCTTTAAAATTACATACTTTAATATTAATTATAAATAAAGTATTGATCAAAATCAAAAATCGACCCTAAAGATTGTTAGATTTTGTGTTGGAGGTCTGCTGCAAAATCTGAACAAAAGAAGATGAAAACGGTACGATGAAAGTTGCACAAAATAAATTCCAAAGTGTGTGTTTACACTAAGCTTTAGGTTCGATTCACCCCCGCCAATTTAGACAAATTGGATGCAAATGGGTTGTCCGACGAATCCCTTCAGGATACTTTGGAAACCTTAACATGAATCGCACATTCACATTAAGCATATCGATTAACGATATTTTAGAGAATAAAGTTCCTTCACTTATTCTCGTGCACTAGAAAACTAAAAGAATGGCTTAGATATAATTTTTGACACTTGAAATATACTAATTTTGTGTCTCTTCAATGCTTTATAAATGTCTCTATTTATAGAGAAATTTATGTCCTTCAGTGAAGGGAAACAACTCTTTGCAGTAAAACCTTCATTTAAACACTTAAGCTTTGAAAAATAAATTGCAGTAAACTACTCTTATGCAGTGTTCTTCTAGAATTATAAATACTAAATTCTTGAACAAAAACTCCATATATGATGATAAGAGCAATTCAAAAAATGTTCACAATTTAATGAACTTAAGGTCTCCGCAACGACATTGCAATAGCGATCGCGACTGCATTTATCCCCCGTTTTAATGAAATTGGGACCAAAGCACAATTTAAAACAAATTAAAGACCTAAATATATTGAAGGTAACAACAGAAGACCAATCCCAAGATCAAGATCAAAGCATAGACCCAAAATCCAAGATTTGAATAAACATGCCTAATGCCCTCAACTTCTTACAATTATAGGAGTATTGGGAAAAATCTATAGAATTAAAACCAGCTATTTGTCAAAAAGAAGCATCACTATTTCTTTCGATCAAAATTGCAGACAAGTTGTTTATATCCCACTTGAACACTAACACTCTGGGTGGATCAATCCAAGGCATCAAAGCCCCTAGGAAGAAAACTCTGATAGGCGTAGTTGACATAGCTAGCCAATATCTTAGGAAACTGAACCCTTTTGAAAGCACTTGTTCATTTCTTTTATTAGATTCAAACGAACAACTCCAATGATTTGTAACATGCCTTGAAAACTTTGTCTCCAGTAGCATACCTCCCAGTGTGTTCTTTCAATAGCTTTTCAAGTGCTGAAACAAGATCAATTGTTAATATATTATAGATTAGATTTAAAAATCGGGATGCATAAACAGGCATCTAGTGAGAAGGAACATAGCATAAATAGAATATTACTTATCAGTAAGTTTTTAACATAAATAGAATAGTTACTTCACTCATTTTCCCCATTCAAAAAACAAATAACTGTTAAATTGTACAATTCATAGTGTCGAAAAGATTATATTTGTTTAGATTTAAATAGATTTGATTTAAGTCTAGAATATATTTGATTTGATTTAGTAACAAAATAGATATTTTGGACTTTGGACTTAGGGTGCAAGCTCAGTTGTAAATAGAGGGAATAACCCCTATTTTTTGTAAGCAAGTCAAACAAGTCATTCACAGTATTTTGCAGTTGCAAAGTGAATAAAGAAAGTTTTCACAGTTTGTGAGCAGAGAAAAACTCTGCAGAAATCATTTGTCTTGTCTTATTTCTTTGTTTGTCTCATAAATAAATTATCATTATGGTAGAAATTCATCACAAAATTTGGTGAGTTTCCAACATCTGATACCAAGAGCTTTGTTTCGATTCGAGGGAAGTGTCAATCAAGAACGATTGAAGAATTCACGATGGCAAATTGTGGGAATGAAAATTATCCAGCAACTCTACCAGTTCTAAAAGTAGACAACTATGAGAATTGGTGTAAACAGATGAAAGTCTTATTCAGGTTCCAAGGTCTTTGGGACCTTGTAAAAGATGGAGTCGAAGTGCTTGAAGAAAACGCTTCAAAAGAAGAAAAGAAGAAAAGAAGAAACACATAAAAATTGAGAAGATGAGTTATAAAACACTCTTTATAATTCATCAATGTCTGAGTCCAGAAAACTTTGAAAAAGTGAGTGATTCAGAATCTGCAAAAGAAGCTTGAGACGTTCTTAAGAAGTCCTTTGGAGGTGCAGAAAAGGTAAAAAAAAAGTGAGGTTACAAACTCACAAGAGAACCTATGAATTGCTTCAGATGGAAGATAGTGAGAGCATATTTAATTTCTTCACTAGAGTTACAAAACTAGTGAATCAAATCAAGGCATGTGGAGAAACATTAACAACAAGAGATGTTGTTTCGAAGATCTTAAGATCTTTAGCTCCTAAATTCGACCACATAGTGGTGGCGATAGAAGAAGGGAAAGACTTGTCGAAAGTGACAAAGGAAGAACTTCAAGGGACGCTTGAATCTCACGAACAAAGAATGATTGAAAGAGCCGCATAAAAATCAAAGAGTGATGTGGCCTTGCAGGCACATTCAACAAAAGAAACCAAAGGCAAAGAAAAGTGTTCCAGAGGTAGAGGTGGCTACAACAAATCGAATGGTAGAGGAAACCAGAACGAAGAAAACTCTTCGAATCAAAGAAGACCATACCAAGGCAACCAAAGAGGTGGTGTTTCAAATAGATAAAGAGGTGGTGGTCGAAAACTTGATAAGAGTCACATTCAATGTTACAATTGTCAGAAGTATGGTCACTATTCAAGTGATTGTCCGGAAAAACAAAAGAATCAAGAAAGTGATGCAAAGCTTGCAAAACATGAAGAAGGAGAGATGATCCTGATGGCCACGACAAAAGATGAAGATGGATTCAAGTACCAATGGTACTTGGATTCAGGATGTTCATCACATATGTATGGAAGGAAAGACTGGTTTGTCAACATAAAGCCCTCAATGAAAAATATGGTAAAATTTACAAATGACAATACCCTGGAAGCTGAAGGTATTAGTGATGTTAAGATTATGAAGAAAGATGGCAAGAGGTCAGTAATTTCCAATGTGTTATACATACCAGGCATGAAGAGCAATTTTCTCAGTATAGGGCAGTTGGTCGAAAAGAATTATAAAGTGTCAATCGAAGATAAGATGATGAGAGTCGTTGATATAAATGGGAGATTAATCTTAAAGGCTCATATGTCTCAGAATCGAACCTTCAAGATTGAACTAAATGTGATGGAGCACAAGTGCCTTTCGACTGCACCTAGAAGAGATGAATTGATATGGCATTATAGACTAGGCCATCTCAACTTCAGAGACATCAGAGATTTGAAGAGAAGAAATATAGTTTCAGGATTTCCAAAAATTGACATTCCAAATGAGGTATGTGAGGAATGTGTGCAGGCGAAGCAACACAAGAATAGCTTCAGCAAGGATACAAGAAGTAGGTCGAAGGCTAGTCTTGAAGTCATATACTCTGATGTATGTGGACCAGTCCAGGTGGATTCGATGGGAGGTAACAGATACTTTTTTACATTCATAGATGATTTCAGTCGAAAGTTATGGACTTATATGATCAAGAAGAAAAGTGAAGTGACTGAAGTAATTGCCAAGTTTAGGTCTATGGTCGAAAGACAGAGTGGTCAAAAACTCAAAGTTTTGAGAACTGATGGTGGTGGAGAATATGTGTCGAAAGACTTCGACAGGCTATGTGAAAAGGAAAGGATTGTGCATGAGGTGGTGCCACACTATACTCCACAACAAAACAGAATTGAAGAAAGGGTGAATCGAACCATCATTAATATGGTGAGAAGTATGTTGAAAAGCAAGAATTTACCTAAAGAGTTTTGGGGTGAAGTTGTTTCGACTGCAACATACATTTTGAACAGATGTCCTACAAAGAAGCTAGAAGGAATTACTCCAGAAAAATGTTGGTCTGGTGTGAAGCCTAGCTTGAGTCATATGAAGGTATTTGGATCTATTGCACATAGACATGTGCCAGATCAGTTAAGAAGAAAACTTGATGACAAGTCAAGTCAAATGATTCTAGTTGGATGTCATTCGACAGGAGGTTACAAGTTGTTCGATCCAGAGAACAAGAAGATTGTGATCAGCAGGGACGTGATCATATATGACTTTAAAGAATGGGATTGGACTGAAAATGTCAAGAAAGATTCAGTGAGAATCCTATTCGAAAAGCCATAAACTCAAGTCAAAAGAGAAGTTCGACAAGAGGAACCAACAGATATACCAAGTACAAGCAGACCTCAAAGAACAAGACGCATGCATGCAAGATTTCAAGATTGTGTGATTACATTGGATGATATGATAGATAATAAAGGTGAGCTGGTACATTATGCTTTCTATGCAGATGTCGAACCTGTTAATGTAGTTGAAGCATTGAAGGATTTGAAGTGGGTGAAAGCAATGAACGAAGAAGTGAAGTCTATCGAAGACAACAACACTTGGTCACTTGTCGAATTGCCTGAAGGCAAGAAGGAAACTGATGTCAAGTGGGTATACAAAGTGAAAACGAATTCGAAAGGTGAAGTAATTCGACACAAAGCAAGACTTGTGGCGAAAAGATTTCTACAGAAAGAAGGAATAAACTTTGATGAAGTTTTTGCACCTGTTGCTAGGATCGAAACAATCAGGTTGGTTGTTGGTCTAGCAGAAATAAATAGTTGGCACATATGTCAGATGGACGTAAAGTGTGCATTCCTAAATGGACCCTTAGACGAAGAAGTCTATGTTAAACAACCAGTTGAATTTGTGAAACATGACTAAGAAAGAAAGGTGTACAGGCTGCATAAAGCCTTGTATAGATTGAAACAAGCTCCAAGAGCTTGGAATAAGAAAATTTATAGTTTCCTAAGTAAGAAGGAATTTGTGAAGTGCACAACTGAACATGGAGTATATGTAAGAAGAAGCAAGATTAAATTGCTTATACTATGAATTAGGTGGTGTGTTAAATTGTAATTCATAGTGTCGAAAAGATTAGATTTGTTTAGATTTAAATAGATTTGATTTAAGTCTAGAATAAATTAGATTTGATTTAGTAACAAAATAGATATTTTGGGCTTTGGGCTTACGGTGCAAGCTCAGTTATAAATAGAGGGAGTAACCCCTATTTTTTGTAAGCAAGTCAAGCAAGTCATTCACAGTATTTTGCAGTTGCAAAGTGAATAAAGAAAGTTTTCACAGTTTGTGAGTAGAGAGAAACTCTGCAGAAATTATTTGTCTTGTCTTCTTTCTTTGTTTGTCTCATAATTAAATTGTCATTGTGGTAGAAATTCATCACAGACTTTGGTGAGTTTCCAACAATAACAAACTAAAATTAAAGGAAAAAGAGGTTGAATTGATGAAGAAACAACACTAACAGCCTGGCCAAAGAGAGAGCCTCCAGTGGCAGCAATAACACAAGCAATGATGACATAATGCTCTCTTAGTGTCGATGGATCTCAATCTCTCATTGTCATTTCGCGTATTCCTATCCAATATTTATAGTGTAGGCATAATTCTGAGGGAAAAATCAAACAAAAAGTGAGGAAAATAGAAGCATGTGACTCATTAAATATATAAATGGTTCTTTATATCATAGGAAGTCCATTGAAAGTCCATTTTTATGCCATTGTCTAGAAGCCTTTTCTTATTACACTTTGAACATATGGAAGTTTTTCATTCGGGCCAACAGTTGTCTCGATGTACTTTTGCATATAGAAAAGCAAAATAGAAATGAACTTATCATATGCACTCTAAATCCACAAAACAGTTACTTCATCCATTTTCCCCATTCAAAAAACAAAGAACAACTTAAAATTAGAAGAAAAAAGAGGTGAAAGGCATACTACCAGAAGGTTTAAGTTATGAAGAGGTTGAATTGTTGAACAAACAATACTAACATCCTGGCCAAAGAGAGAGCTAACAGTTGCAGTAACAATACAAGCAACAATGACATGATGATCCCTTAGTGTCGATGGATCTCGGTCTCTTCATGTTGATGACTATTTCACATTTTCCTCTCTAATTTTTATAGTGTAGGCATAAATTTGAGAAAAAAATCAAACAAAAAAAAAGGAAAATAGCATAACATCTATGAACAGATGCTCTATGAACATTAACAAAAGTATAAAACAGGAGATCTGCAAACAAATATTTTGATTTTTAATACAGTAACAACATTACATTATTTTCAACAGAATAACAACATATGCAACTGAAATGAATCACAAGTTATACACAACAAATCACACAAGCTTCCCACAAATACTTTCTACATCATTTTGATGTCCAACAACATATGAAAAAAACCAGAAGAACGAAGTGAGAGAATGCAAAATCATGAAATCACGAAGTGAAGGAGACACGGGGAGATAAGAAGGTGTGACTAGAGGTATTCAAAACCGAATTGGCGCAATATAAAACTGCAAAACCAAACCAAACCAAACTGAAACTGCAAAAAACTGCATTTGGTTCAGTTGTGTTTGGACCATTTTTTAACAAAATCGTGCGGTTCGGTTCGGTTTGCAGTTTGTATTTTACAAACTGAACTAAACCACATTATGTTACAACCCAAACTTCACTTAACACACATCCAACCCAAACATATTATACCTTAGCATTTTGATTACGAATGATTTCTCTTCCTCTCACTTAAGGTTTCAATTTAAGTCTTCTCAAATCTCTCCTAGCAGTATCACACATTCTTTTCATCTTCTTTTTCAAGTATATCTCGCATCTTCTTCTCTAGTCTCTAATCTCTTATGTTATTTCTTTTTCATCTTATTATTTTTATTCTATTATTCTCTCTTCCAATTGTGTTTTAAATGCACATCTTGTTCTCTAATCTCTCATCTCTTATGTCTTTTCTTTTTCATCTTCTCTAATCTTTCATCTCCTCTATTTTTTTCTATTTCATTATGATCTAACCGGATCAGACTTGGACCGTCACGACTGGCTCCGAGCTGAAGTTGAACGAGGTGGGGGGGGGGGGGGTACCTGCAAGGCACTCTGATGCTAAAGTAAGTGGCAGTACGAGTAGGCAAGAAAGTGTGTGTATGGTAAAAGAATGAATACCTGACCCTCTGGGAACATAGGGTATTTATAGCCCCCAGCGCTGGGCCAAGGTCCCTTCACTGGGCCGGGCAGGTTTGGCCCAATGAAGGAACTGCCAGGTTCTACGTGTGTAGTGGGGACCCGCACGTGGTCTCCTTCCTGGGTGTACTGTGAGAAGTACGGACGGACGGGGACGCGGTCTTTTCGGAATCCAGGTGATGGCGTAATGGTCATAGTCCGCCCTACGAGGAGTGCTCGAGCTGAGGTCAAGCTGGACTGCATGAAGTCGAGGATGTCGTGGACACGGCTGTAGCTTCTTGGTCGGCGCGACCCCCTGCAAGGCCGTTTAGATTGGGCCTTCATCCTTGCTTTTGGGCCAGGCCGGCCCAGTCCAGAACAGGAGCCCCTCAAGTCGTGGTTCCTGGAGTAAGAGCCATGACTTGATCTTAGTTCGCCTCCGTCACGAGGTCCCGTGCTCGGACAAGAGATTTAGTTCCTCGTGGTTACTCGAGGAGTTTCCCCTGTATCGCACTCGTGAGATAATTCCTTTCGAGGAGTGCTCGGGGGACTCTCGACGGGCTGTGTTCGTTGAGCACACGAGGCATCCCTTGGGAACCGTGCCGCCACTCTATCGAAGATAGGGTCATCATTACCTAGGGGGCTAGGCATCGAGGAGGGAGGTTCGTGGTTCCCCGGAGTGACGTTTTGTATTCCACGTCATCACTATAAATAGGGTCCTTGGGCCCCAGAATATGTTTTTCCTCTTCGCGCTTTTCCTCCTTCCTCTGCCTCTGCTGCTGCTGTTTTCTCTAGATTTTCATAGGACCGTCGTGCTCTCCGCCGCTGATTCTCTTCTACACCGCCGTATCTCTTTCCTGATTTCAAGTAAGCGTCTTGTCCCTTTTGTTTTTACTCTGTGGTATATGATATTTTTCACTGTTTTATACGTTAGAGACTGTGCGTCTGGGATTAGCCCCAGTAGATTCGTATTTTCGCTCGGGAAATCCACGTTTATGCCCGGCAAACGCATGTTTGTGCCCGGTAGACGCATGTTTGTGCCCGGTAAACGCATAGTTTAGATATTTGACTCGCAGTGCTGCCCGGGATCTTCATGATTCAGGGCGCCTAATTCGTGATAGTGCCCGGTAAATTCATAGTTCTAGTTTTAGGATTTATGGTATCACTCGCCATGTCCATAGCCTAGGTCGACATATTCGTGACTGGCCGGGATGTTGGCCCATTTAGGCGATCTGTAGGAAGGCTTGTCGCGGTATCTGGGTGTCGGGGAGGTGACTCTACTCTTTTGTCGAAACTTCAACTTTTTAATTGTGTGTGGATTGTGACTCGGTTGGTCGTGCCCTTCTTCCCGTCAGTTATGGCGAGCGTGTGGATTTGCTCCCCAATTTACCGGCTTCCTGTGCTTTGCAGGTAACAATGGCGGATGAACCGTGTTCCTCGAGGCGCAATGAGGTGGAAGATCAAAGCGCCGAGGAGAATGTGAATCTGGTCGATACCATTGACGATCCTCTGCTGGAGTGGGTGGGCGCCGAGCCCAGAGGTATTGCTTATGCTTACAGTCGGCGCAGCCGAAGTGTGTATACTATCATCGAGCAGGGCGGTAGTCATCCCGGATTTCAGAAAAACTTCGTCGTCACCAGACCGACTCTTACCGCGCGGATCTGCTCGGAGTTCCCCGAGTACGGGTTTCCCATGTATGAGATCGCTTTTAAGGACCTTGGACTAAAGCTCCCCTTTAGTGATTTTCAGGTCGGGGTCTTTAGTCATCTGGAACTGGCCCCGTCGCAGCTTTACCCCAACTCGATTGCTTTCCTCCGGGCGTTCGAACTGACGTGTCGCTTTTTAAAGATTGGGGCGACCATACCTCTCTTCTTCAGAGTCTTCCATTTACAGTGCCAGTCTCAGGGAGGTAGGCACAGTTGGGTTTCCCTGAAACAGTCGAAGAGACTGTTCAGGATGTATATGGATTCTGTCCGGGGGTTCAAGGACAAATGGTACATCGTGCAGCCGGTTACCAAAACTGGTCTAGAGTTTGTATACGAGGAAGAAATGGTGGTGATCGACGATCACGGGGAGGCTCTTCTAGACGATGAGGGACGCCCGGTGTTGGGGCGTGTGGCCAAGTTTCCTTTGCATTGGACCTCGCGTCACTACGAGCACGGGACCGGGCACTACCATACGCCCGCAGGTGGGATGAGCACCAAAGATGAGGAGGCCTATGGTACCCTCTGTAGATATGTCGATAGTTTCTTCCCTGCCCGGTGGGCCACGAGGGAGGGAAAGGATATTCTCGACAAAGATGGTTAACCGACCATTGAGGCCCGGCCTATCGATACGAAGGTGCTCGTGGAGTGCCAGTCTTTCGGGCAGGCCAAGAACCTGCTAGGTCATTACTTTTTTCGCTTTGTTTGAATTTCTCCGCTTGTTATTTACTCGTCACTAACCCGGGGTTATTTTATGCAGGTCTAATGGCTGGACGAAAGGAGAGGCTCCTGAAGCTGACACAGGATAAGAAAGTCAACAAGAGAGTGGTGTGAGCTCCTCAGGCGACGAGGATGGTCCTGCCAACTAGCCCGGGCGATGCTTCTGGAGGGTCCCTGGACGCTCAGGATGTCGAGCCACATACCGACCTGATACCGAGGAAGAGGAACCAGGTGGAGAGCCAACCGGAGGTCGGCGAGGACTCTGGTGCGGTGAGGTCCTTCGGGTTTCCCCCCTGTTTTAAAGAGGAGGGTTTCTTCGAGGGATTTCCCTTGTCCGTAAGTGCCGACGAAGCTGAGACCATTAGGCGGCTGAGCAAGGAGAATCGGAGAAAGCATTTGGCTGCCAACATGGTCGGGATGGTCAAAATGGCCGAGATGGCCGTTGTCCTGGCCGAGGAGGGGGCAGATTCTGATCACATCAAGGAGCTGGAGCAAGAGAAAGTTTCCCTTACTGCGAGCTCACGAAAGTTGAAGGCTGCCCTGGAGCGCTCCGAGGAGATGTTCCGCGAGCAAGACGAGCTGCTGGCCGCGGAGAAAGAGAGCTCGGGGAAGATTGCCGAGGAGAGGGAGTATTTCCGTGAGGACCGGGAACGCTTGGAAACTGACAACGGGCGCCTCACCAAAGAGTTCGAGGAACTAAAGGCCACCATGCTCCCTGCCGAGGATGAGTCGGAGGAGACAGCTCCTTTGCGGAGTCGGTCGGAGCTGGTTGCTCGTATACAACTCCTCGAGATGGACTATGTTGGTGCTTTGGCAGATGGCTTTGAAGCCGCGGTTAGCCAGCTCGCTCTATTGAATCCCGATATGAATACTGAAGGAGTGGGCTACATGTCTCAGATCATCGACGGCCAAGTCGTGCCCCCGCCCGAGTCTCCTATTGTCGGCGGTGATAGCCCCGGGGAAGTCTAGCTGTGAGATCTTAATCGGGCCTACCCGCCTGCTTATTGATAGTTGATTTTGGGGCCTATGTTCCCGTGCACATTTTTTTGGGCCTACGTGCCCGTTCATGTTTTACTTTTTGGGCCTGCGTGCCCACTCTTGTACTTTCCGAACATCGCCGGCCTTCTTGGTCGGTTTACCTCTATTTGTTTTGTTGCCCACGGGCTTTTTCGAATGAATGTTTGTTTCGACTTTTTATTATTTTCCCGTGTTTATGTTTTGATATTTTGCAATAAAACTGGCCTAAGTTATGGCCCCGAGTCTTGCCCGTGTGTGGTTGTGACTCTGTTGGCAAATTTGCCTAAGTCTTTTGTTCGGGACATGCTTGTGCTCGGCTTTCTATTCGGTGGCGAAATTCGCCTAAGTAACGACCTCGAGGAGAGATTCTTTTTCGACCCTTTTAGATGGTCCGACGTTCTTTGAGATTCGTCGGGCATGCGGAGCGAAGCCGCTTGTTCGGGCGTATGACCCGGATTAGGGTTGTTCACCCGCGGCGTGAACTGCCCATCACGAGCTGGGTGTTCTTCCCTACAGGTACTTCGAAGGTGGAGCTCGATCGAGGTGTTAACGTCGGGCACTATCGTTCATGCTCGTCTGTTGAACGACGCTATGCCGTTTGGGCGTAGGTTGGGCCTGTACCTTGGCCTTTCTACGGAGTCGGACGTTTTTCCTCGTTGACCGGACGTGGGGTGTCGACGGTGAGAGTCCTCGGTGTTAAGGGTTTTTAACTATAGTACTGCTTTAGTTTAGCAGCATTCCAGGGTCGTGGTTGTGGTTCTCCGTCTAGTTGCTCGAGGTAATATGCCCCGGTACCAGTGGTGTCGTGGACGCAATAAGGCCCTTCCCAGTTCGCGGCCAATTTCCCTTCGCGGGAGTCTTTCTGGTTCCTTCGTAACACCAGACTGCCGATTTCGAACGCGCGTTTAATGACCTTGTCATTGTGGCGCAGAGCCACTCGTTGTATTAAGGTGGCTTCGCGTAGGGCTGCCCCCGATCGAATTTCCTCGACTAGGTCGAGCTCGTCCCTGAGTGCCTCGTCGTTCATTTCTTCGTCGAGGGGATTCTCTGTCCGTCTGGAGGGTTCCCTGATTTCTACCGGGATGACGGCTTCGGTGTCGTATGTTAGTCGGAAGAGGGTCTCGCCCGTCGTCGAGTGGGGTGTGGTGCGGTATGCCCACAAGACGTTGTGCAGCTCCTCGACCCAACCCCTCTTTGCTTCACCGAGTCGGCGTTTGAGTCCCCAGAGAATGACTCTGTTCGCGGCTTCGGCTTGCCCGTTGGTTTGAGGGTGCTCGGCCGAGGTGAACTGTTATTTTATTCCTAGTTTGGTGACGAAGTCCTGGAACCCGTGGTCGGTGAATTGGGTGCCGTTGTCGGTCACCAGTGCCCTCGGGATTCCAAATCTGGCGAGGATGTTTCTCTTGTAGAAACGGAGGATGTTGTGCGAGGTGATCTTCGCGAGAGCCTCGGCTTCTATCCATTTTGTGAAGTAATCCACGACCACGATGAGGAATTTATTTTGGTAAGTCCCTTGCACGAAGGGACCGAGGATATCCATACCCCACCATGCGAACGGCCACGGAGACGACAGTATGCTCAATTCGTGAGGGGGGGCGAGGTGCATGTCGCCGTGCCTCTGGCACTTGTCACACTTCTTGACGTGTTCCTTGGCGTCCTGCTGCATCATCGGCCAATAATACCCCGCTCGAAGGGCTTTCCTCGCCAGGGACTTACCGCCCATGTGTTGGGCGTTGATCCCTCCGTGTATCTCCTGCAGTACCTCGGGGACAGTGGATTCATCGATGCACTTCAGGAGGGGGATGGAGAATCCCATGCGGTACAGTTTGTGCTCGAGCACCACGTAGGAGCATACTCGTCGTTTTGTGGTGGTCGCATCCGTCTGGTTCGAGGGGAGTTCGCCTTTCGTCAGGAAATTGTACACTGGGGTCATCCAGTACGAGGCATCTCCTATGGCGTGGACTTCGACGGGTGTCGAGGATCTTTCGATGCTCGGGCGTGCTAGGGATTCTTGTATGACGGATTTGTTTCCGCCCTTCTTTCTCGTGCTCGCGAGTTTGGACAATATGTCTGCCCTTGTGTTTTGCTCGCGGGGGACATGTGAAATCTCTGCTCGTTCAAACTTTGTCATGTATTTTTTGACTAAGTTTAAGTATTCGGCGAGGTTGTCGTTCTTGGCTTGGTAACTCCCCTGGACTTGGGAGGCAACGAGTTGGGAGTCTGTGTAGATTTGTATTTCGCGGGCTCCCAGATCCTCGGCTAGCCTCAGTCCTGTGAGCAGGGCCTCGTATTCTGCTTGGTTGTTCAACATCGGGAAGGAGAGAGCTAACGAGGGTTCGACCACTATGCCTTCCTCGTTCTCTAGGAGGATTCCCGCGCCACTTCCGCACGAGCTGGAGGCCCCGTCGATGAAGATGGTCCATTTGTGTTCCTTCCCAGTGGGTGGGTCATGAGCGGTCATTTCTGCGACAAAGTCGGCCAGGGCTTGTGCTTTCAGGGCTTTCCTACTCTCATACTGAATGTCAAATTCGGAGAGCTCCAAGGACCATTTCAACATTATGCCCGCCATGTCGGGCCGACCCAGGAGTTGCCTCACTGGTTGGTCGATTCGCACGATGATTATGTGGGCCAGAAAATAGTGTCTGAGTCTCCTCGCCGCGTTGACGAGGGCTAGAGCTACCTTTTCTATCTGTTGGTACCTGCTTTCGGGTCCTTGTAGGGCTTTGCTCGTGAAGTAGACATGTTTCTGTCCGTCGGTGGTCTCGCGGATGAGAGCCGCGCTGATGGCTTCGTTTGAGACGGCCAAGTATAGGAACAGTGGCTCCCCGTCGACTGGTCGAGATAATACGGGTGGTCGAGATAGACTTTGCTTTAGGTGGCGCAGTGCCCGTTCACACTCCTCGTTCCATTCGAAGGCTGCTTCTTTATGAAGGAGTTTGAAGAAGGGGAGGGCGTGCTGAGCGAACCTCGCGACAAAGCGGGACAATGATGTGAGCATCCCGTTCATGACTTGTATCGACTTCTTTGACGTTGGTGTTGGGCGGTCGGAGAACGCTCGACACTTGTCGGGGTTGGCTTCGATTCCTCGTTCTGTTAGGTAGAATCTGAGGAATTTTCCTGCCTTGACTCCGAACGTGCATTTCTCGGGGTTGAATCTCATTTTACTTTGTCTTGCTTGGGCAAAGACTGCCTTGAGGTGCGCTGCATGGTCGGTGTCTGCTTGGGATTTGACGATCATGTCGTCCATGTAAACCTCGAGCATGTCCCCAATCTGCTTGTGGAAAACCTTGTTCATCATGCGTTGGTAAGTTGCCCCGACGTTTTTCAGTCCAAAGGGCATTACGTTATAGTAATAGTTGCCCGAGCTGGTCATGAAAGTCGTGCAGTGTTTGTCGCCCACGACCATAGGGATTTGGTTATAGCCCGAGTAAGCATCCATGAACGATAACGTTTTGTAGCCGGCCGAGTTGTCGACCAGCATGTCTATGTTCGGTAAAGGGAAAGCATCTTTCTGTCAAGCCCGGTTGAGATCGGTATAGTCAACACACATTCTCCATTTTCCATTATTCTTTTTAACAAGTAAAACGTTTGACAGCCAGGTGGAATACCGGGCTTCAGAAATAAAATTTGCCTCTAGGAGGTCTTTTACATCTTTTTCAGCAGCCTCCGTTTTCTCTGGAGACTGCCTACACCTACGTTGTACTACAGCCCTAGCGGCAGGATCTATGGCGAGTTGGTGACAGGCGACCTCCAGGTCGAGTCTGGGCATCTCCGCGGCGCTCCAGGTGAACAGGTCAGCATTCTCGCGCAAGCAGGCCTTGATTTGCTTCCTTGCCAGGTAGGGGAGATCCTTGCCAATCTTTACTCCTTTGCTCGGGTCTGTGCCGAGGGGGACGAGCTCAAAATCCCCGTCCGGTATCGGTCGAAGTGGAACTTGCTCGCCGTTGGGAGGTTTGTCCTGGTCGAAACGAGCGTCCAGAGCTATAGAGTCGACCTTTGGTGGAGCTTTCTGGACTTCTTCCTTGGCAGACTCTTGCTTGTCGGGCTCCTGTCGTGTCCTTTTGACGGGCCTTGTCCCTACGTCGACAGTGTCGCGTCCCTTAGATGCAGCGTTGAAACACCTCCGAGCAGCGGCTAGGTTTGGATAGTAGCTACCCGTGCCCTTTTGGTGTAGAATTTCATCTTCAGGTGGACGGTGGAGGGCACTACTGTCAGTTCTGCCAGTGTTGGTCTTCCCAGGATGCAGTTATAGAGGGACGGGCAGTCGATGACGAGGAAGCGTACTTTGACCTGTCTTGTCGCTGTTCCCTCACCGAATGTAACCAGGAGCTCGACATATCCCCAAGTGTTGTACCCCATTTGCCCTCCCATATTCTTCAAAGTTTTCACAAGCATCATCTCAATTGGCTCAAGTCTACTCAAGGGTTGCACAGTTCAAACACCCTCCTAAGCCAGTCAAATTAGGGTTTTGGTTCTTGCAAGGAAATTGAGGTTTTCAAGGGCTCAATCAAGTCCCACATGCCCATAAACATTGTCAAGCATCTACATGCCAAGTTTCAAGGCTCACAAGGTCAAGTTGCACAGTCAAAAACCCTAATTGCTTCACAATCAACTGTAGGGGCAAAATGGTCATTTGGCAGTCAAAAGTCAAAATTTTTGGTCAACATCTTATTTTGAAGCCACAATCATCATTTGGTCAAATTTTGACCATGATTTCACAAGAATGGCTCAAAAATCATCAAGGCGTCAAGAGTTTCTATTTTTGGGCAGCTGAAAAGTCAACTGTAACTTGACCAAGGCATAACTTTTTCATGGTTCATCATAAAAATCCCATCCAATGCTCATTTTGAAGGGGAGGACATTTCCTAAAACTCATCTTCACATTCCAAGTCCAAGAAAAGCTCTCACAAAAAGTTGCCAATTTCAACATTATAGGTCATTTTCAAAAGTCAACAAAAAGGCATTTTAAGTCAAAGACCATAACTTGAGATTGGTAAATTCAAATGACATGGGACCAAAGGCATTGGTTAGAGGACTTCAAGGCCTTTCCAAAATGTCCAAGAACATGTTCATATGATCAAAATTGAGCAAGATATGCATTGGAGAAGTTGGGAAATTTTTGTGAAATGGCAAAAGTCAACTATCCTTGAAACTTCAATTTTTGACAAAAGGGCCCACTTTTTTCCACTTGATTCATCCTTGTCATGCCACCCACGTTTCCCATGATCAATTTCAAGACCAAATAATTATTTTTCTATTTTTATTTAATTTTTATGGATTTAATTCATTTTAATCCATAATAATTCAAGTAAATCTAAAAAAATTAATTAAATGGTATCTTATGGTTTGAATAGCCTTCATGAAGCATTTGCAACCTACCAATTTCGTGCTAAGCTCATTTAGGCATGAAAATTCAAATTTTGAACAAGCTTTGAAAGGCCTTTAATGGTGGTTAAGACAAAATCCAAAGCTTAATTGCAATGGTTAAAGGCTCATAAATGTGACTTATTCTCACTCACTACTATATATACAAGCCTTGCAAGCCTCATTCACAACCTAGAGTGTGCACAAACGGCCAGAGTAAAATCCAAAAAGTGTCAAAAAAAAGTGTGAGATCAAAAGGAGTGTTGCAAGTATTTTCAGGCCAAAAGGAGAACGTGACTCTCTTCTTTGCCATACTCTGAAGCTAAAGCAACCCTTGCCACGTCCTAAGGTCCATCATACCGCGCTGTAAGTTTTCCCAGGTCCCCTCAAAATCCCATATTATTTTTTCTTACGTACTTGTGTGTAGGCTTCAAAGAAGGCTTATCATGTGCCTCACAAATCCAAAGCGCCAGGTGGCTACAGGCATGCATCCAAAGGCCAGGAAGTGATCCTCACCATGCACTCAGTCAACCAACAAACACTTGATCCAAGGAGTCAACGTGGCTGGATGAGTAATGGGCCTCAGATTCCAATTTTCACCTCCATATTGGGCCCAGACCCCCCCTTGGTTTATTCTTTTTCTTTTCCTTTTTATATTTTCTAATTTAGTTATTAACTTTTTTTTAATTATTATTATTATCACCAAAATTAATTATTTAACCCTTTCACAATAAAAAATAAAAAAAAAGAACTAATATTATTATTATTATTAATTTCATTTTACTTTTGTAAATAAATACTAATAAATTGAATTAGTTTTAATTAGGCAACTTTAACCTTTTTTTCTTAATAACTAAAATAAATTTAGAATTAGGTTTTTATTAACTTTTAATTTTATTTCCTTTTATTTTATTTCATTAAAAACATAAAAATACAAAAACATTTTTCTTTTAATAAATTAATTAATTAGTTATTAATTTTAATTTCATTTAATCACAAAAAAGGACAAAAAAATTCATTTCTTTTCTTAAAAGGGTCAAAACCCTTAGGACGTTCCCGATTAAATTTCTTCTCGCGCGCATCTATTTATTTTGATTTTTTATGTAACTCTCTCGAGATATGTAATAGTTAAATAGGAATTTTACCGCTTTATTTAATTTCTCGCATTTATTTACCAAAACGGGTTTTTGTTTTTGGCGATGTATAGACCCGCGCCTTGTAATAGTATAGAATTTACATTTCTGCAATTTACTTTCCGCACTCCTAACTGTTAAAAAATGCATGCAAGAATGTATGTAAATAAAATCAATCCGTAGCTCACAAATAACATGTACAAGATAAACATAACATGAAAATAACACACAAGCACATGCCACTCTTAGGGTTCGCCTCACTGGTTGCCTCAAACGTGGTCATCAAGTATAGGACGTCTTAGAGGTCACCCTTTGTCTAAAGATCCAGTTGCCTCGAAACGGTTGCCTCAGATAAAAGGATCTAGGACATTAGGGTTACTTCTAAGGTGTCCTACCATTGTTTCGGTGACCACACTGTCCCGATAATCGAATTGACCCGAACAACTCCAACGATGGTGCTACCTACCTCTCAATGGTGGGATAGCACTATCTAAAGGACTCTTACACAGCTTAATTCCTTAGGGTAGGTAGATGACTCATGGGTACTTGCTCTTTTCAAAACAAAACAAAAACGACTTTTCACACCTCACACTTTCTAAAAGATTTCAAACAAATTTTTCACACACTCTTGAGGACTGATATAAGAGTTACTTAGAAATTTTTCAAACGAAACTTTTTTTTCAAAACCCACATACACTTGAAAAGCAAACAATTTTTGAAAACATAAGAGCAAGTACCTAAGAGCCCATGGATAACCATGGATAGAAAAGGTGCTAACACCTTCCCTTTTTATAAATCTACCTCCCGAATCGAGAAACATTCTCGAATAAGGAATTTTGCTGTGCTTTTGTCCTTTCCATGTTGGAGAACATAAAAGACGGTGGCGACTCTTGCTTACCGCGACATTTCGCGAAACCAGCTTAAAAAACAGTCAGTTCTATTTCCATCGATCACAGAACTGGCGACTCTGCTGGGGACTGTTAAAAGTGAGGTGTACCTTAGGAATAGTTCATCATCATGTATTCAATTTCTTGGTCTGCTTGCTTTAATATTGTGGGCCTGTCTTGGGAGTTTCATAGATCCTAACCTGGATCTGGGGGATACCTTTTAGAAAGTAGCAACAAACTGTGAGGGAACTGTGCGGGGTATACCGACACGGTTGAAGCAGTTTGCTACGTTGATGTTGCACTTTGGTGAGTACCGGTAACCCTTGAGTCAAGTCAAGGAGAGTACGGGGCCGCCGCGTGGTGTCGTGAAGCATCAACTGACCTTAGGAACCTTACTTGACCATCCTGGCCTCTTTAGGGGTAGTGAGATGACCGACTTTGGTGCAGTCCGAAGTTGGTAGATACTCGATACTACACTCATTGAGGGTTGTTTTCTTGGAATATTTTGATCGCCAGTTCAGTGGCTAAATCAAAAAAATGAACACAGAAAACAACCCAATGATATTGAGCTCCTTAGAACCCGGTTACTTTTGATAAGACAAGTTTTTGAGCCCATCAACTTCAAGAGGGTAGTACCCCAAACTTCATGTTGGCCTAAACTCTAAGGGCTGTCTTGTGTGACTTGTGTGCTTTCAAACTTGACTATTTGCATGCTTGTTATCTGACACTTGAGTTTCTTGCAGGTTTTGTGTACAGTCCTTTAATCTGGACTCATAACAGGGTTTACCTACATTACTCCATGCATAGCATAACATCATACCATTGCATACATCCTGCATAAGGACTAATCCATTTCAAGGATCTCAAGGGCTTATGATGCAGGTCGTGATGAATCAAAGTGTCTAGCAAGGGGCAAAGGGGATTTATTTTCCTCTAGCCGAGGTTTTCAGGGGCTATGACCCACTCGATATGGTGAGCCTTGACTCTTGAAGAAGGACTCTCAGCAACATGAAGTTCCTTCAATCAAGCTACCCAAATTCAAATTCTAACAAGTTTCTCTGTTTACCCCGCGAGATCCTTGAAAACATCGCATGCATACATACATGTCATTGCATTACAGGTACCCTTTTGACAGGTTGCTTAATCTTCTTCGCTGTTTATTTCAGCCATCATCATGAATCCTAAATCATCCAATGAACAAGCTATCAAGGCCCTCCAGGCCCAGAACGCCCAGTTCCAGGAGCTGGTCATGAGCTTAGCCCAAGGACAACAGGAATTGAAGACTCTGCTTTTGAAGAAAAAGAAGAAGAGGACTGTTTTGTTCAACCCTAGACGCAGATCTGGGAATACACTGCAGAATGAAGCTGAGCGGACTACTCCATCTGTTGGGGAAGGCAGTCACCAAGAGGGAAGGGTTCCTAGTCTCGTAGTCTCTGACACCGAGACAGACTTCAATGATGAACAGTACCCTCCTGCTGAGGACAGGTACAAATAGCCGGAGGACCAGTTAATTGCTATGGAGATTCAACGTGTGCCTGGGTTGGACTTTGGAGACCTAGGTTTATCTTCTGGGGTGGTGATCCCACACAAGTTCAAGGCGCCTGCCTTTGCAAAGTACGACGGGACTTCCTGTCCTAAGTTGCACCTCCGTTCATACGCAAGGAAGATCCAGCCCTACATTGCAGACAAGAATCTATGGATCCATTTCTTCCAGGAAAGTCTCTCAGGGACTCAACTCAAATGGTTCTATCAGCTGGATGGAACCAGTATTCGTAACTGGGAGGACTTGGAAACTGCTTTTTATAAGCAGTATCAGTATAATGCCGACCTCGCTCCTACACGTACCCAACTCCAGGGTATGTCACTTGGGACGGGTGAAGGTTTTAAGAAGTATGCGTAAAGGTGGAGAGACCTGGCTGGAAGGGTGCAACCGCCTTTGACTGACCGTGAACTCGTCGACATGTTCTTGGGGACCCTGTCTGGTCCTTTCTTCAACCATCTGATTGGGAATTCTTCTGTTGGGTTCACAGATCTGATCTTAACTGGTGAGAGGATAGAAGCTGGTATCAAGTCCGGGAAGATACAAAAGGGTGACTCCTCGAATGCTGAGAAGAAACCATTCAAGAAAGAGTCCAATGTTGCGTACAGTCAGAAGGATCATCGTGACCAACACGTAGGGGCAGTCATGATCTCAGGTTCTGCGTCACGCCGAAAACTGCCAAAGGGAAATCAGCAAAGGTCGGACGAGCCTAAAAAACAGTTCACCAACATCAATATGCCGTTGGCACAAGCATTGCAGCACATGTTGAAAATGAATCTGATTACGGTGATCAACCCTCCTGCAAATCCCAAAACCTCTTCTCCAAACTACAACCCAGATGTGAGGTGTGCTTATCATTCCGGAAGCCCGGGGCACGATACTGAGGATTGTTAGGCGCTGAAATACAAGATTCAGAACATGATTGACGCCAAGGAGATCGAATTCGAGCCTGCTGAGACTCCCGATGTGATCACTGCTCCTTTGCCAAAACATGGCTAGGATTGAGAGACTCTTGTTCATTTAAATTCTGATATTGTATTTTTCTATGCTTATTCAAACAATTATCATGTCAAACTCTATTATTTCATTAATGCATTACACGTGTCTGTTTTGAAGTAATTGTGTTCTCTATATTCAAAATTGCTTTTTTTTCTTTTTTTTCTTGATGTTCAACTCTCGATCTAAAAATTCTAAGCCTCTTGAGGGAGGATGACGAAAACGATACCACAATCTACAGTATGCTTTTGAACAGACCCCGCTGATGAGGTACATGCATTGTTTCAATTCCTAAACACTGGAGTTATAAGGATGATAATCCCTCGTCAACCCCTTTGAGCCAAAGAAGTAGGAGTTTTCTTTTCGAAAATTAAAACCCTTAATCATAACCTGGGGCAGGGTAGTTCTCTCAGTTGATCCAAGTGCACAACGAATGGCACCAAATGAGTCCTGTCAAAATCAAAGACAGTGATGGTTCCGAATAATCATAAAGACAGGCAGTCATTATCTCCCAAAAAGTAAAAGCCCATTAAGTCAAAACCTATGAAGGAGACTTACAAAACTGGGGCATCCCGCTGACTGTAATCACGAAAAGGAACAGTTCAGGCAAAAAAATAGGGATAATAAAATCAAAAAGAAAGAGGTCACACAAACCCTCAACAAAAAGAAATGACTGCCTATTCAAAATAAATTGTCAACATTCGAACCATCACCGGAACATCATAGCAAAGACTCAAACAAGGTCTGACGCACGATCAACTGAGTTTAGGTTTGAAGAACATCACGAAGAGTCGGTGGGTACAGATAAATTTGAGCCTTTATCCTTTGTTTCTTAAACCGTGAACCAGGCCACGTTATAACCCTCAAAAGTCCTAGCTGAAGCATGGGTTAGTTCAAAAGCATATTGTTACCAAAGGTATCCTGACTCCTTAAGGCTTGCGGTAAAATAACGAGTGGACATCACAGTTCAAAAAAAAATTCACTTGTTTTTATGAAAAAAATGCATTTTCAAAAAAGACATAAACTTTGCATTGTTAACATAACATTGCTTGCATATGACTATTTGTTTGAACAGCATAGAAGTTCGCACGACGAATGTCTAATGAACAAAAGCACCTCCAATCCAGGGGCAGACGTGATCATTGTCCATCATCTGGGGCAGTTAAGTCAAGATTCAGAGAATCTCTCAAAAGGCCAACCAGCTTGGGGCAAATCTCCATCTGGATCACTTGGGGCATTGGACGATCAAACGAAGATCTTCTGGTAGTATGGCGACACAACACTAATGACAGTGACAACTCCTTACATCCTGAGAGCACAGACATAGTCGGAAAAACACTACGCATAAGCAAAGACTCGCTAGGTTGACACACCTAGGCAAAAATAAGGGCTTCCCGGCGAACCAAAAGGGTTCGGGCAAAATAAGGGATGAAATGAAAAAAAATCTGTACACCCGGCAAGTCGAAAACCTGAAAAGGCGGCTTGGGAAAAAATGGGTATCCCGATGGACTGAAAACCCGAAAGGGCGGTCCAGGCAAAAGTTAGGGATCAAAAGCATACGACTATGTCCCGTCATCTCGTCACTTGCCTACCAGAAGAAGATTTGTCAATCGGCAGTTATCAAGCACCTCCACAAGGTATCTTCTTCTCCCACATCAGAAACAGGGGCAATAATAAGTTATCCAAGCGATCTAGTTGCTCTGTCCACCAAGGTACTAAGGTAGGTTCGGCTGAAGAACGTGACCAAGATACCTTCACTCCCCGCTGAGTAAGATAAGATTCAGCAATACTCTCCCCCGAGCAGAGTTGGTCTCCCATCAGTCCTGAAAAGGCACAGTACCTCCAGCAAGTCAACACTCTCCCCAAGCAGAGTAGCCCACTGTCAGCCTTAAGGAAGTTGGGTATCCCCAGAAAATCTCAATATTCTCCATCAGTATGCAGATGTTCCTAAGAAAGCATCCCCGGCCGTCTTAATATAAGATTATTCCCCGGCGAAATACTAGACACCCCAGTGGAGCCATTCCCCAGTACAGTCCCAAAGTTTCCCCAGGAAAGTTGAATCAATCTCCCGAGTAGAGTTTTGGAAGCTTATCCCCAACAGATTCTGGAAGCTTATCCCCTGCGGGCACGAAAGCATCTCCCCGGTTTTATTCAAAGGTTATTCCCCACCAGAGCTTATAACTGGGTTATCCTCAGCCCCAGAGCTTATAACTGGGTTATCCTCGGCCAATTACCACGGAAAGATCATCCTCGGCGAAGTTCTTCCTACCCCCCAGCGAAGTTCATCAATTCCCTCTACAAAGCTTATCAACGGTATCCCCAGCGGAGTTATCATCAAACCTCAGCGAAGTATCTCTCCCCACAGAGTAATTCCCCGCAGAGTAATATCTTCATCAAGTTTATTCCCCAACGGAGTCATCCTCTCCTACCGGTTTATTCTTGCAACCATCATCCCCAGCGGAAATGAAGAACTCTACTCTTCAACCTCAGCCCAGGATTCAACTTCCCGGCGTTCGTCAAGGATTTATTTTCCTAGACGAATATACATTCATAGACATTCATCACATTATCATACACCATGACGCATGCATATACGCATCATAACACACAAATCTCATTTATTCTTGAGAACATGTTAATATCATGCAGTTCATGCATCATGACACTGCATACAGCTAACATTTTGCCTTTTCAGGAAAAGGTCAATCAAAAGATGATTACCATCTACCTCTACAGTTCCAGATCAACATTGGTAACAAGCCAGGAAAATTCTGTGGACGACTGATCATGGGTTAATATCTGAAACCAGACAGGACAATCATCCACTTGATCATCATGAAGCAACCCCACACTGGTTCCTTCTCAACTTCAGATGTAGTTTTACACGAACTCATCATCAGGCAACCCCACACCGGTTCCTTCTCAATTTTCAGACGAAGTCTTACACGGTCCCATCACAAAGTAATCCTACACCGGTTCCTTTTCTTTCAGAAGAAGTCTTACAAGGACTTATCATCAAAGTAACCCTACACCGGTTCCTTTTCTTCCAGAAGAAGTCTTACACAGACTTATCATCAAAGTAACCCTACACTGGTTCCTTTTCTTTCAGAAGAAGTCTTACACAGGCTCATCAACAGGCAACCCTACACCGGTTCCTTCTCAATTTTCAGACGAAGTCTTACACGGACTTATCATCAAAGTAACCCTACACCGGTTCCTTTTCTTTCAGAAGAAGTCTTACACGGGCTCATCAACAGGAAACCCTACACCGGTTCCTTCTCAATTTTCAGACGAAGTCTTACACAGACTTATCATCAAAGTAACCCTACGTCGGTTTCTTTTCTTTCAGAAGAAGTTTTACACGAACTTATCCTGTAGTAACCTTACCCTGGTTCCTCCAGAAGTCTTACACGGACTTATCTCAAGATGACCTTACCCCGGTTCATCCAGAAGTTTTACACGAACTTATCCTGCAGTAACCTTACCCCGGTTCCTCCAGAAGTCTTACACGGACTTATCTCAAGATGACCTTACCCCGGTTTATCCAGAAGTTTTACACGAACTTATCCTGCAGTAACCTTACCCCGGTTCCTCCAGAAGTTTTACACGAACTTATCCTGCAGTAACCTTACCCCGGTTCCTCCAGAAGTCTTACACGGACTTATCTCAAGATGACCTTACCCCGGTTCATCCAGAAGTTTTACACGAACTTATCCTGCAGTAACCTTACCCCGGTTCCTCCAGAAGTCTTACACGGACTTATCCCGAAGTAACCTTACCCCGGTTTCTCCAGAAGTTTTACACGAACTTATCCCGAAGAAACCCTACACAGGTTCTCTCTCTCCAGACGTAGTTTTACATGGGCTCGTCGTCAAAGAAACCCTACACAGGTTCTCTCTTCCCAAAGATGCAGTTTTACACGGACTCGTCATCAGAAACCCTACCCAGGTTTTACTTCTTCCAGGATGCAGTTTTACACGGGCTCATCATCAAAGTAACCCCACACAGGTTCCCTTCTCAAACTCCAGACGTAGTTTTACACGGACTCGTCATCAGTAAACCCTACACAGGTTTCCTTCTCAGCTCTAGATGCGGTTTTACACGGACTCGTCATCAAAGTAACCCTACACAGGTTCCTTCTCCATTTCAGATGCAGTCTTATACGGACTCATTATTAGTAAACCCTACACAGGTTTCCTTCCTCCAAGATGCAGCTTTACACGAGCTCAACATCAGGCAACCCTACACAGGTTCCCCCTTTCAACTTACAAAAATTACACCTTCAGATGGCATCTATAATCCCATCCACCTGTCAACAGTCTCCAAATGGCATCTATAAGCCCATTCCCGACAAGGTTCTGTCACATCCCCCGATGGCATCTTTAAGCCCATCTCCACAACTATCCATTACACTTCCAAATGGCATCTATAAGCCCATTCCCGACAAGGTTCTGTCACATCTCCAGATGGCATCTATAAGCCCATCCCCCTATCCACCATCTTTCCAAATGGCATCTGTAAGCCCATTCCCGCCACCGCACTGCTGATACTCTACTATGTGAGTGCAAATTTCTGGGCACTTTAGTGTTCAATCATCTTCCACCTTCGGATCACGAAAGGCACGCAAGTCAATCTACATCTTCAGGTCTAAGAAGATTGAACAGGGGCAACTGTTGTACCCCAAAATTTGCCCTCCCATATTCTTCAAAGTTTTGACAAGCATCGTCTCAATTGGCTCAAGTCTACTCAAGGGTTGCACAGTTCAAACACCCTCCTAAGCCAGTCAAATTAGGGTTTTGGTTCTTGCAAGGAAATTGAGGCTTTCAAGGGCTCAATCAAGACCCACATGCCCATAAACATTGTCAAGCATCTATATGCCAAGTTTCAAGGCTCACAATGTCAAGTTGCACAGTCAAAAATCCTAATTGCTTCACAATCAACTGTAGGGGCAAAATGGTCATTTGGCAGTCAAAAGTCAAAATTTTTGGTCAACATCTTATTTTGAAGCCACAATCATCATTTGGTCAAATCTTGACCATGATTTCACAAGAATGGCTCAAAAATCATCAAGGTGTCAAGAGTTTCTATTTTTGGGCAGCTGAAAAGTCAACTGTAACTTGACCAAGGCATAACTTTTTCATGGTTCATCAGAAAAATCCCATCCAATGCTCATTTTGAAGGGGAGGACATTTCCTACAACTCATCTTCACATTCCAAGTCCAAGAAATGCTCTCACAAAAAGTTGCCAATTTCAACATCATAGGTCATTTTCAAAAGTCAACAAAAAGGCATTTTAAGTCAAAGACCATAACTTGAGATTGGTAAATTAAAATGACATGGGACTAAAGGCATTGGTTAGAGGACTTCAAGACCTTTCCAAAATGTCCAAGAACATGTTCATATGATCAAAATTGAGCAAGATATGCATTGGAGAAGTTGGGAAATTTTTGTGAAATGGCAAAAGTCAACTATCCTTGAAACGTCAATTTTTGACAAAAGGGCCCACTTTTTTCCACTTGATTCATCCTTGTCATGCCACCCACGTGTCTCATGATCAATTTCAATACCAAATAATTATTTTTCTATTTTTATTTAATTTTTATGGATTTAATTCATTTTAATCCATAATAATTCAAGTAAATCTAAAAAAATTAATTAAATGGTATCTTATGGTTTGAATAGCCTTCATGAAGCATTTGCAACCTACCAATTTTGTGCTAAGATCATTTAGGCATGAAAATTCAAATTTTGAACAAGCTTTGAAAGGCCTTTAATGGTGGTTAAGACAAAATCCAAAGCTTAATTGCAATGGTTAAAGACTCTTAAATGTGACTTATTCTCACTCATTACTATATATACAAGCCTTGCAAGCCTCATTCACAACCTAGAGTATGCACAAACGGCCAGAGCAAAATCCAAAAAGTGTCAAAAAAAGTGTGAGATCAAAAGGAGTGTTGCAAGTATTTTCAGGCCAAAAGGAGAACGTGACTCTCTTCTTTGCCATACTCTGAAGCTAAAGCAACCCTTGCCACGTCCTAAGGTCCATCATACCGCGCTGTAAGTTTTCCCAGGTCCCCTCAAAATCCCATATTATTTTTTCTTATGTACTTGTGTGCAGGCTACAAAGAAGGCTTATCATGCGCCTCACAAATCCAAAGCGCCAGGTGGCTACAGGCATGCATCCAAAGGCCAGGAAGTGATCCTCACCATGCACTCAGTCAACCAACAAACACTTGATCCAAAGAGTCAACGTGGCTGGATGAGTAATGGGCCTCAGATTCCAATTTTCACCTCCATATTGGGCCCAGACCCCCTCCCTTGGTTTATTCTTTTTCTTTTCCTTTTTATATTTTCTAATTTAGTTATTAACTTTTTTTAATTATTATTATTATCACCAAAATTAATTATTTAACCCTTTCACAATAAAAAATAAAAAAAAGAATTAATATTATTATTATTATTAATTTCATTTTACTTTTGTAAATAAATACTAATAAATTGAATTAGTTTTAATTAGGCAACTTTAACCTTTTTTTCTTAATAACTAAAATAAATTTAGAATTAGGTTTTTATTAACTTTTAATTTTATTTCCTTTTATTTTATTTCATTAAAAACATAAAAATACAAAAACATTTTTCTTTTAATAAATTAATTAATTATTTATTAATTTTAATTTCATTTAATCACAAAAAAGGACAAAAAAATTCATTTCTTTTCTTAAAAGGGTCAAAACCCTTAGGACGTTCCCGATTAAATTTCTTCTCGCGCGCATCTATTTATTTTAATTATTTATGTAACTGTCTCTAGATATGTAATAGTTAAATAGGAATTTTACCGCTTTATTTAATTTCTCGCATTTATTTACCAAAACGGGTTTTTGTTTTTGGCGATGTATAGACCCGCGCCTTGTAATAGTGTAGAATTTACATTTCTGCAATTTACTTTCCGCACTCCTAACTGTTAAAAAATGCCTGCAAGAATGTATGTAAATAAAACCAATCCGTAGCTCACAAATAACATGTACAAGATAAACATAACATGAAAACAACACACAAGCATATGTCACTCTTAGGGTACGCCTCACTGGTTGCTTCGAACGTGATCATCAAGTATAGGACGTCTTAGAGGTCACCCTTTGTCTAAAGATCCAGTTGCCTCGAAACGGTTGCCTCGGATAAAAGGATCTAGGACATTAGGGTTGCTTCTAAGGTGTCCTACCATTGCTTCGGTGACCACACTGTCCCGATAATCGAATTGACCCGAACAACTCCAACGATGGTGCTACCTACCTCTCAATGGTGGGATAGCACTATCTAAAGGACTCTTACACAGCTTAATTCCTTAGGGTAGGTAGATGACTCATGGGTACTTGCTCTTTTCAAAACAAAACAAAAACGACTTTTCACACCTCACACTTTCTAAAAGATTTCAAACAAATTTTTCACACACTCTTGAGGACTGATACAAGAGTTACTTAGAAAATTTTCAAACGAAACTTTTTTTTCAAAACCCACACACACTTGAAAAGCAAACAATTTTTGAAAACATAAGAGCAAGTACCTAAGAGCCCATGGATAACCATGGATAGAAAGGGTGCTAACACCTTCCCTTTCTATAAATCTACCTCCCGAACCGAGAAACATTCTCGAATAAGGAATTTTGTTGTGCTTTTGTCCTTTCCATGTTGGAGAACATAAAAGACGGTGGCGACTCTTGCTTACCGCGACATTTCGCGAAACCAGCTTAAAAAACAGTCAATTCTATTTCCACCGATCACACCAAGGTTTGGAGGTCGAGCCGTTGAAACCCTGTAAGTCCGACCCTACATATGGCGAGAGATGTGAGTCATCCAACTGTAGAGTTCAGAACAATTGGTTGTACATTACGTCGACGGAACTTCCTTCGTCGACGAGGATGCGATGCACATTGAAGTTGGCCATTCTTGCCCTTATCAGTAAGGGGATGACCGCGTTGGGGGCTCCACCGGGGAGCTCTTCTAAGTAGAAGGTGATGGGTTCTGACCTGCCCTTCACCCTTTCAAATGTCACGGTTTGCGGGGGTGCCGCGTCGACCAGCTCATCCAGCTTCCTCTTAGCCGAATTAATGGTCAAGTCGTTAAATCCTCTGTCGTTGATGACCATGGCGGAGGGGAAATATTCCCACCTGCTGTGTGTCGTGAGCGGCTCCCGCAGGTGTTCGGGGACGTCGAAGTCCTCGGGTCTGGTCACGGAGAAGGGGGTCTGGATGGGGACCGACTCGTCAGATGGCCGGGCGTCTTCCTCCGGCTCTCTTGTCTCCCGGGCGTCACGACGAGGAGCGTCATTTCGCCGGTATTGTGCGAGCCTTCCTCCTTTGATGAGGGTTTCGATGGCGTCCTTGAGGTGGACGCAATCTTCAGTCAGATGACCATGGCTCCTATGGTACTGACAATATTTGTTCTTGTCTGCTCCGGGCTTAGCGGGGGTAGGTCGGGGACGTTTGACGCCGACGTCCTTGAAGTTCGTGCTGGCACACTCTGCCAAAATGCACTCGCGGGAAGCTGTGAGCGGAGTGTACTCGGTGAAATATCATGAGGGTCCCCGTTGCTCTCGGACTTCCCGGAGTCTGTCTTCTTTTCTTTTCTCCCCGGTTCGTCGAGGAGGAGGAGCTTCCTGGCGCGGGTTGCTGTTGGACCCGCGAGTCCTGGGGTCTCGGGCTCTGTTGTCCGCTTCTCTCTCCTCATAATCCATGTATGCCCGGGCCTTTTCGAGGAGGGCATCAAATGTTCTGGGTGGCTCGATGCCCACGGCCTTTCTGAATTCCGTGTCGGGGAGGAGCCCCCTCTCCAGCAGATATCTCTTCATATGGTCCGTGCAGGGGACCTGTATGGCTTCGCGGTTGAAGCGATTGATGAACTCTCTCAAGGTTTCATCCTGTCTCTGGATGATGGCCTCGAGAGCCGCCTCGGTCTTTGGGTGTCGCCGAGATGCTGTGAATGAACTGATAAACTGGTTCTTCAGGTTACGCCACGAGGTGATTGACCCCGGGGCGAGTCCTTTGTACCAGTCCATTGCCGCCTTCCTGAGGGTCGTGGGGAACAGTCGGCATTTGATGGGCCCCCCGACATTGTGATAGTGCAGCATAGCCTCGAACCCGTCTATGTGGTCGACCGAGTCCGCGACTCCATCGTATTCCTTCAAGTGTGGAGGCTTCTCCATGCCCGGGGGGATGGGCGCCTCCATGATAGCTTGCGACAGGGGACCGCGGGGGTCGTCCTCGTCGCTCTGCTCTGGGGACAAAGATGGGGACCTGTAATACTGTCGGACACGAAGGTCCTGGTCGTGCTGGGCATCTCTCGAGCGTGGTGCTCGTTGGTTGATTCTTCCACGCCCGTCTCCGGAGTGTCTTCTTTCCTGTCTCGCGGGGGCGCGGCCGCGTCCTCCGGCTTCGATGATGGGTTGCCTCTCCAAAGGGGGCCGTTTCCCCGATGGGCGGGGCGACGGACTTCGAGAGGTATCTCTGTAATATCTTCGCGGGGGAGACGGGAGATGAACTTCAGTCACTCGAGGAGGAGGAGTATGGGGCCTCCGGTGCCTCCTCGGGGGTCTTCGATCGTCTTCAAGTGCCTTCAATCTTTCCCCCTGGGCAAAGATGAGGTAATTTGTCTGATTGATCGCTGCGAACAGCGCTCGGGTTATGGCATCTGCTCCGGCGGGGACAGGGACTTCCTGAAACTGGGCAGCTCGATAGTTCGCGAGAGCTGCATCGTCTTCTTCGAGTGACGGGGGGACCGAGGAGGATGATGCGGTAGCTCCGTCGTGGTGGATTGAAGGCCCTGGGGCAGTTGACACAGGGGTGGTGTTGTGACCGGGGTTACCGGCGTTATCCAGGTGTCCATTTTTATCCGCGAGGCCGTGGTTGGTGTCGACGGCGCAGATGTTTTGTTCATCACGAACTGGGTCAGCCATGACGGTGATAGTTGAGTTGAGCTTTGGTCTTCGAGTTGTTGCAAGACGGGGAAGCTAGTTCCCACAGACGGCGCCACTGATCTAACCGGATCAGACTTGAACCGTCACGACTGGCTCCGAGCTGAAGTTGAACGAGGTGGGGGGGGGGGTTACCTGCAAGGCACTCCGATGCTAAAGTAAGTGGCAGTACGAGCAGACAAAAAAGTGTGTGTATGGTAAAAGAATGAATACCTGACCTCTGGGAACAGAGGGTATTTATAGCCCCCAGCGCTGGGCCAAGGTCCCTTCACTGGGCCGGGCAGGTTTGACCCAATGAAGGAACTGTCAGGTTCTACGTGTGTAGTGGGGACCCGCACGTGGTCTCCTTCCTGGGTGTTCTGCGAGAAGTACGGACGGACGGGGACACGGTCTTTTCGGAATCCAGGTGATGGCGTAATGGTCATAGTCTGCCCTACGAGGAGTGCTCGAGCTGAGGTCGAGCTGGACTGCATGAAGTCGAGAATGTCGTGGACACGGCTGTAGCTTCTTGGTCGGCGCGACCCCCTGCAAGGCCGTTTGAATTGGGCCTTCATCCTTGCTTTTGGGCCAGCCCGGCCCAGTCCAGAACACATTATAATGTTTTTGATATTGTTTTATGCTACTATTTTATGTTTTTTATTTCACTTTTCTCTAATTTTATTTTTATATATTAAATGAAAAATTGTTGTTCAAATATGATAAATGTTGTTGTTATTTGATAACACATAAATGACTAAATACAAAATTATATTGTTATCTATATGTGTATGTATGACTCAATACTTTTTTTTGTAAAAAACCGAATCAACGTAAACCGCATTGATTTTATTCGATTTGATTCGGTTGTATTTCTAAAAGGTAACCGTACCAAACCGAACCACACATTTTTTTCTCTTGCATTTCGGATGATTTTTTACGCTAAAAGCACACCGTGAACACCTCTAGATACGACGTCAGTGATTTGTACGGTGACAATTTTAAGATTTTGGAGGAAAGAGACGAGAACAGAAAGAAGAAGGGTTGATGATTTTAAAGTTATTAAATAACTGATGTATTTAAAATTTAAAAAATAAATTTTGTTTATAATAAAAAATGGAGGTAATATATTGCTATCTTTTTCTTTTTGGCAATACATTGGCATGTGATATTGTAAATTTTCAGTTAAAGTAAGAAAGTTTGGGACACTCCATTTTCAGCTGCATCAAGTTGCAGATGTGACAAAAGACTTCACTGCGTCAAGTTACATACTGTAGGTTCATTTGTCGTTGCAGGCAACTAACTATTAGCACTTTCAGTGTTTGTTATACACCTGTCTCTTAAGAATTTTATTTCCTAAGGGTTACTGTAATATTTTTATACATGTTTTTCTATGAAGAATAGGGATGTAGTAACAACAAAACCTTATCCGCATTTAAATGAATGAAGATAAAACTCCCAAAGGGCAAAAGATGAATAACTTAAGGATGATGTATTAGAGGATTGTAAATTGATTATGGGTTGGGTTAGGTTGTTTGTATAAAATTTCACGAAAACTAAATCTATGATAGTTCCATATTTTCTTAATATCAGAAATATTTCTAACTAAAAAAACTATATTTTCAAATTAAATTTTTGGTATTATGTTAAAAAAATTTAATATGTACAAAATTTCTGATAATTTATTTGAAATTTTCAGTAGATTATAAATTTTTTTAGAAATTTCAAAATCTACTAATTTATATCGAAAATTTAGTTAGTGGTGAAATTTTTGGTAGTGTATTGTCTCAATTTTTTAATGATTAGGACTTTACCAACAATTTTGTAGGGTTGTGATTTCACCGACAATTTTGTGTTGTCTAGAATGAATTCAAAGTTGTATAAATATAGGCATATGTTAGAGAAAAATATCTCAAAAAATGGCTCTTCCTAAATTTCTAGTTAAGGCAGAAGTGTATTTCAATGGAAACAATCCTCATGTTGAGTTCAAGCTTTCAAATGGCGCCACATCTCTCGCCAACTTGACAAACAAGTTGAATGAATTGATGTCTGATACGGATCACAGAAGGGTGAGAATGATCGAGTGTCATGAAGATTTTATTGATAGTAATGGAAGAGTGAAATACAACCTGATTGAGTATCATCATCGACAACATAAGGTTAGGAGACACCTCATCAATATCAGGAACATGCTCAATTGGCACAAGAACCTCCTTAACAACAACCTCCTCAAGAGGTACCTCATTAGCAACAGGTACCTCCACAAGAGCAAGTATTTCCACAACAGTAAAAACTCTAGCAGCTCGGCGTCGAGGTGCACGAAATAGGAACTGCACCTGCTTAGCCATTGTTTCTGGTGAGAATCAGTCGGAGCAAATCGTTCAGCCCGTAGCTGGGAAGCCTCTGCCTCAACAGTCCTGACCCGAGCTTCACCGTAAATTTCAAAAGTTTAGGTAACATAACCTTAAATAATTATGGAAATTTTGAAAATTTTCCAGTAAGAAATACCGAAATATTTGAAATTTCTGTGAAATTCTTCTAGAAATTCCCACTTTCCAGTATTTTACTTACTTTTTTTGAAGAACTTCTGGTACGAACGTGAAATTTTAAGTATCTCCTTGGAGATTTGAAATTTTCGATTCTTAATCGTGAATTTGGAAAATGGTGAAAACTTTGAGTAGGGTTGTTATGGTTTTTTCCTTCGTTTGTGGAAGGGGGAGCCAAGATCAACTTTGGGGATGGTAAATTAAATCCTCGAATTTCACCTAATCAATCACCCAATATTTTTGTTGTTTGACCCTGTTTACCATTGATTTTGGTAAACAACCGCTAGTCCTCCAAAAAGATGATAAGAACTTTGACACTGGTGTGAACCTTTAAAGTAATGCAAGAACGGTTTATAAAATATAAAGGAATGTAAAATGACTTCGACTGTAACTTAAAATACAGGAAAATAACATTAATGTAAATGACTTGATATTGAACGAAAAAGATATGGTGATTCATACGTACATTTCACTCAACAACTCTTTTCTCAATGCACTTAGATACTTTGAGTAATATGATTTTCATACAAATTGAACACACATTAAATTCTGATGCTAAGACCCATATTTATACTAAACTGAAATAGATGTAACGAACAGTCTCCTCTTCAGAGAATGACACATTCTCGCTTGTATGTACATCGCCCTTCATAAGCTTCCACGCGTCCTTCAAGAATGGATAAGGCCAAAAAACGTTTAACTTTCCTTATTTCAAATTACTCCGTAGAAATGTCCATCAAACTAAGTCCAAAATATGCTAAGACCCAGAACGATATCACATTGTAGAAGAGAAACTCCTTCACCAATGTATGTCAAAGTCTCATCAAGAATTTTTTAGTCGAACTTAACTTACTTACTCCAATTACTCCTTCAACCTTTCTTGATATCTCAAATTCTTCTTAGCGTCGAAATTCCAGCTAACAAATTCCCCCCCCCCCCCCCCCCCCAAAAAAAAAAATATCTTTTTTGACCAAATGGAGAAAAGGACATTTTTTGAATGCTTGGATGCTACACTCTTTCACTGTTGTGGCGTCATGATCATCATGACCTCCTTTCCTCAAACGTCTCATTGATACATGCAAAGTTCATAGATCCATCATGATCCCTATTTTGTAGGAACATCGTGGCATCTGAAAAGGAAATCGCTCACATAGCGTCTTAGACATAGACATGTGTCCCACAATTTTGTTCCATTTTTCAATCTATAGAAACTGAACAGTTTCTTTTCTTCTCTATAAATATACTTCATCTCTTTCATTTACCTTTTTCCCTTCTAGCTCTAGAAATCCCCAGTTTGTCTGCAATTTTCTCAACAAAAAATTAAAACAACTTATTTTTACCTCAAATACTCAAATCAATTTATAATGGTGTCTTCACAATCAAAGAACAACAAAGGTGGAAAGATTTCAAAAGAAGTTCTATCGTCTGTCAACCAAATTTCAAAGCCATTGTTGGTGGGGAATTAATAATATGTTCTTGAACCACCTCTGCAAGAGGAAAAATGTAGGATTTACCAATCCCAAGTACTCATTCCTTTTTCTATTTCTGGTGAGACCCATACACTCATGGGTCTGTTTCCATATCCTAAGGCAGACGCTGAAAAACTCAAAGAGTTTTTTTCCTTCTGATTATCGTACTAAGCTAATAACTAGTTTAAGAAAAACAATAGCTATTAGTGGTGACCCTAGTTCTAAGTTACAAACTCAAAACAACAATTCTAAGGCTAAGAACGTATATGATTCTCAGGAAAATTCTTCGACTGAGGCCTTAGAGCCTAAGGACCCAACTAATGTCGAACTAGACAAACCCATAATCTAGACTATATGAGCAACACTATTAGAGTGTTTCACTCGTGTCCCTTATTTAGGGACCTTGAGGCTTATCTTGATTGGATTGCAAAAGTTGAGAATAAAAAATCTCAAACTTGGAAGGATAAGCGTATTTTTGACAAGATCCAATTATCGAAGGTAGGACGGACATACTACCAAAATATGTTGATTGCCTCTTTGTACTTCTGGGACAGTACCACCAACACTTTCCACCTTCCTTGCGAGATGATTACCCCAACCTTATTTGATATTTATGCTATCACTAGTCTTCGACCAAATGGGGAGGATTTTGACCCTTACGAGATGAATGCAGATACCATCAACTTCAACACCAAGTGGGTCAGATTCACTCATTACATAGCTAATCATCACAACACAGAAAGTAACAAAGTCTCTGACACGAAGCAATATTGATTTCTGGAACTTTGACTATCTCGTTGCATCTTCTGCTACAAATCAGTAAAGGTGGCGAAAAGGTTTCTGACTCTAGCGAACCAGTTGCATGCAGGTCACAACATCTACCTTAGTCAGTTGATACTGGGATGACTTTGTTAATCTTTAGGAGACGTTGCTGAATTCCTAAAAAATTATGAACTAAGGACAAATCTCTTTCTAGCTGGTCCTTATTGGTTGCTTGAGTTGTGGCTTAATGCCACATCCGAACTTTCTCTTCAAACCACCAGGCTTAATGAGGATGATGAAGCCATTAGGAATAGAATAGTCGAAGGAACTCGACTGGCCCAATTGACCCTTACTGATGAAGTAAAGAGTTTGAAAGAAGCTTTTACTGGATATGTGATGGTGTTCGCTAAACGTCACAATGTCACCCCTTTTGTGGCTTCTTTCGCCAACAGAACTCATGGCCCTGAATGGTTTACCAAGGAATTTCCTTCTCCTTCTACTAATCAAGAGGCAGAATCTTTGGCCATATGGGAAGCATACCTCATCCCCAAGTTAATTGCAACTAGACTTAGGCCTTCAAAGGATCAATTCACCCTTCTCATATATCAGCCTAACCTTGTTTCTTGACAGTTTGGCCTTAACCAACGGCTGCCCAAACTATTCTATAATAGGAAGAATACTCTTTTCCTAACATGATTTTCTCTAAAAATTAATGTACTAAACACCTAGATCGACATGCTTCTGAAGCTTCTAAGCTTATTCCTATTTCTTTTCGACCATCTTTTTACTGTACCCAAAAATTTGATGAATGGTGGAGGACATACACTATTACAAAAAGCGTTTTTAACCTCATATGTAAAATGCATTTTACCTTGGCTAAAGAAGTGAGGTAGCGAAGGGCATCATGATAAGTCGCCATTTATCACCTCAGTGGAATAGTAATCGAGAGGTAAATTTATACGCACATGGATTTGAATCTCAGTAGCTGTATTTTTATTATTTTCAAAATTAATGTAACTTATATCTCAGTTTACAAATAAAATTGAGGGGTGAGATTAATTTTTTTTTAAATTGTTACATTGTTTACCCAGAATATTAGTATATTAATTTGTTTACAAAGTACATTATTTACCATTAATATTATATTGTTTACATAGATTATTACATTAAAAATTAATTTCCATCAAGACCTAGATTTTAGATCTTCGAATAAATGTTTGGTGCAAAATATTTTCTATGGTTTTTCCTTGTATCTGTCTCTGATATAAAACAAACAAAAATGTTAGATAAATAAGGGTTAGATAAATAAGGGTTAGATAAATAAATGACTTTCTGCCTAAAAAATATTTATAGAAAATAAACTTTAAACCAAATAATTTTCTGCTCTTGCAATCCATATAGAGAATTTTCTGCTCACAAAAAAAAAGGTCTTTAGGTTTCAAGCGCATCATATTTTATTTAGGTTATATTTTTAATATTCAACATGCTTTTATAATGGATGCCCCTTAGGTTTCACACAGATCACTAAAGGTAGAGTCTTGAACATTAACAACTATTAAATGGACGACTAAGATTTGTTTAAGACCGATGAATATAGTAAAAAAATGCTTAACTATCCCCTCAGTTACGTCAAAAACTGAGGTGAATAAGTTTTTTTTAATTAAAAGATTAGCTTCTCTTACCTCTCGGTTTTGAAAGACGAGGGGTGATATTAAATCTTTTTATTTAACGAAAATCGTTATATTGTTTACCCAGAATATTAATACATTAATTTATTTACAAAGTATATAGTTACCCAGATTATTAAAAACACATTGTATGGAACAAATCTTTGCTGATATCAAGATTTAGTTCTCCCCAAGATTATCCAGGTCCCATGCAAGATACTAGAGATTTATTTCCCCATGAGAATCTTTATTTTTCGCTGATATCCATCTTCTGAAAATTTAAGTTCCCTTCTTTGTTTAACCTTTCAAAGGTTGAGCTTCCTTCTTTGTGTAACTTGAAGCAAGAATGATTTTCTGCACTTGTAATCTATCAAATGAGAAAAAATACAACAATAACAACAACAAAATCAACACCATTATGTGAGATAGATTGTAAGGGCATAAAAATGTTTTGTTCTAGATAGAAGAACATTGAAGATTTTTTCTGTCTTGCAATCGATCCTAAATAATGATGCATGTGAGTTTGGGCGGCTTCATATTAATAAGGATTAGGATAAAATATGTTTAACAAGTTCTTTTATAGTAAAATCTGATTATTTTATTCCTCAGTTTTATCGAAAACCGAAGGGTTAAATCATTTAGTTTAAACTTATAAAAAAATAAAAACATAAACTGCAATGGTTGGGATTTAAAGTGTGTCCTTATTTGTTTTTCCCCTCGGTTATTTTATCCCTCGGTTTTATCGAAAACTGGAGGATTAGATAATTTAGTTTACACTTATAAAAGAAATAAAAACATAAACTGCAATGGCTGGGATTCGAAGCGTGTCCTGATCTATTTTTCCCCTTTGTTATTTTAAAAAATGAGGGAATATTTGGTTTTTTATTTTTATAAATAAAAAATGGTGTGCCTTGGCATTATACCTCAGTTTTTAGAAATAAAGTTGTTTCTAGAAGATCTATAGTCAACAACTTTCCAGCATTTAATCTTGATAGAACCGTTGTTGTCCTTCAAGAGAAGTGCTCTACTGCACCTTTTGCATCCCCAATAAAAAGGAAGAGGAAATTTTCCAAGAAGAGTACTGGTGATAGACCCTTTGGGCTTGTTAAGAAGCCTAAATCTTCATTGTTTGCAAAGAGACCTCTGGAAGAAACTTCAAAATCAGCTAGTGCAGATTCAGAATGCTCCAAGGTTCCTAGAACTTCTTCTTCTTCAAATACTTTGGAACTAGTGAATGAAGTCACTTTTATAGCTCCTGCCCTTGTCAATTCTAGAATTGCTTCGAGTAAGCCTATTTCTCATAATTCTTTACTTACATATACATTTATGAGTTCATCTATTCCATCCCTCGCTCAAACTTTTATACCACATATACCATCTCATGCTTCCACACTTGGAACAATGATATCTCCCAACCAGAAAAATCCAATTTCAACAGAAGTTTATACTTCTGCTCCTCAACATTCCCCTGTAATCCAAACATTTCTGAAGACACTTCCTCAGAAACCCTTTTAAAAGTCATTCATCCCTACCCTTCTGTATAAGACCCGGATGAACCTGTGACTGCATCAGAAGATTCTGATACTGACACAAAATTTCTTAGCTTTATTCTAAAAACAACCTAACCAACCTTGTTTTTATTTGCCCCCTTTATGGTTTTGAAGACGAAAATCAGAGAATCGTTGACTTTCTAGATAGAACCCCAAATCCTTACTCCACTCATTCTGATCAAACCTTCCTAAGAACTAACATCCATCTATCATTTATGGATGAACTAATAATTCAATTTGGTACAAAAGTAAGTGCTTGTTTTCAATCTATGAGGCATCATTGCACCTTTGGTACCAATCCTACTGAGAGTGATCTAATGTGGACAAACATCCAAAGATGGATGATCTCTCGCTCTTTGGGTTTGAAAAACTTATCTTATCAAGGCACTTCAAAGAGATTCCTTTTTGGACTCTCGAAGGTCTTTCTACCAATTCTGGGCAGAGTAAGACCTTTGTTCCTCCTTGCTCCTGAATCACTTCTACTTCCTAAACCTGAAGTGAGTCAACCTGTTGAAGCTGCTTCTTCACCGCTTCATCATTTTGAAGAAGTCTCTCCTTCTGGTAAGTTAGCTTTATCTCTCACTAAGAAGGATCATGCTAAAGTTGGTTCTACTTCCAAGGATGGGAAGCGAGTAGATCCTAAAGAGTTGTTTCATGATGTGAAGGAAACTTTGGATTTGACCAGACAAGAGAATGCCCTGGCTAGACAGCGCCTGGATCTGCAAGATTACTGGTACCAGAATTAAATGGCGACAAATGCTGAGATTAATCAAATACTCATGAATATTGCGTCAAGGATACCCCCTAGAACAAACCCTTAGCCTCCTTGTTTTTACCTTTGTCTTTTTGGAACTTTGTTTTCATTTTGTTTAATCTATACTTTATTTGGTTAATCAATGAAGTTATCTTTTGGTTAACTATTTTGAAGTCTTTTTAATTTATAACAAAGAGGGAGAAAGTGAGATACTTTTTATATATTTATTCTCAAGAATTATCTCATACATGTTTTTATATTTCTGATTTTTTTCTAACTCTAACCATGGTTAATTGATCAGCAACTTTGAGAAAGTTCACTGAAGTTTCTAGACAGGATATGATCAAAAACTCTAAAGAAGTTATTATGTTTTGATATTCATAAGTAGTGGTTATCAAATCATGTTAACCATACCTTTACTTAAAGGAAATTTAACTAGACTCAGATACCCCAAGTTCAACCAAGGTTATGATATCCATCAAACCAGGTTCTGATAAGAAACCAAGATCTGGTATCTGAAACCAGACTCTGAATGAACCAAGTTTTGAAATCTCATCATGTTTTGATAGCAAGCCAATATATGAGTTACTCAATCTAACTCTTCTAGTCATCTGATGGTGTTTCTAACCGAAGATTGCAAGCAGACTCTGACAAGTGTTCTAATCAGGGAAGTATTCCTTTCATTTTGATTAGATTGTTTTATATTTAAAAATTATTTCATAAGTCTTGAACTCAGGGGGAGACTTTGAACAAGATGAGATAAGTTTTGAGAATATAGAACTCAGAGGGAGCTTTATAAACTAACTCTGAATTGTTTTTATGTGATTAAACCTGTAAAAATTGTTCATCAAAGTACATGGTTTTGTCATCATCAAAAAGTGGGAGATTGTAAGAACAAGATATGATTCTCCATTCGGCCTTTAGTTTTAATGATAACAATACATTGTTTCTAAGAATACAATGTTGTACCTGTTCGCTGTGATTTCTGGCGAAACAACCGCTAGCCTTCCAAACAAATTTGATATGTATGGTTACTCGCAGGATCGACTAGATTGATCCTAGGACATGTGTCTTAACATTAATTGTAACACTTACTTGACGGTTTATGTTAAACACGACGTAGTGCTTGTGCATGTGTTTGTGTAAAGGCTTAAAATACAAAGACTTCTAGAATTAAATTCAAATGTAAAGGTTTGGACGAAACATCTTAATCAAAAAAAGGTTTGAATGTAAATACTTGACAATGAAAAGAATTAAAACTGGAATTAAAGGACTTGATTGTAAAGGAAAGATGCTTTTAAAAGAAACTTGATACATAAAGCTTTTACAGGAAAATGAAGCAATTCGACAGAACATAAAGAAATTAAGAAACAATGAAAAGACTTAAAACTGGAATTAAAGGACTTGATTGTAAAGGAAAGAGCCTCTTAAAAGAAACTTGATACATAAACCTTTACAGGAAAATGAAGCAATTCGACAGAACATAAAGAAATTAAGAACAATTGCAGGAGTACGTAAAAGAATGGTTCAAAAGAAATTATATTGATAAATGCATTTCAAAGATAAAATGTGTGAGGTCATACATACATTCTCAATGAAATATTTCTTTGTAACTTGGTACTTGATTATTTTATGAGTAATTTTGTACGAATTACGATCCTCCTTTCTCCCTAACACTAAGGAACTATTTATAATGTTCTAACCATAACGGTATTATTCTAATGAAAAGCCACGTCGCTTCTTGCATGTCTTTCGACACTCTAAGGCTTCCACGCGTCTTTCTTATCCAAAGAAACTATTTTGAATTTCAAACATTCCCGCTCAAGCCTTCAGCAACAACTTTCTTACGTGGCCGTCGAAACGCGCATTTTTGACAAAACAAAAACACTTGTCCTTTCAAACTGTCTTCTTCGACTCAGATCCAGTAACAACATACTTCGTCTATAGCTTTTTCAAGCCATCTTGTGGAAATTTAAATGAATGATTCCTTTATTATCCTGGTCGAAATTCCCAGCAAACAAATTTCCCCCAATAAATGTATGTTTCGAATATGTGCAGAAATAGGCATTTCTTGTGATTTACGTTATTTCGACCAGCAAAGAGAATCTTTTCGTATTTTAATGATATCATCATGACATCTCTTCCCAAAAACGTCTCTTCAAGACGTGCGTGCAGCAGTTACAATGATGAATAACCATTCCCAATATTAGGTGACTTGACAAACTTCTCACCTTCTCCTTCAGGATGCGAACACATGTCCTTTTGATGGACAATCACTCTTTTCCTCTTCGACGGGGTTCTTCCCATTCGAAGGTGTTAACATTTTACAAGAGTAAGGGGGTGCCTCTTCTAATTCAGCCAAATCTATTTCTACTTCTTCAACACCATAAGGGTTGTTATGCGGCTCGTATTCTTCATTTTTGGCTTCAACATAGGCTACCCTTTCTTTTTTTATGATTTTTACTTGCCCTGGCCTTTTCAGCTTTCAGTCGTTCGACCTGTCGAACTCTATCTGCCAACTGGGCCATATCTCTCAAGTGTTGAGTATTTAACTTCTTTCTAATGGAATAATCTAATCCACCTGCAGCCATTTCGACTAACTCATGCTCAGGCACCACAGTAAAGCATCTAGATTTCAGAAGACGGAACCTATTAAAGTAGTCATCTATGGGTTCTGTGAATTTCCTCTTTACGCTTGCCAATTCCTTCAAACTTATCTTCGTTTGTCCCATGTAAAACTGTTCATGGAACAGTTTCTCTAAGTAAGACCATGTATCTATGGAACTAGGAGGTAATATAGTGAACCATGTAAAAGCATTTTTGGTTAGTGAACTAGGGAAATGTTTTATTCTTAGGTCTTCATTGTTTGCCAAGTTTCCTAACTCTGTCAAATATCTGTCTATGTGCTCAATAGTGGATTCATTTGTATCCCCTGAAAAATTGGTGAATTTTGGGATCTTGTGACCCCTTGGCAATTCTGTTTGTAGAATAAATTCCGCTATAGAGGAAGTGCAGTTGGGGCGTCGAAACCCTGTGTTTAAACCATTATTATCCATGATTCGTTCGACTATATTTGTTATATTATTTTCGACCAACAGGTTGTCTTGTCTCATTCTATGAACAACTTCATCTGCATCTTGGCCTCTATTGGCCATGGCTATTCTCCTGAGTGGTTCCTCAGGATTTGGCTGTCGAATACCTATTGGTTCAACTCTTGATTCTTTGACAATATTTTGTCTAGGTTGTTGAACCTGGTTTATGGTTGGTTCTTCTTTAACTCCTATAATATTCTGCCTGCGTCGAACAGGTGGTTGGGGGTTCCCAAAGAAATCCGCTATTCGCACCATATGCGCTGACAACTGTTGGTATGATTGGGTGTTTTCTTGATTGGTTCTGTTTATATTCTAGATTAGGGGAGAAAAAATAGTATTCATTTCCCTCGCCAATATTCAAACCATATCATGGTTACTAGCGTCCATTTGTTGTCTAAGTGTCGCCTGGGTATTTGTTATTATAGCAGGCATCTGGGCTGACAGGCCTTGGTTTCGGGCGCTTCGACCAATTAAACCAACATTTTGAATCAGCAAAAAAGTGCTTATGTTAGGTTGTGTATATGCGGAAGTGCCATTGTGTAAACCACACATGAATGATGATGAGGGTCCTCCATATGATTGTTCTGTCCAAGGCCTAAAATTTTCGAATCCTAGTGGCCTGGGGGGTGTCGAAGGTGGTACTTGGCCTCCTACATATGTCAAAATAGGGCCATTTTGAGTATTCGAAAGAGACTCTGATGTACCCCCAAAGGTGGGCACATTGGTCAAACTAGCCACATAAGCAGTTACTGTGTAAGGTGGATTCGAATTAGTTGCGGCCATTGATCCTATTGATGTTGGAATGGCCTGGGAACTAGTTGTCGAATTTGTATCGACCGTTCCTGATCCTTGTGGAGGATTTTGTCCTCCTTGATCATTAGTTGTGTTAACCATTCTTCTGGTATGTTTTTTCTTAGGTATTGGTTGAGATTCACTAATAATTCTGCCACTCCTAAGGTTCATACAACGCTTTTGCATATTTTACCAGAAAATAGTCTTTTAAACCGTCTGTTATGATTACAACTGGTTTTTTCTTAAAACATTATGACACGGTCCCACTGGGCGTGCCGATTTGTTCGCTGTGATTTCTGGCGAAACAACCGCTAGTCTTCCAAACAAATTTGATATATATGGTTACTCGCAGGATCAACTAGATTGATCCTAGGATATGTGTCTTAACATTAATTGTAACACTTACTTGACGGTTTATGTTAAACACGACGTAGTGCTTGTGCATGTGTTTGTGTAAAGGCTTAAAATACAAAGACTTCTGGAATTAAATTCAAATGTAAAGGTTTGGACGAAATGTCTTAATTAAAAAAAGGTTTGAATGTAAATACTTGACAATGAAAATACTTAAAACTGGAATTAAAGGACTTGATTGTAAAGGAAAGAGCCTTTTAAAATAAACTTGATACATAAAGCTTTTACAGGAAAATGAAGCAATTCGACAGAACATAAAGAAATTAAGAAACAATGAAAAGACTTAAAACTGGAATTAAAGGACTTGATTGTAAAGGAAAGAGCCTTTTAAAATAAACTTGATACATAAAGTTTTACAGGAAAATGAAGCAATTCGACAGAACATAAAGAAATTAAGAACAATTGCAGGAGTACGTAAAAGAATGGTTCAAAAGAAATTATATTGATAAATGAATTTCAAAGATAAAATGTGTGAGGTCATACGTACATTCTCAATGAACTCTTTCTCTGTAACTTGGTACTTGAGTATTTTATGAGTAATTTTGTACAAATTATGATCCTCCTTTCTCCCTAACACTAAGGAACTATTTATAATGTTCTAACCATAACGGTATTATTCTAATGAAAAGCCACGTCGCTTCTTGCATGTCTTTCGACACTATAAGGCTTCCACGCGTCTTTCTTATCCAAAGAAACTATTTCTAATTTCAAACATTTCCGCTCAAGCCTTCAGCAACAACTTTCTCATGTGGCCTTCGAAACGCGCGTTTTTGACAAAACAAAAACACTTGTCCTTTCAAACTGTCTTCTTCGACTCAGATCCAGTAACAACATACTTCGTCTATAGCTTTTTCAAGCCATCTTGTGGAAATTTAAATGAATGATTCCTTTATTATCCTGGTCGAAATTCCCAGCAAACAGTACCCTAACAATTTTGTCTAGTGTATAGCTTTTGCTAACAGATTTTGACTCTGATAGAAGGGCATGTGACGTCACCAGTTTCTGATTCAACACACTCTGACTCTGGACTGATTCTAGTATGCGTTACTGAGATCTAGTCAAGTTCTAGAATGTCTCTATATAACAGTTCTGATGAACATTAGTCTAAAGCTTGTGTGTTGTGACTATGATCGAAGACCTTCTGAAGACTTCTCATGCTCTGAAAATTCTACGCTTTCAGATTCTGAGATTCTGAAGACCGAGGTTCTGAAGACTCTAAGGACAAGGTTCTGGAAAGAACGAATTCCGAAGACATGGGATATGAAGATTCTCCTTGATGTTTTTGGTCCTTCAAAGCATGTTTTATTAACACTCATTCTGAAATCTCTAAAGATTAAAAGATAAGATCAAAAGGTTTTACGTGAGTGAGTAATACATAGTACATAATCAAATGTTTCCACTACTCTGATTTTATGGCACAAGGATTATACTATTGTACAATGTTGTCTACCATTCTCACTGGTTGTTACACAAAAAGACAGTTGGAATTTAGTATTCCTATTGTACTCTCCAACAAATTTCTTTTTGGCTATAAAAGGAAAACTTGGAAAATTTTGAAAAGTAGAACTTTTACACTAAACATTTGCTGAAATGCTGCTCAAATCTCTACTGAAATATCTTGTGTAAAGTTTTGTAAAGCAATGAACTTTTGTTTATTAAACTTGTTATTAACAATGTTGTGTTATTTCTTTGTATTTTAACTTGTGTAATCTTCTTTTTAAGAAGCATCCTTGTAAACACACTTTGTATTTCAACCTTGGAGTTGATTGTTATTTGAGAGATGTATAGTTAGAATTTCTTAAGAAGACATTAACGGTTAGTCTTTGTGGTTTGTAAACATTGACAAGTAGTCTTTGTTTGTGTCTGTAATTAGTTCGATTGTAGTGGATTAAGTCTTTGTTGAGAAAGGCAAATCACCTTGGTGGGTGGACTCGATTAACTTTATTAATAGTGAACCAGAATAAAAATAATTGTGTTCATTCATTTATGTTCTTGTTTCATCCTTGTTTGTTTGGGTAGCAAAAAGTTTTAAATACGGGAACCCAATTCAAACCCCTCTTTCTTGGGTTTCTCGTACCTTTATAAGAGAGTTTTTCAAGTCAATTTCACTATCAAGTGAATCATACAGATAAGTTGTTACAACACCCATCATGTGAAAATTAAGGCATTCATGTGCTATAAAGCTTATTAAACATCTAAAAGTGTCTGCATCCATTACAAGTGAATATGTCTCATCAAAGTCAATTTCAGGTCTTTGCAAAAATCCTTAAGTGACAAGTCGAACTTTGTATCTCAGAATTTTATTATTTTCATTTCGTTTTTTCACGAAAACCCATTTATATCCAGCTTGAAATTCTGGCTGCAGATACTCAATGTCACGTTCAATGTTATAACACCGTATCTGACTTACCATATGACAGTAAATACAAAAGCAATAAAGAACACAGTCAATTGTTTACCCAGTTCAGTGTGCAACAACACCTACTCTGGGGGCTACCAAGCCAGGGAGAGAATCCACTATAAGAGATGTTAATTCAGGAATAAACCAACCAGTTTATCTCCTTCACTTAAGACCTACCCAATGCAATTCTAATCTAGTACAACTTAAACCCGAGTTCCTACTCACTCCCCCTCAATCACAGCAGTGATACATAAACCAATTTGACTTAAGAATTGATGAAGACACTCTTCAAAAACACACACTTGATTAAGCTTCACAGCTTTTTAATCAAGCAACACAATCACTCGTGCTTCACAGCTTTGAGTGATGCACACAACTAACTTGACTCTGCTTCACAGCTTTAGTCAAGGAACATTCAAACACTCTTGCTTCAAAGCTTAGAGTGCTACACAACCCTTACAATTTGAAACCTATTCCAAGGCACTTATCACAATGATAATTGCTTGGAGTACAATAAACAAATCTATACAGATTACAAATGATCTTCTAATCAATCAGCAGCGATCCTTGAAAAATAGCAGCTCTGTTGAATATATAGCAGCTGCAACTTCAGTTAGGGTTTCTAAAAACCTAGGGTTAATTCCGTTTGACCTAAAGACCAGGTCACAGGACTTTATTAACCAGGTTAGGGTTGAGCTAGGTTATCCCTCAGAAAACGCAGGATTCTGTTCAGGAAGGACTGAGTTATTTCCTGAAAAAACTCAGACTTATCCAATCCTGCAATCCTGTTAGTTCAGAACAGGATGTCATAACATCTGTTATGACATCTGAGAAAACCTGTCTACTGATTTAGCAAAATGTGATCATTTTGCAAAATGCTCAGATACACACTTATAAACATCAGTATTTGAATTACAATATTTTTCTACAAAGGTACCTACTGAGTCAGTACAAACTGAACTAGAATGTTATGACATCAGTCATGACATTCACACATACACTTGGGATTTACCAAAAATGCAAGCCAATACCTAAACACCTACAAACTCCCCCTTTGGCAGATTTTTGGCTAAAGACCCTAAAACAATCAGAGATAGATAGCAGCAGAAATAAGTGACAGCAGAAAAATAGAATGTCAAGTACTAATTAAGTAAGTACCAAAATATTCTCCCCCTCTTTAGCCACAAATGGGCCAAAGATACATGTTCAGAAAATTTTACAGTTATCCAAAACAAAATAATAAGATCAGCAGCAGACAACAGCAGAACACACTTCCAACTCCACCAGCAACACCACCAAGTAGCAATCAACCTTCAAGCACTGTCATCAGACTCAGAGGAGCTAGTTTCTTCAATGTTGAGCTGTCCTTCAGCTTCTACACCTTCTTCCCTTTTGCTTTCTTCAGCTTCCTCCTTTTCTAGCCTGGCAATTAGAATTTCTAGGGTCCTTTTTCTAGCATCCAGCTCTTTGCAAGTTTCTTTTAAGACACCTATGACATCTGATGTCTTGGACTGGGTCTTTACAGACGATGTCTCAGCTGATGTTATGACAATGTCTGGAGCATGAGATCCCTGAAACAATTTGTAGTGCAGGCCAAGGGCAGGAGCTCTTTTGAAGACTGTATCTCTTGCCACAAGGATATCAGGGAATTGTGCAAGGATGATTCCACAAAGGAGGGAGGGAAAGGAAATTGGTCCTTTGACAGCATAACTGCCAGCATGCTTTAAAGTTTGTTCAAAGATGTACCTCCCATAGTCAAAAGCAGTCTTGGTTCCCACAGCATAGATAAATCTCCCCAATCCTGTGGAGATAGTTGATTTGTGATTTGTAGGCACCCAGTTGGCTGCTCCTATTTTATGCAAGATGGCAAATTTCATGCTGAGTTTACTTGCATTCAGCTTCCCTTTCAAGGGCCAGCACTTTACTTGCCTGGCTGTGATGGTTAGACAAACTTCATTGTCAGTTGCCTCTAGATCAGGACAGTCCTTATTTGTTCTTCCAAGAAACTTGTTGATTTCTGATGGAGAGAACTTGACCCTTCTTCCTCTAACAAAGACACTTTCAAAGTCAGCTGACCTTCCATCAGCACAATCATTTGACAAGTTCACTACAAACTCCTTAACCAGATTTTCATAACATTTGTTAAACTTTATCACTGTCTTCATTAGCCCAGCATTCTTGATCAGATCCATGATGTCTTTGCACTCCAAGGCATCATTGTTGAGTTCTCTCTCCAAGGCTATTCTCTTTAAGCAAACATACTTCCATCTGTTTGCATTCTCAGGATGATGAAAGGAGATGTTGTCTGTTGGCACTTCAGGCACTCTAGCAATCTTACTGGAGGGGAGCTTCCTTCTGATGGGAGTTTCTTCAATATCAATCTCAAATTCTGATTCATCATCAGAATCAGAAGTTTCAGGTTCTTTACTTTTCTTAGAGATTGGTTGTCTAGCAGTCTGCACCTGTGCCTTCTTCCCTTTTGTCTGAATACTTTTCTCAGCCATCCCTTCAGCCTTGGATTTCTTAGCATCAGGTTTATCATTCTGACTACTCTTTCTTTTCATCAATCTCCTAGCAATACTAGGGTTCACATTAGCAATCAGTTCATTATCTGAGTAATCTTCATCCACATCAATGATAGGTGGATCAGCAGCCTTTTCAGAGGGGTTCTGAATGTTGTCTTTTGGTGTCACAACATCCTCAGTGACATCTATATTTTCAGAACCTTCCACATTTGGACTTTCTGATTGATTTAAAGGGATAGAAATCCCCGGTACAGATTGGTTGCCACTCAGTATGCTAGTAACCATCCTAGCAATAGCTTGGTGTACTTGAACTGATCCTTCTCTATTAGGTACAGAAGACGAAGGATGAGAAGAATTACCAGAGGCTGTAGCTTGAGCTCTTCCTGCATGTCTGGTTCTGAGCTTTTTGACTCTGGCTGGGTCAGTTGCCATCTCCCTAAGAGGAGTGACCTCAAGAACTTCAGATTCTATGCATGTAGTGATTGCCCTAGAATCTTGGTCAGATGATGACGATGATGAGGAAGACGAGGTCGCCATGGTTGAAGACGATGTCTGAGACATTTTGATTGACTTTGAGTAATGGTAGTAGCTTGAGAAAAATCTTTGATTGGGAGGAGGAAACAGGTTGCAAGGATGAGAGAGGTAGGGGGTAAAAGGGAGTCTCTTCAACTTCTTAAAGCTTTTGAAGAAATTGTGAAAGAATATGATTAATCCACTAAATATAGACTTAATAAAATTAATCCCTTCAACCCTTGTTTTAAGCAAAATTAATTGCTATAATTTCTCATGTTGGTGAATACCCAACCTGCCCCTTAAATTTTCAAGTTTATTTCCAACAAGAGCCTTGGTAGAAGAATCAGTCAGCTGAAGCTTAGAGAAACTATGTTCCAGTTTAAATGACTTCTTCTCTTCAAAGTCAATAGGGTTCAAGGAAATGTTGATTGTTTTCAGATTGTCACAACACAATGTCACAACATCTTGTGTAACATTGTACTCAGGGAGCATCTGTTTTGACCAGAATTTATTAGACTTGTTATTTCCAACATCCTTGTCAAGATGACTTAAGGTTCTGACAACACATTCTTCTTCAAGTTTATTTGCCACATCACATATATTGTCAGCCTGTAGTTTTGGAGTTCTTCTGACAGCTTCCATAGAAATAGCTCTTTTCATTCTTCCAAGCTTATGCTGCCACAGTTTCATCTCTTTTTCTTCTTTGATGATTTGACACATAGTGGAGATATCAGTGTTCTCAGGCTGCCACACGTAACAGTTATCTTTGGATTTGATTCCTCTCATTACAACATCTAGTTTTTCATTAATTACTAGACATTCAGATCTTGAGAAGTTGACCATGAATCCTAGATCACATAATTGACTGATACTAATGAGATTAGTAGTCAACCCTTTTACCAGCAGTACTTTATTCAGACTTGGAACTCCAGGGCAGTCCAAATTACCAACTCCTTTGACTTCACCTTTAGCACCATCTCCAAAGGTCACAAAACTGGTGGTGTGAGGCATAACATTAATGAGGAGATTTTTGAATCCAGTCATGTGTCTGGAACATCCACTGTCAAAGTACCAATCTTCCTTTGCAGAGACCCTCAGGGAAGTGTGAGCTATCAGTGCAACAGCCTTTTTCTTCCATTTAGGAACATGAAGTACCTTTTTAGACTTAGGTTTGGCACCTGAGTTCTGATTAGGATATCCATGTAGTCTGAAGCAGAAGGGCTTTATGTGACCATATCTCCCACAATGATGACATTTCCATCTTTGGTACCTCTTCTTCACATGTCTCTGTCCCTGATGTTAAGAGTTGTGTTGAGACATCCGTTTTGACATTTGCTTACCAGTACCAGATTTCTTTGCTTCCATAAATCCTAGTCCAGATTTATTTCCCATATTTTGTCCAGCCTGAAGGATCTCTTCCAATTTGTCTGTTCCATTGGTCAACATCTTGACAGATTTGGTCATTTGTTTCAGTTGTGAGTTTAGCAATTGAACTTCTCCTTCTAGATGACTTATAGTTTCAAGGTGTGCCTTTTTTTCAGCCTCCATCTTTATGATGAGTTTTGATTGTTTCTCATTCTGCACACAGACTTCAGTACTTCTGATACACAATTCCTTGTAAGTATCAGCTAGTTCTTCAAAAGTCACCTCTTCATCACTGATGTCACTTTCAGAGGTACAAACACCAGTTAAAGCAGTAACTCGTTTGGCAGTCTCTTCTTCAGAATTACTTTCTAAATCACAGTCAGACCAAGTAACAGTCATTCCTTTTTGTTTCTTAAGAAAGGTAGGACATTCAGCTCGAATATGCCCATATCCTTCACAGCCATGGCATTGAATTCCTCTGCCTTGAATTCCCTTCTCTTCTGACCTTGGTCTTCTGCTGGAACTGTCAATGTTAGAGGGAATGTTATGAACATTAGACCTTGACTTTGGATCAATTCTTTTGATGAGTTTGTTGAACTGTCTTCCAAGCATGGCTACAGCTTCTGAAATGTTTTCTTCAACATCAGTGTTGGACATGAGTGCTATGCTCTTGTTCTTTTTGACACCATTATCAGTGATTCCCATCTCAAAAGTCTGAAGAGACCCAATAAGTTCATCCACTTTCAACTTGCTAATGTCTTGGGCTTCCTCTATGGCAGTTACCTTCATTGCAAATCTTTTAGGCAAGGATCTGAGAATCTTCCTCACCAGTTTTTCTTCTGACATCTTTTCTCCCAGTGCTCCTGAGGTGTTGGCAATCTCCAAGATGTTCATGTGAAACTCATGAATGGTTTCATCTTCCATCATTTTTAGATTCTCAAATTTGGTGGTCAACATCTGAAGCCTTGACATTTTTACTTTGGAAGTTCCCTCATGAGTAGTTTTGAGAGTGTCCCAAACTTCCTTGGCCAGTTCATATTGATGTACTAGTCTGAAGATGTTTCTATCAATTCCATTGAACAAGGCATTTAAAGCTTTTGAATTTCCCAGAGCTAACTCATCTTCTTCTTTACTCCAATCTTCCTCAGGCTTCAGACTGATTGTCCCATCTATCTCAGTTATGGTGGGATGAATCCATCCTTTGTCAGCAGCTCTCCAAGCCTTTTTGTCCAGAGATTTTAGGAAGGCAATCATACGAGGTTTCCAGTAGTCATAATTAGTTCCATCCAGAATGGGTGGTCTATTTCCAAAAACTCCTTCTTTGTCCATAGTGCCAGAAAGTGATATCCCTAGATCTCACCCAGTAATACAGGCAGGGTGCCTGCTCTGATGCCAATTGAAATTCTGGCTGCAGATACTCAATGTCACGTTCAATGTTATAACACCGTATCTGACTTACTATATGACAGTAAATACAAAAGCAATAAAGAACACAGTCAATTGTTTACCCAGTTCAGTGTGCAACAACACCTACTCTGGGGGCTACCAAGCCAGGGAGAGAATCCACTATAAGAGATGTTAATTCAGGAATAAACCAACCAGTTTATCTCCTTCACTTAAGACCTACCCAATGCAATTCTAATCTAAGTACAACTTAAACCTGAGTTCCTACTCACTCCCCCTCAATCACAGCAGTGATACATAAACCAATTTGACTTAAGAATTGATGAAGACACTCTTCAAAAACACACACTTGATTAAGCTTCACAGCTTTTTAATCAAGCAACACAATCACTCGTGCTTCACAGCTTTGAGTGATGCACACAACTAACTTGACTCTGCTTCACAGCTTTAGTCAAGGAACATTCAAACACTCTTGCTTCAAAGCTTAGAGTGCTACACAACCCTTACAATTTGAAACCTATTCCAAGGCACTTATCACAATGATAATTGCTTGGAGTACAATAAACAAATCTATACAGATTACAAATGATCTTCTAATCAATCAGCATCGATCCTTGAAAAACAGCAGCTCTGTTGAATATATAGCAGCTGCAACTTCAGTTAGGGTTTCCAAAAACCTAGGGTTAATTTCGTTTGACCTAAAGACCAGGTCACAGGACTTTATTAACCAGGTTAGGGTTGAGCTAGGTTATCCCTCAGAAAACGCAGGATTCTGTTCAGGAAGGACTGAGTTATTTCCTGAAAAAACTCAAACTTATCCAATCCTGCAATCCTGTTAGTTCAGAACAGGATGTCATAACATCTGTTATGACATCTGAGAAAACCTGTCTACTGATTTAGCAAAATGTGATCATTTTGCAAAATGCTCAGATACACACTTATAAACATCAGTATTTGAATTACAATATTTTTCTGCAAAGGTACCTACTGAGTCAGTACAAACTGAACTAGAATGTTATGACATCAGTCATGACATTCACACATACACTTGGGATTTACCAAAAATGCAAGCCAATACCTAAACACCTACACAGCTGGCTTCACACCTTAAGGTGTTCGGATTACAGGTCCAAAAACTTGTCTTTTGTAGAGCGAGTTTAATTCTGCTTCATTTGCATCTTTCCATTTTGGTCAATCATCATTTTTATATAATTTTTAATAGATGTTGGCTCCTAATCCTCTTTGTCATTTATCACATTTATCCCTATATATTATATGCAAAATATCATCAATGTCGACTTCGTGATGGTTTAATGGTATTCTATTTCAGACATAATTTATCGAGATCTCTTTATTTTCATGAGTTTCAGGTACCTGAATAATCTCTTTTAGATGAAATGTTTATTATGTCTGAACATTCTTTTAGATTATTTATATCCTCACTTGGGCCACCTTTATTCTTAGCTCCATTTATTGTTTGGGGATTTTTATCTTTGGAACAGATTGTTCTGCCGCACTTTAGGCATGGTTAAGACTCATTGGGTTTTCCGACAGGGATATCCATTTTTATTGGAGCATTTGCAATTGGTATATATGATTTAGTCACACCTTTTGGATTAGTGAATGCATTTGATAATTTATTTTCTAAGATTTACAGGTGAGATATCTTTTGAAATGCTAGTTCATATTGTTTTCTTCGAGGATCATGATGAGATAATGATAATTCATTCCAACTGATCTTTTTTTCCAGCTTCTTATTCTCTCCCCCTAATGCTGAAAAATTTTATTTATCAAAATGACAATCAACAAAGCGAGTAGTGAATAAATATCTTGTTGTTGGTTCAAGGTACTTTACAATGAATGGGGATTCATATCCAACATATATTCTCATCTTCCTTTGAGGATCCATCTTAGTGTGTTGTAGAAGAGAAATTAGAACAAACACCGCACATTCAAAAATTCTTAGATGGAAAATATTAGGTTATTTACCAAAAACTAATTGTAAAAGGAAAGAGGTGTGGTAACTCGTTGGCCTGATATAAATCAATGTTGCAACATGCAAAATTGCATGTCCCCATGCAGAAACTGAGAGTTTGCATCTCATAATAAGTGATCTTGCAATTAATTTTATACATTTAATAAATAATTTTGCAAGTCTATTTGGTGTATGAACATGTGCTACTGGGTGTTCAATGTCAATTCTAATAGACATACAATATTTATTAAATGCTTGAGGTGAAAATTCAACAGCATTATCAAGACGTTTTTTTTTATAGGATAATCGGGGAAATGATCTCTTATTCAAATTAGTTGAGTTAGAAATCTCGCAAACGTCTGGTTTCGAGTTGATAACAAACAAACATGTGACCATCTAGTTAATGCATCAACTAAACCCATAAATTATCAAAATGATCCACGTGATGGGTGTATTGGTCCATAAATATCACCATGTATACGCTAAAAACTAATAGATTTATTTCCAGTTTTTGTTGATGATGACCGAATTATCAACTTCCCTTGGAGTAAGAGCTGCATGAGAATTTATTTGATTGAATAATTTCCCGACTCATTAATTGATGAGCGCGTGAATTTTAAATTATTTTAGCATCATTATATAATCAGGATGACCCAATCGATCATGCCAAATTAAAATTTTATCATTATTTGTAATCTTCTGATTTATAGTTGTATGTGCTTCAATTGTACTAATATAAGTGTAGTACAAGACAAAGGATAAAACCGCTAGCTTTTTCATTACACTTTTTGTGTCTGAATTGTATTTTGTAATACAAAGATATTCAATACCTCCATCATCTCATGTTTCAATATGGTATCCATTTAGGCGAATATCTTTGAAACTTAATAAATTTCTATGAGAATTGGGGGAATATAATGCATTATCAATATGCAATATAGTTCCTCCACATAACAACATATTGGCTCTTCCAGAGCCTTCAATTGTTTTTGAGGTGTCAGATATAGTACTGATATCAGTCTTTCGATTCACTAAATTAGAAAAATATATTTTATTTTTGAGAATTGTGTGAATAGTTGCACTATCAACAAGGCACATATCTTCATTACTGGTGCTAGTGCCAATATTCATTCTAAAAACAATAATAATCTTTAACGATAAGTTAATAGCGCACTTTAAAGACACAAGTCATTTAAACAATAAATTATGTAAAAAAAAAAACAAGTAGAAAACACACTTTATTATTATTAGAAAAAAATTTAAAAACATTCATAAAAGGAAAATTCAAAACATCCATAAAAGGAAAATTCAAAACATCCATAAGGACTTGTTATAATAGCAAAAAAGAAATTTTCATAAATTCTATTTCTTGACACTTCCATCTCTAATAAGGTGATCAATTCTTCTATCTGGATCAACAAAGAAATAACCAATATGTAAATGGATAACATCCATATTACCGTAATCTAGACCATCATCTTCATTAGCAAAGTGAGTATCAATCCTTGCCTTTTTATTTTTTAGTGATTTTTGATAAAGATTAATAAGGTGTTTTCGAGTACGACAAGTGTGACCCCAATGACCTTTCCTCCACAACAATAACAAGTATTTTCATTGGTTTTACTACTCTGGCCTTTTTTTTATTCTTTTCAACATTTTTCCGCTTCTGGTGGAAAGATGAGTTCGTATATTACCATTGCGACCATGATAAAAAACAAGACCATAAGCATAACTACGACCACGATCACATGCACATACACGACAGCGACCACGTTTTTTCCAATAGTGATTGTGCCTTGCTACATTCACTTCTGAAAATGGAGTTGTACAAGTGAGACAAGTCTCGTTGTACAAGAAGACAAGATATTAGGTCAGAATATTTACTAAATCCTTTTTTTTATTTTGCTGCCGCAGAAGCACATTAGATGCATGAAAAGTAAAAAATCACCCACTGGATTTTAAATTAAGGGTGTTTACGAAGATGTATCATCAGACTCACCTTTATGGTATACATAGATACATCTCCAAATTAAATTTTGGCAAACTAAAGATGACTCGTCTATTTACACTGAAAGATGTGTTAAAAAATGAGTCTAGAGATGTATCTCCAGATGGTAGGGGAAGATCTGACTTTCACGGTGGTGGAGAATATGGATCCTCTACAGTGGTTGAATGGTATTGCTTAATCATAGCCATTCATTTCAATCTACCACATGCAGTCAACAACATTAATTAGTATGTGAATGTCTAAGATTTGGAGCTGAACCAAAAACATGAGAATAAAGTAGGAGAGGATTTGTTTTCCGGTGGTGAGGGAGCACTCGATGATATCTAGAGAGCAAGTTTCTAGACTAACCTTGCACACATTTTGAACTCATGATAGGGTATTAACTTTACAATTAAATAGATGATTTGGTAGTTAACTTTCGTACTAACCTTTACAATAGTAAGTTTCTCTCATGGACAATAAGTTTCTTGATAATTTGAGAGTAAGTTTCTTGATAATTTGAGAGTAAGTTTCTCTCCTGAATAGGTTGGACTTTTGGGACTTATAGTCTCCGTCCTAAATAAGTTAGACTTTTGGTGCTTATACGATATTAGCAGAGGACACATATTTCGGGAAGACGATGTTGGAGACACGTGAACTTAGAAAAATGATGCTTTTGCATCAAATAAAGTGATCCCAACAGCTAGACACAAGAGTCTAACTTTTTTTCCTCCAAATAGAAGAATGCTGGACCACTTACCATGTATCGGTTTTTTTATATTACCATACATTTTACCTTTAATCAAACTAGAAATATCATATCATAATCAAAAATGCCAAACTCAGAGTTTCAAAACAAACAAAATCAAGCAAATTATGCATATTAAGAAAATCCAAAAGTTAATTTCCATACCAGATGAAAGCAGAGGAACACATAAACTTGGAAACAGAGCATGCCCTAAGTTCCAAATTTGAGGTCGTCCAAAAATTAAATTCCCGATTTCAGGAAAATTATTGATTTTTCACCGTGGTAGGTGAGCAATGCCCGTCCTTAATAGTGTGTAATTTGACTAGAAATTAGGATTAATGAGTTGCTGTATCATATGGCAACACAACAAGACCTATACCACAGTTTTAGTAATAGACAAGCATTTGGTGAGACATCATGTGTTAAAACTGTCTTTTAAAACTGTGCCATTTGGAACACCTGTCTCACAGCAATGCCTCATGTTTTGGGATCCAAGTTTTTCACATCATCTATTGAATTGTAATTTCAAATTTTTAACAGTTGTCTCCCTTAATTGGGTTTTACTGTTCTACTAATGAACTTGTTATTAAGATGAAATGTTGATTTTACCATTTCAATTCTTAAGCATAGAAATGGCAAGTCATCGAACATACAGCATTTCGGATGCATTCATTAGATGATCAAATTCTATGAACTCTTAATTGAGTGATTTGGAAGTTACAACAAAGACATCCCCCAATAAACAGAACAGCCAATTAGTATCATCAGAGCTCTAACATGACTGAAGTATGTATTTCTAGACTGAACAATGGATTTGGAGAGGCTAACACTTACATCTATGGTACTTATTGCAAATTGATACTTTGACAACAACATATTGAATTCAATAACAAAAAAAAAAAAAAACTCAAGTGTAAAAGAATCATCATTTCTAATTTCAATATGCTTTGCAATACTCGCGTTACTCTACATTTCCCGATTACATCCATCGGTTTCTAAATTTCTGGTGTACCTTTTTTTTTTCTTTTTGGTTCGACAATGTTTTCCCCCCAAGTGCATGAATGAAATGATAACCCATCTTCATCCAATAAGCACAAGAACAAGGAAATAAATGAACCCTGCTAATATTACAAACCTCACCCACTTTTCTGTACAGTTTTTTGCCAGCTAATGGAGAAGGTGATCTCAACTTCCTTCTGAGCTGATATCAACTCACTCTCCGCCATGCCATGCCATATAGCCATACATATATTGCCTCTTATATTCGCAGTGGCAATCCAAAATTTTGGAAAGTTCTAATCTCACCTCGTAGACCGGCAGTTACAATCACCATACCCCAAGCTGACATTTTTTGACTTACCCCATTTGAGATATCCGTACTGACACGAGGGCTTTGATGATTTCTGGCAGCCAGGAGAAGTTTTTCCTCTGGCCATGTTGCAGAAATTCTATCAAAAAAGTAACTGTTTGTCGCACTCGCGATGGTTGCATGATGCGGACTATTGTAACCTGAAGCAGATTGGGAACCCTCAACACCAAAGTTTTCCTCTACAGGGGTAGGAGGATGATTGGCTGATGCAATTTCATCATTATTGTTATCAAGCTCAGGATGTTCTCCTGAAAATGTATCATGCATGTCCCATGCATCACCCATACCAGGCCAGGGAATGGCCACTGACACATCTTTACAGTGAAAATGTTCATAGGACTGTGTCACGGTGACACTTTTACTTCTGTTAGGTCTGCAATCGGCTTCGTTTTTCCAGATGTATACATGGGAATCCTCACTTGCTGCAACAATATACTTACCATTTGCTGCGAGGGAGGCTGAAATCTGACTACTTGCATTTCGAAAACCTGCACAAAACTTACGTCAGTTTGATAAGCAAGAAAATAAATATATACCGTAGACCTGCAGATGCAGCAATCATGCACCACCAAAACAGTTGCAAAGGCATTGCTTTGACCATATGATCTTAGCTAGTGCTACGCACCTTTAAACTTATGAACCAGATCAATACCATCAACAACCCGAATTCGAGAATCAGCAGAAGTGATAAGTACTTCCGATGAACTTCCTGGGGCAAACTGTTCATAAAATCCAAATACAAAGACAATCATAAGCATCATAACTTAGGAACAGAAGTAAGCCAGTAAATCATTAAATTACCTGGAAACCAGTGATTTTCTTGTGATTTGATTTCTTTTTTTTGTTCTGCAAATTGATTTGACTTTTCTGTTGCAACTTATTTTCTGAACAGAATATAAAAACAAGAGGATAATCAGTGGCCCCACAAATTGCAGAATAGAGTTTAGACGAATAGACACAATTATAATAAGAAAAAAAAGGGAGCATCTGACAGTACCGGATGTATTATATAAATGACAGCTACCCTTGTATGAACCAACTAGTGCACCCTGCAGAAAATTTAACCAAGTTGTAACTGACATGTTGAGTTTCTGAATGCTGAAATGGATGCATATTAACAGTGAACCAACCTGGCCATCAGGCGTATAACATGCAGCGGTGACCATCTCATGAAGATCAATCCAATCAACAACTTGTCGATCAGGAATGCTCCATATGCGAACCTTAGCATCCAAAGATCCACTAATGAAGTATCTATCATCAACAGGATTAAACTGGATGCAAGTTACTGTGCCAGACAGAAAGCAGATTGAAATGGAAAGATATAATTAGCAGAGAAAAAAAAGAGGGAATGAGGGGATTGAATTGCTTTGATTGCTGAATTTAAACACCCTATTGGGTATTAAAGAACTCCTGTATAACTAGTCCTAAATGCAAATTTTGATAAGACTGTGCTTTGTACATAATTGGTTACAGAATCCTACTTCATATATTTGCCCATCAGAGTGGCCTGCATGTCTTGAACTAAGAAGGGAGTCTAGTAAGTGTATTGAAAGATGGTAGAATGATCACAATTACTCACCATAGTCACTGTGTGAAAAAATCTTCAAACAAGATTTGCTAGACAAATGCCACAGCCGCACTGTTTTGTCCATTGAAGATGAGAGCAAGTGCTGTGCAAAATGTGGAATAAAAACATTACAAGGATGACCGAGAAACTATTTAAATTTTAAAAATATTCAACAAACGTCAAGTGAAAAGCTAAACAAATAAACCAACAAGTCCCCTGCCACATTGAAATTTTTTAAAATACAAAGAAATTGTCTGAGCTAGCAACAATATCAATTATTATAATTCACTCTTAAAATTTTAGTTACTACCAGAGGTGTTCATCCTATGTGCACAAGTGTCACCGTAAACAATAAGACATGACTCAAATAGGATGTTACAGATCGTTTAGTTTACGTAAGTATCCCCTCCGGCTCCAATGTATACTATAGGGGGCAGTTTGGCAAACTAAAGATATCAATTCAAAGCTTTCAAAGGATTTTTATTCTCTCTTTAATAGGATTCAAACCTATAAGTTTAATATGATTTCATAAAACAATATCAACTAGAACCAGCTACAAATATTTTCTGTTTAAACATTGGGTGTGAAGTAGTTCAACAACAATATTAATTTCGCGATGTGAGCAAGACAATTTTAAAAGTTCAAACCCATTATGAGCTATCCTAAGCTACTGACCGTACACATTCTATCTGACGTTTAAGCAGTAAATTTTGTTCCCCATTCCTTTATGTGCTAGCTAAGCTAAAATCACTCCCAATCACAGTTCACTATAGCATGCAATTACAGTAAAAATTAGATATACTGGACCAGTGTTTTATTATCAAAGGAACATTAAATATGAAGAGAGCTCTGAACACACTGTTACCCTGTGTGTGTAGGTTCCCTCCCTAAACTGTTCAGTTTTAAATGTCTTCTTTCCAAGAAAGACAACAGAATCATAATGCAACTCTAGGAAATGTAAACCATTTTAGACCCATAAAAATCAAAAGTTTACAAACAAAAATTTGAATCTGAAAAGACGAGTAGAAGAGAAGAAAAAGATCCAGAAATCTTTTCATTGGGACCAAACTCTTTCTACTTGTTCCAACAATACCTATTTTTAAGACAAGACAATATTAATGCAACCCAAATGAGGTCACCAACCTAGCAATAATGCCTTGTGCGTGCTGTGCACATACACATTCCACGACACGATGATAGTCTGGGAACCTCCCCCAAACAACGTAATAGACATTCCTAATGTTAAATGTATTTTAATGCAACCTGGAAGAAATATATGTGCTGGTTCAGCCAATTGAAGACAATTCCACCCAAATATATAAAGAAGACTGAAGTTTGTGATATAAACTCAAAGAATAAAACTAAAAAAGGTTTAACAAAAGCCAATTCATCAGCTCCTCACTCAATAATAGAAACCCAATAATAAAACACGTAGTTGCATCAATTTTCAAAATCAACCAATGCCAACATAAGAGTGAATAGTAAACCTTAGAAATATACACACCAAGACATCGAAAATGCCTCAGCAAAACCAAAACACAAGACCTATCTGAAAAACAGGAGCTAACCTGAGACTTAGACCAGGAGAGGTCAAGCACATCATGCAAATGTCCTTGAAAGGAGCAGATGGGTTTTTCGGTAAGTGCAAAGACATTTTCAGGGACCACAAACTGGTCCAAGCTCAACGACTTTCTACTAACAGACGATCTCCCCTTTCTCTTCCTCTCTGGAAGATTATCCGCCAAAGGAGACAACAAAGTGGGTTCCGGCGACCCATTCACAAGAAACAACATATTCACATTAACATCTTCCTGTTTCTCCATAAGCAACAACTCACCTTTCCTCTCAGACTCCACAACCCGCCAAACATGAATGACACAATCCTCACCAGCACTAGCAAGATATTTGCCATCTAAACTAAACTTAATACTCCAAATTGACCCATTATGAGCCTGAATCTCTTGACTCTTATACAATGCAGTTAACTCTTTACATGATTTCCCATATTGTCTCACTCTCACCCTCTCCGGACCATGAAAGGAACCGTCCTGACTATCATCGGTAGCCGAACTCGACCTCCTACCGCCTTTCTCCGACGAAGTATCCCTCTCATCACTACTCCGCCTCTCCTTATGACCCGCCATGGAACTAGCCACACTCTTAATACTCTTCAACCAACTCGCTCCTTTCTTCTTCCCCTTAGACGAACCTCCATTACCATTCCCATTCCCATTCCCATTCCCACTTCCACCACTAGCACCACCGCTTCCCCCAATTCCATCACCAGTGTCCTCGTGATTCTGGCGCCGCATAAGCTCCTGCACAATGGGCGAATGACCAACGGTCATCTCGAACTCCTCCATAGTCAACTGTCTCCCAGTAGCAACCTCCTTCACTTTATTCCACATTCCATCTTCTCTAACCTCCTTCAGAACAAACTCCTTCCCATTGTCAAGATCTCTAATAGTACAAGCTTGGTCTTCTTCCCCTCTCTGAATTCTTTCAATTTCACCACATTCGAGGTCACGAGAAACGGCAATCTCCACCTCGGCCGCAGAAGGCGAAGTTGGCGGCAAAAAGTCAGCACCAGAATGAGAATGAGTCCATCTAGAATAATTCTTTCCAGACGGAGGTTTCCCGGGGGATCCGGCAGAATTACCGGGAAAACAGTTATTTAGAGAAGAAAAAGAATCAGAATCATCTTGATTGATGTTTGAAGAATTGTAACAGTCAGATTTGGATCGGAAGATAGGGTTTCCGCGAGAAAGCGTAGGGTCTGAAGATAAACCTATAGTTTGGAGAAGACGCGTTCTTCGTTCGGAGACGGAGGAAGGTTGGGAGATCCATATGTCGTAACTGTTAAGGGCAAAATTGAAATTGGAAATATTGTTATTGGTATTGGTATTGCAGTTGAGGTTGTTGTGGTTTTGGTTATCTTGGTGGTCTTCTTCTTGTTCCTGGTCAGAGTTGGAGTTGGAGCAAGAGCAGGAAGATGAAAGAGAGAGTAAACGGTCGTGTGATTCGTAAAAGAAATCCGGCGAGTTTTGGTCGGGAAGCAGGGCGGGTATGTTCATGGTTTAATGAGGATGAGATTGGGATTGGGCATTCCCATTTCAATGAAAATGCCCTTCCCTGACCAGAATGTTCACTCGATCTGATCAAGGTTTAGAGGAAAAGATTGTGATTGGAGATGGATCCAATTCGCTGATTTCAGAATCGACCAGTTTCGTTTTTTTGTGTGGAGAGAAGGACTTGGGGTTCGGTCAGGGAGCAATGTTTCTCTGTGACGAGAGAGAGAGAGAAAGAGAGAAACTTAGAGAAAGAGAAGGAGAGGTTTCCTTTTCTTTTTTTTTTTAATTTTTTGTTTTTAAAATAAAATAAAATATTTTGATTCTTACCGTAAGTAGTAATATTGAGCGGTTGAGTAAAAATAAAAGGTAGTACTCTAATATTGAATGACTAATTTAGAAAAAATATACACATTAAAATGGTTATTATCTATAAAAACTAAATCCATTATGAATTTAATGAGTTCAAATAAAATCATGAATTTTATTTTATGCTCTTTAATTTTAAAAGTTTTACGCCATCAATTAAAATTGTCTCTAAGCTATTCGTCTTTTTTTTTTAATAAAATATGTTGCATTTGTTTTTTAAAATAAATTTATGAATTTAATCTATCATATGTGTTTACATATTTATTTTAATGGCATAAAAACTTAATTAATTTTAACATGTTAAACATTTTGTTTTTATTTTTGTTTTTAAATACCAACGTATGAATTAAACAAATTAATCCATAATTACGAAAAACCAAATTAAATTGAATATTTTTAATTTATTTTGATATTCTTTTTTAAAAATTTAAATAAAAAAATTGCTACATAGATTAAAAAATTACGATATTTAGTATAATGCAATAAATTTATTAAAAATTGTAATTTTGAATCAAAAGTATTTTGTTCTTATCTTTTTCATAAATTAAAGTTTACTTGGTTTGAATAAGTTAAAAACATCTACAAACTTCAAATAAAACTAGGGAGAATTTTTTTTCTTTAACTTCATGGAATAGATTCTCTCAAGCGCAATTTTCCTATGAGAGAGATATTATTTAAAGGTTGAAATTTCATGTATTTTTAAACATAAACCTGACTTCTACTTTAAATATGTTTAAATAAAATAGCTTTTAATTAGTTTAATTGACTACAAAGACTTTCGAAAATATCATATTTAAATCATGATTTTTTATTTTTTCAGATCAAATTTAAACTCGAGAAAGACTAATACGGTACCACTTATTTTTTATCTCTAATTACCAACATTTTTTCTTAAAAGATAAAGATCGGAAACAATTATAATGGTATGGTAATTTGACACACATCTTAGGGATATTTGTAAAAATACTATCTATAATAGATGGATTGAAAATCCGCAAAATAGGTATAATATATAAAAACAATTACACATTAAAATAAAAAAAATAAATTGATATAAATGTAGGTATGAGTATTTTACTATTCACTATGTTTTATATACTCACTACATACTTATATAATATTATTTATATTATTATATAAAAATGTAGCTTTATTAATTTTTAAAAGAAAAAAAAAGATAATATATTGATAATATAAAAAAAAAATCTATAATGAATCAATCACGATTATAAATTCTATCAAATCAAATTATAATTTTTAAAAAATTTATATGATATAACAAAATAATATATTTATATTGAATGACACTTTAAACTTTTTTATACGGTCATTACATCTCTTTTAAATTCTTTTTAAGAAATATATTATTAGTATTAAATTATTATACATTTTAATCAAAGTATTTATTTATTTTTAACTCAACAAAAACATAAATAATATTTTTTAATATTAAAATAAATTTAAATTATATAATATTTTATAATTAATTAATTTAATTTTATTACAAATACGACTAAACAAACACATGTATGAATATTTAAATATAATAAAATATAAATACGGGCATAATCATTAATACACACGGAGATTTAAACTCGGACATGATAATTTTTTTCAAATTACAAATATAATGATAAATACTATAAGACCATGACCAACTAAATAAAATTTTATCACTCAACTAAAATAAACAAATATAAGTGGTACTTTATAGCTATTTTTGAAGAGTAATATTAACTTGTGTTTTAAGAACACATACTAAATCTAAAAAATTCGTTTTAAAAATTAGGCATTGTTTGATTAAAGTTTAAATTATTTTCTTTATGCAATATTGATTTTTTAATACTTGTCCTGATCAATATTTTTAAAGTTTTTTTTTTAATTCTAAAAGTTAATATAATTTTAGTTTTCATATTTTATTTCAATTACAAACTTAGGTCATCTATATTAAATTTAAATAGTTTTGGCTCTACTTATTACATTTTCACACTAAAAATTGATGATGTTTTTATTTATAATGATATATAATTTATATTCTTTTTATCTTTAAAGCTTTACAAATATTTTTTATCTCTCTTTTTATATTTTTGTAGTAAAATTTGATGACGTTTCCAATTTGTAATGAGCTGTATTTAATTATTTTATCTTTAAACAACAATAATAATTAAGTCTTATTCTATTAGGTAGGATCGATTATATGAATTAATTTTTGTCGTAATATTTTATCAAAGACCGTGCTTCTATACAAATCATCATTCTCAACATCTTTTTTAATAACTTCTTTTATAGTCTTTCAAAATCTTGTTTTTTCTCGAATTATTTGTTTTCTCTTCATCTGGTCTACTCTCTTTACTAAAGAATTTACAGGTCACTTTTATATGCTCAAACCACCAAAGTATATTTTTCACCATTTTATCTACTATCGACGCTACCCTGACACTCTCTCTAATATTTTCATTTCTAATTTTATCTAGTCGAGTCTTACCACACATCCACCGCAAGATGATCATCTCTGCCACACTTACTTTATTCTCATGTTGATTCATAACTGCTCAACATTTTATCTCGTACAAAATCACAACTCTTACTGCAATCTGATAAAAAATTTCCTCTAACTTAAATGGTACCTTTCATCACATAAATTATTTGTATATTGATTTGTCACATTTTACGAGTGTTGCATCATGCAAAATGAACACAATTAATTTTAATTGCAAATATGAGATAGAAAGACTAACTTTTGAATTTTAAATATATGACTAATTTCGTAAATGAAACAAAATAGAGTATAAAATTTGAATAAAGCCAATTTTAAAATACCAAGACTAAAACCATTGTTATAATTTTGTTATTGAAGTGATAAGATTTTTCTCATATTTAAATTTAAAGTGTTCATTCATACGAATTAGGGGTGACAAACAGACATATTCGTTCTATTTAGATTCATCATATAAAAGTCTGAAAAAATGAGATGGGTGAAATAAACATTGTATAGGGTGCAGTCTTAAAACCTTAGGTTGGTTCTCTAAACCCAAGTCGGTAACCGTTGGGGATTTCCCATCGTTGGGCTGGGCTGACACTTGACCCACCGTTGACCAGGCCCAATCCAACACTTCTGAGGCCCAATGACATCCAACTCAAGTTGGTAACCGTTAGGGGTTTCCCCACGTGCCTCTTAGGCGAACATGGCCAACAGTTATATGTAACCACCGCCATCTTGCCCACCGAAAATAACGGGACCAACTTCCTTATTATCTCGGGGATGTTGACCAAAGAGGAGGCCACATGTTAGACTTCACTACACATGTAACCTTGGCAGTCTTGGTTATTGAGCCTAATCTCTTGGCCCAATGCATAGATCTTGGCCAGCGTTAGGGCTATAAATAGCCTCTCACATGAGAGGGTCAGGTATTCATTCATTTCACACACTTTCATTACTTGCATTTACTCTGAACCTTACTTTGGCATCAGAGTGTCTTGCATGTAACCCCCCCCCCCCCCCCCACTTCACTTCGACAATCATCCAGTTTCATCTTACGGACCATCGACTGTCCCTTCTGATCATGTATGATATATATATATATATATATATATATATATATATATATATATATATATATATATATATATATATATATATATATATATATATATATATAAAGGATAAAGAGTTCAATCTAACAAATACCAAAACGTACAAGAAGTGCCTAAAAAACAAAAAAAAAATTGCAAAAACGAACCAAAAATGGGTCACTCAAAAACCAAACCACAACAACTAAATAATCACCTTGCTTTTGACAAGCTAGATCTCGAACCACCAAATCCACCATCAACAAATTGGATCCCAATAAAGCTGAATAAAAGATCCACCACTATGCTCTGAATCAAGATAAACAATCAATATGCTATAGGTGTAAGTAGGGGATAAGGTTTTGAAGCCAATATGTGAAGGTGCAAGATTACTCCCCAAGTCTCCTTAATAACCATTTACAAACAAAAAAACTTTTTTCCTCCACTTCACTCACTGTCTTTGTGACTCTATTAAAGATAACATCATTTCGGGCTTTCTAAATAAACCAAATCATCGCATGCCAAACCAAAAGTTAATCACCCCTATACTTAGCCTTACCTCCTAAAAAAGGAAAAAACTCAAAAAGCACCATAAAATCCAAATGAATAACACCCTACCACATCAGCCACCTAAACACTATATACTAAATTGATGAGGCTATTTCACAAGTAACAAAAAAGTGAGAAGAAGTCTCATCCAACAACCTATAGAAGGGACATAGAAGGGTACTAGGATCAAATAAAACATTTCTCCTAAACAGGTTGACTCTAGAAGAAAATTTAACTCGCAATAATTATCATGAGAAAACTAGAATCTTAGACAGAGCCCATCCACCCCAAAAGAGATGGAGGATTTGACTTTGGAAGGATAAGGGGACCAAAGAAGAAGTAAGACTTCCCCCCTGAGTGAGGTAAGCACGGGCCACGGAAAAAATATCCTCGTTAGAGTGCTTCCAAATCCATTTATCTCTTTCTAAGATTAAGGTAACATCTCTAAGCAAGGTGAGAAACTTAGTAACAATGGGAAACTCTCGAAGAAAGATCTCGTTAACAACCACTTTTAACCCACCCACCAACCCTTTCTACTGGATAAAGTTAGAGAGTAAACCAAGATACTTAAACTTTAGAGGGATGTTTCCTAATCACGAGTCCTCACAAAAGGAAGGAAGCAAACCCGACCCCACTTTTTTAGCAATGCCATCAGAAAACTAATCGGAGCTACAAGCCTAGAATATATATCTCTTTCCACCAAAAAAAGGAGGAGCGAAAACCCCTAACCTTACCTTCTATATGAAAGGGAATATCTTCATATCTAGCTATTAGGACCTCCGTCTAGAGCCTGGAACCCCCAACAAGCAACATCCATCTCCACTTTGCCAAAAGGGAAAGATTAACCAGTCGGAGACCACTCACTCCAAGCGCCTTTTCTCTTAGGTTTATACACATCCTCCCAATTCTTCCAACAAATATTAGACTAGTTATTCACCTCCCAAGGAGATTTCTGTTGGACATGTGACTTCACACACAAGAGGGAGGTAAATTGTGTGGTTCTGAAAAGCGTGTTCTAAAAAATTTTGTGGATTAAAATTAGAGTTTAAAAATATTTTAAAAATAGTTTTAATATTAAGTAGCGAAAAAATAAATTGCAGAATATAAATTGTGGAAGTTAAAGAGTTAAGGGGAATAGATAAAACCAAGAATTATAGAGGTTCGGTCAGAAAAAGACATACTCCTCTCTCCAAGAATTAATTTATAGAGTATCCAATAAACAAGATAAGTTTTAGTTGGCTATACTCATGAACCCTCCTTATACAAGGAAATATGAAATTTAAGGTTAACTTCCAAACAAACAATAAGCAACAAATTAAAGTGGCGAGTCTTCCTTCCAAATGGCGGATCGAAGCAGTCAGTCTCTTTTCCACGAGAATCTTGGAGTGGTTAGTCTTCAAGCTTCTAAACAAACTTTGTGAACTTTTAACACGGACTGAACTCGCAAACCATAAACCTTGGTTTTATCACGGGTTAACCAATAACCTGAGAGATTTTAATATCGGGATAATATCGAACCTATCAAAATTTTAATAATGAGGTAAGCTTTAACCTAATATTGGTTTTACCGCGGGCTAACCAAGAACCTATGAGACTTTACCACAGGCTGATCTCAAACCTAAACAAGGGGTTGATCGCACAATCTCAAACCAAAGGTTTTACGAGTTTAACTTTGAACCCTAACAAAAATCCCTACATGGATATAATGTTCAACCAGGGTATAAGAAGTTCATTGGTGAACTTACAAATCTACCCTTTCAAAAATACAACTTCTCACAAACAAAAAAGACTTTCTCGAAAAACACTTCAGTTAAAAACTTAGTGAGAGAAAGTAAACATAAGAGAATTTTTAAGAGATAAGGAGAAGTGTAAAATGAGACTCGGTTCAAGATGATTTAAAATGAGAGAAGAGGCCACTATTTATAGACTAGAGGATAGTTCAAAAAGGAAATTGATTTTAATGCATTTTAATACTTGTTAATCGATTAACACCTAATGTCAATCGATTAGATACCTCAAAAGTAATCGATTATAAGTTCAAAATAGGAAAGAAAAGATAACTAACAGTTGCATATCATTAATATGTTTTCCTAATTGCTTAGAGCTTAATTTTGAAATGAACCAATCGATTAGGTTAATGTGCCAATCGATTGGAAAATATAAAACTTTGCCCATAGCTATTATGATAGCTTCCCACTCATCTGGCATAACTTTAAAGCATTTTTAAAGATATTTTCTTGAAAAAAATCAGTTTGAAAAGATTTTTTTATGTGTGAGTAATTTATTCATTCACTTTTACGAAAAAGCCCTTATATTTTACAAAGTATTCATGCAGACTAATTAGGGTAGGGCTTTTTTCTACTTAAAGACTTTGTCAGATACTTTTTTTTGTAGACACTTGCTTGAGTTTACATGAGACGGGACATGAGTTGTATTCCACTTGATTTTCATCATCAGATAGTCAAGTCTATCAAACTCTAATACTTAGGTTTTCATCTTTATCCGCTTAATCGCTTATGGTTGACTTATTAGAAGATATTAATTGTCATCATAAAAAATGTTATCCTTGTTAAAAGTATACCACCTGCAAAACAATATTCCATACTTTCTTTGTCACTTTACAATCGTCTTTCATACCTTCACAAGCATTTTCAAAAAAAGATAAGAAGAATATAGGAATTGCGTTAAATACCGAGTTAAGAAGAACCACTCTACCCCCAAGACTCACATATCTATGCTTCCAAGGTTAAGTCTTTTTTCTAAGATTGTAACCAACATGTCCCAAGTAGACTCTAGGCGAGCCTTACCCCTTCTGACAATCCAAGATACTTAAAAGGAAGAGAGGATATCTCAACAGAGAAAGTCCTTGGCTAAAGAAAGAAAGTTAGGATCCACGTTAACCCCAATACAGCTACTCTTAAAGAAATTAACACGAAGACCTAAGGCTCTCTCAAAACCTCACAAAATAACCTTAATACTCATAAATTATCTAGAGAAGAATCAACCACCAAAACAGTATCATCAGTATACTGGAAGTGAGACACTATTAAACCGAAATTATCAATCTTAAATCCATAATAAAGTTCAAACGCCTCCGTCCTCACCACGAACCGACTAAACCCCTCCGCCACTAGAAGAAAAAGGAAAGAGACCTAAGAGATCTCCTTATTTCAATCCTTTAAAAATGTTAATCTCATAAATAGGACACCCATTATTCAGCACTACAAGATTTTAAAAAAAAAAACACAATCTTTCATATCCAAGACCTCAATTTCTCACAAAAACAACAAGTTGTATTTCGTTAACAACTTAGTTAATAGTTTATATATTCAGATGCATGAACAGATGTATGATATAATACTCTAATATCCATCTCACCTTAAAATGAATGAAACGCGTTTACTTAATTACACCTTCCATTACTTCAACTTTTGCCACTAGCTATCATTTAGATCATTTTCATTTCATTTTTTTTCTTTGAATGAGAAAAATACTATTAGAGTTGAATAATATAAGCATGTTTCATGCTTTAGTGTTGGTTTTCAACCATTCGGTTTACATCATCTTTTGCAAATTTCTTTGTGACTCTTTCATATTTTCGGTGCATAAGAATATGTTATACTGTATTAATTAATTAAACACATAAACATTGCTTTCAAAGTAACAGCGCTGTATATCACTCCAACCAACAAAAACTTTATTGTTTCACAAATTGTCTCTTAAATAGTTTGTGTCTCTCAAAGTGTGTTGCAGTTTAGTGAGGCATTATAATTATGTCTTGGATTACCACTCAACAACATATTTGTTTTACTTTTGCCAATATTTTCAAAGCTAGTATCACTAAAGTCATTTGTGATGTTGATTTTTAAGGACATTTGATTATGCTAACCGGGGACAAATTAAAAGATAAAGCTATGACATTATGTGATTAAACACTGTAACTTAATAAAGCAATTACTTTTGCCCTCCTTACAAGGTTCACCTGAATCATATAGGTAGGGGTCACTAATCTTTTTAACAATCAAAGGGATGTGTTGTTTCTTTAAATAAATATGTTTCTCTTTAACCTTTTTGCATAATAATGGAAAACAAGAATCAAAAGATATTTACAAAAAATGCAGTCATGAGAGAATCCAATTTATGTTTATAGTTTAACTAATTGAACTTGTGGCTTAGCAACAAAAATAAAAAGTAATTGAACTTGTTATTTTCATTTAACTATTGATTTTGATACGGATGAGAGTAAAAATTAGATTGCATCCATGATGATAATCATTACTTTTGTCGTATGAAAATATAAGTATGTAATAAAAAAAATTGTTTTATTTTTTTAATTTAATATTTTTTTGTCTCGTATGTTAATTTTAAAGTTTATTTTAATTTTTTAATTTAAAAAAATTATTTATATTGATCCTTTAATTCTTCAAAATATATTATATTAGTTATTTTTTCTAATTAACAACGAAAAAACTCAAAAATCAATTATTAACTTTGTTGTTAGTTAGACGAAAAATACTAATACGATATGTTTTGAAAAATAAAAGACTAATATGAAATCTTTTTGAAGTTAAGTGATCCAAATGAACATCGAAATTAAGATTCGGGACAAAATTAAACCTTATTTTATTTTATCTGTATATTTTATCATTACAAAAATTAAAACATTTTTAATTAGATTATTAAAGAAGTTGGCTTGAGTTTTTGACACAAGAACTGTTCGGAAAATAGTAATTCAAATGGTCATGGGATTATTGATGTTTAATAAGTGATTACTATAGTTTAATACGTTGTTATTGTTAGTTCATGAAGTAGTTACTGACAATTCAATATGTGGTTACTAAGTAGTTATTGATAGTTCAATTGATAGTTCAACATGTGGTTAAGGCTAAATAAGTATGTGGTTACTAACTAGAAACCAGTTAGTTAGTATTATGATCATATATAAAAGATATAACACATGTTTCTTTATTATCTATTAATATATTGTTGCAACTGGTTTTAAATACATAGTAGTCACTACTAGTTTTTATCTTAAGGAAGAGAATCTAATAGGAAACTCTAATTTCGCAAACAGAGATTCTAGGTTTCAGACTTCTTTAGACAAAAGGAAGGTGTTAGACACATTTCATCTACCTTATTCACAAGGATACTATGTTTATGTAATTTAACAGTTTCGGAAAAAAAGATTTTAAATTTTAATTAGGGGAAAAGGTTTGTTTTTTTATAGGGGAACTCGTCACGATTTTAGTCGTATGCCTACGTATCCTCTTATGAGGAATCAGAGTCACATTTTGTAGTTCGCAGTTGGTTGGTGTTTTTTTAAGGATTACGCAGATATTTTGATTTCCCTCGTACTTAGCGGAGATTTGTGTGAATAGCGGAGATTTTTGACCAAATACGCAATTAATCAAAATATGTTTCGTAACCCTTTTTGAAAATTAATTGTTAAATTAATTTATTTATGAAAAATAATTTGGCGTTGGTTCAATGTTTTTTATATACTAATTATAAAATTCTTATTTAAATGCATGGTAAAAGATATTTTAATGCAATAGGTAAAATATATTTAAATGAATTAAAAAATGATATTTGATTCAATAATAATTAATAGTAATAATTAATATAATAGTAAAATTATAAAAATAGGAAATATATAATATAAAAATTATAAAATAAAAAGAAAATAAAACGCAAGGGGGTGTTAATTAGATTGAGGTGGTAAAATAGTAGGTGCTAACAACAAGGGTCTGAATTCATATATTGAATTCAAACCAAAAGGTAGGAGGTGTGCTTCTTTGCTCACGCATTAAAAAAAGGGGTGTATAAGGAATATGGTCCAAGTTCAGATATTGAACTAGACCCAATAGGCTGAGGGTTTTAATATCTTTGTAAAATATTAATTTAATTATAAAATTGTTTGGATTTATATATAAGATTAATGATTTGAATTATTAAATTGATTGAAAAATCCCAATAATTATGTATAAGGAATATTTTTGTTATTCTCGACGTTTCACCTAACCTAATAATAAAACTTGCATATTTTTATATTTTTTTATTAAATTAAAAAAGAGACAAACAAAAATAAGAGAAACAAAACCATTAAAATATTGTAATGCAATAATTAACCTAATAATTATTATTATAATAAAGAACATGTATAAAAGTTGTTGTTTTATTTGCAAAGTGAACATGTTTCTATGTGATCCAAATCATATATACATGTTATAAATTATAATAGATATTGAAAATTTTGTTTTATTAATTAAATTGAAAAAAAATAAATATTAAGACAGCAAACATGGAGATTTTAAATAAGCAATGAATCCCAACAATAAAACACTCAATAAATATAAAATATAAACAATTCAAGAAATTTTACGATTGAGATTTTTAAGAGAGACCAACCTACAGGAGCAAGGATTCCCCCGGTAAGCAAATGATAGAAATTCTTTCTTTCCTTCGTCGTTCTTCTCTTTTTTCCTTTGGGGTGAGATCCTCCTTAGATAGATGTTGGAGACAACAACAAGGTTTTAAAAAATATAAAAAAATTGTTAGAATAAAGTTTGGTTCTAATCATATCTTAGAGTTTTGATGATAACAATGAAATAAATTTTGTGATATATATTTTATACTCTGACTTGTATGTTCTCTAAGTTCAGATGATGTTCTGACTTATACATCTTAGAAAGAAACAACATTCCACGCAAATATAAAGCAAACTCAGAAGGAAGCACTCCAAAGCAAACTCAGATGAAAAGCAATCTTAAGCAACCTCTGGTTAAGCTAGCTGAAGCAAAGATCTAATAGAAGCACGCTGAAAGCAACATCTGATAAATGCAAGATTAAAGCAAACTCTGATGAACACATATTGAAGAATACTCTGATAGAAGAAAAGATCAAGTAAACTCTGAAATAGAAACGCTGTAAGCAAACACTTCAACTTCCAGAGACAAGCTCTGACAGTACCGTTGGTTATTAAATGCTAAGACGGCTAACGCACTCAAGTGTACTATGCGCACGAGCATTGGAACACATAAAGACCAAGCCTACTCGCTACACGCAACACGCTTCATTAAATGCATGCACTCTCATCAAGGCATTAACAGTCAAGAATTGGAAGTTATATATAGAAGACCTTTAATTTCAAAGAAAGGTTACTGACTTACGTGAAATATACTTACGCTCACTGTTTTCATACTTGTAAACTAATACTGTATAGTGGGTAGATCTTAAGTATTGGGCAACAATCTTAGTGATAAATCACAGTTGTGATAAAGCTTTTTAGAAGCAAATCTGTTTCACTACTATTAAGAGATAATTTTGTAAGTGTTTCTTGAGAGACCAGTTGGGTCAGATTTCTCAAGAGGGATATGACTAGTTGAGTCTTAGAGGTGTTAGTCACTTGCAGTTGGCTTGTGCATTGTATTGTTAGTCACACCAGTTTGGTTGTGCATTTGTAATCAGTTTGATTATAGTGGATTAAGTCCTCGTTGAGAGAGGCGAAATCACCTTGACGGGTGAACTGGAGTAGTTTGAGTTTCAAATGAACCAGGATAAAAACACCAGTGTCCTTCCATTAGTATTGTGCTAGAAAAAGAAAAACTTATTCAACCCCCCTCCCTTCTAAGTGTTTTCTCACCCTTCAGGATTCCCCCGGTAAGTAAATGATAAAAATTCTTTCTTTCCTTCGTCGCTCTTCTCTTTTTTCCTTTGGGGTGAGATCCTCCTTAGATAGATGTTGGAGACAACAACAAGGTTTTAAAAAATTGTTGATAGAAAATTTTTAGGTGTTATGTTCAAAACTTTAAAATAAGTGACTGTTGATGGAGGCTTCAGGATTTCTTTGTTGTTGTTCTTCGATGTCAAGCGCAATAACTTTAGGAGAACTCTAGTGAATTATGGATGATTATGAAATTATGGATGAAAAATAGTGTGAAAGAGTGGTCTATTTATAGATTTGAAATTAGGTTAAAGACACCCCAAAAAGTAAATAGTCCACACCAAGAAAAGCCCAAAATTTATATTTTTATCTTGGTCAACAAGTCTATAAATTCTGACCAATGAGAAATCAGTTTTGTCAACATGTGACCAATCAGAAAGTGACAAATCATGTGATTTTGTTGTCTTTATATTTTATATGATTTTTGGTTATTTTTTTAATTAAAAAGTGAAAAAATTTATTTTTGAAAAATTATTAATTAACAAATACGAAAATTATAATTTAATAATAAAAAAGTGAGTTTTTGAGAAGATTTATACCAATTGAGATTTGATTGAGAATTTGTGACGGACAAGATTATGAACCTAGACACTTTTGTGATTTTCTCAATATTGTGATTGATTTTGTGATTAATAAAAATTGATTTTGAAAGATTTCAATTATTTTTAACATCTTGACTATTAAGTGTATAAAATCAAAGATTTAAAAAAATAAAAAAATAATTTTAAAATACCCTTAAAATAGAAAACGAAAATAATAATAAAATAATTGAAAAATGACTTTTTTATCCTTTTTATTAAAAAAAACACAAAAAATATAAATACCAAAAAATAGTGTAACAGGACTTGAACTCAGGACCTCCACTTGTAAGCCTTACTCTCTTACCAACTGTGCTACATTATTCATTTGGAATAAAAAGTCAATTGAAAATATATGAAAACGATCAATTATTTTCTATTTAAAAATATAAATAATTTGAAATAAATTATTATATTTTTAAATTAACTAGAAAATGAATATTTACAAAACCCCAAAATATTAATGTAAATTAAAAGAATTTTATGAAAATCAAAGTTTGAAAATAAACTTGATGGTAACACTGAGGGCGGGCAAATTTGGGATATGACAGTTTCCCCTGTTTAATAACTCTTCGATTTGAATGGCGCGAGAATTCGTAGGTCTCGTACATTTGAATAAGAGATTTATTAAATAACGGAAGACCCCAAAATTTGACCAAAGGTTGGCTAGATAGGATTACGCTGATATAGCATACCCCTAAGAGTTGGCTAGATAGGATTATGTTGATATAGCATACCCCAAGAGTTAGCTAGATGAGGTTACACTGATATAGCATACCCCCAAGAGTTGGCTAGATGGGGTTACACTGATATAGCATACCCCTAAGAGTTTTGAAGAGAATAGGAAAAGATGATGATGTATCGCTTATCGGGATTTGAATAAAGGTGAGGATGATGATTTAGAATTTGTATAAAGGGATAGGTAAAGACGATGATGTGTCATCCTACCAGAGTTTGAGTAGAAAAGAGAGTGAGATTAATTAATGCTTGGGAGACCAATATGATAAGTTTGGGTTTGATTTTGCTTATTCATCGCACCTTGAGGGATGAATAAAACAACATTTGACAATGCATGGCTGCTTGGAGACTGGGACAATGGGTTATGTTCGCGAATCGCTGTGTGGAGTCTTAGGCGATGAGCTAAATTTGGATTTCGAACACCACTACATGGAGTCTTAGGCAATGATCTATATCACGGAATAAGGAAACACACTTCTGCATGGAGTCTTAGGCAATGGGTATGTTAGGAGTGTCGCACATTACTGCATGGAGTCTTAGGTAATGGGTGAAGAGAGGAAAACACATTGCTGCATGGAGTCTTAGGAAATGGGTCATGTCACATTACTGCATGGAGTCTTAGGAAATGTGTCATGTCACATTGCTGCATGGAGTCTTAGGCAATAAGCTGAGTTTCGCACATTAGTGCCTGGAGTCTTAGGTAATGGGTAAGGAGAGGAAAACACATCGCTGCATGGAGTCTTAGGCAATGGGTCATGTCACACTGCTGCATGGAGTCTTAGGCAATGAGCTAAGTTTCGCACATTACTGCATAGAGTCTTAGGTAATGGGTAAGGAGAGGAAAAAACATCGCTGCATGGAGTCTTAGGCAATGAGTTTCACACATTACTGCATGGAGTCTTAGGTAATAAGCTACGTTGTAGAGAACACATCACTGCATGGAGTCTTAGGTGATGGGTTGAACACATCACTGCATGGAGTCTTAGGTGATGGGTTGAACACATCACTGCATGGAGTCTTAGGTGATGTGTCGAATTGTAGAGGAAGTGTGTTTTGATGATCAAACCTTATATAGCTAAGTCGAGGGTGAGATTAGTCATTTGCTGGTTGTTTGTTTTCAACAAAGGTGAAAATTTGATGGGGCCAAGAGATAACGATTCTGCCCGAAGTATGTTTTGAAGAATGTCATGCATGATGTATATGCATAACGTGAGGCTCTTAATGAGAAATCTACTGTTGGGACTTCCGAGGAATCTATTGTTGAGATTCGATTGAGAATTACCTACTGCCGAGGTCTTCTGGATAATCAACTGCCATGATCAACCAGGGGAATCTATTGTCGAGATTCGTTTGTAAACTACCTTCTACCGAGGTCTTCCGGATAATCAACTACCGTTTGACCAGGAAAATCTACTGTCGAGATTCACTTTGAATTACCTTTTACTGAGGTCTTCCAAATAATCAACTATCGTGATCGAATAGGAGAATCTACTGCCGAGATTTAATTTGAATTACCTTCTGTCGAGGTCTTCCGGATAATCAACTACCATGATCAACCAGGAGAATCTACTGCCGAGATTCAATTGCGAACTACCTTTTGCCAAGGTCTTCCGGATAATCAACTGTTGTGATCAACCAGGAGAATCTACTGCTGAGATTCAATTGCGAACTACCTTCTGCCGAGGTCTTCTGGATAATTAACTGCCATGATCAACCAGAAGAATCTACTGCCGAGATTCAATTTGAATTACCTTCTGCCGAGGTCTTCCGGATAATCAACTGCCGCGATCAACCAGGAGAATCTACTGCCGAGATTTGATTTGAAATACTTTATGCCGAGGTCTTCTAGATAATCAACTGCCATGATCAACTAGGAGAATCTACTGCCGAGATTCAACTTTGAACTACCTTCTGCCGAGGTCTTCCGGATAATCAATTACCGTGATCAACCAGGAGAATCTACTGCCGAGATTCAATTTGAATTGTCGAGGTCTTCCAGATAATCAACTATCGTGATCAACCAGGAGAATCTACTACCGATATTCGATTTGAAATACCTTCTATCGAGGTCTTCCGGATAATCAACTGCCCTGATCAACCAGGAGAATCTACTGTCGAGATTCGATTTGAAATACCTTCTACCGAGGTCTTTTGGATAATCAACTGTCGTGATTAACCAGGAGAATCTACTATCAATATTCGAATTTAAATACCTTCTGTCGAGGTCTTCCGGATAATTAATTGTCGTGATCAACTAGGAGAATCTACTGTCGAGATTCAATTTGAGTTACCTACTTCTGAGGACTTCTGGATAATCAATTGTCGTGATCAAACAGGAGAATCTACTACCGAGATTCAATGTAGAATTGATAGCTTCATTGACAATTATGATTGTCTTCACATAAAAACGAGGTTGTATGCCATGCATGCAAATTTGATTGGTGCATAAAATGTGATGATTGATGGAAGGCCATGAAAAGGCCTTTCACTTCTAATGCTTTTAAGAAGCAAGTGGGAGGGAAAATTGTAGCATAAGCTATGCTGAAGGATGCTAAGGGAATTTCACATGCTGGAGTTGTTCTCATGATAGAAGAAGTTGCTTGTCATGCCCTTGAAACCATTATAGATGAATAACATGTTATAACAGAAGTTGCAAAAAATGATGACACGTATATTCCTATGAATCTTGTCTCTGATAATGTCTTAGATTCTTCCAATTCATCTCTGATGAGAAAATATCCAACACCTACCCCCCCCCCCCCCCCCCCCCCCCCTCAATCACTTAAAAATTCACTATAATACATACCCTCACCAGAACATGATCAAAACCTATATACGAGTTATGTCATGCCCTCTCCTAAACCAACCTCATAATCAAATAATGTTGCATCATATTCTCAAAATCTTAGTCAAATGCTTGAAGAATTTACTTAACAAGAGAATGTTCCAAGAGCATCTATTTTGGAGGAGCTGTCAAGTAACCTACATAACGAGTTACCTAACAAGCAGAATTAGCTAGCGTGTATTCCTGATTTGGAATACCTAAAACCCTTGAACATCATGCTTGAACCACCAATAGAGTTCTCTAGTTCTAAACCAAGCTCAAGCTCAAGCTCATAATTTGATGCTTCTGAATTTAGGCATCTATCGGTTAAACCTCTTCAAGTTGTTCCCCCAAAAACCTCAACCATTGATACCCAAGATATAGCTTTATCTAAACCCCACAATATCCAAGCCCAAAATAATCCTAAACCTCAACCTATTCTTGCACAGTCTCAGTCTAAAGTTCAACTTGCTTCTAAAATACACTTTGAGGCTGAGTAAGACCCCCAAAATCAAACCAACTCTGAAAACCATCTTGTTCAACCTCCACCAGAAACTGCAGTCTAAACCAACCTTAAACAAGTCATTCAGATCCAACCTCCACCAGAAGCCACTATAGACCAAACTGTACCAAAAAACCCCAACCATCACCATATGTCCATCAGCCTTTCCCCATTAAAAAAGTAAATGTCGTGTCAGAATCTGATATAATGCCTCTATCTATCCCCTTTGCACCTCAACCCACTCCCCAGCTAAGCCTACCACTTGTTATCCAACTCCAAGTGGAAGAATTTAGGTATGTTATCTTTGTCAGGGTTCATAATTTGTTGGTTTAGAGGCTTTTTACTTCTAATCCCATAACTCATGCAGTTAAATGGGATTCTATCTGAACTTATGTTAACATCATCTTGCTCAATCTCAAGCATTTCTCTTCTGAGCATGTAGCTTCTTCTAATCAGAAGTATGAGAAGTTAGAGGAGAAGATAAATTTTGTGACAACCACTCAATAGTCTATGGTAGTTAAGCAAGATGTGATGGATAATCAACTGAAGACTGTGATTACAAGACAAGATGGAATGGGTTCTGACTTGAAAGTTTCCCCTGCTCAATCTTCTTAAACCTGAGGAGTTAGATTGGCATGCCCGCCATTCCTGATCTGAAGGTAGAAGAGGATTGAACACTTAAGTGCCTAGAGATTTGCACTCACATGTGCAGGAGGTAACACTGTTGGTTGAAATATTGCTTGAATAAGCTTAAAGATGCCATTCAGAAAGGTGACATAATATCGTTGTAGATGGGCTTATAGATGCCATCAAAATAGTTATTGATAGAAGTATCAGAAGGAGTCTACGCTTGACTATATCTGAAGAATGCTTTCCAGAATGAACCTCTAGGGAAGGTGCCTAAGTAGCTGATTGTCAAATTAAGTCTCCGAGGGAAATTGTTGTACCCCAAAATTTTCTCTCCCACTTTCATACAAGACATACTCATAGAGGTTCTCAATTGTCAAGGTTGACCAAGAATTGACTAGACAAATCTCCTCCTAAGGCAATGAAGCCCTAACTAGGGTTTCATTTTTCATCAAGATGTTTGAGCTCCAAGAGTCCCATATGCTTCCCATGGTCCTAATATGTCCTTAAGATCATCCATGCCAAGTTTCCTTGCACAATAAGTTTGCTCAGTCAATTGCTCAAGTATTTGAAAATCAACTATACTAGGTCAAAAGTCAAGTGTGGCCCAAATATAATCAAACTTCGAGATTTTTGGTCAACATCAACATTTTGAAGTGATATACATCATTTGATCAAGGGTTGATCATGATTCCTCAAGAAATGCTCCTAATTTATCAAAAATCAAAAATGGCAAACTAGGGTTTCTATAGGAAAAGTCAACCAAACTTTGACCAAGCATAACTTTCTCATACTTTATCAATTTTTTTCCAACCAAAGCTCATTTTTAAGAGAATCCAATTCCCTACAATTTCTATTCATCCCTCAAGTTCAAGAAAAGCACCATTTGAAATATACAAGCTCATACATTACAGGTCATTTTTAGAAAGTCAATAAAAGCAACTTTTTGCCAAGACCTTTAACATCAAGATAAAATCTTCAAATGCAAAATTGGTCAAAAGAGGGATTAAATTAGACATCTTGGGATTTCCAAAAAGTCCAAGATCATCATCATGAGATAAAAATTGAGAAAGTTATGGCTTGCCCCAGCTGGGAAAATTTGGGAAATTTTAAGAAATATGCATTGAGCAAATTTGAGTTTTTAAGGCAATGGCTCAAATTCTTGAACTTAAAACATCTTCCTAAGACCACAAAGGACCCCTAAAACCATTTGTGCATAGTCTTGATTTTATTTGCATTTTATATTAATTTTATTTAATTAAAAGTCAAATAAATCAAGATTATTGCAAAATATATGAGCCATTATCATTTGGGCTTGGTTTGATGCATGGACATGCCCCATATTTCGTGTGCAACAAGGATGGCTTTGTCTAGGTGCATTAAAATTTGAAAATGGACAAGATTCCTTGATTTTGGCCAAGGTTACAAATCATCATTCATGGCCTTGAAACACCATGTTTAATGCTGTTTAAACCTTGTTTTCTTTTCTCCTCCCATCTCATCTATAAATACCAAGCCATTTGTACGCTTCAAGGAGGCCGAGACAACCCCAAAAAGTTACACAAATTTGCAAAAAAAAAGAAGCAAAGTTGGTGAAATTCAAAAGCACGATTCCAACTTTCCTCAATCCAAACAAAGGAACCCAATACACTCCTGGAGGTTCCCTGAAGTTATTCCAATCAATTCTAGGGCTTGTAGCTTCGTGAAACACCCTCCCAAAGTCACGATTTATACTTAATTTTTCCAAATCCATTTTCTTCCATTCATTCATTATTAATTCAATTTGCTTTCATATTTTGATTCATGGTGATGCATAGAACGTTTTTGGATGTATTATTTTGAGTTTGAGTGTAAGTATGAGAGCCCACCATTGTTAGGGTTCTGAGCTCCCAATTTGGGGAACCCTAGCTAGAGATAAAATAAGATGAAACTAAGGGTATTGTCATGCTCAAGAGGGTGAGGCCAATCGATCCATGGCCTCGCATTTGATTTATGTTGCGTATTTTGGGTTTTTTTAAGTTGCAGGGGGTATAGCTACAAACACAGACTATCACTATAGGTCTTAACATCTAAAACGACGGAGGGAGGAAGGGGATGATGCGTGGCAGCTTTCCATTAGCCAGTTCAAATTCTCGCGCATTTTTTTATATTTATTTTAACATAGCTGATCAATTTTCTTATATTATGTCTTCGTGTTATTTTATGTAACGAATGAGTTGGCAGCACGGTTGGTAAAGTAGCGCGCATGTGAGGGAGAGGACCTGGGTTCGAGTCCCAGGTCCAGCATCTTCCTATATTTTTCATAATATCTCATGCAAAATCCAATACTCCTCTGGGCCTATTGACCATCATGTACCATCAGATTTGGCCATCAGTTCACAATCAATCTGGATCCAAGAGTCTTGATTAGAGATCCACCATACGCCCTCAAAGTTTTTACCTCACCTGATCCAACGATTGACCTGGGGTTAGCTTTCATTTGGGCCTACCCTTTTCCAATTTTCAACCCCATTCTACTTCATCCATCAAGCCCAATTTCTAATTCTTTTTGCTTTATTTAATTATTTCATTTATTAATCATAAAAACAAATCAAAAAATAAATAAATAGATTTAGTTTTTTTTCTAAAAATATTTTAATTAATTAGTTAATTATTTTTATTTTATTTTATTAACTTTAAAATCAATTAGATTTAGGTTATTTCATTCAAATATTTTCTTAAATAAAAAATGAAAAAAATGTTAGGTTTTTATTTAGAATTTAATTTTGATAAATAACTTTCTTTTATTTTAATTAATTAAATTTAGGTTGAATTTAATTTAGTATTTTTCTAAATAAACAAAAGCAACTAAAAAGATTTTTTTACTTAGGATTTTCTTAGGATTTTTTAGACGTAATATTTTATTTCACGTGCATTATTTTTATTCTCGCATTTTATATAATAATGTAAGTGATTATGGATTGTAATAGCCCTAATTAGGTTTTTTTTCTTCATTTTTCGCACTTTACATTTTAGTCAGATATAATTGTAACTGTCCCGAAGCCCTGTAATAGCTGTAGGACTTTATTTTCTCGCTTTTACATTTCTAATATGCTTGTATATAATTGTTAGTAATTTAGGCGTGCATGACAAGATTAATTAATTAATCGTTAGATCATTAACCCCAAGATAATATAACTGAAAAAACACACTTCTCACACTTGCACCCTTAGGGTACTCCTTACTTGGTTACCTCGGAAATGGTCATGTCCCTCGAACGTAGGGATATCTTAGCAAAGACCCTCAATTATAAAGTCATCATAAAGATCATGGTCCCTTAACGTCCCTCGAGTTGCCTACGAGAAAAATGATTTTGTCCCTCGATGTTGCCTATATGATGACAGTCCTTTCGAATGCTAAGATATCCTTATCCGTTGCCTTTAATGACCATATCGTCCCTTTCGATAAGTCCTTCAACATCCAATGATAGGGATACCTACTCACTAATAGTAAAAATAGAACTATCTAAAAGAAAGGAGGAAAAGAACGTCCTTTTTCGAGTAGGTAGATAATTGTTAGGTACTTGCTCAAATCTGAATTTTCACAATTACACACTTTTCAAAAACTATTTTCAAAAAACGCTTTATCACACTCTTGAAGACTGATACAAGAGTTATCATAAAGCAAACAAAAACTTTCAAAACACACAAACACAAACAGTTTTAAAAAGTGAGCAAGTACCTAAGAGCTCGTGGAAAACCACTGATGGAAAGGGTGCTAACACCTTCCCCTTTCCATAATCTATCCCCCTTACTCCAAAAATCTTGAAAAAGGTATTTTTCTGTTCTTTTCACCCTTTCCTTTGTTGGATAAAAGAAAAGTCGGTGGCGACTCTTGCTTACCGTGACATTTGTGAACAAAAAACGCAAAAAACCAGTATTAAACAGTGGGTTCTGCCACCATATCACAGAACTGGCGACTCTGCTGGGGAGAATTATAAAAGTGGGGTTTACCTTAGGGTCTAGATCATTTCTAAATTGATTGCTTGTTTGTTTGCTTTACTTTTAAGGGATTGTTTAGGTTACTATAGATCCTACACCCGGATCTGGGGAAACCTGTTAGGTAAGTAGCAATAGATTGTGGAAATTGTAGGGGCATACCGACACGGTTGAAGCGATGGATATGTTGATGCGACACTTTAGTTGGTACCGGTAGCTCTTGAGTTAATCAAGGAGAATACGGGGCCACTGCATTGTCATAAAGCGTCAACTGATCTTAGAACCTTTAAATGAACAACTTGTCCATTAGGACGTAACGAGATGGCCGTCTTTGGTGTATTCCCAAAGTCAGTAGATACTCGATGCTGCACTCATTGAGACTTGACTCTTGAGTTTTGTTTGGTTGCGAGTCAGTCGCCTATCGAACGAAGCTTGTGGGAAAGGTCAGTGATATTGAGATCCCTTAGAAACCGGCTACTATTTATAGGACAGGTTGAACCAATCCAACTTCAAGAGGGTATTACCTTAAAACCCATGCAAGCCTTAAACCTAAGGTCTTGGTTTGACTTGCTTGTGCTGGCTATATCTGTGATTTCTTAGCATAATCATGACATCATGACATGGAATATCATACTAACCATTTCAAGGATTTTCTAGGGCTTATCTTTATCTTGTTTTGTAGGACATGACATCCTCTCGCAGGAACACTATCCAAATCAACCTTGTGAAAGTGCATCCTCAACTCAAGGACTTAGCATCAAGGATTCCTGAAAGCTCTCCTTTGACTGAAAAACATGGTCGACTTCTCAACTTGGTCACTTCAACCCCTGATGAAGAAATGATAAAGGTGCTCTTTCAGCTCTTTATCCCGTTGCACCACTGCTTCAATTTTCCTGATTACCAGTTAGTGCATACTATGGAAGAGTTTTCTCAGTTATTAGGAGTACCTATCCTTAATCAGCTACCATTCAACGGTACGGAAAGAGACCCAAATCCTGAAGAGATTGCTCAAGCTCTATCAGAAAAGCTGTCCAAGGATTTCCAATTAAGTTTCTATTTGAGAAAGCTCACAATTTTTGGGATAGCCTGGATTTAAAAGCTCCTGAAGAAGTGTTGGCCCTCCTCATCTATGGGATGGTATTATTCCCTAACACGGACCAACTCATAGATGTGAATGCGGTTAAGATTTTTCTGTCGCATAATCTGGTGCCTATCTTATTTGGGGATATTCTACACTCTCTGCATACTCGCACTCTAAAGAGAAGAGGGACCCTTCTGTGTTGCACTCCTCTATTGGCTAGGTGGTTTATTTCGCACCTACCCCGATCTATTCTGAGAAATGAGCAGGGTATGAGACGGTCTCATAGGCTGATGTCCCTTACACATTCAGATATTCATTGGTGTTCCCGGTCCCTGGAGAGTATCACCATCATTGATTGCTGTGGGGAATTCCCTAATGTCCCTCTTTTAGGCATTAGGGGAGGAATCACTTATAATCCTTGTTTGGCGTTGCGACAATTTGGTTATGCTAGAAGAGATGGTCCTCACGACACACTCGTCCAGGGAATCACGTTTGACTATGAGAATGATGTTCAGGGTTATCGTAAGAGGTTCATTCGAGCTTGGGGCATGATAAGAAGAATTAATAGCAAGACGCCGGGGCACAAGAATTCCATCCCTCTTGATCCTTACCTCAAATGGCTGCAAGCTCGTGCTCAATGTCTTATGATGCCTTACCCCGCCATCTTACCTGTGATTGTGGAGCCAATTGCTGAAGGAGACACTCCTTACATCGTGCTTCATCCTGACATGCCAACTGATTTTGAGGAGCTGCGGAAGTCCTGGATTCAACTTAAAGAAGAACGAGATACTTTCGAAGCCCAATTCTATGCCAGCGAGGAGAGGAATATAAATGCCTACATTGCACCAAAGAGGATGTGCCTGTGGGAAACTTGAGTCTTCTTTTGATAAGAGAACTTTATTGTTGCTTTGTTCCCTTTGTGAGCCCAAGAGGCATTATTGTGATCAATAAAATATCTTAACGTTTGTTCTCTTTCTGTTTAAGCAAATTTGAGTCTTAGAAATCCTTGAAAACATTGCATACATATACCATACATATCATTGCATAAGCAGGTCTCAAAGCAAGTTTCTCATCCTCTTCGCTGTTGATTTCAGCAATGGCTCTAGAACAAACAATGAAGGATCTACAAACTCAGAATGTTCAGTTTCAACAGATGATCATGGCTCTGACCAAGGGGCAAGAAGAACTGAAATCCCTGCTTGTTAAAGAAAAGAAGAAGCCAAAGAAGCCAACTGGGTTAGTGAATCTAGGAAGAAGGATCAGAGGACCAGTGCAGCGAGCCTCTGAACTGATAACTTCATCAAAGGAAGGAAACAATCAAGATGAGGAAACAAGAGAGGAAGACTCTATTCCAAAAGAATCTGATGATGAATCTGACTATGATGAGGAACAATATCCTCCTGCTGATGAAAAATACAAACAACTAGAGGATCGTCTGAATGCAATGGAGGTCCAGAAAGTACCAAGTCTGGATTTTGAAGAACTGTGTTTAGTTTCTGGGGTCGTCATCCCTCAAAAGTTCAAGGTTCCAGTGTTCTCCAAATATGATGGGGTTTCATATCCCAAGATGCACCTCTGATCTTATGTAAGGAAGATCCAACCTTACACTACTGACAAGGACTTATGGGTCCACTTCTTTCAGGATAGTTTGTCCGAAACTCAACTAGAATGGTTCTACCAGCTGGAAGGGGCCAACATCTGTAATTGGGAAGACATGGTTGCTACTTTCTACAAGCAGTATCAATATAATACAAACCTTGCTCCTACCCGTACACAACTCCAAAATATGTTTATGGGTTCGAGTGAGGACTTTAAAGACTATGCTAAAAAATGGAGGGACTTAGCAGGAAGAGTTCAACCTTCCCTATCGGATAGGGAGCCAGTGGATATGTTTCTGGGTACCTTATCTGGTCCATTTTTCAATCACCTGATTGGAAGCTCCTCAGCCGGCTTCACTGAATTGATTCTGACAGGAGAAAGGGCGGAAGCTGGAATTAGGAGTGGTAAGATCCAAAAGGATGCATCCTCCAACACAACAATGAAGCCATTTGCTAGAAATAAAGAGGTTAGTGATGTATACCATCAAAGGAATCATGACAGAATTGAACACCGTCCAGCGGTAGGGGCTATCATGATCTCTAAGCCTGCACATACTTAACAAAGGAACAATCAGCCTAGAACAAAAAGGTCGGTAAGATAGTTTACCCGGATAAATATGACGATGTCTCAAGTCTTGCCACATTTGTTAAAATCTAATGTGGTAACCTTGCGAGAAGCTCCGAAGAATCCCAATGCTGCCTCTCCCCGATACAATCCAAATGCTCACTGTGCTTACCATTCAGAAAGTCTAGGCCATGATACCAACGACTGCTGGGCTTTGAAAAACAAGGTGCAAGAACTTCTCGAGGCGAAGGAAATTGAATTTGATGCCCCTGAGATTCCCAATGTTATAACTGCTCCTATGCCCAAGCATGCCCGTGGTGTTAATGCTATTGAAGATGATGTGTTTATTACTTCTGTTTAAGAGCTTGTTACTCCTCTTATGACCATTAAGTGGAACTTGTTGAAAGCCGGTTTATTTCTAGGCTGTGGCGAGGGTTACAACTCATGTGTATCTCTACCGACTAGTTGTCATTTGTTGAAGGCAGGTGTTCAACGCCTGATGGATGACAAAGAGATTTTGTTTGAGAAGACTCCTGTTCCGACTATTTCTTGCAAGGATGTTTCAATAATAACCATTTCCGCCAATCCTTCCAGGGTCTCCACCAAAAGACCCATCAGGATTACATCTGTTCCGAAGGTGACTCCACTGATAATTACTACGCCAGGGCCAATCCCATACTCCTCAGACAAAACTGTTCCCTGGAACTATGTGGGTGACGTCTACTACCATGGCATCAAGCAAGACCTGCTGGCTGTTGAAGACCAGGTTTTTGAAAAGGTTGATCTCGACATTGGCAACATTGTTGGAACCAGTAAAATAACAAGAAGTGGAAGAGTGTTCTACCCTGAGGTTTCTCCTCCAAAATTTGTTACTGGTCCTGTGATCATTCCTAATTTTGTTCCTGCTGATACTACTACTGCAGTTCCTGTGATTACCCCTACTGACACCCCTATCACTGAGTCGACCGAGACTCAGGGCAAAGACATATTGGTTGAGCCTGTCCGTACAAAGGCGCATTTGGTATCTATCCCAGAGGCTTCCAAGAAGGAGATGGGAGAAATTTTTAAAATTATAAAGAAGAGCGGCTATAATGTAGTCGAACAGCTGGGGCAGACCCTTTCAAAGATTTCTATGCTAGACTTACTGTTGTGCTCTAAAGCTCATGCGAAGGCTCTAGTGAAATTTCTTAAAAATACCCATGTACCACAGGAAACTTCTGTTGACCAATTCAAAGATTGTGTGTCTAGTTTGACGGCTGACAACGGTTTGGGTTTCTCTGATGCTGATCTGACACCCAGAGGGAGAAAACACAATTATGTGCTACATGTTTCCGTCGAATGCCGGGGCACTACTTTGGCCCATGTCCTGGTAGATACTGGTTCATCATTGAATGTGCTTCCCAAGAAGGCTCTGGATAGACTAGATTGTGAAGGTTTGACCTTGAAGCCCAGCAACATAGTAGTAAGAGCTTTTGACGGTTCGAAGAGAATGGTGCACAGGGAGGTGGACATCCCCATTAAAGCTGGTTCTCAGACCTTTGACTCCACCTTCTACGTGATGGATATCAGACCATCTTATTCTTGTTTATTGGGTCGCCCTTGGATCCATGGGGCGGGAGCTGTCACGTCTACTCTACATCAAATGATGAAATACATGGTAAGAGGAAAAATTGTCACGGTATACGGTGAAGAAGAATACATGGTCAGTCACCTGAACTCCTTCAGATACGTGGAAATGGATGGCAAGTTCATCGAGACTCCGTGTCAAAACTTAGAAGAGATACCTTAGACTATGGCTGCAACTGAAGTTGTCACCAATCTGCCAAAGATCAACAGATCTCCCTTGAAGATGGATTTTCTTAAGGATGCAAAAGCAGTTATTAAAGAAGGTGGGTCTACCATCTAGGGTCAGCTCCCTGATATTCCATACAAGTCTGATAAGTTTGATTTGTGTTTCTCTTCAGGGGCTCAAAGGGTTGTCCATCATGCTCATGCTGGAAGACCTCCTATACGCATCAGCAATCATGGGGTCAACACTCTAAAAGACAATGATGGTGACAATGACATGGATAGATGGATCTTCCCTACTACCAATGGTGGACTCAGTAACTAGACGGAAAAAGACTTTGTACCGATTACTTTTGTTTAGAAGTAATTGTCTTTTTTGTTTTTTTTGGATATGTAATAAACAATATAAACTCTATGGCCATGTGCCTTACCCGGGGCACAATGGTTTCATTTGTGAGGGTTATCATGTTTAATTTCATATGGAATTAATAAAGCATTGGACATTTATGCATATAAATTTTGCGCTCTCTATTTTTGTTTTCTTCTTTTTTACTTTGTCAATACAACTATGCTCTTACACACACCCACATATCAAACTACAGATCCATATCCACTCTGGATCCCATTGATAATAGTTCTGCTATTTTCGGTTATGACTTTGAAAATCTGATCAACCAAGCCGAGGACGAAGGTGAGGAAGATTGTGAGGTACCCGGAGAACTTGCCAGACTGTTACAACAGGAAGAAAGGGCTATACAACCTCATGAAGAGCTGGTTGAGACAATGAATTTGGGCATAGAAGAGAACAGAAAAGAGGTCAAGATAGGTGCAAATTTGGGGATTAATGTCAAACAATGGTTGATACAGATGTTGCATGATTATGTCGAGATCTTTTCCTAGTCATATGAAGACATGCCGGGACTAGACACGGATATTATGGTTCACCGTCTGCCAACTAAAGAAGATTGCCCTTCGGTAAAGCAGAAGGTTCATCGTATGCGCCATGAAATGTCAGAGAAGATCAAAGCAGAGGTTATGAAACAGTTCAACACTGGGTCCTTAGATGTCACTTCTTATCCCCAATGGGTTGCTAACGTGGTCCCGGTGCCTAAAAAAGACGACAAGGTACGAATGTATATGGACTATAGAGATTTGAACAGGGCAAGCCCAAGGATGACTTTCCGCTTCCCCACATTGACGTTCTGGTTGACAACACCGCGCAGTATAAGATATTTTCCTTCATGGACGGTTTCTCTGGTTACAATCAGATTAAGATGGCACCCAAAGACATGGAGAAGACAACCTTCGTCACACAATTGGGAACTTTCTGCTACAAAGTGATTCCGTTTGGGTTGAAGAACGCTGGGGCAACCTATCAGCGAGCCATGGTAGCTTTGTTTCATGACATGATTCATCACGAGATAGAGGTATATGTTGATGACATGATAGCCAGGTCCCAAATGGAAGAAGAGCACCTTGATCATCTACAAAAGTTGTTTGATAGGTTGAAGACGTACAAGCTGAGGTTAAATCCGAACAAATGAACCTTTGGGGTAAGGTCTGGTAAACTGCTAGGTTTTATTGTCAGTGACAAGGGCATTTAGGTAGACCCTACAAAAGTGAAGGCTATACAAGAAATGCCGGCTCCTCGCACTGAGAAGGAGGTCAGAGGCTTCTTAGGATGCCTAAATTACATTTCCAGGTTCATTTCCCATTTAACTGCTACTTGTGAGCCAATCTTCAGACTCCTGAAGAAAGATCAAGTGGTAAAGTGGAATGACGAATGCCAGACCGCCTTCGAGAGAATCAAGGAATACCTTCAAGAGCCTCTAATTCTGATGCTTCTGATTGAAGGAAGACCTTTGATAATGTACTTAACAGTGTTAGATAGTTCAATGGGGTATGTGATGGGGAAGCATGACGAGTCCAGTAAAAAAGAGCATGCAATATACTACCTTAGCAAAAAGTTTACCAACTATGAGACAAGATAATTACTGCTCGAGAAAACTTGTTGCGCTTTGGCATGGGCTGCTCGTCGACTGAGATAGTATATGTTGTCCCACACCACTTTGTTGATATCTAAGATGGATCCAATCAAGTACATCTTCGAGAATCCCGCTCTCTCCGGAAGAATAGCAAGATGGAAAATGATCTTGACCGAATACGATATCCAATACAAGACCTTGAAAGGAATCAAGGGAAGTGTACTAGCTGATCATTTGGCTCATCAGGTTGTGGATGACTATCAGTCCATGAATTTTGAGTTCTCGAACAAGAATATTTTGCTAGTAACTGACTGTGAAGAACCTGGACCGGATGAAGGACCTGAGGAAGGATCCCAATGGACTATGGTTTTTGATGGAGCTTCCAACGCACTCGACAATGGTATCAGTGTTGTAATCATATCTCCTGAGGGATGTCATACTCCTTTCATGACCAAATTATGTTTCAACTTTACCAACAATATGGCAGAGTATGAAGCATGCATCATGGGTCTCAAAGATGCTATTGACATGAGGATCAAGTTCTTGAGAATTTTCGGGGATTCGGCCTTGGTAATAAGTCAAATCAAAGGGGAGTGGGATATGAAGCACCCGAATCTCATCCCTTATAAAGAACATGTGCTTACATTGCTTCCACACTTTGAAAAGGTCACCTTTGAGTATTTCCCACGAGAAGAGAATCAGTTAGCGTACGCGCTAGCTACCATGTCATCTATGTTCATGGTCAAGTGGGACAATGAAGCTCCTCGGATCACTATTGAGAGGTTGGATGAACCAACATACTATTATGAGATTGACACTGAAAAAGTAGCATACAAACCTTGGTTCCATGAAGTGAAGAGGTATCTCGAGGCTCAAGAATACCCTGAGGGTGCGTATGTTAATGATAAGAAGTTTCTGAGAAGGTTCTCCGCAAAGTTCTTCTTCGGTAATGGAATCCTCTACAAGCGCAATCATGACTCTACTTTACTTTGGTGCGTAGACAAGAGCGAAGCAAAGAGGATTATGGCAGATTTACACGAAGGTACCTTTGGCACCCACTCTAGTGGACATACCATGGCTAAAAAGATCCTACGGGCAGGATACTATTGGTCCACTATGGAAGCAGACTGTTATCAGCATTCCCGAACTTGTCACAAATGCCAGATCTATGCTGATAAAGTGCATATACCTCTGGTTCCTTTGAACGTCTTTACGGCTCCCTGGCCCTTTGCAATGTGGGGCATTGACATGATCGGAGAGATTAGACCTATCACTTCCAATGGGCATTGCTTCATCCTAGTGGCCATTGATTACTTCACGAAGTGGGTTGAGGCTGCCTCTTTTGCTACTGTTACCAAGAATATTGTGGCGCGGTTTATCAAGCATAACCTTATCTGTCGGTATGGTGTGTCGAAGAGAATCATTACAGACAATGGTACAAATTTCAACAATACAATGATCACCGAACTCTAAAAAATTCAAGATCCAGCATCATAATTCTTCCCCTTACCGGCCGAAGATGAATAGCATTATGGAGGCTACTAACAAGAACATTAAGAAAATCATACAGAAGATGACGGTGACATACAAAGACTGGCATGAGATGTTACCATTTGCTCTTCATGGTTACCTCACCTCAGCACGTACGTCAATAGGGGCAACAGCTTATTCACTAGTATATGGTATAGAGGTTGTCGTGCCCATTGAGGTCCAGATCCCTTCTTTGAGGATCATAAAGGATGTGGGTTTGAATGGAGACAATTGGATCCAGACTCGACTTGATCAACTGAATCTGATTGATGAGAAAAGGCTTACTACTTCCTGTCATGGTCAAATGTATAAAAAATGGATGATTAAGGCTTTCCACAAAAAGGTCAGACGTCAAGTGTATCAAGTGGGTGATCTAGTAGTCAAGCGCATCATACTGCCACAAGGAGATCCTAGGGGAAAATGGACTCCCACGTACGAAGGTCCATTTGTGACCAAAATCATATTTTTCGGTGGAGCCATGATTCTAACCACCATGGGTGGTGACGACCTTCCTCACCCATGTGAATGTGGATATAGTGAAAAGATACTACGCGTGAATAAGGACTCGCTAGGTTGATTGGCCTAGGCAAAAATAAGGGCATCTCGGTGAACCAAAAGGGTTCAGGCAAAAAATTAGGGATGAATACAAAAAAAATCTGTACACCCGGCAAGTCGAAAACCTGAAAAGCCGGCTTGGGAAAAAAAGGGTTACCCGGTGGACTGAAAACCCGAAAGGGCGGTCCAGGAAAAAATTAGGGATTTGAAGCGCACAAATATGTCCCATTGGATCACTTGGCGACCAAACTTCAGTATCAACTACCAAGACTCAAACGGTACCGATCAATCCAGTCAGCTTCGGACGAGTAGCAAAGTGATGAGACGCTCCAAGACATAGGGGCAATAGAAGATTTGAAACTCAATGGGATTATTACACATAGCTATTTTCTCTTTAAACACTATTTTGTGTAATTTTCATTTCTTACGACGGCGTTCTCCTACTAGAACATCCGTCTCTTTGTACAAAATGCCTGTTATAGGCGAACTTCAAAAAAATCAATACAAATCATTCTTTGAAAGTACGAAACTACTTGCTTTTCTTTTTCTGTTTTGTTTTGCAAAAACGTCCAATGACTTATTTTTGACACATGCATTTAAATATGATCACTGTTCACAAATAATTGCATAAAAAACAGAAAGACAATTACTAATGATTTTAAGAAACGGGGCAAAGTCTAAAAAAACAATTTATAGTTCCGACAGTTACCCCGTCCAGTATGGTACATGGGCAGAAACGTCCTGAGATGAAATCAACGCTACATATGACCCTGTGACGACTATGTTCCCCACAAAGCAGAAACAACCAGAGTTTTGCCCTCTTCTTCCCCAAGCAGAGATTACCTTCTCCAGTTGAAGTCTGTTTTCCCCATCCAAGTTTTAACAGTTCATAAAACCTCCTCCCGGGTAGAGTTTATTTTGCAAACTGCAGAAGCTCATTCCCCAATAGAGTTTATTTCTCTACATCAGTAAGATCTTCCAACAAAGAATCATCCCTCCACGGAGTTATTCTCAAGCAGAGTCAATCCCCGTCAGAATATCCTCAAACAGAAAGAGGAAATCCCTGGAAAATCATATTCATTCACCATCCTTAGCAGAAACAAAGGATTCAATGTCCCAATACTCTTCAGCAGCAGTCCAGGATTTACTTTCCCCAACTAAGAAACATCACAATAGCATCCCATATTCATACATCATGGCATGCACATACACATTGCATACAATATAATCTCATTTATTTTGAGAATATCATCACAATTCATTTCATACATCATGACATTGCATATGGCTAACTCTTTACCTTTTTCAGTAAAAGATCAAATCAACAAACACCATTGACTATTTATGTGACATGGTAGTCTTCTCAAAGGCTATGTCTGACGAAGTGCAATTTCAGCATCTTCCTCAAAAAGATATTCTCAAAAGACCTTCTCTGGTTCGGTTAGATCGACACTAAGATCTCTCTGATTCCTATTCCAGTTGAAGATGTTCCAAGACTTTCGTCTGTTCAATTAAATCGACACTAAGATTTTTCTGATTCTTATCCAGTCAAAGTTAATTCAAGATTTTCCTCTGGTTCAGTCAGATCGACACTAAGATCTCTCTGATTTCTATTCCAGTTGAAGATATTCCAAGACTTTTGTCTGGTTCAGTTGAATCGATGCTAAGATTCTTCTGATTTCCATTCCATTCCAGTCAAAGTTAATCCAAGACCTTCTCTGGTTCAGTCAGACCGACACTAAGATCTCTCTGATTTCTATTCCAGTTGAAGATATTCCAAGACTTTTGTCTAGTTCAGTTGAATCAATGCTAAGATTCTTCTGATTTCCATTCCAGTCAAAGTTAATCTAAGACCTTCTTTAGTTCAGTTAGATCGACACTAAGATATCTCTGATTTCTATTCTAGTTGAGGATGATCCAAGACTTTTTTCTGGTTCAGTTAAATCGACACTAAGATTTTTCTGATTCTTATCCAGTAAAAGTTAATTCAAGATTTTCCTCTGGTTCAGTCAGATCGACACTAAGATATCTCTGATTCCTATTCTAGTTGAAGATGATCTAAGACTTTTGTCTGGTTAAGTTAAATCGACACTAAGATTTTTCTTATTCTTGTCCAGTCAAATTTAATTCAAGATTTTCCTCTGGTTCAGTCAGATCAACACTAAGATCTCTCTGATTCCTATTCCAGTTGAAGATAATCCAAGACTTTTGTCTGGTTCAGTTAAATCGACACTAAGATTTTTATGATTCTTATCCAGTCAAAGTTAATTCAAGATTTTCCTATGGTTCAGTCAGATCGACACTAACATCTCTATGATTTCTATTCCAGTTGAAGATAATTCAAGACTTTTACTGATTCAGTTAAATCGACACTAAGATTTTTCTGAATCTTATCCAGTCAAAGATAAATCAAGACCTTCGCTGGATCAGTTCGAATCGACCATTGATTTTTTACTAATTCTTAACAGTTTAGTCTCATTTCCCCAATAAGTTTTTGTGAAGCCTGAAATACGACCAAATAGCAGTCAACCTCATCATCCTCAGCAAGTCACCGTGAAGCCTGGATCCTGACTAGATAGTAGTTCACTTCCGTCTCTTCAGTCAAGAGATGACTCCCCAGTAGAGTAATGGGCAACTGAAGCTCCTAAACTCTATTTCCCAATACAGAGACCTACATTCCCCAGCGAACTCCCCCTCGGACAGCAGGAACAGGGATCCCCATAAAGAGAATTCTTATGAAATCAACATCAATTTCAGATGGCATCTTTAAGCCCATCTCCGACGACTCTCCGTCATATTCCTTGGATGGAATCTTTAAGCCCATCTCTGAAAGTCTTCTGTCATCTTTTCTAAATGGCATCTGTAAGCCCATTCCCGATATTATTCACCAACAGTCTCACTTCGGGCGAGTGCAAATTTCTGGGCACTCCAGTGTTCAATCATCTTCCACCTTCAGATCACGAAAGGCAAACAAGCCAATCTAAATCTTCAGGTTTAAGAAGATTGAACAGGGGCAGCTATTGTACCCTAAAATTTTCCCTCTCACTTTCACACAAGACATACTCCTAGAGGTTCTCAATTGCTCAAGGTTGACCAAGAATTGACCAGACAATTCTCCTCGTAAGGCAATGAACCCCTAACTAGGGTTTCGATTTTCATCATGATGTTTGAGCTCCAAGAGTATAAAATGATTCCCATGGTCCTAATATGTCCTCAACATCATCCATTCCAAGTTTCATGCCTTGCACAATAAGTTTTCTCAGTCAATTGCTCAAGTATTGGAAAATCAACTGTACTAGGTCAAAAGTCAACTGTGGCCAAAATACAGTCAAACTTCAAGATTTTTGGTCAACATCAACATTTTGAAGTTATATCCATCATTTGATCAAGGGTTGATCATGATTCCTCAAGAAATGCTCCTAATTTATCAAAAGTCAAAAATGGCAAATTAGGGTTTCTATAGGAAAAGTCAACCAAACTTTGATCAAGCATAACTTTCTCATACTTTATCAGAAATTTCCCAACCAAATATAATTTTGACGAGAATACAATTCCCTACAACTTCTCTTCATCCCTCAAGTTCAAGAAATGCACCATTTGAAAGATACAAGATCATACATTACAGGTCATTTTTAGAAAGTCAATAAAAGCCACTTATTTCCAAGACCTTTAACATCAAGGTAACAGCTTCAAATGCAAAATTGGTCAAAAGATGGATTAAAGTAGACATCTTGGGCTTTCCAAAAAGTCCAAGATCATCATCATAAGATGAAAATTGAGCAAGTTATAGCTTTCCCAATTTGTGAAAAATTGGGAAATTTTAAGAAATATGCATTGAGCAAATTTGAGTTTTTAAGGCAATGGCTCAAATTCTTGAACTTCAAACATCTTCCTAAGATCATAGAGGACCCCTAAAACCATTTTTTGCATAGTCTTGATTTTATTTGAATTTTATATTAATTTTATTTAATTAAAAGTCAAATAAATCAAGATTATTGCAAAATATATGGGCCATTATCATTTGGGCTTGGTTTGATGCATAGACATGCCCCATATTTCGTGTGCAACAAGGCCAACTTTGTCTAGGTGCATTCAAATTTGAAAATGGACAAGATTCCTTGATTTTGGCCAAGGTTACAAATCATCATTCATGGCCTTGAAACACCATGTTTAAGGCTGTTTAAACCTTGTTTTCTTGTCTCCTCCCATCTCATCTATAAATACCAAGCCATTTGTAAGCTTCAAGGAGGCCGAGACAACCCCAAAAAGTTACACAAATTTGAAAAAAAAGCAAAGTTGGTGAAATTCAAAAGCACGATTCCAGCTTTCCTCGATCCAAACAAAGGAACCCAATACACTCCTGGAGGTTCCCTGAAGTTATTCCAATAAATTCCAGGGCTTATAGCTTCGTGAAACACCCTCTCTAAGTCACGATTTATACTTAATTTTTCCAAATCCGTTTTCTTCCATTCATTCATTATTAATTCAATTTGCTTGCATATTTTGATTCATGGTGATGCATAGAATGTTTTTGGATGTATTATTTTGAGTTTGAGTGCAGGTATGAGAACCCACCATTGTTAGGGTTCTGAGCTCCCCATTTGAGGAACCCTAGCTAGAGGTAAAATTGAATGAAATTAATGGCATTACCATGCTCAGGAGGGTGAGGTCAATCGATCCATGGCCTCACATTTGATTTATGTTGCGTATTTTGGGTTTTTTTGAGTTACAAGGTATAGCTACAAATGCAGATTATCGCTATAGGTCTTAATATCTAAAATGATGGAGGGAGGAAAGGGATGATGCGTGGAAGCCTTCCATTATCCAGTTCAAATTCTCCCGCATTTTTTATTTTATTTTAACATAGCTGATAAATTTTCTTATATTATGTCTTTGTGTTATTTTATGTAATGAATGAGTTGGCAGCACAGTTGGTAAAGTAGCGCGCATGTGAGGGAGAGGACTTGGGTTCGAGTCCCAGGTCCCGCATCTTCCTATATTTCTCACAATATCTCATGCAAAATTCTATACTCCACAGGGCCTATTGACCATCACGTACCATCAGAGCTGGCCATCATTTCACAATCTATCTGGATCTAAGAGTCTTGATTGGAGATCCACCATACGCCCTCAAAGTTTTCGCCTCACTTGATCAAACGATTAGCCCGAGCTTAGCTTTCATTTGGACCTACCCTTTTCCAATTTGCACCCCCATTCTACTTCAACCATCAAGCCCAATTTCTAATTCTTTTTGCTTTATTTAATTATTTCATTTCTTAATCATTTTTAATTTATCATAAAAACAAATAAAAAAAAAAATAAATAGATTTAGTTTTTTTTCTAAAAATATTTTAATTAATTAGTTAATTATTTTAATTTTATTTTATTAACTTTAAAATCAATTAGATTTAGGTTATTTCATTCAAATATTTTCTTAAATAAAAAATGCAAAAAATGTTAGGTTTTTGTTTAGAATTTAATTTTGACCAATAACTTTCTTTTGTTTTAATTAATTAAATTTAGGTTGAATTTAATTTAGTATTTTCCTAAATAAACAAAAGCAACCAAAAAGACTTTTTTACTTAGCATTTTCTTAGGATTTTTTAGACGTAATATTTCATTTCGCGTGCATTATTTTTATTCTCACATTTTATATAATAATGTAACTGATTATGGATTGTAATAGCCCTAATTAGGTTTTTTTTCTTTCATTTTTCGCACTTTACATTTTAGTCAGATATAATTGTAACTGTCCTGAAACCCTGTAATAACTGTAGGACTTTATTTTCTCGCTTTTACACTTCTTATATGCTTGTATATAATTGTTAGTAATTTAGGTGTGCATGACAAGATTAATTAATTAATCGTTAGATCATTAACCCCAAGATAATATAACTTAAAAAACACACTTCTCACACTTGCACCCTTAGGGTACTCCTCACTTCGTTGCCTCAGAAATGGTCATGCCCCTCGAACGTAGGGATATCTTAGCAAATACCCTCAATTCTAAAGTCATCATAAAGATCATGCTCCCTTAACATCCCTCGAGTTGCCTACGAGAAAAATAATCTTGTTCCTCAATGTTACCTATATGATGACAATCCCTTTGAATGCTAAGATATCCTTATCAGTTGCCTTCAATGACCATAGCGTCCCTTTCGATAAGTCCCTTTAACATCCAATGATAGGGCTTCCTACTCACTAATAGTAGGATAGTACCATCTAAAGGAAAGGAGGAAAATAACGTCCTTTTTTGAGTAGGTAGATAACTGTTAGGTACTTGCTCAAATCTGAATTTTTCACACTTACACACTTTTCAAAAACTATTTTCAAAAAATGCTTTATCACACTCTTGAGGAATGATACAAGAGTTATCATAAAGTAAACAAAAACTTTCAAAACACACAAACATAAACAATTTTCAAAAATGATCAAGTACATAAGAGCCCATGGAAAACCACGGATGGAAAGGGTGCTAACACCTTCCCTTTCTATAATCTACCCCCTTACTTAGAAAATCTAGAAAAAGGTATTTTTCTGTTCTTTTCACCCTTTCCTTTGTTGGATAAAAGAAAAGTCGGTGGCGACTCTTTCTTACCGCGACATTTGCAAACAAAAAACACAAAAAACCAGTATTAAACAGTCGGTTCTGCCACCATATCATAGAAATTCTTATCAGATTTCAGTCTCTGAGGTAAATGCTTGTCATTTAGATAGTCACCCTGTCTTATTTCGGGAATTGATCCACAATCTGTTTCTATTGGTAAACCCGTCCTGTTCCAGGAAATCATACCACCTGGTCATGTTGCTAGTTTCCCCATCCTGTTTCGGGAGTTAATCTTTTCCTAGTTATAAAGATAGTTTCCCCGTCCTATTTCGGGAGTTAATCTTTGTCTGGTCATATAGATAGTTGCCCCGTCCTATTTTAGGAGTTAATCTTTGACCTACTTTCTGTTGGCGAATCGGTCCTATTTCAGGAATTCATACCGCCTGGTCATACAAATAGTTGCGCGTCTTGTTTCTGGAATTAATCTTGGACCTGATCATCTAAATAGTTTCCCCGTCATGTTTGAGGAATTAATTTGTGACCTGTTTGAGAATTGTTGATGATATTTGTCTGTTTGTGAACTAACCTGAAAGAAACAAAGTTAGTTTCGTGCAATGTCATGATGTATGTAATGCATTGCGTAATGATGTTCTCAAAGTAAATGAGAGTATGCTATATGTGTATGCTATGATACTTATAAATGATGTATGGATGTAAGATGTTGTTGAAGTGTATCGGTAGCTTTGTATAACATCTTTGCGGGGAAAATAAATCCCCGACCGTTGCTATGGATGAAGAATATGAATCTATAATCTTGTTTAGAATGTCTTCGTTGGGGATTCCTGCTTTCTGTTTTGAGGATATTCCACTGGGAATGTTTGGCTTCTGCTTGGGGATAGAAGAGTTCAGGAACATTGGTTGTTCATCACTCTATTGGGGAATTTAGTTCTTGTATACCCTGACTGGGGATAAAAAAGATGAATAACCTTCAAAAGTGCCGTATAACTGAGTTTCTGACATGGACGCCAACTCTTCTGGGGTAGGACAAAGTTAAATGATATCTTGACCAGTTTTAGATTCCATTGTCACTCTCTAGGGATAGCAGCCTATAATACCCTTTGCTGGAGAGGGGAATTTTGCTGGTGTTTTATCGTAATTGGAGAAATTAAATCTGTTTGAGAAATTAAATCCCGTTGGGGAAATGAACCCTGCTGGAGAAATACGCTCTGCTGAGGAACTGAGCCCTGCTGGAGAAGAGAATTATGTAGGGGATTTCACAATGTTGGAGAAATAAACTCAGTTGGGGAATTCAATTTCTATGAATTTTGCTAAGGAAATCTCTGATGAGGACTGGAATTCCGTAGGTTATATGGAGGAAGTTTCCTTCGTATGTTGGGGAAATGATCCATACTCCTTTATCCACTAGGGGGATCTGCTGGGGAGTATGATTAGGTGAATATCTAGAAGATGCCGCTGTTTCTGTTTGAAGGAATATTGGACTTGCAGGGGAATGTATCTCTATTGAAGATGAGCTTGTGGAGATGACTCTGTGGGGATTTCTCTGTGGGAATTTGTGGATGACTTGAATGTTATCCCAACTCGTAGAGTCTTGAGTAAATTCTTATCCTTGTTTTTATGCATATATATTTGTTAACAATAATCATATTCATATGCATATGTTCATTCAATTTTTAGTCATTGGACGTTTTACGAACAAAACATAAAAAGTAAAAACAATTTGAATTTTGAAATTGTATTTTATTAATAGTTCTCCTATAAACATGCGGTTTTTATACAAAGAGACAAAAATCCTAGTAAGAGGAAATCGTCGTGAAAAGAGTACAAAGTAAAAGCAAAACAAGCTATATGGAAACGATCTCATCGAGTTTCAACTATGCTATTGCCCCTATGTCTTCTAGTATCTCATCCCTCACTGTCGGAAGAAGTTGACTGAATTGATATGTACCGTCGAACTTGACGTTGGTAATAAAGCTTGCTGCATATAGATGATCCAATGGGACATAGTCGTACACTTCAATCCCTAACTTTTTCCTGGACCTCCCTTTCGGGTTTTCAATCCACCGGGATACCCTTTTTTGCCCAAGCCTCCTTTTTAGGTTTTCAACTTGTCGGGTGTACAATCTTTATTTTTATATCCCTAATTTTTTCCTGAACCCTTTTGGTTCGTTGGGACGCCCTTATTTTTTCCTAGGCCAATCAACCTAGCGGGTCATTTTCATGCGTAGTTTCTTTTGACTATGTCCGCGTTCACAGGGTGCAGAAAATCTTCACCGTCCATGGTGGTAAGTATCATAGCACCTCCAGGGAATATCTTCTTGATTATAAATGGCCCTTCGTATGTGGGAGTCCATTTTCCCCTAGGATCACCCTGCGGTAGGATGATGCGCTTTATTACCAAGTCGCCAGCCTGATATACTCGATGCTTGACTTTCTTGTTGAAGGCCTTGATCATTTGTTTCTAGTACATATGACCGTGGCAAACAGCTGCAATAATTTTCTCATTAATAAAATTCAACTGGTCTAGCCTAGTCTGAATCCACTCGTCTTCTTATAAACCTGTGTCTTGAATAATCCTTAGAGAAGGAATCTGAACTTTGATAGGTAGGAAAACTTCCATACCGTAGACTAGAGAGAATGGGGTTGCCCTAGTTGATGTTCGTGCTTAAGTGTAATATCCATGAAGAACAAATGGTAACATCTTGTGCCAATCTTTATATGTCACCATCATCTTCTGTATAATATTCTTAATGTTCTTGTTGGCGGCTTCCACTGCACCATTCATCTTTGGTCGATACGAAGAAGAGTTGTGGTGCTTGATTTTGAACTGCGTGCAGAGTTCTGAGATCATAATATTGTTCAGATTAGTACCATTGTCTATGATAATCCTTTCGGGGATGCCATACCAACATATGAGGTTATGCTTAATGAGTCGGGCCACAATGTTCTTGGTGACAGAGGCAAATGAGGCTGCTTCGACCCACTTTGTAAAATAATCAATGGTAACCAAGATAAAACGATGTCCGTTAGAAGCACTAGGCTTAATCTCTCCAATCATATCAATGCCCCACATTGCAAATGGCCAAGGAGCAGTCAATACATTCAGAGGAACCGGAGGTATGTGTACTTTGTCAGCATAGATCTGACACTTGTGACAAGTTCTTGAGTGGTGATGGCAATCAGCTTCCATGGTCGACCTGTAATAACCCGCTCTCAGAATCTTCTTAGCCATCGTATGTCCGCTAGAGTGAGTACCAAAGATACCTTCGTGCATATATTCCATAATATTCTCCAGTTCCTTCTTGTCTACACAATAAAGTAGAGTCGAATCATGGTTGCGCTTGTATAAAAATTCGTTGCTCAGGCAGAACTTAGCAGAGAACCTTTGTAGGAATTTCTTGTCATTGATAGATGCTCCCTCAGGATATTCTTGATCCTCAAGGTATATTTTCACTTCATGAAACCAAGGCTTCTCTTCTACTCTGTCGGTATCAACTTCGTAGCAATGTGTCAGTTCGTCTAGTCTCTCAATGGTAATTCAAGGAGCCTCATTGTCCCATCTGACTTTGAACATAGATGACATGGTAGCTAATGCGTCTGCCAGCTGATTCTATTCTCATGGAATATTCTCAAAAGTGATTTCCTCAAAGTATGGAATTAAAGCCAACACATGTTCTCGATAAGGAATGAGATTCGAATGCTTTGTGTCCCACCCGCTTAACTTGACTGATTCCTAGGACTGAGTCCCCATATACATTCAAAAACTTGATTCCCATGTCAATAGCGGCTTTGATACCCATGATACACGCTTCATATTCAACCAAGTTATTGGTATAGTCAAAACATAATATGGCAGTGAAATGCGTATGGCAACCCTGTGGAGACATAATTACAGCATCGGTTCCATTGCCAAGTGCATTAGAAGCTGCGTCAAACACCATAGTCCATCGAGATCCTGGCTCAGGTCCTTCATACAGTCCAGGTTCTTCACAATCTGTCACTAGCATAATGTTCTCGTCCAGGAACTCAAAATTCATACACTGATAGCTATCTACAGCTTGATGAGCCAAATGATCTGCCACTACACTTCCTTTGATTGCTTTCTGAATGGTGTATTAAATTTCGTATTCTGTCAAGACCATTTCCCATCTGGCTATTCTTTAAGAGAGAGCGGGCTTCTCGAGTATGTATTTGATTGGATCCATCTTAAAGATCAACAGGGTAGTATGAGTCAGCATATACTGTCTTAGTCGGTGAGAAGCCTATGCCAAAGCGCAACAAGTTTTCTCAAGTAGTGAGTATCTTGATTCACAGTCGGTAAGCTTTTTTCTAAGGTAGTATATTGCATGCTCTTTTCAACCAGACTCGTCATGCTGGCCCAGTACATGATAAGTGTAAATTGTAGCTATTTTGTATATATGTTTTGGTGCACTTATAGATACTTTTGTTAATATTATTTGAATAATTCCCTGCTTTGTTTGTAAATACGTTTACTTTGCGAATAATTGTGTTTTTATGTAAAAAGTGTAATGTTTGATAGTTTTGGTATATTTTGTAGGTATTTGTCGCATATCCGAGCATTGAGGAATAAGGTGTCAAAGGCACAGCTCCGAATGCATGTTTCTAGAATAAAAGACCAGTTTTGGGACTTGTTTTCCAGGAGAGCCTGCTTAGTGCGCAGCAGGCCGCTAAACGCGAGTGACGCTCAACACATTTTGTAGCGTGCTGCTTGCATTTATTGTTTTGGCAGAACCAAAGTTTTGAAGCCCTCTTAGCGCAGATAGAGTGCTTAGCACAACTTAGATTGGTTTAGTGTGTAAATATTGTGCAGCCCGCTTAGCATGCTGAGGCCGCTTAGCGCGGTTTGCTGAGAATAGTTTTATAAAAACAGATTTTAGTCATTTTCTAGGTTATGGTTTTTGGGGTATTTGTTCCCAAACTCCATCACCTTCATTCTTTGATATTTAGAGCTTAGAAAACAACATTTGTGGCTTACAATTAGATGATCAAGGGTCGGGAGCTTGATGGATCATGTTGACACTGCAGTAAATTTGGTTTTCTCTCCTCTTCCTCTCTTTGTAACCATTATTTGTTGGATTTTATATGTAACTTTACCTTGATTATATGTACATTTATTGCTCATGGTGTTGTATGAAACTTTCTTTACAAATCTTTATTGATGTTTATCCTTTTTAGCTTGCTAAGGGTTTGGGTTTGAGATGTTACAGATATGGACAGATTGAATCCAGGCTTAGGATGAATATCTATTAGGCTTAGATTCTAGAGATAGATTTAGGCTTAGTAATCACTAAGGTACCAAATGTTAATGCCTCCGTGTTGTTTATGTTGTGTTGAGAGATCATTGGCATAGAGCGATACGGTTGATATCTCACTGTGTTAGAGATGACCTCTGTATGAGCGATACATGATGATATTGACGAGTGGTTAAGGTTAAGTGTAAATGGGAAGTAAGTTTAAGTATTTGACATGGTAGACTAAATACAAACTCGAGAGTTCTTTACTAATCGAAGAATGAAATTCTTTTTATGTCTATAACTTTTAATTCCCGCACCTTACAAACAAACCCATCATTTTCCCAAACTCATAAACGCGAAAAATTTTCAAATGAGAATTCAATAACCAATCTCTGTGGACACGATAAATTCCCAAATAAATATTTCCAAAACTCTTGTTTCTTTCCGCTACACTGCATCAGCAAAATGGCGTTGTTGTCAGGGATTGGCTATATTGTTTTTGCATTGTGATAGTTTCCTTGTTTTTGAGTTTTGTTATTAGTGTATATGTTGTATAGAAATTGTATATTAACTTGTATATGATACTTGTGCATATATGTGTGTTTTCTTTGTTTTCACGTATTGTTGTGAATTGTCTTGTTTTTGTAACATTTGTTGTGTGGATGTTATGACACTTCCTTTAGGTTCGCGCGATGTGACAGTACCATGGCATGACGAGAGGAATTTAATAGCTCGCAAAATAAAGGCGTCGATCTTACAACGTAAAAAAAAGCATGTTGTATTGTTTTTATTTGTATTCATTTATGTATGTGTTGACTTGTATTTTAACAAGTTGAACTCAGATTAGTTTTTAAATTTCAAAATTTCACTTTTCAACTTGTTAATAAACTTTTAAATTGTTTGTTTCGTTGATTTAATTTGTGTTTTTCCGCAAGCTCGTCGTGTTTAGCTTGGGGAAGTTTGTATGTTGTAAATATTATGTACATAGAATGTGTAGGTGCTTGTGGAGTTGCATAGCAGCTGCACCAGATGGTGTTGTCCTATTTTTCTGCATCTGGTGTAGCGCGTTAAGCGCGCCCTACTGTCAGAGCCAGTGAATTCTTTTAATTTTTTCACTTGCTTTCCTTTTTCCTACTCTCACATAGGCTTTTTAGATTAATAAAAATAGTTATTTTTGTAATTCTTTTGTTTGTGGTTTGGACTCCAAATTTGGTCCCATTTCTTTAGGAATTTTGAGGCGATTTTCCAAGTCTGTGCATTTCAACTTGTGGATGTATGGTAATGATAGTATTTTGAAGTTGGTACACATCAGGTACTCATTTATCACTTTCTAGAACATAGCATGTTTAAGAGACTTTTCTTTTGTACAAATTTTCATGTCATTCATTATTTTGCAATTTTTGTTCACTTTTGAATCACTTTAGGACGAAATCCCTTGTGAGGTTGCTTTCCATTGTTTACTATATGCACGGGAGTCCGACAATCTTGTCTTAACTCAATTTTATTATGTTTAATTTTGCATTTATGTTGATTCGTATGAAAGCATGAAATTATCAAGGCATTTTGTTTAATTTTGAGAAAAACCACCTAACCAAAAGTAATTCACCTTGTGAGTGAGCGAACATTTGTGAACCCCTTTGATCCTTTTAGTTAGAATTCTTCATGGATTCTAATGTCGTTTGTTGGTACTTAACCCCAACCATGTATTGTGGTTGAATTTTTCCTTGCCTTAGAAAGTGGGAGCAATTTGTCACTATGTGTGGTCGTGTTTAAGTTGGGGAGAGCAATGTTCCTTGTTTATATGATGGTTGTTTGAGGTTGAAAATAAATTGCATAGAAAAAAAAGACGAAAATATATAGAAAAAGAAAAAGAAATAAAAAAGAGAAAAAGTTTTGAAAAAGAAAGAAAAAAAGTACAAATAAGTGATGTGTGATTGTGTAACAATTGAGATAGTTGAAAAATTTGATTGAGCGATGCTTGTGACTTTGTGAATTGATCACTCTCATAGGATTAGGCATGGTTGTTTGTTTCAATTACCTCTAGATATTATCCCTTCCTTGTTACCCAAGCCACATTACAATCCTTGAAGCCCTTGTGATTTTGCTTTTGTGCTTTTCAATATGAATTTGTTTTGATGAATGCATAATTTTATTGTTGTTAGAAAGATTGTTGAGTGAGAGTTGAGCACCTCATGTTTGTGTTTTTAATCTACCGATGAAGTGTGTGCTAGGTGTGATTCACTTGTGAACATTTTATTGTTTTAGAATTTTTGACATGTGCTTTGTATTTAGGAGTTATTTCATTTTCATGTTATCGTTGTAGTTTAGTGGTAAGTTTTGCCTTGTGTGTAGGTTTTTATTTTTGAACCATACATTTGTTTTCCGTTTTAAAAACATGTTGATTCATGATTCTTTGATTATTGTTTATATGTTCTTTGAGTTGTTTTGCCTTGTTTGAGGACAAACAAGTTTAAGTTGGGGAGAGTTTGATAAGTGCAAATTGTAGCTATTTTTGTATATAAGTTTTGTTGCACTTATTGATATTTTTGTTAATATTCTTTGAATAATTCCCCGCTTTGTTTGTAAATACGTTTACTTTGCGAATAATTGTATTTTTATGTAAATAGTGTACCGTTTGATAGTTTTGGTCTATTTTGTAGGTATTTGTCGCATATTTGGAGTATCAAGGAATAAGGTGTCAAAGGCACAACCCTGGATGCGCATTTCCAGAATAAAAGATCAGTTTTGGGACTTGTTGTCCAAGAGAGCCCGCTTAGCGCGTAGGAGGCTGCTAAGCGCAAGTGACACTCATCGCATTTTGTAGTGCGCTGCTTGCGTTTACTATTTTGGAAGAACCAAAGTTTTGAAGCCCGCTGTGGTGCGGTGGGAGAACTGACTTGAAGGTTTTGCGTTTTATCACAAATGTTGCAGTCAGCAAGAGTCGCCACCGACTTTTCTTTTATCCAAAAGGAAATGTGAAAAAGCACAGGAAAGACCTTTGAGATTGTTTCTTGAGTTCGGGGGGTAGATTATGAAAAGGGAAGGTATTAGCATCCTTTTCATCCATGGTTTTCCATGGGCTCTTAGTTACTTGCTAGATCACTTGCTTTTGTTTGAATGTATGCTCGTGGTGGTGATTTTGAAAGTATTTTGTAAAAGAGACCATTGTTAAGGAAATCTTTGTAATGATTCTCGTTCGTAAGAATGTATACAAAGATGTTTATCTTTTTGAAAATGTTTTCAAGTTTGTAAGATGTTTTGAAATGTGTGTGTTTGTTTTGAAAATAGCAAGGATATTTGTTTGAAATGGAGCAAGTAACCAAAAGTAATCTACCTACTCAAATTTCTTTCTTATTCATTTTCTTTTCCTTTGATATTGTTGTCTTACCATTGATTCGGTAAGCAACCCTATCTTTGGATGTAAACGGGACAAGCGTGGGTTATGGTATAACCATGATTAGCAATGTTATGAGGTGCCTTAGCATTTTTTTGATGGACTAAGATCATTTTGAAAATGCAACATTTATAGCGTCATCGAGGGACTATGATCTTGTTTTTTTTGTTTGTTTTTGCTAAGACATCCCACATGCATAACATGACCATTTTTAGGCAACAAGTGGAGTTAACCTTAAGGGTGCATGTGTGAATAGTGTGTTTGATTTGCAAGCATTTAATCTTTGATTAGGGTTATCTACTTGTTGATTTTATGTCTTGCCATACAAACACTAGTTACTAGCTTTTATATTTGAAAGCGATAAATTGCGGAAATGTAAAGTCCTACGCTATTACAATCATTTGGGGATGGGGTGTACAAATTTACAAATGGGGATTGCAAGAAATTAAAGTCCTAATTATCTATTACAACCATATTGAATATCCATGAAGAAAATATACGAAACATGTAAAAATAAAGAAAAATGAAAGGAAAAGAAAACATTTTGGATCATTATGTGTCGACACATGCCGTAAAATCAAGCTTCTCGAATGCACTTTTGCTTTGATGAAGACAAATCATGATTGATAAAGAAGGAAAAAATTATTGATCAAGCTAAAAGTCTCTTTGGATGAAGTCTTTGGTTCAAGCCCTTAGCAAATTTCAAGGTATAATGATAATACTTACCTTGAACTTAAGATATAGATGCTCAATGGTCAAAAGAAACATTTTATATTGTCCAACTCTTTATTCAAGTCTTTTCAAAGCAAAAATTAAATTTTCATTTGAGTGCAATCGATTTGCATGTTAGTGCAATCGATTGCATGCTTCAGTTTTTTCAAAACATTGGCTACTGACTTCCAGTGCAATCGATTTGCATGGTTGTGCAATCAATTTCACACTCAAAATATTTGGAAATCTGGCTACTGGAACCCCGTGAAATCGATTTGCATGGTTGTGCAATTGATTGCACACTCAAAATATTTGGAAATCTGGCTACTGGAACCCCGTGCAATCGATTTTCATGGTTGTGCAATCGATTTCCTACTGTATGGCTTTGAAAAACAGCTGCCTTACACCTGCCTGTTCATGATGCTATTTCATGGAAAACTTTTCACTCAATCTTGGCAATTGTTCATGATTTTTTACAAACCTTTTCTTCAAAGGTCACTGCATTTTAGCCTAAAAAATGAACCAAATGATGATGATTGAAATGAAGAGTTTAAACTTAAGGAGACTTACCTTGCAGCTAGAACTTATGTTTTGAGCTTGAGGTGTTGCCTTGTGGATTGTTATGACCTTTTTCAGTTATGAGATTTTTTTGAGAGTTTGTCAATAAAACTTCTGGTTTTCTTTCTCCTTTTTTTCTCTCTCTCCCTCTATCTTGCAATTGGCCTCTATATTTATAGAGAAGGTTTGAGACTTCAAACAACTCAGATTTTGAAATCACATGTTATGGTTATCTTGCTTGTTTTTGAAGCAAACATGAAAGACATGTTTCCAATGCTTGTACCAAGATATGTAAAGTGGTTGATCACTTTAAACATGTTTATTCTGACTTGTAGAAGTTGATTGTGATTAGAACAACAAGTTAGAGGCTCAAGAAATTGACTTTATGATTAAAGTGAACTTTGCAAGAATGGCAATGGTGCCTTTGTGCCAAAAATGGAAAGATGCAATAGACAATACTTGAACCACTTGGATAATGGTTCAATCAATTGTGTAAACATATTATTATGGATAGATTTACAAGTCAAGAGGCCTGCAAAGTGAAGATTATGAAGCATGACTAAGATTTTTGTTCCTTGTTCATCACAAATCTGCCTTGTAAATCAAGAATGAATGTCCAACTTCAGATCCTTGTATCTCCTAGCTCAAATATGATAAATTAATGCTCTTGGATGTTTTGGAAATATTGAAACACCCTCTATAACTTTCATGTTGGCCACTTTTGTTAAATCAAACTGGAACTTGATGGAAATTGGCCAAGAAGTTAGGATAAAAACCTGTCCAAACTTGCTGAAAAATTCTCTAAGTGTTTATTCAAAAATGCCATGACTTCATGAATTTATAACTCAAAATCCAAACATTTCTATAAAAAGTCCTGCTCTACAATGTTTTAGATCTCATTGAGATCTACCACTTTTATGTTGGAGGTTTTCCTTGAATCATCTTGCATCATGGCGAAAAATTGGCATGAAGTGGTGAAATTATATGTGTAAAAACACTTAGAAAATTTCTAAGTCTTGGAAATCTTGACTTTTCAAGTTGGCCTTTGACTTTCTTAACTTCTTGATGATCAAGCTTGATATTTTTGAATGTCTTGATGAATTGTGATATTTGAAACTTAATGTTGACCAAAAATTCAAAGTTTGACTTTTGATGCTACAATTGACTTTTTCACCAATACGGCTGATTTTAGATCATCTGATCAATTGATTGGGCAAAAATGAGATCCAAGATCTTAATTTTAAGTCATCAGTGCTTGAGGAGATGTCTTGAGCTGATCAACCTTAGTGCAGTCTTGAACCAAAGGAGATCTTGTGAGATATTAATTGAGAAATGAGAGGGAAAATTTTGGGGTACAACACCCGCTTAGCGCGGATTACGTACTTAGCGTGATTTAGTTCGGTTTAGTGTGTAAATATTGTGCAGCCCGCTTAGCGCGGTCTGCTGAGAATAGTTTTATAAAAACAAATTTTAGTCATTTTCTAGGTTATGGTTTTTGGGGTATTTGTTCCCAAACTCCATCACCTTCATTCTTTAATATTTAGAGCTTAGAAAACAACATTTGTGGCTTGCAATTAGATTATCAGGGGTCGGGAGCTTGATGGATCGTGTTGACACCACATGAAATTTGGTTTTCTCTCCTCTTCCTCTCTTTGTAACCATTATTTTTTGGATTTTGTATGTAACTTTACCATGATTATATGTATATTTATTGCTCATGATGTTGTATGAAACTTTCTTTATAAATCTTTATTGATGTTTATCCTTTTTAGCTTGCTAAGGGTTTGGGTTTGAGATGTTGCAAATATGGACGGATTGAATCCGGGCTTAGGATGAATATCTATTAGGCTTAGATTCTAGAGATATATTTAGGCTTAGTAATCACTAAGGTACCAAATCTTAATGCCTCTGTGTTGTTTATTTTGTGTTGAGAGATCATAGACATAGAGCGATACGGTTGATATCTCATTGTGTTAGAGATGACCTCTGTATGAGCGATACATGATGATATTGAAGAGTGGTTAAGGTTAAGTGCAAACGGGAAGTAAGTTTAAGTATTTGACAGGGTAGACTAAATGCAAACTCGAGAGTTCTTTACTAATCGAAGAATGAAATTATTTTTATGTCTATAACTTTTAATTCCTGCACCTTACAAACAAAACCATCATTTTCCCAAACTCATAAACGCGAAAAAATTTAAAATGACAATTGAATAACCAATATCTGTGGACACGATAAATTATCGAATAAATATTTCCAAAACTCTTGTTTCTTGCCGCTACACCGCATCAGTAAAATGGCGTCGTTGCCAGAGATTGGTTATATTGTTTTCGCATTGTGATAGTTTCCTTGTTTTTAAGTTTTGTAATTAGTGTATATGTTGTATAGAAATTTTATATTAACTTGTATATGATACTTGTGCATATATGTGTGTTTTCTTTGTTTTCACGTATTGTTGTGAATTGTCTCGTTTTTGTAACATTTGTTGTGTGGATGTTATGACACTTCCTTTAGGTTCGCGCGATGTGACAATACCATGGCATGACGAGAGGAATTTAATAGCTCGCACAATAAAGGGGTCGAGCTTACAACGTAAAAAAAAGCATCTTGTATTGTTTTTTATTTGTATTCATTTATGTATGTGTTGACTTGTATTTTAACAAGTTGAACTCATATTAGTTTTTAAATTTCAAATTTTCGCTTTTCAACTTGTTAATAAACTTTTAAATTGTTTGTTTCGTTGAGTTAATTTGTGTTTTTCCGCAAGCTCGTCGTGTTTAGCTTGGGGAAGTTTGTATCTTGTAAATATTATGTACATAGAATGTGTAGGTGCTTGTGGAGTTGCATAGCAGCTGCACCAGATGGTGCTGTCCTATTTTTCTGCATATGGTGTAGCGCGTTAAGCGCGCCCTACTGTCAGAGCCAGTGAATTCTTTTAATTTTTTCACTTGCTTTCCTTTTTCCTACTCTCACATATGCTTTTTAGATTAATAAAAATAATTATTTTTGTAATTCTTTTATTTGTGGTTTGGACTCCAAATTTGGTCCCATTTCTTTAGGAATTTTGAGGCGATTTTCCAAGTCTGTGCATTTCAACTTGTGGATTTATGGTAATGATAGTATTTTGAAGTTGGTACATATCAGGTACTCATTTATCACTTTCTAGAACATAGCATGTTTAGGAGACTTTTCTTTTGTACAAATTTTCATGTCATTCATTATTTTGCAATTTGTGTTCACTTTTGAATCACTTTAGGACTAAACCCCTTGTGAGGTTGCTTTCCATTGTTTACTATATGCACGGGAGTCCGACAATCTTGTCTTAACTCAATTTTATTATGTTTAATTTTGCATTTATGTTGATTCGTATGAAAGCATGAAATTATCAAGGCATTTTGTTTAATTTTGAGAAAAACCGCCTAACCAAAAGTAATTCACCTTGTGAGTGAGCGATCATTTGTAAACCCTTTTGAGCCTTTTAGTTAGAATTCGTCATGGATTCTAATGTCATTTGTTGGTACTTAACCCCAACCATGTATTGTGGTTCAGTTTTTCCTGGCCTTAGAAAGTGGGAGCAATTTGTCACTATGTGTGGTCGTGTTTAAAATGGGGAGAGCAATGTTCCTTGTTTATATGATGGTTATTTGAGGTTGAAAATAAATTGCATAGAAAAAAAATAAGAAAAAAATATAGAAAAAGAAATAAAAAAGAGAAAAAGTTTTGAAAAAGAAAGAAAAAAAAGTACAAATAAGTGATGTGTGTTTGTGTAACAATTGAGATGGTTGAAAAAGTTGATTGAGCGATGCTTGAGACTTTGTGAAGTGATCACTCTCATAGGATTAGGCATGGTTGTTTGTTTCAATTACCTCTAGATATTATCCCTTCCTTGTTACCCAAGCCACATTACAAACCTTGAAGCCCTTGTGATTTTGCTTTTGTGCTTTTCAATATGAATTTGCTTTGATGAATGCATAATTTTGTTGTTGTTAGAAAGATTGTTGAGTGAGATTTGAGCACCTCATGTTTGTATTTTTAATCTACCGATGAAGTGTGTGCTAGGTGTGATTCACTTGTGAACATTTTATTGTTTTAGAATATTTGACATGTGCTTTGTATTTAGGAGTTGTTTCATTTTCATGTTATCGTTGTAGTTTAGTGGTAAGTTTTGCCTTGTGTGTAGGTTTTTATTTTTGAACCATACATTTGTTTTCCGTTTTAAAAACCTGTTGATTCATGATTCTTTGATTATTGTTTATATGTTCTTTGAGTTGTTTTGCCTTGTTTGAGGACAAACAAGTTTAAGTTGGGGAGAGTTTGATAAGTGAAAATTGTAGCGATTTTTATATATAAGTTTTGTTGCACTTATTGATACTTTTGTTAATATTCTTTGAATAAGTCCCCGCTTTGTTTATAAATATGTTTACTTTGCGAATAGTTGTGTTTTTATGTAAATAGTTTACCGTTTGATAGTTTTGGTCTATTTTGCAGGTATTTGTCGCATATTTGGAGCATTAAGGAATAAGGTGTCAAAGGTACAACTCCGGATGCGCGTTTCCAGAATAAAAGATCAGTTTTGGGACTTGTTGTCTAAGAGAGCCCGCTTAGCGCATAGGAGGCTGCTAAGCGCGAGTGGCACTCATCGCATTTTGTAGTGCGCTGCTTGCGTTTACTGTTTTGGAAGAACCAATGTTTTGAAGCCCACTGTGGTGCGGTGGGAGAACTGACTTGAAGGTTTTGTTTTTTATCGCAATGTTGTGGTTAGGAAGAGTCGCCACCGACTTTTATTTTATCCAAAAGGAAAGGTGAAAAAGCACAGAAAAGACCTTTGAGATTGTTTCTTTAGTTCGGGGGGTAGATTATGAAAAAGGAAGGTATTAGCACCCTTTTCATCCATGGTTTTCCATGGGCTCTTAGTTACTTGCTAGATCACTTGCTTTTGTTTTAATGTGTGCTTGTGGTGGTGATTTTGAAAGTATTTTGTAAAAGAGGCCATTGTTTATGAAATATTTGTAATGATTCTCGTTCGTAAGAATGTATACAAAGATGTTTGTCTTTTTGAAAATGTTTTTAAGTTTGTAAGATGTTTGAAATGTGTGTGTTTGTTTTGAAAATAGCAAGGATATTTGTTTGAAATGGAGCAAGTAACCAAAAGTAATCTACCTACTCAAATGTCTTTCTTGTTCATTTTCTTTTCCTTTGATATTGTTGTCTTACCATTGATTCGGTAAGCAACCCTATCTTTGGATGTAAACGGGACAGGCGTGGGTCATCGTATAACCATGATTAGCAATGTTGTGAGGTACCTTAGCATTTTTTTGAGGGACTAAGATCATTTTTAAAAGGCAACATTTATAGCGTCATCGAGGGACTATGATCTTGTTTTTTTTGTTTGTTTTTGCTAAGACATCCCACATGCATAACATGACCATTTTTAGGCAACAAGTGGAGTTAACCTTAAGGGTTCATGTGTGAATAGTGTGTTTGATTTGCATGCATTTAATCTTTGATTAGGGTTATGTACTTGTTGATTTTATGTCTTGCCATACAAACCCTAGTTACTAGCATTTATATTTGAAAGCGATAAATTGCGGAAATGTAAATTCCTACGCTATTACAATCATTTGGGGATGGGGTGTACAAATTTACAAATGGGGATTGCAAGAAATTAAAGTCCTAATTATCTATTACAACCATATTGAATATCCATGAAGAAAATATATGAAGCATGTAAAAATAAAAAAAAATGAAAGGAAAAGAAAACATTTTGGATCATTATGTGTCGAAACATGCCGTAAAATCAAGCTTCTCGAATGCACTTTTGCTTTGATAAAGACAAATCATGATTGATAAAGAAGGCAAACATTATTGATCAAACTAAAAGCCTTTTTGGATGAAGTCTTTGGTTCAAGCCCTTAGCAAATTTCAAGGTATAATGATAATACTTACCTTGAACTTAAGATATAGATGCTCAATGGTCAAAAGAAACATTTTATATTGTCCAACTCTTTATTCAAGTCTTTTCAAAGCAAAAATTAAATTTTCATTTGAGTGCAATCGATTTGCATGTTAGTGCAATCGATTGCATGCTTCAGTTTTTTCAAAACATTGGCTATTGACTTCCAGTGCAATCGATTTGTATGGTTGTGCAATCGATTGCACACTCAAATTATGATGATTGATATGTGGAGTTAGAGGTGGTTGTTGTTCCTGAATTAAAATTATATGATTGATGCATGATGAGAATTGATAAATTTCGATGAATAATGATGTATTGATGTTGTGTAATTGCTGTAGAATTAGAAGGTAATTATTGTGAAGAATTGTCGCAATTAGATTATGTTTAGTACTTTAGGTATGAATCTGTAGTGATGAACATGGAAGGATTAACGTAGAATTATTATAGTGCAGAAAATGCAGAACAATTGCTGTTATGAAAAACGCAGAATATGCAGGAAGGATTGTGTGTTGCTGTTTCAGAACAATGAATCAATTAGGGATGGCGTGAGGTACTATTCCTAATTAGGTTGATAACAGGAAAAGGAATTAAAATAATAACGTTAAGGAAAAGTAGCAGATCTGACGTTAGAAGGATGCTGATAGAAGTTGTGTTAGATTAGTGCAAGATAGAAATTCTGATGCTAGACGTAGGTGTTAGAAGCTGCGTTGAATTACTAGGAAATAGAAGTTATGACGTTAGTAGTTGTATGGGTCAGAAGATGTGGTCAGTCAGAAGATGAGACAATCAAAAGTTGTATCTGGTCATATGTTGAGTGGTCAGAAGATGAGATGATCAGAAGTTGTATCTGATCAGAGGTTGAGTGGTCAGAAGATGAGATGATCAAAAGTTGTATCTGATTAGAGGTTGAGTGGTCAGAAGATGAGATGATCAAAAGTTGTATCTGGTCAGAGGTTGAGTGGTCAGAAGATGAGATGACCAGAGGTTGCATTAGTCAGAAGATTGTGACTATCAGAGGTTGCGCCATTAGAGGTTGTGTATTTAGAAATAGCGTTGGTTAGAGGTTGCATGGTCAGAAGTTGGATGACCTTTGCGCTGTTTTGTGTAGAACGGTGAAGTTAGATGCTTAGAAGCTACTGTTTGAGTTATAACAGTAGGAAAGTGATGGTCTTGACGTTAGAGTTTCAAGATAGCAATATGGTTTTACTGTGGAATTAGAATATTGTTGAGTTATAAATGTGAGGTTATTAATAAATAATGATGTTTGATGATTTATAAATAATGATGTTTGATGATTTATAAATAAACGATGTTTGATGATTTATAAATTAAGATGTTAGATGAATTATTTTGATTATTTAATATGTTATTTTGAGATGGTTTGAGATGATTATTTGAGATGATTTGAGATGTTATTAACTTGGGAGTTATCATTACATTCATGGTTGTGTCGCATACATTGCATTTTTGAGATGGAGCTTATGCTCGTTGAGATGGCCTGGATTGGCAAATTTTGAGATGAAGGCTATGCCTTGTTAATGCCTCTATTAATTGGCAGATTTTTGAGATGGGAGTTCTGCTCCAATAGTACCACATGCATTTGCATAGTATTGAGTCACATTATATGATTCATAAAGAAGTGTATTTGGATGTTGATGGATGTATATTATTTTTGAGATTGTTGTTGATTATGAGATGAGAAGTGGTGATGCTGTTGATTTAATTTAATATATTAATTATTATGCGCTTTATTATATTGTTAGATATCTCACCCCTTCTGTTTGAATGTTGCCCCTATGTTGGTAACGTGCAGGTAATCGAGAGTGAATGCTGTATACCTTCAATAGTTTGAATCAGTGTCATTGCTCTGATATGTAACACTCGGGGGGATGAACGTTTGCTGATTTTGATCGTTTATTTTCAGTTGTTGAATTTTAATTGATTATCATTAAATATGAGATGTTTCTAAGTTGCTGTTTTGTTAGAAATGTTATTAAGAAATCCGCTGCGTAGATGTTGAATTATTTGATTAAAGATGTTATGTTAATGGTTCATCCGATGTTTAAAAAGTGTTATATATCCACGATGAATGCAATGAATTTGTTAGAAGAATTTGTGACGTCCTGATTCATTTGTATGATTGAAATTTTATAACTCTGATTTATTTATATATTTTGCCGGGGTAGAATTGGGGTGTTACAAAGTTGGTATCAGAGCAAAAGGTTGGTCCGACCTTGTCGTCGAGTCGTAGTTGTCTAACAATTGAGTATTGTTATTTTGATGTTCTAATCGTTGTTTATGTTGTAGTGAGAAGTTGAGATGGCTGGAAGGAATGATGCTGCTCTTGCTGCTGCTTTAGAAGCAATGGCTCTTGCGATGGAAAATCAGCCGAATGCTGACGGGAATGCTGGATCTCGTAGCTTGGCGACTTTCCAGAGAGAGAATCCACCTACGTTCAAGGGAAAGTATGACCCTGACAAAGCTTTGGAATGGTTAAAAGAGACTGAGAGGATTTTTCACGTGATGGATTGCACCCTAGCGCAGAAGGTTCGTTATTGGACTCATATGCTAGCAGTCGAGGCTGATGACTGGTGGCTAGAGACTTGCCAGAAGTTAGAAGCTGCAGGTGAGAATGTCACTTGGGCTGTGTTCTGTAGGGAGTTTTTGAGAAAGTATTTTCCTGAAGATGTCCGTGGTAAGAAGGAAATTGAGTTCCTTGAGCTGAAGCAAGGAAACCTGTCTGTTGTTGAGTATGCTGCCAAATTTGCTGAGTTGGTCAAGTTTTATCCGCATTACGCTGAGGAAAATGCTGAGTTTTCGAAGTGTATTAAGTTTGAGAACGGGTTACGCCCGGAGATTAAGAAAGCAGTTGGATATCAGAAAATCCGTGTCTTTGTTGATTTGGTTGATAGCTGCAGAATTTATGAGGAAGACAATAATGCTCATTACAAGATTATTAGTGAGAAGAGGGGTAAGCACCCATAGAATCGTGGTAAACCTTATGATGCCCCAGCTGGTAAGGGTAAACAGAGAGTTGCTCATGGTCAGAGGACTAGTGGGGGAGATGCTCCTGCTGGTGTGGTTTGTTTTAAGTGCGGGAAACCTGGACACAAGAGTAATGTGTGCACTACTGAAGTGAAGAGGTGTTTCCGTTGTGGCAAGAACGGACATGTTATATCTGAGTGTGAACACAAGAGTGTGGTTTGTTTCAACTGTAAAGAAGAAGGGCACATTGGTAGCCAGTGTCCGAAACCGAAGAGGGCTCAGTCAAGTGGTAAAGTGTTTGCTTTGGTTGAGGATCAGACAACTGTTGAGGACAGACTTATCAGAGGTACATGTTTCATTAATAGTACTCCTTTTATCACTATTATTGATACTGGTGCTACGCATTTTTTATTGCTGCTGATTGTGTTGAAAGATTGGGTCTTGTGTTGTCTTCTTTGAATGGAGAAATGGTCGTCGATACTCCAGCCAAGGTCAATGACTACTTCTTTTGTGTGTGCTAAGTGTCCCTTGTCGATCTTCGACAAAGACTTTGTTGTTGACTTGGTTTGTTTATCGTTAAGAGGTTTGGATGTAATTCTGGGTATGAACTGGTTAGAGCATAACTGTGTTCATATTAACTGTTATGACAAGTCTGTGAAGTTTTCTACTCCTGAAGAAGAAGAAGATAATCTGTTGTCTGCTAGACAGTTGAGGAAGTTGATGCAAGAGGAAGCGCAGATGTTTTCGTTGATGGCGTCGCTATCTGTAGAGACTCAAGCAATAATTGAGGAATTGCAGGTGGTGTGTGAATTTCCTGAAGTTTTACCTAATGAGATTCCTGATGTACCGCCAGAAAGGGAAGTTGAATTTGCAATTGATCTTGTACCTGGTACCAGACCTGTGTCTATGGAACCATACAGGATGTCAGCGTTTGAATTGTCATAGTTAAAGAAGCAATTGGAATATTTACTTGAGAAGAGGTTTGTAAGACCAAGTGTATCGCCGTGGGGAGCTCTAGTGTTGTTAGTGAAGAAGAAAGATGGAAGTATGAGGCTTTGTGTTGATTATAGACAGTTGAACAAGGTGATGATTAAGAACAAGTATCCTCTTCCAAGGATAGATGACTTGATGGACCAATTGGTGGATTCTCGTGTGTTTAGTAAGATTGATTTGAGGTCGGGTTATCATCAGATTAAAGTGAAGGATAAAGATATTCAGAAGACGGCTTTCAGAACGTGTTATGGACATTACGAGTATTCGGTGATGCCTTTCGGTGTTACTAATGCGCCGGGAGTATTCATGGAATATATGAATTGTATCTTTCACACTTATTTGGATCGGTTCGTAGTGGTGTTCATTGATGATATTTTGATTTACTCTAAGACAGAAGAAGAGCATGATGAATATTTAAGGGTAGTATTGCAAGTTTTGAAAGAGAAGAAGTTGTATGCAAAACTGTCCAAGTGTGAATTTTGGTTAAAAGAGGTTAGTTTTCTTGGTCATGTGATTTCAGGTAGTGGCATTGTTGTAGATCCATCGAAGGTTGATGTTGTGTTGCAATGGGAAACTCCAAAGTTAGCTACTGAGATTAGAAGCTTCTTGGGATTAGCTGGCTATTATAGAAGGTTTATCGAAGGGTTTTCTAAGTTGTCACTCCCGTTGACTAAGATGACTTGTAAAGGTAGGGCTTTTGTTTGGGATGTTCAGTGCAAAGAAAGTTTTGCAGAATTGAAGAAGAGGTTGACGTCGGCTCCGATTTTGACGTTGCCTAATCCAGGAGAGCCTTTTGTGGTTTATTGTGATGCTTCTAAGATGGGTTTAGGAGGTGTGCTTATGCAGAATGATAAGGTAGTTGCTTATGCATCGAGGCAGTTGAGGGCTCATGAGAAGAACTATCCTACGCATGATTTAGAGCTTGCTGCAGTTGTTTTTGCATTGAAGATTTGGAGGCATTATCTTTATGGTTCTAGATTTGAAGTGTTTAGTGACCATAAGAGTTTGAAGTATTTATTTGATCAAAAAGAGTTGAATATGAGGCAACGGAGATGGTTGGAATTGTTAAAGGATTACGATTTCGGTTTGAATTATCATCCAGGAAAAGCGAATGTGGTAGCTGATGCATTGAGTCGAAAGACTTTACACATGTTAGCAATGATGATTAAAGAGTTGGAATTGATTGAGTAGTTCAGAGATATGAGCTTAGTTTGCGAGGTTACTCCGCAAAGTGTTATGTTGGGTATGTTGAAGATTAATAATGAATTTCTAGACAGTATCAGAGAAGCTCAGAAGTTGGACGAGAAACTGGTAGATTTGATGGTTGGGATTGACCAGTTTGAGAATAATGATTTTAAGTTAGATGCGCAAGGTGTGTTGAGATTTCATAACCGGATTTGTATTCCTGATGATGCTGAGATGAAGAAAGTGATACTTGAGGAGAGTCATAGAAGTAAGTTGAGTATTCATCCAGGAGCTACAAAGATGTATCAATATTTGAAAGGTTTATTTTGATGGCCTGGGATGAAGAGTGATGTGGCTCGGTTTGTGTATGCATGTTTGACTTGTCAGAAGTCGAAAGTTGAACATCAGAAGCCTGCAGGATTGATGCAACTGTTGGAAGTTCCAGAATGGAAATGGGATAGCATTTCAATGGACTTTGTGACGGGGTTTCCTAATACTTTAAGAGGACATGATTCGATTTGGGTGATTGTTGATAGGCTTACGAAGTCAGCTCATTTTATTCCTATTAACATCAGTTTTCCAGTGCCGAAGTTGGCTGAGATTTATATCAGTGTGATTGTGAAGCTGCATGGTGTTCCTTTGTGCATTGTGTCAGATAGAGATCCAAGATTTACTTCTGATTCTTGGAAGAGTTTGCAAGAAGCGTTGGGTTCTAAGCTGAGATTGAGTTCAACGTATCATCCTCAGACAGATGGTCAGACTGAACGGACGATTCAATTATTGGAAGACTTGTTGAGGGCATGTGTTCTTGAGCAGGGAGGTTTGTAGGATACTTATCTTCCGTTGATAAAGTTCACGTATAATAATAGTTACCATTCTAGTATTGGGATGACACCTTTTGAAGCATTGTATGGTCGAAGATGTAGAACTCCGTTATGTTGGCATGGATCTGGTGAAAGTGTAGTACTTGGACCTGAACTTGTTCGTGAGACTACTGAGAAGGTGAAGTTGATTCGATAAAAGATTAAAGCTTCACAAAGTAGACAAAAGAGTTATCATGACAAGTGAAGGAAGGATTTAGAATTTCAAGCTGGTGATCATGTGTTTTTGAGAGTTACACCAGTGACTGGTGTTGGGCGAGCATTGAGGTTTAAGAAGCTCACTTCTCGTTTTATTGGACCGTATCAGATTTCAGAGAGAGTGGGGAATGTTGCTTATAGAGTGGCTTTACCGCCTAATCTTACGCATTTGCATGATGTGTTTCACGTGTCGCAACTTTAGAAGTATATTTCAGATCCATCTCATGTGATTCATATGGACGATGTGCAAGTACCGGATAATCTTACGGTGGAGACGATGCCTGTACGGATCGCGGATCATGAAATGAAGACTCTGAGGGGCAAAGAGATTGCCTTGGTTAAAGTGGTTTGGCTAGGAGCTGCTGGTGAAAGCATGACTTGGGAGTTGGAGAGCAAGATGCGAGACTCCTATCCTGAATTGTTTGATTGAGGTAAATTTTCGAGGACGAAAATATTCTAAGTGGGGGAGAGTTGTAACGCCCGTAATTTAATTAATTATTTAATTAAATTATTTTTGGAATATTTATGAAGATGTATTTTAATTAATTGGATTTATTTTTATTAAGTGGAGAAATAATATTAGAGATATAATATTATGTGGTGAAATAATATTAGAAGTGTAATATTATTCTAGGTGGGCTTATTTTGGGAGAATAGAAGTAATAAGGGGGGTGTGTTGGTTTTAAGCCCAATAAGGAATAATAGAATAATAGGGTTATTTTATTATTTGTTGTTAGAATAGAAGAAATAAGTAGTAGAAGAAATAAGGATTGAGAAGAACGTGCAAGCTACGTGAGAAGGGGAATAATGGCAAGAACGTGAATCCAACCGGAATTGTAGAGAAACCTTTAATCCAAGGTAAGGGTGGGGTTCTAACTCTATAATTGGGTTTATGATGATTGATATGTGGGGTTAGAGGTGGTTGTTGTTCCTGAATTAAAATTATATGATTGATGCATGATGAGAATTGATAAATTTCGATGAATAATGATGTATTGATGTTGTGTAATTGCTGTAGAATTAGAAGGTAATTATGGTGAAGAATTGTTGTGATTAGATTATGTTTAGTACTTTATGTATGAATCTGTAGTGATGAACAAGGAAGGAAAAACATAGAATTATTGCAGTGCAGAAAACGCAGAACAATTGCTGTTATGAAAAACGCAGAATATGCAGGAAGGATTGTGTGTTGCTGTTTCAGAACAATGAATCAATTAGGGATGGAGTGAGGTACTGTTCCTAATTAGGTTGATAACAGGAAAAGGAATTAAAATAATAACGTTAAGGAAAAGTAGCAGATCTGACGTTAGAAGGATGCTGATAGAAGTTGCGTTAGATTAGTGCAAGATAGAAATTCTGATGCTAGACGTAGGTGTTAGAAGCTGCGTTGAATTACTAGGAAATAGAAGTTCCGACGTTAGTAGTTGTATGGGTCAGAAGATATGGTCAGTCAGAAGATGAGACGATCAAAAGTTGTATCTGGTCAGATGTTGAGTGGTCAGAAGATGAGATGATCAGAAGTTGTATCTGATCAGAGGTTGAGTGGTCAGAAGATGAGATGATCAAAAGTTGTATCTAATCAGAGGTTGAGTGGTCAGAAGATGAGATGATCAAAAGTTATATCTGGTCAGAGGTTGAGTGGTCAGAAGATGAGATGACCAGAGGTTGCATCTGATCAGAGGTTGCATTTGTTAGAAGTTATAGTAGTCAGAAGATTGTGACAATCAGAGGTTGTGCCATTAGAGGTTGTGTAATTAGAAATAGCATTGGTTAGAGGTTGCGTGATCAGAAGTTGGATGACCTTTGCGCTGTTTTGTGCATAATGGTGAAGTTAGATGCTTAGAAGCTGCTGTTTGAGTTATAACAGTAGGAAAGTGATGATCTTGACGTTAGAGTTTCAGGATAGCAGTATTCTTTTACTGTGGAATTAGAATATTGTTGAGTTATAAATGAGAGGTTATTAATAAATAATGATGTTTGATGATTTATAAATAATGATGTTTGATTATTTATAAATAAATGATGTTTCATGATTTATAAATAAAGATGTTAGATGAATTATTTTGATTATTTAAGATGTTATTTTGAGATGTTTTGAGATGATTATTTGAGATGATTTGAGATGTCATTAAATTGGGAGTTATCATTACATTCATGGTTGTGTCTCATACATTGCATTTTTGAGATGGAGCTTATGCTCGTGGAGATGGCCTGGATTGAAAAATTTTGAGATGAAGGCTATGCCTTGTTAATGCCTCTATTAATTGGCAGATTTTTGAGATGGGAGTTCTGCTCCAATGATACCACATGCATTTGCATAGTATTGAGTCTCATTATATGATTCATAAAGAAGTTTATTTGGATGTTGATGGATGTATATTATTTTTGAGATTGTTGTTGATTATGAGATGAGAAGTGGTGATGTTGTTGAAGTAATTTAATATATTAATTATTATGCACTTTATTATATTGTTAGATATCTCACCCCTTCTGTTTGAATGTTGCCCCTATGTTGGTAACGTGCAGGTAATCGAGAGTGAAGGTTGTATACCTTCAATAGTTCGAGTCAGTGTCATTGCTCTGATATGTAACACTCGGGGGGATGAACGTTTGCTGATTTTGATCGTTTATTTTCAGTTGTTGAATTTTAATTGATTATCATTAAATATGAGATGTTTCGAAGTTGCTGTTTTGTTAGAAATGTTATTAAGAATTTCGTTGCGTAGATGTTGAATTATTTGATTAAAGATGTTATGTTAATGGTTCATACGATGTTTAAAAAGTGTTATATATCCACGATGAATGCAATGAATTTGTTTGAAGAATTTGTGACGTCCCGATTCATTTGTATGATTGAAATTTTATAACTCTGATTTATTTATATATTTTTCCGGGGTAGAATTGGGGTGTTACAACAACCTTTCCTCTCATAGGATACTTAGGCTTCTAGTGTAGGGTTGAGGTAACTGCACCTTCCCCATGGATCCAAGGGAACCCAAGTAAACAATAATACACTGGCCGAATATCCATCATATAAAAGGTGGATTCGAAGACCTGCGAGCCTACCTTGATCGGAAGATCCACTTCCCCGTGTACCATCCTCTTTGAACCGTCAAAGGCTCAGACTATAATATCACTGGGTTTGAGCATAAACCTTTCACAATCAAGCCTGTCGAAAGCACCCTTTGGTAAGACATTCAACGAGTGTGATACAGTGGCAGAACCGACTGTTGTACTGGTTTTGCGTTCGTGTTTGCAAATGTTGCGGTAAGAAAGAGTTGCCACCAACTTTTCTTTTATCCAACAAAGGAAAGGGTGAAAATAATAGAAAAAGACCTTCCGAGAGTTTTCTGAGTAAGGGGGGTAGATTATGGAAAGGGAAGGTGTCAGCATCCTTTCCATCTGTAGTTATCTACGGGCTCTTAGATGCTTAGCTCATTTTGAAATTCTTGGTGTGTGTTTGAAAAAGTTTTGAAATGCCAATAGTAAGGCAACTTGCTTTATGATAACTCTTGTATCAGTCCTCAAGAGTGTTGATAAAGCGTTTTGAAAATGTTTTTGAAAGTGTGAGGTGTGAAAAAGTGTTTGAGCATAGCATCTAGGAACTATCTACTTTTTACTCGAAAGGGTTGTTCTTTTCCTCTTTTCCTTTAGACAGTGATATCCTACTATTAGTGAGTAGGTAGCCCTAGTCGTTGGATGTTTGAGGGACATTCGAAGGGACGTTTATACAGTCACAAAGGCAACTTGGCAAGAAATCTTAGTAACTACCCTAGAGTTTTAAGATCATTTTTACCGAGGCAACGTCGAGAGGGTCATCGAGGGACTTATAATCTTTAAATCAGAGGGTAGCCACTAAAATCTCTCACGTTTCGAGAGTTGTGACTGTTTTCCGAAGGCAACCAAAGTGGGATACCCTAGAGGTGTATATGTGAAATTGTGCCATATTTAGTTATTTTTGTCTTGTGTTAGGTTTGCTAGCGTTTGTTTGTTATTATTGCCATACAATACTAATTAGCATACATCTAAGCAGTCAATAATTTGCAGTAATTAAAAGTGCAGAAAGATAAATCCTAAACTATTACAAGGCTTCAGGGAGGGGGATTATTACAAGTCCAAAACTAGGAGGGAAATAAAGCAGTAAATGTAAAAGCCCACTTTAAACTATTACAACCAGGAAGTAGGTACAATAATATGAAAAAAGTGTGAAAGGAAATAACGAGCGCGAAATGAAAATAATGTCTAAAACTTAAAAAGTAAAAATCTTTTTGTTTGTTTTTGATCATGGAAAGAAGTTTAATTTAAAATCCTAAGTTTATTTAGTTTTAAATTAAAAAAGGTTAAAATAATTAATCAATTAATTTACAAAATTAATTTATTTGAGAAAATGCTAACCTAATACTTTTGTGATTTTTATATTTGTTTATTGATTAAAATAAAAATAATTAAAAGAAATAAATAAAATGAATAAAACAAGAAAATAAAGGCGGGCCTAGTAGCAAAAAGTAAACAGGGGGGTATAAGATTCGGAATTCACTGGCCCAAATCAGGAAGAGGCCCAGGTTGCCTTTCGATCCAATGAGGGAGGTTGTCGAAAGTGCATGATGGACTGCACGTTGAGGGTACTGGATCTGGATTGATGAGATCTACTTGTGTTGACCACGTGGTTCATGGTGTGCACGTTAGAGTTGCAAGCATGGGATCAAGAATACAATTGTTAGAAAAAACAAAATGCATGACCTGGGTGTCGAACCCAAGTCCCTCCCCTTAATTTATACCCCTCTAATTCGAATCCCCTGAGTACGAATCTGGATTGTTTTGGCCTGAAATGGCCTGTACCATGAGTTTCGAAAGCAATCAGTTTCGTAGGCCCTAACAATGGTATCCTGTCATTTGGGCACAAACGGAGGTGCCTCGATCTGTATTTCTGAGAATGGGATGGCTTGTGAAAGGGTTGGTATGTGTTCCTGGATGTCTCAGGAATACGAATCTGGTATTTATTTGGACTGAGGGAGCTTGCAAAGTTGGTTTTGAATTTTGACAGCTTATGAGATTTTTGAGAGTTTTGAGATGGTTTTCTGAGGCAGTGTGTGCGTGTGGCTCTTTGAGGAAATTTCTGTCTCTTTTACAATTTTGGGGAGCTTCGATAGGCCATCTCCCTCGCCTGTTCAGGTACATACCTGAAACACATTGATCTAAAAAAAATCTAAGATGATTTATATTTGGCTGATTCGACCCTATCAGTCCTTCTATAAAATCACGCCACGTTCGAAGGTTGCATGTACTTCGAACCATTAGACTTCCACGTGTTTCTTCAAAGCTTTTGAATTCAAAATCTTCTTCCTTTCGAAGCGCCAATTCAAATCAACATGCCATTCAAAATGCCCTCCCTTCAAATGCTTTAAATAACTTATATTTCAATAGTTCGAAAACAAACCCTTTGATAACGGTTCAACATAGTTAAGCTCTTTACTAGCTCTTCATCAATCGAAGACTTCACAAAAGCCTTCTCACATTTCTTTCGAACTATCCTTTCTTCGATCATAATGTCAATTATTCAAAACTTGGGTAATCGAAATTCCCAGCTAACATTGCTTCGTTGGGCATCTAATTATAATGCATACTGCTGTCGAAGCTGCTTCAACCCAAAATCTCTTAGACATATTCTTAGCTTTCGACATACACCTTGTCATGTTCCGTACACTTCTTTTCTTTCTTTCAGCTATGCCATTATGCTGAAGCGTATAGGGTGCCATGGAAATCATTTGAAGCTTTTGCAAACCAAAATTCTTTATGATAAATGAAGCCCTAGGTCGAAATCCATTGCTTATGAGGAGAATTTGTCTGGTCAATTCTTGGTCAATCTTGAGCAATTAGAGACCTCAATGCGCATGCCTTGAATAGAATGAGAGGGCAAATTTTGGGGTACAACAGCGAGGAACCCTTATCAACCAATACATGAGCTAAAGCAGTACCCATGCATTCAATGGAGACATACAGAGCCTTGTTATGGTTCCTTTCTTCAGGGGTCAGGTCAGCATCAGAAAAACCTAACCCATTGCCGGTCGCTAAGCTAGAAACATAGTTCTCAAATTGGTCGACAGAAATATCTTGTGGCACGCAAGCAGACTTCAAAAATTTCACCAAAGCTTGTACACGAGCTTCAGAACACAGTAACATGGATAACATGGAGATTTTGGATGGTTCTGCCTCAGCTGTTCAACAATCTTATAATCGCTTTTACAAATGATATCCAATACCTCCTCCAACTCTTACCTGGAGGTGTCTTCAACTACAACTTCTTTAGGCGCCTTCGTCTGGGCCGGCTCTGTTATTTGCTCTTTGCCCTGAGTCTCAGCATTCGACTCGGTAGCGATAACTCTAACTGGTGTAGCAGTAGTCTTTGGAGAGATTTCTGAGGAGAAAATGTAACGCTCAATATTTAATTAATTATTTAATTAAATATTTTCGAATATTTTTCCAATTAAATTTTCGAAGTTGTGAAATGTTGATTTAAGTTGTGTCGTTTTTAGTTGAATTAATTAGTTGATTAAGTTATAAGATTAATATTGAATAATACTATTATTATTTATGTGGGCTTATTTTAATGTTAGAAGTAGTAGAAAGGGAGGTGTAGGAATTTAAGCCCAATAAGACAAAATAAGAATAATGGTATAGTGGTTATATTATAATAAATGTTTAGAGATAATAGGAAAAATAGGAGTATCAGTAGAAAGAAAAGAGGAGAGAGAACATGTATTGGCAGAAGAAGAAATAAGGATTTTAGAAGAGATACATAGAAGTACAAAGAGGGGGCAAATCTAGGTGCAATCAGAGAGTTAGAGCAACCTTCAATTCAAGGTAAATGTGAGGTTTTGACTCTATAATAAGGTATATGACAAATGGTATGTGAGATTGGGTTGTAAAAATTATTTCTGTTTGTTTTGGAAATTGATATATTGGTAAAATAGAAAGTTGATTGAGAATTTAATTTAATATATATCAGTACTGTAGCATCACTTTTCATTATTTATGTACATATGAAATTGATAATATAGAAAGATATACATAGTAGTGATTTTCTGTGTATATTACTTTGATGTGATGTAGCGTCATTCTACTGTAGCATCACTTGCTACATATGTTACTTTTGTTTGGATAAATATTTTTATATAGAAAGCTTCACTATGATACATATATAAATTATGGTATGTACTGTATTGAGTTAAAATTGAGAATAATAATATATATTAATATACTGTAGCGGCATATATATATATATATATATATATATATATATATATATATATATATATATATATATATATATATATATATATATATATATATATATTATTTCACTTAGCAGTAAATGTAGTATTAATATAATAATGGAGAATCGTGTTTCTAGTTTTCTAATATATATACTTTCATTACTAATAATAATAACAATTATTTAGTATTATTAGTATAATAATTTTTAGGAGTTTTGAGTTACAGAATAACATTTGGACTATTTAGCAAAATTAATTTAATTTCTATTATGTTAGAGTTATCAATATAGTTCTTCGAGTTGTTATAACTATCAATAGAGTTGCCAATTGAGTTGTCAATAGTGTTACTAAAGTTATCAATAGAGTTGTTTCATATCATTAAAAGTCTATTTTATTTGTTTTTCGTAATTCTGACATGTTGTAGTTCTTACTGTAACGCGACACATTTAGAGTTTATTTGAGAATAGAGACCTGTAGTTATCGTGTGACCATGTTTTAATGGATATGACATAATTTAGTGGTGCATATCAATTTGATAACATCTAACAAAAACATATACTGTAGCGTAAATGCCCTTAGAAACTAAATGATTTATGAACTTAAGTTCTACTGTATATTGAAGTGGGAAACTATAATCATGGGCTATTGTAGCGTGTTTAGCAATTAGTTTCAGTTAGTAACATATACATACTTCATTAGTATGAATAATAATAATAATAATAATAATAATAATAATAATATTGATAATAATAATAATGATAATAATTTTAGTATTATTAGTATAAAAGTTTTTAGGAGTTTTGTAATTAGAAATAAGCATTTAGATAATTAATTAATCAGAAATAGTCGAAATAGATCGAATAGTTATGCGGTTTGGTTGTAGTAAATTTTGGTTGATTCGTGGTATCGTGTTCCTCGTTGAATAATGCAAATTTGCAGGTGATATTGTGCCTTGTTGAATTGCCTCTATTTATGGGCAAAATATTAAATTGTAGGCTTATGAGCAATGTTGGTTTGTTATTGCGTTGCTATGGAATTTTGTTGTTGCTATCCTGACATTCGTATTAGGTCGCATATATAGCATATCAAGTTGGAGCTGATGCTCGGTAAGTTGACCTGGATTGGCAAATTAAGTTGAAGGATTATGCCTTGTTGATACCTCTATTAATTGGCAGATTTCTAAGTTGGGAGTTTTGCTCCATTGGTACTAAATGCATGTGCATTGTAACGAGTCGCATTCCATGTTGTATATTTAATATGTTATGTTGTTGACTTGTGATGATTGATGTTGGTTGAAAGTTGTGAAGTGGTGATTTTATATAATCTGATCTAATAAATTGTTTATCATACACTCAATTATATAGTTCGATATCTTATCCCTTTTGTTTGAATGTTGCCCTCTGTTGGTAACGTGCAGGTAATCGAGAAGGATATATGTTACCTTCGTTAGTTCGAGTCAGTGTTGTCGCTCTAATACGTAGCACTCGGGGGGATGAACACATGTTTTCTTTATTGTTAGTTTTCATTATGTTGCTGAATTTTTAAGTTGTTTTCATTAAAGACTTGTTGTCTTAAAGACGTTTTGAGTTGGACAAGATGTTATGATGTTTTTAGTTGAATTTGTGAATCCTCCGTGTAGCAATGAAAGTTGTTTTATTTTTAAAGACTAAATAGGTTGTTATCGGTTCATCCGAAATTTATGTGTTATGTATCTAAACTATAGGTGATTGAATGTCGTTTATTCCAAGTTGAAAGTGTAGCATTCCATTTGTTTGTTGGAAATTTCATAACTCTGATTCTAAATAATTCGTTGGGTAGAAATGGGGTGTTACATTAGTGGTATCAGATCAGGTCGGTCCGTCTGACCAAGTTGTTGAGTCAGTAGAGTAGTGTGACAGTTGAATACTGTCGATGTGTTGTTTCTTAGTACGTCTGTGCGACACACTGTCGGTACTTGTTTGCTTTTCCAATCGATTGTATGCAGGAGTTGGTTTGAAGATAAGTGGGTGAGAAGCTTTGCTTCTTAGATATGTTTTGATTGTAAGATATTAGTTCTGTATGTTGTTGATGGCGACAGTGCAAGTATTGTTGAAGTTTTGTTGTTTCCCGAATCCGAAGGTAACGTGGATTTAAGTTTTTGTTTGTTAATCAAGTTGGAGCGTCTTGAGGGAGGATGATCAGACATTGTTGGTGTTTACTTCTTGAAGGATGAGGAGCAATGTAACTAATGTTGATATATGAGTAGAGTGTAAATCCCTGTTGTTTCTGAAGGTGATTGTTAAGTAACAAGGATAATTTTTAGAAGATGGAATTTAGAAAATTTCGATGTTTCAGTGCTGCTGGTGGATCATGAAGTTGTAAGTTTAGGTAGCCCTTGCGTAAGATGTCAATGTTTGAACAGTGATAGAGTGACAAATTGTTGTAGACCTTGTCGTGAGATCCTTGTGAGTGATTGTAAAAATTGTTGAAGTTGTTAGAATATTTTGAATCGCGAGTCAGATTAGAAATGCAAGGAGATGAGTATGATTTCAAGAATGGTAAGTGTTAGTACTAGTATAAAGAAATTTTGTTCTAATGTTATTGTAAGGTGTGTAATAGTATGTCGCTACATGACATCGTTGTTCACATTTTCTGATAACTTTGGAAATTCATATCTTGTGTTTTGAGTATCGGATTGATGTTCCATTTGAACCTATGAGGAGATAAAAATATATTATATCCTATGAAAGTGTTTTAAAATATGGTAGATGCTTTCCTATATGGAGGGACTCTGAAGTCGGTTACGAAACAAGAGGCTTTTTGGGCATAAATGGTTATTATCGCACTTGTTTGAGGAGAGGTCAAGCGTAATATGTTGTTGGCGAATAAGTTGAGAAATGAGATGTTCAACATTAAAAAGGATGTGAAAGTATTAGAGAAGCGCATAGAGATACAACTTGTGATGATTAATAATGATTATAATAAGGATGTCCTTTTAAAGGAAGATGATTTTAAGAGGAGTTAGAGTCGTGTTTATGATGCCAAGGTAGTGGCGTGTGTAAAAAGAAGAATTGGGGAGGTTCTATCATCAAAACAGTGTGGAACAACATTGTTGAGATTTTAAATTGGAACAAGACGGCGTGTAATGTACTGGTATAGTAGTAATTCTTGAGTTGGAGAATGCTTAACCTTCGTGTGAGGCTAAGTGAGTGTAATATGGACCGTGTAATATGTTGAGCATTGGTGTCTCATCGACAAGATTGAATGAGAGGGAAATTATGGGAGTATTTGTAAATCTTATTAGAAATTATTGGATTATGGTGCTTTAGATGACTTGAGTACAAGTTCTAAAGGAACACTATTATAGTTTGGTAACGATGATTTATACTCCATTATGGATGTCGGCTATCTATTGACAAATTGAAGAGCTGATCACCCTTAATATCTTATTGATAGTAGACGAGATCGTGTTGGATGATATAGACTTGTCTTGCTATCTTAACAATGTATAAAATGATTGATGTTATATCGTGAGGATATTCTCTCACCAGTTTGTGTGAATTAATATAGGAGTGGCTAGGAATGAGTTGAGACGTATTGAACAATTCGAAGTAGCAGGTTTATATGCGAGATAACATCACAAAGTGAAAGATTGAGAATATCAAGTGAACAACGATTTTATGGTGGATGTTAAAGAAAGTCTGAAACTAGGTTGAAACTTGTAAACCATATATTTGACGGAAATTTTAATGAGGACGGTGACATAAGATGGATGATCAGAGTTGTGCAGCTGAAGCATGATACGACGCAGTTGCTATGCTTGTACGACTTGTTAGAAGTGAATGACTAAATATCAGAAGCCTATGGAAATGATATGTCTTGATCTACATGTTTGATTTGGTGGATTGTTGATATAGGGATGATGTGCCAGGGTACTGTTTTTTCTCGTAAATATTTGCCGATTTTATAAGGATATTAATGTGGTTGTTGGTTTATGGTGAGTTGTGTGTATATTGTTGAGTTATACTGTTAAGTTGACGTTATCATGATTTTGTTCCCGTTGCCGTGATGTTGTTGATGGTTATCGTAAATGATGAATAGTACTCCATAATATGACAAAGTTTATTATGTTGGCTATGTTGATGTTACTATAAGGGTGATATGACGATATTAAAAGAGTTGTTGATATTTTGTTGATAATTGACACACACACACATACACACACACACACACACACACACACACACACACACATACATACATATATATATATATATATATATATATATATATATATATATATATATATATATATATATATATATATATATATATATATATATATATATATATATATATATATATATATATATATATATATATATATATATATATATATATATATATATATATATATCCAAGTATAAGTGTGTTTTGGTGTTGAAAATGTTGTTAAGATGATAATGTGATGTTGTATATCTAAGTATAAGTGTGTTATGGTTGTTAATACTTTAAATGTTGATATGTCAAAATATTGTTGAAGTGGTTGATAAGTTATTAATGATTCTGTCGCAAAGGTGTTTGTTGTACCCCAAAATTTGTCCTCCCTTTTTCACAAGAAATTACAAGCCTAGGGTTTTCTCTGATTTTTAAGATTGGCTCAGGAATCGATCAAACAAAATTTTCTTTGGCAATAAATCAAGAATCAGGGTTTCTCTCGCATTTCTTAGAAGAAATTGAATCCACAGAAATTCAATTTACTGTTACATTGTTTTCACACTTTTTCAAGTTTGCTGAAATGTTAACTGATTGTTCTCAAGGCCTGATTATATGGGATAAGAAATAGGAGCTGAGATTGTCATTTGGAATATCAAGACATCTGCTTTTTAATGGAATGAAAGGTTTTCCAGTTAACAGAATGCTTGCTTGTTTATTATACAATGCGTATTGTGATTGGAATACTGATGCAAGGTTATGAGACTGCAAAGTTTTTGATTATTTGGAATTTAAGTTATCTGGATTAGAATTGTTGAAATGCAGTTTCAATTATTTTGATTTAAGAGTCTTAAATAATTAAGTGAAGATGCAAGGAAGAATGGCAAGATATGTGACAATAGAAAAAGTTTTATTGGATAAAAACCTTTTTATTCATTTCAAATATTGTTACAAAAATAATTTATTATTTGTGAATATTGTAAGTTTTTACAAATTATAGAATTAAAAAAAAATAAATGTTTACAATAAATGAAAAAAGTCTATCTAATCTAAGCCTAAGTCTCCTAAGCTTCAGTGCTCCCATGCTTAAGGTCTCCGGCTTCTACTGCTTTGTCGCCGTCCAAGTTGCACCCACCTGCAAAAGACAAAGGAAAAGAAAATTAGTACAGATAATTGAAAAGAATTTTCAAATGAAAAAGAAAGAAAGAAATTCATCATTAAAATTTGCCGTCTGGAATCAGAATGCTTATTTTTCATCACGTTTTATTTTTCTCTTTGCAAATCACAAGTAGATTGCTCTTCTTGGTTCACAAAGCGAAAAGTAAATGCAAGCATACAAAAACAACTGGTTCAAATGCAAAACATGGGCCATGCTGTACAAAGCAAGCATACAAAGCTAGCATACAAAGGCATAACAACAAAATATTGCAAAGTCAGCAAGCCAAATATTGCAGCAACAAAGGCAAACCAAGGCGCCAAAATTCAAACCAAATTGTCAAACTAAGCAAAGTGAGCATGGCAAGCCAAACTAGATGCAGCATACAAATGCAGAAAGTACAACAAAAGCAGGCAAATACAGCAGGAGGAAAACCAATTCACAAGCCAAAAGCTTGTCATAGCCTTTTTTCATCATTTTCCAGACAGAGCAAACTTTTCAGAATATAATATAATAAGCAAAAAATGCTTTTTCATGGAGAGAGAAAGAGAGAAAGATATCACCTTGGGTGAAGTTTGACAGTTTGGCTATAAGAGGCTGTGACAAAGAGTAAAAGAGACAAGAGTTATAAAAAAGTACAAGTAGAAGAGAGAAAAAAGGGAGCCAAGCCTACAAAAACACAAAACCCTGCAAAGCTTTAAAACGGTTCAAAAAACACAAACTGTAAACAACAAACAGGCCTGCTATCAAAACACCACAAACCTGCAGAACCAAATGGCTTGGCCAAACTACAAACTGCAACAAACACTTCCAAAAACTTGCAACAACTCTCAAACAAATAAACTGCAAGCTTGCTCAAACCCATAAACTGCATAACACAACTATAACAACAATCCAACCTGCAAAATAACTGCAAACAAGCTTGCCCAAACTACAAACTCAACAAGCCAATCAACAAAACTTCCATAACCTGTTAACTAACTATAAACCAACAGGCCAAACTGTTATCAAAATAGCCAAACTTATCAAGCTATACAAAACAGCAAGAGCAACAATACAAGCTTGTCAAACTGCTCAGAAACAAAACAAGCAGAAAACTGCACAACCAAGTTCAAACTGTAAAACTACAGCAAAAAAATCACAAAAAACCCTTTGAAGCTATCAATCACCAACAAAAACTCCGTTTCAACAAAATCCACAAATCAAAACATAGTTTCAGAAGCTTGCAACAGGGTTTCAAATCAAGAAGAGAAAGGAAGAGAGGTTCAGAAGCAGCAAAGAACAAGTTTCAAAACATATTCATCATCAACATCAAAGCCAAGAAGAGAGGAAAAGAGTTGCAGAAGAGACAACAATTGGTTTCAGAAACACATCATCATCAACATCAACATTCACATTCAAGAAAAGAAGAAACAATTTTCAAGAAGTGAAATAAACAACAAAGTTTCAGAAATTTTTTCATCATCAACATCAATATCTGAGAAAGAGGAAAAAGGTTACCAAAAGTAAATGCACGGCCATCATCTCCTCCCTCCTCAGCCTCTAGCCGCCAAGGAAGCGCCGCCGGTCCAACATCTCTCTCCCTCCACTTTCCAGAAAAACTCAAGGTAAGTTTTTCTCAAACCTTCGCTACATCACAGACATAAACACCATAGATTAAAAAAACAAAACTAAAGCAAGCGAATCAAACCATGAAACTGTAAAACACGAAAAAAGATGACGAATCGTACCAAAGTTCTGGATCGTTGCAAAGAAGACAGAGAGTGAAGGGGTGGCGCTCCGGTGGCTTGAGAGGAGGGAGAATCAGAATGCTTTGGCCTGAGAAGGATGAAGAGGAAGAAGGAGCAGAGCGGCGCCGCTGTACAAACAACAACACAAACCCTAATTCTGAAACCCCTAAAAATGTCACAAACTTGGAATTGGGCCTTCGCCCCATAAACCTCATCAAGCCCATGTTTTTTGCTAGCGCGCCTCCCCCATTTTCCATTTCCGACCCCTTTTGTTTCTATCTTTAGTTTTTGTTTGGGCCCAATTCTTAAACCCATGGCCCATCGTCATTTTTAAGCAAATGCTATTTGTTTTGTTTTAATTTCAATTAACTTGTTTTTTTACTTTTGTTAATAATAAATAATATACTAAACTTTATTTTGTTAGTTTTATTTTTATTCTTTATTAATTAATCTTGTTTCGCATAATGAAAATACCAAAAAGCATTTAATTTGAGCTAATTAATTTTGTTTTCTTTAAACTCTTTTTGTTGATTAATAAAATACAAAAAAATAATAGAAGTTTTATTTAATTAAATTTTCTTCTTTTAAACTTTTTTATTTACATAATTAATAAAACCCATACAAAGAATAATAATAATACTTAATCTTTCTTTTTTTTAGAATAGATTTTTATTTATACATGCATCTCATAATTTATTGATTTTTCTTATTTTATAATTTGTTATATTTTATATTAAATTGCGACAATTCGATTTGGTTGTAACACTTGATATTTGGACATTGTTATCCTTGTGAGATTCATCCCCATTTGTAAATAATTTGTACCCCCATCCCCGGATACTTTTGTAATAGCTTAGAATTTTAATTCTCGCACTTTATGCTTTCAAATATACCATGACTAGAGATTAGGATTTGTATGCGAAAATCTAAAATCAATCGCTAGATAACCTAATACAAGATCCAAATGCATGAAAATGACAAACACAATGCACACTTGCACCTCTAGGGTAACCTCGCTTGTTGCTTCGGAAAATGCAATCATGTCCCTCGAATATGAGACACTCTAGCAAATGCCCCTTCGATAAACAAAGATCGTAGTCCCTCGATGACCCTCAATGTTGCCTTCGATAAAATGATCTCGTCCCTTACAAAATTGCTAAAGCGTCTCACAAGTTGCTTTTAATGATTGTATGCGATGACCCGCGCCTGTCCTGTTTAACATCCTAACACAAGGTTGTTCACCAAATGCAATGGTGAAATAACACTGTCAAAAGGGTTAAAAACATAAAGAAAGATCTTTGAGTAAAATAGGGTAGACAACTCTTAGTTACTTGATCAAAACTTGCAAAATATCCTTGCTATTTTCAAACACACCTCACAACACAATTTCAAAACAAACTTTCTAACATTGAAACATCTTTTCAAAAGACAAACACATTTGTAAAACATTAAAACAAGAATTGTTACAAAGGTTGCCTAAACATAGGCCTCTTTTCAAAACATTTTCAAAACCACACACAAAGCACCATTTCAAACAATTGAAAAGCAAAAGCAAGTGATCTAAAACAAGTAACTAAGAGCCCATGGAAAACCATGGATGAAAATGGTGCTTGCACCTTCCCTTTTCATAATCTACCCCCCGAACCCAAGAAAATATCTCAAAGGTCTTTCCCATGCTTTTTTACCTTTCCTTTGGATAAAATAAAAAGTCGGTGGCGACTCTTGCTAAACCGAACAATTGCGAACACAAACGTAAAACCTCAAGTCAGTTCTCCCACCATATCACAGAACTGGTGACTCTGTTGGGGAAGAAAATTCTAAAAGTGGGGTTACCTTAGGGTTTGAGATAAACTTTACATGCTCATCTTGCATGACTTGTATGGTTTACTTTTTGGTTCTTTGTTTGGGTTTGTTTTAAATCCTACACCCGAATTTGGGGACACCTTTTTAAGTAAGTAGCAATAAACTGCGAGGGAACTGTGCGGGGTATACCGACATGGTTGAAGAAGTGGCTACGTTAGTGCGACATATTTGTGGGTACCGGTAGCCTTTGAGTCAATCAAAGAGAATACGGGGCCGCTGAGTGATGTCATGAAGCACTAATGAACTCTTAGAACCTTACTTGACCATCTTGGCCTTTTTAGGGGTAGTGAGATGACCGACTTTGGTGCAGTCTGAAGTTGGTAGATACTCGATACTACACTCATTGAGGTTTGTTTTCTTGGAATATTTCGGTTGCCAGTTAAGTGGCTAAACTGGAACAATGAACACAGAAAATAATCCGGTGATATTGAGCTCCTTAGAACCCGATTACTATTTATAGGACAGGTTGAGCCAACTAACTTCAAGAGGGTACTTACCTATGAACCCCTTGCAAGCCTAAACTTAAGGACTTGTCTGCTTTGTGTGAATATGACTGTCTGTATATACACTTGCTTACTTTTGCATATTTGTACATAACATCATAACATCATACCATAGAATTTTCAATAATCATTTCAAGGATCTCGAGGGTCTTTGATGCAGGGTCACGTTGAACCAGACGTCTACCAAAGGGCAAGAGGGTTCATTTTCCTCTAAACAAACACCGTCAAAGATCAAGTACAACAACTTGAGTCAAGGGCTATGACCCACTTGACATGGTGAGCTTGATTCTCGTTGAAAGACATCCACCGATACAAAGTTCTCCAATCAAAGATGTTGATCGAAGTTCAATCTCTAACATTTTCTTGTGTTTACCCCACGAGATCCTTGAAAACATGCATCCACATATCATGCATTGTATCATGACAGGTTTCCCCTTTCAGGTCTCCTTACCTTCCTACTGTTTATTTCAGTAGAGATGGCTCTAGAGAGGACTGTCAAAGATATCCAGGCTCAAAATGCTCAACTTCAAGAAATGTTCTTGAATCTGTCCAGGGGGCAGGAAGAAGTGAAAGCTCTCCTCACAAGGGGGATGGTCCTAGGGAATCTAGGCAGCGTCAAGAATGATCAGTTGGAAGGGCTACATATTGAGTTGGCAACAATGAAAATCCAGATGATAGGACAACTGGTGGGCCAAATGGCTCTCATTCAAAACCTGACTCAAGGACAAGAAGAGCTAAGAGTCCTCATCAACAAACTACTTCAAGATAACCAAGTGGGGCAAACAACTAGGGTTGAAGATCAAGTCACCATTTAGCCTCCTTTGAGACAAGAAGCCAAGGGAAAGTCTCCCCAACTTGCTTCAGGGTCACAAGCCCAACAACAACCTCACCAACATCAACGGGGTAATCGGTGTAAGCAAAATACACCTGGAAGGCGCTTCACTGAGATTAATGTGCCATTATCACAAGTACTGGAACGCTTGTTGGAGGTTAATCTGACTGTATTAAAGGATCCTCTTCAGAATCCCAATACCACTGCTCCTAGCTATCATCCCAATGCATTATGTGCATACCACTCCTATAGTCCTGGACATGACACCGACGACTGTTGGGCTTTGAAAAACAAGACCCAAGACTTGATTGACAGAGGAGCTGGAATTCACACAGGATGGCCAGATGAAAATCTTCCGCTGAGGGTTCTCCACCTGAGATGACAAGTTTGAACTAAGAGGCTTTTGTTTCATTTGAATTTTCAAGTTGTAATTTCTTTTGTTATTCAAACAATTATCTGTTGATGTCAAACTCTGTTTCATTAATGCATTGCATATGTTTGTCTTGAATTCATCCATTCGTTTTCACTATTCTTGAACTATGTTTCCTACTTTCTTTATGATATCTAACTCTTGCTAAAAGTTACAAGTCTTTAGAGGGAGGATGACGAAAACAATGCCATAATCTCATACAATATGCTTTTAGACAGACCTTGTTGACGATGTGCATGCGTTTCTTTCAAATCCTAAACACTGGAGTTATAAGGAAGATAATCCCTAGTCAACCCATTCGAGCCAAAGAAGTAGAAGTTTTTTGTTTTAACACAAATTGAAACCTTTAATCAAACCCGGGGTAGGGTAGTCTCTCAGTTAATTCAAAATGTGCGTTTAACCGCAAACTCTCAGTTCGTAATACAGCGAACGAAATCAAAAACACTCCTTTGGAATCAAAAGACAGTGATGGTTCCTTATCTCATAGGCAGTTATTATCTATCAAAAAAAGAAAAGAAAAGCCCACTGAGTCAAAGCCTACAAAGGAGGCTTAGGAAAGCTGGGGCATCCCGCTGACTGTAATCTCGAAAAATAGGAACAATCAGGAAAAAAATAGGGATAATAAATCGAAAGAAATAGGTCACTACAAATCCTCAACAACATGAAAAATGTTGCAAAAAATGATGATGACTGCCTTCCAACAAATTCAACTTGTGTGAACCATCACCAAAACGTTGTTCCAGACTCATTTGGAGTTCAAAATGCACAATTGACCGAGTTTAGGGTTGAAGAACATCCCAAAGAGATGGTGGGTACAAATATACTTTGAGCCTTTATCTTTTGTTTCTTAAACCGTGAACCAGGCCACGTTACAACCCTTCAAAAGTCCTAATTGAAGCATGGGTTCATTCGAAAGCATACTGTTACAAAAGGTATCCTGACTCCTGTAAGGCTTTGCTCTAAATCTTGAGCTGAATTTTTCTTATAAAAAGTTTTCTGCTAAAAAACGCATTCTTCAAATTTCAAGACAAGTATAAACTTTGCATTATTCAAAAATCATTATTTGCATATGGCTATTTGTTTGACAACGAAGAAATTCACACAGTGAAGGTTCCGATGAACGAAAGCTCTCTCAATGAACAAAATCACTTCAAGTGGGATGACACTCCCGTTGCAAAAATCTCCTATCAACAAAAGGGGACTTGGTATTGTCCAGTAAACCTGGGGCAGTCCGGTCAAGATTTTAACAAATATTTCAAAGTCCAGTAAACCTGGGCAGTCCAGTCAAGATTTCAACAAATCTCTCAAAGTCCAATAAACCTGGGGCAGTCCAGTCAAGATTTCAAGAAATCTCTCAATTGCAGATTAACCTGGGGAAAGTCTCCATCACTATCACTTGGGGCATTAAAACGTCAATCTCATCAAAGGGTTACGTACAGTCCAAGTTTCCTGGCAGTGCCACAAACATTTGATATTAGGGGCAATGACGAATCTCTCCAAAATCTTTCTGAAAAGAAATTCAAGCATCCTCGAGAAGTTCATCACCTCTCTAGCAGACCAGCAGTCATGGGTTTATTTCCCCAACACTTGTCAAGGATTTATTCTTCAAAATGAATTACATTTCAACAACATTCATAACATATGCAGTTTGATTGGCAGGTAAAGGGTATCATTACCTTTTGGAGTAGTAATCGTCCAAGATTCCTTCATCACTTTTTGGGTAACAGTCGTCAAAGATTCCTCCATCATCCGGTTGAGTCAAAGTTAATCCAAGACCTTCTCTGGTTCAGTCAGATCGACACTAAGGTCTCCCTGATTCTTATTCCAATGGAAGATATTCCGGGATTTTGCTGTTTCAGATAAATCTCTCAACAATTTATTCTGATCCACTTCCAGATTTTCACTATCAGAGACAAAGAATCCAACTCTTTTCTCCATAACCAGTTTGGGATTTATTTTCCCCAGTGAGAGGTGGTCTTGAAAAACATTACACATCCTTACATCAGGACATCATACAACACAATCTCATTTATTTTGAGAACGTCATTGTTTGATATATGCCACTGACCTTTACCTTCCAGGAAAGATACAATCAAATACAAGCTATTGAGCCCAGGGTTCGACCGTATAATAGTTTAACCCCCAACAAGTTATTGTGAAGCCTGGATTACGACCAAATAGCAATGCAAGTTTCTGTGAAGCCTGAATTATGACCAGATAGCAGCCGAGAATACTACGAAGCATGGAGTCGACCAGATAGTGGTATATCTTTAATACAAGTTATGAAGCTCGGATTCGACCGGATAATATCTTGATATCTCTGAACACCATGAAGCCTGGATTCGACCAGATAATGGCATGATACATCGTGAAGCCTGGACCACAACCAGATAGTAGTGCATCAAACTTTCATCTTCAAACCGAGCTGATTTCTCAACAGAATAATGAACGATCGAGGTTCCCGAAATTCAATAGAGATGATGCCCCAACAGAATAATGGACAACTGAAGCTCCTAAAATTCTGTTTCTCTCAAGAATAAAGATTCTCATCCTTAAAACCTCAGAAGATTGGCATACTCCCAACCTCCTGACCCAAACACCTGAATGAAGATTCTCATCCTTAAAACCTCAGAAGATTGGCATACTCCCAACCTCCTGACCCAAACACCTGAATGAAGATTCTCGTTCTTGCCTCCCCAGAAGATTGGCATACTCCCAACCTCCTTACCCAAACGCCTGAATGAAGATTCTCGTTCTTGCCTCCCCAAAAGATTGGCATACTCCCAACCTCCTGACCCAAACGCCTGAATGAAGATTCTCGTTCTTGCTTCCCCAGAAGATTGGCATACTCCCAACCTCCTGACCCAAACGCCTGAATGAAGATTCTCGTTCTTGCTTCCCCAGAAGATTGGCATACTCCCAACCTCCTGACCCAAACGCCTGAATGAAGATTCTCATTCTTGCTTCCCCAGAAGATTGGCATACTCCCAACCTCCTGACCCAAACGCCTGAATGAAGATTCTCGTTCTTGCTTCCCCAGAAGATTGGCATACTTCCAACCTCCTGACCCAAACGTCTGAATGAAGATTCTCATTCTTGCTTCCCCAGAAGATTGGCATACTCCCAACTTCCTGACCCAAACGCCTGAACGAAGATTCTCGTTCTTGCTTCCCCAGAAGTTTGGCATACTCCCAACCTCCTGACCCAAACGCTTGAATGAAGATTCTCATTCTTGCTTCTCCTGTAGATTGGCATACACCTAAACTCCTAACCCAACAGAATGAAGATTCTCATTCTCAAAGTGGCGCACACCTAGGTTCTCGATATTCCCGACAGATTGAAGATTCTCATTCTCAAAGTGGCATATAACCTGATATTCCCGATAGAATGAAGATTCTCATTCTCAAAGTGGCATACAACTTTAACTTCTGAACTTCTTCCAAACAGGATTAAGCTTTTCCCAGAGTCCTGAGCTTACTCTCCAGCAGTATAAGCTATTTCCCACAGAGTTTTTACTCCCCAACAAAATCAAGATTCTCATCTTTGATTCTCTAGTGAAGTTGCCAGAGCTTCCTTTACCCTCAGCATAAATTTGTCAGAGTTTTTAATCCCCTGCAGATCGAAGATTCTCGTTCTTGACTCCTCAGCACAAATTCCCATATAAGAATGAAGTTTTTCATTCTTAATTCCTCACATAGTTTTCAGATATTCCCCAGCGGAGTTCTCCTCAAACAATGAAACAAGAATCCCTAGTAGATTGGCATACAACCCAAACTCCTGATTTTAGCCCAGCAATATAGCTTCTCCCCACAGAGGTTGTCCAAAAACTTGAAGACACACATACTCTTCAACAACGGTCCAAGATTTATTTTCCCCGACAGCAGTCAAGGATTTTATTATCTCCAGCTATCAAGGATTTATCTTCCTCAGCAAGACAGCTTATCAACTTACATGCGCATTCATTGCATTCACATATCATAAACATTGATATAACACATATATTGCATCATACATTTCATGCAACATAACTTTGTGTTTCAGCTAATATTTTACCCTTTACAGGATAAGATTAGCAAGCTTCAGATTCAACTTTTGAAAACAGTTTACGAATGCTTCCCAACATGGATGTTAATCTATTGCTTGTTCAACCCCAGAATCATGAAAACAGTTTATGGATGCTTCCCAACATGGATGTTAATCTATCGCTTGTTCAGATTCAACTTTTGAAAACAGTTTACGGATGCTTCCCAACATGGATGTTAATCTATTGCTTGTTCAACCCCAGAATCATGAAAACAATTTATGGATGCTTCCCAACATGGATGTTAATCTATCGCTTGTTCAGATTCAACTTTTGAAAACAGTTTACGGATGCTTCCTGTTGTACCCGAAAATTTTCCTTCTCATTCTATCAACTTTTGTCATCACAAGGCTCTTTGAATCCAAGATCAAGCTAGGGTTTGCTCTGCTCAAGACATCTCCTTGCACTGATGACCTAAACTAGGGTTTGAGTTTGCACAAGGATTTTTGGACCTTCAGTTCTCAAATTGACTTTCATACTTCATATTGGACTCATAAGTTTGTCCATACCAAGTTTCAAGCCTTGAATCAAATTTTTGCCCAGTTAATTAGACAGTTGACCTAGAAATCAGTTGTATTGGGGAAAAAGTCAATTGTGGCCAATTTACAGTCAAACCTCATGAATTTTGACCCACATCAACATTATGAACTCATATGAAGCATTGGATCAAGTTTGGACCACAACTCCACAAGAAATTTGATCAGATCACCAAAAGGGCAAAATGGTCATTTTTAGGGTTTTGAATGTATAAAGGCAATTTCTGATATTTTGACCTAGCAAATGGAAAATTAGGTTCAACCATGGACTCAAGGACTCAATGGAATCATCTTGACCTATTCAACAAGTTCAAAAGATATCAAATGCATAGGATTGACAAATGAATTTTTCAGTCAACTGATCAAAATTTGACTGTACACTGAAAAGTCAAACTTTGACTTTTTGGTCAAAATCAAGTGCCAAGAGTCATTTTTCATCAAGATGTGTCAAATTATGAAACTTGTTCATCAAGAAACCCAAATTTGCAAATTAGGGTTTAAAGTTGAAAATTTTCATAACTTCGAAATTTTCGAAGTTATGAAATTTTCTTAATTTTTCCTAACTTTGTCCCACATTTTCACCATGATGCAAATGGATTCAAACAAAACTTACAACATGAAAGTTGTAGTCCTCCATAAAGTCTACAACTTTTATCACAAAGTTTTCTCAAAATAAACTTTGATCTCAAGTTATGATTTTTGGAACAAGGGTACCTAAAACTTTTAACTTAGTGAAATTTTGCCCTAGTTTAGGCAGGATTTTGACCCATCTTCTTGGCCATTTTACACATAGTTCCACTTTGAATCTCAAGTTGCATTTCAAAGATGGATTATAGGGCATGTTTCAATATTTACAAATTGTCCAAGAACTCCTCAAACACATTTGTGGTTAGGGAGAATCGAATGCTTGAAGTTGGCAAAAACTCACTTTGTATCCATGGCAAAATCATGTTCACTCATGTTGCATTTTCAAACCAGCATGCCTTGTATTAGTTTTCAGGCCTCTAAACCACTTCACACTCCTTAATTAAATGCAAATCCATCAGTCTAAGCTTTTGTTTTGGCCATTTGGATATTGTACACAAGATTAGGCCTTAAGTAGAAAAAGGCAAATTCCCATTTTTGCAAAAGTGTGCTTTATGTCAAACCATGATCTTTGAGCATAGAGCCAAGATCTCATAAGCCAAATCAAATCCACAAATTGCAGGGATCAAGAGGATTGTATGCAGCATATTTGATGGCTTGTACATGCCTGTAATCACAACTTCCACTTTCTTGCTTCAAAAACAAGAAAACTTGCCAAATGGTTAGAACTTGAAAACCAACAAAGATCAACTTACACAAACATTCCAAACATCTTTCTCACACCCCATTAAGCTGAAGACACGATTGTTCAAGCCTCAAAACACCCCATAGCCAGAAATCACACTTCTTTGGCAAAAAAGGGCAGGTGCTGCAACTTGAGTTCCCCAGCTCATTTGGCTCGTGCATTTTACCCCATTTTGCTTCAAACACCTTCCATTCAACTCACTCAAGCTATCCCAAACCTCCATTTCCAACTGTAACTCCATTTACAGTGTTCACCATTTTCATTTTAAGCTTGTGCAGGTTGAGTTCTATAGGCTGATTCAAGGACATTCAAGGAAAGCTAGCTATTAGAAAAGCTTGTTCTAGATGCCAGTTCCTAAGACAGAGAAAGAAGTCAGAGGTTTCCTGGGACGACTGAATTACATTGCCCGATTCATCTCACATCTGACTGCTACTTGTGAGCCAATCTTCAAATTACTGAAGAAAGATCAAGTAGTACGCTGGAACGATGAATGCCAGGCTGCCTTTGAAAGGATAAAGGAATATCTCCAAGAGCCCCCCATTCTTATGCCACCAGTGGAAGGAAGACCTCTAATATTATACTTAACAGTGCTTGATAATTCAATGGGGTGTGTGCTGGGGCAGCATGACGAGTCTGGCCGAAAAGAGCACGCTATTTATTACTTGAGCAAAAAGTTTACCGACTGTGAGTCTCGTTACTCACTGCTTGAGAAAACTTGCTGCGCTCTAGTATGGGCTGCTCGCCGGCTGAGACAGTATATGCTGACTCACACTACTCTATTAATTTCAAAGATGGATCCCATCAAGTACATATTTGAAAAGCCTGCTCTGTCTGGAAGGATAGCGAGATGGCAAATGATCTTGACGGAATATGACATCCAGTATACAACTCAGAAAGCTATTAAGGGAAGTGTACTGGCGGATCATTTGGCACACCAACCTGTGAACGATTACCAATCATTGAACTTTGATTTTCCGGACGAAGACATCATGGTGGTAACTGACTGTGAAGTACCTGGACCGGATGAAGGACCTGAGGAAGGATCCCGATGGTCTATGCATTTTGATGGAGCCTCCAATGCTTTGGGTAACGGCGTCGGTGCTGTAATCATATCTCCCAAAGGAACTCATACTCCACTCACCGCCCGATTGTGTTTCAACTGTACCAACAACATGGCAGAATATGAAGCATGTATCATGGGTTTACAAGCTGCAATCGACTTAAGGATCAAGTTTCTGAGTGTCTTCAGAGATTCCGCTCTCGTGATCAATCAGATCAAGGGCGAGTGGGATACGAAACACCCAAATCTTATTCCTTACAAGGAGTATGTGTCAACCTTGCTTCCCCACTTTGAAGAGATAACTTTTGAGCACTTCCCAAGAGAGGAGAATCAGCTAGCGGACGCACTAGCTACGATGTCTTCAATGTTCAAGGTTAAATGGGACAATGAGGCTCCCCGGATCATTATCTGGAAGTTGGACGAACCGGCATACTGCTGCGAGCTTGAGGCTGAAAAGGTGACTGAAAAACCCTGGTATCATGAGGTGAAGAGGTACTTGGAAGCTCAGGAATACCCTGAAGGTGCATCCGTCAATGACAAGAAGTTCATGAGAAGGTTTGCGGCGAAATTCTTCCTCAGCAACGGCATTCTCTACAAACGGAATCATGATTCAACTCTACTACGTTGTGTGGATAAGGCTGAAGCAGAGAAGATCATGATAGAACTGCATGAAGGTACATTTGGAACACATTCCAGTGGACACACCATGGCTAAGAAAATCCTTCGGGCAGGATATTTCTGGTCCACAATGGAAGCTGATTGTTACCAACACTCCCGAACTTGTCACAAATGCCAGATCTATGCCGACAAGGTGCATATTCCTCCAGTTCCTCTGAACGTCCTGACGGCACCTTGGCCTTTTGCAATGTGGGGGATTGATATGATCGGTGAGATCCGACCGACGGCATCCAATGGGCATCGCTTCATCTTGGTGGCGATCGATTATTTCACAAAGTGGGTTGAGGCAGCTTCCTACGCCACGGTAACCAAGAGTGTTGTGGCACGTTTCATCCGGCATAATCTGATCTGTCGGTACGGCGTCCCAGAGAGAATCATTACGGACAATGGTACCAATCTCAACAACAAGATGATCACTGAACTCTGTGAACAATTCAAGATACAACACCACAATTCTTCTCCCTACCGGCCGAAGATGAATGGGGCTGTAGAGGCAGCTAATAAAAATATCAAGAAAATTGTGCAGAAGATGACAGTGACCTATAAGGATTGGCACAAGATGTTACCGTTTGCTCTTCATGGGTACCGTACCTCAGCAAGGACGTCAACCGGGGCAACTCCTTTCTCTCTGGTTTATGGCATGGAGGCAGTCTTGCCCATTGAAGTCCAGATACCCTCTCTCCGGATAATGAAGGATGCAGACTTGAATGAAGATGACTGGATCCAGACTCGACTTGATCAATTAAACCTGATTGATGAAAAGAGACTCACCTCTATCTGTCATGGTCAGACGTATCAAAAACGGATGATCAGGGCATTTAACAAGAAAGTCAGACCACAAGAGTATCAAGTTAGAGACCTGGTAATCAAACGCATCATCCTTCCTCAAAGTGATCCCAGGGGCAAATGGACCCCTACGTATGAAGGGCCATTTGTGGTTAAACATGTGTTCTCAGGAGGAGCCATGATTCTAACCACCATGGATGGTGACGACCTTCCTCACCCCGCCAATGCAGACATAGTGAAAAAATACTACGCATAAATAAAAGACCCGCTAGGTTGACATACCTAGGCAAAAATTAGGGCTTCCCTGCGAACCAAAAGGGTTCGGGCAAAAATAAGGGATGAAATGAAAAAAATCTGTACACCCGGCAAGTCGAAAACCTGAAAAGGCGGCTTGGGCAAAAATGGGTATCCCGGTGGACTGAAAACCCGAAAGGGCAGTCCAGGAAAAAGTTAGGGATAAAGCGTAACACTATGTCTCATTGGATCACTTCGCATCCGGAATTCGGCATCGACCAATCAGCTTCATCTTCAACTAGGCAGCAAAGCGACGAGACGCTTGGAGACATAAAGGCGATAGCAGAGTTGGAACCCAGTGGGATTGTTCACATAGCTGTTTTGTCTTCTTTTCAAAATTGTAAACTCTATGTTATTTGGCGGTGTCCTCTTACTAGGATGTCAGCCTCTTGTACAAAAACGCCTATTCACAGGCAAAATTAAAATCAATACAAATTCACTTTTCCGTACAAATTGCCATTGTTTTTCTTTTTTTCTGTTTTGTCTTGCGACGAACGTCCAATGTTCATTTTTGATATATGCATTTGACATTAAATTGCTGATTCATAAATATTTGCATATGAAACGAAAGATTAATTACAGGTGACATCAGAAACAGGGGCAATGTGGAATTGTTTGATGCAGTCTGATTGCTTTGTCCGCCAAGGTACCAAGGTAGATTCGACTGAAGAATGTGACCAAATGATCTCAACTCCCCGCAGAGTAAGGCAAGATTCAGCAATACTTCCCCCAGTGAAGTCGCCAACTTTCCCCGGCAGGTCTAAAAGCTTATTCCCAGTAGATTCTGGAAGCTTGTTCCCTGCAGAATACGGACGTCTCTCCCAAGCTTTATTCAGGTTTATTCCTCACAAGGGCTTATAACTGGGTTATCCTCAGCTAATTGCCATGGAAGATTGCCCTCGACAAAGACCTTTCAATCCCCAGCGGAGTTTATCTTTGTTATCCCCAGCGGAGTTTATCATCATTATCCCCAGCGGAATCCATCATTGAAGTCCTCAGCAGGCCTCTCGTCAAATTTCAGCAAAGTATCTCTTCCACAGAGCAACTCCCCGGCCAGTCGTCAAGGATTTATTTTCCTAAGACGAAGTTACACTCATAAACATTTCACATTTCATACATCTTGCTTACATACATGATAAAGTGCATACAACACTATCTCATGTTGAACATCATGACATCATGCATATCATACATCATGACATTGCATACAACTTATGTTTTTGCCTTTTCAGGGAAAAAGACAATCCTAAAGACAACTACCTTCAACTGTCACAAATTCCAGATTCGATACCCGTATCTAGCCAGGGCACATCTGAGAGTGATCAGCTTCCAGACTCGATTCCTGTATCTAGCCAGGGCACGTCTGAAGAGTTCGAAGATTCGATTCCTGTATCCAGCCAGGGCACATCTGTCAACTACAATATTTCCAGATTCGACTCCTGTATCTAGCCAGGGCATATCTGTTGACCACATTTCCAAACTCGATTCCTGTATCTAGCCAGGGCACGTCTGAAGAGTTCGAAGATTCGATTCCTGTATCCAGCCAGGGTATATCTGTTGACAACTATTTCCGGATTCGATTCCTGTATCCAGCCAGGGCACATCTGTGAACAACCGATTATAGATTCGATACCTGTATCCAGCCAGGGCATGTCTGCATAAAGAAATTGAAGATCAAACACCTGTAACAAGCCAGGAAAACATCTGCCTTTCTCAAATACACAAGTTTTCGCTAAGGAATCTCTTATGCGATCAACGCTTCCAGATGGCATCTATAAGCCCATTCCCGACAAGGTTCTGTCACATCTTCAGATGGCATCTATAAGCCCATCTCCCTATCCACCATCTCTCCAAATGGCATCTGTAAGCCCATTCCCGACATCACATTGTTGAGACTCCAACATGCGAGTGCAAATTTCCGGGCACTCTAGTGTCCAATCTTCTTTTACCCTCGAGTCACGAAAGGCAAACTTGCCAATCTAATTCTTCAGGTCCAAGAAGATTGAACAGGGGCAACTGTTGTACCCCAAAATTTGCCCTCCCATTTCCTCAAAGACCTCTGAAGATCAAGATCCAGTTAGGGTTTCCTCTGCTCAAGACTTCTCCTTGCACTGTTGACCCAAATTAGGGTTTGTGTTTGCACAAAGATATTTTGACCTAAAATGCCTAAGATGACTTTCATGCTTCATGTTGGACTCCCAAGTTTACCCATACCAAGTTTCAAGTCTTGATTCCAAGTTTTACCCAGTCAATTGGACATTTGACCTAGAAATCAGCTGTATTGGGGAAAAAGTCAACTGTGGCCAATTGAAAGTCAAATCTCATGAAAATTGACCCACATCAACATTATGAACTCATATGGACCATTTGATCAAGTTTGAATAACAATTCCACAAGAAATTTGATCAGATCACCAAAAGGGCAAAATGGTCATTTTTAGGGTTTTGACTGCACAAAGGCAATTTTTGACTGTTTGACCTAGCCAATGACAAACCAAGCTCACATATGGACTCAAGGGCCCCATGGAATTGTCTTGACATGTTCAACAAACTCAAAAGATCCCAAGTACACAAGATTGACAGTTGAATTTCCCAGTCAATTGATCAATTTTGACTGTATACTGAAAAGTCAAACTTTGACTTTTTTGGTCAAAATCAAGAGTCAAGATTCATTTTTCATCAAAACATGTCAAATCATGAAACTTGTTCACCAAGAAACCAAGAAATGCAAATTAGGGTTTGAAATGGAATTTTTCATAACTTAGAATTTTTCTAAGTTATGGAAAACCCTAATTTTTTCCCAACTTTGCCCCACTTTTTCACCAAGATTCATTTGGATTCAAACAAAAGTCAAAACATGAAAGTTGTAGCTTGTTGCATAATCTACAACTTTGATTCACAAAGTTTTCCCATTTGAAGCTTGTATCTCAAGTTACAAATTTTTGAATAAGGGCACTAAACCATTCTTAACTTAGTGAAAATTTGACCTATTTTGGACAAGTTTTTACCTAACTTCAAGACCATTTTCCATACACTTCCACTTGGAATTTCAATTTGCATTTCAAAGATGGATTGTAGTAAACATTCCAAGCTTTCCAAAATGTCCAAGAACTTCTCAAACAACCTCATGGTTAGGGAGAATCGAATTTCACAATATGGCAAAAACTCACTTTGTTCATGACCAAGTTACATGTCCATAACCTTGCAATTTGAACTCAGCATGCCTTAAGCTAGATTACAGGTCTTTTATCTCATCTACACTCCATAATTTAATGCCAATCCTTTGTGCCAAGGTGTTGTTCTATGAGTTTGGACATTGTATGCAAGATTAATCCATTTATAGATAAAGCATAATATCCATTCTTGAAAAGCTGCACTTTATGTCAAATTGAAAATCCAACAAGTACATTGCAAATCTGATTGGCACAAGATTATGGACAAATCACACTGATCAAGGAGGGATTATGCAGCACATTAGGGGGTCCTCTACATGCCTAAAAACACAAGTTGACATTTGTTGCTTAAAGTTGAAGAAAAGTGCCATAACACATACAAACTATCATATCAGCTCAAGGACACTTAGACAAACTTATCAAACACATTCCACACAACACAACCAAGCTAATACACGAGCCCTTAGCCTTCAAAACACCCTCAATCTCAAAATCACTCTCAAACTTCAAAAACAGGGCAAGGCCTGCAGTTTGAGTATCATCTCTCAATCCCTTCAAGCATTCTTGCCCAAACCAGTTCACATACATCCCCTAACATCTATGCAAGCTAACCAAAAGCAAAAACACGACCTGTAATCCCTCTAACTGGTTCCACCATTTTCACTTTTCTGATTTGCAGGTGAAGTGCTATAGTTCGATTCAAGAGGTTTCAAAGCAAAGTAACACCTGGAATAGCATCCCTGGACCTCAAGGAAGCTATACCAATCATCACTTTGCACTGAAAGCTTCTCCATAGCCAGATAGAACTTCAACTGAACAGGTAAGTTTTTGAATTCGTATCTCTCTTATTAGGCATTGTTAGCTTTAGGTTTGTGAAGAGAATATGTCATAATCATTGCCCTGAACATGCCCATATAATTAGATTTTATTTATATTATGTGTGTTGCAAGAATTTGATGCCTGAACTTTGAACAAAAATTAGGTTAAAAATTGGGAGAGAAGAAATTCTCTCTCATTTCTGAGAGTTAGATCATGTTCTTTATATGTATGAAATCGTGAGATGATGCTCTACATTTTTTGTGTTGAAAGTTTTCATTAAAAATCAAAGAATCAGGATCTTGATGTTGAAGCAAGAGGCGCGCGTATTTTTCAAACATTGTTTGCTGGAGGTTGAAGACAGGTCTTCTGGGCTGGGCCTGGAATATTTTTCTTATTTGCACCACATAATTGCTTTTACACCCCCAAGGCCCATTTGCTTATTTCTTTGACTTTTTGACTTTTTCTTTTTTGATTGACTTTGTTTATTTTTTCTCATGACATTAAAAATATAAAAATATTTTTTCTCACCATTTTTGATTTTGTTAGGCATTTATTTTACTATCTTTTAGTTTATACATAAATATATATATATATATATATATATATATATATATATATATATATATATATATATATATATATATATATATATATATATATATATATATATATATATATATATATATATATATATATATATATATATATATATATATATATATATATATTTTGTTTAAAATACTAAAAAAAGAAGTACAAATGCATTTCTATACATTTTTATTTTTGTTTTACTTTCTGAAAATATTTTATAGAAAAATTAATTTTTTTATTAAATATTAAATATTATTATTTTTTTATATATAATACATATTTAGAACTTAATACATAAATATATATATTTATTAATATACTTAGAATAAAATACTAAAAATATACATATTTTATTTTATTAAATATTAAACACTAAAAAATCATTTTTGACAAATACTTCACTTTATTTTGTACATAATAAATAAATACTTGTATTAAATTAAATAATAATACATTTCATTTAATAGAAATTAGGGTTTGCCCTAAATACATAAAAATTCCAAAAAAAGATAATACTTTTTATTTTGTTTATTTGACATATAAAAATAATACTTTTTTTCATACAAAAACATTTTTTGCATCTTGCATATTTTATTCCATTTTTATTTAATTATTGTATATTAATTAAATTGTATAAATTCAAAATTGATGTAATAGTTTTAGGTTTAAATTCCTTGTCAAAATCCCCATTTGAAACATTGTACCCCCCTCCCTATATTATTGTGTTGTAATAGCGTAGGAGTTTAAATTTCGCACTTTATCGCTTTCTAAATATACAATGCTAGAATTAGGGTTTATATGCGAATAAAAAAATGAACAAAATAGTTGGACCTAATATAAGACAAACAAGCATGAAAATGGACACACAAATCACACTTGCACCCCCTAGGGTATTCCACTTTGTTGCCTTCAAATAAATGGGCCATATTGCATGTTAGGTCTCTTTGGGCAAAACAAACAAATCAAATGATCATAGTCCCTCGATGACGCTTTCAAAATGTTGCCTAAACAAATGATCAAGTCCCTTAAAGAAAATGCCCAAAGATACTTGGCACCGTTGCAATTATGGTCTAAACGATGACCCGCGCCCGTCCCTTTCACATCCTAACATAAGATTGCCCACCAAATACAATGGTGGAACAAACTTGTTAAAAGGGTTAAAACATAGCAATAAACTTTGAGAAATTTAGGAGTAGATAACCTCTTAGTTACTTAAATCAAAACTTGCAAAAACAAAACACTTGCCTATTTTCTAAAACCACACCTCACAACACTTTCAAAACAACTTTCAAAAACAAATAAAAACCTTTTCAAAAGACATACACCTTTGTATACATCCCAACATGGATCATTACAAAGGTTTCCACCACATTGGCTTCTTTTCAAAACATTTTCAAACCCACACACACAAGAGTACCATTTCAAATAATTGAAAACAAAAGGCAAGTGATCTAAGCAAGTAACTAAGAGCCCATGGATAACCATGGATAGAAAGGGTGCTAATACCTTCCCTTTCTATAATCTACTCCCCGAACCCAAGAAAAATCTCAAAGGTTTTTGCTGTGCTTTTTAAACCTTTCCTTAGGATAAAATAAAAATTCGGTGGCGACTCTTGCTCAACCGAAACATTTGCGAAAACAAACGCAAAACCTCAAGTCAGTTCTCCCACCGTATCACAGAACTGGCGACTCTGCTGGGGACTATTTTAAAAGTGGAGTAACCTTAGGGCTTAGATCACCCTCTTGCATGACTAATTGTTTGAATTGTTTGCTTTATACTTTGGCTCTATTTGTTTGGGTTTGCAATCCTACACCCGGATTTTGGGAAACATTCATAGATAGCAATACGTTGTGGAAACTGTGCGGCGTATACCGACACGGTCGAAGCAATATCTATATTAGTGCGACATATTTGTGAGTACCGGTAACCCTTGAGTTCAATCAAGGAGAGTACGGGGCCGCTGAGTGATGTCACTAAGCACTAATGACCTAGAACCTTACTTGACCATCTTGGCCTTTTATTAGGGGTAGTGAGATGACCGGCTTTGGTGCAGTCCGAAGTTGGTAGATACTCGATACTACACTCATTGAGGGTTGTGTTCTTGGAATATTTTGGTCGCTAGTTAAGTGGCTAAACCAAAACAATGAACAATGAAAACAATCCAGTGATATTGAGCTCCTTAGAACCCGGTTACTATTTATAGGACAGGTTTTTAAGCCAACTACACTCAAGAGGGTACTTACCTATGAAACCCCATGCAAGCCTGAAACTAGGGCTTGGTGTGATTTGCTTGTACATATGTTTTGTGCATACATCATAAACATCATGAAACATCATATGCATTCTCTAACCATTTCAAGGGTTTTGGATCTTCATCTTTGTTCTTATTTTGTAGGACATGGAAATTCCTCGCAGAAATACCATTCAAGTCAACCTTGTGAGAATCTCTCCTCAACTCAAGGAGCTCACCTCAAGAATTCCGGAAAATTCATCCTTCAGTGAAAGACATGGTAGACTGCTCAGCCTAGTCAACACCAACATTGAAGAAGACATGATGAAAGTGCTATTCCAGTTCTTTGACCCTCTTCACCACTGTTTCACTTTCCCTGATTACCAGTTGGTACCCACTTTGGAGGAGTTTTCTCAACTCCTGAGAATTCCTATCCTTAATCAACTACCCTTCAACGGCACGGAAAAGGAACCAAAGCCGGAAGATGTTGCTCGAGCATTACATCTACAACCATCCGACATCAAGGGGCATTGGGAAACCAGAAGCGGCGTCAAAGGATTCTTAGCAAAGTTCTTGTTTGAGAAGGCACAAGAATGTTGGAACTCATTGGACCTACAAGCCTTCGAAGAGATTGTGGCACTCCTTATCTATGGGTTGGTCTTGTTCCCAAATCCTGACCAATTGGTAGATGTCAACGCTGTCAAAATCTTCTTGTCCAGAAATCCAATACCGACATTGCTTGGGGACATTCTTCACTCATTTTACACACGAACAATGAGAAAGAGGGGTGTTCTCATGTGCTGTACTCCTATCCTCGCAAGGTGGTTTATTTAGCACCTTCCACAATCTGTCTTGAAGAATGACCAAGGTACAAGGTGGTCCCAACGGTTGATGACTCTTACTCATTCTGATGTGCATTGGTGTTCTCGGTCCAGAGAAAATGTCATCATTGTCGATCGTTGCGGAGAATTCCCTAATGTTCCTTTACTTGGAATTAGAGGGGGTATCACCTACAACCCTTGCCTAGCTTTGAGACAATTTGGATATGCACGGAGGGATGGCCCTCATGATATGTTGATTCCTGACCTAGTTTTTGACTTCGACAATGATGCGCAAGGACTTCGCCAAAGGTTCATCAGAGCTTGGGGAAAACTCAACAAGGTTGATAGCAAGACTCTGGGACACAAGAACTCCATCCCTCTTGAGTCCTATCTCAAGTGGGTACGAGCCCGAGCCCAAAGTCTAATAATGCCTTATCCCCATGTACTCCCAGTGATTAAAGAGCCCGTCAATGAAGGAGAGGTTCCCTACACCATCCTACATCCAGACATGCCTACATCGTGGGAGGAAATGTAGAAAAGCTGGATTCAGCTCAAGGAGGAACGGAATACTTTTGAAGCTAGCTACTACGCCAGTGAAAAGAAGGTTCTAGAGCTTACCCGCCGACTCCATGAGAAAGAAACCCTCAACACCTACATCGCACCAAAAAGGATGCGCAATGTCTTTTTGCCTTAAGAAGTTTATTTTGTAATATTTGGCCCATGGGGCATTTATGTACTAACAAATTTCTTCTTATTAATATGACGTGCGTTCTTCTTTGTCTGAAACAATTTTGAATGTCCTAAATCCTTGAATGCATTGCATACATAAGCATACCATTCATCATGTGCATAAGCAGGTCTCATTCCAGGTTTCCTTATCTGTCTGCTGTTTATTTTAGTAGGATGGATCTCGAGCAAACAATCAAAGACCTACAGGCTCAGAATGCACAATTCCAGCAACTCCTGATGACCTTGGCTAAGGGTCAGGAGGATATCAAGACTCAATTGGGGAACAAAGACCCAGTGAAAAAGAAGAAAAAGAGACTCGGGGTGGCTACTTTGGGGAGAAGATTTGACGGAGAAGCTCGAAGAGTGCTTGAATTTCCTCCTACTTCTGATGAGGGGACCAGTAAGAGAGATGGAGCTGCGGTGCCTTCCGAGTCTGATGCGGAAGAAGAAGAGGTTGAAGAGGATGAAGATTATTCTGACCAGCAATACCCTCCAGCTGATGATAAATACAAAGGGTTAGAAGACAGATTAGCCGCCATGGGATTACAAAGAGTACCGGGTTTGGATTTTGAAGACTTGGGTTTGGTTGCCGGGATTGTGATTCCCCCAAAATTCAAAGTGCCAGTGTTTGTAAGGTATGATGGGCTGTCCTGCCCCAAAATGCATCTCAGGTCCTACGTGAGAAAGATCCAGCCCTATACGGTAGATAAAAACCTCTGGATTCATTTCTTTCAAGACAGCCTTTCTGGAGCTCAGTTGGAGTGGTTTTATCAGCTAGAAGGAACCAGTGTCCGGAATTGGGAAGATTTGGCCACCGCTTTCTACAAACAATACCAATACAATTCTGACCTTGCCCTTACTCGTACCCAACTTCAGGGTATGTCGTTAGGAACTAGCGAAGGATTCAAAGAGTACGCACAAAAATGGAGGGATTTGGCTGGCAGGGTGCAGCCTCCTTTAACCGATCGTGAGCTTGTTGATATGTTTCTAGGGACCCTATCTGGGCCATTTTTCAATCATCTGATTGGTAACTCTTCCGCGGGGTTTACCGATTTGATCTTAACGGGCGAAAGAATAGAAGCTGGCATCAGGTCAGGCAAGATACAAAAGGCTGCCTCTACAAGTACTGAGAAAAGGCCTTTTAAGAAAGAAGCAAGTGCCGTCTATGGTCCTAGAAGACAAGTCAAGCCAGAAAGTCGCCAAGCCGTCAATGCTTTGGTCATTTCAAAACCTGCTGCTGCTCCTCAGCAGTACAATCAACAAAGAAGTGAAAGGCCCAAGAGGCAGTATACTCGGCTGAGTATGACCTTATCTCAAATTTTACCCCAACTGTTATCAACCAACTTGGTGACCACCAAAGAAGCTCCTAAGGTCGTTAATACTGCATCTCCAAAGTATAACCCGAATGCCCGGTGTGCTTATCATTCTGATAGTCCCTGGCACACTACTGATGATTGCTGGGCCTTGAGAAACAAAGTGTAAGATCTTATCGACGCGAAGGAAATTCAGTTTGAAGCGCCTGAGAGGCCGAATGTTGTAACTGCGCCTATGCCCCAGCATAGAGTAAATGCCATTGAGGAAGAGTTGTATGCTGTTTCGGTGAATGAAGTTGTTACCCCTCTTTTGACCGTTAAGAGGAACCTACTACTAGCCGGCTTATTTCCGGGTTGTAGTAAGGGTTGCCTCCTGTGTGCTGTTATCCCTACCGGTTGTCCACTGCTGAAGTCAGGCATTACATGAATAACATATCATTCATCATATGCATAAACAAGTCTTCACACCAGGTTTCCTTATCTTTCTGCTGTTTATTTCAGCAAGATGGATTTGGAGCAGACAGTTAAACATCTGCAAGCACAAAATTCGCAATTCCAACAACTCCTCATGACCTTAGCGAAGGGTCAAGAGGACCTTAAAGCACTGTTGGAGAAAGGGAAAGACAAAGAGAAGAAAAAGAAAAGGACTGGTATGGCCACTTTGGGAAGAAGGTTTGAAAACCAGGCTAGAAGGATCCTCGAGTTCCCCTCAACGTCTGATGAAGGGGCTCGTAAAGGTAAAGGAGTTGCAATGCCTTCTGAATCTGAAGCTGAAGAAGAAGAAGAGGAAGAGGATGAAGATTACTCCGAACAGCAATATCCCCCGGCGGATGATAAGTATAAAAATCTTGAGGATTGGTTGGCAGCCATGGAGTTGCAAAGGGTTCCCGGGTTAGATTTCGAAGAACTAGGGTTGGTCGCTGGAATCGTCATTCCTCCCAAGTTCAAAGTTCCTACATTTGCTAAGTATGAAGGTTTGTCCTGTCCGAAGATGCATCTGAGATCCTACGTCAGAAAGATCCAACCTCACTTTTCTGATAAAGATCTATGGGTCCACTTTTTCCAAGATAGCTTGTCAGGCACGCAATTGGACTGGTTCTATCAACTTGAGAGATCAGATGTTCACAACTGGGAAGATTTAGCTGCTGCTTTCTACCGAAAATACCAATACAACGCAGATTTAGCGCCTACTCGTACTCAACTACAGAGCATGGGTATGGCCTCTAATGAGGGATTTAAGGAGTATGCCCAGAAGTGGCGGGATTTGGCTGGAAGGGTGCAGCCACCATTGTCGGATAGAGAGCTGGTTGACATGTTTTTAGGGACTCTTTCAGGTCCATTCTTCAATCATTTAATCGAGAGTTCATCTGCAGGATTCACCGAATTAATTCTGACCGGCGAAAGGGTCGAGGCTGGCATTAAAAGTGGTAAAATTCAGAAGGATTCCTCCGCTTCCACTGCTATTAAGAAGACCTTCCCAACTAAGAAGGAAGTTTCTGCTGTTCACAACCAGAGAAATCAAGGGAGAACGGAGCGCCGACCAACGGTGGGGGCTGTAATGATCCAAAACTCTTCAGCCGATCAACCTCGCAGCAATCAACCAAGAGCTAATCAACAAAGCGTAGAAAGGCCACAATGGCAATTTACCCTAATCAACATGACACCGGCTCAAGTCCTTCCTCATCTAATAAAGCTGAACTTTACCAACTTGAAAGAAGCGCAGAAAAACCCTAATACCTCTTCTCCTTATTATCACTCCAATGCAAAATGTGCGTACCACTCTGACAGTGTAGGGCATGATACCAACAACTGTTGGGCTCTTAAAAACAAGATCCAAGACTTGATAGACGCCAAGGAGGTAGAATTCGATGCGCCCGAAAAGCCGAATGTGATTTCTGCCCCAATGCCCAAGCACGGTCATAATGTCCATGCCGTTATGGAAGACCTTCATGTTACCATTGTTGATGACCTTTTGACTCCGTTACCGGTAATTAAATTGAATTTGATGAAAGCCTGGATATTCCCAGGCTGTGGAAAAGACTGTTACTTTTGTTCAAACTTGCAAGCTGACTGCCCACTGTAGAAATTAGGCATCCAACGCCTGATGGACACCCAAGAGATCCTCTTTCAAAAGACTCCTGTTGATACTATCTCTCATGTTACTCCTGCTACCTTTGATACTCCAACCAATGACATTGCTATAATAACCATCTTCGACGATCTTTTCAAGACCTGCAAAAGGCCTGTTAAGATTACGCCTGATTCTGAGTTTGTATCGTTGAAAATCACCATGCCGGGGCCTGTCCCATATAAATCTAACAAGACGATACCATGGAATTACGGAGGAGAAATCTTCTACCATGGTGTCAAACAGATTGAATTAGTCCAAGAGAATTCCGATGATGAAACCCCTAATATAGGGAATATTTCGGGAACGAGCAAGATAACTCACAGCGGAAGGATCTTCTCTCCGGAGATTGCTCCTCCACGGGCAGTCTTCGGACCCTCGAGAGTTTCTGTACCTGTCAAACCATATGTGCAAAGCTCGGTAATTGAAGAATGTGATGCTCCCGAAGCTGGACCCTCTGATGTTACTTCCAATAAAGGTAAGGGGATACAAGAAGCGCCTGTCAAGACGAAGGCTCATACTGTGGTAATCCCTGAGACCACCTAGAAAGAGATGGAAGAAATCTTAAAGATAATCAAGAAGAGCGACTACAATGTCGTGGAGCAGCTAGGGCAGACCCCTTCCAAAATCTCCATGCTGGCTCTCCTACTCTGCTCTGAGGCTTATGCTAAGGCCTTGATCAAATTTTTAAAGACGGCACACGTGCCTCAAGAAAATTCTGCAGACCAGTTTCAAGAGTGCGTGGCTAGCCTTACTGCTGATAATGGTCTCGGTTTTTCCGATGCTGACTTAACCCCTAAGGGAAGGAAGCACAACGACGCACTGTATGTCTCAATAGAATGCAGGGGGACCACACTTTCCCATGTTCTGGTTGACACCTGTTCATCTTTAAATGTTCTCCCGAAAAAGGCGTTGGATAGATTGGACTGCGAAGGTTTGACCCTGAAGCCCAGTAACATCGTTGTTAGAGCCTTCGACGGTTCTAAGAGGATGGTTCACGGAGAAGTGGACATCCCAATCAAAGTGGACACATAAATTTTCAACTCTACTTTTTATGTGATGGACATCCGTCCTTCATATTCATGCTTGTTGGGAAGGCCGTGGATCCACAACGCTGGGGAAGTCATTTCTTCCCTACATCAAATGCTAAAGTATCCAGTTCAGGGTAAGATCATAACAGTTCATGGAGAGGAAGAGTACATGATAAGTCACCTTAACTCCTTCCGCTATGTGGAGTTGGATGGAAAATTCATAGAAACGCCTTTCCAACATTTTGAAGAGGTTCCTCTGGAAGTCGCAGTTGCAAAGACAATGGATGATGTGCCTATCATTTCCAAGCCTGTGTCTCGGATGGCATGCCTTAAGGATGCGGAGGTTGTAATCAAAGAAGGAAGGAGTACAGTGTGGGGGCAACTGCCTGAGTTTTCTCACAAGACAGACAAGTTCGGATTAGGTTTTACTGCTGCTGGCCAGAAAGTGGTGCGTCACTCCCGGAATGAAGGAACACCCTTAAAAAACACTCACCATGGAATTAATGCCTTAGAAGATGTTGATGAAGAAGACAACTTTGAAGATTGGATCTTTCCAACCGTTAAAGGAGGATTAAGCAACTGGGAAGCGAAAGACTTTGTTCCCATCAATTTCATCAACCAGTAATTTATCTTTGAACAATTTCCTATTTTGGTCTTTAATAATTAAACAAATTCGTACACTCTCTTTTTGCCTTATGCCTTTACCGGGGCATACCGGTCCATTTGTAAGGGTTTTGATTTTCTTCATTATCATATGCCATTTTTTAATGAATCATTGGACGTTTTCATCTATAAACTGTTGTGTTCATTTTCTTTCCTTTTACATTTTGTTTTGTTTAAGGATGGCTATCCCTTACACACACCCACACTCACAAAATGCAGGTACCCATCCACTCCGGATTCCATGGGTGACTATTCTGCTTTGGCCTTCAGTGACTCTGAATATTTGGTCAATCATGCCGAGTATGAAGGTGATGAAGACTGTGAGGTGCCTGGAGAGTTAGCCAGACTTTTGAAACAAGAGGAGAGGGCTATTCTGCCCCATGAAGAGTTGCTAGAAACCATCAATTTGGGAACAGAGGAAGACGAGAAAGAGGTTAAGATGGGTGCCAACCTGAAGCCAAGTGTCAAGGAGCGCTTAATTCAGTTGTTGAATGAATATGTCGAAATCTTCGCCTGGTCCTATGAAGACATGCCGGGACTCGACACAGATATCGTGGTTCACCGTCTCCCTACAAGAGAAGACTGTACACCGATCAAACAAAAGGTCCGTCGAATGAGGCCCGATATGTCTGAAAAGATCAAAGCTGAGGTGATGAAGCAATTCAATGCTGGCCTTCTGGGTGTTACTTCCTATCCATAATGGGTTGCTAACATTGTGCCTGTGCCTAAGAAGGACGGCAAAGTCAGAATGTGTATGGACTATTGGGACTTAAACAGGGCTAGCCCTAAAGATGATTTTCCACTACCACACATCGACATTTTGGTTGACAACACAACTCAACACAAGGTATTTTCCTTCATGATGGATTCTCGGGATACAACCAGATCAAATGGCCCCCGAAGACATGGAGAAGACTACTTTTGTTACGCAGTGGGGTACCTTCTGCTACAAAGTGATGCCATTCAGACTGAAGAATGTCGGGGCAACCTATCAGCGAGCCATGGTATCTTTGTTTCATGATATGATACATCATGAGATCAAAGTCTACGTAGACAACATGATAGCCCGTTCACAGACAGGAGAAGAACACCTCGACCATCTGCAAAAGCTGTTTGTCAGATTAAAGGAGTATAAGCTCAGACTGAACCCTAGCAAGTGCACTTTTGGAGTCAGGTCTGGTAAACTTTTGGGATTTATCGTCAGTAATAAAGGCATTGAGGTTGATCCTGCTAAAGTCAAAGCTATACAAGAAATGCCCGCCCCCCGCACCGAAAAGGAGGTTAGAGGTTTCTTGGGACGCTTAAACTATATTGCAAGGTTCATCTCCCACCTAACATCTACCTGTGAACCAATCTTCAAGCTGTTGAAGAAAGATCAGGTGGTTGAGTGGAATAATGATTGTCAAGTTGCTTTTGATAAGATCAAGGAGTATTTGCTGGAACCTCCTATCTTGATGCCACCCGTCGAAGGAAGGCCGTTAATCATGTATCTGACTGTTTTGGATAACTTAATAGGGTGCGTACTGGGCCAACATGACGAGTCTGGCCGAAAAGAGCATGCCATTTATTACCTTAGCAAAAAGTTTACCGACTGTGAGACTCGCTACTCATTGCTCGAGAAAACTTGTTGCGCTTTGGTATGGGCTTCTCGCCGGCTAAGGCAGTATATGTTGACACATACCACTTTGCTGATTTCCAAAATGGATTCGATAAAGTACATCTTCGAGAAACCTGCTTTATCTGGAAGAATCGCTAGATGGAAAATGATCCTGACAGAGTATGATATCCAGTACACAACCCAAAAATATATAAAGGGGGAGTGTACTAGCTGACCATCTAGCTCATCAAGCCGTCGAAGATTACCAATCTATGAGATTCGACTTCCCTGACGAGGACATCATGACATTGGATAACATTGAAGGTAACGGACCGTATGACGGACCTAAACAAGGATCCCGATGGACCCTGTAATTTGATGGTGTTTCAAATGCACTTGGCAACGGTATCGGTGCGGTACTTATTTCTCCTGAAGGTTTCCATACGCCTTTCACTGCTAGACTCTGCTTCAATTGTACCAACAACATGGCCGAATACGAAGCTTGTATCTTTGGTCTCAAGGCTGCAATTGACCTAGGAATCAAATCTTTGGTCGTATTTGGGGACTCAACTTTGGTTATCAGTCAAATCAAAGGAGAGTGGGACACTAGACATTCTAATCTTATCCCATTCAAAGAACATGTCCTGACATTGTTGCCTCATTTCGAGCAGAATACCTTTGAGCACTTCCCGCGAGAAGAAAATCAGTTAGTAGATGCTCTGGCTACAATGTCTTCCATGTTTAAACTCAACTGGGATAATGAGGCTCCCCAACTCACCATCGAGTGAATGGACGAACCTGCGCACTGTCATGAGATTAATACCGAAGAAGTAGTGGAACAACCCTGGTTTCATGAAATCAAAAGGTATCTCCAGACTCGAGAATACCCTGAAGGAGCTTCCGTCAATGACAAAAAGTTCTTAAGGAGATTTGCTACCAAGTTCTTCCTGAGCAATGGTATCCTATATAAGCGCAACCATGATTGTGTTCTACTTCGTTGTGTGGACAAGGTTGAAGCAGAGTTGATCATGACCGAAATACACAGTGGCACCTTTGGCACCCACTTAAGTGGACATACGATGGCTAAGAAGATTCTAAGGGCAGGCTACTACTAGTCTACCATGGAAGCTGACTGTCATCAACATTCCCGTACTTGTCACAAATGCCAAGTCTATGCTGACAAGGTACATATTCCTCCAGTTCCTCTCAATGTCTTAACTGCTCCTTGTCCATTCGCAATGTGGGGAATCAACATGATTTGGAGAGATCAAGCCTACGGAATCCAATGGACATCGCTTCATCTTGGTCGCTATTGATTATTTTAGCAAGTGGGTCGAAGCAGCTTCCTACGCCTCCGTTACAAAGAATGTGGTTACCCGCTTCATCAAGCAAAATCTCATATGCCGGTTTGGTATCCCTGACAAGATCATCACAGACAACGGTACAAATTTGAACAATACTGTGATCACCGCTATGTGCGAGCAGTTCAAGATTCAACATCACAATTCATCTCCCTACCGGCCAAAGATGAACGATGCTGTTGAAGCCACGAACAAAAATATCAAGAAGATTATTCAAAAGATGACAGTCACCTACAAGGATTGGCATGAAATGTTACCATTTGCTCTGCACGGATATCGTACCACGACGCGTACTTCAACCGGGGCAACCCCCTTTTCTTTGGCATATGGAATGGAGGATGTTATACCTATGGAAGTTCAGATTCCTTCCTTGAGGATTATGAAGGATGTTGGTTTAAGTGAAGACGATTGGATTCAGACCCGGCTTGATCAACTTAATTTAATCGACGAGAAGCGACTTACTGCTATTTGCCATGGTCAGACGTATCAAAAACGGATGATCAAGGCTTTCAGCAAGAAAGTCAGGCGTCAGGTATATCAAGTCGGAGATCTTATAATCAAGTGAATCATCTTGCCACAAAGTGATCCCAGGGGCAAGTGGACTCCTATTTATGAAGGACCATTTGTGATCAAGAGCATCTTTTCTGGTGAGGCAATGATTCTGACCACCATGGACAGCGACGACCTACTGCACCCTACGAACGCAGACATAGTCAAAAGATACTACGCATAAATAACCCGACAAGTTGAAAACCCAAAAGGGCGACTTGGGAAAAAATGGGCATCCCGGTGAATCGAAAACTCGAAAGGGCGGTTCAGGCAAAAATTAGGGATAAATAAAAAAAATTTGTACACCCGGCAAGTTGAAAACCCGAAAGGGCGACTTGGGCAAAAAATGGTTTCCCGGTGGATCGAAAACCCGAAAAGGCGGTCTAGGCAAAAGTTAGGGAATTAAAGCGTATGACTATGTCTCGTCGGATCACTTTAAGGACAATCTCTTTACGGACAAACTCCAAGCTTCTGATCAATTCAGTCATCCGCGGACGAAGCAACGAATGGACAAAATACTCAGAGTTGTGAAGGCTATAGCAGAATGGGAACCCCATGGAATTGTTACACATAGCCATCTTTCTTTGTATAAATATTTCTCAATTTTTTCGACAACATTCTCTTACTAGGATGTCTGTCTCCTTTGTACAAAAATACTTACAAAAGTTAATACGAAAATACTTCAAAGTGCAGAAATTTGTTTGCCTTTCTTTTCTTTTTCACACTTATGTTTTATTTGAAAACGTCCAATGATTTTTTAAATAGGCATATGCATTTGAATATAATCACTGCTTACAAATAAAACGAAATAAGAAAAGATAATTACTGATAGGTCGAAAGTATAGGAAGACGTCTTTAGGCTATTCCAAAAGAAATCCCCTACAGTATGTCATTCAGATCCTCAACAGAGCTAAAACCTTGAAGTACATATCCCCAGTGGAATTAAGTTTCAAAATTCCCATTAGAGTTAAGTCTCTAAACTCCAGATCCCCAGTGAAGATGAAACTTTCTCCCCCAACGGAGTCCAAAACCTCAAATCTTAAACCCCGGTGGAATACTATCCAAATTCCTCTAGCAGAATGAAGTTTCTCATTCTCAATTCCCCAAGCAGAGTTCTCCCCAAAACAAGGAATCCCCAATTAGATTGGCATACAACCCAAGCTCCTGACTTCCCCGGCAGAATAAGTACTCTCCCCACAGAGTTATTTCCCGACAGAACGAAGATTCTAGTTCTCGTTTCTCCATTTGAAGCCTCCTAGGTTTTAATTCCCTAGTAAAGGTCGTCGAATTTTCCCTTATTTCCCCAGGAAAGTCATGAAGGATTCTCACATTCCACAGAAGTTGTCAAAGTTTTGATAATCCCCGCAGGTTGCCAAGGATTTTTCATCCCCAACAGTAATCAACAAGGTTTTCTCATCTTCAACAATCAAAGATTTTTGGAATCCCCAGCATTGGTTAAGGATTCGCTTTCCCCGGCAGCCGTCAAAGATTTCATTATCTCCAGCTATCAAGGATTTATTTTCCTCAGCAAGACAACTAATTAGCTTACAGGCACATCCATTACAAATATATATCATTAACATTGATGGAACACATTTTATTGCATCACACATATCTTGCAACATAACTTGGTACTTCAGCTAACATTCTACTCTTTTCAGGATAAGATTAAAAAGCTATCGTTAACAACTATTCAAAGATTCCAGACACAGTACGAATAAACTCCAAGACATGGAAGTCATTCTGCTACTCATTCAGGTCTCTTATTCAGATACAGTATGGATACACCCCAGACACGGCGGTCATTCTATTACTCATTCAGGCTTCAGCAATCAGATATAGACTAGATACGCTCCAGACACGGTGGCCATTCTATTTCTCATTCAGATTCAACTATCAACTTCAAGTTCAGATACACTCCAGACACGGAAGTCATTCTGTCACTTGTCCGGATCCCAGTTACAGTACGAATACACTCCAGACACATAAGTTATTCTGCTACTCATTCAGATCTCAAACTTCAGATACAGTCCAGATACGCTCCAGACACGGTTGCTATTCTGTCACTCATTCGGAATTTATCCCCAACACATAGATGCTCCGTACACAGGTGTTTCTCTGACACCCGTTCAGAATAACAGATACACTCTAGACATGGCAGTCATTCTGATATTCATTCAAGAATCAAATACAGTTACAGCTCGGATACGCTCTAGACACAGACGCCATTCCTTTGCTCATACGAATCCAGTCTCCAGATACAACTCAGATACGTTCCAAATATGGATACCATTCTGATGTTCATTCTATTGATTTTCAACAAACAAGTTTTGGATGGCATCTCTAAGCCCATCTCCAGCAAGATTCTACCATTTCCAAATGGCATCTTTAAGTCCATTCCCTCAGCTACATTTTGACGAGTGCAAATTTACAGGCACTCTAGTGTCCAATCCTCTTTTACCTTCGAGTCACGAAAGGCAAACTTGCCAATCTAAGTCTTCAGGTTCAAGAAGATTGAACAGGGGCAACTGTTGTACCCCAAAATTTTCCCTCTCATTCTATCAACCTTTCTCATCATAAGGCTCTTTGAATCCAAGATCAAGCTAGAGTTTGCTCTGCTCAAGACATCTCCTTGCATTGATGACCTAAACTAGGGTTTGAGTTTGCACAAGGATTTTTGGAGCTTCAGTTCTCAAATTGACTTTCATACTTCATATTGGACTCATAAGTTTGTCCATACCAAGTTTCAAACCTTGAATCAAATTTTTGCCCAGTCAATTGGACAGTTGATCTAGAAATCAACTGTATTGGGGAAAAAGTCAACTATGGCCAATTTACATTCAAACCTCATGAATTTTGATCCACATCAACATTATGAACTCATATGAACCATTGGATCAAGTTTGGACCACAACTCCACAAGAAATTTGATCAGATCACCAAAAGGGCAAAATGGTCATTTTTAGGGTTTTGACTGTACAAAGGCAATTTATGACTTTTTGACCTAGCCAATGGCAAATTAGGTTCAACCATGGACTCAAGGACTCAATGGCATCATCTTGACCTATTCGACAAGTTCAAAAGATCTCAAATGCATAGGATTGACAGATGAATTTTTCAGTCAACTGATCAAAATTTGACTGTACACTGAAAAGTCAAACTTTGACTTTTTGGTCAAAATCAAGTGCCAAGAGTCATTTTTCATCAAGATGTGTCAAATTATGAAACTTGTTCATCAATAAACCCAAATTTGCAAACTAGGGTTTAAAGTTGAAAATTTTCATAACTTAGAAATTTTCTAAGTTATGAAATTTTCTTAATTTTTCCTAACTTTGTCCCACATTTTCACCATGATGAAAATGGATTCAAACAAAATTTACAACATGAAAGTTGTAGTCCTCCACAAAGTCTACAACTTTTATTCACAAAGTTTTCTAAAAAGAAACTTGGATCTCAAGTTATAATTTTTGGAACAAGGGTACCTAAAACTTTTAACTTAGTGAAATTTTGCCCTAGTTTAGGCAGGATTTTGACCCATCTTCTTGGCCATTTTCCACATAGTTACACTTGGAATCTCAAGTTGCATTTCAAAGATGGATTATAGGGAATGTTGCAAGATTTCCAAATTGTCCAAGAACTCCTCAAACACATTTGTGGTTAGGGAGAATCGAATGCTTGAAGTTGGCAAAAACTCACTTTGTATCCATGGCAAAATCATGTTCACTCAAGTTGCATTTTCAAACCAGCATGCCTTATACTAGTTTTCAGGCCTCTAAACCACTTCACACTCCTTAATTAAATGCAAATCTATCAGTCTAAGCTTTTTTTGGCCATTTGGATATTGTACACAAGATTAGGCCTTAAGTAGAAAAAGGCAAATTCCCATTTTTGCAAAAAGTGTGCTTTAGGTCAAACCATGATCTTTGAGCATAGAGCCAAGATCTCAGAAGCCAAATAAAATCCAAAAATTGCAGGGACCAAGAGGATTGTATGCAGCATATTTGATGGCTTGTACAGGCCTGTAATCACAACTTCCACTTTCTTGCTTCAAACACAAGAAAACTTGCCAAATGCTTAGAACTTGAAAACCAACAAAGATCAACTTACACAAACATTCCAAACATCTTTCTCACACCCCATTGAGCTGAAGACACGATTGTTCAAGCCTCAAAACACCCCATAGCCAGAAATCACACTTCTTTGGTAAAACAGGGCAGGTGCTGCAACTTGAGTTCCCCAACTCATTTGCCTCGTGCGTTTTGCCCCATTTTGCTTCAAACACCTTCCATTCAACTCACTAAAGCTATCCCAAACCTCCATTTCCAACTGTAACTCCATTTACAGTGTTCACCATTTTCATTTCAAGCTTGTGCAGGTTGAGTTCTATAGGATGATTCAAGGACATTCAAGGCAAGTTAGCTATTGGAAAAGGTCAAGTGGAGTTCAAGCAAGCTACCAGACATCTCAAAACTCGTTGAGAAGCACTGCATTGCCCTACACGAATCCAACTGAAACAGGTTTTTCTTCACTTTCTATCTCTTTATTTAGGAACATTTAGCCTTAGGTTTGTGAATAAAAAATGTAGTGTTCATTGCTAGGAAGCCATACATATGCTCAGCTTTCATTTATATTAAGTGTGCGAGGAGAATTTCATCCATGAACATGCTGAAAAAACTAGGTCAGATTTTAGGGCCAGAGAAATTCTCTTTGGTTTTTGAGAGTTAGGATTAGTTGTTTATATGGTTGGAATCGTCTTGAAATTCTCTACGAGTTTGATGTTGTGAGTTTTTGCAAAAGATCACCTATACAGGATGTAGCATTTGCACCAGGAGCGCGCGTTTACAAGGTCTGAAGGTTGAAGATGAAGCTGGCTTGGGCTGGGCCTGGCCAGACTTGCTTTTGGCACCTCCCACTTTCATTTTTGCACCCCCTGGCCCAATTTCTTGAATAATTATATTTTTGCATTTTTGTTTTCATTTTTGATTTTGTTATTTTATTTCCAAATATAAAAAATGCTCAAAAAATATTTTCATAATTTTTTACATTTATTTGGCATTTTATTTTAATTTTTTCTAATATAGAAAACATTTTAAATACTTTTATATTATTTATTTCAATTTGAAAATAATATGTAATTTATACTTTTATTTTTATTTCTTATTTTATTCACACTGAAAATATTATTAAAAATATAATATATTTTTGAACATATTTTATTTTATATTATACCTATTTAATATATTTAATATATATATATATATATATATATATATATATATATATATATATATATATTATATATATATATATATATATATATATATATATATATATATATATATATATATATATATATATATATATATATATATATATATATATATATATATATATATATATATA